>OV049855.1:3988527-5255551 GCA_920104075.1 Melanargia galathea
TGGCTGATGTGCTTGTCAGGATTGCCAGCGTACGGGTTTTCCCCCCAAATTTAGGGGTAAACAAATGCGGAGATTTTTTTTTGACGTCATATTTTTGAAATTACGGTATAGATCGACCAGAATCTCATGAAAAATAGGGAAATTAAATTTTGTAGTAAGCAACACTAGGTTAACTCGGCTGTTCTAGTGATAAACAAAGTAATTACATTCAGAACACCTTGCCTGGGATCGTTTCACGAAACGAAAAATCAAGCAACTGCATTTTAAATACAAAAACAAAGTAATCAACATCCAATTACTTTGTTTTTGTGTTGTGCTTGTTGTTTACTTGGTTTTTGCATTTATATTCCGGGTTAGTGAGTGCAGTTACTTTGTTTGGGCAATTTAAATTTCAGTAAACGGTTCAAGTTATTTGAAATATTAAACTGTGGTAAAAAACTATTCGACATAAAACTTTTGTTAATGCAAAAAGTCTATTTCACAAAAAATGTCAGTTACTTTGTTTATCGCTAGGGCAGCCGTAGTGTTGCTAACCTTGGAATTTCATTTCCCTATTTTTCATGAGATTCTGGTCGATCTATACCTATATTTACAGACAACAACTACAGATATATAATTCAAGAAGGTAATAATTATTATACTATAGACACTGGAGACTGCGCCTAAATGATCAAGTATTGAAGACAATGTCATTCATTTTATTGATGTTTTTCTGTGAGTCTAGATTTTATTTATGCAATTTTGTTAAAAACTAACGTTATTCCTCACTTGTGGATCACTCATGGAAACTTAATATAAAAATCCTACAGTTGTTACACTCAACAACATTGTATATACCCGTTGATGTTTATAAACAGCTGATCTTATTGTTCTGTTATTGTTAGTCATATTATCTTTAGTAGACCAGTATAAAAACATCAACGAATTAACGATGATTATTTTATGTCAAAGGAATTAATAGCTGATATTTCAATAAAACGAGGATATGGTTTTGCAATAATTTTATTAAAAATAATATTATGACATTCCTACATATAAATAGTTCCAAGTTTAAGTTATAAAATACTAACTTATACAATACCCATCAATAAGTACCTATCGAGTTTTTGGCACAATCTCAAACATCATGATATTTTCAATATGGTTTACTTAAACTATTATGTAAAACAAACTAGATACCTACAAAGGTAAAAACAATATTAAATTAAATATCGTGTTATATTCTCTACATTTTTGGTTTTATTATGAATGTTTTTATTTTTAGATATCTACATAACTGTTAAGTATGGCATAAATCAAAATCATTTTTGATCTAAGCACAAGTCTTTTGTACATAACATACCAATACAACACATAAGTACTTAGGTATACAAAAAGATACACATTCAATAATTAAATCTCTAACATCCAAACAATCAGACATGGTTTCTATAATATGACTTGTAACTTCAAATTCCTACAGCTATCACGAAACTCCTACAGTCAGTATCGTTTTGTGGAAATAACACTAATTATCGTCTAGTTAATTAGATTTTATACCTATGTATCATATAAATTTTATATCTAGAAAGTATTGTCACATTTGTTTCTTGCTAAATTGTGCATTTATATTATAAGTATAGATTATTATGTATCTATCTACAAAAAACACGAATCACATTACAGGCAATAAGTGAAATATGTAAATAAAATAATAGTAACATTTATGATGAAGGAATTATCTTAATATATATTGCAGTATTACTAACATAAGTAGGTACTTACATAATATTATTTGTGTAATAAATCATTATTACGATATTACTATGCGAGTACTTTCGGTCCTATTTATTAATATATATTATATATATGGAAATATGGCACTATAAAATGTCTTTGGACTTTTTATCTTTGGTTTTGTATGTAACTAAATAAAAGTAACTAACTAAATAACATGTAAATAATAATAATATGATATTCGATATTTTAACAAGTTTCTACAATATATCATTAGGAATTTAGGTATAATAATGAGTAGTATTTACTTGGTAACCGCTATTAAGTATTGTGATAAACGTCTACTTATCTCTATAAATAATTTATTTACATTTACCTACATTCAGTCATATAAAATAAATTCAAATATTTAATTACATTCGCTCCAGCGACCACTCACGCACACCATAAAAGTATTATTCCACATTCGACCCACAAAATAATGTACATATTATTGATATGGCAATCATTATTGTGCTTCATATAAAACAAAAGTCTCAAAAAAAGACTGAATATCAGAAGAGCCGTAAAAAGTTCTACTAAAATAAAAAAAAATAAAATTGAGTGCGTAGGTATAGCCGATCATTTACATTCCAGACGAATATTAAGTAGGTACCTATAGATTAAAAAAACTAAAAAAGGTATTAAACTTCAAAATGATATGCAAAATTATTACTAAGCACATCAATAAGACCGAGATCGGATAGTGAATATTTCTAAACGTATTCGTGTCTTTTCATGCAAGGAAGCCGATTGGGTGGATGATAAAATAATAATTATTATTAGATACCTTTAACATAGGTAACTAACTACGGTTGTTTAGGGCCACTATATTAAATGGCGTGCAAAATATTCGCAACACGATCTTAATCTATAAAGAAGTGTAAAATCATTAGACAGGACTTTTTTCAATTTTATATCGATTGTGAGCGTTTCTATGCAGTCGCCGGTGCCTATGACGTAACGGCCAACGTCACGTAGGCCGAAGAACGAACCTCTGCAAAGGAGCTCGCAAACCTCTCCTACTGACTACTAGAGGGGGCATTTGTTCATCTTCTTCTTCATCTAAGTCTTCTCCGCCTTCGGAACTATCTTCTCCACTCCATACTTCTGGCTTCACTGCTTGGTATGACGCTGAGAAGCCTTTGAATACGATCGAGTCGTCTGTACGGAATTTGACTAGTAAGGCTTCTGTTGTTGATACTATCTCGGGTGGGCCCTATAAAAATAAAATTTTAGATTAAAAAAAAAAGATGATGAAAAAATGGTCCAGTAAATATTGCACAACTTTGATTGGTTGGAAACAGTTGTTGTCTGCATAAGCTTCCCATCACATGGAATTCCCAAGAAGGTTATAAGTATATATTCTATGTAGACACTGGAAACTGCACCTAAAATATTGTAGTGGAGACAAGGTCAGTCACCTGGGCTATTTTTTCTCTCTAGTTTTTCTACACCTCACACACTCTATTTAAGTAGGTGAGAATGAGACAAAGCAACTCCAGACCTGATCAAGGCCAAATTTCTTTGCTTGAACGTTGTGTTTGGGGCTCAGAATCCATAGGTTCTATGATTCTAGGGAATTTCATTTTATGTCGAGTGACAATTTAATAATGTCGTGAATGTACCGCGAATCTAATGTTACCCACACTGACTGTAATTATTTATCGAATGGGACTGGCACGGTGATAGTATACCGTTCTTAATAACGTTAAATGCATCGGCTTTAATTTATAATCATAACATTCAATGAGGCCATAAAACCTACTTGAATACTAGCTTGAATATTATATATATATCACAGATATATATAAATTAATTATTTAGCTTCTTTATATTAAACCACATTATTAATAGGTACCTATTGCGCAACTGTTTATCAAGACGTTATTTTTAAATTACCTGATAAAAGTTTCTAAACTGCCGCGGCCGTAAGTATCTATAGTCCATTAAATATAGCTATATTTACTATATCGTCACAGGTATCAAGCTATATTTAATGGACTGTAGTAGCTAGTAGCCTACCTTCCAACAGGTAAACTATGAATAGGTAAACTTAATCGCAGGTAAGTTTCGGTTACAAAATTTTTTTAAGCCCCGATGCAAAACGACGGGGTGTTATAAGTTTGACGTGTCTGTGTGTGTGTGTGTGTGTGTGTGGGTGTGTGTGTGTGTGTGGGTGTGTGTGTGTGTGTGTATGTGTGTGTGTGTGTGTGTGTGTGTGTGTGTGTGTGTGTGTGTGTGTGTGTGTGTGTGTGTGTCTGTTCCCCTGTGGCGCTCAAACGGTTGGACTGATTTGAATGGGGTTTTTTTGTTTGAAAGGTGAATTAGTCGAGAGTGTTGTTAGCTATGTTTGATGAAAATCGGTTCAAGATGGCCGCCACTACAAAATGGCGGATTACATATTTTTTCACAACTCCCTTAATATGCGTATCAAATGAAAGGGCTTGACTAGTAGAATAACACTATTGCAAATTCAAGATGGCCGCTGCCACAAAATGGCGAATGTCGGGGGTTTTTAAAATTTTTAATATATACTTGTTCGGAAATAAATTCCGGTAAGAAGCTGGAGCCTTAATAAAATAGTTAGTTACTTACCTAAGTTTTATTACTTAATTAAAACTATAGCACCTATGATTTCCTCGATTAAAATTTAAATTAACGACTTTCAACTTATTCAAACATACCTTAGTCCCACAGAAACTGCCGTAATCCCCAGCACTGCCTTCCAAACCGCCAAAGACTTGGACATAATCATAGCCACAGTTCGTCTCGGGCTCCAACTCAAAGGTAAGGAAGGTAAGTCTGACGAACTGGCCGAACGGCGCCACGATGCTCCAGTCGCAGTTGGCGCGAGACTCGTACGACTCGTGGCCGTAGCGCGCGTGCGAGTACAAGTGCTCGACTGTCTCTGAAGCCGCGAGGTAGCCGCCGCAGGCTGAAAATTATAAATTGGTTGTATGTAAAGTCGGTTGACGGAAAATAAGTTTACGTGATAACATCATAAGAAAACAAAGAGATAGATGCGTCACAAGCCGAACGCTTAGGCCGTGTAGGTCTATCGCTTGTTCCGCGCTCTCGCTTGCGCGCGGTACGTGACAATGAGTCATGCTTTTTCGTGCGTGTAGCCGGCGCTCATCGATTTATAAGACGTTATCACGTCAATAAAGTGTGAAGTTAGTTACCTACTTCGTTTTGAAGTAATTTTAAGCGAATATTCTCAAAGTAGGTAGGTATAGGATTTTTCTATTGCATCACCATTCGGACTGAACTTTGGTTCTGTGTTTTTAATTTTATTTTTTTATATTTTTAGCAAATAAAATTGTGTAAATAGGTGCCATGCTCTGCGTCTGTAGATTTTTAGTTGTATTGTTTTCAGACCAGCATGTTCTGATTAATTAGGTACAGCTGTGCCAGAAATACGAAACTTATGCGTCATTTATCTGTTGAATGAGGATTTCTCTAATGTTACGTGCAAACTACCTGTAGAATACGTGGCCAGAAATCCTTTTCTTTGTACGGACGCGTCGGATTTGAACACGACATACATTTGGTTTTGTGAAGCAACCACCGGGTGAGGAAGCTTACTTCCACAGAACCTTCCCAACGTCTTCTCATCCGCAGATGCTCCGTCGTAAATAGTAACGTGGTCGTATGTGCATTCCTGGGGAAAATATACCATCATCTTAAAAAATTTAAGTTTTTTTTATTCATCTACATGTTAACACTCTGCGATCTTCACCTGATTAGTAAGTGTCGATTCAGTGTAAGTTGGAAGAGATATATGGCATTTTTTTATTAAAGCCTGACTGGTTTCTACGTGGAATTGTACCGGAACTCTAAATTGTTTGGCGGCACGGTTTTGTCGGTAGGATGGTAACTAGTAACGGTTAAAGCCTCCCCAGTAGACCAGCCAAGAGACGATGATTTAAAAATTAAAAACCAAATTACCCCTGCCGGGAATCGTACCCGGGACCTTCCACATATAAGACCATAGCGCTCACGACTATGCCAGGGAGGTTTGTTAGGTTGTTTAAATTTGCAAAATGCCTTACAAATAACAAATGGCGTATCACATTAAAAAGTAAACACGATTAAAAGATATTCATGACCGTTAATAAAATAAGATGCGTTACCTGATGGGGTTCCAGTTCAAAAACATTAAAGATTAACTTTATACGGTGGCCGGGAGTAGTTGAGAACTGCCACACGCAATCCTTTCTCGGAGGGTAAGTGTCAGGGTAGTTCGGACTGGAAACAAGAAAATATAATATAATTAATATACGAGGACATAATAAAAATATCAACAAACTAATCACATCGCAATCGATAAATTCTCTAATTTAGTAGTAATTAATAATGATAAAATAGGTATACCTAATTACTGTCAGAGGGGTTTAATCTGTACTTACCTTTCTTACAGGTAAGTAATAATCGCACTTACCTGAATATAGTGCCATGTGGATGCGTGATATCGTGCTTACAGCCACCTTCTTTACAATCGTGTTTGTTGGGATGGAGTGTGAAACCACTGTGGCAGGCGCACTCATAACCTCCCAAAGTGTTGTGACACTCATGTTGGCATCCACCGTTGTTGTCGGCGCACTCATCGACGTCTATGTAATACGCTGCTGCGAAACCAGAGTGGTGAACTGATGTGTCTGATGTAAACTGAAACGAATATACAACGTTAGTTTTACTTTGCGCAAAAACCGAAACACGTGTCAAATATTTTTACATTAAGATTATTTATACAAAATTTCAAAAAAATATAATGAAAAGTAACGAAGTTATAAGCTTGTTATGTTGCGTCGTTGTCCTCGAAAAAAATGGTCACCGCAAGCCGTCGCCGCAGGGACTAGCGATCGACGCGAGTTGAATGACCGCCGCTGTGTGCCGAGCGTCAGCTGATGCGCGGTAAACCATTGTGTCTAAGCTTGTAAGATTTCAAAATATTTTTGGACAAAAACATAACACTATATAAAAATGGTTGGATTCGATTTTGTTACTGATTCAGAACAAACTACTTTCAGGTTTTGCGTAAAGTAAAACTAACGTTGTATAAAGCATATTAATGTATGTAATTAATTTTTTTCATCTAAGTTTGCCACACGCCCTTTTTGTCATTTTTAATAATTATTGTTTGTATACAAGACTTGGTAGGTGATGACTTGGAAGTGATGGAACTTGCTAATCTAGTAGGTAATGTGAGTTTTTATACAGCATTGCATTCGGTAGTAAACCACATGGCGGTCGCATATCCTCAAAAAAGAAAGATCGCAAAATTTAAATGACCTGTGCTATAGAAGTCAAAATCTAATAAACTTTATTCAAAATACGTACTGTGCAGTTTTTGAACGTCAATTTTTCAAGTGCCAAGAAGTGAGGTTATGGTGATAATTAGGTACTTTCGAAAACTTTAACTAAAACTACGAGGGTTTCAAACGCGTTCTGCTCTGAGAAGAGCCCACAACAAACTCAGCCGGGTTTTTTATTATCTTATTATGGTTTAGACTAAATGATTTGAACTGTTAAAAATGTCAAATACCCTCTATCATTCACTAGTTTCAAATAGGTACCAAATTCATTTTTATGATCGTTGACATGGTAAAAAACCACAAAACTAATAACGATAAAGAGTAAGTAATTGACGAATTGAATTCCAACTGACCTGAACTCGTAATACCGATCCATCCGAAGTGACAGGCAGCGGCAGTACTGATCCACAGAATGCTCCGTGACGTCGCAACACATCAGCGCCCAGTCTCGAATGAACCGTTACACTGTCATATTCACATTCCTGAAAAAGACCACATAAAATTTAAAAAAACGAGCCTTCAAGCTATATTTTCCTCGGCTTTATAATATTTTAAGTCGGTTTACGGATGATAATTTTACATGATAACGTCATAAGATAAAATAAAGAGAGATAGATACGTCACAAGCCAAATGCTTAGGCTGATCGTGCCTTCTCTACCGCTTGTTCCGCACTCTCGCTTGCACGCGGTACGTGACAATGAGTCATGCTTTTTCGTGCGTGTAGCCGGTGTTCATCGATTTATAAGAGGTTATCACGTCAAAATTAAACCGACTTCGGTCCAGCTGGGTTATTCTGTAACTTAGTTAGCAACTGAAAATAGTTGCCAACGAATTAGTTTGATATACATTGCTGCTTTACTGTGGGAAATATAAAGTGTTTTCATAATTTTACACAGTAAAGCAGCAATGTATATCGAACTAATTTGTTGGCAACTATTTTCAGTTGCTAACTAAGTTACAGAATAACCCCCCAGGAATCTCAGAGAAATCGGTGTATCTACCAATCAAAAATATTAGTGACATAATATGGGTACATTTATGCGTGTAACTTAGCACATAAGAATACTAACTAAGTATACTTATTATATACTAAAACCTTTCTGAAAGTATGTAGATTACGATAATGAAAAAATCATCAAAATCGGTTCATTGGTTTTTGAAATAATCGCGAACATACTTTTGAAGTCGGTTAAAAATTTTTAATACCCCGATGATTATACTTAAATCAAGGAGTTTAGAGTAGGTACCTATTAATAATATGTACACACAGATCAGTAAACCTAGGCTTACTGGTGTATGTATGTACATAACGTACACACGACCTAACATCATCGTGTGACGTGTCGTCCGCTTACGACTGTTTCCGACTATTATACAATTTGCCTCAACAAGACCTTGCCCTAGAGATGGGGAACACAATAGTTAATTATAAAGTGACCTAATCAAGAGATTAATGGGTCACGTCGGTTTGTTCGTAAAGTTTGTTTGCTAAATGTATACCTACCTGATTGGCAGGATAGATAGGAGTATAGAAATGGATTTTTATTTATAAGCTCAGTTTGAGAACATTTCTATGGGGATCTGGGAAGGCATTTTATAATGGAGAAAATAACTAGGAACTGTAAAGTGTGCCAAAAAGGAAAATCAACCAATTTTGAAAGTAATATGAATAAAGTAATTAAATGAAGAAAATTCAAAAGAAAATAAGTTTTTTTGCGATGATGTTTCTTTACCTGATGATACATATTGTTGCTGCCTTCTAAGTCGAAGTGCGTGAAGTTAAGTGTGATCCTGTGTTGCGGCGGTGCGACGATCTCCCAGAGGCAATTTTTGGACGGCGGATATAGATCAGGGAACGAAGGTGATGTAATTGTGCCATTTGGAGCATACAAGACACCTCCGCAAGCATCTGAAAGTAAAATGGCTTCATACTGCAATACACACAGGGTTTATTCAAAGTCAAAGTCAAATTAATGTATTCAAAATTGGTCCACTGCAGTGTAGTGTACACTTCTTGAACGTCAATTTAAAAAGTACACTAACGTGAGTTACGAAAACTTAAAACTAAAACTATGAGGGTTCCAAACGCGCCCT
Source organism: Melanargia galathea (assembly GCA_920104075.1). Lineage (NCBI taxonomy): Eukaryota > Metazoa > Arthropoda > Insecta > Lepidoptera > Nymphalidae > Melanargia > Melanargia galathea. Next base: position 3,997,696 of record OV049855.1, read on the forward strand.
GGTCTGAGAAGAGCCCACAACATCTTACAATAATTATGGTATAGTCTGAATAATTTGAACTGTTGGCTTTTAGAGCAATTATTTTATTTTATCCAACAATAAAAAGCCCAAACTAGTAATGTAGGTAGGTATCTTAAGAGTAGCTCTTAATATATTGGAGATGGTATAGCTATAAGATTTTACGTTCTTAAATGCTTTAGTTTCGAGAGAGATACACACAAAATTTTAGTGGACAATATTAGAAACTCACTCTCGCATTTCTTTCCATCTGAATGTAACTCATATCCTATGTCACAGGCACACTCATACCCTCCAAGAGTGTTTACGCATGAGTGACTGCAACCATGATCGATGGAAGCACACTCATCGAATTCCTTCATAAAAGTGGCCGAGAAACCCGCCTTTTGAACGGAACTGTCCGATTCGAAGATTACCAGAAGTTTGTTGGATGTAGATCTGAAAGGCGAAAGCAAATTATTTTAAAAAACTATTTTTTGTATTTTTCCCAATGTTTTCACTCAAATTCTAATTTTTTTTTCTTAAAGAACAATAGAGCTGAAAACTTGAAATAAATAATATAATAATATAATTATATAATTTATTTAAATTCTAAATTGATTTCAATTTTCAGATGTTCAGTTTTATTCCGAGTGAAATAATTATATATCGCTCGGAATAAAATTATTATTAATCTACAAACAATTTAAAATCAGGTAAGTAAAGTATTAAGTATATAAATGTTTCCTTAAACCAAAGTAACTCATTACCATACTTTACCATACTTACCTGTGTGCACACAGGTAAGTATGGTAAAAAAATCTTATCTTACCTGATGTCAGGTGGAATTTTATGACCACAGAACATCCCGATTAGGGGACTGTCCAGAGAGTCTCCATCTCTTACTTTTACTTTGTCATAGTTACACGTGTCGTGATTTTCAACTTCAAATGAGTGGAAACGAAGAGCCACCTGGTAATCCTGCAAGACAAACATGTAATTTAAAATCAGTTTTCAAGTAATATTTTTCTGTACAATCATTAAGTACCACTTTGGAATTTTAAAGAGAGGGAGTCGCATCACTAATGTACCTACAGCGCAATTTTCAATTTTATATTGGAAATTGTATGGACTCCTGGTACGCAAGAGAGGATTTTGGTGACGCTTTTTCGTTTTATCGAATTTCAAAAGCACAATGATAACAAAGAAGTTTCACTTCAAAAAGATTTACTTGTGGTACTGAGAGTTTCCAGATGCAGAGCTTGTTTGGCTGGTAATCATCAGGGTAGTTAGGTGATTCTAGATGACCGCTACTATCCACTTCTATGTCTCCACCGCAAACGGCTGTAAAAATTGAAAATGATGTATCTTTATTGAGACATCAAAAAGCATCGTAAAGCGTAGGTAACGTGCAAAATTTTTGAATTGTCTAAGATATTAAATTCTACGTTTCGATAATAAATAAAAGTTTCTGACAATAATTCGTTGTGTTATCGTTGTGAGATTATAGCTTTTATAGCTTTAACATGTTCGTATGAACATGTATAAATTTGTCCTAGAGTATTCTGGGACAAATTTATTTTAATAATTAAATTCATTAAGACTACCCGCCTTGTCAAATTGTATTAAGGCATTCCTATTTCCATGATATACCTACAAGATAGAGCAGAGGTTTCCAAACTTTTTTTTCTCATGGACCACTTTCAAAATTTTACTAGTTCCGGTGGACCCCCTGCAGCCACATTCTACCATATTCCCAAAACTCGAAAAAAAATAATATGAAGATTAGATCTTACTATGGAAATTTGCGTCCATCGACCAATTGCAACTATCCATAAATTACGTCGCACGTTAAGGGGGAGGGGGGACGAATTGTGACATTGTGTGACAAGGGGGTAGAAGGGGTCATACATTTTTTGATGTCACATTTAAAAATCTAATATTTTTAAAGTAGGTACTATTAAAACATGAAATAAGAAATTTTAAAGCAAAATTTTGTTGAAATATTGCAAAATATGTGACGTCACACCATTGTCTCACAAATGTGACCAGCTGTGACAAGGACGGGGGTAAAGTTAAGCACTGAATATGGAATATACAAGTTTTTACAAGAAAAAACTTGCATATTCCATAGCTTTTTAAAATATTATCTGCCTACATTGTAAGGTGAAGTCAAGCCAATATTTTAGTTCTTCACTATCGAAACCAGATAAAAAAAAATTCGTGGACCCCCGCTTACGACTCGTGAACCCCCATTTTCTTGTCACGCCAACGTAGACCCCCCTCGAGTCTCCCGTGGACCCTTGGGGGTCCACCTGGACCACTTTGGGAACTACTGAGATAGAGGTTTGTGATAAATGGATTTGATGATAGAATTATGACGGATATTGGATTTAATCTCGCAAACATGACTGTGCCAGTTTTGGTTAAGTAAATATTGGACAAAATTAATAGTAAGTAATTTTATTAGCGAACCGTCCGGTCATCTTCAAATTTTTTATTTTATGTGTAAAACTAGCTGATCCCCGCAACTTCGTTCGCGTACATATAGCTTTTTATATAGGATCGGATCGGATCCCATAATTCTTTTATGTACTTAAACTAAATGTAGCCTAAGTTACTTTTTATAACATTGAAAGTTCCATTAAAATCGATCCAGCCGTTTCGGAGATTAGCTGGAACAAATAGACAGACCGACAACCATAAATTTAAACGCACACCAGTTTAAAATAAGCCGTACGTTCAAAGATCCGGGTCCCAAGTTATTTGAACCCAATACTGAGGATTGTAATGTCTGTCATTTCTAAACTAAAAAACCTATGACCTTGAAATATTTACGGGACAATACATAAAGTAATACCTTTTTAACAAAAAAAAATGAGTGAAATCGAACAACGCGTTAATGAATTACAGCTAAATACACGTTTTAACTTTCATCCCCTCTCCCAAGGGAACCGTGCTGAATTTCGGGATAAAAAGTATCCTATGTCCTACCTCGAAGTATAAACTCAAATCGTACCAAGTTTCATTCGAATCCATTCAGTAGTTTCGGCGTGATGCGCGGCCAAGATACAGACAGACAGACAGACAGACAGACAGACAGACAGACATACAGACAGACAGACAGACAGACAGAAAGACAGACAGACAGACAGACAGACAGACAGACAAAAATGAAAAAAAAATTGCAGTTTTGGCTTCAGTATCGATTATAGAGTGCCCTCCAATAAAAAATTTCAAAATATCTTCAATGTACAGAATTAGATCTGTTACAGTTTTATTATATTATAGATAGATAATTCCTACCTAACTATTTTTGTTTAAATTCACAAAATTTTTATTATTCGGATTTCTATCTGGCTTCTAATTTTTGCGAGAAATTATAACGTTGGAATGGTTTAATTAACTAATTAAACAATTAGAAGTACCTAATACGATATTTTTTGGTTTTGCCAAATATGTATTTATTTATTAAATGACTTAAAAATTAACACAACTTACCTTAATAATAATTGTGAATTACCCGTAGCAGTTTTGCTTACCTGTGTTATTCAATTTTACCTACTGCTTGATTAAAATAAAAAAGTTTACCTTCATAATGTGCTCTAAACCCTCTATGAGGCTTAGTCTTCGGCCCTGGTTGGTACACTACAGTCAGTCTGGAGCCAGTGGAGCGCATTATAGGACCTTTGCCGGACCCGCAGATTCTGCCCAACACTGGAGCGTTAGGCATATAGCCATCCCACACTTCGACCCATTCCGAGCGACAACCGTCGGACTTGTGGATATCGATTTCTGCAAAAATTCGTTCATTTATAACTTACAATTTAAATAACTACTGTTGGCAATGTAAAAATACACTGCATAGTGCGGCGGAAGAATCCTGCGACTTAGCAGTGTGAACGCCTTTAAACACAGTTCAATACATCGTAATGTTCTCCTGACCTAATTTCGGCCACGGCGGCCAATCTCGACGGAAACTAGCCAAGTACGTAAGAGATATTATACCCTAAATTCCCTACTTCTCATAGTCCGATGGGACAGCAATTCGATACAATCGGAGAGAGTTCAGATGCAGGACCAACGGTTTTACGTGCTCTCCGAGGCACGGGGGTCTAATACCGTCAACTTCCCAACTATGGGCTGCTACTGAGATTTTCTTGACAAGAAAATCCAATAAATTTTTACAACTGGTACGAGCGGCGCCGGCGTGGGGTACCTACATATCAGTCGCGTCACGTTGCCATCATGATTCATGCGTCGTGTGTGTTTCAGGCTTAAACCCAATACCGAGAAAACCTAATGGGACAAATAACACAAGTCAAACACAACCGCTCGTAAACCAAGTGAGCGTCAACGATAAGTTATAACCGGCTATCGAACAACCCAATTTATTCTTGACCGTTTTTCTTCACCATTTCTTTGCTGCGGGAACTTTGCGTCAAGCAACATGCCTAGAAGAAGACATGCTCTCGTATGATAGGTTTAACTTGTCAAAAAAACGCCTTGCTTTTTTGATAATATTTGAATAAATTTTGATGGGACTTTTACTGGCGGATGTTTATATTTTGATCTACCTAAACATCCGCCAGTGAACTTTAACAGATTTTAGCAAGCTATGAGCTCAAAGGAGCTTAGTAAAACAAAATGATTCACACGGGATTTTCAAAAACCAATATCCACGCGAACGAAGTCGCGGGTGTCCGCTTGTATTTGAATAAATTTGAATAAATTTGATCATCGGAATAATGATCACATACTAAGACAATCCAAAAAATCTGTAGGAGCCGCAAAATCAACAGAATCAGCAACGATCGAACGTCGGAATCTGTGATATGCATTTTTACAGTAAATCATTAAAAAAACCGACTGCATAAAAAAGTATTACAACAAAATTCATCTCATTTATTTTCATTTAACAAAATCTAATTAGTAGTTTAGCAATTATGAGGAAAACGATCAACTTACAAAGTAGCACACACACAAAAACATACCTGGACACACACCAAACTGCCAAATATTATAACACAATCAAAAACCATCAACAACCACCAACAATAAGCCCACCAACCCGAGCAAACTGCAACCAACCAAAAACTATCACCAAATATTTCTTGGACCCAGTGGTCCGAATAATATGGCTGGAGTAATGTTGCGGCTACATTATGGTTTATGTCAATGCCCAAAATGCCTTAAACTACGTGAGAATTTTCGCCGGGTTGCTCCTCGCTTTCCTACTGAAGGGAAAGGGTCGTGTAGCTGTTTTCACTGCGATAACATGAGAGCAATGATGTGTAATGCGCCGGCCCTTGACTTGTTATGGTGATCATTTGTATTAGGGAATACAAATAACTTTGCTGGTAAGTATTAGGGTATAGCCAGACGCGTAATGTTGAAAAGTGAGATAAATTTTCTTCATGAAAGAATAAAAAGGTAGGCATAACCGTTAATAAGACGAATTCGGTTTTTAAATTGTGATAAATAGTGATTATTAATTATTATCTTTGTGTCATATTAGGTACTTATGTGAGCACAAAAAAGTGTAACGCACTTACTAATAAAATTATAATCTCTAAGGCAGGAATTACTGTATCTAACGTTATTCCATAAAATAGGTAGGTATAGGTACTCATTTTATTTTCTTTTTCCAATTTATACAATCCTTTGTTATTTTACATATAAGTATAATTGTTTAGTAGAATGATTAAAATTCTTAAATAAATAAAGATTTACGCGAAAGATTTCTCTGTTTTTTGAGGTTGATAATTTTCGGTGTATTAAATCGGGAATTAATCTCGAAAAAATCAAAACAGCTGCCATTGCTAGCACTAACTTTGCGATTTGCGAATGGAATGCTGATAGTTTCAGCCCATTAGGAAAGGGTTAATTGGTTAACATTATTCTTCGAATTGTTGCCGCTTTACCGGGCTTTAAAACTTTAATATAAGATTATGTATTAAAACAAAAGAGAAATATTACGTTTATTTGGGTATTGTAAACACAGTTTAAGACCAATTCTAATAATTACCAACCTAAGTATTTTGTAAAATCTAAAATTATTAGGTAAGTCCTAATTAATGAATTAGAATTTACCTTCAAGAGCTCGTAAGGTAAGTTTTAATAAATTATTAATACAATACTCGTGCGTACATATGCACACTGCTTTATATATAAACCAGCGACCCGCCCCGGCTTCGCACGGGTAGTAATTACCTGCTATCCCACCATACATTGTTTTGTTATATCTCATAGGGATTGGGCAGGGTTTCCCATGAAAGCTCCCAGGTGGCTTGTTAAAATCTTAACAAATTATACAACTAAAACTTCTTTATAAATTACTCGGTCTATTGGTGAAAAACGCATGAAAATCCGTTCAGTAGTTTTTGAGTTTATCGCGAACAGACAGACAGACAGACGTGGCGGGGTACTTTGGGATATGTAGTGATGTGTAAAGATCATTTTGATGTAAGTCGCGACAGAAACGCGTTAACCTTAGCAGATATGTAGCATCGATCGCGCGACACTAAGGTCGCGTGTTGCGGACGCCGCGCTCGTCGCAGTCGCATACCTCAAAGTCCGCTTTATAAATTTTAGGTAGATAGATGGGTTAATTGTCACTTCTAGGGCAAACAGATGTAGGGATATTGATTCAAAGACCTAATGGATTTGCGTACATCGCTTTAATGGATTTATTGCTCGACCCCATACCTAAAGCCCGAGGCTTACAGTCTGCAACGATAAATCCTTATAAAATACCCTTCTCTTCTCTAAATAACTATAAAACTAAGTCGCGATCCGCGTGTCTCTCTGTATCTTTATCGTACCTATTCGTATTGGATTTCAATACGGTTTTCACCATCATTTAGAATAAGAAAATTTTCATGATGAAGGTTTTTATATTACGCTCAGAAAATGAATTCGCTTGGTGTAGGTAGGTATACATTTTTGGTACTTACCTATCCGGTTGAAGGTCATGAATATACTTAACTAGCAACTCGCCCCGGCATCGCACGGGCAGCACGCGGCGAGCGAGTCCAACGATTACCAACATTACAAAAACGATACCAACATTTTGTATGGAAAAATGTTTTTGCTTTTATTTTATTTTTTTGTCAATTTTCCAATGTTTTAGTAGTTACTAGCTTCTGCCCGCGGCTTCGCCCGCGTGAATTTCGGTTTTGAACAAATCCCGAGGGAATCGTGGAGTTCCGGTTCCCGTTCCCGCTCCCTTTTCCTACCTTTATACTTAAAATATCAAGCAAGGTCGCTATAGTAATCTACCTATAGCTGTAGATATAGATTTCGGGTTTTTCGAAATCCCGTGGGAACTGTGCATTTTTCCAGGATAAAAAGTAGCCTATGTGTTGCCAATGCATGCTACACAGCAAAGTATTGGAATAATGGGTTATGTGAGCGTGATTTACCTAAGAACAGTCAGCGCCCTCTGTGGCGTTTTGGAGGTCTATATCTATTTTAGTTTACTTTTCCGGGATAAAAAGTTACTTTATGTGTTAAATCAGGGCATAAGCTATCTCCATTCAAAATTTCAGCCAAATCGGTTCAGTAGTTGCGGCGGAGAAGAGGAACAAACATACACACAAACTTAATAACTTAATAACGCCTTTATAACATTAGTGTGATTGTTATTTTCCTCGCTAGAGAGCTCCGATAGCATACGCGTCCGATCGCTGCTAAATTCAAAATGCTATATGGGGAGAACTTTACGCACCGCCCCGGCCGGCCGGCTGGAACCGCGCGCCGCGCGTAAAGGCTATGTCCCGCAATTTTTAAATCTGTAATATCTTCGAAAATATTCATTTAAATCATATGCTGTAAAGGGCCATATAGATCTATAATAAATCAACAATGTACTTAAGGTATTTAATTAGATAAGGATTAATGCTGTATTGGTTAAAATCGCTTCTAAAATTAGCCATTATTTGTCGTAAAAAAGTAAATGACAAAAAAAGTTATTGTGGGATATCCATAAGAGATAGACATATACCATCGCGGAGTTTTCTATAGACCTTTTCAATGTGTACAATACTTAGTACATTATATTGATAAATCTCGTAGGGTTCAGCCTGCGTTTGCAATGTAAGCGGAAAAAATGTAATTATTTACGACATCACATTAGAAACCTCAAAAATAACAGTATTTCTCCACAATTTAATGGATGTTATTATACATATAAACCTTCCTCTTGAATCACTCTATCTATTAAAAAAAACCGCATCAAAATCCGTTGCGTAGTTTTAAAGATTTAAGCGTACAAAGGGATATAGGGACAGAGAAAACGACTTTGTTTTATACTATGTAGTGATTCTGCTATTAGGGACGGAGGGAAATACAACAAATCAAAAACCCATGGAAATCGGTCTAGTAGTTTTCGAATTATAAGTGTTCGAACAAACCCGACTTTGTGTTATATATTAAAGAAGATACATTAATTGAACCAGATGCATTTATTATAATAACACTTAGGAATAATATACCTAATTATTATTATGCATGTTGATTTTTGTATCGGATCAACCGTGAACCGCGGTTTTGTTCAATTAGCACGAATTTCATATTAATTGGACGCGTGGTGTTTGGCTTTAACCGCAGTTCGTTGTGTCTCCGATGGAACCAATTAATGGTTCCCGTTAATTGTTATTTGTTGTTCTCGGGTGTTTAATGGAAAAAAGTTCATTTACCTACATTTTAACATTTTAGAGCGCGGTTTGGAATCGGAAAGCTATTGGTTATTTAGATCTGTTTTAAGAAGATTTTTTTATCAATTACCTAGTATGCTTTTCAAACCTATCTGGGTATTTTTGTATTTTGGCTTCTTTAAACCCTCGAAGCATCCCAACGGCTGGATAAATTTCAATCGATGAGGTTTAGCTATCGATTGTTATAAAATATTCGATGTTTGTAGGCTAGGTTTTGTTTTTCTTTTTAGTTTTTTTTTTCAATATTACGCTTGTTTGCATGCTGAATAAATTAAATTTGATTATGACACTTGTATCATAGACAAAAAATTGTTAGTTAATTATAGGATATTACATGGTCTTAGAATTATAGAAGTGCAAAAAAATAGTTTTTGAAAAAATTAATAAGTAGGTAACCTTTTTATTCTTTCCTTTAACTAATAATATTTTTTGAAGTGGAATTAATTTTATTTTTTCATATCTGATATATGAAAAAATAAAATATGGCTGAATATCGTATTTTTCAGAATAGGTCTACTATTCTGAAAAATACGATATTCAGCCGGTCGCAAAAATGTCGGCAACGCTATTCACAACTTGCTGTATAGTAGGTACGTAATAGTTAATAAATACTAGGTAGATAAGTATTTTCATAGAAATCCTAAGTATGTGTTTTATTTTACTATTAGAATTTCTCTGGGTATTTTGTACCTCAGTCGTGAGGAAAAAAAAGAATATTAAAAAACTATTAGGTACAACTACTCTACTTATCAATAATTAAAAATACCGATATACCTAGCAATTCCAATGTTCGCTACGCATACTTGATGGGTCAGCATAATCACAGGGGCACAAGTGGCCCCTCGACCGGACTGGCGTCTCCCGGACAAACACTTCGATTTGATGACGTTGCTCATTCGAGTTTCATCTTCAAATGGACTTAGCGAGCGGTTTCGTATCTTTGTGTACATGTAGAGGTGTAATTAGTTTAACAATAGAAATTTATGTACCTACCTACCTACCCTTATCTATTTGATTTACCCTTAGGTAGAACACCACCCGTGTAGTTTGAACCCGGGATGCTACTTTGGAACTTATGTATTTACGTAATTGCGAGAGCTTATTAATTTTAAGTTGTTTATCACAACCTCTCTTTACCTACTTACTAGTAAAATTGATTCACATGCAAAAAAATGTACTGTGTTAGGTACACAGTACATTTTTTTGAATGTCAACTTTTTGGAAAATAAAGAAATCTGAAATCTGTGAAGAACCGACAGTCGTTGGGGCTTTTTATAAAAATAACCACAGCGATTTTCACGATGTTTCGAATTTACAGAGCTAAGTATGTACCTAGCTTGTCGTTTTTATTTAGGGTGCACTACACTGTTCTGTTAGTCGATATTGCCGGATCAATCAAACGAATTGTCACCGACCGCTGAAAACCGCGTTGCCCAGGAACGTCTTACCGCACTCTGTGCGACGTCGCTTACCGGTAATGTTGAGCACGACGCGTTCCCCGTGCGTGGCCACGATGCGCCACTCGCAGCGCTTTGGCGTCGCGGGCTGCGCCTCCGAGCCCCAGCCCGGCGAGTTGAACCAGCCCGCGTTGCCCAGGAACGTCTTACCGCACTCTGTGCGACGTCGCTTACCGGTGATGTTGAGCACGACGCGTTCCCCGTGCGTGGACACGATGCGCCACTCGCAGCGCTCCGGCGTCGGGGGCTGCGCCTCCGAGCCCCAGCCCGGCGAGTTGAACCAGCCCGCGTTGTCCAGGAACGTCTTACCGCACTCTGTGCGACGTCGCTTACCGGTGATGTTGAGCACGACGCGTTCCCCGTGCGTGGCCACGATGCGCCACTCGCAGCGCTCCGGCGTCGCGGGCTGCGCCTCCGAGCCCCAGCCCGGCGAGTTGAACCAGCCCGCGTTGCCCAGGAACGTCTTACCGCACTCTGCACACATGATAATAAAATTACGTATAAACATAGTGGTGTAGTACAGTGATAAAGGTATCAGAACAAATTCTGTGTATCAACAATGGCCGAGAACCTGTAGCACTGACATGTTCTCGCGCCCTGAAAATGTGAGAACCTGAAATCGTTTGCACTGTTCCGAGCACTGAGCAGTGTCGGTGTTTACTCGAATAGAGCGGACAGGGCAAAACAAAACGGAGATCTGTCTGTCTATCTCCACCTCCAGCGGCAGGATGGTGTCCAGGTAAGTCCCTTTGTGGAAGGTGTTCCTCGCGTAGTACATGATGGGGAAAATGGAAACATGAACTCACTCGCACACTTGTAGAGCAGGTTGGTCTGCGCTATGTCGCTCGCGCTCAGTCTCACTCGCTGGCCGATCTCCGGCCGCTTCTTGCCGTGCACCTCCAGCGGCAGGATGGTGTCCAGGCAAGTCCCATTGCTGAAGGTATACCTGGCGTAGTACATGATGGGGAAAATGGAAACATGAACTCACTCGCACACTTGTAGAGCAGGTTGGTCTGCGCTATGTCGCTCGCGCTCAGTCTCACTCGCTGGCCGATCTCCGGCCGCTTCTTGCCGTGCACCTCCAGCGGCAGGATGGTGTCCAGGCAAGTCCCATTGCTGAAGGTATACCTGGCGTAGTACATGATGGGGAAAATGGAAACATGAACTCACTCGCACACTTGTAGAGCAGGTTGGTCTGCGCTATGTCGCTCGCGCTCAGTCTCACTCGCTGGCCGATCTCCGGCCGCTTCTTGCCGTGCACCTCCAGCGGCAGGATGGTGTCCAGGCAAGTCCCATTGCTGAAGGTATACCTGGCGTAGTACATGATGGGGAAAATGGAAACATGAACTCACTCGCACACTTGTAGAGCAGGTTGGTCTGCGCTATGTCGCTCGCGCTCAGTCTCACTCGCTGGCCGATCTCCGGCCGCTTCTTGCCGTGCACCTCCAGCGGCAGGATGGTGTCCAGGCAAGTCCCATTGCTGAAGGTATACCTGGCGTAGTACATGATGGGGAAAATGTAAACATGAACTCACTCGCACACTTGTAGAGCAAGTTGGTCTGCGCTATGTCGCTCGCGCTCAGTCTCACTCGCTGGCCGATCTCCGGCCGCTTCTTGCCGTGCACCTCCAGCGGCAGGATGGTGTCCAGGTAAGTCCCCTTGCTGAAGGTGTTCCTGGCGTAGTGCATGATCGAGTCGTAGTCGTACGTCTGGCCGAGGGAGTTGACCTCCTCGTCTGTCAACTTGTTGAAGTTGTACTCTTGACCTGAAATTAAATTCAGCGATTGAAATTGATTCACCTACTACGAATATAATATACCTTTTAATGATCTCCCTGACTTAGTGGCGAGCGCTGTGGGAGGTTCCAGGTTCAATTTTCGGTAGGAGTAATTTGGGATTTTATAATTTCTAAAATTGTCTCTGGTCTGGTCTGGTGGGAGGCTTCAGCCATGGCTGGTTACCACTCTACCGGCAAAGCCGTGCCGCTAAGCGATTTAGCGTTCCGGTATGATGCCGTGTCCGACCAATCAGAGGTATGCATAAGTACCTCTTCTAAGTTAGTCCGCTTCCATCTTAGACTGCATCTTCACTTACCATCAGGTGAGATTGCAGTCAAGGGCAAGTCACAGCACTTGTATAATCGTTCTATAAGTCGTATATACAACGTTAGTTTTACTTGAAGCAAAACCTGAAAGTAATTTGCTCAGAATCAGTAACAAAATCGAATCCAACTATTTTTATATTGTGTTATAATTTTGTCCAAAAATATTTTAAAATCCTGCCAGCTTAGGCACAGTGGTTGAAACGCGCATCAGCTGACGATCGGCATACAGCGCGCGGTCATTCAACTCGCGAGTCAAGGTGACGATGGCTTACGAGATGGGGTAAGCATTTTTTTTTGAAGACAATGACGCAACACAAGAAGCTTATATAACTTCGTAAGTTTACATTATATGTTTTTGAAATTTTGTATAACTATTCCAAATCTAAAAAGGAGTCGGTTACAAACATACAGGTGAAGCTAATATAAAGCGTGTATAAAGCGTGTAAAAATATTTGACACGTGTTTCGGTTTTTGAGCAAAGTAAAACTAACGTTGTAGAACGATTTATAGGAATTTAATAAAGAACAGGTCTACGTAATAGCCATTAGGAGTAGGTACGTTAATTACAGCGTTCGAATACACTATATGGGGGTTATGCAATGTTTCAAAGTGGGTATTAAACTCGTTCGAAACTTATTCGTTCTTCTCTGGAGGGCGGATTAGCTGAAATTAATAATTCCCAAGTTTATAATCCTCGTTGGAAACTTGCGCCGGACTGTTATTGATAACAAATTCTCTCTGCATCCAATATCGGGGTTCTTACGGGCCGGGTTTAGTATATTTAGAATATTGATAAGTTGTTATTTGATTATTTTCGGTTTGCAAGCAGAGACTGTCAATTTGCAATTTCACATCGCACTAAAACCACATCCAAATCGTGCGCCAGTCCGACTCGCACTTTTTTCTGTTACATTCTGTTATTGGAAAAATTTTAGCGTCTTTTTCATTATTATATTACTTTCATTGCAAGAAGCAGTAGGAAGCAATTAAATTAGGCAATGTGGAACCTCGAAATTTAATAACCCGAGTCCTTACAAATTTCATATTGAAGTAGGGATTAAAATTGGTCATAATAACCTTACAGTTCCTTATCTTGACAATTAAGCCGTTCGGTTGTCAAACAAATGTGAACTTTACGTCTTCGTGTAAAAGTTTAATTTTCATTGCCAATAAAATGGTTTAACAAAGACGAAATTGTGAATGTTCAGTCTAGATTTTTATATGTTGGTGGATGCCAGTATTTCGGAAAAGTGAAGATCTCGTTTCTTAAGCTTTATAATACAAAAATTGTGTTTTAAGAAAAGTTTGCTGACTATTACTTAATTGAAATGCTGGAAGAACGGGCTATAGGATAATAAATAGGATATTTTTCGAAATTAGTTACCGATTACTGGTTTTTTTTTCCAAGTAGTGTATTAGGTAGTAGGCTGGTCTCATTCCGGCTTCTTATTTGAATACTAATAGCGGAAGTATTAAATAATAAATAAATTATATATTATTTTATACGTTTAAAGACGATTGAAAGTCGTTCGCACTTTGTAATCAAAATTAAACAGTCGTTAAGAGCTGTCAAACAATAAACAGGAACACATAACTTCCTTTCTTCCACGCGTATAACTCTGTGTGCTTAGTCTAAATCGGAGCACTCGAAAACGAACTCGAAAACTATTGATCGATTTCAGAGTAAAATAGACCTAAAATGGTATGTTTTAAGGTTTGAGTTCGCCAATACATTCAGCATTGTTCGAATGCTGAATGTATTGGCGAACTCAAACCTTAATACAAGCCATTTTAGGTCTATTTTACTCTGAAATCGATCAATAGTTTTCGAGTTCGTTTTCGAGTGCTCCGATTTAGACTAAGCACACTGATTGCTCAGACTTACCGTGACCTCCTCTAGGGTCCAAGTAACAACGCATCAACACTTTTTTTCGAGGAGAAGATACTGAACGCAACATTTCCAAAGTACCAGACCACAGGGTCAATCATTCATTGGCGATCAATCATTTATGCATTGTTGTCAAATGTTAAAGCAACCCAGGCGTAAAAATTACACAAACGTCTCAGACATAATTTATCGAATTGTTCTTGAATTCACTGTTCTATTTTTGTGTGTCGAATAGATTTTATGCGTGGCTTTCTTTTCTGCAACTTTTTAATTGATTTCGAAATAAGGTTTTCAACCTTTCCAAGATTTTTCACTGTTTAACCACTGAAACAATCTTGACGAAATTCGATACAGAAATAGCTCGCATCCTGGAGACGGAGATAGGATAGATAATTTTTATCCCGAAAAAAGAGAGTGTGTTTCCTCTGAATTTTAAATGATGAAAGAGTGGAGTCTTCTAACACGTGTACCTACTACTACACTTAAAGGATGACTTCAGCCTCTGGATTGTTATTGAATACGGTTTTGAAATAAAGCATTTTTATTTTTATTTATTTACTAGCTGATGCCAGCTACTTCGTTTGCTATTTAATCCACTTGGAGGTGGAATTTTCAAAATTCCTGAAACACGTAATTCTTTATTTAAACCGAAAATACAAATACCGATTTTCATTGATATAACTTTAAAAATGACGGATTTCCATACAAACTTTCATCTCTTATTTAACCCCCTTAAGAGTGGAATTTGCAATAATCCTTTCTTAGTGTACGTCATAAAAGAAAGCTATTTGTGAAAATTTCAAGTTTCTAGCTTTAGTGGTTTAGGCTGTGCGTTGATGGTCAGTCAGTCAGTCAGTCATTCAGCTATGACAAGCCTCTTTATATTATTATACATAGATAGATTTAAATGAGTCAATGGCAGCAAAGTCGTGGAATAGGGTATTAAGTCGTCTCCTAAGCGTGTAGCTCAATGGCCTTAGACAAGGCTCGTGACGTGACGTGACCTCCTCAATGTGATGGCGGGTCACACTGACGCGTTACATGAGGTAATGGGTCAAAGAAACTATGTCAGGGCGTTGTCAATCTATTAATGGACGTACAGTTCACTTATTAAGTTCACACACAATCATAATCCATCAAGTACATGATCTACCTACATATTTAAAAAACCGGCCAAGTGCGAGTCGGGCCTCACACTTTTAGGGTTCCGTACATAATTATGAATAAACTAATATTTTGCGTGTAAGAAATATTTAATTTCCGTGCTAGACATCGCAACAAACCGTGAAAGAAAAACACCAAAAAATGTGCGTTTGTTTTGGTCACAGCTTACAAACTGTTTTAGGAATCGTTGTTTTCAGTATTTGTTGCTTAAATACAGTATAATAACATATTATTACCGATATTTCATATTCCTAACTGGTTTAGTTTTTGCCCTAATCCTTAGCCCTCATCACAAAAATGGTCTAAATCTGACAACTTTGTTGGCCCTCCATATATATAATATAATATTCCTTATTTTTTAAGCAAAAACTAAGGAAATTTTTCAGGGGGGCCCCTAGGAGCCCCCCTGAAAAATTGGGAGCTTTAATCGAAAATGCTACTTAATCCCTATGAGATATGTATAACAAAACAATGTACGGTGGAATAGTAGTGGGTAATTACTACCCGCGCGAAGCAGGGCCGGGTCGCTAGTTTATAATAAATCTATGTACCTACTACCTTCTGGCTCTGCCTGCGGCTTCGCCCGCGTGAATTTCGGTTTTGAACAAAGCCCGAGGGAATCGTGGATTTGCGGTTCCCGTTCCCGCTCCCATTTCTAACCTTTATACTTACTATCAAGGAAATTCGCTATAGTAATCTACCTATAGCTGTAGCTATAGATTTCAGGTTTTGCAAAATCCCGTGGGAACTGTGCATTTTTTCAGGACAAAAAGTATAATAATAAAGTAAGTATAAGCCTATGTGTTAAGTCAGGGCATAATCTATCTCTATTTAAAATTGCAGCCAAATCGGTTCAGTAGTTGCGGCGGAGAAGAGGAACAAACATACATACAAACTTTCGCCTTTATAATATTAGTGTGATGAGTTAAATGTATACAGGGTATAAGGAGACCGCTACCGAAAACTTAGCGCTATTGTTATACTACCTAAACATTATCTTATAAGGTAGGTATCGGCGTCGGCGCGACCGCGGTTTCGTAGGTATCTAACGATACGTAAATAGGTCACATCAAGTTCGTTGACCTCCAGCGTCAGCTGATTTTATTTTAATCACGCAAGAATTACGTAACAAACTTTTACAAAATACAGCAAATAAGTTTTTTGCAATTACAGGGCTGTTTAACCCTCCAAAATAGGTATTGCATAAAAAGTGCAATTTTTTTTTTGTAAAAAAAAATTTTTTTTTCACGTTTTTTTTAGTGATATCTTATCAGTAATCATCAGTACTATCACCTGTCTTCGTTTCCGAGAGCGGTCTCCTAACACCCTGTATAGAAAAGATTTATAAAATAATTTCGGCAGCTAGAACTTGAGGTAGTGTGAAAAATGAAGAACCCCATATTGTAGAATGAGGTACGTGCCACCTATAGACGCCAAGACAGACGCACGTCGCACTCTCGAGTCCAGGTCAAGAGGGCTTTTATTCAGATTATGATCTCGAGGAGCAGGGCGCTGTTTCATGTTACATTTTATTTCTCAGGGTGGAACCACGAGAATAAGCAAGAATGACTGCCAAATATCTCGCTAACTGCGTGAAATAATGAGTGAAAAATAGTTAAGTACTTTGGGTTTTTACCTTTATTCTTTAAGGGCATATAATATATGTACCACGGGCGAAGCCGGGGCGGACCGCTAGTATATTATATATATTATGTATCTACAACAGTCTGTGACGACGACAGTCTACGACTGGTCTATGATAGTCTAGTATAACTATTAATCTGTAACTATTTCAAATTAGGGTATTTCTACTAATTTACCTCCCCATACCGTTACTGTACTAATTTATTGTTGGATTTTAGACCAACATTATAATAATGAATCGATCAAATACATAATACAGAAACTGTGGGTGTGAGAAAAAGATTGCTCTGTGACACGTCTGGACATTTCGCTGTAAGCAGACGATCAAGTTGGGCGATCATGTTGGATGGTCTGTCAAAGTCTATAAAAGTTATTTAAGTTTGGTATAACAAGTGTAAATTAAAAATTTTAAAAAACCCCGACATTCTTCCATCCATCTTGGATTTGAAATTTATCATACTGACGTATTCTACTAGTCAAGCCCTTTCATTTGATACCCATATTGAGGAGTTGTGAAAAAATATGTAATCTGATGGACCTTGGACCGATTTTCATCAAACATAGCAAAGAATATTCCCGACGAATTCACCTTTCAAACAAAAGTAACCGCATTCAAATCGGTTTACCCGTTAGAGCGCTACGGTGCCACAGACAGTCACATACACACACGTCACACACAAACTAATTTTATTGTAAAAGGTTGATTAATAAGAGTACCGCGAGAGACCTGAGCACCGGCCCGTACTGGGTATTTGGCCCTCATAAAGAAACGCGTGTGATGTGATGATGATAGTTCATTAGATAATAAAACATTTTTGACGATCAAATACAAATATTAATGTTATTAATAACGTGGCAAGGTGCGTAATTATAATTAATTCAAGTGTCACAAAGTGACATCGCGTGTGGTATCTCGCAAGGTTGAGTGTGCACGCAAGGCTAGTTAAACAATTAAGCCTAAAGAACCCCTACCTCAAATTATACCTGCTCTAACCGAAATAGACTAGAACTAGTTTGAAGGTCTGTCTATTTGTTGAAAGTTAGTTCTTCCAAGTAGAATCAACGAGAAACTGTGGCTTAGCTAATTTAAATGCAAAGGTACTGTGGTATCTAGATAGCTAGGCCTTTATATTAATTACTAGCTGACCCCCGCGACTTCGTTCGCGTGTTTATAGGTTTTATGTAGGATCGGATTGGATCCCATAATTCTTTTATGTGCCTAAGCTAAATGTAGCCTAAGTTACTCCTTATAACATCACCTATCTGCCATTGAAAGTTCCGTTAAAATCGATCCAGCCGTTTCGGAGATTAGTTGGAACAAATAGACAGACCGACAAACATAAATTTAAACGCATACCCGGTTAAAATAAGCTGTATGTTCAAAGATGCGGGTCTCAAGTTATTTGAACCCAATACTTGAGGGTTGTTATGTCTGTCATTTCTGAAGTAAAAAACCTATGACCTTATAGTAGTTTATGAAACGGTTGCATAATAGAGGTTATTAAAACACGAGTGTTAGTTTAAAAAACGAGCCGCAGGCGAGTTTTTTAATAGTATTACACGAGTGTTTTAATAACTAATTATGTAGAGTTTCATACACTACTTTATCTAAGCTCATCAATAGGTATCTTACGTATAAAAGAAAAGACTAAGAAATTAACAAAATTATTTATTATAATAAGTATTCATGTTTTGGATATTGCAATTTATAAATGTACTCAATTCTTCAGGGGAGAACGTTTTTGCATTTTTTCCCTTAAAGCCCTGCGATTTTCTTTTTAAAACAGCAATCAGTCTTGTGTATTTAATAATATCGATTTGGTTGTAGATACTCAATATACTTTTGAGCATTGAGTATTTAGCCCATAAGGACAAAGACTTAAATTTATTTGATAATTCTTGGAAATATGCTAGCATTACATTTTCTGAAAATGAAGTGGTTTTTTTCAAAATTTTCCAACTCATAAAATCTTGGTAACATTTATCGTAAATTTTCTTTGATTTTGCTGGCAAAAGATTATTTGTCATTCCCGATGCTATTTCCAGAATGTCTGGTGGAGTTAAATTCTCTTCAGTATCACTGCTAGACATTTTTCCGCGCAACAAAAATCACTTGCAAAATTTTGAGTTACAAAAACTGAATAGTAAATAAATAATAAATTAAAAATTTAAATAATAGGCGCCAAAATTCAATTGTCAATTTCGAATGTGCGGTGCGTGCAGTGCGTCTATGGTCAATTATGGTAGCACTACACTCTGTCCTCTGGCCGCATCTTGCTACCGCCACACTTTCGCAGTAGTAGTAATAGGGTAACTTTGATAGCGGGATAATCATTGTAAGTAACAAAATTAAACTAACTAACTATTGTAAACTAACTATTGTACCTATTTCTTTTAAAATGTTTCTTTTGTTTAATTTATGTTTTTTTGGTGTACAATAAAGTATTAAATAATAATAATAATAATAAACACCCGGCATGGCTCAAAAATACCAGAACCCAGTGCCTGTACTATAATGTAGAAAAAATTATTTTTTAACATTGTTTTGCAATAATTTCCTAACAAAGTAGTGTTATAATTAACTTTTTTAATTTTTTTTTAAATATTATAGATGTATGTGAATAAAGTAGTCCAATATATGACACATTTTGATTTCATATTCGGAATTTTATGATATGAGAGTAGATAAAAATATTTACGGGACAACATATAAAGTATTACCTTTCTAACAAAAAAAGAATGAGTGAAATCGAACAACGCGTTCATGAATTACAGCTAAATACACGTTTTAACTTTCATCCTCTCTCCCAAGGGAACCGTGCTGAATTTCGGGTTAAAAAGTATCTTATGTCCTACCTCGGAGTATAAACTCAAATCGTACCAAGTTTCATTCGAATCCATTCAGTAGTTTCGGCGTGATGCGCGGCCAAGATACAGACAGACAGACAGACAGACAGACAGACAGACAGACAGACAGACAGACAGACAGACAGAAAGACAGACAGACAGACAGAAAGACAGACAGACAGACAAAAATGAAACTAATTGCAGTTTTGGCTTCAGTATCGATTATAGAGTGCCTTCCAATAAAAATTTTCAAAATATCTTCAATGTACAGAATTGGATCTGTTACAGTTTTATTATATTATAGACTAGCTGACCCCCGCGACTTCGTTCGCGTGTTTATAGGTTTTATAAGTATAGGATCGGATCGGATCCCATAATTCTTTTATGTGCTTAAATTAAATGTAGCCTAAGTTACTCCTTATAACATCACCTATCTGCCATTGAAAGTTCCGTTAAAATCGATCCAGCCGTTTTGGAGATTAGCTGGAACAAATATACAGACCAAAAAACATACATTTAAACGCACACCAGTTTAAAATAAGCCGTACGTTCAAAGATCCGGGTCCCAAGTTATTTGAACCCAATACTGAGGGTTGTAACTTGTAATGTCTGTCATTTCGAAACTAAAAAACCTATGACCTTGAAATATTTCCGGGACAATATATAAAGTACTACCTTTCTAACCAAAAAAGAATGACTGAAATCGAACAACGCGTTAATGAATTACAGCTAAATACGTGTTTTAACTTTCATCCCCTCTCCCAAGGGAACCGTGCTGAATTTCGGGATAAAAAGTATCCTATGTCCTACCTCGGAGTATAAACTCAAATCGTACCAAGTTTCATTCAAATCCATTCAGTAGTTTCGGCGTGATGCGCGGCCAAGATACAGACAGACAGACAGACAGACAGACAGACAGACAAAAATGAAAAAAATTGCAGTTTTGGCTTCAGTATCGATTATATAGTGCCCTCCAATAAAATTTTTCAAAATATCTTCAATGTACAGAATTGGATCTGTTACAGTCTTATCATATTATAGAAGATGTACAGAATTGGATCTGTTACAGTCTTATTATATTATAGATAGTTCAATTTGTTTTGCAAGTAACTCTAAATTAAGTTATTTGGAATTTAGTTTGGTCTTTCCATTGTTTATAAGTTTTTACTTTTTCTTATTTTTATTTATTTTGTATATGCCTGAAATCCAAAACATAAACATATAAGAGCGTAAACAAATACAAGTTTAACTCTAAAGAAGGAATTTTAATCAGAAGAATGTGTGAAAAATAAATTGACTAGGTAATGGCAAAGGAACTTTTATTGAGAGAGAACAAAAACTAAACTAAACTATTTAACAGTTTCAAAGTAGCTTAACTGTGACGTTCTTATTCCAATTCCGTGAAAAATTGGTTGAGGTTCGATGAAGCTGATGTTAGAACACTAGGTGTCTTTTCTCACAACTGCTGGCGACACAAATTGAATTTGGCAGACTATTCAAATGAACATTTGAACAAAATTTGAAAAAAAAAAAATTTAAGTATTCCATTCTGGTTTTTTTAACACCATCGCAGGTCATGTAGCTTTCTTGGGATTCCTTTTATGAATTCATAGTAACTACTTAATATTACTTACCAGTCATAATATTGTCACGTATAATTTGCACGTGTCGATCTCGGTCGGGTCTCGTGTGCTCGTGCCAGAACCCGACCACATGCCCCAGTTCGTGGACGACGATGCCGAACTTGTCACAGTTC
This sequence comes from Melanargia galathea, assembly GCA_920104075.1. Classification (NCBI taxonomy): domain Eukaryota; kingdom Metazoa; phylum Arthropoda; class Insecta; order Lepidoptera; family Nymphalidae; genus Melanargia; species Melanargia galathea. Next base: position 4,019,270 of record OV049855.1, read on the forward strand.
TTGCCGATGGAGATAGCTTGGGCACCACCTCCGCGTTTACCCACGAAAGAACAGCATCTACAGCGATACAGTTGGATTAGCCATACATTAGTTTCAGTATCATTTATATATAAACAAAGTCGGGTTTGTTCGAACACATAACTCGACAACGGCTGGACCGATTTTCATTGTTTTTGATTTGTTGTATTTGACTCCGTCCCGAATATCAGAATAACTATTAAAAACATTGAAAAATTGACGAAAAAATAAAATAAAAGAAAAAACATTTCCCCATACAAAATGTTCATGGGTTTCGTAACTGTCAAACACTTAATTTTCATCCCGCGTCGGTACGGTAAACTCTCTCACCCGTACATATACTATAATTATTCTGTACGGTGTTTGTAACCTAACTCCGCCTAAACGGCTGGACCGATTTGGATGAAATTTTGTGTATATTTCAATGGGTTCCTGGATGGTTTGAAAACACAATTACCGGGTAGATACCGGTACCTACCCGGGTCTCAGTAGGTGGAGCCGATTTCGGTACGTCACCGTTTAGGACGTCTGCCGGGTCCACTAGTAATACATATATAAATATAAATTTTTTATTTTTTTATTTTATAATATATAAATATTTTTTTTGCAATAAAAAAAAATATATACATTTCCGAAATTTAGAATAATATCATTATTCTTCGTCCAAACTCCTAGCTGATATTGTATGTGAATATGGACTTTTGGAGTAGGCGCAGGAAGAGGTACCTATTCATGTAGATTTTGAAGGTAATATGTCCAGCACTTTGCTATGGTTTAAGAGAAACACCATTGTTTCTCTTAAACCATTCCCTAACCTAAGCTAACCTAACTCCTAATAAGAGGAATGATGCGACTGTACAGTGTATAATATTATTTCTTACTAGCTGACCCCCGCGACTTCGTTCGCGTGTTTATAGGTTTTATATAGGATCGGATCGGATCCCATAATTCTTTTATGTACCTAAACTAAATGTAGCCTGTTACTCCTTATAACATTGAAAGTTCCATTAAAATCGATCCAGCCGTTTCGGAGATTAGCTGGAACAAATAGATAGACCGACAAACATAAATTTAAACGCACACCTGTTTAAAATAAGCCGTACGTTCAAAGATCCGGGTCCGAAGTTATTTGAACCCAATACTGAGGTTTGTAATGTCTGTCATTTCTGAACTAAAAAACCTATGACCTTGAAATATTTACGGGACAATATAATTATAAAGTACTACCTTTCTAACCAAAAAAAAATGAGTTAAATCGAACTACGCGTTAATGAATTACAGCTAAATACACGTTTTAACTTTCTTCCCCTATCCCAAGGGAACCATGCTGAATTTCGGGATAAAAAGTATCCTGTGTCCTACCTCGGAGTATCAACTCAAATCATACCAAGTTTCATTCGAATCCATTCAGTAGTTTCGGCGTGATGCGCGGCCAAGATACAGACAGACAGACAGACAGACAGACAAAAATTAAAAAAATTGCAGTTTTGGCTTCAGTATCGATTATGGAGTGCCCTCCAATAAAAAGTTTCAAAATATCTTTAATGTACAGAATTGGATCTGTTACAGTTTTATTATATTATAGATGTACCTATTGCTTAGGTTATTTAATTGACAGCTCTAAAAATGTAATGATATTCTTTTCCGCAAGTAACTTGTAAACTGCAAAGATTAGGTACAACAATTAATGATTAAACGAACTTACCTGTAAGTGAAGTTCTATCATAATTATACGAATGATTCGTACGAAGAGATTATATGTTTTTTACTTGGTAGTATACGCATGTATAGTGCAAACCGTTCACTTTATTGAGATTTGTATATATTTTTTAAAAATAGGGTAGGTTGAAATCGTTGCCCCTGCGCTCGGTCGGCTACTTACTCATTTAGTTTAGAGTTTAGCTCACCATCCGCCTCATATTTTACGATTAAGGGTTAACGTGTAACGTGTAAGGGTGGGAGGGTTATTATAATCTCTTCGTACGAATCATTCGTATAATTATGATAGAACTTCACTTACAGGTAAGTTCGTTTAATCATTAATTATACTTCATGATTCGTACTCGAGATTATATGTTTTTTACTTGGTAGACTTTTAGAGATAAGATTCGTAAAATATGAGAAGGCGTATAGTTAAAAGAAAAATTTTGATTTAAATGTTACATAAATTAATTATTAGATATTATTATAACAAAACCCAAATGTATTTCTCTTATTATAAACAATGATTATGAATCATATTAGGAATCTAATAACAATTTATGATCTTATTGTATCATATAAAATAGCTCTGCTAAAAACAATCGTCTTGGGCATTAATAGGCCCATTACAAAAGTTAGCAAAAGTATGGGAACCTGAGCTCCAGCCTACAGTTTTCATAATAACTTGATCTACTGCATCCGGCAGCATGCCGAGGGATACGCTTTAAACGTAGAATTATCAATTCTGCTTTGGCTCAAGGTACTTTTTATCCAATGTGATAAAGTTTATGAACCAACCGATTTATGAGACTTTTTTTTTTTTTTTTTTTTTTTTTTTATAATAACTAAGAATAAATAAAAAGTCTGCATTTTCCCGAAGTGACTCAGTCAATAATTTCAAGGATAAGCGTAAGCATATATATATTTTGTTTTAACAAGTTTCTGGTTTTTCTTTAAAAAATGGAATAATGAAGGGTTGGTTGGTTTGTTTAATAAAATCCAAGATTTTTATTTTAATATTAAAAACTTTTACTTTTGATAATGTTTGCACTTTTTGTGCAGTAACAAACGCAAAACGTGCAAGTTTATTTTGATTAGGGATTTGATTAGGATATAGAAATTACTTAAGTAATTTAAAACCAATGGTGTATCCCAAGTCTCATCATACTTTGTGGTCTAGAATTAAAGACACATTTGAAAAATCTTTTAAGATCCTCGGCAGAAACATCATTATTCATCAATGCTAAAGCTGACCGACATGAATTTAATGTCTCATATTGAGCACTCTGATATATCGTATTCAAAAATCAATATAATATTAGAGATTGATACTTCATTTGAATTCCATTTATTATCATTAAAATAAATGAACCACTTTTTATAGGACCCTTATATGTATATTGTTTATAAGTGTTTATGAAAAGGAGCTCATAACGATATCGAAAGATGCTCTTCGCATCATCGCCTCGCGGATAAGGCTCCTGCCACCAGGTAAATTGTGTTGTGCACGTGGAGGTGGCTACAATTATATGATAAGAGCAATCCATCGTCAGCCTTAAAAATTAACATTTCTGACACAAAAAGATTTTTAAATAGGGTAGGTTTAGGCTAGGTCAATATGGAATAATTATTATTATACCCTTGGCGTTATCAGAAATAATATTTTTACATAAAGATTTTAAGATAATTTTTAAGATAAGTAAATGGAGGAAATGTATAAAAGTAAAGATAGACCATGAGCTAGGAGCATTTACTGCGTATGCAGCTGCCAGCTGGATCCCTATGCTATGAGATGTATGTCTGACATATATACAATACATGTATTCAATCGACCTACAAATAAATACATAGATTATGTATATAACTAAACAAAACTTGAGTATGATTACATTTAATAACTTGATGTGTATTCAAAATTCAAAATTCAAAATTCATTTATTCAAAGTAGGTACACTGTACACTTTTTGAACGTCATGTCTAGACTACCCCCAATGTTCTCCGAAGAGCCTATAATATATGAAGCAAAAATATAATTAGAGCTTTCTTTAGGTTTTCACACCATTGCCAAAGCTGTTAGTAATATTTGCATTCGATTAACGTACAAAATTACTGTGGTATTGTCAATAAGAAATAAGATTCAGGTATTAAACATTTCTTTGGAAAATAATTTTCGACGAATAAAAGCGGCTAAAATTACCAAATAATTAATATTATATCGATAACGTTAATCGTCACTTCATAATCCACTAGCTCTCTGATCTCCACAGGAAATACTCCACCCAGTCGTTGAGGCATGAGAGAAAATTTCCAGATCATAGTTATTAATGGCCTAGAATTACTAGCCTGGTACTGAATTGTACGATCCCATCATTCAAAATCATGTTTTAATGTTTGGTAAATTCACAAAATTTTCATAATTATTAGAATTTTTTAAACTAAGTTATTTTTTTTTTGTTTTTTTTTTTTTTTTTTCGTTTTGTATAGAACCAATAAGTAGTATTTACAGAAAGGTAGGCAGATACTAATAAACAAACAAAGCTGGCAAACCTCTAATTTTATATCTTTTTATTTCATCATTTTTGTGAATTTTAATTTGTTTCTATTAATTTTTTCTTTAGATACTGTGACCTGAAAAACTTGTGTCCACTATCCTAAAAATTTGCAAATTTTAGATGGATCCTTCTTTTTTTTTTTTTTTTTTTTTTTATAAAATTAAACCCAGATTTGTTAGAAATTGTCTGGTTTGTTGTAAGTTTTGATAACATGCTTCATAGTCGCATGTTCTCAATAAACTTACTACTGGTTTCATAGCATTATAGTGAACACAAAAGGAGCAGTATTCAAGCCGAAAGGTAAGATCTTAAATTCACAAATATACGTATATAGTCATCAAACTGGAGTCTTACATACTTTTGACCATCCTCATGACGTATCTTTAGTAAAAATATGCGTCTTTTAAATCCCTTGTGCATATAATATAACTATCTCCTGATATTAATTTTTATTAAGTTCTTCAGTCTTCCAGCTTCAAGTTAATCGCATCTTTTTTGTTTAACGATTTGAAATATAAAATTAAACGCATCTTTTCATTTGGCTTATATAGGTATCAAAAAAAAAAAATTGGATAAATATTGGTCATATTTTGAAATCGACGTTTGTAGCTCGTTTTCTGCTTGTGTCGAGATCATCGCAGGCTTTTTCGTCCTTGTTGGTCCCGGGATCCTGGCCCTTCCAGTACACATTTTTTGCAGAATTTGCTGTATTTATTTATTGTTGTTTCGCGAAAACTTTTATCTTGAAATATCTTGGGTGCTCCGGGGAACTAAAATCTGTTCCTGATTTTATTTTTTGGTGTTTGCTGACTTCAAAGTTTCAGAGAGGTTTTCGCCGAAAATAAACTTGCGAAACTTTGTATTTCTTGTAGCTGTATCTTGAAGCTCTTTCTTTACTGAGCATAAAGATAATTCAAATAAAAAAAAATTAAATTTCAGCGTGTCAGCGTGGAAACTAAAAACATCCTAGCCGCGTCCATCAATAGTTAGAGCAAAGCAGTATTAACAACTTGATGGCTTTTGCTACACAGCTAATACTCAAATCTTTTGTATTTACTTGCCATATATATAGGTATACATTTTTTATTTTGTAGTTGGTTCTATACCAAGAACATCCATTAATTCACTTTCAAGTCCAGTCTTCTGCCGTAGGTATTCCCAATAGTCCCAATAGATATGCAGAAGAACCGGATTCCGAGGGAGGTATCGGCGTAGCTCCCTGATAAGATATAACCGCACTCGATGTACTGGAGTTTAATTATAAAAATAAAGTTTAACTAACTCCTGTTGTTCTGAAACTCCGTCTAAGATCGGCGTAACGTCGTCATTGTTAATAACGTACGTAATTTCACTGTTCGAAATCAACATGCAATAAGATAAATGTAATTAAACGACGTAAAAAATTAATCTCAGAAAAGACGGTCAGTAAATAATAATTAATAATGAGATGCTTTTAATACTACCTCACGTACTGTCCACATACTGAGTCCCGTAGTTAAAACAGACTCCTCATTGAGTGAATTATATGCAGTAAGAAGCAGTCCCAATGCAAAAGCAAGTACTGCCCACAAACTGAGGAGAAACAGTAAGAAACAGCCCCAATGCAGAAAGCAAGAACTGTCCACAATACTGTGTGTTTCATGAGAAACACTTACAGTAAGAAACAGCCCCAATGCAAAAGGCAAGAACTGTCCACAATACCGTGTGTTTCGTAAGAAAACACCTTCACTCAGGTTTATTAGCTATCACGAGTACAATAGACAGTAAGAAACAGCCCCAATGCAAAAGCAAGAACTGTCCACAATACTGTGTGTTTTGTAAGAAAACACTTTCACTGAGGTTTATTTGCTATCGCTAATACAATAAACAGTAGGTAAGAAACAGCCCCAATGCAAAAAGCAAGAACTGTCCACAATACCGTGTGTTTCGTAAGAAAAAACTTTCACTCAGGTTTATTAGCTATCACGAGTACAATAAACAGTAAGAAACAGCCCCAATGCAAAAGCAAAAACTGTCCACAATACTGTGTGTTTCGTGACAAAACACTTTCATTCAAGTTTATTTGCTATTGCTAGTACAATAAACAGTAAGAAACAGCCCCAATGCAAAAAGCAAGAACTGTCCACAATACTGTGTGTTTCGTAGGAAAAACACGTTGACTCAGGTTTATTAGCTATGACGAGTAGGTACAATAAACAGTAAGAAACAGACCCAATGCAAAAGCAAGAACTGTCCACAATACTGTATCTTTATTACTTATACAATCGTGTTTCCTTAAGTATCTTTGTTACTTATACAATCGTGTAATAGCCGTCTCGTATAATTAGTGAAGAAACAATACCAACTATTGCCGGAGACACTAATTTTTCAAGCACCAATCAATCATAACATAATTATTAATTACGTAATATCCAACATTACCTTGATAATCCAACGGTGCATTTTGGGATGTATGTGAAATCGAGGTTGAGTCAGAAGTCAGAATCATCCGAGCAGAGTCTACGCTGTTTTCGTTGTAATTTCTTAATTTTCTCTTCAACGCGTTCAAATTCATCACTTTCACGTTTAAGCATTATAAAAATGTTATTTATTTACTTTTTCACGGTTTAAATATCACTTTAAACAATACTTTTAAAGTAAACTAGGCGAGGGCGTGGTGGAACGGTAGCGCACTAAAAAGCGAATGAGTAAGTAGCCGACCGAGCGCAGGGGCAACGATTTCAACCTACCCTATTTTTAAAAAATATATACAAATCTCAATAAAGTGAACGGTTTGCACTATACATGCGTATACTACCAAGTAAAAAACATATAATCTCGAGTACGAATCATGAAGTATAATATTTTTAGTTTGATCAATTTAGTTTAGCAAGAGGTTGTATACAACAAAAAAATATATCGAATCAGAAATAGTGTGTATTGCGACAATTAAAATATAACAAGAGTCTATTCTCTGACATTGCGGTATTAATTACCTGATGTTTTCAAGTATGACTTAAATTATATTATGAAGAATATTTTTATATACTTAAGTACTTACTACGAATATACGTGTATCTAGAAAAGTTACTTAAGCGTTAATCGTGTTAAGATATAATTCAACAAAATAACATAGCATCCAGTTACCGCACTAATGAACGAAGGTGAACCCCAGTAATTTGATGATCAAATTCTGTCAGGCAAAGCTATAATTTGCTAATTCGCGTGACAAATTGGTTGAAATTGGCCTGAATTTACTGATTTTTGTCCGTTCCTGGAAGCTGAATCATTTGTTTTTAAGGGCAGAGCCAGTAGTCATTTTAATTGAAAATTTATTGTATTTGTTTGTTGTTGGTTTGTTGTTGATTGTCGTTGTTTGTTTGTTGTTGTTTGTCTGTATTGATTGTTAATTGTTTCAGATCAAATCATAAAAATAAAGATATTATCTTGTTACTCAGCTATTATTAGCTCAAAAAATGTGTAAACTGTCACAAATGTTAATCGAATACAAAAGATATAAAATAGTATTCAATGGCAGTAAAATGCAAGATCAAAGCAAAAGGAACGATAACAGAGAACATAATAAAACCGTCATAACATCTTAACCTGGAAACGTCACACAAAATGCTCCTTCAGTTAGTACACACCACACAATGCATTTAGAAATGAGACTAAGGGTATGGTTATGTCATTTATATATATGAAAAATGTATGGTTTATGGGCTTTATAATCACTACATACTTAGTATAAAACAAAGTCGCTTTCTCTGTCCCTATATCCCTATGTCCCTATGTCCCTATGTCCCTATGTATGCTTAAATCTTTAAAACTACGCAACGGATTTTGATGCGGTTTTTTTTAATAGATAAAGTGATTCAAGAGGAAGGTTTATAAGTAGAAAAATTGGACCCGGTAGGTGGCGCTAATAGCGGGCAGGACGACGTCTGCCGGGTCCGCTAGTGAATAATATAGTGCGTTTCCTGAAACAAAACAGCTGATTGACGTGTAGGATTTATCACGCCTATTTCTATAATATATAGATGACTAGCTGATGCCCGCGACTTCGTCCGCGTGGGTTTAAAACAATATAACGATAAATGAAGAACCGCTCGACCGATTTTGTGCAAACTTCACATAAACCATCTACTAAATAGTCCGACCAAAGCCTAAACATTTGGTTTGGATAGGTGAGCCCGTTCTCGAGTTTTAAAATTACAACGAAAAGTGGCATTGATTTTTATATAATACTAGCTGATCCCCGTGACTTCGTTCGCGTGAATATAGGTTTTTATATAGGATTGGATAGGATCCCATAATTCTTTTTTGTACCTAAACTAAATATAGCCTAAGTTACTCCTGTTAATATCACCTATCTGCCATTGAAAGTTCCGTCAAAATCTATCCAGCCGTTTTGAAGATTAACTGGAACAAATAGACAGGCAGACAAACAAAATTTAAACACACGCCAGTTTAAAATAAGCAGTACGTACAAAGATCCGGGTCCCAAGTTATTTGAACCGAATAAATGTCTCTTATTTTTGAACTAAAAAACCTATGACCTTGAAATATTTACGGGACAATACTTAAAGTACTACCTTTCTACCAAAAAAAGAATAAATGAAATCGAACTACGCGTTAATGAATTACAGCTAAATACACGTTTTAACTTTCTTCCCCTCTCTCAAGGGAACCGTGCTGAATTTCGGGATAAAAAGTATTCTATATCCTACCTCGGAGTATAAACTCAAATCGTACCAAGTTTCATTCGAATCCATTTAGTAGTTTAGGCGTGATGCGTGGCCAAGATACAGACAGACAGACAGACAGAAAGAAAGACAGACAGACAAAAATGAAAAAAAATTGCAGTTTTGGCTTCAGTATCGATTATAGAGTGCCCTCGAATAAAAATTTTCAAAATATCTTCAATGTACAGAATTGGATCTGTTACAGATTTATTATATTATAGATATATATAGGTATGTTGAGATAGAACAATACTATAGTCCGTTTCAATAGAGTTGAGTTGATACTTTTTTTCATATTTTAGCTTATCTTAGTTCTAGTGAAACATTCCGATATTTTTGAGCTTCACATACAAGGAAGTATACATTAACGCTTCCTCGCACATGATAATTTATATCCTACATGCAATAGAATCAACCTGTGGAAACAACTTACCCACAAGGCCGCTCGGTGAACACAATGTAGTCCTTATGATCGGATTCCCTCTCAACAAACTTGACGCACGTGAAGTTCTCCCAGTGTCTCATGGCCTGCTTGAAGAGGGACTTGTGGGCGCCGCTGAAGTTTCCATCAATTTCGTACGGTATGACCCCGTTCTCCCAGATGCGCTCTTTTCTGTTGGTCGCCGCTCTGGTGGTGCGATGGCGTGCCTTGGAAATATGAGAATTTATTAATTGGATTAATAATCGTCAATTTGACTCGTTCCAGCAATGCGCGAAACAGCAATTCAATCATGTACATTATATAATTGTTATTTTAAAAAGAGCAACTGCTGAGTTTCTTGCTGGTTCTTCTCGGTAGGAACGGCATTCCGAACCAGTGGTAGATTCAATTGACGATTCAAAAGTAGGTACTTGTAAAAGTCTATCCTATTTGAATTTATTAATTTAGCAAAAATGTGAGAAAGACGATCTAAATTATTCACTATCGTGTACCGAGACAATATTGAAAGAGGGCGTAATTAACGAGAAAAGAATATAGGCCAAATTAATTTCAATATATTTACATGACTGATTTTTGGCTAACTGTTTATACTAATAAGTGTTTTGTTTTTTTAAGAAAAATTAAAGTTTTGATTATTTTTAAGTCTATAATTTTATTCGTTCATTGAAAGTTTATTTTCGAAGACAATTTGCCGAATACCAAATAATAGCGAGTATTCGCGGCCTTTCAACTCACGAGTTACGATAGTTAAGTTTAAACGCTATTAAACGGTTTGGATAACATTATTATTTGCGGAGAGAGAATTGAATTATTGTTATCAGGAGAACAGAAACACTACACTTGTTGAAACATTAAAACTTCAGAACCGTTGTACACGAGGCCTCCCCTAGCGTCTCCGTAGATAGGACTTTCCAAAAGTTTTCCAATTTGAACTTTTATAAGTTCTACTCTACAATAAATAATACATAGTGAGAAGCGGAATGTTTATCTAGGCATACTTCAGAAATATTTTTGTTGTTGGTCATCTTTAACCGCAATCTTATAACCGCCTGTTATCATCATCATCATGATTGTCAACCTACTACACCTGCCTACTACAGGGTACCTGGTCTCTAATCAGAGTGAGAAGGGTTTAGGCCGTAGTCCACTACGCTGGCCAAGTGCGGATTGGTACACTTCGCACGCCTTTGAACTAAACATTGTGGAAAATTCACAGGCGTGCAGGTTTACTCATGATGTTTCCTTTCACCGTTAAAGCAAGTGATATTTTATTGCATTAAACGCACATAACTCTGAAAGAGAGGTGCGTCGCGGGATCGAACTAGGGAAGCTGAAGTCTTAACCACTAGACTATCAGTGTCTGCTATGTCAACCTTAGAATGGCATTCCGAACCAGTGGTAGATTCAATTGACGATTCAAAAGTACTTGTAAAAGTTTATTTGACTAAAAAAACTTTTGTATTCTATTCTTTTCTATTCTCCACTCATTCAACAATTACCTTAGTATATTTAATTGTACTTATGAACATTTAGATATAATTTACAAAAATTACCTCAGTCTGATTATAAAGTCTGCTTTCACTAGCTTCTAAGTCCACTTCGGTATCTCGAAAAACCCATCCTTCGAATGGGTTAGTGACGTTTTTCGGCGGTGGTTTAACCTCGAACTTCTCTTCGAACTCGTGTTCTGGCACCAAAAACTGCAAATGTTTTTTGTGTTTTCTGCGTTTCGGGCTTTTTCTCTTCTTTTCGTGACGTTGGGTTTTATTGTATCTTTCACCCTCACTCGCGTCTTCATCGGAATATGTTTGTGACTCATCACCTGTTTTTTCGTTAGATGCGTTTCTTAGCCTACAAAAAAGAACAAGTATAAATTAAAAATTTTAAAAATCCCCCGACATTCGCCATTTTGTGGTGGCGGCCATCTTGGATTAGCATAGTGGTATTCTACTAGTCAAGCCCTTTAATTTGATCCCCATATTGAGGAAGGTGTAAAAAAATTGGTAATCCGCCATTTTGTGGCGGCAGCCATCTTGGGCTGATGTTCATCAAACATAGCTAAGAACACTCCCGACTAATTCACCTTTCAAACGAAAAAAATCTGCATTCAAATCTGTTCACCCGTTTGAGCGCTACGGTTGAACAGACAGACACACACACAGACACGTCAAACTTATAACACCCCGTCGTTTTTGCGTCTGGGGTTAAAAAGAAGTAGGCTTTTTAATGTTGGATTTGTCGCTGGCTTTACTTGTGTACATACAGCTGTGTACACTTTGAGTCACAATCTTTCTCAACGAGTTGTAATTAAACACCTACGATCATGCAAATAAAATTTAAATTAAGTACATATAAGCACTTAATTTAAATTTGATATGAATGAGAATTTAATATGAATGAGATTTTATGTGATCCACCAAGAAAAAATTAGTAGATTTTTATACTTAAGAACGAATTTAAACCTCAGTTGTTCGACCTTATTTATAGGGCTGAACTGAAATCAAAAGGTCATAGGTTCCGATTGTACACGTTAAACTTTCGTTAAACTCGTTCATCCGTCTTGCTATCCTGGTACAAATTTTTCACTTAATTAGGAGGGGAAAGGGGGAATTAAAATATTCTCACATGTTTTAATTTTTTATTTTTTGCAACTTTCGATTTATGTTGAACATTTGTGATTTTTTGCGTTGAGTTATAGCTACATACTCGAATTAAATAAACACACTAACACCACTAAGAGACTTCTTTATGTAATGACTAATGACACAAGTAAAGTTGAGCTGGCAAACTTTGATTTAGCAACTTCAAGTCTCACAAAGGTTTTAATAAGGCTAATGAATGAACGCGAAAAGCATGTAGATGCAAAGTGCATTAATTCAATTCACTTCGGCATCAATTGCACAGCCGACGGTTTAGAGTTCCGAGTTTAGAGTTCTGCATATCGTTCACTTTTATTACTTAGTAAGATTATAGGATTGTTGGTTAGATCGATAGCGGGTACCAGCAATTATTTTAAATTCGGAGCTGAGCTCAGACTTTAGAGATACTCATCAAAAACAAATAAATACCTATGACATAATAAGACACACAATACTTATGCGTCTTAGTTGTAATTTTAAACATTTTAAAATTTTAATTTTGTGACTGCAATTTATGACGTCATTTTTTATACTGTAAAATATTAATTTTGTATCAGTAAAATAGTGGAATGGACTCCAGACAAGTTCCTACTCCATTCACGAGCACTTTTGTGTAGTTGTGATATCATGATAGCATCGGCATTGTTAGAGCTCTTGAAGCATTATAACTGCTATGAAAGCTTGTAAATAAAATAATACGCTCTTCAAAAGATTTTGATTGGTTGCAAGGACCACAGATTGCCTTTTTAGGGTTCCGTAGTAAACAAGGAACCCTTATAGTTTCGCCATGTCCGTCCGTCTGTCTGTCCGTCCGTCCTCGGTTAATCTCAGAGACTATTAGTGCTAGAAATCTGTAATTTGGCATGGGTATAAATATTAATCACGCCGACAAAGTGGTGAAATAAAATTTTGATAAATATTTTTTTTTAGGGTAGCTCCCGTACATGTAAAGTGGGGATGATAATTTTTTTTCTCGTCTACCCCATAGTGTGGGGTATCGTTGAATAGGTCTTTTAAAAATACTGTGGGTATGGGAACATCATTTTTCGATTTCTAGACCGGTTTGTAAAATATGATGTTTTAAAGTGTAAATTTTTATTAGAGTCAAGTGTCCCCCCCTCTATCAGCCAAATGGCAGTATATAGGAACTTGAAAAAATTCACAGCAGTAGTATATATAATCAATTTTAAAGGAAAACTATCATGGCTAAGTAGGGTTCAAAGGTTAAGGAGTTATATCTGTTTTTCGAGGATTGTGACTACGGAACCCTACACTGCGCGTGGCCCGCCACGCACTTGGCCGGTTATTATTACTACGGATGTAATAAGTAGGTTGCGTTGCTCGAACTCAACCTGGTGCATTCGTAGTAAAAAGGCATGAACGTTTCAGTTTTGCTCATTTTTGCTCAGTTGGAGAAAGTTCTAAGAAAATGAAGTGATCCTGATGGGTGGGTGTAACCCACATTCCTCATATTTAACCTTGTCGAAAATACATACATATTGCCTGTTGGCATACAATTACATGTGGTACACAAAACTAAAACTCATCCTCCCATAATCATATTATTATGAATGCGAAAGTGGATCTGTCTGTCTGTCTGTTACAATGAAAATATAACGATAACGAAAGGCACATACAAGCTTGTAACCTGGGAACAGAGATGGTATACATTATCCCGGAAATTATGGAGTTCCTACTGAATTTTTAAAGAACCTAAAGTCATACGGAAAACATCGTCGGCATTAGGTAGTTGCCAATTATTAATTTTCACTGCTATAAAGCCGGAATTTAGTTCTCAAGTGAGAATTAGGATAATTTTTATTTTAAGGATCCAAAAATCAAAATAAGACTTAAAAAAGTTCAGACTTACCGTCTACCATTACCATGTCTTCTTCGTCTCCTTCGCCTATGACTAGATATGTTACCTAATGAACTTTGCAAACTCTCTGTAGGCTTTAATAAATTATTGGCTTCATATATTTTGTTACGAATTTCTTGACTAGTATTGTTTATTAACTCTTTCTGTAACGTATCGTTATCTTCATCTCTTTCGTTTACAGGTAATACTCCATTTGTGGGAGCGGGAGCAACTGTTATATTTTCGGGCAGTTCTTTGAATTTCAAGTTATTGTTAAAGTCTCCGGTTATTTCTCGACTGTTACTTTGAATTTTGTTGGTAACTTCATCAGTTTTATGAGAAAAGTTTGACATTTGTATATGGGGATAAAATTCTTCTAGATTTAAAATATTGTCACTTGAAATGTTAACTACTAAAACACCATCTTGTTCTAAACTTTCTGATTCAGTTAAATTATCTGTTACATTGGTTTCATTAAAATCACTATTCTTATTTTGATTGTAAAAGTTGATTGCATCCAAATCTTCATCTGGGGGTATTCTACCATGTTTTCTTAGAAGTGATTTATCCAGACCAGGTGGAATGACCTGAAAATAATCTATGTGAAGTTATCTACTATATAATTGAACATTTTGTTAGCCACAATATAAAGTTATATGTTAATATATTATATTTGAAAAATCCATGATACAGAAAATTCGTTAAAATAATTTAGTTTTGTTGACTTCCTATGGATCCTCAAGTACTTATGACTTTGACGTTGACGTCAAAATGTTCCTACACAAAATTCTTCTAGATTTAAAATATTATCATTTAAATATTAATTACTAAAACACAATCTTTAAGGCTCTTTAAATCATACTCATAAAATAAAAATAGCAAACAAAAGCTTAGAAGTAGCGAGGGATTTGAGAAATTCCTTGCTAACTCTAGACTTTTTAAGCAAATGGATACTGGATACTCAAAGCTTGTTTTTTTTTTCAACTTTCTGGACTTACTTTGGTGTATATAGAAGCTTCATTGTACTTCTTTGATTTCTCCTGAGAGAGTAGCAATGGTTGCTTCGTTCTCTTTCTCAATATATCCGTGAGACCTTCTTCTTCAACTTGCAGACCTTCTAACAGCACTTCCTTCTTGAGTCTCTCTACTTCTTCTTGTAACGACTTATTAATCTTAGAAGTCGATGGGGCAGCTTTGGCTGGCTTAAAATAATCCACGTCTGGTACGGCGATATCTCCTTGAAAGTTTTCTGTAACAAAGAAAAATGTTTGTGCATACAAAATTACATTATACCGTATGTTCCCTTGAAACTACAATGATAAGGTAATTCGAAGTGTGATAAAGAAATTCTTTAAGAGCCGGTAACACATAGCCGGTATGATGAGGTACCTCTTAAGGTATTGTAGCAAGAGTGAAAGAGAAATGATTAATATTATATTTACGTAAATATTTGCTAGTTCCATTACGTTTTTGTATAATAAGGTTCGCTTTCTGTCGCCTGATTTATGAGGACGGGATCTCTTTGGTTCATAACTCAATGCTTTTACCTCGGTCTTGAAATCATACTCATTATGAATATCATTGTGAAACTGTCAAGGGAGAGATCCTTTATTTTATCATCAAAGGTTTATTTTACTCTTGAGGCTAATTAGATATCAATGTTTCAAAATTTCCAACAAAATTAAACTTCGTTTACTTTCTCCATAACTTGTAATGACATCAAAATATTATGTCGTTTTTTAATCTTATTTAATTAATCTATACATAAATAAATAAAATTTAAATGTATGTCAGTGATTTCATATAATATATGTACCTACTATATAACAACCTATCCGTAACAATTAATTTGACATAAGAAGAAATATAGACTTAATATGCTATTGTTCAATTCATTGTAAAATCAGATCGCATACATTTCACGAAAACGCAAACACGAATTCAATTATCCGGTAATCTATAACGGTATAACCTGATTCGAAATTCAAATTCGTAATATTGCCATGCTGCAGGCGATTAACAACGCGCATCTGGTGTTGCCATAAAATGTAACGACTCCGTGTTCCTGCCCAGCTGCGGTTCAACGCTGGCTGCCAATTAATTAATTCCACATATACGCGTACAAGGCGCGTAATGGATGACGTGGTTTACGACGACCACGTGTGTTTGTGTATTAATTTAGTAGCTTAGTAGGGTAATAATATGTTGATTTTGAATTAGATGATTGTATTCCTGCCCACTGCCCAGCTGCGGTCCATCGGCGGCTGCCAATACATTAATTCTCCTTACAAGCTTACAAGACGCGTAATGGTTAACGTGGTTTACGATGTACCACCGCCTATATATTAATACCACCACTACGTATATATTAATACTAGCGGTCCGCCCCGGCTTCGCCCGTGGTACATATAATATGACTCTATAGCACTCAAGGATCACTTACATATCCAACGGTGAAAGAATTTTTGAAATCGGTCCAGTAGTTCCTGAGATTAGAGCGTTCAAACAAACAAACTCTTCTGCTTTATTATATTAGTATAGATATACGTGTATAATTGAACTATTTATGAGATGGATATTATATTATAGTGGTTTTTAGGGTTCCGTACCCGAAGGGTAAAAACGGAGCCCTATTAATGTCACTCGGCTGTCTGTCTGTCCGTCTGTCCGCCGGTCACAGGTCTCTAGCTCGCAGACGAAATGAGTTACAAACCTGAAATTTTGGTATTTAGTGTAAAACGTTAACCCAAAATCAAATATTGAATTAGAAATTGAATTAAATTATTTTTCAGGGGGGACATGAAAAAGGAGCCGGAAAAAAAAAATTTCTTTACCCTAGCTTGTGGGGTATCATTGTTTAGAGCTCATTGAGTAGAGTACAAATATATATTTTTTTAATTTTTATCTCAAAAAATAAGGGAATGGGAGGCCATTTGAGTTGTCAGTTTTAGACCATTTTTGTGACGGGGGCTATCTCAAAAACTAAACTAGTTGGGAATATGATATTTCAGTATATTATGTACTAAGTATATGCTCTATTTAAACAACAAATACTGAAAACAACGATTTATTAAATAGTTTATAAGCTGTGACCAAAATAAACGAACATTTTATTGGGTTTTTCTTTCACGGTTTGTTGCGATGTCTAGCTCGGAAATTAAATATTTCTTAGACCCAAAATATTATATTGTTCATAATTATGTACGGAACCCTGAAAGAGCGAGGCCCGACTCGCACTTGGCTGATTTTTTATTATTTTTTTATTATTAGTATCTATTCATATTTTTTCTGAAAATGCGAGTAAATTGTGTAAATTGTCATATCTGTTGTAAATGAATGTTAATAGTATTGCCATAATGCAAATAAAGAGAATTGAATTGATTTTTTTAAATCCCTACTAAACTAAAATGAAGCTTTAGAGGTGCTGTAGTCGTTGATTCCAGAGCCAACGGTCAAGAATTCTGTGTTTTGAGTTCTACATACCGAGTTCTGTGTCTATAATGACAACAAAATTACTAATAAGCTTAATTGACCGTCTCGATTAACTATGTACTTTCGTGTGTGTATAAAACCAGGCAGTGGCCGCAAAGGTCACTAAGAACGCGGAACGCAGAACTCTTAAAGCAGAACTCTAAAATATGTAGGCTGTGGGCTACATATTTTAGAGTTCTGCTTTCAGAGTTCTGTAATGTAATGTAAAGCAAGTTTGATATTTTTCGAGGAATTTTAGAATTTCATTAACCTCTTCAAAAGTATTTTTGAAACTTGTGTAGGCGTTGTATTAGGGCGTTATAAATTAAAAGATTATTTACTCCTAAAACATCGTAAGGAATCTGGACAAACATTCGATGTAAAAGGTGAATAGTTCAAGGGTGCCCGCCATTTTATTTTAGACACATTTTATAGGTCGCAAAAATAACAAAAGAGCGACTCATAAAATAATAATTTTATGTCACACATTCACTAAGAAAATGACAATTTTACGTGTATTTGTTAAGCAATGAAAAGGCGCGAGAAATGAAAATAACAAATTGTTCCCCTTCAAACGCTCGTGTTGGCACGTGACGTCTTTATCTTTCATTTTCTATAGAAAACTGTATTATTTTCTATGTAGGTGGCATTTTAGCAAGAAACCATGGAATCGATAATTAAAAAAAAATTGAAAAAAATTAGTTGTCTTTAAAGTCGGTTTACGGACGATAATTTTACGTGATAACGTCGTATAGGAAAACATTGCCTGACTATCGCTTGTTCTGCGCTCTCGCTTGCACGTTCGGCTATGCTGGCGGATCGTGCCTTCTCTGTCGCTTGTTTCGTGCTCTCACTTGCACGCGGTACGTGACAATGAGTCATGCTTTTTCGTGCGTGTAGCCGGCGTACATCGATTTATAAGACGTTATCACGTCAAAAAAATTCTTTCAAGACAAGTTTTATGTTGGTAGCTGGGTTATAAATATGTAAGTAAGTAATGCCAACCAAACAAACGAGTTAAAACTCGGCTGTTCTAAAATTAGCTAATGCTAAAAAATAAACTTTTCAAAAAGTGACAGAAATTAATTTGACTATTTCAGATCAAGCAGTGATGATGGTTCATGGTAGGTAGGTACATCTACTCTAATCTAAATAATTATATAAAAGAAAAAGGTGACTGACTGACTGACTGACTGATCTAGCAACGCACAGCTCAAACCACTGGACGCATCGGGCTGTGACATATAGATCATAGTTTTTATAACGCAGGCATCCGCTTGTAAAGAATTTAAAATACCCCTAAGGTGGTACAATTGTACCATCTTAGGGGTTTAATTTATGTATACAATATAATGTATAATAATGTATTAATACAATCGACCTAACGTGAATAAACCGCGGACAAGAACTAGTATAAAATAATAGTTTTGTTTATAAATACACACACGGTCGTTTGTTCCTAAAGTAGGCAACTTAATGCCTGTGTTATAGGTAACAACTAACAACCGACTGATATACAATATACATATTTACATTATATACACATATTATATATATATTTCCCCCTCTCATCGCTTATCTCAATCCGCTACCTCTCCTAACTTGTGTACAGTCGTTATGCGCTGTATAATTTAATCGCAGGACGCCGCAACGCCCGCAGCCTCCGCAATCGATATGTTTTATGCAATTTTCGCACATCATTTCAATTGACAGGTGACAATTGATTACACTAAACTGGAATATAAGACTGTTACATATAATTCATCAATAATACAATAATAAATATTATTAGTATACCTAATTATTGTCATAATATCATTCATCATCATTATATCAACCCATTGCCAGCCCACTAAAGAGCACAGGTCTGCTTCTCAGAATGAGAAGGGTTTCTTTACAATGTTTTCCTTCAATGTTAAAGCAAGTGATATTTTAATTGCGTAAAACGCACATAATTCCGAAAAGTTAGAGGTCGGAGTTAGAAGCCGGGGATCTCGGGGGAACTCTGCTCTCTCGAGAGTCACGTGGAAGTGTTAAGCACTTCATCTTATATTTACTAAAAAAATAGTAAAATAAATAAAAATAAAAAATACGCGTGATAAAAATACCCGGGCACGCACCTCTAACTTTTCGGAGTTATGTGCGTTTTAAGTATTTAAATATCACTTGCTGTAACGGTGAAGGAAAACACCGTGAGGAAACCTGCATGCCTGAGAGTTCTCCATAACGTTCTCAAAGGTGTGTGAAGTCTGCCAATCCGCTTGGCCAGCGTGGTAGACTATGGCCAAAACCCTTCTCACTCTGAGAGGAGACCCGTGCTCTTTAGTGGGCTGGCAATGGGTTGATATAATGATGATGAATGATATGACAGTAATGGGTTGATCATGATGATGATGAAAAAATACGCAGCAGCCAAAGTTTTTCGTGACATCTAAAGTTAAGGGGAAAACCACTCGCAATATTTTATTCGTTTAGTGACGACGATAATTACGTACCTTCCTAAACAAAACAAACATTTTTAACTCGAAATATTTACGAATCCCATAATAACGCTTTCCGTACCAATTAAAAGTTTTCCCCTCAATTTAAATGTTCAACGGTTTCCCGAAGTAATTGAAGAAATTTCCAAATTCAAAAGGATCAGGGCGTGTCACCGTTCGTCAAAGAAAAGTTGGTAACCAATACCTAAAGTGTCGATCACACGACCAAAGGTTTTAGGCCAAAGCCGGAGTTCTGAATTCAGGTTGTAACAATAATATGGCAGGGGAAATCTCACCCAAAATAATTTATATTATACAACTAGCTTCTGCCCACGGCTTCGCTCGCGTGTATTTCAGTTTTTTACAAAACCCGAGGGAATCGTGGATTTCCGGTTCCCTTTCCCGCTCCTTTTTCCAACCTTCATACCTATTTTCAAGGAAGTTTGATATAGTAATCTACCTATAGCTGTAGCTATAGATTTCTCATAATATCCATTCAAAATTTCAGCCAAATCGGTTCAGTATTTGCGGCGTTCAAGAGGAACAAATATACACACACACACAAACTTTCGCCTTTACTTATAATACTAGATGATGCCCACGGCTTCGCCCGTGTGGATTTAGGTTTTTAAAAATCCCGTGGGAACTTTTGATTTTACAGAACAAAAAGTAGCCTATCTGTAGTAACCCGTCACCAAAACGGAAAAATTCCGTGGGATCTCCACGATTTCACAATGCAATACCTTACAGCATCAGGGTTGAGAAGTTGAATATGTATCTACTCGTGTTCATTCAACGATAAAGTCTTTAATTGGTACCCCCAATATCAATTTAAATAACGGACAGTTCCTAAATTCCATTAGTTTTGGGGATCAGTTCCCCTACAGCATCAGGATTGAGGAGTTGGAATCCAAGTTTTTGTAGGACAGTGTCGCAATGTTCCTCTATCGATTAAAAAAAAATTACGTAAATCGGTTCAGAAATCTCAGAGATATCGGTGTGCATAGGTAGAAAAACACAACTCCTCCTTTTTTGAAAGTCGGTTAAAAAAGTAGCCTATGTTACTCCCTGGTTAATTCTCTACTTGTATGTGAAAGTCCCGTCAAAATCGGTTCAGCCGTTCCGAAGATTAGCCCGTTCAAACAGACAGACAGACAGACAGACAGACAGACAGACAGACAGACAAAAATTTTAAAAACATGTGAGTCGGTTATGGTACCGTTCAAATAACCATATGAGCTTAATATGAGGTAGTTATTTCGATATTACAGACAGACACTTCAATTTTATTTATTAGTATAGATTAGTGTGAAGTGTGATGACCGTTTCTAAATTAAGTCACGATTATCCTATACAATACCATGTGACTGCTAATAAAAGTCTTTGAGGTGAAGAGGGAGAAAAGTCCTAATAATTCCGCTAGCAGAAAAACACGTGCAATTTTTTTTTCTTAGGCGGTTAGACGTTAGTGTACCAATCAGGCGCTCGCTAATATTTCATTATGTCACGTTTTAGTGAAATCCGGATTCTAAATGGATCATAAATGTACGCCAGATGCTCCGGTGTCAGAGGCGAGTTAATTTTATTGACCTACTCCTATACTGATCATTGCAGTCAAGTAAAAGTCAAAGACACAAAAAAGTTAATAAAAAGTATAAAATGTGGTCTATGCTTTGGTCGCAGCCTGTTTCAACAAACAGCTAAAAGAAAAGTACCTAATGCCCTAAGTTAAATAATATTTCATCGGGTTGCCCGAATATAATTGAAGAAAGTTTCCAAACTCGAGTGGATTAAGACGTATTATGCGACGAGCTGACGAATGGCTGAGAATGGGGTGACAAATGACATTTCCTGAGCGAGAAACTTAATTACGCACAAAACCGCATTCAATTATTCAATTAAAACGCCTTGAAGTTTGATTACTTACGTCCAGATAGTGAGGGGACGATTTAACGATAAAAAGGGTACTTAAATATAATATCTTCTCATAGACATAGGGTTAATAATGTACTAATCGATAAAATATTATGCCAATGTGGCAAGAACGTACAAATATTATTGTGAAATATTTTAACCGAGAGTAAGTGCGGGAGACATTTTAATTTGAAATCAACATCAATAAATATCATACACATCATACTATAGTCTGATTTTTAATTCCGTGGAATACTGACGTTTCTTAATGTTATCAGAAATAAAGCAGTTCCCACAAAAAAAGATTATAAATTCAAAACTCATATAAATAAAAATCAATTGCCGCATGTAGATATGACAAATGTCTGACAGACATTGCCAGTTGATCATGTCATTCGACTTCCATTTTTGAATGTTCAATGTGCTTTTTTTGTTTTCTATTGCGAAACGACTAATATTATCACGCGGCTTAGGGCTTTTTTATAGGCACATTTAAACTATGTAGAGTCGAAGATTATGGATATGTTAAGCAGTCAAATTTGTAAGGTGTTACATCCCTAGTGCTAATAGCGAGTGTAGGATCGCAAACAATTCGCTGAGTTACATTACATAACGTAGTTAGGAAGAACCGTGCCGTAACATTGTTTTGAGAACAACCGATCTGTGAAGTCCTGCAATAAATTAAAGTAACGTTCATATCACATTGAACTTTAACACTTCTACTACAGAGTTGAAATTGTGTCGTTCGTTTTTAGGGGTAGTTTGTGGCCGTGTCGTGGGCGGTATCGTTAATTGCCAAGAGGAATCTATTTGTATTTTCCATTTTGGGACTTTGCCAAGTTGTTAACTGGAAATTGATTCGGTTTTTGGGAATGAAAAATGTATATTAATTTAGAACGTAAGCTGTTAATTCAACCTATCAACTAAAAGTTTAAGAAGGGTCTACACAGACAGGCTGCAAACCGGTTTAAATTAACTTGCTAGCATTAAAATTATGAATTAAGTAACTACATAATATTTTATCTACAAGAGCAATTACGATCTCCATCCATAATGCCGTAGAGCCTCTACGCCGTAGAGCCGCGTTACAGCCCTCTATACAAAACATGGCTTTTGTAAGAATAGAAAAGCAAAATAAGCGCATAGAAAGCATTTCTTAAGAAGTTAAGCTCGTTATTTAGTAAAACGGCTTTGTACCGGTTTAATCCGGCTACGGCTGCGGCAGAGAGATACCATATATCTGAGAGGTGGTCAAACCCGCTTTGTCTCAACCAGATTTCAACTAATTAACAAGCGCTGTACCTGCTTTTACTCAATCAGTCACTAAAATTATCAATATCCTGTGACGCAAATAATAATATTAAATAAAACTTTTGGAAATAAACTATCTTCATTCATTTATTAATTACATTGTGACGAATGTTAAAGAGATAAATATTCATAGTTCGAAGAACCGATACATGTTTGGAGTCCCAGGGTGCTAGAATGGCGACCTCATCCTGGGGGCACGTTTTAACGCCTTATGGTAGGTCTGCATATCTACACGTTCGACACTCCATACAAACGTACTTACCACTGACAAAGACAATGCTATATGTAAATCGAGTGGGACAAGGACAACATTGACTCAACGCGTGTTGCTCTACTTAGTATAGGGATCTGTCAATACCGTGCTTTCCGGTGCGAGGCCGTCATTTCAGCACCTTGGGACGCTAATGTCTATAACTATTTACCCCGTCTATTGCCACTTAAGCTCCGTCGAGCCGTGACGGTGACTCTGGTTCTTCTACGGATCTTCTCATTTCTGATTTCACCGCTTAGAGAACATAATAGTATTCTTTGCCTACTCTATGGTCTGTAACTCAGTGGGCTGCGGGTGGAATTGTGCATTTAAGTAGGTACAAGGCGTGTTTTATGCGAGGCGTCGTCTACGGCTGGTATTTGAGCCAACTTTCAAATTATCATCTGACGCCAGCATTTAGTCAACTTAGGGAGGAGTCCACAATAATTTGTAGCTCTACTTTTAAATGATAATGGAATAAAATGGAATTTTAGGCCAGGGACACATCTGACTGAAAACGCGAGGGAAATTCCGTATTTAATATCATCATCATCATCATCATCATGATCAACCCATTACCGGCTCACTACAGAGCACGGGTCTCCTCTCAGAGTGAGAAGGGTTTTGGCCATAGTCTACCACGCTGGCCAAGCGGATTGGCAGACTTCACACACCTTTGAGAACGTTATGGAGAACTCTCAGGCGTGCAGGTTTCCTCACGATGTTTTCCTTCACCGTTAAAGCAAGTGATATTTAAATACTTAAAACGCACATAACTCCGAAAAGTTAGAGGTGCGTGCCCGGGATCGAACCCACGACCTCCGGTTAGAAGTCGGTCGTCCTAACCACTAGGCTATCACAGCTATAGTAGCTAGTATTTAATATAAATATTAAAAAATAAATAATACATACTTATACATACACACACGGTCGTTCCTAAAGTAGGCAACTTAATGCCAGTGTTATAGTTAACAACCGACAGATATACATATGTTACATATATATTTAATACATGTATAAATACATAACACATACTTATATACCTACTTACATAAATACCCAGACTGAGGGCGGGAATCGAACCCGCGACCCCGGAGAGGTAGGCAGGGTTCCTGCCTACCGCGCCAACGGGCCAGTAAAAAAATGGTTATGAGGACGTCCACCTATTGTATAGGGTGTAAGTTGACCTGAAGTTGACTGCTATCGGAAACGAAGACTCGTAATAGCAGTGATCGTTACGGGCAAGATACCACAAAAAAAAAAAAACGAAAAAAAAATCTAATATTTCCTGTATTTTTTAAAGTTCGCAATGTAATGCAATCGGCTGATGCTAGAGGTCAGTGAACGTTCGGTAAATAACTAAAGTTGTCGCCGCGTTATGCATCGCCAGTCTGAAAAATACTAAATACAAAACCTCTAATACTAGCATAAGACAAATAGTTTCAGCATTGGATTGTGTTTATGTAGTATTAATATTAGCGCTAAGTTTTTGATAGCAGTCCCCTTATACCCTGTATAATGTACAGTCTGTCTTTTATGGTATGAATGTGTATTGATATCATAATGTAACAAATGTATACATACAAGAATACTATTCATACCATAATGTTACAAACGTACCTATACGTAACATAGCCTTCCTCATTAAGCGCATCCCGTAGACGACAGTGTATCGATGAATGGAGGCTGGAGCACTCCTCTCTATCGATTATAATAGACACGAGTACTAGCGAGTACACAATGTTTACAAATTTCATAATTTATTTTTAAAATGGAATAGGTATATTAAACCGATTTCAAAAAATGGAGGTTCTATATTCAACCCGTTTGTATGTATGTTTGCTATTATATCCAAAACCAATGAACCGATTTTGATGATTTTTCGCTACATACTACTTTCAGGAAGGTTTTAGTATATAACACACCTAGTTTTCATTCTTATGTACGAAATTATACGCATAAATGTACGAATATGTTACTAATATTTTTGATTAGTGCATAGTTAGTTGATCAGTTGATAGTTTTTGATTAGATACCTCGTTTTCTCTGAGATTACTGGAACGTGGTTGGTTTAATTTTTTCTAAAATATGTAAATAAGTATAGCTTTTTAGGTCAACATTTGTAAAGCACTTTATCGCGTGACAGTAGCCATATATTTAGATCAGAGGTTCCCAAACTTTTTTTTCTCATGGACCACTTTCAAAAGGAGAATGCCCAAAAATCTATGGGCGTGTAACCCAGTCGTTTACAAACGTGTTGTATGCAGCATTTATTGCAGATTTATACCTGATAACCAAACACACCATTTTAATACCTCTAGGACTTGTAGTTTTAAATAAATCTAAGTTTAAGTTTGAAAATGATTCTAGGTTATGTGTAGTTTATAATTGTTAAAGTAGTAAGGAAAGCCGTGTATCTTTCCTGCCGATTTGAACTATTAATTGTTTGGCGCGCACTATACTTAACATACCTGTCCAACGATATCCAATACAAACACAATAAACCAAATTAATATTGGTCTCCGGTGTGCTACATTATACATTCAAAATGTAAATAGAGTAGACGTCACTAGCGTCACACACAACTAAAACATTGACATGTCATATTGACATCTTGAAATAAGTTTCTTTACACATAATCAAAAAGGTTGTAGTTATATTATATTCCATTGCACAAAACGCAACGAAGTTAAAACAATATTATAAAAAAATAATAATATTATTTATTACTTATTTACTTTAAGCATATATTGTACGATTTACAACAAATAACAAATAAAATAATGTATTTAAATAATTAATATCCGTTCTATTTTAAATGAAATTATTTAAAAAAAAATAACAAACCTCTTTTTATTTGGGCATGTACCTATGCATAGAATGTAATGCAAATGGCGGTCAGACTTAAACGGGAAGTTAAAAAGACGGTTTAATTCCTTTTTTATTACATTTTTTTATCGTGAAGTGTAGCATTAATAATTATTAATTTTCAAATTGTCATATATTCGTAAGATAATTTTTAATAAATTACATTTTGTGTAAATGTTTGGGTCAGGGGTGATCATTCTCCTTTAACTAGTTCCGGTGGACCCCCTGCAGCCACATTTCTACCATATTCCCAAAACTCGAAAAAAAATATGAAGATTAGATCTTACTATGGAAATTTGCGTCCATCGACCAATTGCAACTATCCATAAATTACGTCGCACGTAAAGGGGGAGGGGGGAGGAATTGTGACATTGTGTGACAAGGGGGTGGAAGGGGTCATAAATTTTTTGATGTCACATTTCAAAATCTAATATTTTTAAAGTAGGTACTATTGAAACATGAAATAAGAAATTTTAAAGCAAATTTTTGTTGAAAAATTGCAAAATAGGTGACGTCACACAATTGTCTCACAAATGTGACCAGCTGTGACAAGGATGGGGGTAAAGTTAAGCACTGAATATGGAATATACAAGTTTTTACAAGTAAAAGCTTTTTAAAATATTATCTGCCTGCATTGTAAAGTGAAGTCAAGCCAATATTTTAGTTCTTCACTATCGAAACCAGATAAAAAAAATTCGTGGACCCCCGCTTACGACTCGTGAACCCCCATTTTCTTGTCACGCTAACGTAGACCCCCGTCGAGTCTCCCGTGGACCCTTGGGGGTCCACCTGGACCACTTTGGGAACTACTGATTTAGATTCAGTTCCAATGAGCGTCCACACAATGGGTGGTGTTGGTGTGTTACGCGCTCGGACAGTTGCGAACGTAAAACGAGCCGCGCCACGAGAACTTCCGTTTGCTAGTGATGTAAAACATATTGTGCTGTAGTACATTTTAGGTCAACATTTGTAAAGCACTTTACCGCGCGACAGTAGCCATACATTTCGATTCAGTTCCGATGAGCGTCCACACAATGGGTCGTGTGTTACGCGCTCGGACAGTTGCGAACGTAAAACGGACCGCGCCACGAGAACTTCCGTTCGCTAGTGATGTGAAGGAACATTTTCCCATTCAGTTGCACAGCTACACAAATTATAATTGCTATCATTTTACGCGGGAAACATTGTGAAATGATAGCACCTACCGTATCCCCCGACACTTCATACAAGCGGACCTACCACTTACAAGGACGTACTTATACGTAAATTGAGCGGGATAAGGGCATCAATATATGCTAGGCGTGCTTCTACGCTGTAGACGCAGCGAGCGACAATTTGCGGATGGGGACTGTGTGTCGTTTCTTTACTTTTTTTCTTCATGTACAAGATCTCACCTGATGGTAAGTGACGATGCAGTCTAAGAAGAAGAGGGAAACTAACTTGGAAGAAGTATGACAATTTTGTTAAAACCATACCCCTGATCGGTTTCTACGTGGTATCGTACTGAAACGCTAAACTGCTTTGCGGCCCAACTTTGCCGGTAGGGTGGGTACGGCTGAAACCTTCCATCAGATCAAACCAGAGATAATTTACGCACACTGTTTGGACAGTTGGTTTGTACGAACGTATAGAGCGCGAGGTCTTCGTTCGGAGCGAAGCACTAGTTTATTAAAGAACATCTATACACTACAACAAGATCAGAATTCATAATACTGCCGTGGTATAACTAAAACGCCGTTACCTAGTTCCTTAGGACAAACAGACAAACAAATAAACAGACAAACAGATAAACAGACAAACAGACAAAAATTTCAAAAATTGCTTTTTTACGTTCTATCACTAAATTCCTAACATCCCCCAGTTATTATTTTGCAAAAATCTTTAATGTACAGATACGGCAAGTCTACGATTTTATTATATGTAATATAGATAAGACATTGCATTGGTACCAATTCTCTTGGCATTTTTCTAAATTAAAAATCGCTAATATTACACTTAGAAAGATGTGCTATTCTACAAACACACTTAAATGACAGGTCTAACTAAAAATTGATTTGTTCACGTGTCCCATCACTAAAGGCTTCATACACGTGCTGGCTGTATCAATATTATTTATTGGAGCACATTACATACACACTATCAGTAATTGAGGTTCGCTTTGACAGATAATACACTGTACATACCCACAGTCCACAGTACGCGATGAGGTGAGGAGGTAATTTTGGAAGCGGTCACCACATTGGCTTTGCTAATCAAACATTATAGTTATGCTATAGTGTTTAGAGTGAATTTGCTTTGGCAGCAGTTAAAATATTATGTCTCTACCAGGGATTCAGGCCTGTGTCAACAGAGATCGCCTCTTGAATATAGTTTTAATTTTCTAAAACATAAATTGTCCCAATTCCGAATTGGCTCTTTTTGTGGGTTTTCGTAACAAGTAGTTAAATATCTAGTTAGATGGGAGGCAGCGACCAGATTTTGGTCTGCCTCGTTGGTCTAGTGGTTAGCATATTCGACCGCAGGTCTTGAGGTCCCGGGTTCGATTCTCGGGTCGGGCAAATAATTGTTAGTTACTGGGTTTTTCTGTCAAGAAATTCTCAGTGCCAGCCCGGAGTTGGTAGTTGGCGGTGTTTCACCCCCCAGTCGGTCCCGGTTATTATCACTATCATGTGACAATAGTCGTTAAAGCCCGCCAACACGCATTGGAGCAGCGTGGCGGGTCTAAGCTCTAAATCCCTCTCTCCTATGAGAGAGGAGGATGTTAAAAGGCTGTAGTGGTTGGTGGTGGTGGACTAGATTTTATTCAACTTAAAGGCTTCGTTTGCTTATTCAGTGTTCCCGTTGTCGTCATTGTCATTTCAAACTATAGACGTACAATGCTGGACAAAGGACCTTAACAGACCACTACACAAAACTACTTATACAGTACTTACATATATTATGTCCAGCCGTGGACGTTTAGAACCGTTACCATCATGAGCAAGATACAACTCATTTCCAAAAAATTTATAAATATTGATGTTCGAAACTCAAATTCAAATCTCATCAGTGAACAATAATTAAAAAGCGTTTAGGTGACCCACAAAAATGTTTTCAAATGGTGCTTACGAAATAGAAGGAAAAATTTGTGTTATTATTTTAAATTTTTTCGTGTTTGCCTTTCATCATATTATTTCAAAGATTAGTTTTTTAAGGAATATTGATGAAAACTGAATTCAAATTTATTTATTCTAAGTACTAGGTACGTGTATATTAAAAAAGTAAGGTCTCAATACCTTATATACTTACTTATATAAGTTTTATCAATATAGGTTTTTTGATAAGCAAGTTTAACGGTGACGGTGACATAACTTTAACCTCTTGACATGCAATTGACACTTAATAATATATTTGACGCCGCGCTGCGCTCGTGTCACGTTAAAGTCATGTCAAATTAAAAAAAAAAAACACCGCCACCCCCACAAGTTACAACTACAGACCTTTAACGTGCCACTGCTGGGCACAGGCCTCCTCTCTCATAGGAGAGAGGGATAGAGCTTAGACCCGCCACGCTGCTCCAATGCGGGTTGGCGGGCTAAAAAAATCACACCTGGGATTAAAAATGTTACACGATGTCTGTCGTTTTCATTTCGAAAGACACGCGTAGGACGCCCGCCCTTGATTGGAAGTGGCTGTAGTTGTACCGCATGGAGCTCTCACAAATGTAAGTTGTTACACACATTGGCCTACAAAAGAGTGAACGTCTTTTATCGTCAAAAATATTGCCTATATTAAATTAAATCATTGAACTAGAAACAATTTCTTTTGACGTGATGACGTCTTATAAATCGATGAACGCCGGCTACACACACGAAAAATCATGACTCATTGTCACGTACTGCGTGCAAGCGAGAGCGCAGAACAAGAAGAAGAAGCACCGATGGGCCTAAGCGTTCGGCTTGTGACGCATCTATCTCTTTGTTTTCTTATGAAGTTATCATATTGTATAATTATCGTCCGTAAACCGACTTTACAGACAATCAGTTTTTTATACTCTCTCAATAGATTGATGAATGATTGGAAATTCGAGTGGATTCTTAATATTATGTTTAAGTAAGATTTACCTTTCTGATTTAATCTCTCCATCATCCTCGACACTTCACACAAGCGATTCTGCTACTGGATAAAGACAACGCACTATGTAATACTACTACGCGTAATTATACGTTAACAGGCGACGGACGGCGGGAGACGATTAAAGAAAGGGTAAAAATTAGTATTCTTCAGTATACTTAATATAGTGAATAGTGTTGATTTGTGCTTGGCCCAACCACTTGATTTTTATCCGTGGTTTCGAACTTATAAATCGAGACCGTTCAAAACTTGTTTCATAACCTGAACGCCCGTACTTATAAACCGAGGTTCTAAACTTGCTTCTCAACCCTGATGGCCGTATGTCGCGTGCATTTCACATTACACGCAGGAAAAAATGCTAAACAGTCATCCCCACGTACAAAAGTAGGGTCGAGCGTCCGCCATTTTTTCAGCGCGCACTGATGACTGAAACCTGTCCGAGATTTATGCGAAGTGTGTGTACCTTACTCGGGGAATTGAAAAAAGGTTCTGACCATCGAGTTACACTACATCGTAGAGATAATAATAATAATCTCTCAATAAGTTCAAGGGTTTTGTAAAACGCAAATTAATTGAAAAATCTTATTATAGCGTAAAAAGATTTTCTTAATGACAAAAAGCCATGGACATAGATTGCTCTAAAAGCCAACAGTTCAAATCATTTACAAATTAGACATATTGTGAGATGGTGATAATAAAAAAAATGACCCGCTGAGTTTGTTGTGGGCTCTTCTCAGACCAGGGCGTGTTTGGAACCCTCGTAGTTTTAGTTTTAAGTTTCCGTAGTAATTTTCACCTTACATCACTTTCATGTACCTACTTTATATATTGACGTTCAAAAAGTGTACAGTGTACCTACTTTGAATAATTAATGAATTTTGAATTTGAATTTGAATCAAGCGTTTAAAAACGCGCCCCCACCAGAACTGAATACAAAAATACTTGTGGAAATAACTTGTCTATAATATATTATTTGTTATATTATTCGTCATCTTCAACCGTCACACGTAGGTACACGTCCACGGCTGGACATATGTCTCTGGACAGACCATGGTCTCCCACCAGATGGAGGTATGATGAAAAGTGGGTGGCACTGGTTGGATGCGAAACGATAGAGTTGACACTGACAGGTAGAGTTGGCGCTACCTTAAAGAGACCTACATAATATGAATATCAGTGGATAAATATTGTCTGATGATAATGATCTCTTCTTTTGTAAAACTAGTTACTGTAAAAGTTACTTCAAATAATGATAATGGCACCTATTATTATTATTGAAAAATTGAATACAAACAAATTCAGCGCCACTTGTTTGACTGAATAAAAATCACTAGTCCTTTTGTACTTACGTTGAGATCATTTTGTGGGACATTGGTAATTTTAAGTAAATTCTCTTGTACACAATCTCTCAATTACTTAAACTAAATTGACAGCTCTAAGTATAATGCTATCCTTTTAACAACGATATAATATAATTACATTTAGTCATCAATTTAGTCTAACAATTGTGTAGCTACAATTACAGACTTTGTATAATATTATCACCTCT
This sequence comes from Melanargia galathea, assembly GCA_920104075.1. Taxonomy (NCBI): domain Eukaryota; kingdom Metazoa; phylum Arthropoda; class Insecta; order Lepidoptera; family Nymphalidae; genus Melanargia; species Melanargia galathea. The sequence goes on from OV049855.1 coordinate 4,051,160, forward strand.
AGAAATACAGCATCTCTAGCGGTTGTAACATGGACGTGTGGAAAGTTATAGAAAGGTTGACGCGAGGGAATGTTAAAATTATCTGTTTGTAATGTTTTCGGCTCATTTTGTTTGAGTATTTTGAAATACTTGTTCAAATTGTTGGTTTGTTGCCTTTCCCCTTTTTTCCAACTGATTGGCGTTTGGTTATTTTCAACATTTCCGTAATTACTTATTGTTTTGAACTCATTTTCAACTGTCAACTAAGTGTGTAGAATTCTATAGATTAAAATTCTGTCAAGATAATTTCTAGTCTCTCTCTAGTCTACTGAAGTTCGCAAAAATAACATTTCAAGCTCAGCTTTATTTACTTTGGAATACGGTATAATGACAAGTGTAAATTGAAAATTTAAAAAAACCCCGACATTCGCCATTTAGTGGCGGCGGCCATCTTGAATTTGCAATAGTGCTATTCTACTAGTCAAGCCCTTTCATTTGATACCCATATCAAGGGAGTTGTGAAAAAATATATCATCCGCCATTTTGTAGCGGCGGCCATCTTGGACCGATTTTCATCAAACATAGCTAAGAACACTCTCGACTAATTCACCTTTCAAACAAAAAAAACCGCATTCAAATCGGTCCACCCGTTTGAGCGCCACAGGGGAACAGACAGACACACACACACACACACACACACACACACACACACACACACACACACACACACACACACAGACACGTCAAACTTATAACACCCCGTCGTTTTTGCGTCGGGGGTTAAAAATAAAACACGAAGGAGATTACGGCGCGCCGGGCACCGCTTTGAATCATCGACGCTATATCAAAGCAAATAAAGCTTAATTTGAATTGCTATCAAAAAAGACGCTGCACCTTGGTTTCATTCCACTTTGTAGATATTCGTTGGGTCTTATTTACAAACTGCTTTTGCCCAAACTCGGCCAGCAAATTTTTTGTACAGAACAATTTTAATGAGATATTTTTATTTTGCATGACAATTTTAAATGCCCTTTTTATGCTTGTAATAAATATATTAAAGGTTGGACAAATAGAATGCGTGACGGAAACATATGTCCACCGCGCCATCGCACTGTGCATTGTGACGTTGACAGGAATTGGTGGAAAAAGTGCCACATGGAATGGGGAACAGCGTATTGAGCACGATGACTCATTTACTACAATGCACTATTGCAAAGACTTTGCAATTGTGCATTGAATGAACATCTTCTGAAAATGCTCAGGGTGTCGGAGTAAAACGCGCGCGTGTTTTTATGCGGATTATAGAAAAATAATAATTAACTATTACCTATACGTATTTTTTTGTATCATAGACTTCCGCAAAGTGGCGCCTGCTTCTATATATCATTTAAAATCAGCCTGGTTTGATGTTTTAGACCAATCAACGCCGGGAATTCATTCATTGCAGCAATTATGGACTTGAAATTGCCGCTTTGATTGGTTTCCTATCTTAATCGTTGCATATTGTAGTTATTTATTAAAATGGTCGTACTGTACGAACTTGTTCATTAACGCGTTCTGCTACAACGCGTCATCGCTGTCATCGGGCTCTATGTGTCTAGGCCTTTAGCGTAGAGACGAGCGCAAACAACTCCCCTGACACGCACTGGCGCAAAAGCCTTTATGAATTCATTTTTACGACATATTTAAAGCGATGAATGTAAGTAGGGCGGCTCTTATAGATAATAGATAGGACACGCCCCGCTGTCGTTCACACCTGTAGCCTTCTCAGTAAGTACTGAATCACTAATGCTATACCTAGCTCATAGGCACAAGACAGCTCTGTAGGCAGCAGACTTTTTGTTAGGCTTCAGTTTGGTTTAAATCAACTTCTGAGGCCGCTTTCGTGATGGAAACTTCGATTTGAAGAACGAACCACGTGGAAGACCGCCCACACAGGTGAATAACAATGATTTGAAAGAGATGGTGGAAGTCAATCCTAGCCAAACTACCCAGGTATTAGCGGCATGATAGCGGTTCCCGTGGGACTTTTGAAAAATTTAATACCGCGGATGAAGTCGCGGGCAACAGCTAGTGTAGATATAAAATATATTACTCAGAAAATGTCGTGATTTCATATGTCCATCAAAAATAAGCTGTCAAGTTTTTTACTTGAAAAATAAACTATAGCTCTGAATTTCGTCTGTCTGTCAATTTATCAAATACTTTTCTATATTTAAAGCAGGTACCTACTCGTATTTCTTTTTTTTGTCATCCCAAGGCGACTGCAATTAGAAAAAATGTTCAAAGTGAGATTCTTACGTAACGCGTCGTCTCTTGAATTATACTTCGCGTAACGAGTTTTTCCGGCGGCGAGGGGTTTTTTATGGAAATGTTAATGCGAGATATGATTGGTGCTACAAATGATTCACATACGCGTTCAGACTTTAAAGTGATATTAAAATCGTAAATGCGACTGGGATGTTTTTTATTTCTTTACATTGAGTTTTACACATATACATATTACATACCTAATATAGAGGACAGACCTGGTTTTTGTTACTTTAAAATGTGTCTAAGGGGCATCCATAAAATACGTCACACGTTAAGGGGTGGGGAGGTGATTTGTGATGTCACATTTTAAAATCTAATATATTTAGGGCCTGTTTCACCACCTTCTGTTTCATTAATTTCATCGTGCAACTGTTGAAACAAATACAAGAGGATTTTTAGGATTCCGTAGTCAACAAGGACTACGGAATATTCCTTCCCAAACAATAGTCGGTTCCCTTATAGTTTTGCCATGTCCGTCTGTCTGTCCGTCCGTCTGTCCGTCCGCGGTTTAGCTTAGAGAGTAGATATTAGTACTAGAAAGCTGTAATTTCGAACTGTATCTAGCTAGGCTATTAACAATGAATAGTGGGACTTTCATTAATTTCATCGCGCAACTGTCGAAACAAATACAAAAAGGTTTTCATTGCTGAAACGGGTTCGCGCAGGTATTGTCCGGTTCTCGCCGGTTTTCCGGCCCAATGGTCGCGGCCTTTATTGACTTTTGAGGCTTACGGAGTGGCCGCTTTCGATTTACGCGCGACCGCTCGCCGGTGATAGCATTCGACGGCGTGTGGCGAGGCGTCAATCACTTCAGTTCACACTTCATAACCTCTGTGTGTTCTGTGGAGATTTGGAACCTATACTCGGACTTTTAATTCGATGCAGTAAACTGACGTTTCAAAATGTCATTCCGTAAAATAATGTTGTCAACCTTATTTCCATAGGATGTGATAGGTATGACCTTCTCCAACTAATCATACAAGAGAAGATCCAGGGCAGGAGAAGGCCTGGTAGAAGGAGAATTTCTTGGCTACGAAATCTGCGGGAATGGTACGGCAAAAGTACTAGATCGCTCTTCCGTGCGGCGGTGTCCAGATTGCAGATAGCCCTAATGATTGCCAACCTTCGGAAGGAGACGGCACCATAAGAAGAAGAAGATGTGATAGGTTCATTTGATTTCATTTCATTTATAATTATAACCTTAAAATCGTTTGCTTTTTACACAATAAGATCTTACAATGATTGTATATTGTTGGAACAATCTACCTCTAACAGGAATACACTTTTAACGTTTTATACTACAATTTCACAAAGTTATTTTCATGAAGTTTAAGGTTACATAATTAGGAGTTATTACAGGTATCTATCTAACATAACCTCCTATATCCTCATAAAAATAAATTTCTTACCTAGTATAATAGTAAGTAAAGATAAAATAAAATATGTTGTGATGATGTGAATCAATTACGTCGTTCACTTTTGCCACATCGCTATTTTTTTTTCGTCAAAAAGTAGCAACCCATGAAACGTCAGTTTACTGCATCGAATTAAAAGTCGATCTATAGTTACTGCTCTCTGTACGTGTTTATATAGGTAGGAAGGGGGAACTGCGTTACTCAAAATAAGAATATCAATGCGAAAGCTTGAGTTTTCTGGTTGGGAAACTTGAGATTTTTCATGGAGATATCTGTGTAACGTAGACCGGCCATTAAGAAAGGCATTATATTAGAATTTCCACCTATAAGGAGGTAAAAAATAATATGTAAGTTTATATGAAAATGTGTCATATTTTTTTAAGTGAATTCCATAAAATATAGCAAAAGCTAAGTATCAAACGTAGGAAGATTTTATTTAAAAAAGGGAAGCTTGACTGAAGATTTTTTTTTGTTTATGTATAACTATTTTGGTTTGTACTTAATAAATAACAATATTTTTAATTTTTTTTTGTTTTTTAAATTTGAAAAATATTGTTAGTTTTTCTCATAATGAAGTGTTATAAAGAAATTCATTTATTACCACACTATCTTGCCCATATATTCCATGAAAATTATACAAAAAATAAAAGTCAACTTACCGGCTTTACAAGGATCCATCCCGGCATCATTGGAGTCTTTATTTTCAAAATGCGTTGACAGCAGCTCATCTATAGTATATCTGTGAGGCTCTTCTCTCCCCTCCACAAAGGTTACTTCGGAAGCGACACACGCGAAAACAGTCAGTATCACGCCGACTGCCGCACCGGACGCACTGCACCACAACGTCATTTTGACAAAATTTACTTAACACAGCACTAAAATTACATATTTTTTAAACTGTTTCGTATACTACCTGAAACAAAAAAATATTGGGTTAATGTTTTAAAGTTATCTGTACCTAAAAGGTAAAAAGGAAACCATAAGGTGAGATTTCGGTATCTATCCGTATCACAGCGTTAAAAAACATTACATTACCGCCATTACCGCTTTCTGGTTATGAGTGATGACCCAAAAGCAAAATGAAATATGTTACATGAGATATTTATATTACCTATGTCTATTAGCTATAAGTATGGAGCTTCACCCCTAATCAATTTCACAGTCATGTTCCGAAATTTTCTTAAAATATGTAGGTTTTCTTACGATCTTTCCACTATCCGAAGAGCGCGGGTTGAATTTTAGATATCAATAAAGCACAAAAGTTTTACACAAATGCTCAGGAAATGTTTTTAACCTACTACAGAACACAAACTACAGACATTTAACCCATCAAGTGAATAAGTAGATATATAATTTATTTTTACCATTACCATAAAAAAATTTGCTTGAATTTGAAATTTATTTAGACTTACTCCGCGGGCAGAGTAATACACAGGAAAATATACCAGGAAGCTAAAACAGGGATCATAATATTAATTAGCATATTTATTTAGCGTCTTCTTGATATTATTATATTTATATTATGAGGACGCTAAAATACACACATCAACACTGTCTAGGGATATTCTGATTTTCTCAATTTATTCAAAATTGGTTATAACTAACATACAATATGTATATATTTTTGTAAAGCCTATTTATCAGACTATCTTTTAGAATAAAACAGAATTAGTTTTTTTGTGTAAATAATTTTTTATTGAAATAAAGACAAAAAGTGAAATGATGGTAAACTTAAGGATAGATGTCTTTTTAAGAAAAAATATAATTTTAGCAAAATTATCAAGTTTTTTGCAGTTACGTGAAAAATTATTTAAAATTAGTAGTCAGTAAACCACCCATGGACGTTAACCACGGTCCTACAACGGCTTTTCATGCTTTGAATCAAGTTATCAAAGTCTTGCTGTGGGATATTGTCCCAGGTCCTGCTAAGATGCAAAAAAAGTTGCTTTGCAGTCGCAATGTTCGGAGGAAAACTCCTCAAAGCCCTTCTTTGGAGCATGTCCCATGCGTGCTCTATGGGGTTTAGGTCTGGTGATTCAGCGGGCCAGTCTAAGATCGACACATCGTGCTCTTGTAGCCAGCTGGTCACCACTCGCGCAGTGTGCGAACGGGCTTTGTCGTGCATGAGCGTGAAAAATTCGATGGGGATAGATTATTGGTGCTAGCACCTGATTACGGTATTTTTCAGAAGTCATGGTGTTTCTGATCCAAACGAGATCTGTTCTTCCATCGATACGAATTCCCGCCCAAACCATAATTGTTTTGCCGTGGTATGGCTGGACTTCCTGACGGTGTCGCAGACGGTTGTCACGACCAGGAGCTCGCCATACACGTACTCTTCGTAAATCAGGATGAAATCCGAATCGGGACTCATCGGTAAACAGCACTACAGACCACTAGTTATCTTCCTAGAGCAAATGTTCGCGAGCCCACTGTAATCTTCGTCCACGATTTCCTCTGCGTAGTGCTGGAGTACGAAGCGGCCTGCGAGCATGAAGGTTAGCCTCGTGCAGTCTTCTCCTCACAGTTTCGTCACTGACAAGCAAATGGTGGTCTGACTGGAGCCTTTAAACCAACTGCATGGCTGTAGCATATTTTGGTTATCTTCTCGCGGTCATTTGCGAAAATCGGTCCTGTCTTCGGGCGGTTATGCGCTTCTCGCCTGGGTGCCGTTCAGCCACTTCACCAGTGGTGCAATAACGTGACCACAACCTTGATATCACGTTTTTTCTTGTTTCAATCGCCTCGGCAATACTTCGTTGAGGAGCCCCAGTTTGGAGCGTACCTACTGCCCTTAACATTTCGTCTCTTGTTAAATGGCGCCTCTGCATGATGCATACAGTTGCATAAATTAGAAATTAACCAATAATTTTCATTGAAACTTTCATTTGATACAAAAATATACCAAAAACTGGGTTAGGTCAATTGAAACTTTCGAACTTCGCTACAATTATGCCGCACAAATCATTTGTTTTCAATTTATTTTTTCAAATTCAAATTTAGAATCATTTAATATGGTCTACAAAATAAGCTTTCATTAAAATAATTTAAAACCGATTAATATTTTTCGAGTTTCAGAACTTTATACAAAATATCCCTAGACATTGTTGATGTGCATAAATATGCTAAAATAATTATTTGCCTCGTATTCATAAGTGGCTTCGGAATCTAATAAAATTAGAAGAAGATTTTCAATGAAGCTTTAATATTCTTACGGAATTTACTAAAATATTACGTATAATATCGTAGTTATATAAGGTGTATAAGAGTGAAGAAATAAAATCAATGCAAAGTAATGCTTGCTCCTCAACTTACCTACTACTCCACTTGGCTTATAATGTTTACTGTAAATAACATAAATTAAAAATTTAAAAAACCCCCGACATTCGCCATTTTGTGGCGGCAGCTATCTTGAATTTGCATAGTGCTATTCTACTAGTCAAGCCCTTTCATTTGATACCCATATTAAGGGAGTTGTGAAAAAATATGTAATCCGCCATTTTGTAGCGGCGGCCATCTTGGATCGATTTTCATCAAACATAGCTAACAACACTCTCGACTAATTCACCTTTGAAACAAAAAAAAACCGCATTCAAATCGGTCCACCCGTTTGAGCACCACAGGGGAACAGACAGACACACACACACATACACAGACACGTCAAACTTATAACATCCCGTCGTTTTTGCGTCAGTGGTTAATAAACGTCAAGATGCAGACGTCCTCATTCATGCAATGATCGTCTGTTGTGTAAAGCATCAACTTGTTAAATTCCTCCGAATTTCGGAACTGAAAGTTTGTCCAAAGTTCCGGTCTAAAACAATTCGTCTTGTCGAATTGTTGCTAACAAGTTTGTCGACTGTCGAGGCTCAGCGACGAACGAAATTAACAGTGTAATCTGTATGCTTAGTCTCAGTTTGCCTAACATCAAAACTTTATCATATACTACGTATCGAAACACAATCGACTTCAGAGTACAAGTATAAATTAAAAATTTAAAAAACCCCCGACATTTGCCATTTTGTGGTCGCGGCTATCTTGGATTTACACAGTACTATTCTACTAGTCAAGCCCATTCATTTGATACTCATATTGAGGGAGTTGTGAATAATTATGTAATCTGCCATTTCGTGGCGGCGGCCATCTTGGGCCGATTTTCAATAAACACAGCTAAGAACATTTCCGACTTTATCATTGACACCTTATTTTTTTACTCCGGTTTTTCATTAATGTTTAATTTGCATTACATACCTATTTATTGTTATCTTCTGATATACTGATAGACTGCCTCGTTGGTCTAGCGGTTAGCACGTTCGACTGTGGATCACGAGGTCCTGGGTTCGATTCCCGAGTCGGGCCAAAAAATAAAAATGAGGTATTGGGTTTTTCTATCAAGAAATTCTCAGTGCCAGCCCGGAGTTGGAAGTTGGCGGTGTTAGATACACCCCCGTGCCTCGGAGAGCACGTAAAGCCGTCGGTCCTGCGCCTAATCTCTCCAGTCGTGTCGTATTGGCGTCCCATCGGACTATGAGAGTGAGGGAATAGAGAGTGCACCTGTATGTACACACTTGTGCACTATAATATCTTCTGCGCAGATGGCTAGTCTCTGCCTCGGTTGAGATTGGCCGCCGTGGCCGAAATTCGGTCAGGAGGACATTATTGTTATCTTCTATATAATATTACCTATTATATTAATCGTAAAATTTTGATGTGCAATAAATAATTGAAAAACGGAAAGTGTTTATCATCACCACAGGAGGAAAAAGCTTCCCCTGCGATGCGCGGCGTACAGAAATTCCGATAACTTGTAGCGGTCAGGGTTGCGATAACGGCCTTTTGGAGGCGAATTTTTTGTCCGTCGACTGTGCTGAAGTGATAACGAGGAGTGGAACTCGCGGGCTGTGTGGGTTTTTCATCTTTCACGCGGTCTTTGGGATTTCCTTGCGTAAACGATTTATGATTTCACTAACTGATGCCCGTGACTTCGTTCGCGTGCAGTTGAGGGTGTCAAACTGGACCAATTTATTGCTAAAACTCCGCTGTCTTCCCCTCTGTCTATCACAGGTACTACAATCTGCCTCCCACCCTCCACCACCAGTCTTTTTTCAACGTCCCACAGCTGGACAAAGGCCTCCTCTCTCTTAGGAGAGAGGGATTTAGAGCTTAGATCCGCCACGCTGCTCCAATGCGGGTCGACGGGCTTTAACGACTATTGTCACATGATAGCACATAGTGGTAATAACCGGGACCGACGACTACGCAACGTGCTCTCCGAGGCATGGAGGTGAAACACTCTCCAACTGCCAGCTCCGGGCTGGCACTGAGAATTTCTTGACAGAAAAACTCAATACCAACAATTATTTTGCCCAACCCAGGAATCGAACCCGGGACCTCGTGATCTGTAGCCACTAGACCAACGAGGCAGTTCTCTACAGCTTCAGCCGCATTTAATAGGTAGCTAGTGAAATTTAAAAAAAATACGTGCTACCTCTATCAGATTGTAGTAGGTAATATATGCTCCATAGAAAAACAATAGGTAATAATAAAATTTAGGGTTTCGTATAGGTACCTACTATACTCAGAGGGTACCTAGTGTTAAGATAATTATTAAAGAATATATTACATTGTGTAGCGGTACGGCATCCTTTGGTGCGAGACCGACTCGAACTTGGCCGATTTTTTGAAGTCGATTTACTGTAGACAATTATTGGAAATGCGCCCGCAATTTAAATCTCACCAATTTATTGCATACCTACAGTTATTATCAAAATTAGTTTAGTGGTGTCAATAAACTAAATCAATTCCACTGAATAATATTATCAGTGAGTTCTCGGAAATTGAGAAATTCACAGATAAAATTTATATTACATGCGAGCCGTAATAACATACTCTCTATTTATTATTATTTGCTTACTATTTATTGATTAATTGCTCAAAATATTATGTAATAAGCTCAAACTAGGCATAGGTTACTACGCCTGGGAGCAAAAAATCGAAACATGCGTTTTTTCATAGAAAGTGATGTAGACATATTGCATTGATTTCATATATTTCTTATAAATCGATGAACGCCGGCTACACGCACGATAAAGCATGACTCATTGTCACGAAAGCGAGCGCGCGGACCAAGCGATAGAGAAGGCACGATCGGCCTAAGCGTTCGGCTTGTGACGCATCTATTTCTCTTTGTTTTCATTTAACGTTATATTATAGTCCGTAAACCGACTTTACAGACAACCAATTTTTTTTTAAGAAATATTTTCTATGCTGAACATGACTAATATTCCCCTTTACCCTCCAAATGGTATTTGGTACCCGGTAATTGTGTTTTCACAAGACGTGACAACAGCGAAAATAACTGAAGCCATTTAAACGGCAAAGGAGAACGCTACCATTCCGTCGGCCAAATCATTCGGACGACAGGAGTCGGGATCCACTACCACGCTCACTACGCGATAAAATTCGGAAGAAGCGCGAACTGCGTAAACTCTGGGCACGCACAAGGTGTCCTAGGGTGAAGCGAGAAGAGAAAGAGAGAGTGCGTAAACTCTGGGCACGCACAAGGTGTCCTAGGGTGAAGCGAGAAGAGAAAGAGAGAGTGCGTAAACTCTGGGCACGCACAAGGTGTCCTAGGGTGAAGCGAGAAGAGAAAGAGAGAGTGCGTAAACTCTGGGCACGCACAAGGTGTCCTAGGGTGAAGCGAGAAGAGAAAGAGAGAGTGCGTAAAATCTGGGCACGCACAAGGTGTCCTAGGGTGAAGCGAGAAGAGAGATAGAGAGTGCGTAAACTCTGGGCACGCACAAGGTATCCTAGGGTGAAGCGAGAAGAGAGAGAGAGTGCGTAAACTCTGGGCACGCACAAGGTGTCCTAGGGTGAAGCGAGAAGAGAGAGAGAGAGTGCGTAAACTCTGGGCACGCACAAGGTGTCCTAGGGTGAAGCGAGAAGAGAGAGAGAGAGTGCGTAAACTCTGGGCACGCACAAGGTGTCCTAGGGTGAAGCGAGAAGAGAGAGAGAGAGTGCGTAAACTCTGGGCACGCACAAGGTGTCCTAGGGTGAAGCGAGAAGAGAGAGAGAGAGAGTGCGTAAACTCTGGGCACGCACAAGGTGTCCTAGGGTGAAGCGAGAAGAGAGAGAGAGAGAGAGAGTGCGTAAACTCTGGGCACGCACAAGGTGTCCTAGGGTGAAGCGAGAAGAGAGATAGAGAGTGCATAAACTCTGGGCACGCACAAGGTGTCCTAGGGTGAAGCGAGAAGAGAGATAGAGAGTGCATAAACTCTGGGCACGCACAAGGTGTCCTAGGGTGAAGCGAGAAGAGAGATAGAGAGTGCGTAAACTCTGGGCATGCACAAGGTGTCCTAGGGTGAAACGAGAAGAGAGATAGAGAGTGTGTAAACTCTGGGCACGCACAAGGTGTCCTAGGGTGAAGCGAGAAGAGAAATAGATAGTGCGTAAACTCTGGGCACGCACAAGGTGTCCTAGGGTGAAGCGAGAAGAGAGATAGAGAGTGCGTAAACTCTGGGCACGCACAAGGTGTCCTAGGGTGAAGCGAGAAGAGAGATAGAGAGTGCGTAAACTCTGGGCACGCACAAGGTGTCCTAGGGTGAAGCGAGAAGAGAGATAGAGAGTGCGTAAACTCTGGGCACGCACAAGGTGTCCTAGGGTGAAGCGAGAAGAGAGATAGAGAGTGCGTAAACTCTGGGCACGCACAAGGTGTCCTAGGGTGAAGCGAGACCTAAATCACCTTGCAGAGCAAATTTCTCTCGCTCTCGTGACTCTCGATTATTGGAAATGGGAGGACATAGTCGAGCGAGCATCCGAAAACGAGAATTCGCTATATCACCTCTGCAAGAAGCTAACGGGCCATGACACACCAATATACCACATAACTTTGACATAGGGTTATTCAAGGGGCGGATCAACAAAATCCTTAAAAGCAACGCATTAGTGGTTCCTCTGGTGCGGCAAATGTTCATGGGCGGCGGTAATCACTTAACATCAGGTGACCCGCTTGCTCGTTTGCCCGCGATTAATATTAAAAAATTAATACCTACTGTTATACCAAACGGGTAAAAGAAAATACTCCGCTAAAGACCGCGCCGAAACATTGGCAGAGTATATGGAAGACCAGTTTACCCCTAACCCATCGAATGAGATATGTACATACATAGAATGATGTACATATTTGTATGAAAAATAGGGTTATCACCTGAAGTTCAATTTTAACCCAAACTAAAGTAGTTACGAAGTATCTGTCAAGCATTTGTCATGAGGCAATTGATTTTTATTTATATGTAAGTTTTGAATTTATTATCTTTTTTGTGCGAACTGTTTTATCTCTGGTATCATTAAGAAATATTAAAATTCCACGGAATTAAAAATCAGAGTAGGTATAACCACGAAAACGGGTTTTTTTAAAATTGCAATCAAAAACATTCTAAGTACTGTCAACCTTTGAAGCAACTAATCAGCTATGTTCTTTGACCTTATACGCAATATGAAACGATGCATATCTCGTACAACATCACAGAGTTATAAACCTTATTGAATCCTAATAAAGTTTATGTTTGAACGCAGAGTTTTGGTGTTTGTCACGTATTGCAATGTGGTGTACAGAAGCCCGGTCACTATTATCAATATGCGATAAGCTATACGTTATTGTAACGGAGTGCCTTTCTTTGTGCTCGGTGCCAGGTTAAATAGATCGAATATGAGAGGGAACCAAGCTATTATCTGATAATGGATTCCTATTTTTAGAGGTATTCCTTCTATTATGGCATTTCGAGTCGGTTTTGTCCACGGCATTGCGTTGTTTAATTCAATATTACCTACTCTTAAGATATCCATTTCCTATATTTTGGAAGATTCAGAGCTAAGGCTAACGTGGACGATCGTGTTTTGTCTGAGATCGAATTTTGTCGGTCGGTGATTTTAGAGGGTGGGACATATAGGGTCCGTTCAGATATAGACCAGCGCGGAGAGCAGAGCAAATTTTAATCGCATTTAAAATAGAATCTTAATACATTGAAATAAGCTTTATTTTTACATTTTATCACTTTTATGATTAGGGACCTTTCAGATAGACCGGCGCGGACAGCAGAGCAAATTTTAATCGCATTTAAAATAGAATCTTAAGACATTGAAATAAGCTTTATTTTTACATTTTATCTCTTTTATGATAAGAAGATGCTCGAGGATGCTTCCCATACGCTCGGTGTGAAATATTAAGAGCAGCCGCTCGGCTGCTTGTTGAGCCGGTCGGCTGCTCCTTGCTCGTGCTCTTTCGCTCTCGAGCAACCGACCGGCTCCGTTCGCGTGCTCTTCCATGCTTGCGCAGCCGACCGTAGGCCGACTGGCTGTACAATCCAGCCCAAGAGCGTATACTCGGCTCCGAACGCATCCGCGTGTCCGTTCACACAGACCGGCGCGGAGAGCAGAGCAAGTTTGAACGGCCGGTCTGTGTGAAAGAAAAAATGCTCTCCGACGCTCTCCGCGCCGGTCTATCTGAACGGTCCCTAAGAGGATACTCGAGGATGCTCCCAATACGCTCGGTGTGAAATATTAAGAGCAGCCGCTCGGCTGCTCGTCGAGCCGGTCGGCTGCTCCATGCTCATGCTCTTTCGCGTTCGAGCATCCGACCGGCTCCGTTCGCGTGCTCTTTCATGCTCGCGCAGCCGACCGTAGGCCGAATTGCTCTGAGTACAATCCGAATCCGGTCCAAGAGCGTACGCTCGGCTCCGAACGTGTCCGTTCACACAGACCGGCGCGGAGAGCAGAGCAAATTTGAACGGCCGGTGTGTGTAAAAAAAATAATTCTCTCCGACGCTATCCGCGCCGGTCTATCTGAAAGGTCCCTTACGCCGACTTTTGTAGGACGTCTGAGTAAGGGGTCCATCAGACGATTTTTAAATTTTATTATTTTAGATGTTTTTCTATAATCCGCAAAACGAGTTGAATTTGTATGGTACCTACTACGTGAAGCATGCGCTATAGGTACAGCGTCCACCCTCCCGCCACTACAGGAAAAGCTAGTGATACGCACAACCACCACGCAATTCCGCACCACCAAAACACATCACTTTACGCATAAAAAACATATACGTGCGTAAAGTGCGCAAGTTTCAGTCCCAACGCGTAGAGTGTGTTTGTGATTTTTAGCAAAAATGTGAGAAGGTTGGGCTGTAAGTGTATATCGTGTAAAAATACACACTGCCCGTCTGTCGCCGTTCTTATAAGACTTGATTTTTAACCCCCGACGCAAAAACGACGGGGTGTTATAAGTTTGACGTGTCTGTGTGTGTGTGTGTGTGTGTGTGTGTGTGTGTGTGTGTGTGTGTCTGTCTGTTCCCCTGTGGCGCTCAAACGGGTGGACCGATTTGAATGCGGTTTTTTTTGTTTGAAAGGTGAATTAGTCGAGAGTGTTCTTAGCTATGTTTGATGAAAATCGGTCCAAGATGGCCGCCGCTACAAAATGGCGGATGATATATTTTTTCACAACTCCCTTGATATGGGTATCAAATGAAAGGGCTTGACTAGTAGAATAGCACTATTGCAAATTCAAGATGGCCGCCGCCACTAAATGGCGAATGTCGGGGGTTTTTTAAATTTTCAATTTACACTTGTGTCTTATTCGAACTTGGCTTAACACACGGCCGTGTGTCTTGATACTTCCGTGTATCTACCGTGGAAAAAATGCTGCTTATGTAAGTTCGCCACGAAAGAACTAAAAAATTTATATAATTTATTTTTATCAAATATAAAAAATTATGTTTATTTTGAACATTGTTATTAATCTTAGAAATATTCTTTTTTTTAATGATTTTTCTATAGGATTTTCGTATAGAAAAAAATCACTCTGAAATGCGTCTTTCTCATTTACACACGTTTCCAATAGCTTAACTTAAATTCACAAAACGATCAAAAACTCTAATGAAAATCAGCTTCTATACAGCTTACAGCTACTGCTTCTAAAATTACTATACAGCTTCTAAAATTTTGTACAGGAGGAACTAAGTCGTCAGTTTGTATTATATTATAATTTATATAGTTTTAAATTGAATTTCCTGTTTTAGCCGTTCATTTTGCTACAACGACACGTTTGTATTTAAAGGGGTGAATGACTGATAGACACGCGTATATAATTTATGCTTGAATTTTCAAATTCAATTTATAATTTTAATAATATTACATATAAATTAATTGCATCGGCCAGCCGCGGTTTACCTTAAAAGCTATGAAATCCAATAGCTACCGCAGTGCAATTTAATAACTGATATATTAGCAAAAATACTATGTTTGCTAAATATTACTACGTAAAGAAGCGACACTTGGGCAGCGTAAAAGTTTTTTAATGACAAAATACAATAGGCATATATTGCTCTAAAAGCCAACGATCAATGATAGTAATAGCGCAACTGATTATTTAAATGACAATATTTTTTACAGTTTTAAAATTGTGGCTTACCAATTCAAAAATCACATAAAATCTGATTATGTACCTCTAAAGATACCAAATAAAATTTCTATCATAATACCTATTAAGTTATTAAGTAGTTATTAAGAATTTTGTGAGTGATAACTTCTTTGATAAAGTAATAATCATGAGTAGGTAAATCAAATACAAAGAGTAGGTATTAGTTTGTGTATATTTTTTTGTACATCTGTGTCCCAATAAATCTATGAGCAAAGGAGCTACAGACTTTTGAACCCCATTTAGATCAAATATAATGGAGCACAATAAACCCATAGAGCTAGTCAAAAGTTCATTGATACATACATACTATGTCAATATAATAGAGCTAGTGTAAGTACTTAATGTGATTTGAATAGACCTATTTTAATAGTCCACTTTTGACATCCCTACTAATATTATAAGTGGAAAAGTATGTTTGTAAGTTGGTTTGTCCTTCAATCACGTTAAATCGATCGATATGATTTTTAACTCCCGGCACAAAAACAACGGGGTGTTATAAGTTCGACGTGTTTGTGTATGTGTGTGTGCGTGTGTGTGTCTATCTGTTCCCCCGTAGCGCTCAAGCGGGTGAACCGATTTGAATGCGGTTTTTTTTGTTTGAAAGGTGAGGTAGTCGGGAGTGTTCTTAGCTATGTTTGATGAAAATCAGTCCAAGATGGCCGCCGCCACAAAATAGCGAATATCAGGTTTTTTTTTTAATTTATACTTGTTTAAAACCTGCATGCCTGAGAGTTTTCTGTAATGTTTTAAAAGGCGTGTGATCCGGCCAATCCGCACTTGGCCAACGTGGTGGACTACGGCCGAAACCCTTCTCACTCTGAGAGGACCTGTAATCGGCCGGTAATTGGTTGATAATGATGGTGGTGATTTTTTGCATGGATATAATGAAACACATAATGAAACACATAGAGCTTTTTGGCACTGGAAAACAAACTACGGTTGTCGATCGACCAGAATCTCATGAAAAATACAGAAATGAAATTCCAAAGTTAGCAACACTACGGCTGCCATAGCGATAAACAAAGTAACTGTAATTTTTTGTGAAATTGACTTTTTTGCATTAACGAAAGTTTTATGTCGAGTAGTTTTTTACCACAGTTTAATATTTCGAATAACTTGAACCGTTTACTGAAATTTGAATTGCCCAAACAAAGTAACTGCACACAGTGACACACTAACCCGGAATATAAATGCAAAAACCAAGTAAACAACAAGAACAACACAAAAACAAAGTAGGTAATATTGGTTGTTGATTACTTTGTTTTTGTATTTAAAATGCAGTTGCTCGTTTCGTGAAACGATCCCAGGTAAAACTTGTCTATGTTTGAGATCAGCTTTACTTTCTTTAAGCAATACCAAATTAAACGCTCTGTCATCTGTCAGTTTTGCTGCGCGCCTGTGTCAAAAGTTTTCAAACGGTTGAAAAAAAAAACATAGATCAAACATAGAAACTGGAATTTTCTATAGAACAGATAGAATAACATTTAGAATAACAGCTATGCGGCTTTCTTTCGGCGCCGGCTTTCTTTTTGTAGAAAGGTTACCTTTAAATAAGAGTTTTCAATGTTTTTGCTTGTCTTGTAAAATTGTTCTGAATGTAATTACTTTGTTTATCACTAGGGCAGCCGAGTTAACCTAGGATTGCTTACTACAAAATTTAATTTCCCTATTTTTTATGAGATTCTGGTCAACCTATACCTACTCGTGGATTTTTTCAAAACTCTAAATAAAATTAAAAATCAGCCAAGTGCGAGTCGGGCCTCGCTCTTTCAGGGTTCCGTACATAATTATGAACAATATAATATTTTGGGTCTAAGAAATATTTAATTTCCGAGCTAGATATCGCAACAAACCGTGAAAGAAAAACCCAAAAAAATGTTCGTTTATTTTGGTCACAGCTTATAAACTATTTAATAAATCGTTGTTTTCAGTATTTGTTGTTTAAATAGAGCATATAGTACATAATATACTGAAATATCATATTCCCAACTAGTTTAGTTTTTGAGATAGCCCCCGTCACAAAAATGGTCTAAAACTGACAACTTTGATGGCCTCCCATTCCCTTATTTTTTGAGATAAAAATTAAAAAAAATATATATTTGTACTCTACTTAATGAGCTCTAAACAATGATACCCCACAAGCTAGGGTAAAGAAAAAATTTTTTTTTCCGGCTCCTTTTTCATGTATGGGAATTGGGAGCCCCCTGAAAAATAATTGAATTCAATTTCTAATTCAATATTTGATTTTGGGTTAACGTTTTACACTAAATACCAAAATTTCAGGTTTGTAACTCATTTCGTCTGCGAGCTAGAGACCTGTGACCGGCGGACTGACGGACAGACAGACAGCCGAGTGACATTAATAGGGCTCCGTTTTTTACCCTTCGGGTACGGAACCCTAAAAACTAACTCCATGCCGATGAGGTCGCCGGCATCTCTCGACTCATCGACTCTAAATATTTAGAGCCAGTTGCACATCAGACGGTTAAAGTAAAGTTTCTGATAAAATTAAATTTAGGATAGGCTCAACCTATCCAGGCATAGAGATAGATTGAATAAGATAAATATCATCTATTTATCATGGGAAATCAAAGAGTAAGTAAGTAAGTCCTCAGGATTTTTCAAAACCACGCGAATGAAGTCGCGGTATTATTTTAATAAAAATCTATTCCTTAGTTTTCTATGTCTTAAATTTGTAGCATGCATAAATAATAAACTTACAAATTCCAATTCGAAGCCACTTTACAACGTGTACAATAAAGCGTATATTACAGCTCTGTACAATAAAGCTTATATTACAACACTGTTCACTGTACGAGTAACTCGCGTCAATGGGAGCGGTGAACGCACAAATGACAGCCACTCATCACGGCCTCCTGATGACAACTGATACCCTCGTGTCACACTCGGGAGCATCCCGGTACTGCTGGCATAAAAATATTCGTAGTTTTGTTAATAACAAAACTGAATTTTAATTTAATGTGTTTTAATCTATTTTAAAAGCTATTATGGTAAGTTTGGAAACATCTTTCCGTAATTTTAATGCCCTTTAGAATGCTCTACTGGCTTCCGTTTTCCTGGTCAACTATAACATAAGTTTAACATTTAAAACAAGAGTAAATTTTCATTTTCTAGGCAAGTGCGCTCCATCTTAGGCTGAATTTTCACTTGCTATAGAGTGTAATCGCAATTAAGCGCTAGTTTATATAAATAAATTAAAAAAAAAACCAAATTATATCTTAGTAAAGGGCTACCTTGTCATCCAATTAAAAAAAAAACACAAATTTCATTTCAATTGATAGCCAAAATAGCTGTCATAGCAAACGTAGTAGTGACAGCTTTGTTGATTATATTCAGTTTCAAAATTTAACTTTTATGCAATCGAGTGTAAGAATAAAGTTAAGTGTAACTTTAAAATATTCTTTATCTTTTTATGCTAACGCTACTCACATTTAATCGCCTGTCAAAACTGCGTACAAGACATTGTTATTATGTTAAAGTTTATCACGTTTCGTAAACAGACTTAATTACTCGCTTGGAAACATCTAATTACTATTATTGATCTATTGTTTTGTTCGTCATAATATTATTATTAATCAGGGTTTGTATTAAGGACACTGGGCCCTAATTAGACCATTAGTGAATAGGTTAAGCTACGTTGAGCATTAGGTACTTTCGGCCTATATTAGTTTAGGGATCAGGATTCTAATGTACCTGTTAGATATACTGTGGGTAGATATTGTGTTGAAACTCGTTTTCTTTATACCACTTTAAGGATCAGTGATTTTTATAAATGTTTATAAAAACATAGGGCGGGGGGAGGGGGGCGGGGGAGCCCGAGCAGCAGAAAGTTTCTTGAGGTGTTGATAAGTATTATTATTACATTTTATACGAAAAAAAAACGTCCTGACGGATGTTACATCAAAAAAACTGGGAGTCTCCAAATTTTTTTTTCTTATGGTATCTAGTAGGATGCCAAATGAAAGACGAAAAAAATCTAAGTTCATAAATATAAATATATAGTTAACTATATGTATACAAAGGGATAGAAAGTCAATTTTACTATATTTTTATTAGTAGGGTTTCAGTTTGCGAACGTTATCTCTTGTTCGGAATGAAAACTATCCTATCGACCCCCGAACAATACAATACAATATTCCGGTAAAGCAGCATAACGGACTTTTTATTGATAAGTCGAAATCGAACGGGTTGGAAAAACTCTTGGTAATTCTTTTCAGATTTATGCCAGTATTTACGGATATATCAATAGCAGGTAATAGACTCATCGATTAAAATCCATGCTATCATCATGGTTATAAATAATTCCACATGCGCGTGAAAAACGTACTTTTGCTGTCGCGCATCACGGAAAACCATACATTATGATTTTAAAGATAAAGGTCGACCAGAATCTCATGAAAAATACGGAAATGAAATTCCAAAGTTAGCAACACTACGGCTGCCCTAGCGATAAACAAAGTAACTGAATTTTTTTGTGAAATTGACTTTTTTGCACTAACAAAAGTTTTATGTCGAGTAGTTTTTTACCACAGTTTAATATTTCAAATAACTTGAACCGTTTACTGAAATTTGAATTGCCCAAACAAAGTAACTGCACACACTAACCCGGAATATAAATGCAAAACCAAGTAAACAACAAGCACAACACAAAAGCAAAGTAATTGGATGTTGATTACTTTGTTTTTGTATTTAAAATGCAGTTGCTTGATTTTTCGTTTCGTGAAACGATCCCAGGTAAGGTGTTCTGAATGTAATTACTTTGTTTATCCCTAGGGCAGCCGAGTTAACCTAGTGTTGCTTACTACAAAATTTAATTTCCTTATTTTTCATGAGATTCTAGTCGACCTATAGTTGCCAAATAAATAAGTGACTATCAACACGAAGTGACAGGGTTTTTTATTCTACTACAAGTTACTTAGCTCTTGACTGCAATATCACCTGATGGTAAGTGATGATGCAGTCAGATGGAAGCGGACTAACTTGGAAGAGGTATGCATATCTACCCCTGATCGGTTTCTGCATGACATCGTACCGGAACGCTAAATCGCTTGGCGGCACGGCTTCGCTTAGGGTGGAGCCCACCAGACTAGACCAGACACAATTTAGATATTATTGTAAAATCCCAAATCGCCCCTGCCGGGAATCGAAGCCGAGATTACCCACTTATAAGACCACAGGGAGGTTTATTGAGTTCCTAAAATAGATTCCATTACCTACTAGACTGAGATCACCACGGCACGTGATCGAGTATTGAACACTCTACACTACGAGAGCGGTCCGATAAATACTTAGCCTACAAAAGAAAAACGAAAATTTTGAAAAAGTTTGTATTTATTTTTCAAAATACCTAGTCGCCTTTAACTCCATACACTTCTCCCAGCGATGCTCCAATTTCTTTAAACATAAATAGAAGCATAATCATATAGTGCAGACAGATTTAAGTACATATTTGGAAACAGAGTTGCTCTTTATTCTGTGAATCCAAAATCAGCCATTCCGGAGATCGTCACCAAAAGTTATGATCTCTTCCACTTACCATAATAATAAACAGTACCACAGCGGTGCGGCCCGAGCGAGCGAGGTAGCCTAGTGGTTGAGGCATCGGTCTTATACATACTACTACATCAAACGAGTCACAGGGATACAAGCGGCGCAAGTCCGTGACGGGCGGAAGTCGCTACAAGAGATCCAGCAGTGGACGTCTATCAGTGGACGACGACGACAATGATGAAAGAATATTATTTTTATACGCCCGCAGAAATGAGTCGTAAACTTGGCGATAGCAAAACCGCCCGCTTTGTCCTGTAATCAACTGTACGACTTCAGTATGCTTAGTCTCAGTTTGAACACCTCCAAAACTTTACCAAATACTACGTATCAAAAAACTGTAATATGTAATGCAAAATGAACCCGAAGACTCTTATTTTAAAGTCGTAATTCAATACTTCAAATATTTATTTTACAACATTTCTGCTTAGGGCGCAGACTGTAAACGAATGCTAAATCAATTGGCGAACTCAAGCCTTAAAATAAGCCAGTTTAGGTCCATTTTACTCTGAAGTCATTGTGTTTCAATCAGTAGTATTTAGTAAAGTTTTCGAGCTGTGCAAACTGAGACTTAGCATACTGTCCGAACGAAATGTATAAAATAAAACGCCGCCCTTCTCTGTTTATTGTTCAGGAGTTACATTTGACAATGGTTTTTTCTTTGGACGTAGAAATGTTCCATTGAGCTCTCTCGTTTTATATTATTTCATAAAAAGAGCACATAATAGTAGTTTATGAAACGGTTGCATAATAGAGGTTATTAAAACACGAGTGTTAGTTTAAAAAACGAGCCGCAGGCGAGTTTTTTAATAGTATTACACGAGTGTTTTAATAACTAATTATGTAGAGTTTCATACACTACTTTATCTAAGCTCATCAATAGGTATCTTACGTATAAAAGAAAAGACTAAGAAATTAACAAAGTTATTTATTATAATAAGTATTCATGTTTTGGATATTGCAATTTATAAATGTACTCAATTCTTCAGGGGAGAACGTTTTTCCATTTTTTCCCTTAAAGCCCTGCGATTTTCTTTTTAAAACAGCAATCAGTCTTGTGTATTTAATAATATCGATTTGGTTGTAGATACTCAATATACTTTTGAGCATTGAGTATTTAGCCCATAAGGACAAAGACTTAAATTTATTTGATAATTCTTGGAAATATGCTAGCATTACATTTTCTGAAAATGAAGTGGTTTTTTTCAAAATTTTCCAACTCATAAAATCTTGGTAACATTTATCGTAAATTTTCTTTGATTTTGCTGGCAAAAGATTATTTCTCATTCCCGATGCTATTTCCAGAATGTCTGGTGGAGTTAAATTCTCTTCAGTATCACTGCTAGACATTTTTCCGCGCAACAAAAATCACTTGCAAAATTTTGAGTTACAAAAACTGAATAGTAAATAAATAATAAATTAAAAATTTAAATAATAGGCGCCAAAATTCAATTGTCAATTTCGAATGTGCGGTGCGTGCAGTGCGTCTATGGTCAATTATGGTAGCACTACACTCTGTCCTCTGGCCGCATCTTGCTACCGCCACACTTTCGCAGTAGTAGTAATAGGGTAACTTTGATAGCGGGATAATCATTGTAAGTAACAAAATTAAACTAACTAACTATTGTAAACTAACTATTGTACCTATTTCTTTTAAAATGTTTCTTTTGTTTAATTTATGTTTTTTTGGTGTACAATAAAGTATTAAATAATAATAATAATAATAAACACCCGGCATGGCTCAAAAATACCAGAACCCAGTGCCTGTACTATAATGTAGAAAAAATTATTTTTTAACATTGTTTTGCAATAATTTCCTAACAAAGTAGTGTTATAATGAACTTTTTTAATTTTTTTTTTTAATATTATAGATGTATGTGAATAAAGTAGTCCAATATATGACACATTTTGATTTCATATTCGGAATTTTATGATATGAGAGTAGATAAAATTAATTAGGTTAGCGAGATTGAGCGTCTGATGATGTGGTTTTCATTTTCAGGACCACGGTTCAGGACTGACAATGCGTTGGGTGAAGCCCTCGCGGCAATGTGCGATTAACTTTAACATTTATAGTCAGTGGCCTGACCTTCTTTATTGAAATTACCACGACAAACTTAGTAGCTGATATTATTATGATACCATTTTATTCTAGGTGGATATTTTTTTTCGCGATAAACTATTGTAGCGAAATTTTCAATTACACTTTTACCGTGTGCTCTCATATTTTTACAATTAATTTCATTTCATCTCAATAATTGTTTTTAACCCGGTTCACTGGGAACTACTTAAATAATATGGCCAATGTACCAGGATGTAAGCTCGCTGTGAGAAATATTGTCAAAACGGTGAAAGGTATAACAGATAGACAGATATTTTCGCATCTACAACATTTTCTGTATCCTTTTTACCCGACTCATTCGTTTAATTAGTTACTTTATTCGATTAGAGGTAGAGGTGTATAAAAATTAGCAAAGCGCGAGTCGGGCCTCGCTCGATTAGAATTCTGTACAGTCATTTGACTAACGAAAATTTTTGATCTTTTGTTGTGTTCACAGCTTACAAGATTTGACAGCATCACAGCTTACAATGGAAGATTTCTTAACTATAATACTTAGTTTAATTTATATTCTAAAACTGACAAAAAATCATTTAAACAATTATATTTGTACAATACTCAATGAACTCTAGACAGTAAAAATCCACATATAGCAGTGTGAGAAAAAAATATTTCGGCTACATTTTCATGTATTTTAAAAAGAATTTAATTAAATTTCTAACTCAATATTCGGTCTACATGTCCTAATTTCAGGTATAGGTATTGTGACTCATTCCGTCTAAGAGTTAGATATGCATAACATACGGGTTGGTAGACAGACGGACAGACAGCTGACAGAGTGATCCATTTTGCCCCTTTTAATACGGAAACCTAAAAAATGAGAAGGCGGAGGCTAAACTATTTCTTATTCCGTCACTCCAGGCTCCAACGTTTTCGTCGTAAATGTTTGATGGAATAAAAGCGATTTATTCATTGTTATTTGTTCTGTGCATAGATATACCTAAAGGATAGAGCGGATATTAAAAAATATTGCAGGATACGAGAACATACACACAAGACATACGTCTGTAATAGACCTTGCTAGAGATGCAATTTCATGTCAAAACATTGATCTTATACTTTTTCTAAGAAAACTGACTGTTAATACAAAAGAAGCGACACTAACTTTCCACTGCCCCTAGTATTAGTAGCATTGTCCTTCTCAATCACTAATTTGAAATGTAGAGTGTGTGCTTTCTTTAGCTTTGTGAAAAAATTTAAAAATAATTTAATTCAATTTCTAATTCAATATTTGATTTTGGGTTAACGTTTTACACTAAATACCAAAATTTCAGGTTTGTAACTCATTTCGTCTGCGAGCTAGAGACCTGTGACCGGCGGACAGACGGACAGACAGACAGACAGACAGACAGACAGCCGAGTGACATTAATAGGGCTCCGTTTTTACCCTTCGGGTACGGAACCCTCAAAAATAGAAACGGTGCTGTTAATATTTTGAAATCCGTAGAAACTAATGGATAAACGCCAACAAAAATGACTAAAGAATGTTTTTGAAAATTAATAGTTAAGTAAAATAAAGTCTTTACATTTTATGCTTGTTAAACAATTTTACTAGAGGGAAAAGAAGTCAAATGGCCACTTTTCCTTAATTTCTGAATGCTGTCACATTGTCCTATCTCCCACTAAAGTAACGTTTTATTATCTTTGTTTATATGTTTATTTTCAGCTTACGTGAATAAAGATTGAATTGGCTTCTAAGGCTGGTTCAATCCATATTAAAGATTTATAGAGTTGGAGATATTGCATGCGTTCATTCTATTACGAGTAAGTATGCCTAAATTTTGTATTTTTTTGTGTTTGACGAATAAAAAAATTGCTAAAAACTGCAATAATTAATTAAAATAATTAATTTTGGAAAAAAAATTCAAGAGCCGATCCAAAAAAATGTGACGTATACAGCTATTGAATAGAAGCAGGCGTTACATTCCGGAAATCCATAATATAGGATGAAAAGTCAAAATTATTTTACCATAATCCGCAAAACAGTAAAATTTGTATGGAACAACTTTGTAACAAATTTGTATTTAACAAGCAGCATGTGCTATGCCCTGTCAGCCCTCCTGCTGTTAAATATGCAGGAAAAACAAGCAACCAAGCGAACCCCAAGCACCACCACCATATGACACCACACAAATCCACCACCAAAACAAACTCGAGAATCGTTTCACTCCGACACCGGAACATCCTCAGGAGATGTACCTAGACTCTACAATGCACAATTGCAAAGTCAAACTTTGCAATTATGAAAACGTGATTTTTCACGGCGTGTGAACAAGGAGGCCTGACACGATCGGTTCTTTATTATTTTTAAGTCCTGGCAATAGCAAATGGGTAGGTATTGATTTCTTTAAATAGCCTCCAATACTGGAATGTCCCTTGTTTGCGAGACGTGCTCGAGTGCCAAACGACCCGCGTAGGAAACCTTTTACTCTGTTGATAGTGCCGTAATGGCGGGCTTTCTAAACGATATTACACCGTTTCTAAAGGTTCCTTTCAGGTAAACTGTAGCGTGCACTTGATGGATGCTTAAAAGCACTACTTGAAGAACTTTCCTATAGTATATTTTTATGTAGGTATGTATTTTTGAGAAGGATTTTTTCCATCATCTGGTTGACTAGTACCTATCCTGATCAAGAAGCCTGTGGATGCCACCGCTGATCTGATGGAAGTCTTCGGCTACTACCAGTTATCATACGCGTCTAACAGACAATTATGTCGCAAGGACGTATCTAACAGACAATTTTGTCAGTTTAAGTATGGAGCCACATATAGAGCGACCAACCTTTCTGTGAAATGGCGAAAAGTGGAACTACGGCCGCCATCTTGGAATGTCTTTCAATTTGACAACATAATAGTGTTGTCATTTCTTTAAATATAAAAACCTACCTAATTAATTATACTATGAAAAATCTTCTCGGAAATTATTATAGAATCTCCTCATTCTTAATTATTTCTGAGCTTTAACGATACCAAAAGATATTATTAGTGATGCCTGGAATAGAATTTTGAAGTTAAAGACATTTTTTGCAGAACAGCATCAGGCTCCGATCATTCCAATATAATTCATATCATTAAATATAAAAGCGAGTATCTACCGGTACAGGTCAGTACTATGATGTAACCGGTTTGCGACCTGTTAAAAACCATTTAAAAACAGACTAAATTTACCATCAATATACCCACGTATGCAAAATATAAACAAGTGACGATATAGTAATGCGTTTTGGCGGGACTGCATGTGATGCGACGAGTCGCAGTGAGTCTACATTAGGATTACTAGTCGTGGACTACTTGCCGCACCTCGTAAGTACTGCTATGGTATTTCAGTTTTGTCGAAAAAACGTATGTTGTATGTATTATGTATGGCAACACTAACGACCTCCCTCAGTTCACAGATAGATTGGTCGCACTGTAGAAACAACGACAGACTGTCATACTAATTATAAATCGCAGTTAGATGGCAAATAAGGTAAAGTCCCCTTATTCCGTGGTATTTTCATAAAAACTCGAAAGAACGTCAAAAATTAAGCATTTACTATACCTTTCTGAAGAACTGGCTATTTTTATCAGAAGCGTTATTTATTTAACTCTTGAAATATCCTAAAAGGACAACAATTACAACTTGATTTAAATGTAAAATTAAATTAAATATGAAGAAAGTCCGAATGCTCCAATTCCGAGGTAAAAATCCTAATTCCGAGGCAAATGGCTCCTAATTCCGAGGGTACAAAATACAAAGGGAAACGAGTAGAATGAATTCTACATGGTGTTCAAAAATGAACTGTATTTATTAATAGATTTCAAAATCAATTCGATACGTATGTAATTGTTTAATTATGTTTGTGTGTAAAATATTAATATATGTATATTATTACTATATATATAGCTGCTCGTGCTGATTCACTGACTCACTGATTCACTCACTGATTGATCACCTCTCCTGAACAATTTTGTATGAAAATTTTTTTTTCAATAATGGTGTCGTATAGAGGACAAAAATTCATTAAGAGAAAAAATATGGAGAGAGCTGATGATTGAGGATTTCAGAGAGGAGCGACGGGCACGCTTAAGGTATTGAAGATAGGTGGGGGTTGCTCGAGCAAATGTCACTCGAAACGTCATCCAATTGGCAGTCAGCTGAAAAAAAATTCAAAATTGCGAAAAAAAGATGGCCGCCATACAAATTTCGTCGGTGTCCATCTCGGAGGGTATAAAAGATGGAAGAGTGGTTTTTTCACAAAAGATGATCAGGATCCAAAGGTCTACCCGATGAATAGAAAAAAATTCAAAATGGCGGAATTTATTTTTCCATAGAAAATGTATGGCGAATATTGAAGAGACTACAAGTTGTAAACTACTTATGCAAGGCTTTGATGCGGTTCTTTGGAGTACTCTCAAAGAAAAATATGGAAAGACATGATGATTGAGGGTTTGGAAGATGGTTGAGGAGTCCGAGCAGGGTATTGTAGATGGATGGGGGCTGCTCAAACAAAAAATACTCAGAACCTCATCCAATTGGCACTGAGCTGAAGAAAACATCAAAATGGCGGCTATACATTTTTCGTCGGTGTAGATCTCACCAAGTCTAAAAGATCGAAGAGTGGTTTCTTAGAAAAATATGATCAAGAACTAAAGATCTACAATTTGATGAACAGAAAAAATCAAGATGGCGGAATTTATTTTTTTCTCACAAAATATATGGCGAATATTGAAGAGACTATATAAGTTGGGAAACTATACAAGACTTTGATACGGTTCCTTTTCAAAATTTGTTTTTATGGAAGAACTCTCCTTCTGGCAAATGATTCGGAGAAAAAAATTTGGAGAGTGATGATGATCGAGGGTTTGGAAGATGGATGAGGAGCACAGCCAGGGTTAAAGATGCTGAAAATGATAGAAGAAGGTGGAGGCTGCTAAAAAAATAATTCTGAAATCCCCGCGGTCCGCTTTAGCGAGCCGCGCAGCCAAGCGCCCTACTAGTTAATATATATATAGCTGTTCGTTCTGATTCACTGACTCATTCATCGCCTCTCCTGAACAATTTTGTATGAAATTTTTTTTTTTCACAAATAAATAAATAATAAATAAATACTCACACATACACACACGGTCGTCTGTTCCTAAAGTAGGCAACTTAATGCCTGTGTTATAGGTAACAGCCGACTGATAGACATATTTACATATAAATACATATATATATTTTAATAAAGGTATACATACATACATATTATAAATACACCCAGACTCGGGGCGGGAATCGAACCCGCGACCCCGGAGCGGAAGGCAGGGTCACTGCCAACTACGCCAACGGGCCAGTCAAAAAATGGTTTCGTATAGAGGATAAAAATTCATTCAGAACAAAAATATGGAGAGAGCTGATGATTGAGGATTTCAGAGACGAGCGATGGGCACGCTTAAGGTATTGAAGATAGGTGGCGGGTGCTCGAGCAAATGTCACTCGAAACGTCATCCAATTGGCAGTGAGCTGAAAAAAAATTCAAAATGGCGAAAATAAGATGGCCGCCATACAAATTTCGTCGGTCTCCATCTCGGGAGGTATAAAAGATAGAAGAGTGTTTTCTTGGCAAAAAATGATCAAAATCCGATGGTTTATTGGATAAATAGAAAAAAAAATCAAAATGGCGGAATTTATTTTTCCATAGAAAATGTATGGCGAATATTGAGAGAGAGAAGTTGTGAACAATGCAGGCCTTTGATGCGGTTCTTTGGAGAACTCTCAAAGAAAAATATGGGAAGACATGATGATTGAGGGTTTGGAAGACGGTCGAGCAGCCCGGGCAGGGTATTGTAGATAGGTGGGAGGTGCTCAAACAAAAATTACTCAAAACCTCATCCCATTGGCACTGAGCTGAAGAAAAACCCAAAATGGTGGATACAAGATGGCGGCCATACAAATTTCGTCGGTGATTATCTCACTAAGTATAAAAGATGGAAGAGTGGTTTTTTTAGCAAAAGATGATCAAAACTTAATAGGAGTCAAATAGTGGCCTTGAAGTCGCGTGGCCTTTACTTCCTTTGACAGTACCGCGAGCCTCAATAAATTCAAGGCGGTGCGTACGAATGTAAGTTAACGACCTGTATGGTTAGTTCGAGCTTGCACACTTCGAAAACGGTACTAGATTTGAATATCGAAAAACTATAATATCAGAGCAAAATTAACCCTAATGCTCTTACAGTCAAATAAGATTTTAAAGTCATAATGTGGTAGGGTACTTCGAATATTTATTTTAAAAATTTCTGCTTGGGGCGTAGACGAATGGCTGAATATATTGGCGGACTCAAACCTTAAAACCAGCAAGTTTAGTTGCATTTCACTCTCAAGTCATGTTAGTCAATGTGTTTCGATACTCGAATTTCTATCATCGTTTCCCCAATGTACAAAGTCGGCATAAGGCCTCTGTACTCACTAGGTTAGCAATCTGCTGTTCGACAAAAATCTTAGATTTGATAATATGACAGGTTTAGGTATGACGGTGTGACTCTTGTTCCATGGAAGCAAAGGAGGTAGCTTGGATGGGATGCCACGTGTGTGGATACACTGGCACTGTCTCACATACAGGTGAGCTCCGTGGCGGCCGGAGCGGCAGCCACTAAGGCGGAAAGGGCCAAGAGGCGCAAATATGAAAATATAGAAAATAATTTCATATTTGTGCCTTTTGGGGAGGAGACCATGGGTTCGTAGGGCGAGGATGCTAGGTCCTTTTTTAAGGGCCTGTCATCCCGTCTCGTGGAGTCCACGGGTGACTGGAGGGCTGGCAGTATAATATTGTACTCTGTATTACTACTGTATAATATTGTACTACTGTATATATATATATATGTATATATACTCCTACCTATCTAGAATGTGCCCCTGGCTGTGCCCCTCACCCATCTTTCAAACCTTCGATCATCATCACGCTCCGTATTTTTGCTCTGAATAATTTGTAAGGATGAGATTTCTTAAAAAAAAACTAATTTGTCATTTGTACAATCGTTTTTTTTAGCTCACTGCCAATCGGATGATGTTTTGAGTGATATTTGTTTGAGCACCACCCACCAATCTTCAATAGGTGCACTGGCCGTGCTCCTCATCCGTCTCCTAAATCCTCAATCATCATCTGTCTCAATATTTTTCCTTCGCATGATTTTTTGTCTTCTATACGAAACCATCAATGAAAAAAACAATTTGTACGGAAAAATAAATTCTGACATCTTGATTTATATTTAGTAGATCTTTAGGTCTTGATCATATTTTGCCCAGAAAATACTCTTCCATCTTTTATACTTAGTGAGACATCGACGAAATTAGTATAGCCGCCATTTTGAATCTACCATTTTGGGGTTTTTTTCAGTTCAGTGCCAACTGGATGAGGTTTCGAGTAATTTTTGCTTGAGCACCTCCCACCTGTCTACAATACCCTGCCCGGGCTCCTCAACCATCTTCCGAACCCTCAATCATCATATCTTCCCATATTTTTCTTTGAGATTTCTCCAAAAAACCACATCAAAGCCTTGCATAGTTTACAACTTGTAGTCTCTTCAATATTCGCCATACATTTTCTATGGAAAAATAAATTCCACCATTTTGGTTTTTTTTTCTATTCATCGAATAGACCTTTGGATCCTGATCATCTGTTGCTAGGAAACCACTCTTCCATTTTTTTTACCCTCCGAGGTGGACACCGACGAAATTTGTATGGCGGCCATCTTTTTTTCGCCATTTTGATTTTTTTTCAGCTCACTGCCAATTGGATGACATTTTGAATGACATTTGCTCAAGCATCCCCCTCCTATCTTCAATACCTTAAGCGTGCTCTTCATCCGTCTCCGAAATCCTCAATCATCAGCTCTCTCCATATTTTTGTTCCGAATGAATTTTTTTCTTCTATACGGAATCATTAGTGAAAAAAATTTTTTTATACAAAATTTTACAGGAGGGGTGATCAATGAGTGAGTCAGTGAATGAATCAGCACGAGCAATAATAAGATAAACGTTTTAGAATATGAATGTTTGCGTGACTGAACGCGAATGATACTTGGTGTTTCTGAAACCATACTGAAATATCGTGAGCATCCTGTATTTTATTTCTATACATACCACGTAGTTAGAGGCTCATAGAACCTTATTCCGAGGTAGTATTTCTATCCATACCACATAATTAGGGGCTCATAGAACCTTATTCCGAGGTAATACCACGGAATTGAGTTTTGTAACAAAAAACACGTTTCCTAATTCCGAGTGTTAAAAAAGAAAAGATTTTTCCATAATAAACAAATAATTTAAAGCTTAATTAGATTATCTTCG
The DNA here is from genome assembly GCA_920104075.1 of Melanargia galathea. Taxonomy (NCBI): domain Eukaryota; kingdom Metazoa; phylum Arthropoda; class Insecta; order Lepidoptera; family Nymphalidae; genus Melanargia; species Melanargia galathea. The sequence goes on from OV049855.1 coordinate 4,082,332, forward strand.
TAAATATGTACAATACTCTCTCAAAATTGCATCGAAATATGTATAAATTTAATTTTCTTTTAAATTAATTTTCTTTAGCTTTCCCATACAATCTATCAATAAATTACCTAAATAGGTAAACTTTGACACGGTATAGTTAGTGATTGAGACGCCAAAGTGTACCTCGTAATTAGGACTCTGTAACCTTATTGCCTATTTAAATATTCAAAACCGAAACAAGAAGTATTTAACATAAAACGACTCTAAAAATTGAAAAAGTTATGAAGTCTATGAAATCGCAATTCCGCGGTATACCACGGCGTTAGGAACCGGCTAAAATATTTGGCACCTAACGCCGAGGTATTTTCAAAGCCTATTTTCACCTTAATTTCTTTACAAATATTCACAAAAGTTGATTGTTTTCGATTGAAAATATAGTCCTTCAAATATTCAAATCTAAATAAAAACAAATAAAGCTCAAAATTAACGGATAAACACTATTTAAAAAAATGTAGGTATTTCGTGCACGAGGTCCAAAATGTATGAAACATGCGTTCGGGCCGGCTGCTAGTGTAAAACTTGCCGGTTATTTTAAAACATATACATATAAAACCAACAATTTCGTCATTTATCTATAGAATGATAAACTATCAATTGATTAAGATATGTTGCAGTAAAAAATAGCTTGGTGATCGGTTGAAAACGCTGTTTTTCTATATACCTCGGAATTGGGTGCCAATTTTAGAATACCACGGAATAAGGAGACTTTACCTTAGTACATGTACTAAAATTTTACGAACGCTAAATGAGGAGGTAAGCAAGTCTTTATTTTATTTTTAGAACAGACATTAAAGCTAATGGGTAGGTGGTTATTGAGTCCTTTAAATAGCCTCCAATACTGGAATGTCCCTTGTTTGCGAGACGTGCTCTAGTGCCAAACGACGCGCGCACGAAACGTTTTACCGTGTTGATAGTGCCGTAATGGCGGGCTTTCTAAACTTTATTAAAATAGGGATGCCCTATGTAAAAAAAAACGATCGTATTGATCGTACGATCGTTAGCCAATTAGGACAACGCCTAACACTCGTAGTTGGAAACTACAAATTCAATCACAACTTTTTCAAGAAACATGCGCTTAGATATTTTTATTGCTCTGCTTCCTGATTAGACCTTCAAGTTGAATCAGAGATACATTTTTTGTACATCTATTGTTTTTGTACATGTGTACATTTTGTACATGTCGCTTACGTGCGGGAAACGACTTGTTTAGCTTTAAAGTCTGGCAAGAAATATGGATTGTACGTCTGTTTTCTATGTATGTATATGTGTATCTAAATACGCCCACGGGGTTGTCTCCTTCCATCAACAATACCGATTGTTCGCAGCAAATTAATGGCGTCCCCCGCAAATCGCGCGTAACCCCAGAATACACGATTTATAGGTATTTTATTAAACCGCCTCGTGCAGGTGACAGTGATGGATTAATTGTACACCATTTTTAACGAGATAAAGGTCAGAATTTGTTGCTTGGTTTGCCTTTGCAGCCTTTATTTTGCTTACATTTTTTATACATATAAGGAGTTATTTGTTAACCGACTTCAAAAAAAGGAGGTTCTGTATTCGATCCGTATGTATGTATGTATGTATGTATGTATGTATGTATGTATGTAAGTATGTTCGCGATTATCTCCGCAACTAATGAACCGATTTTGATGATTGTTTCACTATCGTAATCTACATACTTTCAGGAAGGTTTTAGTATTTAACACATCGAGTTATCACTCTTACATACGAAGTTATAAGCATAAATGTACTATACATATGTTACTAATATGTTCTCTGATATTGCCAGACCTATTGCTGAAGTCTAATATAGCTATTCTGTCCAAAGACTTCAAGTTTGAAGTCGGTTCATTTTTCTTTGAAAAAAATTATTTAAATCACATTTGGATACGTATAGGTTGGATCTTATAAGAAGAAGATACTTGAAGTATCTATGCGGGATTAAATCAGAAATAAGGAAACCCGTAGAGAAACTGTCTCGATGGTCTACTTGTTAGCATATTCGACCGCACATCACGAGGTCCCGGGTTCGATTCCCGGGTCGGGCAAATAATTGTTAGGCACTGGGTTTTTCTGTCAAGAAATTCTCATTGCCAGTCTGGAGTTGGTAGTTGGCGGTGTTTCACCCCCGTGCCTCGGAGAGCACGTTAAGCAGTCGGTCCCGGTTATTATCACTATCATGTGACAAGCACGCATTGGAGCAGCGTGGCGAGGGTCTAAGCTCTAAAACCCGCTCTCTTATGAGAGGAGGCCTGTGCCCAGCAGTGGGACGTTAAAATGCTGTAGTGGTGGTGGTTATGGTTGTAGGGGAGCCAGATGTTACCAACATCGAGTTGCGATACTGAAGTTGCAATTGGTGGAACACATACCTAACTCAAAGAATCGATAGACCTTGGGGTCTTATAGTGCTTGAAGTAGTAGAAGACCAGACGCACCTGCATTGTCTATGCCGCTACAAGTACGCTCCGGTTGGTCGGCCCCATTCAATGACCCTTACTTAGTCGGAAGGGATAAGAGCTACGCGATAGAAAGAGAGGCAAAGTCTAGGTTAATATAACGGTAGGTAGCGCTACTGCGACCTGAATTGCACTATAACAAGAGTCACTATTTATTTACAGGGTGAATCTTCTGTACAGGGTGAACCTTGTAGAATGTAGGTAGGTACTAAGTTATGTATTCTGTGGTAGAAGGAGGTCCGTACATATATACGTACCTAAATGAAATAAGGATAGGTTTATGTGACAAAACCATTAATTATTATATGTATATCTACTCCTATACTAAACTCATTCTGTGTGCTTAGTCTAAAGCGGAGCACTCGAAAACGAACTCGAAAACTATTGATCGATTTCAGAGTAAAATAGACCTAAAATGTCTTGTATTAAGGTTTGAGTTCGCCAATATTTTCAGCATTGTTCGAATGCTGAATGTATTGGCGAACTCAAACCTTAATATAAGCCATTTTAGGTCTATTTTACTCTGAAATCGATCAATAGTTTTCGAGTTCGTTTTCGAGTGCTCCGCTTTAGACTAAGCACACTGATTTATGAAAATGAATTCTTCCTTACTATCGGGAAAATCTCTCACAAACGGCGTAGCACTTGTCCAGAGCATCAACCTGGAGCAGTAATTTACTTAACTTGACAACATTGCAATCAGTCAACGAAGATCCTATTTTCCTTCCATTTTCCTTGTAATAAATTGGACGCCTCTCAACACCTTGGACTGACGACAAGTATTCATCAGTAGGTAGAAAATTGCTCATTAAATATAATATTTTAATAAATTTACGTGACGCAAACGCGACAGAAGTGTGATAAAGTGCCGAGGGACATAAAGATGGACGCCTAAAATATATTTTAGTGAAGATATTTTTTTCGATTTGGTATTTGAGACTAGACGGAGCTCCAGGGAATATGAACTAGCTATTCTTTGCTACTATTTACTATGGCATATATATATATATATATAAAATATCAATTACAATTTTATACAAAGGTACCTACCTCAATCATTACGCATATATAAAGAGGTTTTCGTTAGGTATTATTAAATGGACTAAACATATTAACTAGATGACCGATTAGAAAGGTTGGTAACTCTATAAAAATACTAGAATTTTGCCAGTATTCATTTCATTTATATTCATTAGATATTAATGCCAAATCCTGTTTCAAAAAACATTTCCAGAAATGGCGGCAAATTTAAAATTATATCCTGTGTCGTAATGGCGCTATGAGAAAGGTCATAAGTTTGCTCTAGAGTAGGACTTGTTCCTTCTAGTACTTCCTAGTAGGATAATCTAGAAAAAATATTATTATATGGTGTATTGTCAAAAGAAGCATGCGTAATTTTTATAATAATTCCTCACTAAATTAAAATAAATTTTAAAAATTAAAATTAAAAATAATATTTAACCATGATATCCTGAATAGAAAATGGTAGTAAGACAGAAATTAAATAAAAAACGGTATTGAGATAAACAATATGAAAAAAAATATATCTATAGCAATAAAAACTGTTTTGTAAATACAAACACGTCTCAATCGCTGTTACTCGTAAACTCATATAGAGGATAAAAAGAGAAATCGATCATTTAGACATCAGCCGAGACGAGATCGCCCAGTCCATTTGTTCGCGACCCTCAAAGGGTTCAAAAGGGCCTCTGGAATTCATCATACGGGAGTAATAATGTTTGCTGTTCGGCAAAGATTTTGTTGCGCTTTATATAAACACTAGAATTCGTTTAGTTTATCTTGAATACTCACTTTTTTACTTTATAAAAATCAAAGATAAAAATTTTAGTCGTCTATACGCTACTGTCTAGATCGATGGAGTGAACAGAATTTTTTTTACTATAGAATTAGGCACCAACAAATTTTTGAAACTGATAGATTAATGTTGATTTCAGTGATGGGTTCTGGATTCGATTCCCGGCTGAATCGGTTTAGTTTAGCACTACAATTTCTTGTAAGTAATGTTGGTAAAATAAAATCTTCTTTTTCTTCTTTGTTAGCCCTTATTTATTAACCGCCGACGCAAAAATGACGGGGCGTTATAAGTTTGACGTGTCTCTCTCTGTGTGTGTGTATGTGTGTGTCTGTCTGTTCCCCTGTGGCGCTCAAACGGATGGACCGATTTGAATGCGATTTTTTTTTGTTTGAAAAGAGAATTAGTCGAGAGTGTTGTTAGCTATTTTTGAAGAAAATCGGTCCAAGATGGCCGCCGCTACAAAATGGCGGATTACATATTTTTTCACAGCTCCCTTAATATCGGTATCAAATGAAAGGGCTTAATTAGTAGAACAGCACTATAATTGCAAATCCAACATGGCCGCTGCCACAAAATGGCGAATGTCGGGGATTTTTAAAATTTTTAATTTATACTTGTTTTGAATGGAGGCTACGTACCAAAAATAAAGTCTATGATCAATCAATTGAAATGACTGATATCAAATTGAATTAACCTAATGTTGACAAACCGTCGTTATTGCAACTATATTTGAATGAAATTTCATTTCATTTGAATCTCCGAATGAAATGAAACACTCAGTTCAATTGCTAATCTTTTCGATAAATTCTGACTATTCTTCCGGACTATTTTAATCTACTTAAGTCAATACTGGAATAATTTTCAGTTAATTGGTAAATCTAGTAAAATATACATAGTTCTTACTACCATATTTGCCAACCGTGGTGGAATACGACCTAAACCCTTTTCATTCTGAGAGTAAACCCGTCGCGCTCTGCAGTAGTGGGCCGGTAATGGGTTGATAATGATGATGAATGATACATCATGTTTATATATAGATACAACATAATTAATGTTACGATCACTAATTTAAGGATGTTATTTATACCTACTATAAAAGCACAAAGATGTCGTCGTCGTCATCGTCGTCGTCTCAACCAATAGACGTCCACTGCTGGACATAGGTCTCTTGCAAGGATCACCACAGAACACGATCTTGTGCCGCCTGATTCCAGCGGCTACCAGCGACTCGTTTGAGATCTGTCCATCGAGTGGGGGGTCTACCTACGCTTCGTTTACTGGTGCGAGGTCGCCATTCAAGCACCTTGGGACCCCAACGTCCATCGGTTCTTCGCGCAATGTGCCCCGCCCATTGCCACTTCAGCTTTGCGACTCGATGAGCTATGTCGGTAACTCTGGTTCTCCTGCGGATCTCCTCATTTCTGATTTGATCCCGCTGAGTGACCCTGAGCCTTCTTATGAGGCCCAAAGATGTAAATAAAAGAAAAAAAAAATTGTCAAATTTTTTGAAACCGGCTAAATTTAAATTACCTATCTGTTGTAACTTTTACGACGGAAAAGTGTAACAATCAACTGTGTTTCAGTGTAACCACTCGAAAGTAAATGTGAGAACGTAAATAAACGCCGCCGTCTCTCTCAAGTCTCAGATAGCGCTCAAGAGTCTCATTTTAACAATGCTGCGATGTTGGACGTAAAAATGTTTCATTGAGCACCCCTATTTTATTCTTTCATAAATAAAACGCAATTCTTTGGGCACACGGAGTTTTTATATTTACTCAGGAAATACTTAACCTTTTTTTTTTACCCGACTACGGCAAATCCAAGGCAGGGTTATGATTTTAACAGTCTATGTATTGTAAGGTTCGTTGCAAATTCAGTATTGCAATAGGACCTCCTTTTGTTGATTTAAGGTATTTTTATGATTATTGATCTGACAATTCGAAAAAAAGAGGTTTAGACACAGGGTTTAGACAGGAGTGGAAATGGCAGAATGGCAGACATGAGATGTAAGCGAAAAAGAGAATGTTTGGAAAGACTAATAAAATGTAAAATGGTATTAAGAGAATGGAATAATAATAATTAAAGGAAATTATATAATTAAAGAGGATTTTTATTATATCTCAGAAGTGGTAAGACAACGCCGACTTTATTATTTTGTTCGATCTCAAAATTCATTTTATTCGATTTGTCGAATTACTAATACAAATTTTATGTTTTCTGTTCGAGCTCTAAATAATGCCGGGTGATGGGAATAAGGAGTCTCGACGTTTACAAACGCCTGCAGCATGTAGACGGACGTCTCGCGGTGGATGATTCTAACACAGCAGTGAGACCGAGTCCTCCGCGAAGCGGTAAGGTATTTTTATGATTATTGATCTGACAATTCGAAAAAAAGAGGTTTAGACAGGAGTGGAAATGGCAGACATGAGATGTAAGCGAAAAAGAGAATGTTTGGAAAGACTAATAAAATGTAAAATGGTATTAAGAGAATGGAATAATAATAATTAAAGGAAATTATATAATTAAAGAGGATTTTTATTATATCATGTATGTATACATATATGTATGTATGTACGTACATATGTATGTTTGTATCTGATTTTTCGTTCCACCATAGCGCTTACACCTCTGGGCCTATTTTGATGAATGAGGTGTCAATTGATTCGTTGTTATGGTCCGGGTGACATAGGCTACATTTTATATGCGGCCTTATAATTGGGAGGTCCCGGGTTCGATTCCCGGCTGGGGCATTTTGGGATTTTACAATTTCTAAATTGTCTCTGGTCTGGTCTGGTGGGAGGCTTTGGCCGTGGCTAGTTACCACCCTACCGGCAAAGCCGTGCCGCAAAGCGATTTAGTGTTCCGGTACGATGCCGTGTAGAAATCGATCAGGGGTAATACTTCTTCCAAGTTAGCCCGCTTCCATCTTAGACTGCATCATTACTTACCGTCAGGTGAGATTGCAGTCAAGGCCTAACTTGTAGTTGAATAAAAAAAATTGTCTAAGTCTTGGTGCGCCACCATCTCAACACTTAACAGTGAAGGTCTTAGCGGAATAGCGTTAATTAAGATTTCTTTTGCTATCATTCATTTCCCGCTTAGCGCGAAAACTTTATAGCGCTGTAAGGGATAAGAAGAATTAATGTTAATTAGGTACCTATTTTTATCTTAGTAAAGACTTTAAACCTTGTAATATCTACAAGTACCTAAACAAGTTTAAACCTTGTAATACTTAATAGGTGTATTTTTAAAAATCCCTCGGAAACTTTGAGATCCCGGGATAAAAAGTATCCCATGCCTGTCTCTTATATAGATGCAAGCTATCTTTGTGCCAAATTTCGTCAAGATCGATTCAGTGCTTTAGTTTTATACGCAGTTATCGCATTCTCTACATGTCTGTGAAAATTCCATCAAAATTTGTTCAGTCGAAATTCATAAAACAGACATACTAAAATTTAAATACCAGTATTTGTGTTAGACTACCGTTCAATTTTCAAATATAGAAAGCGAAAATCGACTCTTTAGTTTTTCAGGAAAAAAAAAACAAACAAACACAATCTCTTACGTTAAACGCATAATACACCATCTTCAGAGTTCAGTCGTAAGTAAAAATATGAAGGCATTTTCAGACGCGATTCACATTTTTCACAGTATACACTTCAATTGAATCTGATAAAAGCTATAAAACACGTTACATCGAGTCGTCATGTCTCATTTGTGTGACGAGGGTCTGGGAATCTCCCCGGGTGACGACTGCCAACTGATAATATACCGAGTTACTGCCACTGGAAAACAGCGGTTTGGAAATTCGCGTAGTTTCCGATGCAATAAACAGATCAGGGTCTGAATGTGACGAGTTTTACGATGAAGACAGTTTGAGTCTAGACAGAATTGGTACTAACTAAATTATTTTAGGTACCTATGGGCTATGTCTTCGGTAAAATGTCCAATTAAATTTTACATTTCGTCGTCCATTGTTAAATGTTACATTTTACAATGAACGTCTGTCGCTGGCGACGACGATAAAATAGGTTTACTAATAATAATGATTAATCACACTAATATTATAGAGGCGAAAGTGTGTATGTGTGTATGTGTGTGTGTGTGTGTGTGTATGTTTGTTCCACTTTAACGCCGCAAATACTGAACCGATTTGGCTGAAATTTTGAATGGAGATAGATTATGCCCTGACTTTGACTACTTTTTATCCCGGAAAAGTATTCCTGTGGGACTGAAATAGATATAGACTTCCAAAATCGCGATAGATGGCGCTGACTGTTCTGAGGTAAATCACGCTCACAGAGCATATTATCACAATAGTTGCATGCATCTGTATGACTTTGCACTTTTTATTCTGAAAAAATCCACAGTTCCCACAGGATTTTGAAAAAACCGAAATCTATAGCTACAGCTATAGGTAGATTACTCCTAAACTTTCTTGAAAGTTACCTACTTTCAACTTTTCCAACCATTACTTAAATTAAAGGTTGGAAAAGTTAGCGGGAACGGGAACCGGAAAACCATGATTCCCTAGCAGAAGCTAGTGTATTGGTACTAATATGTAATTAATCTTTATAATTTTTTGAAAATCGACCCCTTCTAAAGGGGTGAAAAATGGTGGTAAAGAAAATATTTTTTTAGAACTTTAATCCATACGGACGAACTGAAATCAACACCGTTATAGTAGAGTAGAGTTTTTCAGAATATCGATCTGTACAGAGGTATTAGTAATGAGAAAAGTCATTAAGCCGATGTGAAAGATTGCATTCCGGAGACAAAGGCCATTATACTGTGAAAAAATCTACTATACATTGTAGATAGTAGGACGATACCTCTCTGCTCGTGGAACAATCCTACAATATTTATAGGAAACTAGCTTTTACCCGCGGCTTCGCACGCGTAATTTCGGTTTTTCACAAATCCCGAGGGAATCGTGGATTTCTGGTTCCCGTTCCCGCTCCCTTTTCCAACCGTTATACCTACTTTCAAGGAAGTTTGCTATAGTAATCTACCTACAGCTGGTATAGCTATAGATTTCGATTTTTTCAAAGTCCCGTGGGAACTGTGGATTTTTCCAGGATAAAAAGTTGTTCTATGTGTTAAGTCAGGGCATAATCTATCTCCATTCAAAATTTCAGCCAAATCGGTTCAGTATTTGTGGCGTTAAAGAGTAGCAAACATACACACACACACACACACACAAACTTTCGCCTTTATAATTGATGATTAAACGAACTTACCTGTAAGTGAAGTTCTATCATAATTATACGAAGGCTTTGTCCGAAGAGATCAGCATAACACATGTAGTCACACATACGGTGTTGCCATCGCGCACTGAAAGTTGAAAGCCCTAAACTAAAAAATGAAAGTTTTTTATATTTATTAGGTGAGGGTACACAGTACACACACCTCCGGTCTATATATACGTCGGTATTGTGTTCCGTTGCTCATTTAGTTCAGAGCCTCGATCTTTCATTCCTGATTTGATATTTCAGGAGATATTGAAGGGATTATTTTTTGGGGGAAAAAATGTGGGAGGGTGGGTTGCTGATCTCTTCGGACAAAGCCTTCGTATAATTATGATAGAACTTCACTTACAGGTAAGTTCGTTTAATCATCAATTATACTTAATGCTTTGTCCTCGAGATCAGCATAACACATGTAGACTTTTAAAGCTTCTGAAATATCACAATCCTTAATCAAAATGTATTACAATCATTGTGATTATTCACCAGATAATGTAACATTCTTTAATGTAACATTAAGCAATTATATGATTTTATTTTTAAATTAATTATTTTTAATTAATTATTAATTATATTTTTTATTAATAATAATGTAGTTAAAAAAATAATTATCTACTTGAGCCAGTTTATCTTACAGTAGAAATAACTACTACGTGAACTGGCTTATGGGCTTATGATGCTCGATTATATAATTGATTGCAATAATATTGTAGGATACAATGTAATTAATGATTTCTAGGATTGTAATGTATAATAATTATGTAAGATATTCTTATGCATTTATATAACAATTAATAATCATCTAGATTACTGTTATTTAAAATTGACCTGTAAAGGAATCATTATTACCACAATGTTCATCTAGATTACTGTTATTTAGAATTGACCTGTAAAGGAATCATTATTACCACAATATAGGTACACACTATTGTCAATTTTAACAAATAAGTACCTACTTGAGAAGACCGCTCCAGCGGGGTTTTTCTAATCAATTAAAAATCAATCCTAATTTGCGCGCTTTGACAGCATCTCGGGTGCTTTGCGCTATGTAAATACGTTAGGTATAATATTACGTATTCCACATTCTGTAAGCAGCTGGTTAAACCAGCGGTCCAATGTCTAAGCTGAAAGTAGGTAATTTTTGTGATTTCGTTAGGTTGATAAACAGGTTATGGACATTGTCCCGAAGTGAACTGGTAAAATTAAGATATGCTTATACTGTTAAGACTAGAAAATATCTGATCTTTTGCCAAAAAGTGGGGAGATGAGATATGGTTTAATGTTTTTATTATTTCACAAGTATTGTGCTACTTCTCACCAGGGATAATAAAGGGACTTATTTTCGTGAATGTTTATATAACCCTAAACTATCGTTAGGAGACCACAAGGACAATCTGTTTTAAAAAACTTCAGATGTCTTCTAAGTAATAATATTATACTTCGGTAAGGGCAAGCGAAATCTAAGGATACCTTTAGTTAGAATAAAATAAAATAGAAAAGTTCTTTATTCAAAGAAAAAAACTTTCACAAGTAGGTAGGTAGGTACTTTTGGATCATCAAACCATTGGTTCGGAATACCATTTCCGGAAAAATCATTTTTCAGCTTCATTGTCGCTTAAATATAGTGGAAAAAAAACCGGGTTAAGGCTGATGATCATCAGCTGCTTATAGTGCCATATTGGGCACCTGCCTTGAATAAAGTAGTCAGAATAACAACACTTTGCTGACTGAGGCATTAAAGCATTAACACTTCCAAATGAACAAAAATTTTGTCACTTCTTTAGGTTTTTTAAGTATTGTTTTATCGATGATTTGGAGAATGAAGCCACCATAATGTTAAGGACCGCTGAAGGGACGCTTTTCCAACAACAACAAGACCCGGATAAAAGACCTGTAGACAGGGTAAACTGACGGCGTACGTGGTTGTTGGAGGGGAATAGAATAATTTGTTTATTTGGACCAAATTTTTGAAAACAAGAAGCTTTCTAAATAAGCGGTATTAAGGTTGGGTGGGCCATAAAAGAGACCACTACAAAACCTGACACTTTATACAATATTCTGTAACGCTTTTAGGACCGTAGAGTAAACAGGAGGAAACCCGTAGGTAGATAAAACGTTTCTGATCTTGATAAGGTAACTGCATAACCTATTATGGCTATAGTGTCAAGATTTCTAAACCAGGATGTACCTATGTATAGTTAGAACACTTGTGTTGACATAAATTGAAAATATCTACACCGGGAAACAGGAACGTGTTTATTGTATATATTTTGTTTGAAAAAACAGAATCACTCAATTCCCATTTTTGATTTCTGGATGAGTTCTATGCGATTAGGTATGCGTCAGCTACTACAATGTATGCCAAACATATGCGTATGTAAATGACCCACATATGCCGAAGTAATATTAATGAATATTAAACCAATTAATAGAATTAGGAATATATTTCCAGGTTGACACCTTTTTTAAATTTCTTTGGTTATGCAAATTAGATGGGGATAATTGTTGTCCCCAAGTTCTGGCAGTAGTGTTGTTGATGTGTATAATATCATTTGTAAGTTGTTTATTATTTTATTGACAAAAAAAATTTAAAACAAGCTCTAAATAGTCGATATGATAAGAGCGTTCCTCGGTTGTCTAAGCTCCATTAGTCGTGACCCCTACGTGCTACCCCGTAGTTGAACTATCGCAAAAAAAAAAAAATTTACTAACTGTAGATACTCATCGTATCTAGTTTTAGCTAATAGGCTTATTTATTAGCACTAACCCTCGATTGAAATCGGACGGTAGGTAAATGATGTTAGGTATCTTCATAAAATAGTCATAGTTTTCTTGGCTATTTTTAAAAGTAAAACTTGCATATTATGTACAGCTATCGGTAAAGTTTATAACCTACATGCAAGATGTACGGTACCAAATAGCAATTAGGTATTATGGAGAAACCGATTTTGGTTCTCGGCATGCAACTCCCATCTTTCGGAGTTATGTGCGTTTCATAAGCAATTAAACTTTAATGATGACAGAAACAGCGTGAGGCATGCCTGAGTTTATTATAATGATGCTCAAGACATGTGAAGTCCCCTGATCCGCATTTGGTCAACGTGGTTGACTATAGCCTAAAGACTTCACATTCTGAGAGGAGACCCGTGTCCTGTGTTGGGCCGGCTAGGTGGCTCATCATGATGATGACGACAACCACAGGATCTGAGCGCGCGACAACCAATTTCGTTATTTTTTAAGTACAAAATGTGCAGTGTTCAAGCTGAACGAAAAAGAAAAAATTTACACCACCAAGTTGTTATTAAAGGAGAATGCCCAAAAATCTATGGGCGTGTAACCCAGTCGTTTACAAGCGTGTTGTATGCAGCATTTATTGCAGGTTTATTCCTGATAACCAAACACACCATTTTAATACCTCTAGGACTTGTAGTTTTAAATAAATCCAAGTTTAAGTTTGAAAATGATTCTAGGTTATGTGTAGTTTATAATTGTTAAAGTAGTAAGGAAAGCCGTGTATCTTTCCTGCCGATTTGAACTATTTGTTTGGCGCGCACTATACTTAACATACCTGTCCAACGATATCCAATACAAAAACAATAAACCAAATTAATATTGGTCTCCGCTGTGCTACAATAAACATTCAAAATGTAAACAGAGTAGACGTCACTAGCGTCACACAACTAAAACAATGACATGTCACATTGACATCTTGAAATAAGTTTCGTTACACAAAATCAAAAAGGTTGTAGTTATATTATATTCCATTGCACAAAACGCAACGAAGTTAAAACAATATTATAAAAAAAATATATATTAATTATTACTTATTTACTTTAAGCATATATTGTACGATTTACAACAAATAACAAATAAAATAATGTATTTAAATAATTAATATCCGTTCTATTTTAAATGAAATTATTTTTTTAAAAATAACAAACCTCTTTTTTGGGCATGTACCTATGCGTAGAATGTAATGCAAATGGCCGTCAGATTTAAACGGGAAGTTGAAAAGACGGTTTAATTCCTTTTTTATTACATTTTTTTATCGTGAAGTGTAGCATTAATAATTATTAATTTTCAAATTGTCATATATTCGTAAGATAATTTTTAATAAATTACATTTTGTGTAAATGTTTGGGTCAGGGGTGACCATTCTCCTTTGAATCTTAGATATTTTTTATTATTATGAGTGTTCGGGCCAATTTATCTGTGGCCGTCTCCCGTCAAAACTAATACCTCATCTGTAGTGACTCTGTGGCGTCTCCCGCCAAAGTGACAAGTGACAATTTTGACATTACACTTCTATTACGAAAATTGAACATTGCTACGAACTTTATAATTACAAAAATCTTTTTTAATACGAAAATACCTGTGGAAAAGTGCAGCGTAAAACTGTTACAAAAGTAAATCATCTTTAAAAACTTTGGTGTGCATCATTTCACAACAATCACAAACATTTTTTTGGTGACCCCTACGTTATCAAGAACGGACACTCCGGCGCAATTACTCATCGGAAGGCATTGCTCAATCCCACAAGCAGAGGTGGACAAAACCGAGGGAAGTAATGCCCTTTCCCATTTCCTATACGCATCGTTAATCCTTCTTTATCAATTTTGCTTCGATTTGTACGTGTAAACGCCGAATTGTTCGAACGTCATTCTAACACGACACGTGCACACAATACCACACATTGTTAACATACACTGTATTTCACTGATAAATTATACACTACATATTAAAACAAATACTTGCCGACTATTTCAGGACTTCCGGGAGTCGAGCGGTGAGAATTTAAGCAGCATCACAGGCAGCATTAAGTAAATCGATGCAACGTACCTACCTACCTATTTGCCGCGTACTTCGAGTCAACTTACACCGCCCGGTTAGTACGGGAGTTTGAGGTTGGTTGATACATTGTTCTTCTTGTAATTTCTATTTTTATTTTATTGTGTATGTATTATTGTTTGCACTTACACAATGACCGAATTAAAAGACCTTATTGCACAAAGAGGACGGGTAAAAACTCGTATCACCTTGTTCGAAAAATATCTCACGCCGCTATTAGAATGTAAACTAAATAAATCTCAGATCAATGAATTAAGTTTGCGCTTAAGTAAGTTCCAAGATCTCTCATATAGCTATGACGACTTGCAATCTAAAATTGAGGCCTTCGATATTGATGAAGACAAAGAAATGAAAGAGAGGGAAAGTTTCGAGAACCGCTTTTTTAGCTTGATAGCTCGTTCTCAAGAGCTATTACAATTATATGAAAGTGCATCTAAAAATGAATCTGCTTTAGCATCTGTCAGTGGTTCCGACCAGTCAAAACACAAACCAGTGAAGTTACCACCGCTTAAAATCCCCACCTTCAATGGGGATCCCAGTAATTGGATAGAGTTCCGAGATATGTTCCTCTCTTTAATCCACAACAATGACACCATAGAGGACATAAATAAATTTCATTATTTAAAATCTTACTTAAGTGAAACCGCAAATGCTGTCATAAATTCAGTTACAGTATCGGCTATCAACTATCCTATTGCGTGGACTCTTCTCTGCGATCGGTACAATAATAAACGCCTTCTTATAAATGAACATATCAAAGGTTTATTTTCCATTGAGCCGATAGCTAAAGAATCTGAGGTTTGTCTACGCGCTTTAGTTGATACTATCACAAAAAATTTAAGTGCATTAAATTCACTTGGAGAGCCAACTGATTATTGGGATTCACTCATAATATACATGGCTTCTGCAAAACTCGACTCGGCTACAGCCAGAAAATGGGAGGAGTTCAGAAGCACCCTTGACACAGTAAAGCTATCAGATTTTTTTGATTTACTGCGTCAACGGGCTACCGTATTAGAGACACTGCATAGTAGCAAACCTATCAAATCAGACAAACGTTACCAAGTTACTAAATCCAAGTCATTCATAATATCATCACCGTCTTCGCCTTCATCTCCGTCTTCTTTAAATAACAATAATACTTGTTTAGCTTGTAAGCTAGATCATAAATTATACAATTGCCCTAAATTCAAAGCAATGTCAGTAGACGATAGAATCGCGAAAGTGCTTGAGTGGCAAATCTGCAGCAATTGCCTTCGCGAAGGCCATAAACCTTTCCACTGTAGACTGGGTGGCTGCAGGTATTGCAGAAGAAAACATAATTCGATTCTGCATAAACAATCTTCTCTTCATTATATTCAACCACAAGCACAACCATCTACGTCATCTACATCATTACAAAGTTGTGATGGAACTGCTACATCACTTGGTACATCTAAAATGACAGTTCCTCGACATAACAGCTTACCTTCTTCATCATCTCAACCTACTAATGTTAAGGATCCTTCTTGCGTCGTTAGTATGTCTTCTGTGTCCTCGAACCAAGCTCTTCTGTCTACGGCTTTGGTAGAGGTAGTGAATAACAACAAAACATATACATTAAAGGCTTTATTAGACAGTGGAAGTCAATCATCTTTTTTGACCGAAGCTGCTCATGCTAAAATTGGTTTACCAAAAATAAAAAATCATCTTCGTTCAGTATTTGGTCTAAATAACTCCATCATTAAAATCACTGAACATTGCAATGTCATCATACAGTCTTCTTATACCACATTCAGCATGCCTGTTAAATGCTACATCATTCCTCTTATTACTGACAGGCTGCCTCAAGTAAACATTAACATCAATAATCTAGAAATACCTAGCCACATTCAATTAGCGGACCCCAAGTTCTACATCTCTTCATAAATTGACATGCTTCTCGGGGCCGATGTCTTCTGGGATTTACTTTGTTCATCTAGATTCAAACTGGGTCTTCATAATATGCCCACACTACAAGAGACACAACTAGGTTGGATAGTTTCTGGCCCCATGGGGGGGAAATATTGTGATACATCTGAAAAAATATATTGTAACTTCAGCAAAGAAATACATCAACAACTTTCCAAATTCTGGGAACTCGAAGAAGTACCTGCGGAGAATCCTTCTTTCAATGAACATTATTGTGAAAAATTATTCAATGATACTACTTACCGAGATGAAAATGGTAGATTTTGTGTACAGATTCCTCTTCGTGATTCAGCTGATGTTTTAGGTGATTCCTATAATATTTCAAAAAAGAGATTATTTCAAATAGAAACAAAATTAAATAAAAATCCAAATTTGCGTATAGAGTATAATAAATTCATGAATGAGTATGAAAAACTAGGCCATATGTCCGAAGTTACTGGCTATGAAGATCATGGTTGTTTCTTGCCACATCATGCGGTTATCAAAGAGAGTAGCGAAACCACCAAGGTCAGGGTTGTTTTCAATGCGTCGTCTAAAACCTCAAACAGCATCTCACTTAACGACATTCAATGTGTAGGACCTGTAGTCCAGGATGACCTGTTCTCAATATTATTAAGGTTCAGACAACACAGATTTGTAGTGTCGGCTGATGTCGAAAAAATGTATCGACAAATACTAATTCAACCTGAACAACGTCATCTTCAAATGATTTTGTGGCGGGACAATGAGAAACTCCCTATAAAAACATTTCAGTTAAACACAGTAACTTACGGTACAGCGTCAGCTCCCTTTCTCAGTACACGATGTTTGCTGCAGCTATCAAAAGAATGTAAGGATGAACAAATAGCTCAACTTATCAGACATGATTTTTATGTTGACGATTTTCTGTCAGGCAGTAACTCTTTACAGGAGCTTATTCACATCATAAATAATGTTACAGAAATTCTTAAATCAGCATGCTTCCCTTTACGCAAATTTCGTACCAACATACCTTCCATCTTTCAAAGTACTTCTAATGTTCATGTCGATACGGACTTAGAGTTAAGTTCGCAATCCAGTGCATTGGGTCTTAAATGGGATCCAGTCGCTGACGTCTTGAAATTTCCTACAAAAATTGAATCTACTTCTATTGCCACTAAACGGTCAATTTTATCAAATTCTGCTAAGCTTTTTGATCCTCTCGGTTTACTGAGTGCGTGTACAATCATACCAAAAATAATTCTGCAAAAATTGTGGTTGTCCAAATTAGACTGGGACGATCCTATACCAACTGATATTGCTAATTTATGGTCTAATTTCGTTTCTAACTTAGAAAATTTGTCTAAACTTCAAATTCCCAGATACACACTCAGTGACAATCCGGAGACGATCGAGCTTCATGCATTTTGTGATGCTTCCCTTGAAGCATATGCGTCATGTATCTATCTAAGATCAACAGATAAATCAGGAAGGGTAACGGTTAATCTTCTATGTGCTAAGACAAAAGTGTCTCCTGTAAAATCGCAGACTATACCCAGATTAGAGCTCTGTGGAGCCTTACTTTCATCTCGTTTAGCTTCGGCTGTTTTAAAGGCTCTACGGCTTCCAGAATTTCCAAAAATATATTACTGGACTGATTCTTCTGTAGTTCTTGGATGGTTATCATCAGAATCTCGTGATCTTCAAACTTTTGTTGCAAATCGAGTTGCAATGATTCAACAAAGGACTTCTTCTGCTGTCTGGAGACATGTACCCGGCATAAATAATCCTGCGGATCTAGCCTCTCGTGGTCTAGATCCTAAGCATATTCAAAATGCTACATTATGGTGGCAAGGCCCTCAATTTTTATTAAAGGATGAGAGTGAGTGGCCATGTAATATAAAAATTTTAATTGATCTTCCTGAAAGGAAAGTTTCTACTAATAAATCTAAACAACATTCATCAACTACAACTACAGCTGCTTTCACTACGATTGCAAATTCTACAACTACACATGCAAATAAAATAATAAATTGTGAAAGATTTTCAAACTTTTCAAGGTTAAAAAGAAGTCTAGCTTATGCATTAAGATTCATTCACAATACTAGGTTTCCAAGTTCAAAATATACAGGCCATCTATCTACTGATGAAATTAAAACTTCTCTTAACTATTTAATAAAGCAACATCAATTGGAAAATTTTGAAATAGAACTTAAAGCACTACAAAATAAAAAATGCTTGTCTTCTCGATCACGCTTGCTCTCGCTGCGACCTTTCATAGATGAAGATGGTATCCTCCGCGTAGGGGGACGTATTCAAAATTCACCTGAAACTTACAATAAAAAACATCCAATTTTATTAGATTCAAATCATCAATTTACTAAATTATTATTTGATCATGAGCACAAGAAACTCATGCATAGCGGCCCTCAATCATTGTTAAATAATTTACGACAAACATATTGGCCTATTGCGGGCAGACGACTAGCTAGAAGTACGGTAAATAATTGCAAATTATGTAGAATTATGAAAGCTAATACACTTAATCCAATAATGGGTAACTTACCAGCGTCTCGGGTGACTCCTACCTTACCGTTCCAGATTTCTGGTGTAGATTTTGCAGGACCTTTTCCAATTAGAGATCGTCTTGGACGCGGTTGTAAAATACTTAAAAGTTACTTATGCCTCTTTATTTGCTTGTCAACCAGAGCTGTACACTTGGAGCTTGCTTCTGACCTCAGCACTGATATTTTTTTCCTTTGTCTAAAAAGATTCATTTCGCGCAAAGGAAAACCTACTGAAATTTACTGCGATAATGGCCGGAATTTTGTTGGTGCAAACAATGATCTTTGTCAATTTTTACAATCCGTAGAGAACAATGAATCCATCACCTCATTCGCAGCCGATGAGGGCATAAAATTTAGATTCTCACCAGCTTACTCCCCCCACTTCGGTGGGCTTTGGGAAGCAGGCATCAAGTCTGCAAAACATCATTTATATCGCATGCTAGGAAAAAATCACTTCACGTACGAAGAATTGTCGACTTTATTTGTGCAGATCGAGGCAATTTTGAATTCCAGGCCCCTTACTCCACTTTCTTCAGATCCAACCGATTTACTTCCTTTAACTCCTGGGCACTTCCTCATCGGGAGACCACTCACCTCTTTGCCATCTCCGGCCTTATTGGACGTCAATGGAAACCGCCTAAACCGATATCAACAAATTGAGCAATTCAAGCAACATTTTTGGGAAAGGTGGCGACATGAATTCTTGTCTGAGCTGCAACAGAGAGCCAAATGGCGAGTCAATCAAGGGAATATACTTCAAGGCGATATGGTGGTCATCAAGGAACCCAACTTGCCCCCACTCAAATGGCGAATGGGGCGCATTTCAAAACTTTACCCTGGAGAAGACGGTGTTGCACGTGTAGCCGATGTGTTGACCTCAAGAGGCATCATACGCCGTGCCATTCATAATCTGTGCCCTCTGCCTTCGGCGTCTGACGAAGAAACTCAACAGCCCAAGGTCGTTGAGGGGGGGGAAGATGTTCGGGCCAATTTATCTGTGGCCGTCTCCCGTCAAAACTAATACCTCATCTGTAGTGACTCTGTGGCGTCTCCCGCCAAAGTGACAAGTGACAATTTTGACATTACACTTCTATTACGAAAATTGAACATTGCTACGAACTTTATAATTACAAAAATCTTTTTTAATACGAAAATACCTGTGGAAAAGTGCAGCGTAAAACTGTTACAAAAGTAAATCATCTTTAAAAACTTTGGTGTGCATCATTTCACAACAATCACAAATTTTAATTATAAATTAAGGATCTTTTAAGTTTATTGTTTCCCTGAAAATTTTCACTGAAACAAGCTTAGTTGTTGAAATGTTGTTTATATAATTTTCTTAAGAATTTAAGTTTCAAATTAAGAATTTAAGAATGTTTTTACCGTTTGGCTTCGGTATCAAGAATATGCTTGATATAAAGCGCTCGTTGCACGGATCGTGTTCTGTATAACACGTGATGACAAGGGTATTTTATAGCCAACATAATATAATAGGACCCGAAGTGGGTACTTACATTAGGGACCAAGATTTATAAAAAATGCCAGTCTCCCAGCGTTGTTGCTTACCCTGCCCTCTAGCGACGACTGTGGTGGCTGCAGATCAGCGTGGGCGCAGAGTAATCTCGCGCTCCACCCGGGCAAAGAGGCCAGGCCTCAGAACCCGTACCAGGACTGCACCAAAAAGACTCGTGCGATGCTGTCCACTGCCAAACTTACTTGCAGGCGGAGTTCTCAACGTAGTCTTCTCGTCCTTGAATCCTCGTCTTAAACGTGGAGAATAAAGTTCCGACGAACTATTGAATCGGAATGTTGATTTTAATAATTGGTTAATAGAATCCCACAGAGATTTGATAGTTATCTGTGTGTCCCTGTCTTCTTCAATTATTAGTGTAATTATCAATAGTACTTCCTAGACAGGAAATAGCCTAGCCCAGTTGCTTTTGGCTCATTTCGTCGCTTTCCAAAATAGTGGTCCTATTTTCATATATATTTCCGATTTGGGCGCGGCCGCTGGCGCATCTACTAGCGTGTGGCGTGCAATTACTAGGAAATAGGTATTTTACCGTAACTCCTTGCATAGTTCATCTGGTACGCCCTTTGTTGTAAACAAATAGCAAGGCCTTGAATTTCCCTTTCGTATAGTTTTCAGAGTCCAGCTCGATAATCGGAGGTACGTCATCAGTTGGAACCAGGGCCTCTGTTACCACGGTTGTGACCTGTGGTCGTGATGAGCTAATAAACACATTTGGTTCTGATTGAGTGCTTCTTTGAAAGGATTGTTTATTTATTTATTTTTCTTTAGTAACGGTTAAATCGTTGTCTGACGTTGTCATTACAGCGACAATAAAAATATCAATGCCGGTGTGCCGGCATATTAACTTATTGTATGGTCTCACGTATACTAATAAGGTAACAATCCTTGTCGGGTATTCCATGTATACAGTGAAGTGACAATCCCACAGACTACCCGCATCACTAGTATAGCTTCACGTCTACTAATAAAGTAACAGTCCTTGTAATTGCTCGCAGTATTAGTCTTACACGTGAAGATTTAATGCGATATGGCCTCTTTTGGCCTCGCGTATACTTTAAAGTGATAACACTTGTCGGGCGGTATATCGCGTTTACGGTGAAGTGACAGTCCCACAGACTGCCCGCATCACTCGTATGGGTTCACGTCATATACTAATAAAGTAACAGTCCCATAAACTGCTCGCAGTATTAGCCCAGCCCGTGAAAAAACGCGCTTACCTATAGCCTGTGTTTTGAAGTGTTAACCCCAAAAGTTAACCGCATCAAAGCTAGTAGGTAAGTAATTTCATCTGTATACATATTATTGAAAAACACTTGACTAACCTCTGAAACTCGATGTTGATCGAAGATTTTTCTCTCCAATTTTCTTAAGTTGTCATGTTTACTTCCGTTCTCCGTGACACTAAACACTTTTAAATTTATAATTTAATAATTTACGATATTATTTGAAATTACTTTAAAATACGTGCGCTCCGGCAGAGCACTGAAATGTGAATGAGCAACGGAACACAATACCGACGTATATATAGACCGGAGGTGTGTGTACTGTGTACCCTCACCTAATAAATATAAAAAACTTTCATTTTTTAGTTTAGGGCTTTCAACTTTCAGTGCGCGATGGCAACACCGTATGTGTGACTACATGTGTTATGCTGATCTCGAGGACAAAGCATTAAGTATAATATTAGTATGATAGTGTGACATCATAACAGAAACGATTAACGACCTTATAATTATTCTAGTTTTTTGTTTTTTTAGAATACTTAATAATTTTTTCAGTTTCTACAATCTTTCTCACTTACTAATTAAATGATGCTCACACACGATACGACACAACTACGGGGCACAGAGTCCGAAGAAACGATAGACGTTGGGGTCCCGAGATGCTGTATTGGAGACCTCGTACTGGCAGACTATCCATTAGGTGGAACGACGTCATCAGACAAAGCACACTGAGCTGCTGGATACAAGCGGTGCAAGATCGCGTCGCATGAAAGTCCCTACCATATATCTATTTTGTTTTTGAAGCGAAACTTCTTTAGTATCGTTGTGCTTTTGAACTTTCGATGAAACGAATAAGCGACACCATTTTATCCAAAGTTAAAGTTAAGGTTAAGATTATGGTTAAAAGTTAAAACTAAAGTTAAGAATAGGTTAAGGTTAAGTTTCTGAAGTTTCACTTCTGCCGTCTGTGAATCGCACACACACACTTTTTCTTCTATATGAAGCACTTGGCGTCTTGACTTGATAAGATTTTTCTCTAAAGTAAGAATAACGAATTCAATCGCGCTACGTTAACAATAATACTTATGCTGCTTTCTAATACGTTACTTAAAAATCTTAATTAAGCTGTGATAGCCTAGTGGTTAGGACGACCAACTTCTAATCGGAGGTCGTGGGTTCGATCCCGGGCACGCACCTCTAACTTTTCTGAGTTATGTGCGTTTTAAGTATTTAAATATCACTTGCTTTAACGGTGAAGGAAAACATCGTGAGGAAACCTGCATGCCTGAGAGTTCTTCATAACGTTCTCAAAGGTGTGTGAAGTCTGTCAATCCGCTTGGCCAGCGTGGTAGACTATGGCCAAAACCCTTCTCACTCTGAGAGGAGACCCGTGCTCTGTAGTGAGCCGGTAATGGGTTGATCATGATGATGATGATGACTTACAAATCAATGCAAATTACGTAGCGGAATTAGTGTTTCATTGTGTCGGGTCAAGGTTTGTTCAGTAACTGGTTTGAGCGACTGCCAGCGCCTAACCCGCACTCATTGTTATGTTTCCATTCACATACAGAAATGCACTTATTGTATCATGTCACAAGTTTTTATTTTTTATTTAACTACAAGTTAGCCCTTGACTGACTGCAATCTCACCTAATGGTAAATGATGATACAGTCTAAGATGGAAGCGGGCTAACTTGGAAAGATACTCATACCCGTGATCGGTTTCTACACGGCATCGTACCGGAACTCTAAATCGCTTGGCGGCACGACTTTGCCGGTAGGGTGGTAACCAACCACGGCTAAAGCCTCCCCCAGACAGAGACAATTTAGAAATTATAAAATCCCAAATTGCCCCTGCCGGGAATCGAAACCAGGACCTCCCACTTATAAGACCACAGCGCTCACTACTGCACCAGGGAGGGCGTCGTCGTCGGTGGTCATGTCACAAGTACTTGGATTTGATGCACATTGCACAGGCATCCACAGGAGAGAGGGATTTAGGACTAAGACCTGCCACGCTACTCCATTACGGGTTCATCATCATCATCATCATCATCATGATCAACCCATTACCGGCTCACTACAGAGCACGGGTCTCCTCTCAGAGTGAGAAGGGTTTTGGCCATAGTCTACCACGCTGGCCAAGCGGATTGGCAGACTTCACACACCTTTGAGAACGTTATGGAGAACTCTCAGGTATGCAGGTTTCCTCACGATGTTTTCCTTCACCGTTAAAGCAAGTGATATTTAAATACTTAAAACGCACATAACTCCGAAAAGTTAGAGGTGCGTGCCCGGGATCGAACCCACGACCTCCGATTAGAAGTCGGTCGTCCTAACCACTAGGCTATCACACTCCATTACGGGTTGGCAGGCTTTAATTCAATGTATAGGCTAACCCTATGAGCTGAATTCATGTAATATTATCGCACTGAATAAGCAATAATTATTCCAATGTATGGACATCGACATCCAATAATACGCCATTGTTTCAGTACATTACATGCCAGTGAATACAGTGTGCTTAGTCTAAAGCGGAGCACTCGAAAACGAACTCGAAAACTATTGATCGATTTCAGAGTAAAATAGACCTAAAATGGCTTGTATTAAGGTTTGAGTTCGCCAATACATTCAGCATTCGAACAATGCTGAATGTATTGGCGAACTCAAACCTTAATACAAGACATTTTAGGTCTATTTTACTCTGAAATCGATCAATAGTTTTCGAGTTCGTTTTCGAGTGCTCCGCTTTAGACTAAGCACACAGAATAGCCATGTCAGTTGCAAATACATATCATACAAGTTCTATACCAGTAGAGTAAGAGCCCACGACGGTCAGACCTTCGTTAATTTATAAAAGCTGAAAGTTTCCAATTCCAATCAAGTTTGTATTGTCCCCAACACAGGGAGGAACGATCAGCGACTATGAGGTGTCTGGCAGGGAGTAGCAACTGTGATAAGTGTCCGGCAATGCATGACGTGATTTCTAATAGTATTCAGAAGAAAATATAAAAAAATTAGATTTTATACTTCGACGTAGGTTTTTTACACCTTTATTTCCTGTTATCTCCAAAAGTAACCATGATTCCACCTTCATAGTCGCAGGTCGTTCTTTTTTTATTTATTTTTATTTATTTATTTATTTGCATTGAAGTCCATACATGCATATGACACAACATAGGCCCGTTAGGGCATTGCAAATCACTATTCTTAACTAAGTAATTTTCCTTATATTAATCATATAAAATACGAATATTACAATTAAATTGAATAAACTTACAAATATAGTTAATCAAATTAAAAAGAAATAAAAAAAAGAAAGTCGTGAATAACAAAGCAGCATTTCGAGATTGAGATATATGTACAAAGCGATATAAAAAACGGAAAAAAAACTTCTTACCTGTGTTGAGGACACAGGTAAGAAGACACAGACAACTTTCAGCTTTTATAAAATAACGAAGGTCTGGCCGTCGTGGGCTCTTGGCCTGCTCAGGTACCTAACCTACGCATCGAGCGTTTCAAAAGGCTCCTACAGGCTACTACATGGAACGGAGGCCGTATGCGATCCGGTCCGGTTGTCAAATGTTCAGAATTTATAATAGTGCGCCATTGTGGCTAATTCTGTTGTACACAATCTCTAAACTAAACTAAATTGACAGGTATAAAAATAGTGCTATCCTTTTCCGCGGGTATCATTGTGAAAGAGATATGAATATATTATTTAGGCCTGTCATTTTAGTTTAGGTTTAGAGATTGTGTACAACAGAATTAGCCACATTGTATAATGTATATACACGGCAAGCAAGGTATACACACGTTAGGAAATAGGCATGCCAAATGCAGATACACGTGGAAATAGCCATGTCAGATGCATAATAAGCTTAATAGCGAAATAAGCTTAATATTATAGGTACGCTTTTGATATGAAATTTGAACTGATTGATTGATTGTGTTATGTTGAAGGTTATTATTTAAATAGTTAAAAATAATACACCATTATTTGAGGCGGTGTGTTATTTAATTCTGCGTCCTTCTTTTGCATTTTTTTTTCTATTCAAGTACAAGTTGGCCCTGGACTGCAATTTCACCTGATGCTAAGTGATGATACAGTCTAAGATGGAAGCGGGCTAACTTGGAAGAGGTATGCATACCCCTGAACGGTTTCTGCACGGCATTGTACTGGAACGCTAAATCGCTTGGCGGCACAGCTTTGCCGGTAGAGTGGTAATCAGCCACGGCTGAAGCCTCCCACCAGACCAGACCAGAGACAATATAAAATCCCAAATTGCCCCTGCTAGGAATCGTATAAGACCACAGCTCTCACCACTGCGCCAGGGAGGTCGTCAAAAAATATGTCATTCTACCTCGAAACAGATTACAACTAAACATCGAATTGAAACATATTGGATCGCAACCGGACTGCGTAATCCGGGCCTAAACTGATACTCTGTATTGCGGGTGAATTAATCGTGCGAGGTTTAGTCGCAGGTATTAATTAAAAACTTCCACGTTGATGACATTTCGCATGCGTCGCTGTTGCGAAGCGAACTCGGAAATTAACGCTGTTTGTGTTGCCTACCCGCTACGTCACACTTGTGCTGTGCCTACGGTTCAAAACGTAAAGTTGCATTGAGCCTGTATTCCGAAGGCCCAATACACAGGGCTTTTATTGCTTCGTTATAACATAACAAGTATAAATTAAAAATTAAAAAAAAAAGCCACATTCGCCATTTTGTGGCGGCGGCCATCTCGGACCGATTTTCACCAAACATAGCTAAGAACACTCTCAACTAATTCACATTTCAAACAAAAAGACCGCATTCAAATCGGTTCACCCGTTAAAGTTACATTACGGTTACCGGTAAACGTAACGGTAACCGTAACGTAACTTGTTTAAGTTAGATGCAAGCCTATAATATTGCACTATATTACTGACCATACGTCGATCTGTAGGTCATACATTGAAAATGCGTATTTTCAATTCAATTGTAAGTAAGAAAGAAAGAGGAAGAAATAAGTCCTCAATTGTTGGTTAAGCAAATTGCATTTTTGTGTCGTAAAGTTTTAATCGCAAGAACCGGGAGTTGTTTCCGAAGAAAATGATGAAGACCAACAACTCCTTTTAAAGTTTCACAATTTTGTAGAATTCTCCTCTTGTTAGAGAATAGAAGAGCTGTATTTTTATATCCTACAGGAACAAAGGTTTAACTTTTGAAAGTTGATTAATTAAAAAGCTCGCTTCATCTTAAACTGCATCATAACTTCGACTGTACGTAGATCGTGCCTACATACTTATATAGGACTAGTAGACCCTTTTTAGGGTTCCGTAGTAAACAAGGAACCCTTATAGTTTCGCCATGTCCGTCCGTCTGTCTGTCCGTCCGTCCTCGGTTAATCTCAGAGACTATTAGTGCTAGAAATCTGTAATTTGACATGGGTATAAATATTAATCACGCCAACAAAGTGGTGAAATAAAATTTTGATAAATATTTTTTTTAGGGTAGCTCCCCTACATGTAAAGTGGGGATGAATATTTTTTTTCTCGTCTACCCCATAGTGTGGGATATCGTTGAATAGGTCTTTTAAAAATACTGTGGGTGTGGGAACATCATTTTTCGATTTCTAGACCGGTTTGTAAAATATGATGTTTTAAAGTGCAAATTTTTATTAGAGTCAAGTGTCCCCCCCCTCTATCAGCCAAATGGCAGTATAAAAAAAAATAAATAAAAAAAAAAATAAATGTATTGACTTGAAAAAATTCACAGCAGTAGTATATAATATAATCAATTTTAAAGGAAAACTATTATGGCTAAGTAGGGTTCACAGGATAAGGAGTTATATCTGTTTTTCGAGGATTGTGACTACGGAACCCTACACTGCGCGTGGCCCGCCACGCACTTGGCCGGTTATTTTTTTTGACGTGGTGGAAAAGCTTTATAGTTACCCCCGTTCTTTGGGCAGAACGGGGGTTATGTGGGACTCCCCCCGAGTGGGAGTTTAACACCCTAACTAAAAACCACCACGGCTGTTCCCTCTTGCTATGCTGGACGCCTGGGGACCCGTTGTATACATCCCAGGCGTACTGGGTCCAAATGTGTTTTCAAACCATCCAGGGACCTATTGAAATATACACACATTTCGTTCAAATCGGTCTAGCCGTTTAGGAGGAGTTAGGTGACAAATAAGATGTTATATATATAAAGCTACTTGAAGTTACGTATTGATCACCTCTCCTGAACAATTTTGTATGGGACTTTTTCACTATACTTTCCGTGTGTGTAGAATTCAAAAAATTTAGGTCTACAAAATTATAGAGAGAGCTGGACGTGGAAAACTGACTAGAGTACCCTAAGGGATCTCGAAAACTATCAGTCGGAGAGGTACTATCTCCAAACAAAAAATGTTCAACACCTTGGGCAATTGGGTGAACCGGTGAAAAAAATATGGCCACCAAACAAAAAAAATTTTCGTCTCCATACAAAAATTTCTTAATTTTCAAGAGGCTCTCCAGAACAATTTTGTATGGAACTTTTTTCCCCTCACTATTTATGTGCGCAGAACTTATGAGTCTTCCTTCAGGAAAATTATGAAACGTCATGAACGTGGAAAATTTACCAGAGTACCCCAACGGCTCTCAAAAACTATCAACCATAGAGGCATGGTTCTGAAAGTGAAAATGTTCAAGACCTTGGGCCCTTTGGTGAGCCAGTAAAAAAAAGATAGGTACCAAACAAAAAAAAATTTCGTGTCCATACAAATTTTTTTTTAAATTTTCAAAAGGCTCTCCAGAACATTTTTGTATAGAACTTTTTCCTCTTACTATTTATATACGTAGAACTTATGGGTCTTCCTTCAGGAAAATTATGAAACTTCGTGAATGTGGAAAATTTATCAGGGTACCTCATGGGTCCTCTAAAACTACCAGTCATACAGGCATGGTCCCAAACAAATGTTATTAAGGACCTTGGGCCATTGGGTGAACCGGTAAAAAAAAGATGGCCGCCGAACAAAAAAATTTTTTCTCCATACAAATTTTTTGGGTTCTTTTCAAGAGGCTCTCCTGGACATTTTTGTATGAAACTTTTTCCCCCCACTACACGTATACATAAAACTTAAAGGTTTTTTTTACAAAAAATACAAAACGTAATGAATGTGGAAAAATTACCAGGGTACCTCATGGGTCCTCTAAAACTACCAGTTATACAGGAATGGTCCCAAACAAATGTTGTTAAAAACCTTGGGCAATTTGGTGAACCGGCAAAAAAAAGATGGCCGCCCAACAAAATTTTTTTTTTGAATTTTCAAAATGCTCTCCTGAACATTTTTGTATGGAACTTTTTTCTTATCACTATTTACATGCGTAGAACTTTAGAGTTTTCCTTCAAAGAAATTATAAAACGTCATGAACGTGGAAAATTTACCAGAGTACCCCAACGGCTCTCAAAAACTATCAATCATAGAGGCATGGTTCTGAAACTGAAAATGTTCAAGACCTTGGGCCCTTTGGTGAGCCAGTAAAAAAAAGATAGGTACCAAACAAAAAAAAATTTCGTGTCCATACAAATTTTTTTTTAATTTCATGAGGCTCTCCAGAACATTTTTGTATTGAACTTTTTTCCCCCCACCAAGCGCATATATAGAACTCATGAGTGTCCTTTCAGGAAAAATACGATACGTTAAGAAAGTGGAAAATTTTCTAGAGTACCTCATGGGTCCTCTAAAACTACCAGTCTTACAGGCATGGTCTTAAACAAATGTTGTCAAAGACCTTGGACTATTTGGTGGACCGCTAAAAAAAATGGCCGCCGAACAAAAAAAATCGTCTCCATACAAATTTTTTGTGTTCTTTTCAAGAGACTCTCTTGGACATTTTTGTATGGAACGTTGTCCCCCCACTACACGTATAAATAGAACTTTAAGATTTTTTCACAAAAAATACAAAACGTAGTGAATGTGGAAAAATTACCAGAGTACCCTAACGGCCCTCAAAAACTATCAATCATAGAAGCATGGTCCCGAGACTAAAAATGTTCAAGACCTTAGTCCCTTTGGGGAGCCAGTAAAAAAAAGAATGCTACGGAGCAAAAAAAAATTCGTTTTCATACAAAATTTCTTTTTAATTTTCAAGTGGCTCTCCAGAACATTTTTGTATAGATCTTTTTTTCCCACTAAACGCATGCATAGAACTCATTAGTGTCCTTTCAGAAAAGATACGAAACGTGATACCAATATTTTATTAATATCTTTTTATCTTTCAAGAGACTCTCCAGAATATTCTGGTATTTGGTATGGCCCTCCATTTCTTTTTTTTACGAATATTGAAGAGACAACAAGGCCCGCGAGCTGCTTGCAGCTCGCGCACCGAGCGCAACACTAGTTATACATAGGATGATACGAGCGGCACAAGGTCATGTTCTGTAGCGATCCTTGCAGAGATCCAGTAATGGACGTATATCGGTTGAGATGATGATGAGTAAACTCACTCATTATCGTATGATAATTTAAACAATCGGATCGGCTGGACCGATCTTGACGAAATTTGGCACCTTGAATCCTGGACACGGCCATAGGTGTAATTTTTTTTTACTACTTTTATTCCGGGAAATCACACCAATTTAGCGTGAGAAGGAACCTAAATCCTTTGAATTCACG
The DNA here is from genome assembly GCA_920104075.1 of Melanargia galathea. Classification (NCBI taxonomy): domain Eukaryota; kingdom Metazoa; phylum Arthropoda; class Insecta; order Lepidoptera; family Nymphalidae; genus Melanargia; species Melanargia galathea. The sequence continues at coordinate 4,112,624 of OV049855.1, forward strand.
GATGTAAGAAATATGAATTTACTGTGTCACAGAATTTTTTTTAATACGACGTGTCAGTTGCACATCAGACGATTAAAGTTAAGTTACAAGGTTAAACTTGATCACTAAAAAACAAGCAACGTTGGTTGCATATTAATAATTAATTATTCAATACCATTTTTTTTTGTTTATAAAATTTAACCTCAACCGTTATCTTACCGCACAGCAACTCACCCTAATCTAAGCTTTATTTATAAAAGACTAGAGAATGACTTCGTCCGCGTGGATTTAGGTTTTTAAAAATCCCGCGGGAACTCTTTCTTTTCCTAAGCTCGTTTGAGTTACATACTGTAAGGGACCTTTCAGACAGACCGGCGCGGAGAGCAGAGCAAATTTTAATCGCATTTAAAATAGAATCTTAAGACATTGAAATAAGCTTTATTTTTACATTTTATCTCTTTTATGATAAGAGGATGCTCGAGCATGCTCCCAATACGCTCTGTGTGAAATATTAAGAGCAGCCGGTCGGCTGCTCTATACTCGTGCTCTTCCGCGCTCGAGCATCCGACCGGCTCCGTTCGCGTGCTCTTTCATGCTCGCACAGCCGACCGTAGGCCGAATATGCTCTGCCGTCCGGCCCAAGAGCGTACGCTCGGCTCCGAGCGCATCCGCGTGTCCGTTCACACAGACCGGCGCGGAGAGCAGAGAAAATTTGAACGGCCGGTCTGTGTGAAAAAAAAAATGCTCTCCGACGCTCTCCGCGCCGGTCTGTCTGAAAGGTCCCTTAAAAGTCACGCATTAAAATGGAACTATAGTAGTGAGTATTAATTTTTTAATAGCTCTGTTCCATCATTAAAGTTTTCTCAATGAAAGTCCCATCAAAATCGGTCCAGCATTTTGGAGACAGACAAACACAAATTTTAATGCACCCCAGTTGATAATTCGGACGTTCAAAGGTTCCTAAGCTTTTAGCTTTAAAAATGATGATACTTCCATACAACTTTTCAACCCCTCTTTCAACCTTTTACCTTTTACACCCCATTTTTTCCCATTAAAAAGTAGCCTATATCCTTTCTCAGGCTCTAGAGTATTTGTGTACCAAATTTCACCTAAATCGGTTCACTAGTTTTGGCGTGAAAGCGTGACAGACAGACAGACAGAGTTACTTTCGCATTTATAATATTAGTAAGGATGTACCTATTAAGCTAACCGAGTTATATACAATACTCGTTAAGCTAATCGTATTATGGATTCATTATAATCCCCTAGATATAATGCAGGCTTGCAGGTACATTTAATTGGATTACTCGCTATGGGGCCGCCATCTTAGCTTTTTCACAGTAATACCTTAATTCCCTCTCCGGGAAAATGGTAGTTACATCTACTAAACGTGACAGGTATCCAACAAAAATAAGGAAATAATTATTCATATTTTGTATTCGTATAGCTTTGAATTATTTATACTTTTTTCATACTTTTAATCATCGCAAAGGATGATCTTTTTTTATTAAATTAATAATAAATAAAGTTTTTTATTTGAAATAAGATCTACGACTTAGTTCTTGTATCGTCTATAATGGATCACCTACTAGGTTCTCGTATCTAGTAATAGTTTGGTACATCGTGGTAACTTATTAAAGACGTAGTACTGATGATTTTTTAAATTTCATTCAAGCTAAAAATATTGTGAGAAGCTCTATTACCACGTCGAGCGTTCCTACTGTAAAAATTGAATTTAAAAGAGTCTTAAAACAGACTAAGCTAAGACAAAATGGCAATATCGGTTGAAAAGTAGGCCGGCGAAGAGGGATGCCATTCATCTTGAACAAAAAGAAAGCCAACAAAAGAATAGATACCTGGATACCTCATATGCGGAGTACTTATATGTACCTATAGGTATCTACCACAACACCTACCCATATAACTGTTCTATTTATTCTATGCTATAACGGGAAAAAATCGAACAAATAATTCAATACATATGCAAACTATTCAATATGTAATAGAAAGCTGAGTCACTTAGAGAGCGATAGAGAGAGCAATGCACAGAGTTTCTCTACGTGATCAAATGAAGAGATCCGTAGAAGAAATTGGTGGGTAATAAAAATCGCTTATAACTTCTTCTTCTAAAATTCTTAGTGGATTTCCTTGCGGTTTTGAAATTTTTAAAACTGAAAATGTGTACAACACATAGACATTATAGATAAAAGAAGAAGAAAAAAATTCAACCACAAGGATTCCTTTTTCAAGCTTAGCGAAAAGCCTCATCTCACAGCGGAAACTCAATAAAAATGACTCGATTGGGAACGGCAAAATAACATTCGCAATCCATTATTACACTAACAGATGAGTTGGATAAAGGTCGGAATTTGTCAGAGGACTCGATCGCGACAAACTGGACCCGGATTATCTGCGATAGAGGAATTCCAATAATATTTCACTGCGCACCCTTCGACTACGTGTGGTGCAAGGGATATGAGTAAACCGAGAAGGTATTATGAATTATTTTTTGTGACATTGAATCATTCATCGAGCAGAGTTCGGCATTTACTCTATACAATAGCTTCGTTACTTAGGTACATACACGTTAGTGTTAATAAAAAAAACTTATTCCCTAGATCCTCTGAGCGACCACTATCCCGCATCAGAGATCTTCCAACCCACAGATTAGTAGTTCCGACTATTCATCGAAATCAATCCAATGATTTTGGACACAGTGGATTCGCTTCCTGATAACTCACTACTTGCAAGCTAACTACTGTTTGAAATCAAAGCAATGAGCCCAAACACGATACATCTGCTGTTAGTTGTCAAGGATAGGAAATAGATAGTCCGCAGACTATTCAAATTGTACGAGTAGCATCAGGGGGGACTGTAACTTAGTTAGCAACTGAAAATAGTTGCCAACGAATTAGTTCGATATACATTGCTGCTTTACTGTGTAAAATTATGAAAACACTTTATATTTCCCACAGTAAAGCAGCAATGTATATCAAACTAATTCGTTGGCAACTATTTTCAGTTGCTAACTAAGTTACAGAATAACCCAGCAGGTCTTCAAACTAATAATACGAGTTAAAAATTAGTTTTCCAGCAATGCGTTAAATTGGCGTCAGTAAGTTTTTAACCCCTGACGCAAATACGACGGGGTGTTAGTCGAGAGTGTTGTTAGCTATGTTTGATTAAAATCGATCCAAGATGGCCGCCGCTACAAAATGGCGGATTACATATTTTTTCACAACTCCCTTAATATGGTTATCAAATGAAAGGGCTTGACTAGTAGAATAGCACTATTGCAAATCCAAGATGGCCGCCGACACAAAATGGCGAATGTCGGGGGTTTTTTTTAATTTTTAATTTATACTTGTATCTTTTACTGATTAGCATTAGTTTATTAGCAGCGCAGATGCCATCACTTTTTTATGGTCTGTGTAAAGATTAGGTTTAATGTTTTTTTTTTATAGAAATCGCTCATCACTCGTGCTATAAGTACCTAGGCCGTGAGATATAGCTTGGCTCCTGCATCGGAGCAGTGCTAGTGACATGCCATTAATTCGGGTGCAACTACGCCTAGCCCGCCCGGACCCGCTATTAGTGGACATTACTCCGCTCCGACAGACCATTCCGGTGTTATTTTATGATGGAACTTCTCGGAACGATTGTCGAGACCGTTCAGATAGACCGGCGCGGAGAGCATCAGAGAGCATTTCTTTTTTCACACAGACCGGCCGTTTAAGTTTGCTCTGCTCTCCGCGCCGGTCTGTGTGAACGGACACGCGGATGCGTTCGGAGCCGAGCGTACGCTCTTGGGCTGGATGGCAGAGCAATTCGGCCTAAGCTACGGTCGGCTGCGCGAGCATGAAAGAGCACGCGAACGGAGCCGGTCGGATGCTCGAGCGCGAAAGAGCACGAGCATAGAGCAGCCGACCGGCTCGCTCGGCTGCTCTTAATATTTCACACAGAGCGTATTGGGAGCATCCTCGAGCATCCTCTTATCATAAAAGAGATAAAATGTAAAAATAAAGCTTATTTCAATGTCTTAAGATTCTATTTTAAATGCGATTAAAATTTGCTCTGCTCTCCGCGCCGGTCTATCTGAAAGGTCCCTTACCCGTTGTATAAACGCGAGAACGTGACATAATACGACGCGATGCGAAAATATTAAACAGTTAGGTTCTCTGATTTTTAATTCCGTGGAATTCTGATATTTCTTAATGTCACCAGAGATAAAACAGTTCCCACAAAAAAAGATACCTAATAAATTCAAAACTTGCATAAATAAAAATCAATTGTCTCATGTATATGACGAATGCTTCTTTACTTTAAGTAGGTACTTTAGTTTGGAGTAAAATCGAACTTCAGTTGGTAACCGTGTTTTTCATACAAATAACTCATTCTATTTTTAAATTACAACTGTCAGAATTCCACCAAATTAAAAATCAGACTGTAGCTGAGCCTTCATGTGGCCTACGGTGCGTTGTCGCGTAGATAAGTTTGTCACTTTCTATGGAGTCGTATCGTGTCGCGTCGCGTTTGTTATTCACATAGGACAACGGGTTCAGTTCTGGACAGATGGGCTGCGCGCCATCTGAGAATTGCAGTTTGGATGCAGTTCTATTGCAATTGACATAACTGCATAACCGCTAATGGCGCAGTCCGCGTGCAGTCCGTACTGTGTGCTTGTGCTAACTGCACGCCAACTACACCAGAATGCTTAGTCTTAAGTTTGAAGCGCTCCAAAACTAAAAGTATACTAGAAGTATACTATTGATCGAATCACAAATGACTTCAGAGCAAAATGAACTCAAAGACTCTTACTTTAGGTCCATTTTACTCTGAAGTCATGGTGATTCGATCAATAGTATACTTATAGTATACTAAAAAGTTTTGGAGCGCTCCAAACTGAGACTAAGCACTATGGACTGTGCAGTGTGCAGTCGGGCGACAGTATACGATGCAAATACGACAACAGAGGCAACTGCAATCGAACTGAATGCAAAATGCAATTTTGCAGTCGGCTCGCACTACGTCACCGTGTATAAACACTAAAATCTCCAAAGTAAAACGTGGATTAAACATTTTGCACTCAGTAAAATGTAAATCGTTCTTAGAAGCAAATTATACCAACACTTTAAAAAAAGAGTAAAATCTCTAAAAGAACCTTCGCAGACCTCGTTTACAGAACAAAACACTCAATTTCGGATCGAGAACTCTTTATTGAGTGAGTTTTCTCGAATTTAGAGTTGAAATAAGGCCGGCCACACTTGGAATGTATTTATTTTCATACGAATCTTTATTTTCTACACGAATCAGATCTTAAAGAAAGTTATAGGCTTAATGTTGTCAGTAAGTACATTTCTGGTTTAGTCACTATTGAGAAATAGTTTTCGTCGAGTTGCACCGTGTGAATTCCGCTATTGAAATATATGATGATCCATCCAAAATACCTTCTTCTTCTTTAGGTGCCTCTCCGACTAGCGAAGGTTGGCCGTCAGGATTTTATATTTTGCCTTGTCCCTTGCGAGGCTAAACAGCTGGGCGGCACCAGCACTCGCGATCCCAGTCCACTCCCTGATGTTGCGCAACCAAGACTTCCTCTTGCGACCGATGCATTTCTTGCTTGCCACTTTGCCCATCAATATAAGTTGCAGGAGTCCGTATCTGTCATGCCTAAGCATGCCTAAGTCATGCCCCAGCTAAGCTACCTTTCTCTTTTTTCAAAATACCTTACGGCACCACAACGTTCAGTGTAGAGTCGTTATAACCCGTTGTCCTAAGTGAACGACAAACGCGACATAATACGACGCGATACGATAATATCAATCAGTAGCTGAACCTTCATGTGGCCTACGTTGTCGCGTACCTACATATAAGTTTGTCATTTTCTATGGAGTCGCAACGCGTCGCATCGTCGCGTTTTTTGCTCATCTGACAACGGGTAAGGTCTCCAATACCGAGTTCAACTCTTACGACAATATTGTCGAATTACAAAATCGTACCATGTGCGGCCGACCTTAGAATGAAAATAATTCTCTACTAAATTTTAAGCCCGCTTTTGAATGCCACATTAACTTTCGGCGCCTTGTTAAACAAATTGTCTTCGTTTAGTGAAAAATCTACATTTTTTTACATTTCGATTTTAATTCAGTTACAGGCTCCTTTTTTTTGGCAATCTAATAGATTTGAGAGCTTAGACACCCTGTTGACTTTTAAATTGAAAAAGTGTATTTAATTAATACAATTTTCATAAGTTTTAAACTTTCTGAAGCAGTTTTTTACCGTCGGTCTTTACGTTTTGTGTTAGATTTACTTAAGGTGAATATTTTCTGTTATAGTTACACAGACTTGTGAGTTGCCACTTTAATTTACTTAATAGAAAATAAGAAAAGATTTATTAAGTGTGCTTTGTTCTAGTAGGCTCTTAAAATAGAAGTAGGTACTTAATTACTTTACCAAGCAACTTTGCTTAGCTACAGCTTCAGTTCGAAAACTTGAGTCGACGACTGAAGTTAAGTTGAGAATTTAATAGCAATGTACCTACTTACCTAAGTGCACCAATGTGCCTTTTGTTTGACTATTTGACAAAAGCTTGCAAGTAAATCTCTTTAGAATATTCTAGGTTTCAATGTTAATAAATATCAAATAGAATAAAACAATTAATTTTTATTCTATTTGTCTTTAAAAGCTTTAAGTTTAAGTGGGAAGAGATCAATTATTATTAAATTTATATTCGATTTTTTGGCGTTGTTAGTTCATCAAATCTACACCAATTCCGATATTGTTTGTATTCGAAAATCTATACCGCTATACGGGATACTTTCACTTTATTTTCACTTCACTTTTTCATTCACTTGATGAAGATATTAATATTATGATCTTCGGAGATGAAAAGTGGAACTCCTCAACAGACTACAGAAATTGCGATCAATATAAAATCGTTTAGTAAACAGTTATATACTTTGACATGTAGGTAGACATAATAAAAAATTGAAGTCGGATTTTTTTAATATTCTATAACATAAATACAATTTTCGAGCTGATCGTGGAACAACACTGTTGCATTGGTCGCAGTTAACACTCTGTGACATTTAACAATCTTAATTCATCAGCCATTTGCTAAATTGACATTTACTGCCTGATCCTCGTTACGGCACTAAAACGAATTCTCTCAGATACAGCTAACAGTGTTTAAATTCGACCTAGTATTCCGAGGAATTTAGTAAATTCACTTACAAATGTAATTCGGATAGACTCTATTTATGTACAGTTGACCTACTGTCCATTAGGTATGAAATACCAAAGTAGGTGCGGAACCGTGCAGTACGTGTTCGTTCCACGTAGGTATAACTAAAAGTAAATAAGTATATTCTAGGCAAGTGCGCCCTAACCTCATCACTGCCTTTCATCGCTCATTATTGTCAGGATTCTGCATCGTTTATTCATTATATTCATATTTCTATTAAATTAAGCTTTATGCTATCATGATGACATGTATATGTTACAGCCAAAGTAATTAATTAGCTTTTATTGATAATGACTGGCAATTATAAATAATAGCTAAATTGTCCAGAAATTATTCATAATATCATGTCAAACCAGACATTATTCATAATAGCAGATGAACGTTGGTCAAAATGATAAATACGGCCCGCCTTGCTTCCCCTCCCGTATCTCATTCCTTTGTGGTGTGGCGTGATCACCACGATCTCGTAATCTAAACTACCCTTTTTTTTTTTTTTTTGACGCTGGGAAATGCATTTACGCACACCTTCCGGAAGCAGCGCAGCGGACTGCGCCGCTTCCGGAAGGTAGTGTGGGACTCAGGCAGGCCAAGAAGTGGCCAGAATACCCACTAAAACCCAGCGATGTTCCTCCGTGTCGCCTGGTGGCTGGGTTACGGGTACACTTGCGCAATCATCCGCGACCCAGCCGGCGCCGTCCGCCGAGGCAGACCCTCCACCGGGGGACCTAAAGGCCCCCTAACACCGTCTGAGGCGCACCAGGAACATAATGGTGCGCCTCCCGACCCGAGGCGTCTCAACGGGCGACGGATACACCAATCCATCACCCGGAGTTCCTCGCTAGAGGCAACCCTCAAGAGGGCCACACCCGCAGGCGACCCTCAAGAGGTTCACCCCTCGTGTAATTTTTTATAGAGGTTTTCTTCCTCGCGGCCCCTCGCTCAGTGCGTGGGGCCCCCGGTTCCGCTCAGTGCGGATTACGGGTTGCCCGACGGTGGCCGAAGCCAGCGCCCACCAGCCAAAAAGACCAGCGGACCCGCCGCGCAGGGCGTTTCCACCCCCTCCTGTAATTTTTTAACGAGGTTTTCTTCCTCACGGCCCGAAAGCCTCCCCCCCAATTGTCGCCGCCCGGAGTCTCCACAGTCCACTCTGATGAACAGAGAAGTACCAGGATCCTCCAAGCGGCAACCCCCTGCTGGTTTTGGTCCGCGCCGGGTTTCCCCGGTACCTCCCATATCTGGGAGGCGTTCCCCCATCCGCCACCGGGGGGACGCGCCCGATGGGGGACCAGCAACCCCACACGGGAATCTAAACTACCCTATCCTAACCTAACCTAACCTAGCCTAAAATTCCTGATGTAGACTGTGCCAAAGCTGATGATAGAAACATTATATGCATAGCTGTTGTAATTTCTCCGGAGACACCTCAGAAGATAAGTACCTCACGAAAATAAGTATTATTATTTAACTAGTGGATGCGTGCCACTTACAGAAGCTAGGTTAGGTTAGGTTAGAACATAAATATTGAGGTGCCCGGCCGCAGGCCGGGCACTTAGGTTCTATTGGATCCTAGGTAGAATGTGGTCCAAAACGAAATCTGAGCACCCCAACCCAAAGCAATAAGTCGGTTAAATTCAAACAGTTACCTAATTAATTTTGAAAAAAAAAATCGTATGGTTGCGTTTTGGCCTTGTATGTATATATTGGAACTATGCACGCGCGCGTCCACATTACAAAATATATACTAGTAGTACACAAAATTCGTGTATACTTTGTAGTACAAAATTTGAAAACTGCATTACAATGTATACATAAGCAGAATCCTATGGGTGCATTCTGGCTATTTATATTATGTAAATACGCGCCCCCGCCCGCCGTGGAAAATCGTAGGCACCCGCGCGAGCCGTAGCGGATGAGGCAGGTCGAAGGCGACCAGCAAGCCGAAGCTGCGGTGGTGAGCGTGGGTGCCTGGGATTTGCTACGCAACCTGGGCGATGGGGCTGCACTTCCCCCAGCGCCGAAGCTGTTGCAGAAGTAACTATGTTTTTGGGTGGTATAAACTGTTTATTTGACGTTATATTTTGCAATATCTGGTGATCAGTTAAACATAAGTCCTTGTTTTGTTACTTTATCCAAGTCTTCCAAGATATTATATAAAATAGCTGAATATTATTTATAATAGCTAGATAATTTTAATAATTATGTGTCAATTATTACTTTATCCAAATTGAGTTGATAATATTTATAATGGCTGGATAGTATACATAATATCCTTATTTATTACTTTGGCTGTAACATATACACATTATTAGGGGTTGTTACTTGGATCCTAATCTGCTATTTTTAGGGTTCCGTACCCATAGGGTAAAACGGGGCCCTATTACTAAGACTCCGCTGTCCGTCTGTCTGTCTGTCCGTCCGTCCGTCTGTCACCAGGCTGTATCTCATGAACCGTGATAGTTAGACAGTTGAAATTTTCAGAGATGATGTATTTCTGTTGCTGCTATAACAACAAATACTAAAAAAACAGAATAAAACAATAAACATACATACATACATACATACATACATACATACATACATACATATATACATACATACATACATACATACATACATACATACATACATACATACATACATACATACATACATACATACATACATACATACATACATACATACATACATACATACATACATACATACATACATACATACATACATACATACATACATACCTACCTACCTCCAGAACCTCCCTTACAAAACCTCCCTTTTTGAAGTCGCTAAAAACGCCGAGCATACATGCACTAGAAATAAGCTTGTGACTAACAACTCCAGTCTGTCACAAAAATGAGTCCAAGATTCCCATTAAATTGTAATCCCCCGCCTCGCAGACTCGGCGATGGAAAAAGGCGATCCCATCTCTGATTCAATTTGCGGCAGGAATTGTTGAGAATGGAAATTAATACAGTCCGGTAATCATCGGGCCGTGTTTTAACGACTTCGTTAAAACGTTTGGACAAGTCGTTTAGTGGTGAATTTTCGCCTTCCATAAGTATAAATACGAACGTATAAGTATATCTATCTACCTACATATGTATCTAATATATAGGTATATATTTTAAGCACATATTTTGAAAACCCTGTTTTTATAAAATATGCAGGTCTTAATTTCAATTAATTTCATGAATATAAGTATAGTCGGGCAGCCCTGGAACAAAATTTTTAGTGATTAATAACAAGCTGAATTTTCGTGAACAATTTTAGCTTTTTATTTAGCTAATCGAGTGGGGAGGTGTTAAAAATTTCGATTCACTCGAGTGGGAAATCGTTCCACTAAATTTGTACGACTATATAAACATTTCATTATACAAGTATTTACTAAGCTGCATACAAAAAATCAGCTGGTTATTAATAATATTCTACAGTGTCCTCCACTCCGAATATTTCCAAAAAATGAGGTTATAAAAATGATTAAACACTATTAATAACTAGCTGATTTTTTGTATGCCGCTTAGTAATTACTTGTATAATGAAATGGCTACATAGTCGTACAAATTTAGTGGAACGATTTCCCACCCGAGCGAATCGAAATTTTTAACACCTCCCCACTCGATTAGCTACCTCCATCGAGAATTTTCATAGATAAAAAAGTTGTTCGTTTCGTCGAAACGAACCTGCTCACGAAAATTCAGCTTGTTATTAATCACTAAAAATTTTGTTCCAGGGCTGCCCGACTAGTAGATTACAGAGGCAGAAAATATTTTGCGGTCTACTGTCAATAACATTTATTAGTTGATAAGATTAGAGTGATATCAGTGAAAAAGTAGCAATATGTATTACCATGTGTTACCAGGTAATAATACCTGTATTACCTGTGTTGCCATCTATTACCATGTAATACCTGTATTACCATGTACCAAAGAAGTAATCGGTAATTGACTTTCAGCAGGCATTTTTGCTAAACGCAAAATAACATAATAGGAAAATATTTACGAAAAAAAAAAAACACCGTCTAATTGTTACAATTTCTTCAAAAGGCGGGAGGAAAATTCTATAGCGCGGTGAAAAGAGTGTGAATCGCTTTGTGGAAAATGCTAATAGATCTGCTATCTCGCGAACTCGGGAATTTATGTCTTATAAATCTTATTTTAGACACTAATAACATTGTAAAATTTGGACGACCTCCCTAGGTGGCGCAGTGGTATACTCGATGCTCTTTTGGAAGGCTTGGGCTGTGGCTATTTACCACTTTGCGCCGATGTTTTTATAGCTCGGTGACGACAACAGCTAAGTGAGACAGACCTAACCATAGACATAGGTGGTAGACCTCATATACCTGGATTGCCTGGAAGAGATTACTTTAGCAATAAGGCCCCCTTTGCATGCTACCGTACATACAATAATTGTATTCTTTCTTTGTGTTATTTATATCTTGGTATGCAATAAAGTGTTTCTATTATATTCTATGTACGAAGATCGGCCATCACCACAGTTTACTAAACAAGTATAAATTAAAAATTTAAAAAACCCCCGACATTCGCCATTTTGTGGTGGCAGTCATCTTGAATTTGCATAATTCTATTCTACTAGTCAAGCCCTTTCATTTGATACCCATATTAAGGGAGTTGTGAAAAAATATGTAATCCGCCAGTTTGTAGCGGCGGCCATCTTGGACCGATTTTCATCAAACATAGCTAACAACACTTTCGACTAATTCACCTTTCAAACAAAAAAACCGCATTCAAATCGGTCCACCCCTTTGAGCGCCACAGGGGAACAGACAGACACACACACACACAGACACGTCAAACTTATAACGCCCCGTCGTTTTTCGTCGGGGGTTAAAAATAAGAATTCACGTGTGCTAAAATAAACACATACGTGTGACCGGAAATACCTCCTTTTATGCGATTTATTTCTAAACTTCTGTGTTAACACTAACAGTTCAAAATAACGCAAAATGACACTTTCACGGTTAGTTTTGTGCACTAAAACAAATAAGTTACGTCGAAATCTCGATGCGTGTGAGTGTGATTTTGAAAACTTGTGTATAAATGTACACAAGTTCGGCACGCGTTTTCTTAAGGCCGCTCTCTTCACGCGCTTTTCCATACAAACGTATTACGCCTATTATTCTAATATTTGTCGCAATAGGTCTAAAGTTAAGCCAGATATCAATTTATATCTCCATTACCTATGCCATAAAATAAAAATATTAGTAAAATTATATTTATTTTGAAAGTTATGACGCTTGAAAAATCACTATTTTTGGGCAAATTTTGGGGCAACTTCGTGCGTAAATAAACTATGTAAGAAACTAGAAAATTGAAAAACGACCGAAGTCTTATCATAGGTTACTTCATAATAATTACAAATGTCTTTAGTTCATGTAAAAAATTGCCAAATATTTGATAAAATAGGCGAAATTCCAAACCTTGATTTGCATCTTTTTACTTTGCCGTTTTTCACTAAAAATCATGATATCTCAAGCAAAATTTATTTATTTAATTAATTTATTATTTATTTATGTATATATTGTTAGTACTCTTCTATACTGAAGACGTCTCGCTCTCTAAATGCAGAAATCACTGTTTTAGTCACCACTAAAACATACCAACGATTTGTCGCTCCCATGGAGAGGGCTCTTAATACAAGTCCGTTCAATCCTCGATAATATATTTCTATGGGCCTAAACATACAGAGTGGAATGTACTGAGTCATAGGATATTGACTCGTCTGAGGACTCGAGACCGGTCGACTCCTATAAAGGCACTTATTGAGTGCGTTCAAATGGACAGACAGCCTTCATTACCTGCTCTAATGCCTACTCGAACTAGTTCATTATATCAATAGTAACTACGTAGCTTCATATCCGTACATTGTTATTTCTAACTGGGGTTATAAGTTTGACGTGTCTGTGTGTGTGTGTGTGTGTGTGTTGTGTGTGTGTGTGTGTCTGTTCCACCGTATAGCGCTCAAACAGGAGAACCGATTTGAATGCGGTTTTTTTGTTTGAAAAGTGAATTAGTCGGGAGTGTTCTTAGCTATGTTTGATGAAAATCGGTCCAAGATGGCCGCCGCCACAGAATGGCGGATTGCATATATTTTCACCACTCCGTCAATATAAATGAAAGTGCTTGACTGGTAGAATAGCATTATCTAAATCCAAGATGGCGGCCACCACAAAATGGCGAATGTAGGGGTTTTTTTTAATTTTTAATTTATATACTTGTTCGCTAATTGAACTATAATGAAGGAAATAAAGGTACGTGATTATTTAGTTACAGAAAAAATGGCATGTTTTACCACCTCAAAGAACACTTTTTTATACGACTGTCTGAAAATAGGACTATATTGTTTTTAGAGTTCATGTGGTCTATGTGTGTGAGTTTGTATAAATGTATATTCCACCATAACTTCTATACATCTGAACTGATTTTGATGAATAAAGTATCATTAGAATCCTTAGTTTATTCCACATAGGCTAGTAAAATTTAAAAAAAAATGATTGGGTGACCATGGTCCCACATTTTTAATTCTAAAGTTGAGTTTGTTTTTAATCAGATTAAGTTTATAATCATCATCTAGAAAATGATGAGTAAATTCCAAAAATATATACCTAACAAAATAGTTCAATATCCTTTGATTCACAATAAATATTATCATTTATAAAAATAAAGAGGCCACAGCAAGGCAGTCGTATTTTTTAATTTTGTTAATTTAAAGACAAAGTTTCCAAAAAGCGTTTACTCTTAAGTGTCAAAAAAAAAATTGAATAAGTATCTGTTTACGTTCCTAAGTATACGCTTTAAAAAGTGTGAATTTCTTTCCTTTCTTTTTACGTTGCTACGTTTAAAAAAGTGAGAATTTTTTACGTTTTAACGTTGTGAAAAAGCACAATCTGTATTCCGCGTGAAGGCATTTTATGAGACACACTGACTCATCGAATATTGAGTCGCGGAGTTGTCTGTATACTTAGTCTCACTTTGCAGAGCTCGAAAACTTTACAGAGATCGAATCAAAATGACTTCAGGGTAAAATCGACCTAAAGCGGCGTAAATTAAGGTTTGAATTCGCCAATACATTCAGCATTCGAAAACAGCCAGCGCCCCAAGCCGAAATGTTGTAAAATTTGAATTCGAACTATTGAATTACGACTTTAAAATAAGAGTCTTTGGGTTCATTTTGCTCTGAATTCATTGTGTGTCGATATTCGAATTTCGATCATCGTTGCCACTATGTACAAAGTCGGCATAAGGCCTCTGAGGGCCCGACCTCCCCCTCGAGGCACTCGTCGACATATTGAAGTGCGTTCAAATGGACATAAAACTCTTGCATTAGCCTGCCCAGAACTTTCTTCCTTTCCACGCCAAGTGCTTTTAGGGTCCCGACGAACAATATAAAAGAAAAATGGCAGTTTGTAATACCTATTCAAATATAAAGTTTTTTTTTTGGCGTGATAACGTCTTATAAATCGATGAACGTCAGCTACATGCACGAAAAAGCATGACTCATTGTCACGTACCGTGGAACGTAGCGCGTAGCACGTAGCACGTAGCACAGAACGTAGCACGTAGCGCGAAACTAAGCGTTCGGCTTGTGACGTTTCTATGTCTCTTTGTTTTCATGATGTTATCACGTAAAATTATCCTCCGCAAATGGACTTTTTTACTAACTTGTTAGAGATGCTTGATTCTTAATGTTGGAGCATTTTCCAAAGTAGTTACTAGCGATTTTTTTATTGTTTAATACGCTTACGCTTGACTATAATCATGCCTGATAGAAACAATAATGTAGTCTAAGTTAGAATGTGCTAGCATTGAAAATGTCTATAATTTACTTCTGGTATTGGAGTTGAAATAGTGAACATGTTAGAAAGTTTGAAAACCGTTTTCGTGTTATACCTCCATGGCAGTCTATGGTTAAGTTTAAAGATTTGTAAAAGTTTGAAGATCTCTAACCTACTCAACTCAAAGTGATTTGTTTTACTCTTTTTTAACTTTAACACTAACCTTACTTTAAGCTTTTGGTGTCCAACTGGCATTAGGATACTATACTAGACGTATAATGTAAACTATAGATAAACCTTAAGGCGTAGAGAAAAGCGGATTAGAGATTTAAGTGCCAGTTCATTCATTCCACGTGCGCAAAAATTCAGGAACCAGCTCCGTTCGTCGGCGTTTACACGAAACTAAAATAATATTATGGTAGCCCCATATAATATCTTAGTTTAATATCAAGGGGCGGATTAACAAATTCTCAAAAAGCCAATGCATAAGCGATTCCTATGATATGAACCGCATCTAAATTGAACTTACATTTAGAAAAGTAGAAGTAATAGGAATAATAGGAATATAACAAAGAGCATTAAATAATAAAATCTCTTAAAAATGAAAACTACTAACAAACATTCAAACAAACACATGTTATTAGTGTGTTTGTATGAATGTTTGTTAGATGAAAGAAGTGAACTTGTTTGTGCCTCAATTACCTACTCTATATACTATATTGTACCTTCATTGGCGGTGGCCCACTTGCTCTTTTGATCGTTATTCATGTAAAATAACAAGTAATTCAAGCATTGACAAATTATTCAGATTAATGTACGCTAGACTGTAATTCTTACAATTACCCACCTGAGACCAGACCTGAGGTTCGTGTTGTATCATTCGATGTATAATATTTAACGCCCAGAAGTAAAGGCTTTGTATAAGACGTGCGGAACCCCTTATGTTTCGTAAAACTCGCACTTGGGCGACTTTTTTAAACACACCAACAACGTACTAAATCGAACAAATCGCCTAGTAAAAAACTAAGGGAAAAAGCTTGAAAAAAGTAGCTTGTAAAAACCGTTTCGTCGGTACTGAACTACGCCGCGCGGCAGTCGTAGATTTCACGAGTTATTTTCCTTTCTGTTTACAACAGAACTGCATACGTTTTGGTTTTGTTTTTCATTTTGTTTGTATGCTTACGAGTGGCTCGGAAGTTATTGGTTGCTTTTGTTATTTTTCGAAACTTTTTCTTAATTCATGTACAAGTTAGCCCTTGACTGCGATCTCACCTGATGGTAAGTGACGATGCAGTCTAAGAAGGAATCGGGTTTATTTGGAAGGGGTATGGTTTCATTAAACTCATACCCCCTGGATCGGTTTCTACGCGACATCGTACGCTTAATCGCTTGGCGGCTCGGCTTTTACCGGTAGCGTGGTAAGTAACTAGTCACAGTTTAAGCCTTCCACCAGACCAGACAAGAGATAACTTAGAAATTACGAGTATAAGTTCCCAAATTCCCCTGCCGGGAACCGAACCCCAGACCTCCCACTTATTAGACCACAGCACTCACTACAGCACCAGGGAGGTCGTCAAACTATTTTTCAAAACTACCTTGTACCTAGATACATCGATTTTCTATTGTAGAATGTGAAATAGTTCGATTGTAATAGTTAATCATGATAAACCTATTTCAGGCCTACTACAGGGCACGGGTCTCCTCTTAGAATGAGAAGATTTTAGGCCGTAGCCCACCACGCTGGCCAAGTGAGGATTACTAGACTTCACGCGCCTTTCATGACATTATGGAGAACTCTCAGGTATACAAGTTTCCTCAGGATGTTTTCCTTCACCGTTAAAGCAATTTAATTATTTTTTTGCCTTTAACGCACATAACTCCAAAAAGTTAGAGGTGCGCGCCGGGCATCGAACACGATACCCTCGAAAGCGAGGCCGAAGTCTTAACCACCAGGCTATCACCGATTGTAGTTACTTTTTAATAACGTCTGAATTGTCTTACCATTTTTCTTATACTTTAAAACAGAAGTAAGTACATAATTAATTATTTTCATATCTATACTTAATATAATAAAGCGGAAGAGTTTGTTTGTTTGAATGCGCTAATCTCAGGAACTACTGGACCGATTTCAAAAATTCTTTCACCGTTGGATATGTAGGTACGTGATCCCTGAGTGCTATAGGCTATATATTATGTACCACGGGCGAAGCCGGGGCGGATCGCTAGTTTGATATAAACCGCATCTAAATTGAACTTACATTTAGAAAAGTAGAAATAATAGGAATATAGCAAAGAGCATTAAATAATAAAATATCTTAAAAAAGAAAACTCCTAACAAACATTCAAACAAACACAAATGTTCATAGTGTGTTTGTATGAATGTTTGTTAGATGAAAGAAGTGAACTTGTTTGTGCCTCAATTACCTACTCTATAATATACTATATTGTATCTTATTATACTATTTTTTTTATTAATAAGTACTTAAATAAATAAACAAAATTAGCTCTCAAAGTCCTCCTTAAAAATCACATCCACGTGGTATTTTTTAAATTAAATAACACGTTACAAATACAACGCCCGTAAAATACAAAAATAAACTTACAAAGTAAAAATTCTAAAAAAAAAAAATATTTGAGTAAAGTTAAAAAATGGTAGAAAAATACTCACAATAATTCGTATATTTTCACCCACACTACGTAAAAGAAGTTGGCGACGCGATCTCCGCTCAGCGCTCAGCAAGGGTGGGAACACGTCCACCCTCCGCGGCTGCCCGGGACGATCTGCCGCATCCCCGACTCCCGACTCCCGAGGGGCGACAGGCGAGACTGGGAGACTATCAGATTAACATACGGAAAAGTGAAAATGACGTGTGAACAGACAATAGCGTTCGAGTGGAGTGCTTATTGCACGGTTCTTAGCCACGTATTCCAGATTTATACAGGTAAGCTTGCGTAGGCGAAAATCGACTTTTACGAATTTTCAATTCGTGTTTCCTATCTTCATAAATGGCACAATTTTACAGGTAAGTACGAAGCAAATTTCAGGGTTCCGCACCCAAATGGTGGAGAGACTGAGAGATCAGATTATCATACGGAAAAGTGAAAATGACGTGTGAACAGACAATAGCGTTCGAGTGGAGTGCTTATTGCGCGGTTTTTAGCCACATATTCCAGATTTATACAGGTAAGCTTGCGTAGGCGAAAATCGACTTTTACGGATTTTCAATTCGTGTTTCCTATCTTCATAAATGGCACGATTTTACAGGTAAGTACGAAGCAAATTTCAGGGTTCCGCACCCAAATGGTGGAGAGACTGAGAGATCAGATTATCATACGGAAAAGTGAAAATGACGTAACAGACAATAGCGTTCGAGTGGAGTGCTTATTGCGCGGTTCTTAGCTACGTATTCCAGATTTATACAGGTAAGCTTGCGTAGGCAAAAATTGACTTTTACGGATTTTTACGGATAATGTGGTGGTACGGAACCCTTTGTGCGCGAGTCCGACTCGCATTTGGCCGAAAAGTTAACATACAACTCAAACAAACAACAACGTAAGTAATTTTTTGAAACAAATGGATTACCGGGTTGATTCCCTGTTGGAGTTATTTAATACGTCTTACCTATAGTATTTTCTAAAAGCTCAGATTCGATTTCCAGTTGTTAAAAGTTAAAACAATTTAAAACTTGTCTTCGTCTATTTATTTGTTTCAGCGCCCTTCATGCCGTCAACCCGTTCGTTAAAATCCGTTAAAAAGACTAAAAGGAACGGAACAAAAGAGTCGATCAAAGTTTGTTTCCGTCCAAAAAGGATTTGACGAGCTTAAAGCTGGCTCAGAGCAAATAATACCGTGGGCGTAGATTAACGGTAAAGCCCGAACAGCTGTGGTCAGCGGCTTGGAACAAGATACACCTGTCATTGTGTCATGCCTGCGCTTGTCAAAGTTAAGCTGCACTTCGAACGGATTCGTAGGCCTTCGTAGCACGTAGGTTACGCCGTAGCTGCCAAAGACATTATATAGATTAGATCGGTGATCATCACTGTTTACTAAGAATTCACGCGTGCCATAATAAACACTTACAGCCCCCGCACACTGGGCCCCTGGTGGCGACGACTAGTGGCCGCCACAAGTCACGGAACAGATTTGTCATACATTTTCTTGTGGCTCGAACGTGGCCACTCGAGCGCTCAGTGTGCGGTGGTACCTTAAAAAATGTATGAAAAATCTCTTCCGCGACTTGTGGCGGCCACTAGTCGTCGCCACTAAGTGGCCTAGTGTGTGGGGGCTGTTACGTGCATGATAGGATATACCTCCTTTTTGCCATTTATTTTTGAACTTCTGTGTTTACAGTTCGAACCTGGGACGTCCCACTTTAAGACCCACTGCACCAGGCAGGTGGTCAGAAACGGACGAAAATGATTTAAAACCACACACACAAACTTATACACTCACACAACCAAAATTAAATATCCGTTCTCATAAGCTCAAAATATCATTTTATATGAGCCTTTGCATTCCCCTCTGCGGGGTGGAAACCGGAAAATTAGTGGTACGACAGTTTGCGGGTGCCAAGTGGGCTTGCCGCCCGCTGCCAGGAAGCGGCCGTTTCCGATCCTCTGTCATTGCGCTCTTTGGAAACCTTTATCTTCCCCGCCTCTCAAAATACCTACCTAGTTATGATGACAATAATTGTTATCTATACTAATCTATACTAATAAATAAAATTGAAGTGTCTGTCTGTAATATCGAAATAACTACCTCATATTAAGCTCATATGGTTATTTGAACGGTACCATAACCGAATCACACGTTTTTAAAATTTTTGTCTGTCTGTCTGTCTGTCATTCTATTTGAACGCGCTAATCTTCGGAACGGCTGAACCGATTTTGACGGGACTTTCACATACAAGTAGAAAATTAACCAGGGAGCAACATAGGCTACTTTTTAACCGACTTTCAAAAAAGAAGGAGTTGTGTTTTTCTACCTATGTACACCGATATATCCGAGATTTCTGAACCGATTTGCGTAATTTTTTTAATCGATAGAGAAACATTGCGACACTGTCCTACAAAAAACTTGGATTCCAACTCCTCAATCCTGATGCTGTAGGGGAACTGATCCCCAAAACTAATGGGATTTAGGAACTGTCGGTTATTTAAATTGATATTGGGGGTACCAATTAAAGACTTAATCGTTGAATGAACTCGAGTAGGTACATATTCAACTCCTCAACCCTGATGCTGTAAGGAATTGCATTCCGAAATCGTGGGGATCCCACGGAATTTTTCCGTTTTGGTGACGGGTTACTACAGATGGGCAACTTTTTGTTCTGGAAAATCAAAAGTTCCCACGGGATTTTTAAAAACCTAAATCCACACGGGCGAAGCCGTGGGCATCATCTAGTTAAGAATATTTTTCTTATGGCCTGTTTCACCACCTTTTGATAAGTATCGGATAGCTATTTACAACTTTTGTCTTTGTCACTTGACATAAAGTAAGAACGTGACAAAACTTACGTCTAGGCTATCAGACGCTTATCAGAAGGTGGTGGTGGTGGTGAACAGTTCTATACCGATCTCTATCCTTATAATCTATATCTTCTATCTATATCTATACATCTATACATCTTCTATATCTATACATATAATAAAATCGTAGAATTGCCGTATCTGTACATTGAAGATTTTTGCAAAATAATAACTGGGGGATGTTAGGGATAAGTAATAGAACGTAAAAAAGCTATTTTTGAAATTTTTGTCTGTTTGTCTGTTTGTCTGTTTATCTGTTTGTCTGTTTGTCTGTTTATCTGTTTGTCTGTATGTTTGTGCGCGCATCACGTAAAAACTACTGAATGGATTGAAATGAAACTCGGCATGATTTAAGTTAGTACTATGGAGTAACATATAGGATATTTTTTATCCCGAAATTCAGCACAGTTCCCTTGGGAGAGGGGATGAAAGGCAAAATGTGTACTTAGCT
This sequence comes from Melanargia galathea, assembly GCA_920104075.1. Lineage (NCBI taxonomy): Eukaryota > Metazoa > Arthropoda > Insecta > Lepidoptera > Nymphalidae > Melanargia > Melanargia galathea. Next base: position 4,133,621 of record OV049855.1, read on the forward strand.
GTAATTCGTTAACGGGTGGTCCGATTTCATTCATTCTTTTTTTGTTAGAAAGTAGATACTTTAAAGACTACTGGCTAATCTCCGAAAGGCTGGACCGATTTTGATGGGACTTTCACTGGCGGATGTTTACATTTTGATGTACCTAAACATCCGCCAGTGAACTTTTAACAGTTTTTAGCAAGGTTCAAGCTCAAAGGAGCATAGGAAAAACAAAATGATTCCCACGGGATTATTAAAATCAATATCCACGCGAACGAAGTCGCGGGTATCCGCTCGTATTATAATAAAATCGTTGAATTGCCGTATCCTGTACATTGAAGACTTTTGCAAAATAATAACTGGGGGATGTTGGGGATAAGTAATAGAACGTAAAAAAACCTATTTTTGAAATTTTTGTCTGTTTGTCTGTTTATCTGTTTGTCTGTTTGTCTGTATGTTTGTGCGCGCATCACGTAAAAACTACTGAATAGATTGAAATGAAACTCGGCATGATTTAAGTTCTTACTATGGAGTAACATATTATAGTATACTTTTTATCCCGAAATTCAGCACGGTTCCCTTGGGAGAGGGGATGAAAGTCAAAATGTGTATTTAGCTGTAATTCGTTAACGGGTGGTCCGATTTCATTCATTCTTTTTTGTTAAGAATTAATACTTTAAAGATTACTGGCTAATCTCTGAAAGGCTGGACCGATTTTGATGGGACTTTCACTGGCGGATGTTTACATTTTGATCTACCTAAATATCCGCCAGTGAACTTTTAACAGTTTTTAGCAAGGTATGAGCTCAAAGGAGCTTAGGAAAAACAAAATTATTCTCACGGGATTTTTAAAAACCAATATCCACGCGAATGAAGTCGCGGGTGTCCACTTTGTTCTAACTAATATTATAAATGCGAAAGTGAGTTTGTTTGTTACGCTTTCACGCCTAAACCGCTAAACCGATTTTGACAAAATTTGGTAGTACAAAACAAAGAATTTCCACGATTTTTTTTAAACCTATCGTACCCAGCTATATTTAATTAAAATGTGTGACACTAATTTCCATTCCTCTGAAGTCGTGCCCTCTGATGATGATCGAAATGGGATTGCGAATTTGGTACAATTTTAATAACTGCTTACTTAATTTCTTAGACCTCATCTAATTGCTCCAAATTTTGAATTTCTACCTACTTAATACATTGTAGTATATGTATGTACATACTAACTATACATGCCATCCTATCTACTTTAATGGGGACACGTGACCTGCAATATACAATAAAATGTAGTCTACTGTTATCTTAGGAAACCCTAACACAGAATTCTAAAGAAGAGAATAGAAATGCTATCTGATGTCTTTAATAGAGGAACGGGGACAGTTTGTCGCCGGTTTTCAGCAACTCACTATTCCAGAAACAATTAGAAAACACATCATTTCTAACATACAAACCAACATACCTTTACCTAAACTGCAAAACATAGTTAATGTTGCAATTTAATAAACCTATGATTGCATAACAATTACACGTCTATTTATTTTATATGAATAACAGGTAAACGAGAAGGCGTCACCTAATGTGAATAATTATAATCATTTGCAGCACCAGAGGAACCGTCATTGCATTGGCAGCTTATTGGAGTTTATCGATCCTTGAATAATATCAGGGAGTTACTTCTTCTTCACACTGGTCAGGGATAGAAGAAAAACAGGGGGTTGAGAGTGGGTTCCATAATTTAGGTGTATGTACATTGTAAATGGAAGGAATTATTGTCTGGCACAGTGGGTAGTGGTGGTGTTTACGATAACACGGACTGATGTTCCACCAGACATCTGCGCGACGTAAAGCATTAATTAGTTCAAGACCACTTCTAAGTCTATTCTAGATTCTGTGAGTTTGACGAAACGTGGTTGTTTATAGCACTAGCGGAGTAGGACAATATTTGCCGTGTTGCGTCCGTAACGAGTTGTTAATACCGTCGGGGTTGTTTGTGTTGGGCGAGAAATGAGCTTGTGTTGGGATAATTAAGAAAAAGTAAGTGTAGGGACAGACACGATGTATAAGATCCATCAAGCTTGAATTTAGCTGCGATCTTTGGATAACAGTTACGAAGGTACCTGTAATTGTTATTAACCGCATACCTATTATGATTATTTAATCATAGTATCATAGATCCCAAACAGACAGTTTTTAAAATTGGTTATAAATTGTTGTCTGTTGGTTTGGAATGGTTGAACCGATTTTGGCGGGATTTCTACAGGCACGTAGAGGATTATACGAGGAGTAACTTAAGCTACTTTCTTTTTATCTCTTTAATTACCTATACCTAGATATGGAGTTGTTGCGTAAACAAAATAACAACAGTTGATATTAGGGATAAAAGTATGATTCAATCAACCGATCTTGACAAAAGTTTGCACAGAGATAACTAGAAAAAAAAGAAAAGTATTAATGAGAATGTTAATTAAGTGTTTTCAGCATGTTGAGTTACCTGCTATAAAATTTTTAATACTTAGTATTTAAAACAAGCGGATTCCCGCGACTTCGCTCGCGTGTATATTGGTTTTTAAAAATCCCGTGGGAATCATTGTGTTTTTCTAAGCTCTTTTGAGCTCATACCTTGCTAAAAACTGTTAAAAGTTCACTGGCAGATGTTTGGGTAGATTATAATCTAAACATCCGCCAGTGAAAGCCCCATCAAAATCGATCCAGCCTTTCAGAGATTAGCCGGTAATATTTAAAGTATCTCCTTTCTAACAAAAAAATAATGAATGAAATCGGACTACGCGTTAATGAATTACAGCTAAGTACACATTTTGGCTTTCATCTCCTCTCCCAAGGGAACCATGCTGAATTTCGGGATAAAAAGCATCCTCTAAGTTACTCCGTAGTATGAACTTAAATCATGCCAGGTTTCATTTCAATCCATTCAGTAGTTTTTGCGTGATGTGCGCACAAACATACAGACAAACAGACAAACAAACAGAAAAATAGATTGTTTAGATTTGATTGTTATAGATTTTAGTTATATGAAAAGAAGAGTACATTTAACAATAGTGTAGCTCACAAAGTAAAAATAATAATAGTTTTTAAAATATTCAACATTCATGAACCAAAAAACTTAAGTTTGGGCACAGCCACCCGGTTTTACGGTACCTACCTAAGTACTTACCAAATCTAATAAAAATCTAAAAAATAGGTATTCTTTGATATTCCAGGATATTTGTCCGTCTCCTGGATACACTCGGGAAGATATCTATGTGTTAAATTTTTCAAAAGCGGTTAGGCCGTGAAAATATATTAACCTACATAATGTCACGTTAAAATCAACAGTTTGAACTTATTTTTTTAAGCAGGAATCCTACTTAAACATTAGGTATCTGGTATACTTAATAAGTCGCCTTTATAATATTCCTTGCAAATCCTCTTTCCGTATTCGAAAGTCTCGTCAAAATCAGTTCAGTCTTTCCTAACAATAAGATTAGCCCGGACTTTAAAAGAAAGACAAAAATTTTAAAAACGTGTTCGTAATAAATGTGCTCAAATGAATAGTTATTTCGAAATCACAGACCTAAGTACATCACAATTATTTATTTGCATAAATTCTTATAGCTAGGTGCAATCTTGTTGGAAAATCCTGAATAATAGAAAAAGTTTTTCGTTACGTCCTCATTACACAAGAAACGTTTTACGACGCACTAAGCCGACGGCGACAGACGGTCTCGCGCTCAGCTGGACAACACTAGATTGGCTGGAAGAAATAAAATAATAAACACGGCAAAAATAGAACGCGCAAAGCCAAACGCCAATAAAACACGCGTCGAAATTTTTAACAGTACCAAGGGCATAAAAGTTTTTTATTTAAATCCTGAAATAATTGAACTATCAATTATTTTCGAAAGTTAGTCGCGCTATTTTTGCGATGAACGACAGTGATCTTATAACGGCTTTTAATTTGTTGTACCTACGTACGAGGAACGCCCTAGTACGATCCGCAGATCTTTCGGAAGGCTGGATCTTCCGGCTCCGACGGACCATTTTCAGTAAGTGACAAGTACTTATAAATTAGAAATTTAAAAACCCCCGACATTCGCCATTTTGTGGCGGTGGCCATCTTGGATTTCCATAGTGCTATTCTACTAGTCAAGCCCTTTCATTTGATACCCATATTAAGGGAGTTGTGAAAAAATATCTAATCCGCCATTTTGTAGCGACGGCCCTCTTGGATCGGTTTTCATCAAACATAGCTAACAACACTCTCGACTAATTTACCTTTCAAACAAGTATTATATTTCAACTATCTAACTATCACGGTTCGTGAGATAGGTACAGCCTGGTGACATACGGACGGACGGTCAGACGGACAGATAGACAGACAGATGGACAGCGGAGTCTTAGTAGGTAATAGGATCCCGTTTTACCCTTTGGGTACGGAACCCTAAAAATGAACCTTCGCCTATTTAACTTTCCTTTTCTCTTCTTCTTCTCGAAACTTCTTGGAACACATAACTTTTAAAAAACTTTTAAAATGTCATTGTAAAATCCAGTAATCACAGTTACCCACCTCCACCGTATCGATTTCTTACGATTCGAATTATGTATCGATATTATTTATATTTTTGTCTATGATTATTTAAATTTTCTGTGGCTAGTGCTGCTGTCACAAATGACACTTGTCAAAGTCAATTTGAAAATTTAAATTTCTGTGAAATAAGCAAAAAATGGCCGGAATTGGAATGTGCGAAACCCCCGGCTGTAAATCTATCGCACAGCTCCAATGTCCGACTTGCATCAAGCTCGGGATACAAGGTTCTTTCTTCTGCAACCAGGACTGTTTCAAGAAATCATGGAAATCACACAAAATCATCCATTCTTTAGCGAGTGAGTGCCTTAGAGGTTATGTTTCAGTTGTATGGGGGCGATTATTTTAATTCTATGTTTGACCCACTCGTTTATCCGGTGTTATCGCACCTAATTACTGTGCTAGAGACGTGGCAGGTAGCGTACTTAGTGTTATACGCACTAACTCCTACAGATGTACTGACTTGTGTGAATTCAGGTAATATAATAATATGCAACTGTATTTTTGACATGAACCTGCTACTTTCCTAGCACTGTACGGTTGTATATGAATAGAGCATTTACCATTGCCGTCATACGCCGTATGTACGTTAGGAATATTAAGACACCAGTGGTTAAAACATTTAAACAACCTTATTAACCAATTTAAATCCTTGTTGCAGAAGGTGAGAGTACAGATGGGTCCGGTGCGGAATATAATCCGTGGCCGTCTTATAACTTCACCGGAAAGCTGAGGCCATTTCCGCCGGGCCCCAAGCGTACTGTACCACCACATATAGGCCGTCCAGACTATGCTGATCATCCAGCCGGTTTCCCGGCTTCCGAGAATGCGGCTAAAGGCTCCGGGCAGATCAAAGTGTTGGACGATGAAGAGATTGAGGGTATGCGGGTAGCGTGCCGACTAGGGAGGGAGGTGTTGGATGAAGCTGCCAAGTGAGAACATAACATTTTATATACAAAGTTAATTTAAAAGTACCAATAACCTACAGTACAGCAACTTCTAATTCTTAAAAAAAAAATTTCAGAGTGTGTGATGTTGGAGTAACAACAGAGGAGATAGACCGAGTGGTGCACGAGGCTTGCGTTGAGCGGGAGTGCTATCCAAGCCCTCTGAACTATCACAACTTTCCCAACAGCTGCTGCACTTCCGTGAATGAGGTCATCTGCCATGGGATACCTGACTTGCGTCCACTGCAGGTATTATCAAACAAACAAAATTGAGTTTAAATAGTAAATTTAATTAGTAGTTAAAAATAATTAATAGATATTAGAAGAAAAGTCCTGACTCATTTAATGAATGACTTGATGAGTCATGCCCAGCCCAAACCTAGAAAGCTGAAATGTATAAAATATGATAATAAACTGGCCAGTGGCCTTTGTGGCAAATATATTGTGCCAAGGTGTGCAACTGTGCGCTGTATTAACGAAGCACTTTAGGCCAATGTGTGCTAAACTTCAATGGCTCTTAAGATTTGAATTTGATTCAACAGACATAATATTGTAGCTTGTGACTGTGTGCGTCCTGCACATTGCAAATATGTTTCTTGCATAAAGATACTAGCTTTTGCCCGTGGCTTCGCCCGCGTGAATTTTGATTTTTCACAAATCCTGAAAGAATTGTGGATTTCCAGTTCATGTTCCCACTCCCTTTTCCAACCTTTATATCTACTTTCAAGGAAGTTTGCTGTAGTAATCTACCTATAGGTGTAGCTGTAGATTTCGGTTTTTTCAAAATTCTGCAGGAACTGTATTTTTCCAAGATAAAAAGTAGCCTATGTATTAAGCCAGGACATAATCTATCTCCATTCAAAATTTCAGCCAAATAGGTTAAGTAGTTGCAGCGTTATACATACATATAGACAAAGTTTCGCCTTTATAAATATTATTGTGATGAATTTTCTTTGCAGGACGGTGATATATGCAACGTCGACGTGACAGTATACCACAGAGAGTTCCACGGTGACTTAAACGAGACATTCTTTGTTGGCAACGTACCAGAGTCCTCCAAGAAACTTGTGCAAGTCACGTACGAGTGCTTACAGAAGGCTATAGAGATTGTGAAACCTGGAGAGAAGTATAGAGAGATCGGAAACGTCATACAGAAACACGCGCAAGCGAATGGGTTGAGCGTGGTGCGCTCGTACTGTGGCCACGGGATACACAGGCTGTTCCATACAGCGCCTAATGTGCCACATTATGCAAGTAAGTTACTGTTAAACATATGATGTATGATGATGTCTGTCTGTGCATTTTCTTTTGTCTAGTCTTTTTGAAACATTTTTGATACAATCTATTCCAAAATAAAAATAACATTAAAATTTAAATTAATGACTAATGTTATGAATATTAAACATAAACATATGTTATGATGGTCAAAAACAATTTGAAATATTTGAAGGGGTCAATTTTTGGAGGTCCCAACGCATATTAGCATGTAGCCGATTTTTTTGGTAATACTTTACCTACAAAGAGATCAGTAACATGCATGTTCGTTTATGTTATTGTGAATTGTGTCATGAATTAAATTAATACTTTATAAGTAATATTTGGTGAACAACTTGACTTGCATTGACTTTGCAATTGTGCCTTGTAGATTGGGTGAACAGGTAAACATCCCTTTGGGCTTTACTGGTTTACACCTTTAAATTTTATTTGAGCCAATTTTAAGATTCCCCACATAAACCTTAATCAGGCCCCCCGATTGTGTAAAACTTAACGATGAAAATCGTATTCCTTGACCATCTTTGGTCATCAAAGTAAAATATTCCTTGAATGTATTGGTTTTAAGTCACAAATTCAGTACAACCGATTTTCACATGGAGCGTTATGGAGCATATCGTACATACCTAAATGTATAAGAATGCATACACGAAATTGAGCTTTAATTCAATTCCGTTATGGTTTATTTTACTTTGATACCTAAGGCCATCAAATGAATACCATTTCATTGTCAAGATTTACACAATCGGGGGGCTGTGCTATCATTAACCGTACCATCAGATTAGTATGGTGATGGGGGTTTTAGAATTCAGTCACAATATCGATGGTAACTTGTTTACAGAGAACAAAGCGGTGGGCGTGATGAAGCCGGGCCACTGCTTCACCATAGAGCCGATGATCAACGAGGGCGGCTGGCGCGACGAGCAGTGGCCCGACCACTGGACCGCCGTCACCGCTGACGGATCCCGATCTGCGCAGGTTCATTTTTTCAACTCCCTAGAATCTCCTATACTCTGATTTTTAATTCAGTGGAATTCTGACAGCTGTCATTGTCATTTACAAATCAGTTATTTGTATGGAAAACAGGGTTAACATCTACGAAGTACGATTTTACCCCAAACTACTTTAATTCCGTCAACATAAAAAGCCCTCAGCCGCGTAATAAGTCGAATGGCATTATCACCATGAAGTGTCAGATATTTGTCTAATTATTATCGGAATTAAAAATCAGAGTATAAACTAGTTAAAGCTCCCGCACACTGGTCCATTAGTGCCGGCGACTAGTGGCCGGCCACAAGTCGCGGAAGAGATTTTTCATACATTTTATATGGTGGGTACCATCGCACACTGAGCGCTCGAGTGGCCGCGTTCGAGCCACAAGAAAATGTATGAAAAAATTCTTTCGTGACTTGTGGCGGCCACTAGTCCTCGCCACTAGTGATTTTTCTTAAAATGTCCTTTATTGTGTAGTGTATTATTTTTGATCTCAGTAATGGCAAGTCAACTGCCAAATGACAGTACTGTTAGGATATAATATTATTATACTCTGATTTTTAATTCGGTGGAATTCTGACAGCTGTCATTGTCAAACTACTTTAAGTCTTGTCAACATAAACTACTTGTCAACATAAAAAAGCCCTAAGCTGCGTAATAATATTAGTCGTTACGCCCTAAAATAGAAATCGCTAAGAGTGAAAATTAGAAAGTGCACACTAACAGCAATAGAAAACAAAAGAAGCACATTGAAAAAAAGTTATTCAAAAATGGAAGTCGAATGACATTATCACCATGAAGTGTCTGTCAGGCATTTGTCATATCTACATGAGGCAGTTTATTTTTATTTACGTAAGTTTTGAATATTTTATCTTTTTTCTGGGAATTGTTATAACTCTGGTAACATTATGAAACGTCAGAATTCCACGGAATTAAAAATCAGAGTATAGGTCTATTACAGTTTACAATTAGTTGACTCGCCTTGCCGTTGATATTCAAGATACAGAGTCAAAAACATAATATTTATGTCTCTTTTTAACTCCATCTTGAGTCTGAGTAAAGTCAGAGTATGCTACACTAGATCTCAGCGTAAAACTCAGCTGAATATCTTTTGGTTGCAGTTTGAACAAACTCTGTTAGTAACGGAGACCGGTTGCGACATACTCACGAAGCGCGCGACCGGCCGGCCCTGGTTCATGGACCAGCTGGACAACATGGGCCAGTGTTAGCGGATCAAGGACCACAACACCTGCATCCGCTGAGATATTGTACTATGATGTTATAAAATTAATACTATTGGCAGCAAATTGAAACGGAGTCCATTTTTACATAGTAAGTTATGCTATATTTCAAATAGATATTTATCGAACTTATAATATTCATGAGGTTATTTTGTAAGTATTATGTATATATGCAGTTATATTAATTTATTTATTTTGCCTTTTTTGTGGTATTTTGTCAGTAATTATTATTACTTTTACCAAATACTACTACGTATCGAAAAACTAATATGTAATGCAAAATGTACCTAAAGACTCTTTATTTTAAAGTCGTAATATAATACAATACTTCGAATATATATCTCACTGGTCTTGTATGTACATCTAACATATTGTTTGAAATCAGTATCATTGCATAATTCTCTGTGCATAAGCGGACACTGTTTCAGTATATTTGCTGCCAAGTTAAATATTAATTATTTGGAAATTATTTTGTGCAATACTATTTAAACTGTTAACAGGTTGTTAATAATACACAGTACACACTCGCCTAGCGGGTTCAGTCAAATTCAAAAATATGACATTGGGGATGTAATGCGATCAAGAATAGGAATTTTAAAATCGCCATTTTCTATTTCTTTCTTGCTTCAGTGTAGGACACATGAGCAAGACGGAAATAGAAAATGGCTTTTCAAACTAGATTAGCCGAAGGCTTTCTATTTTATCAATGTGTTTTAATACCTAGTTATACAATAGTATTGCTACTTTATCTTTCAAAAATACACGGTAAATGTTAAATTAGTAAATAACAAAATTGTAATATTATGTCAAAATCCAACAGTCCATCGAGCATGTGCGGTCTATCTAAAACAATTAATTATTGATAGCCGCAATTTACTATTACATTATTTTGGAATACAATGTTTTCGTGTTTTTTATGTATGTGAATAAAAAAAACTATGTCATTGTTGAATACTCTTTTTGATATTATAATCAGGAGTTAATAATATATGAGAATGGATGAACATTTTTACAATACATTCATTTTTATGACTGAAAAAATACTGCCACTGTGTGAATTTGTAAATTTTCCACTTTATACTATTTATTAAAAAAAACACCTCCCATCGTCGACATACAGATAATGTTTTCCATCTGGTTTTATACATACGGATTTTTAAAGGATCTGGTTCAACGTGAACAGATTTTCAGGAAAATCTAGTTATATGTAAAGTTGTATTGTATCTCAGTGGATGGTTAGACTATGATAAAATAAAATAATTACAATAATGTATGAGATATTAAGGAGTGTGATTTTATTATTTTTGAATGAATAAACTGTATCTGTTGAAACCTTGTAATTTTTGACTTTTTTTTTAATTCATAATAATAAAAGGTCAAAAAAGGACTTCTATAATTATTAATAAAAGTTCGAACAGGTAGTGGCCATAAAAATGATTCTTTGGCTTATTTAGAGAATCGCACCGAAGGTACTGGGAACTAAAGACATTTTCAATACAATTAAGAGGAAATGCGGGTGGTCATCTCTCCATACAAATGTTTTCGCGTGTTTTCTCCCTGGTTTATGATCCTAAAGCAATGATTTTTTACAGTAAAATAAATATCAACCTCTTCTATGTCCCTATGTTTTACTTTTTGAAGATACATTATTTTTATAAGCACTAGAACCGTTACAAAATGCTCAAAATTGCCTAATTTTAGATCGCTTTCAACAGAGCCCTAATGTACAAATTTGACAATTAATAATGAAAAAAGCAAAACATAGTCACCGTCTATATCCTTTACATTCAGTTTACGAAATATCTTTTTTGTCCAATATTGGAGGAGAAAACACTAGAGAGCCAAACCTCGAATTATGACTTTTTACTTACAGCTATTGAGTCGGACGTGCAGTTGTCCTTATTGCACGAATTTGAGACGCGGGACGGTCGAACGCGACAACGATACTTTTTTCAAATACTTAATTTTCAAAAGTCTCTCCGACCGCATTTCCTCTTAAATACAATTCATATTAGTTCCCGATACCTACACTCCCACTTTTCTTAACAATCAGCGCCAAAATGGCGATAATCGTATTGTACTTACTGTTAGCATCTTACGTTATTATAGTAGAACAATTATTCTACTGTCTATGATTGAAATTATACCAGGAATTAGTAGGGCCAGTTGCACATCAGAAGGTCAAAGTAAGATTACCGTTAAATCAAATACTGCTTTGTGAAACCTTTTCTTTATTGTATGATAGGCTGGCGCTTGAATACAATAATTATTAAGCCTTGATGGAAAGCAATGATGTGGTTTAAGTTAGAATTACTTTAATGGTAACTTTATTTAAACCGCTTGATGTGAACTGGTCCGATTTATGCTTAAAATATGAAAACCACTTTTATTTCGTTAGTTTATTTTTAATAAATAAGTTTGGCTTTTTACAAAAATAAATTAATGTAGGTAAACTAATAATAATATTTCTAAATGCATTATTAAAATCTTAAATAAAAATGATAATTATTGACTTAAGAATAATAATTCAGTAAGTAATGAAATATATTTACACATAAATAAACTTAATTTAACATGACGTACCTACTTACGATAAAGTATTTAATAACTGTGTACTTAACTTAAAATGTACTTATGTACTTAACTTATAAAAACCTCGAGACTGAAAATTTTTAGATCCGATCACAATAATAATATACTTACCTACTTATTCAAAACTTATTTATTAATTTGAAAATTAAAGTAAAATATTTATTGGCAAAAACAGCAGTTTTAAGAACTGTAAGTACCTATTTGTGCAATAGATGCTGCTATTTTATTCTACCGTCGTCACTTAAAGCAATGTTCAAAACACAGGACTTAAGGTCCAAATTACCCTGACGTTATATTGTTCCGTTATCCCGTTCTAAGGGCACTGGAATAATCGAAACAGTATAATATTAATTCTACAGTACAACTGTGCTGAATTGGGAATAAACCATCCAATCCTATAAGTAGATTATTAACATTACGTAAGTATGATGAATTAATTAATGCAGACTGAAAGTAGGTACTATCTAACGCTGCAACTCGCTGGGATTATGTGAACCGGGCATTAGGCTTAGAGTATTAGAATATTTCATGGTGAATAGAGAAATATGAGGGATATTTCTCTCACTCATAGTCATCAAATACTGGCATATAATCGTCACTTCTCGACTTGATCTTCAACCCGAACTGCGCCATGTGATTCACATCGCCATCTTCTTCTTGGTCGAAGCTCTTAACGGAGTCAGTTTTCCAGTCGAACGTGTCTTGCTTCCTTGTTATGTCCTTGCGTTTCATGTTCGCCAGTTTTGTTGTTACTACTTCTTTCTGTAAATTAAATTTCACTTTAGTTAACTATTTTAGTTAAGTATGTTATCCTTAGTTTCGGTATTTTAAATTTTTATCTGTTTTGTTTGCTTAGTTAACTTATATTTTATTTGCTTGTTTTCGTAATTTTTAACTACCTAGTTATTTTTTGGTTAACTAGGGATTATTTTATCTATTTATCTAGGTTAACTTTTTACTATATTTGAAGTTATTTAATTTTAATTTTTATGATAATAATTTTTAACATAAATTTTTTCATCAAAGTTTACAATTTCGTTATCCTGTTTTGCTATCTTCATTTTGTCTAATGTGCATTTAAAGTATTTGACATCTATTAATTATTTTTGTCTCTTGTCTATGTTACATTATTTACATTGATTTCTAAAACCTTACCTGTATAGGATTATCAACATAACTAGCGTAAACTCTCAAAATAGGTTCCCCAGTTTTATCATCAAACGTCAATTTACTTTTCGGAGGTATCTTAGCTTTGACCACAGACCTCTGTGGGATTGATTCCGAAACCCTTTTCTCCGTTACGGAAAACATACGAATTGGTGGACGACTGGCCAGATTTGCCTTTTCTTTATTGAAATCCTGGTCTTCGCTTATTTTAGCCTCGACTAGTTGCCCTGCAAATATCTCTCCATCTTTGTTAACTTTAGCCTGTTTTTCATTAGCTCTCAGTAAAGTATAAGCTACGTTAACTGATTCAGCTGTCTTTTCAAATGGCGATGCAATTAGATTTTGAAGTCCATTGTCTTTAACTTTTTTGTCAAAGTTTTGGTTCTGTTTGTATAAAGATTTTGTTTCTCGCTGAGTAGTCGTTGGTGGAATAGTAGTAGTGATATTGACTTGATTTTCTTTTGGCGTTTCCACTTGACGTTCCGTTTTATCGAATTCACTTGCCATAGTGGCTCTGACGTCATTTAATGCTGTGTAAAAACCATTAGCTATAACATTACCAACGCTTTGACCAATTTGAGCGTAATATACAGGAGCTGCATTTTGGTCTTCTGTATTCAATTCTTGTTTAGCCGTAGTTGTTGCCGGTGTTTCAGTGGTAACTAAATCTGGAGTTGAATTTGATAGTATGGCCACCGTGGTAGCATCTACATCAATAATATTTTCTGAAACGTTTTTAACACTAAAAGCTTGAGGTACTATTGATATTACAGCACTCTCTTGCGTTTCCCTCTGCACTAAATTCTTTTCATCGCTGGGAACGAATGATGAAGGCGCTTGCTTAGTAATCTGTTCATTTTGTAGTAAATATAAAGGAGCTTCGGTGTCAGCTGGGACTTGTGTTTGGACTTGGATTTGTGGTTGGAAATCTTGTGTGAATGGAAGGAAGTTAACTGGTGGGAATTGCTGGAAGATCGTTGGGAACTGCTGGTATATTCCGTTGGGTGGCATTATTAATCCTTCCGCAGCTTTGAAGTCCTGCGGAGTCCCATGAAAGCCCTGGAATAATATAGATAATAATAAAATTGATTTAATGATGTCATTATTAAAGAATATCTACTAATTTCTAATTTTATATTTAAATGGCGTGTTATTACACCCAGTTCATCAGTTTTTAATAATCATAACTTTTTACGTAATGTCTACATTTGGTTAAGCACCTACATCATCTACTTTTGAGACCTTGAAATCTGTCATCCGCGACTTGCTTATTCATTTAATCTGGAATTTGCTAGCTCTATAATCTTATGGATCACATCAGTTGGGAAAGCCTTTTCAAGTATTGGCACTTCTTCACATCATTGCTATTGATACGTAAAAATTACATTCTAATACGAACCTGCATCGAGAATTGTTGTGGTATCACTGAAGTCTGCGACACTGGCTGCGCTCCTAGATGTATGGGCAGACCGTACTCGGAGGCTATGTGTAACGCTGCGTTGTTACTCAATGTCATCATATTATGTAGTTCCGCTTCTGACATTGTCTAAAAAACATTTTGGCTTATTGATTATAGAGTCATCATCATCATGATCGACCTTTTACAGGGCACGTGTCTCCTCTCAGAATTAAAAGGGCATCGGCCGTAAGGGATTATAGATAGTGCGTGTTCCTTTTAATATTATATTGCTCTTAAATAACTATATTGGGAGCCTTTCTACCTCGAAGGGAAAGCGTAAAATGCAAAATATCTAAATATATAAAAGGAAAAATATGACTGATTGACTGATCTATCAACGCACAGCTCAAACCACTGGACGGACTGGGCTGAAATTTGGCATGCAGCTATTATTATTATTATTTTAGCTATTATAACGTAGACATCCGTTGAAGGGATTTTTGAAAATTCAACCCCTAAGTGGGTTAAATAGAGGTTGAAAATTAGTATGAGACAGATTTTCAAGAATTCCACGCGTATGTCGCGGGCAAGCTCGTTATGCTTATAATTATAGGTTTACTTACGGATGCTTTCGAAAATCCGTTTGGTTGTTCTATTTTTGGATTCGGTTGATAAACCGGATGATCCGAGTATTTCTCCGTCACTTCATATGTTGGCCTTGGCTGAAATATATATCGACTATTGTTAAATATGTACATACCTACTTAGGTATATCAAAGTTACAATGCGTTACTGTAAGGCGCTCTTTATTTTTACTCGATTATCTACAGGAAGATTTAGTGGGGCAATTATATGTTTGTACTGTGTACTGTGTAGGTGTCTATTTATCGGTGCCATCATAATTGCTAAACTAGGTAGGTACTCCTGGATTTTGGCAAATGAGGCACCTACTGTTGGTATCGTCTTAGCGTTCCGCGTGATAAGGGCTATGACGTCACGGAAAATTCAATATGGCGGCTATGACAAATAAATATACGAAATGAAAAGAAAATCTGTGCATGTGTGCGTGCCATTGCTCGCGGTAATACCGGATCGCTAACTTAGTGTCAGTTGGAAGGGCGTATGCAGTTTTCAGTATTTCGTTGACTCTGACTCTATAGTGGTAGGTATACCTACTACTTATTTCACTCTGCTACTTACTGCTTCTTAATTTTTTTTAACCTGGCCTTTGTTAACTGGACTTCTTTCTTCATTTCGGACTCATAAGTTTATGTCGTTTCTGGATCTTATAATTATTTACGTAGGTATTGATTTATTGAAAAAAGCCAACCATAGGGACACGGCAGTGGTAGAAATAGACTGTATGGCAAAAAAAAACTTGCTCTAGTTTCAATATCCAGGGAGAAAACAGAAGCGTATGTTTAAAACGCCGCTCTACATCTCTCTTAATCCATAGTGAAAAGAAGAGTTACCTCGGAAGAGTCGCTGTCGCTGCTGGCTTCGGAAGAGTCGATGACCACGATCGGCTTCTCGGAGAGGCTGAGGTTGGGCGCTGGGATGGTGTGGATGGCACCTGCGGTCACAACACCCTGTACCGGCTGTATTTGTCCACAGCGTCAGAACATCACTCGAGAGTCATTAGGTTCTTAATAATATAAGGCGAAAAAAGCGCTCAGTGAAATAAATGCACAGCGAAAAAAGCGCCCAGTTATTCATTTTGGAGCTAAAGCCCCTATTTTCTTTGAAATAAGGAATGTTACACACACAGAAAATAAAAGTTGTACCTATCAATTAGTTTCTACTACTGTTCAGCTGGTGGTTCAACAACCTACTGCTCTGTGGTGGTCCTTCAAGTCACTTCGAAAGATATAAGTATAATGACGAGTGATGTTCTGTATAAATTGCTGTGGACAACAGAAAAACAAAATTGTGCAATGTGCACGTAATTCGTAAAGAGAAATTGCTATAAGTAAGATTTACTTACCTAGCCTAGTAACGAGTTGAAAGGAATGCAGAAATGATGAAGTAAGTAGGTATAATAGAGAAGTCTAAAATTACAAGGTGTTCATGATAACAAATATTCAGTACCTAGATAATATCTAGGTATAAAGCGGAAATCATCGAAGAATAGAGAAGCGTACCAAACGAGTGATTTTTAACCCCCGACGCAAAAATGACGGGATGTTATAAGTTTGACGTGTCTGTGTGTGTGTGTCTGTTTGTCTGCTCCCCCGTAGCGCTCAAACGCGTGAACCGATTTGAATGCGGTTTTTTTGTTTGAAAGGTAAATTAGTCGGGAGTGTAGTAGGTACCTACTTGTGGGACATCTTGGACTTGTCACCAAACATAGCTGTTTGGTGACAAGTCCAAGATATTCGCCGCCACAAAATGGCGGATTACATGTTTTTTCAAAACTCCCTGAATATGGGTATCAAATGAAAGGACTTAACTAGTAGAATAGCACTATGCAAATCCATGATGGCCGCCACCACAAAATGGTGAATGTCGGGGGTTTTTTAAATTATTATAGATTTATAATTTATAGATACTTGTATTGGGAGCCTTCAAGTAAAACATAACAACCTAAGTGCCGTAGGTAAGTTGAAATTACTCACAATGGGGCTTATTCTGTTATATCAAATCCCTACGGGCCTACACTACTAAAATTAAGTACCTACTTCTAGGTACAGTGTTATCCTTTTCGCAAAAAAAAACCTGCGCCAGGCACCTAGACTAGGCTAAGTAGCTAGTACCACTACTACCTATAGGTAGGTAGGTTTCGAAAAAAATCTTAAACCCTAGATAATAAAGTCTTGTTGTCTCGAAGCTACAGAGAAAGGGGTGCCATAGAGGTGCTCAAGTGCATCACAGCCAGTCAACCTGTACCATCAGCCTGTATGACCGGCGACGACGCGGCGCGGACGTAACTGTACTCCGGCGTGGCGGCCGCCACCGGCAGCCTGGTGCTCTTCCACGGAGTGAAGATGTTGCGTATCGGAGCCGGGTTCACGTGCTTCATGGCGTACCTGAACGGAAGAGGGGAAGTTGTATATTAAGTTAAATAGTTGTTGCTCAATTCTCAGTTCACAACAAAAATCGACTTTGTCTTGTCAGCAAAAAAAATTGACAAAAAAAAGACACCGAGAGAAATTCCCTAGCGTTTCCTTCAAATTATAATTCTTCTTTATAATATAAGTAAGTAAATCTGAATTAGATGGGCAAAAAATCCTGCAAGATTTGGGTAGGAATCTTCCATTCTGCAGGTAATCGGGAAAGGAAAAGTTCTCCCTTTTGAAAGAAAGGCTTTTGGATAAGAGAAAATCGAAGGGAATGCCAGGAATTTTCTCTCAGTGAAGAACAGCTACAGCTGAACTAACTGGGAGTCCAACCCATACCCTTGATTGCGGATAAAATTTTCGAATCATAAGTACATAATATAATCACCGATATCCATACATTGACAGTCTGTATGTGCTACCAGCCCACTTCAGTTCAGCTTCGCAACCTGATACGTCGGTGAGTGTAGTTATTCTACCAACTCCAACTTCAATAAAGACAAACCTGTGGTGAGGGAAATTCCTGTAGAAAATGTACGGCGCTCGCCTGGACGCGATAGGTACGACGCGCTGGTACGCCGGTCGCTGCAGCATCACGCCGGGCCGGAACGCGACCGGGCTGCGCATCTTCAACGCCATTCGGTTGGGGTACGACGCCTCGGAGAACGTCCATATCGCCATGACTAGCAGTATCTGGGGGGAAAAATAAATATTTTAAGGGGACATTTATTGTGAACTACTTAGCTGCTGCCTGCGACTTCGTCCGCGTGGATTTAGGTTTTTAAAAATCCCGTGGGAATTCTTTGTACTTATTTCCTAAGCTCCTTTGAGCTCATCAGTTAAAAGTCGCGCATTAAAATGGAACTAAGTACAGTAATGAGTATTAATTTTTTAATAGCTCTTTCCCATCACGAATGAAAGTCAGTCCCCAAAAAAAAATCGGTCCAGCATTTCAGAGACAGACAAACACAAATTTTAATGTAGGTGCGTACCCCAGATGCGGACGTTCAAAGGTTCGTGTACAATCCGGATTCCAAGTTCCAAGTTGAAGGACGGGGGGAGATATAACTTGCTATAACGGTGAAGGAAATCATCGTGAGGAAACCTGAGAGTTTTTCAGAATGTTCTCAAAGGCATGTGAAATCCGCACTTAGGCGAGTAGGTCATAGTCCTCATCCTATAGTGGACTGTGGCCTAAATCATTCTCATTCAGAGAGGAGGTCCGTGTCCTGTAGTGGGCCGATGATGGGTTGATAATGATGGTGATTGTGAATTTACGCGATTTTTAGGAGTCGATACGATAAAAAAAATTTTAAAATAAATACTTAATTACCTACTTATGTTCTTCGAAATATGTAATTTAATTGAAAATCTCTTTATTCGATTAAACACTTTAAAATAATAATATGATCATTAAATTACATTACTCTAATTTACCTAAGTACTTTAAATGCTGTTCTGGCGAGTCCCGCGTTAGATAATAATATGAAATTGGCATTTCTCAAAAAATCTTCAAATCTTTTACAATAATTAGAAAATTATCGCTTTATTAGAATTAACGATATAGGTAGTACCGATGATTCAACCAGCCTTTTGCGTTGATTCCGGGAATGTGTTCTCACTTCAAGTAGAGACATCGGAACCGGCTTTGGTTCGCACAAAAAGGTGTCTCTGCTGACCGCCTTACTCTTATAGAACATTGTTCGTTTCTACTGATGGAATTGTCTATCTATAGATATATTATGTCTATCTATAGATAGCTAGTCTATGTCCTGATAATGAACGTGCTGCTTTTACCACTGACCTCTAAACGAATATATGTTATCTATCATGTCTTATCTACCCCCTACGAAGTTTTTTTAGAAATTGAAAACTAAGTATTATCTTTACATTTTATCTGAATCCGACTATAAGGGCAGGTTTCACAACTGCCAGATAAAAACAGACTTTGACTGACGAATAATTTAGTAAGTAGGTACATACACATAACAATACATCAGAAGGTGGTGAAACAGGGTACAAGACTGATGAGATTTCTTTTGACACCAAATTGTATTGAACAGTGAACTTATCCTGAAGTCTGATTTCTGGTTAGCGTTGTGTGTCCCGTTCTCCCCCACTCAGTGGCGGATTAAGTATCCTTTAGGCCAAGTAGGCACGAGATTACAAAGAGGCGCCAGAGGAAGGACCCAAACACCAAAGGTTCTAAGGAATGAAGAACTTGAAACAATTTACTCAAACATTGCCATATTGCCGATAAGGTGCTGACTGCTGCCTAGAGCGCTGTTGACATCTAATCCGCCACTGCTCCCACTGGGATTTGTTCGTGGTTAAATAATAACGGTTAAGTAGGTATGTCGCTAAACCGTTGATGCTAATTCAACCGAATCACTCTCGATATCGCTTCTGAAATAATGTCCAAGGTCATTACCACTACATTTCACTTTCGCACTCACAGCAAAGCGTTTGGTAGATTATAATCGCTCGAATCATGCGAGTGCAATGAATGACAAGAGTGAAACGATGTTACGGTGGTTGGATTGAGACATTATGTGTAGGTGGCATATTTTTTTTCAGCTCCTCGCAATTGAAAAGATCGATTTTGCTGCTAAATAAAATTGGAGATTTAGGACATCATTATTCAAAACTTTTGTCTTTGTCACTTCACATAAGCAATATTATGTGACAAAACTTACCTACGTTTAGCTACTTATACGACAGTTATCAGAAGGTGGTGAAACAGGCCCTTAGAGGCTACTCTTCAAGTTGCAATTATTTATCGATATTATTAAAAATATTTTGCTGTCGGTGTATTTATTTTTCTACGTCCTAAACTTTTGATCCCATTCCTATCTATGTAAGTACCTAGTTGTAGTAGGTACTTAACTGAAAAAATAATAATTTATTGCGGCTGTATTGTTCCTATTTCCGTTCCCTATTCAATTAGATATTCAATACATTATTTTTATATTTCTCTAGATCATAGATTCAGAAAACTAAAATACCTACTCACGTATGGTATCTATTGTGTAAATTCAAACACATGATAATAAGATAATAATAATTATTATCTAGTAGTAAAACTACCTAGGTAGTAGTAAAAGACTACATTTGCACTACGGTCGTATCAAAGTTAGTTTGTGTCAACGTTCTGTTACTTAACTCTTTATTAGTATTTTAAAAAAATACACTGATCATCACGTAACTGAAGAATGTAATAGTGAAAAAATCTCGTGATCATTCACTGTAACTAGATAGGGTACCTACCTACCTAAGTAGGTACCTACTAGCGTGTCGCGATGTCATATTTTATCTCAGATTTTATATAATTCACCATTTTATGTGCTAGAAAATGATTTATGTTCCTATTATACTTATAAACGTTTCGTTACTTTCCCTGATGATTTCCTGGTTGTCGTGATTATTTTTTGAATCAATGGAAGCATGGAAGCAATTGGCAACTCTATTGTTAGAAAATTCATTAAATAATATCCTCGACTCAATAATAGCAGATTGTTTAACGACACGAGAGACCCGAGTTTAGACCCGAAGTACCTACCTATTTGTTTAAGTAAGTACCTACATAGTTTGAGGATGTAAATAGGATTTCCGTGAGTTGGCGTGGTTGACAGCTGATCACGAGGTCCTGGGTTCGATTCTCGTGTCGGGTATGAGATATTGGATTTTTCTGTCAAGAAATTCTCAGTGCTCTTTGTGTATTTGTGTATCTAACTCTATCATAATCAGCACCACTGTGCGCCTAGCTCCAGCCTGTGTTACGTGCAACAAATAAGGCAGAACGCTAACGGTTTTCTTCAGTCTAATTGCCGGGCCGCTAGAGAAATTATACTGACTCGGTGAATTTTCTGCTCACTAACCGCTCCGGCTGCGGTGATTACGCGCCGTGCAGTGCCATTTTTATGGAATACGTTCACGCTATGTCATTTAATCATAAGATTTACGTACGCAAAATAAGTACCTACCCACCTATAGTAAAATATATTACTTATCTGCTAGATGACAATCGCTACTTCGCGTTTCGTGGGAACTCTCTGAATTTCCGGTAAAAAGTAGCCTTTGTCACTAGGTATTCTGTGCCTGTGCTCGTCTCCGATATGGAAGCTAAGACGTATCTCATGAGTGACAAAGATTTTTTAAAGATCCAACAAGCTCTCTAATTAGATATATGTAGTTACTTACTTATTAGAGTCATACTTACTTAGAGTCATACTTACTTAGAGTCAAACTTGTGTCTGAAATCGAGACATCCTTAGACCAGGTCTCAGAATGGGGCGCTCAAAATATTGTACAATTTAACCCCTCGAAAACACAAGTTTGCGCATTCACCGCTAAGAAGACCCCATTTACCACACCCCTTCTCTTTCAGAGCGTTCCCCTTACCCCCTCCAACAACATTGGGATCCTCGGTGTCCACATATCGAATGAAGTCCAATTCCGGGATCACTTGGAAGATAAAGCCAAATTAGCCTCCAAAAAACTAGGGGTACTTTATAGAGCAAAGCGCTACTTTGCGCCGGAACATAGGCTCCTGCTCTATAAGTCTCAAGTCCGGCCGCATATGGAGTACTGCTCACACCTATGGGCCAGAGCACCGCAATACCAACTCCTTCCATTTGACCGGATTCAGAAGCGGGCAATTCGACTCGTGGACAATCCCAAACTAACTAGCTCATTGGAGGGATTAGAGGTTCGCAGGGACGTTAGCTCCCTCTGCATTTTCTATCGTCTCTATAACGGGGAATGTTCTGAGGAGTTGTTCGACCTAATACCACCTACTCATTTCCATCACCGCACCGCACGCCATCGTAAAAGCTATCATCCTCACCACCTGGATCACTGGCATACATCAACCAAGCGTTGCGCGAGGTCATTTCTTCCGTGCACTCAAAAATTATGGAATCAACTCTCTTCGGAGGTGTTCCCTCATAACTTTGACATAGGGATATTCAAGGGGCGGATCAACAAACTTCTTAAAAGCCGGCAACGCATTAGTGGTTCCTCTGGTGCTGCAAATGTTCATGGGCGGCGGTAATCACTTAACATCAGGTGACCCGCTTGCTCGTTTGCCCGCGATTAATATAAAAAAAAAATTAAATGTGTGTAGGTATGCGGTTTCGAAATAATTGATCCTTTTATTAAATTCCACATATTTCACAACACAAGTTCCTTTTAAAAAAAATTGTCTACCTATCTGGGCTTATCTTCGGAACCGCTGAACCGATTTTGACGGGATTTTTGCAGGCAGGTAAATGATTATATTATTATAAGGAGTGATCTAGACTACTATTTATCATAGATATACATAATGTTTTAGACATATTCGAAATAGAAGGTTGCAATATGTTGCAACCAAGATGCAAAATAATTAGTGTCAATTTATGTGCATATTATACTCTATATATTTTCTTGTATGGATATATCCTTTAGAACATGATTTTCAAAAAATTATGGATGCTCATTTAAAATTCTCCTAATTGAAACAGTTAAACTTCGATGATTGAATTTATAACATTCGATGTGTCCTTATTGGGATCTTAATCGAATCTTTACATCACATGATTTGGAATGGAGCAGAAACCATTTTTGGACCTGATCAAAAGTTGATTTAATTTTGAAAGGTCTATTACCTTTTAGAATTTAATTAACTTTTGCAACGTAGTGCCTTTATGAATAATTTATATCATTGTTATCAGATCTCGGTACTCAGTCTCGTCTTTCACTGTCTTTCTCTATTAATTATTATCATTAAGTGACTTCAAAAAAGGAGGTTCTGTATTAGATCCCTATGTATTTGCGATTATTTCAAAAATTAATGAACCGATTTTGGTGATTTTTTCACTATCTTAACCCTGCAGTGGTCGCGCGCGGTCTGTGAGTCCACAGCAAACTAATTTTGGTCATATTTAAGAAATTTAATATTTTTGCGCACTGTACGTCCGTGATTGCCTCGAGGAGGTTGGGTAGCATTTTTTAGTAGCGATTTGACCTTTGTCACATATACACATGAGCAGTAATTACATTTTGCGGTGATTTTTAAGTACCTATAACTTAGTGCCAATTTTGAAAATAATGATTATTTTTAATGTTATATTAGTAAACTCTTTTGTAATGTTTAAAATTAGAAAAGAAGTTGTAATATTTTTTTATTATTGTTTGTATTCTATTGTATAAGCTGTATTCTATTGAGGAGGTGAATTTTGATGTTTTTATAGACTTCATTACTTTTTGATATAATAATGAATAAATAAATAACACCCTGTAATTTTCTTTGTTATTTAGTTAGACAAAGGACCAAATTTTACTATTATGTTACAAATGAACACAAATTACTTATTAGTTAACTCAAAACAAAGTAAAACAACAACAACAGTCAGTCAGTGTGACAGTCCGCAACAGTCAAAGTTGCGGACTGTCACACCGCGCGCGACCACTCATGTTCGGCGCAGGGGCGCGACCTCTGGAAGGTTAAAACTACATACTTTCGTAGAAGTAAATAACACACTTTCGTAGAAGATTTTAGTATATAACACATCTAGTTATCATTGCTATGTACGAAGTTACACGCATAAATGTATCCACATGTCACTAAATTTTTGATTGGTAGACCTACACCGATTTCTCTGAGATTGCTGCACCGAAGTTGGTTTAATTTTTCTTAAAATATACTTAGCTTGTTAATTTAATTTAGATATTTATCGCAGTATCAGGTTAAGTCGATTAGCTGATAATGATATGAATGCGTGGACAAGTGTAAACGACGTGAAACCTGGCTGGACCGGTTTGTATGATATCACTCTCCACACACGATCCGCATTAAAAGAAAACGCATTTCCCTGTGATGTACTTGAGATTGACCTTATTTAATTACCTACGTACCATTGAATAGAAGCAGGCGTTACTTTGCGGAAATTATATGGGTGCCTGATGAAAAGTCAAAATTATTTTGCTATACTTAATCCGCAAAACAGTCTTTGTATGGTAAAACATGCAGCATGTGCTATGCCCTGTCAGCCCTCCTACTGTTAAATATGCAGGAAAAACAAAATAATTTTGACTTTTCATCATGTAATCCGCCATCTTGTAGCGGCGGCCATCTTGGATCGATTTTCATCAAACATAGCACTCAACAACACTCTCGACTAATTCACCTTTCAAATAAGAAAAACGCATTCAAATCGGTCCACCCGTTTGAGCGCTACTGGGGAACAGACAGACACACACACAGACACGTCAAACTTATAACACCCCGTCGTTTTTGCGTCGGGAGTTAAAAACGCACACTCCGAAAAAGTCCGAGGTGTGTGCCGGGGATCGAACGCAGTCCTCATGAAGGCCGAAGTTTTAACCACTAGGCTATCGTCACTTTTAGTACACTTCATGAATTTCTCTTTAGTGTTGTTAGGTTTAGCTTTAGCCTATAGGATAAAGAAAGAGAAAAAATCATAATTTGTTACATTAATATAAAGAAAGATCAAATGCTTAATTAAATTCTTGCCAGTTCTTCTCAGCGGCTTTCCGAACCGGTGGTAGAGTCCCAAAAACCACAGGATGACCTTTATGAAATAAATAATTTTGATTTTTTTTGTATGATTGAGTAAATTGGCTTTTTTGCAAAAGGCTTTTCCTAAAACTACTTAGCCCAACCGAAAATTACAAATACCATGTTTCGCAGGTAAAAGCTAGTTAAAGTAATACCACAGAATAATAACTAGTACCTAAAGGTACAGAAGCCTTACTTCGCAATGGTTTTCAAAGAAATATGTACTCAATCTGATAAACAATATGATTTAATTTAGCTCGCGTTCCAGTCGAGCACGTGTTCGTTTACGTACCTACCAATTTTTTTTGAGGGAATATGGGCCTTAATTCACTGGACTACGGTTCATAATAGGTTATACGTGGTTATACGTTTGAAAGAGCCGGGGACTCTAGGGCTATGGCAGCCTACTAGATTGGCCGTTGCGCAACGGCCGCCGCCTGTAGGTATGTTTTCAATACCTAAACGCGGAGTGACACAGGCCTGGTAATACCTACTACAGTTAGTACCATACTTCTTTTATAACGCTCGTTATAAAAGTTCATATTCATGTAGCTTGGTACTTAACGTTTTCACCTGATCCATGATATAACGTAGCTTGTGCATATAATAACAGTAGATCACAGTTTGTTTACCTAACCTAATAGTTTTGCCGTAAGAGGGAGGAACGATTGCGACTTACTGGCGGAAACATACTTTACACGCGACCTAAACCCGTAACCACGACATCATCAAAATCAGGCCTGTTGCTTTTGAATATCATTGTAAGGGACCGTTCAGATAGACCGGCGCGGAGAGCATCGGAGAGCATTTCTTTTTTCACACAGACGGGCCGTTCAAATTTGCTCTGCTCTCCGCGCCGGTCTGTGTGAACGGACACGCGGATGCGTTCGGAGCCGAGCGTACGCTCTTGGGCCGGACGGCAGAGCAATTCGGTCTACGGTCGGCTGTGCGAGCATGAAAGAGCACACGAACGGAGCCGGTCGGATGTCCGAGCGCGAAAGAGCACGAGCATGGAGCAGCCGACCGGCTCGACGAGCAGCCCAGCGGCTGCTCTTAATATTTCACACCTAGCGTATTGGGAGCATCCTCGAGCATCCTCTTATCATAAAAGAGATAAAATGTAAAAATAAAGCTTATTTCAATGTCTTAAGATTCTATTTTAAATGCGATTAAAATTTGCTCTGCTCTCCGCGCCGGTCTATCTGAAAGGTCCCTTAGTCACTCTAAGAACCGAATACTGAGTTATTACGACTCTCTTTGCGGACTCTTGGCTCTCTTTCCGTGTTCTTTATCACCTATATCAAGGGAATGTTCTGAGCGTTTGTTTAATTTTCTTTCATCAGTGCACCGCATGCCACCAACAATATTTTCATCCTCACCGCTCACTGCTGGAAATATTCATGGGCGGCGGTAATCACTTTACATCAAGTGACCCGCTCGTTTGATCGCTAAACGCTTTATTATCTACAATTACAACTGGAGGTAGGTAGGTACTTAAATGATGAATCGATGTAGGTACTAGGTATCTATGTGTAAAGGCCAATTTTTCGAGATTTTTGCTTTCATTTTCGAGGCTTCATCGGCGAATCATCGAAAATGAACCGTCTAAACACCGACCGTTCATCGGTTCAGGCACTGTGCCATAGCAAATATCGTATCGTGCATCGTTCATTGCAAAAATGAACGATGAACGGGGCACCGTCTAATTTGGCCTTAAGATAGAAACGATCTAAACTGGAATGGCAGTTTTTATTAATTCTATACCCCTTTTTTTTCATGGTGGAAAGCTTTTTGGCTACCCCCATTCATTGGGCAGAACGGGGGTTATGTGGGACTCCCCCCGAGTGGGGGTATACCCTAACTAAAACCACCACGGCTGTTCCCTCTTGCTGACTATGCTGGACGCCTGAGGACCCGTTGTATACGTCCCATTATATTAATTCTATATACTCCTAAATAATTAATCGGTTTCTATGCGGCATCGTAGTTACCGTACCTACCTAACGGTAATAATCTCGCGGCACCTTTTGGCGGTATGCTGTATGCCTAGCCACGGCCGAAGTCTACCACAAGATTGGAGTTCAGCTTTAGGAATAACGAATTACTGACTTATTCCTGGCAGGAATCGAACCTAGGTTCGATTCCTGCCAGGAATAAGTCCTTTTGCCCACTTGAAAAACCAGAGCGCTTTTTTTTTTTTTGCAAAAATTCGCAGCGCCGCGGCCGATAATTGAACTCTTGGAAACATAAAATGTTTATTACTATTGTTTTTTAAACAGCTGCAGCAAGGCGATGTCTTTTTTTTAGCGTAAGTAAACAAAAAGTAAAGCTTAAAATAGGCACATATCGAAAAAAAAACTTACCTTAAACATTTTTAAAAAATAACTGTTGCCGCCAAAATTCAAACGCAACGTGATTATCGCATTATCATATTCACTACTTTTACTAATTGAAAAAAAAAAAATACACTATTGTCAAAATTTAAAATTCGAACACTTCTGCACAAACTGCTATGAAATATTAAAAAAAAAATTAATCAGAAAAAGTTTTTAGTTAAAAAGGTATTTTAACATGTAAAATAAAATTTATAAAAAACAAGTTTTTTATTGGATAAACGTCACTATTCAAGGACAGTCAAGCTGTTGTGGTGAATGAAATAGGTCATCGTTCGATTTTATGTTAGCCCCCCACTTGGCAACAACTTGGTTGGTCAGTTAACTTGGTTGGTTTAACTTAACGTGGTAACATTAAGCTGAGTGCTTAGTCTAAGATCGGAGCACTCGAAAACGAACTCGAAAACTATTGATCGATTTCAGAGTAAAATAGACCTAAAATGGCTTGTATTAAGGTTTGAGTTCGCCAATACATTCAGCATTCGAACACAACGAGCGCCCCAAGCAGAAATGTTGTAAAATACATATTCGAACTATGGAATTACGACTTTAAAATACGAGTATTTGACTTCATTTTGCTCTGAATTCACTTGTGATTCGATCAATCGTTTTCGAGTTTGTTTTCGAGTGCTCCGATCTTAGACTAAGCACTCTGGTTAACACACGGTTACTCGGACGTCTGTAACTCCAATTACCCTTTGCACGGTTACTCATTTCGTTGTTTTGTTTGTTTGTCGTAATCCATACTAATATTATAAACGCGAAAATGTGTCTGTATGTCTGTCTGTCTGCTGCTAGCTTTTCACGGCTCAAGAGTTTAACCGATTTTGATGTTTGGTACAGAGTTAACTTACATCCCGGGGATGGACATAGGCTACTTTTTATCCCGGAAAATTAAAGAGTTCAATATCCACTATTAGGTTCGTGTGTAGAAGGCTACACTCTTACCTAATAGTGGATATTATTCAATGTTAATCGAATAGTTATTCGAAATATCAATTGCTTGATATGATTACACCTCATGCTGGAAAGTGGGTGCCATAATCTGTGGTCTAATGGTTCCACCCATTGAGTTGTGACCACGGAGTAGCCAAGCATATCATGGGGCAGACCTAAAATAAGCTGCTTCATTATTACCTAGATATTTACAACAAAAATAGCGATATTGTTGACAGGTCGGATATTATTACAACGGTTAATAGAATAGAATAGAAAAGTTTTTTATTCAAATAAACTTTTACAAGTACTTTTGAATCGTCAATTGACTCTACCACTATATAATTGAAATAATATGGGTTTTTTATATCCTTGAGTTTTTTACGGGACATTGCTGCTCTAGTTAGGACATTGCTGCTCTAGTTAGGACATTTCTGCTCTAGTTAGGACATTGCTGCTCTGGTTAGGATATTTCTGCTCTAGTTAGGACATTGCTGCTCTAGTTAGGACATTGCTGCTCTAGTTAGGACATTGCTGCTCTAGTTAGGACATTGCTGCTCTAGTTAGGACACTGCTGCTCTAGTTATGACATTGCTGCTCTAGTTAGGACATTGCTGCTCTAGTTAGGACATTGCTGCTCTAGTTAGGACATTGCTGCTCTAGTTAGGACATTGCTGCTCTAGTTAGGACACTGCTGCTCTAGTTAGGACACTGCTGCTCTAGTTAGGACATTGCTGCTCTAGTTAGGACATTGCTGCTCTAGTTATCACATTGCTGCTCTAGTTAGGACATTACTGCTCTAGTTAGGACATTGCTGCTCTCGTTAGGATATTGCTGCTCTAGTTAGGACATTGCTGCTCTAGTTAGGACATCGCTGCTCTAGTTAGGACATCGCTGCTCTAGTTAGGACATTGCTGCTCTAGTTAGGACATTGCTGCTCTAGTTGGGACATTGCTGCTCTAGTTAGGACATTGCTGCCCCGGTTAGGACATTTCTGCTCTAGTTAGGACATTGCTGCTCTAGTTATCACATTGCTGCTCTAGTTAGGACATTGCTGCTCTAGTTAGGACATTGCTGCTCTAGTTAAGACATTGCTGCTCTAGTTAGGACATTGCTGCTCTAGTTAGGACATTGCTGCTCTAGTTAGGACATTGCTGCTCTAGTTAGGACACTGCTGCTCTAGTTAGGACATAGTTGCTCAAGTTAGGACATTGCTGCTCTAGTTAGGACATTGCTGCTCTAGTTATCACATTGCTGCTCTAGTTAGGTGATAACGCTCTGATTCCAGTGCGCCGTTCAGGTAGCTAGGGTAAATCGTAGTCCCGGTTGTGTAATACGTAGGTGGGACAGTTAGGTTTTGTTGAGCTTTACTTCCGGAATTAACAATTACTATGTTATGTTATAGTTTACTGAACTTCTTGAATAACTAGAAAGTTACTGTGTCCTTTCAAGGCCTATGAAAATGATCTTTAACTGGGCTTTTCTCTATTTTAGCTAGTACAGAACGCTTCTTAATTTAGGCATCCAGAAAACATAATTGAAGTTGCAAGACCATAGTTTTGGTAAACATTACAAAGGACTATTGAAATTCCTTTAAAATTGTCAATGAAAAATCTAAAAATCCTAACATTATATCAACCTACATATAGTGCCATCTCTAATCTCATATAAGTACTAGATACTTAAATATCTACTACACTCATGTACGTGACAATTTGTGTAGTGTATACCTATGTACATACATTATTTACAGCCTAGCTTTCGTAGTATCAAAGTATATCAATAGATGGCGTCATGTCGGCCTTTCAACTCTCTATGTCTAATTTTCACGGATTTATACTAAAGCATAGATCCACGTGCTAATTTTTAATTCGGTGGAAATCTGACAGTTGTCATTTAAAAAAAGAATGAGTTATTTGTATGAAAAACAGGGTCAACACTTGAAGTTCTATTTACCCCAAACTAAAGTAGGTAGGTACCTCCCAGAAGTATTTCTGTCAGGCATTTTTCATATCTACATCACATGCGGCAATTGATTTTTATTTATAAAGTCTATTCAAAAATAGAATCGGTGTGGCCAAACAGTGAACTAACGCGCTATAGTATGGCAATTGTATTGCCCACTAAACAAAAGCATAGCAGCGCCCTCTGATCCCACGCCGAATGCAACCGAAGGGGTGTTATAAGTTTGACCGCTGTGTCTGTGTGTCGGCTACTGTCTCGTGGTCCCACTGGTTGACCCACTCAGTGGGTCCACGAGGAATTTCAATTCCTGTTGGTCCCACTGCTTAACTTGGGTGGGGCTATAAGGAATTGTGATTCCTGATGGTCCCACTCTGTTGTCAAACGCCTAAAAATAATTTTTGTTCGTACACGTATAGGTACGTTGAAGTCGGGCGAGCATAAGAAACGACGAAACCGACGCGCGATGCTCGCCCAAACATAATAATCAAACTATTTAACATTTATACCAACTTGTCTTAAATTGTGGTGTGGTGGGACAACAACCCCAAAAATGTAATCGCTAAAACATGTCCTGTTGGTCCCACCATCAAAGTGGGACCAACAGGTATAGCATTCAGGGATCACGTACATATCCAACGGTGAAAGAATTTTTGAAATCGGTCCAGTAGTTCCCGAGATTAGCGCGTTCAAACAAACAAACAAACAAACTCTTCCGCTTTATTATATTAGTATAGAAGTATAGATTGATTGGCACAAACTTTTCTTCAATTTGGAGGCAGAGTTGGGATTGGGTAGCTGTAGAAGTTATTTGGTCTAAGTATAAAAAAATGCTATACGTATTATTTATTAATTTATTTACAGAAATAGTAAATCCTTATCATAATTAATATTATTTTAGAAGATAAATAACAATAATTAATTAATTTATATCTGAGCGCTTCTATTTACAATTTTAGAACAATCTTTACAAATTTTAACGTTACCTAATTAAAAATAGATATGATAATAATAATTAATAATTACTATCTACAGTTATAACACAGTTAGGTATATAAACAGGGTAGAATAATGAGTAGTTAATACTGTAGGCAGATGTAATAAAATATTGCTTTTAGTTTTTTTTTTATAATGAATTTACGGCATATTGTGGGTAGGTAGGTATCTGCCAAAAATTGATACAGCTACTCAAATACAAGGAAGTTTGTTCTTCAATAGGTAAGGCCTCATAGACATGAGAGCTCTGTAAAAAATGCGCAATTATTACATGCCTGATGGAAAGCAAAAGCAATTTGAGGTTTGGGTGGGAGCGCGCTTTCTGAAACAAGTTTCCTTAATTATCAGGCAGGTCGTTAGTACGTATTCATAAAACTCTGAAAGTAGTACAGTTTGGCCAAGACTCTAAATATCTGTCAAGTGTCAGTGCTTTGTCATTAAAATTTTATGAGTAACCCGATAAAATCTATCTGTAGTCTGTATCAAGTTCTCATTTTTTTTACTATTACCAAATTCTTATAGTATTTTTGGTTCCGATTTCGTTTCAATTCGTTCAACAGTCAACACACTTAAATAAAATTATTATAAAATCTAGATACTAGGTACAGAAGACTGTTAGTGATGTGACAGTACACCTTCCGTCTTTATTGCATTACAATTGTAGGGTACCCACAAATTACTATACTTTTGATCGGCTGATAGTAGCTTAAAGAACCGTTGCGTTGGCTTACGTGTAGTAGCTATTGTGTAGACGTACGGGTAGTTAGGAGTACGTTAGCTTAAAAATCGTATTAGGTACTTATCTTCATCTGACCTAGTTTTGTCCTTTTTTCGATAAAGCAAATAGGTATCTATAAAAAGGCAGTTTCTCAATATTTAAGAAATTCTTAAACACTAAGAAAGAAACAGTATTCTACAAAATGAAGTAGGCACATTTGCTTGTCAGTAAATTGGTATAAGACATGGATGTAGAAAAAGTCTATAACTACAAAGCTTTTTAAATATTTTTCAGAAATTAAATTATAGTTATTATTGTTTATGACCTACGTCATGAAATCATCTTCACAATACCAATAAATAATAATTTAATGAGCCGGATTTGGAGACCATTTAAATCTGCGCATCTGTCAGCAATTAAACTTGTTTTCTAGGGTAGCATAATAACATTTCCGTCATACCGGGTTCACACGGTTCGATTTTAGTTGATCAACCGCTAAATCGCACGCTATTCAAACCGTCTGAACAGACGTGCAGTATGCATAGTCTCAGTTTGCACAGCTCGAAAACTTTACTAAATACTACTGATCGAAACACAAAGACTTCAGAGTGAAATGGACCTAAGCTGGGTTATTTTAAAGTTTGAGTTCGCCAATACATTCAGCATTCGTTTACAGCCAGCGCAGCGCTCCAATCAGAAATGTTGTAAAATAAATATTCAAAGTGTTGAGTTACGACTTTAAAATAAGTCTGGGTTTATTTTGTACCTATTACATATTACAATTTTTCGATACGTAGCATTTGGTAAAGTTTTGGAGGTGCTCAAACTTAGACTAAGCATACAGATCAAGTTGAAGTGTGACGCTATCCTAGGACTTAACACTAAGCTGCTTACTTTATCTGGTTTAGTAAAAGTTTGTGATGTTGTTACTTTTTGACAAATGTTATGGTTCACAAAAAAACGATAGATATACATGAATGTAGAAAATTGAAGTTAAATTATATACATTTATCGGGAAGGAACCTTGATCCTTGAGGAGGAGTCTATGGGAGTACCTATAAGTAATAAATTAAAGCCTATATACACGACTACACCGAGTAGTGTTGCAGTTGCTCGGCATTGAATACGGTGCCACCGTAGAGAGGAACCTCTGAAAACAGAAATAATTACTATTAAGCCTCACACTTAACCTTTGTACGTCATTTACAGCGTCTATAGTAACAGCATGTTCTTTTATACAGCGTTCATAAAAATATAATAATAATAACTATAGAGTTCTTTTGTACAAAATTTCATACAATATTTATAACGACTAGGTACATATTTAATGAGGTAAAAGTTGTAAAAATCATTAGCAACCATAGTAAATAGGTTGAATTGATTTTTACAACTTTTACCTCATTAAATAATAATTAAAGGCTTCATTAGTAACAGCTATAGTAGGTAACACATATTTCTTTTGACCTATAAAAATAAAATTATGGTGACTATTATTTATGTGAGAAGGCATTTTAAGAATTCTGATATCAATGATATCAACAATCAAAGAGCAACTTAAAAATATTCGTTTTTGAAATAACAATTATATTTTTTTTAAAAAAAAAACGTCTACAATAACTCATCCTAGTATTTTTAAAAGGAGGTAAAGATAGAAAATTATTAATCACTACATAAGAAAATTGAGAAGTAATTTAGCTTACGGAATTTTTATAATGTGTTTCGTTTAGCATTGATAATTTACATTTTTTGTACAAGAAATGTCAAGATTAAATTCCAAATAGATAGATACAGAACACAATTTAGCTAACGCTAAACATTGGTATTGGCGCATTTACCTATGTATTTTTATTCCAATTACATTGTTAGTTTTTTGTTGCCATTCTAACTTTGTCGAGTTATGTTAGTGTCACATGTAATTTATGTACAGTCAATTACATTCATTTTATCTGTCCCAGTTAAATAAGTTACGGCGTAATTAATCTTTATGAGTAATATATGTCCGAGTCGTCGAGTCTCTCAAGTCAACATACCTCTTTAGTCAGTCAACAGTCAAAAGTCAGACTTGGACAATCCTGTTGCCTCGAAGAATGAATTTAACTTCCTTTTTCCTTCTGGTATTTTCCGTATTCTCCGTCTTATTCTTCGTTGGGGAATTCGTAGTCGTCGTCGAAGTCGTTCTCGTTGTAGTCGTTGTACTTGTAGTCGTCGCACTTGTAGTCGTCAACGGATCTGGTAGTAGTTCAGCGGGAAGCACACCGATCTCATCGTCACTGACCACTGGAGTCGGTAGGAACGAAATTACTCCTTTCTTCAGCATTTCCGCATACTGCTTATTGAATGTCGGAAGATCTTCCGACGATCTTTGATTCTCATTCAAATAAGCATTTACTTTAGCTAGATTAGCCTTTATTTTTTGGATTTTAGCCGATGTTAACCCTTCGTGTTTGTGAACGGGTGACACGACAGAATGTTTGGATGAAGCGTGGTCGTAGGAATACGTGTGTCTTGGATCGTAATCCGTATAGCTGTCCGCCATAGCTGGTTCTCCATAAGAGTTCACAGCTTCCCACGCCATAGGTTTGAATGGCGGGTAGGGCTGCGGCGGTGGAGGCATTTGGTCGATCACGGCTGTATCATCCGCGTGGATTGGAGCGGCCGATGTGAACACGTCTTTGACTGCGCTGAATACTGTGTTTAAGATTGAAGGCGGTGGTTCTAGTGGGGTGTATCCTTGGTGGGCTTTATGGTGGGCTGAATGATGAGTCTCGCTGGGTACAACGTCGCCCACAGGCGTGAGGATCACCAGGCCCGCGTGCAAGCCACTCAGTTTGCCCCTACCTGTCTCAGAGAAATGTCAGTCAACGTTACAAGTTACGTCAACGGTCAGTGTAGGTTACGTAACGGTGCCATATCAAATTCATGTAGACCTTTCTAATGCTATAAAGGTGATGATTATATTATTATGCACATTAAATATATAGGAACATCGTTGTATGAAGACATTAATGAGTTGGAATCTGTGTAATTATATTTAATTACAGGCGCTATACGATCGGGATCAAGCAATATTGAATAGACGTTGCAAAATATTATGAAAAGCCTGGCTCATGAAATGACTCATTTGAAAGCGTTTAGAATAATGTAAATAAACAATAATATGCAATGCGTGATACCGATAACCTTAGTCATGATTTTAAGGAAAACGTACCTTGGATTTATAAACCATAAAAAGATTTCAATAGTTGAAATAATGGTAACAATGTGCTAAATAAAGCACGCTTGTATATTACACCAGTGATGCTAGGTATGTCATGGAAGTAGCTTGAGGCAGTGTAATGAAATTATTGATATAATATATTATAGATAGGTAAGTATATAAAAATATGCAATATTTCGGTAGATTTCTGGTAGCGAGTGAGCTTTAAGCGTTTCCCAATTCAGCGAAACATTGCTGTACAACGGACTAAAGATAGATACCTACCTAGACTTTACAATATATAAGTAAGTAAGTAGTACTTAATTTGTAATTATTGTCGTGTTTGAATGCGTTTTTATTCAGATATAGTAGGTAAAATAATTAGTTATGACAAATTAAATAAGAATGATTAACTAATATTTATTAAGCAAGTAGGTGTTAAAAATAAACTAATGGAAACCCAATTAATATCTACATAAGAGTCATAAGATGTACCTAGTTAAATTAATTTGAAAATGAGACCTTGATCCTCTTTTATTAATGTTTATGGAGGATAATGACTTGCACATAATTTATTTTATAATAGACCATAATAGTTATGCAATTTTTCCTCTTTACGCACTGCAAGGAAATATTTGAACTAATCACGTTAAGTTTTAGGTTAGGTTAGGTTAACTAGGTAGGTAAATAAGATTTCACAATTTTTCATAAAATAATCAGATATGCGTATTGCTTAGGGAACTCTGTCTCGGATTGTTTTTAACCGACTTCATTAAAGAAGTTTACGTAGTTATTCAACCCGTATGTGTGTAGGTATACCTATGAGTATGTATGTTCGCGATTATTTCAAAAACCAATGAACCCATTTTGATGATTTTTTCATTGTCGTAATCAATAATACATTCAGAAAGGTTTCAGAATGGTTTTAGTATTAACACACTTAAATATCGTTCTTTTGTATCTTCACGAAATTATACGCATAATTAATCTACCTACCCATATGTCGCTAATATTTTTGATTGGTATCTACACCGCTTTCGCTGAGATTGCTGGACCGATTTGCATAAAGTTTTTGGATTATTGAATTCGGTTGAATTTTTCCTAAAATATAGCTTGTTTTTGAACTTCAAGTTGAAGTAACAGCAGATAGTCAGCTAAAAGAGTGATGTCTGTTGTACCTTTCACAAATTCTTCCGACCAATAAAGGTGTTACGCAAGGCGGTCCTAGCTGCTAACTGCTTTTCAAAATACGTGCCCATCGACCGACTGGACCGTGTCACACGGCACAATTTCGAACCCCAATACTTACCTATACCTACCTATAATTTAAAACGATACGTAACCAAATTTTGTGGGTTATTGGTGCAGATATAAATATTTATACGGACGTTTATTAGTCACTCGTTTAAAAGTGACATAATCGCTGTCGAAGATTAAATAATATTGTAAGTACAATGTGGGTTTTTAGTGAATCGAATCGTCTATAGACACGTTTTATTATGTATTATTTTTAGTTATATATACAGAACTTTCGTTCTGAAAATAAACTCATAATATTATCATCATTATTATCAACCCATTACCGGCTATTGCTACTACGGGGCACGGATCTCCTCTCAGAATGAAAAGGGTTTAGGCCGTAGTCCACTGCGCTCGCCAAGTGCGAAATTATAGAATTCACACGCCTTTGAGAACATTATAGAGAACCCTCTCAGGCATACAGGTTTCCTCATGTTTTACTTCGTCGTCAAAGCAAGTGATATTTAAGTAATTGCTTAAAACACAATATAACTCGAAAAAGTTGAGGTGCGTGCCGAGGATCGGACTCGTATCTACTCGTATTTTCATACTTTCTTTCAATTACCTATTACTTTTTTCAATGATCTTTACACATACTATTTTCAATTATTTTTTGACCTACATAAGTTCTTACAACACGTAAAAACCCTTAATTGTTGCATCACAGTAACAAGTTATCACCACACGCAGTCTATGAAAACAAGTACAAATTCGACACTATACCTGCGTATCAACTCGAATAGATTTTCTACTCGTGTGTCGAAAAGTTGTGGCATAACAAAATATCCATATTATGGGTTTTATAATAACGTTTTCAATACAGTTGTTTAACATGGCGTACTTTCAGAGGCTATAGTTATGATTCGAAAATTAAATCTTTTGCACAGGCATGTTTTGTTTTACGCGGTCGTGACTTTTGTTTTACGAGCTCGATCATTTTGTTTTGCAGTTTATTTTTAAATTTATAAGTCAATTTAAAAAGTTTAGTAGCAAGGAGTTTTCATACATAGAATAAAATCGGATAGATTTTATACGAGAAAAAATTAATAAATTGAATTCTCAAAATTCTTTTAAATGTTTGTTTATTATAATTAATTATATATTTAATTACCATTTTTAATTTAATTATTTTCACATTAACATATCTCAAAAATCGAATAGGCTGTATACGCGTAGACCGTTGCCTAGTTTCGTTTTAAAATGGCCAGTTGCTAAAACGCGCCATTTTCTAAAAGTTTTCATTTTTTGTGTGATAAATTGATTATTTTTTGTAAATATGAGTTCAAGTACAAGTGATATTATGGAATTAACTCCACCTGATATTTTATCTGGGGCAAAAATTACGCAAGATGGAATTTTGCCCCCAAGATTCCGACAAAGATAGGTACGTACGTAGGTATGTATGTGGAAATAAACATTTGATTCTTCGATTTGTTTTTTTACTATTTCCCACAACTGTATTGAAAAACGTCGTGTGATACACGGGTGTATCGGTTATTGCAAACTCGTGACATTAAAAACCCTCACCTTCGGTTCGGGCTTGTTAATGACAGCTCGTTTGCAATAACCAACATTCCACCCTTGTATCACAATGTACTAAAGCTTTGCAGGGCACTATAACTATAGTCGTTTACAAATATGTGTGGTGTCATTTTTCATGAGAAAACTTTTGTATCTTTTCTGTGTGACCACAATTGAATGACCAATATTGAATTAGATAGATAACTTTGAGTTTCTCAGCGTGACATGACGTCTTTTCTAATATGTGATCGTGACTTTACAATATGCTGATCAGTAGCTACCTATAGCTCTTTAACGTCCCATTACAGCTGGGCATAAGAATTCTCTCTAACAGGAGAGAGGGACCCGCCACGCTGCTTCAATGAGGTTTGGTGGAATTTAAAGTCACACGATAGTGATAAAAACGGTTCAACGTGTTCTCCGAGGCACGTGGGTGAAACACCGAACACTACTAACTCCGTGCTGGCATTGAGGATTTCTTGACAGAAAAAACCCATACCTAACAAATTTTGACTCGTCTCGGGAATCGAGCCCAGGTGATGCTAACTGCTAGACCGACGAAGTAACCGTACCAGAACGTAAAGTGGATATAATTTTGGCTTGTAATTTTGTTCAATAGTTTTAGTGTTCTACGTCGAAATGCGAAAAAAATAATTACCCTCCTCCTTGAACTTAGATTTTAAAGTTTTAAAGTTAGCCTATTATTTTAAAGTTTTAAAGTTAGCCATTTTAAAGTTAGCCTTAATAATTAATTTACTGAAAAAATTCAACGTTTTACCTGCACAAACTAACAATTATTATGTTACAGTACATAACGCTCCCGTGGTGTTGAAATCAGGGAAGTGTTTTATTGTATTTGTTGGCACGAAAGCCTTACATCATATAAGGAAAGGAAGGTGGCTCTTTAGAGAGATAGGCAAACAGATAGGTCCAAACATTCGACGCGTAACTCAACTGTATGTACCAATCCAGATGGTACAGTGTAATTTGTGTTATGCCTCTTGTTCACGCATGTTTGTTTGCCGTGAAAAGTTACGGTTAATTCGCCGTGTGTAGACACGTTCTTTAGTGTTATATGGAGCATTATGGAAGCTTATTAAGCTTGGCGCTACGGCGGCGGCGCCGTGTATAAACCATGCCTGTTATAACAAGCGTCCATAGTGCTCCATACAACACTAACGACCGTATCTAACTATCTACATACGGCGAATTAACCGTTATTTTTCACGGCAAAGAAACGTGTGTGAACAAAGAGACATTGAGGTAGTTCTATGAGGTTGAACTTTTACAATTTTATGTTCTTGCTGACATCTTTTTTGTCGTGGTCTATTCATATTAATTTTAGAAGGTGAAATGTTAGTAGAATGTTAAGCTCGTCTCGAAAGCATTGATTACCGGTTGTTATTTAGAAACGATCGTTTCTAATAGCTTACATCTTTGGCTTCGATAATGATTTTTTTCGGATTTGTTCAATTTATTGTGAACACTGTATATGTATGTAAGTGTATGTAAGTGTATGAAATATGAATTTTAAGTGGTTGTAAAAATTTAAGAATGTTCTTACACAAGAATTTCAATTTATATTCACTCCAAGTTCACAGTTTGGCAGCTTAGGCATTTTACGTATATGAGAAAGTGTTTAAAAATTAATGTTTTCTTGATGTCATGATCATCATCATGATCAACCCATTACCGGCTCACTGCAGAGCACGGGTCTCCTCTCAGAGTGAGAAGGGTTTTGGCCATAGTCTACCACGCTGGCCAAGCGGATTGGCAGACTTCACACACCTTTGAGAACGTTATAGAGAACTCTCAGGCATGCAGGTTTCCTCACGATGTTTTCCTTCACCGTTAAAGAAAGTGATATTTAAATACTTAAAATGCACATAACTCCGAAAAGTTAGAGGTGCGTGCCCGGGATCGAACCCACGACCTCCGATTAGAAGTCGGTCGTCCTAACCACTAGGCTATCACAGCTTTGATGTATTTAAAGTGAATCTTTAAATTACAGTGTAAATGTGACCTACTTTGAACTGAACATATTTTTTTATTGTATTGGCATACGCTTGATGACAACCGTGTCTGAAAGCAATGATGAGGTCTAAGTTAGATCGCGCTTGCCTAGAAAATGCCTATTCACTCTTCTCTTGAAGGTACGAGGCGGGAAACACGGACACCGGAGGGGCGTCCCATACCCTTGCGGTTCGTATCAGAAACGTTGACGTGTTAGTTTTAACAGTTACGTGCGTATTAACTTCTGATTCACTCTGAGATTGTGATTGTGGGTGAACCGGACCGATGATATAATTCACTTTCACTGAAACCACCGGGTTCACAAGTGATTCGGTTACTGTACTACTATTGTGTGTCTTCCTGGGTATTAGTTTTAACGTGAAAGGAGGAAGGTGTCCAATTAATGATATATATATCTAGGTCATGTTAGACCTATGGGTTCCGAGGGATTATATAAGATTATAGATGTAAATACTGACCCTAATGGCTTTCAATATAAATTGAATAATGTTTTAGATTAAGCTGATGTTAATAATGTCATTAATGTCTTGGGATTATAATTTAATGGTCATATAGATTATGGTTCATTTAAAAAATATATTGATAGACAATCAATTACAATATATAAATATATAATGGGCAAAAATTATAACACTAAACATAGGTTAGGTGATAAATAAAGGCCTGAGTTCTTAACTCCTTAGATTACGTTTTTTATTGTGATTAAAATACTGCAATCTCAATAATGCACTTTAAAATGGATAAATAAAACCTTTCCTTAGGCAAAATAGAAGAAAGGTATTTACAGTTTGTTTTACACAAAGATATAGACAATGTTACTAGATCACGAAACTAAAAACAATGACATGTTACGTCAGTGGACGAGTATTGTATTGGCAAAAGTTCTTCAAAGTTAAGAATGAAGCCACTTGAGGCAAAGAAAAATGTTACGTTAACGAATGCCGGTTTCAGTTTAAAAAGGAAAGTAGACGATTATGCTAATAAGGTTTGGTATTTTTGGAACAGCATGCGGCTCAGAACAGTTAATTTAAATTTGAATTTACTTAATATATAAAACGTAATAGAACCCAATTATTTCAGTTTATAAACATTTTCTACTAAAAAGGCGTTACTGATTAATCGTCGTCAACCAATAGACGTTCACTGTTGAACATAGATCTATTTTAGGGACTTCTACATGGTACTGTCTGGCACCGTTTGTATTAAGCATCTCCTAAATGGGAGGTCTGCTAACACTGCGCTTTAGCACGCTGGGACCCCAACGACTATTGGTTCTTCGAACTTGGTTCATCATTTCAGCTTCGCAAATCGTTCAATGATGTTATATATTAATAGTTAACATCATTGAACTCGTTATGCTACGTCGATGACTGTGGTTCATCTACGGATCTTCTTATTTTTAATTTGATCGCGTCTTTAACGTACTGACTGACTCTGAGCTTTCTTATGCTCGTCATCTCTCTATATTATATCTCATCTATATTATAATTTGCTAATTATAAAAATAACTTTACCATAACCATAACTTTACTTAACCTCTTTAAAAGTCTGCATTGAAGTTGTAAAGGCAAAATATGAAAAATTGAGTGAAATATATACATATTATGCTTAATTTTTTCTAAAAAATTACGCAAATAAAACTTATTGTAGACATTCTTTATCTTAGTAGACAGACAGATAAATTTTTTGTATTTATTAGTTGAAAAGAAGCATTTTAAACTTTCTCAGCGACAGGAAGTATCTTATTCATACTTCTCTAAAATAAGCACAGCGCGCGAACATAAACGGATGTATATTGCTATGTACAATATAAAATGATAAACACATGGAATATATGAATATTATGTACAGAATTATAGAAGACCAGGGATGAAAGCAAAATGCACAGAATACAGAAACTTTGAGCATAGGTGAAGGGAACTTACTAAATCGTACCACAAGGATCAATAATTCCACAAGGAATTTCCTAAATCGTTATATTGATACAGAGGCTCGTCCAAAGGTTCTGGTATCGAGTGGAATGGCTCTGAAATGACGTCATCATTTACTACTGAGGACATCACTACATAGTCTGAAAAGTAAAGATGCCTAGTACAATTAAATATTCGCATCAGCGAATTACTACTACTACTATATAGTAACCGGCCGCCGCCGGAGTACGCCGCCGTCGGAAATGGGGCTACTTTTGTCTGCCCTTCTTAACGTGTAGAATTGTAAGCACCATTCCGAACCAGTGGTAGATTCATTTGTCGATTCAAAAGCACTATTGTAAAAGTTTATCTGAATAAAAAATATGTCTTAGACTTGCCTTTACACAAGTTTAAGAACTCTATTAAAAGTATGCTCATAAAAAAAGCTTATTATACAATTGAAGATTATATAAACGATAAAAAAGCTTGGATTTAACTCGTTCCAGCAATGCGCGAGACGGCATTTCAATCATGTACATTAATAATAATAATTGTTATAATGTTATTTTTTTAAAAAGAGCAACCGCCGAGTTTCTTGCAGGTTCTTCTCGGCTGGAACTGCATTCCGAACCTGTGGTAGACTCAATCGACGATTCAAAAGCACTTGTAAAAGTTTATTTGAATAAAAAACTTTTCTATTCTATTCTTTTCTATTCTATATAGTAGTACATATCAATGTACCTACAGAATTTCACATTGATGATAGATATTTGATAAACTCCTAAAAATGAAGTGTCTTTCTTTCAAAAGTATAAAATTCAACTTTTACGTAGGTAGATGAATATTATGAAAACTTAGAAAATTTTACGAAAATTATATGAGAGGTGCTTAATATGATTCATATCTTTATAATCAGAATCAGTTCCTGATTTCCTACATTATGCTGTGTAATATTTAAATTTTCATTTACCATTCTTTTTCTGATTTCAATTTAATTCGTTTATTTCATACGGTCTACTTAGTGTTTACTAAATTATGATTAGGTAAGATTTGCTATGTAGCGAATATTAAGAAAGCGACATGAGTCAATTAGTGATATATGTATGTTACAACATGAAAATACTCAAAATCATGATATTATACGCTAATTATTAACCGAACGTAATTTTAAATTAATTTCCATATGTGATATATCTATTGAAATGCATGCATTGTGTCAAAATTATTGATTTTGCTACAGTTTTTGTTACAATTTTGTTTTACTGGTGCTTGAGGCTGTGATGTGTACCTACTTCAAAAAATCTGCATAAATCCGAAAATTCCCAGGCATTATACTGGGTTTTCCCATAACCAAGTCTAGTCCAGTCCAGGTGAATCATAATAAGCTTAAACTTACATAAGTCATTTAATTTAAGCGGCTACAGAGATTGTTCAACTTTAACTTAATCTTACGCAACTGATTCGTTCTACATTTGAATCAATGTAATCTATTCTACGCTATCAAAAAAGTTATGTGATATTTTGAAGACGACG
Organism: Melanargia galathea; assembly: GCA_920104075.1. Classification (NCBI taxonomy): domain Eukaryota; kingdom Metazoa; phylum Arthropoda; class Insecta; order Lepidoptera; family Nymphalidae; genus Melanargia; species Melanargia galathea. The sequence continues at coordinate 4,176,908 of OV049855.1, forward strand.
CTGGCGCAGCGAAGCGTATATCCGCGTTATGTGGAATTTAGGAAATTTACATTTTTTGCTTTATAATTTGGTATTTTGCTAGGCGACTTTCAAAGCTAGTAAAAGTCGTACCGCGTACGTACAGAGTATTGCCAATAAACGTTAATTGTTCTTCCAGAAACCACATTTGAACAGTCTCAGAAATACGGAAGCCTATACCTTATCGTTCTGAACTTACATCTTTTTTGTGGTACTTTTGAGGCGTTATCAATTGTTTTTGTATGAATTTTGTGACCTAATTATTCACAATTCTATTCGTATTAAAACTTTCACTGCATTTAATGCTTGATGATTTTCGCAATTAAGTATGTAGATAAATAATTTTAAATATTCATCCTACTTAATAATTTAAATTTTAAAATATATTCTCAACAGTATTTTTTATAGCTGAATTATACACATTGTTACCATTTTTTCATTAATTAAAATATTTGGATTCTTAATAATCTTAACACAGATCTTCGCATTCGAAGTATTTTTCCTACATAATAGATCTCTGTACTTCAAATATATTTCCTACATAACTCTACGGGCTATTAACTATTACCTACATATTTATCTACTACATTTCGTGATGCATTTCGTCTGATCTGTAACAGACGCTAGCGGCTAGGTAACATTACGTAGGAACTGTAAAGAAAATCTATTTTCTGTGTGCATTAATGTAAGCAAAAGATCAAGTCTCTCACAAATGAATAAGATGATTTTCTTATATTAAGCTATCCTCTCTAAGTATACGCTTTCGCTAATTACGGTAATAGTCCTAAGGGTTCAGTTTGAACCTTTCTAGAACCTTTCGAACAACCCACTCAATAAGACTTTGAGATATTGAGGTTTATTTGCGGTAGATTTTATCTCAAGGCAATCAGATTTTTTTTTCTGAATATACGTACTTACAGTATGCCACAAGGCAAGAGTGCGGGCGATGTATGAAGCGCGACGAATGGATAAAATCCACCCGGATACTCCACATGCTTCGATTAGCCCCAGACTGTGACTAAGACTGACTTTTTTAGGCTGATTTTAGTGTCACGCTGATCGTCAACGCTGACAGGCCAGTATGTATGGTTTTTATAGAAGCGTTTTAGAATAACGCTGACCTCTCAGCGCTGACGCTCGTCAGCGTGACACTAAAACACTCACTGAAGACGCCTACTGTGTGGGCGGCGGTCAGCGCCGGCCAACTATAACGCTGAACTCTCAGCGCCGACAATCAGCATGACAATAAAACTAGCCTTAAGCTTTTTTCAGACCACGCTATAATAATATAATAGCATATAGCTCATAGTACAACAATGCATTATTATGGACACGTTCATACTTCACTTTACGATAATATGTGTCCATAATAATGTATGGTGCGCGATATAGTTGTGCTATGAACTCTATTATATTATAGCGAGTCTGAAAAGAGCTTAATTGACGTATGCTATAGGTGTCACACCTCTTGCATCGCCCGCACTCCACCCTATCGCGTACTGTGGTCGGTAGATGGTTTCGAATCTCGGTTTGCAAGCAATAAAACGGTGTCATACCATCCAGCTGTGAGGGGTATTTGTGTGCAGCGTATCCCGTAGGCGCAGACGGCCCCGTGTGCGCGTAGTGCGCGGGGGCGGTGCCGCCGTACACGCTCGGCTGAGCATACTCGATGTGCGTGGGAGGCGGGCCGTATACTGCTGTGGCTGGAAATCATAATAATAATGTATTAATATCAAATAAAAACTTGCCTGATATTACCGTAACTGATAAAAGAGAGCTGGAGAAAGAAGGTAGAAAGGATAAGGAGAAATCAAAGTTGTTTTGATAGTGTCAAGTTTCAAAATGGAGATGAGCAGAGCATGTCTGTAGGACCAAAGGTGACCGATGGTCATATTATTTGGTACTTGAAAGGAGACCACGTATCTAGAAAAGAAACTTGGAATGCTGGTTTTGATGATGATAATAAATAGAATATCCAGCTGAGTTTGTTGTGGGCTCTTCTTAGACCACGGCTCGTTTAGAACTCTCATAATTTTAGTTTTAAGCTGTAGTAAATAATTATTATCACCAGAATCTAATTTCATTATAAAATTTGATGAGATTCAAAAACTGAATAGTGTAACAATTTTGACGAATATTTAATAAATCCTAAATCTGGAAGACATCCATTTCAATAATTCAACTACGTTACTAAACTAGCGGGGCAAACTTGGAAGGGACGGGGAAGTAAAAAATGAAGAATATTAGAAAAATGTTGGTAGGTACCAGGATTGATTACTCTGTTAGCCAAAAATGCTTAGAAGTTGCAGCTGTGGTGCTAAGTACTGTAGATAACAATGTATTTAATTTATCATTTGTATTGATCCTCATTTTATTTTATGCTTGCTAAATATCAACCGATGATCTACCTTATAAAATTTAAACCATAAAATAAAATTCTCTTACGTAAAGTTGGTAGATACTGACACAGTTTGTGTTGCAAATACTTTAACGATGGCAATTAAACTTGGCAAAGGACTTTTCATAGCAATGAAATTTAGTTGTAAAGTGGAGTCGTAAATATAATATTAACTACATGAGTTGAGCCGATTCAAATAAAGGCTGATGTAAAATTTAATAAACTCGTGAGCACGCATAGTTATGCCATAATTTTGTAAAGGATGGTATTAAGAACAATATAATGATGTTATTGGTTAAAGGTTTCAACACCTTAATTAGAGGCGACCCAGATTGATTTTTGAATGAGGAACCATTAGAATGTGTTGCCGGCCTTCAAGGAATTTGTAAGGTATTGAGGTTTTTGTCAACAAATTTTCAGTAGACCAGAGTTCGCATTTGGCGGTATTTAACCCCATGCCTCGGAGAGCACGTTAAGCCGTCGGTCCCATTAAAATAACTTAATGTAAAAATAGTAGTTAAAGCCTAAATCTAGTTCCAAATTCCTCTCACCTATAAGAAGCATTTTCTGTGTTCAGCTTTGTGCGACGTTAAAGAGCCGTAGAGGCGGCAGTGTTATAAACGTTTGTTTGAATTATGCTGTCGTTCAAACAATAATCATAATTATGATCTTAATAAGTGGTAGTTATTTCAAAATCACAGACAGTCATTTCAATTTTATACATGTGTACTTACCAACATGTGGTTTCTTTGGACTCAAAGCAGCCGAACTGACTATCTTCTTGCCAAAGTTGCTCACAACATCCCCCTTCGATGATATAACCCTGCCCAATGTAGCCGCTAAGGCACCGCCTCCCTTGATAAGCTGGCCCTTCAGTATTGTGACTCCACCGGTGATGGCTTTCACGGCTTGGAAGAGAGTGTGCAGGATAGATTTCTTCAGGCCCCAGTAGTCCACTTTTTCACTGTGCTGTGAAAATAATTCAAGTTATGATTTGAACAATGAATAAGTAAAGGATGTTGGAAAATTATGGCATACATTCTCTTCACTATCTATACATCCTTGTTGTCTTTGGTCCTGTGCCTGATCTTAATTGCCGTATCATCTGACTATGAGAGTGAAGGAATAGATAGTGTACCTCTGCTTGCACACACACACTGCATGTACACTATAATATATTTCCTGCATAAGTGGCTAGTCTCAGTTGAGATTGCTCGTCGTGGCTGAATTTCAACCAGAAAAACATCGTAAATATAAGAAAAATCTACGTTTTTCTGTGCATACGCTTATAACTTCTAAACTTTTAATGGAACATCAACGTGACTTTCATCATTATTAAGAGCATTTCATGAGGAACTTTTATTAAATGATAACATGCATTCATATTCAACGTGAAAGTTGCGGGTAACTTCTAGAAATCAATGAACGGATTTAAAATATAAATGGCAAATATTGTCTCTACTGTACTTACTTGATACTTGTTGAACCTAACCTCAGTTGAACGAACTTACCTATACCAGTTTATCTAGTCTAGGATATAATTAGATCTATCCTATCCTAGGTTCGGAATAGCTGATAATCATGTTTTTTTCACACATTCACTCACTTACCAGCTAAGATATACAATTCATGATGTAGTTTATATTTTCTAATACCTCTACCCCGTAATTGGAGACTAGACTTTATTTTCAAATCATGTAACTACCAGTTAAGAGGTATGTAGACGATTAGTGGCAATTATCGCAGGTATAATCTAATCATTAATCTTTGATAGCAATTTTCAATGTTTACGTGATTAACGCTCATTGATCGTTTACCAAGATATATAAAGCAATTGTTGCAATTGACAATCGCTTCATTTCTCAAGGTAAGCGATCAATTAGCATTGACAATGAGCATCTATCACATAAACATTGACAATTGCCATTGATCGTTTCGGAGACCCTTTAAGAAGTTCCCCCGTGTTATTAAAAAAAGGCATTTACCGGTTCATAGGAATATCCTGTGTCTTCAGCGTGGCCAGTCTTGCTGGATGCCGACGCAATGAAAGACGCCGCTCCAGCCGATGCTTGTCCCAGAAGACCGACCTTGCTCTGCAACGCTGAGGATGCTTTGGATGCAACCGCTGATGTGATAGCTTGCGCTGATGAACGCTTAGTTCTGGTGGAAGAATGAAAATTGTAATAAAGTTAGTGAATTGTTAAAATGACTAAAATTGGTAACTGGATGATGGAATGAATCTCCTGGAAACCCTGAAATCGGAGTTCCTGATTTAAATGTTTAATTTCCCTCCTTACGTCTAGTAATAGCCTTAAATAAATACTTAGTCAATGACGCTCAGTCACTTTTAGACCAAGATCCCAGTGCGATGTGACATAACTTATTTTCGGAAAGATGAAACCTTAGGCTCTCAGTAGTGTCTCATTTGCTTTGAATAACTGCGTAATTGTGGAGTTCGTAACTGGGGTACTTATGGAGATATCAAGTGTGAAAGGTAACTGCTCTCGCACTCATACTCACGGTTGAATAATTTTTGTGATTAGTGGATGTTTGGTCTAGTCAAGCCCTTTCATTTGATTTATTTATATATTTATATATATATTATTACGTATTTTTTCACAAATCCCTCAATATGGGTAATATTGAGGGATTTGTGAAAAAATACGTAATCCGCTATATTATAGCGGTGGCCATCTTGGATCGATTTTCATCAAACATAGCTAAGAACACTTTCGACTAATTTACCTTTTAAACAAAAAAAACTGCATTCAAATCGGTTCATCCGTTTGAGCGCTACAGGGGAACAGACACACACACACTCTAAAGCGTCTGAGAAAAGTTCTGGCCCATGGAAAGTGTCTGATACTGTTGGTAGTGGTTCGGAGTAATATTCTACAATAGTAAGTTAAGTTACTCTTATTTTTAGTTACTTTCACACTTGATATCTCCATAAGTACCCCAGTTACGAACTCCACAATTACGCAGTTATTCGAAGCAAATGAGACACTACTTAGAACCTAAGGTTTCATCTTTCCGAAAATAAGTTATGTCAGATCGCACTGGGATCTTGGTCTATTTGGGATTTAGGGATTAATTTAGGATTAAGGGATCGATCATCAGTCATCAGTTCACGCTAGAGTGTGTCGCAACACAAGAAACTTTATAAGCACGACATGCTTTACATACATAAAAAAGCTGTGATAGCCTAGTGGTTAGGACAACCGACTTCTAATCGGAGGTCGTGGGTTCAATCCCGGGGCACGTACCTCTAACTTTTCGGAGTTATGTGCGTTTTAAGTATTTAAATATCACTTGCTTTAACGGTGAAGGAAAACATCGTGAGGAAACCTGCATGCCTGAGAGTTCTCTATAACGTTCTCAAAGGTGTGTGAAGTCTGCCAATCCGGTTGGCCAGCGTGGTAGACTATGGCCAAAACCCTTCTCACTCTGAGAGGAGACCCGTGCTCTGTAGTGAGCCGGTAATGGGTTGATCATGATGATGCTTTACATATTATGCTAAAACTGACTTTACCTCATAATCTCCTCTGCCGCTAGCCCTTCAGCAAGTACTTCCAACTGTTGCGGTGTCATCCTACTGATGGCAGCCATGTCGATGATGTCCAGCTCCAAGGGACCCTTCGGTGGTGCAGCCATAGAGGTAGCCATGAACACCATGCAGATGCAAATCTGGAAAAGAATATTGTCAACATCAATATAGTGTTTCATTGTTACGCCACAATATTCATTAGTAGCTGATGCCAGCGGCTTTGGGCTTACGGATTTAGGTTTTTAAGAATTCTGTGGGAACTTCTTTGATTCGTTGACGCGTGGGAGATCTTTCGGTAAAATTCTCGCCCGTCCCAGCTTCACCTCATCTTGTAGGTATGAAACCACCCTAAGGGTCGTACCGAGAGTCCGAGATGTTGAATAGCCTATAATAACCTTCCTCAAGAATTGGGCTATCAAATGTAATGACTGGTATTTCCAGAGATTAGCGCGTTCAAACAAACAAACAAACTCTTCTGCTTTATTACATAGAGATAGTCTACATGCATTGTCTAAATGCATTATATACAGATAGTCTAAATGCATTGAGTTGCAGAAGTTACGTGGCAACAGCAAAATCAAATTGTGAGTGATTTGAGTACCTGCGAGTACAATACCTGACCATATAGTTGAAGATGGCTCGATTAATTTGTTGATAAAAAGTTTGATACAAAATTGTTGTTAAAAAAGTTGATACTTTGCGAACCATCCCATGGTTTTGATAAACCAAAATTTTTCAGTGATGATTATATAAATATATAATGTATAAATTAAAGTAAACAAGACATGAGCCAAAATTGAAATGTTAAATACTGTTTCACACATTTTAGAAGGTAAGGTAAGGTACATACCTACTTACAAATTCATAAAAAAGCATTTTTCGCGAGTCACTCAATGCCCATCCAGTCACGATTACAAATGAAAATGAAAGTTAAGTCAATGATTTATCCAAATAAAATCATTTTTAAGTGAGGTTGGGGGTCTTGTGTGTTTGCATAATTCTTTTACATTGATGCGTTTTGCGCTTGACCGTCAATGACTTTTGAACTTTTAAGGTGTTTGCGATAATATTCGTAAGGATCTTTATCTACCCTTTTCTTACTTTACATACTTTTGTGATGGTTGTACAATATACATTATACAGTCTCTACAACCATGCTTTAAATGCCATCATACTAGAATCCAAAGTTGTAACCAACTGAACTACCTAATGCTGTAATTATCCAATGTCTGTTGTTCAAACCTATACTTATTCAGAAATATAATAATTCAAACCTTGCAGACATCTGTTACTCTTAAAACTGTCAAAAATCGGAAACCCAAATCTGAAGTAGAAAATAGAATGCAGAGGCTATTTACAGGACACTTATGTAATATAAGAAGATGGTTACATAAATGTCGCATAGAAAAGTCACCTGTATTACTTGTTCCTATCAAATATTATTGTATGCAGGTATTTCTCATGACCGCAGGCTACTCATGTTCCATAAACCATAAAATACTTATTGGTTGGATGAGGTAACCTCCGTTTCTTTAGTCACAGGAAATATATAGTTACTGAGAGTTAATTTAGCGTTAAAGTTTAACGATCTCCCTATGTTACATACATGTGGTTAAGGATATGATAATACGGAACTTATCACTAATGGTATTTGTATGTGCTTATATGGTGCTAATTGTGGTTAGGTTAGGTTCGATTTGTAAATTAATGACGTTGGGGATACTAGAGCAATAGTTCGCGTTCGTTCAAAACATCGCGTTGGTACTTAGGTACTCTCTGTACCCATATAAGGTAATTGATGTGCTCCTTGAAATACTATACCAATAACTTCAATTACTTAAATTATTATCATGTCTTGAATTGATCAAACTTTCTATATTGCTCTTACTTTTACTGTACTTATTCATATTTAAGTTGTATCAACGCACACCCTGTACCACTGGGGTTAGAAACTTGAAGTTTTGACGTAGGTCTCACTAAGAAAGTATTATTGGAAATTTCATAAATGGATTAATTATTGTATGAAAGTCATTTCTCATTTTTCAATCGTAACTTCGTAAAATCGTAACTTTCAGCTAAAAATAAAGAAATACTGGTCTAGGATCCCACCTTAGAAATTTCTACCCTCATCTGTTATTTAAACGAATTATATGTCAAATGAAAGATTATTTTATTCTTAATCGAACCGTATTTGGTTGCCTGGTCAAAAGTGGTGCTAAATCATGGTTGCCTGGATTTTAAGATATAAAATGTTCGGTGCGAGTGTTGAAAGTGACAGAAAAGTGTTGCGCGCGCAATTTCATTTGACAGACAAAGATGCAGTGAGGCAGGCGTGCACTCGGCAGGTGCTTAGTCTATACATAGATTAAAACCATAGACTTTCTGTGCCTCTCCATTAAAGATATTTACAAAAAAATAAGTGAGTGACGTAAGGGATAAGTAATAAAACGTAAAAAAGCTGTTTTTGAAAATTTTGTCTGTTTGTCTGTATGTTTGTGCATGTATTACGCAAAAACTACTGAATGGATTGAAATGAAACTTGGCATGATTTAAGTTCATACTACATAATAGCATATAGGATACCTTTTATCCCGAAATTCAGCAGAGTTCCCTTGGGAGAGAGGATGAAAGTCAAAATACACATTTTGACTTTCATCCCCTCATGCCAAGTTTCATTTCAATCCATTCAGTAGTTTTTGCGTAATACATGCACAAACATACAGACAAACAGACAAAATTTTCAAAAACAGCTTTTTTACGTTTTATTACTTATCCCTTACGTCACTCACTTATTTTTTGTAAATATCTTTAATGGACAGGCACAGAAAGTCTATGGTTTTAATCTATGTATAGACTAAGCACCTGCCGAGTGCACGCCTGCCTCACTGCATCTTTGTCTGTCAAATGAAATTGCGCGCGCAACACTTTTCTGTCACTTTCAACACTCGCACCGAACATTTTATATCTTAAAATCCAGGCAACCATGATTTAGCACCACTTTTGACCAGGCAACCAAATACGGTTCGATTAAGAATAAAATAATCGTTTAAATAACAGATGAGGGTAGAAATTTCTAAGGTGGGATCTCCTACTATACGTATTTAATAACTTTCGCTAATTCTGTCCTGAATGACAAGGAGTGGGGTGTTGGGTGGTGGGTGGGGAGGGTTGGTAACGTTTGAATAAAGAATCATTTTTTTAAAGCCCTTAATTTACATGGGCATCAGCTAGTATATTATATTATGTCATGTCTAGGAAAGAGGTTCTTTTTTATACATCATCGTCCAATAGTTCGTCTGGCGAGTATCCCGAGAGTACTCGCCTTGGCAGTGAAAAGCGAAAGTGATACGTGCGGCGTTGCCACAGGCGTGCTTCCGCTTACGGCTTACTGGTTTGTGGTGCGGCCACGACACCAGCGATAAATTAATCGATTTTTGCTTCGATGACAAATGAGCTGACCCCCCTGCCACACACTTGTCGAATGGCATGGAAGGTAAGGAGGCTGAGACGTAGTATGGCAATAATACTCGTCAACTGCAAGTCATGCTTGAGGTACGCTTATTCCTTCCTTTCCTCGCTACTCCTCATGCCTCTCGACGAGTTTGTGGCAGTGGGGTTAAATGCGATGTCTATCTATTGAGATGCAATGCGTTGGTGCACTTCTATTTTAGACTGCAGTCTAAAAGATCCAACTTTAAAGTTCGCCAACTTTGAACTGGTGTAAGGGCATATGACAATCAACTAGTGATTCGCTCCGGATTGACGAATACCTAAAATCTCGAGTTAGGTACTATAAGTTCGAACTTGAACAAACTGTCCAAACACAATGCTAAGATAATAATATGAGTTAAGATAAGCGTGATAGATGGCTATCTATCAGCACAATTGTGTTGAAACACATTCATCAAATCACGCTCTTAACAGTCTATCGCATATTTAACGGAGCGTCAAGTCTATAAATAAATCTTGATTGTACAGTAAATGCAAGATTATTTAAAACAGTCAAGTTTCGTGGCCATGTGCATTTAAATTTGCTAAGAGCATCATTTCCTGTTGCCGATAATAATTTTTGTGGGTTAATTATGTAGAAAGGGTAGATTGCTCTTGATGCCAACTTTTATGATGTTACGTCAAGATTAGACGCTAAGCTGTGTGAAGTTTTGTGTGATGTTTTGCTGATTGTTATCCATAAAAATTGCTTCATGAAATAGAAAACTTCGAAACTAAAAAAATTACTTGCTTTAGACACACAATACATATTATAATACTATTAGTAGTTAGTACAAGTTTTAGAGTCGATAATATTCACTCTTGCGCGTTAGTAATTTTTACATTATTTGTCGTTGTTATTCCTTAATACATCACATTTTCTTTCCTTTTCTCTTACCAGTTACCAAATCTGCCATCTTTATTTTAATAGTAATATACTATTAGTTCTTTGATTGAAATATTCATATAATTTGATAGATCTAAATGTGTGTAATGAAATAGAATGAAATGGATAATATTACATTTTCAGGTATCAATCTGGTTTTGTTGAGAGATTGCGTGTAAAAAAGAGTATTGCACCACCATGCATAGCCCTCAATTTTCATATCAAGTTGCACGTGAGCATGCTTCGCTGATCAATGAGATTGTATGGTGTAAATATTATACTGATGCTAAGGTTTGTTGGCATAGAGTTTCCTAACTGCAAATAACTAGACACTAAGAGGTTGTTTACCACCTTCTGATTAATTAAGGAAGGGATAGCACTTTTTTTATATCTGTTACTTAGTTTAGTTTAGAGATTGTTTGCAAAATAATTAATACTTACAAATAACCTTGACTATACAGCCTTTGTAGAAACTAAATACTCACCATCGATGCTTGTAGGTGTATATGGAGTTCAGTCTTCTGACTTCTGAATTTTTAAGATTTTTTGGTTACTCACATTAAACCCTTTATCAAAAATATGCTAACTTCATTAAAATTAAAATATATAGAAGTTGTGAGTAAAGTTGAAGCACGAAGAGCAAAACCGTGCCTGACAGCATTGGAATAATGTTGTAGGAACTTATGACTGATGAACATTCGTTAATCAAAGATGGCAGGATTACAGTTAGTCTAAGATGTATTAACACGTCATATCCACCTAAGGACAGTGAAATAGTATGTATTTGTAATTATTTGAATGCAACTGAATTTTGCTTAGTAAAAACCCTCATAAATTCCGTCCGACAAAATGGGATACCTAAATTAGTAAATAAAGAAAGTGAAACGTTAATACTGAAAAGTTAAAGAAAATAGGCGTGGTTCTGTAGAAATCTGCGAGGAAAAGGAAGTCCGGTTGGAGGTCACACGCTGACATTTCAACGTTTCCAAATTTTTTTGCAAAGAGGATACACAACAATTTGTGCAAACTGATGTCAAAGAATTAATCTGGAGTGTAAACTAGAGAATTTACTTACGACTAGAAGATGCCCACGGCTTCGCCCGTGTGGATTTAGGTTTTTAAAAATCCCGTGGGAACTTTTGATTTTCCAGAACAAAAAGTAGCCTATCTGTAGTAACCCGTTGCACCAAAATGGAAAAATTCCGTGGGATCCCCACGATTTCGGAATGCAATTGCTTACAGCATCAGGGTTAAGGAGTTGAATATGTACCTACTCGAGTTCATTCAACGATAAAGTCTTTAAATGGTACCCCCAATATCTATTTATATAACCGACAGTTCCTAAATCCCATTAGTTTTGGGGATCAGTTCCCCTACAGCATCAGGATTGAGGAGTTGGAATCCAAGTTTTTTGTAGGACAGTGTCGCAATATTACTCTATCGATTAAAAAAATAATTACGCAAATCGGTTCAGAAATCTCGGAGATATCGGTGTAAATAGGTAGAAAAACACAACTCCTCCTTTTTTGAAAGTCGGTTAAAAAAGTAGCCTATGTTACTCCCTGGTTAATTCTCTACTTGTATATGAAAGTCCCGTCAAAATCGGTTCAGCCGTTCCGAAGATTAGCCCGTTCAAACAGACAGACAGACAGACAGACAAAAATTTTAAAAACGTGTGATTCGGTTATGGTACCGTTCAAATAACCATATGAGCTTAATATGAGGTAGTTATTTCGATATTACAGACAGACACTTCAATTTTATTTATTAGTATAGATGTCATCGCTTAGGCAAATTTTTTCCACTTCAATGTGTATTCTTTAAATATTTATTTTGTCATGAACAACTTTAATTATTTTACCTTCTATTTGTGTATCTTTATTATTTCTTTAGTTTAGATATAAGTATTTTCGTTATATTCATAGATACAATAATAAATGGTTTAGCTGTAAATATAAGAATTTTGAGAGTTTAGATTGTTAATAAACAGTGAAATACTTACCAAATAATTTGTTAGATGAGATCTGATTTGACCCCACCATACAATTGGATATAGCCCACGCGAACGGAACGCTGCTAATTTTTCTAACCTTCCTTTAAAAAACTTTTAATCTAGTATTTCTCCCTAACTTTTCGTTTCGTGTTCAAATCGCTAATTTAAACATTAGCACAAATAATCAAGTTACGAGTAATAGTGCTGCAAAACAAACGCTAAGCATCGATACCGACGTATATGTATAACGGGTTTTTAGCAGACTTCTTGTTTAACACGTACGAGTGGATACGTTATGCCTTGTCACAGGCCAGGTTGCGGACAACGACTTATAACGTAACCGTACGAACGAAAGTGAGTCCGTTTTGCTTTCTGAACCACAGCCGTGTGCCACAAATTATCTGCATTTATGTCACATTTATTGTGTTTGAATTGTAACCGTTATCGATGGAAAGCGGTGACGCCCATCACTAGCGGAAGATGGCTTGTATGGCTTCATCATTTTGAACCAAATACAAAAAGGAGGTGGTTCTCAATAATACAATGCTATTAAGCTTCCTTCTGTAAATGATCTTTATGAGTAAAAAGATTCTACTGTCTATGCATAACATGTACGTACAAACAAAATATATTATATTGGAAATCAGTTTTTTAAGGACTAAGTACAAGTTGCTGTATTTAAGAGTCAAAAGTGTCTGTTATGAAAGCCTAATTATTTTATTTTAGTATTTACACTATTATTTTGATTTGTAAATAGTTACATTATAAAAAGAAAAACTGCCAGAAGGATTTTCAATAAGATGAACTTGAGGTTAATCGTCGCGTATTTTTACTAAAATATTTGGACGGTGTACCTATTTCATTTTAACTCAAAAATGTAGGGCAATGTAGGGTTATTTAGGTGTATGAAAAATTTGTTGCTTACTATTTATGTAGAATTATTATTCCAGCAAAAATAAACAGTCAAAAAGATCAAATTGTATACGTTTAGTTGCGAATAGTCTGCGAGATTTAACCGTTTCATAGCACTTGCCTATTCGACGGACGTAATGAGCACAAGTTATGTAATCTCGCGTCGAGTCTCCGGAGGCGAGACGAGCCGTTACGTTGCCCAAAAAGGTTAAAACGGAACTTGACGGTTTACTTTTTACTATCTTTTGTTACGTCGGATAAGTGATATTAACTAGCCACCTATAGCCGCCACTCAAATTAAATCTTTGCAATAATTAATGGTTGAGTAAACACGAAGATTCACGTACCTACTACGCCTGCTCGAGATTTGACACAGAGATCAGCCACCTATAACAGCCGCTACTCAAATTACATTTTTGCAAGAATTTACTGTTGAGTAAACATGAAGATTCTCGTACCTACTACGCCTGCTCGGGGTTTGACACAGAGATTAGCCACCTATAATAGCCGCTACTCAAATTAAATCTTTGCAAGAATTAATTGTTGAGTAAACATGAAGATTCACGTATTGCGTATTGTATCTGCTCGGGGTTTGATACAGCGATTAGCTATCTGCAATGGCCAACTAACTCTTATTAAATCTTTGCAAGAATTAATTGTTGAGTAAACATGAAGATTCACGTATTGCGTATTGTATCTGCTCGAGGTTTGATACAGCGATTAGCTATCTGTAATGGCCACTACTCTAATTAAATCTTTGTTATAATTAATTGTTGAGTAACCATGAAGATTACCAACTACGCCTGCTGCTGGTGAAATTCCGGTGGCTGAAGCAGGGTCGAAACACACTCCTGACACTCTATACAAGCTAATCTATTAATGATAAGGACAACAAGCGAGACCAGGACAAAGCTATGCGTAATTATGCTACTAGGTATACTTCTACGTTGCAAGCCACGGCGGGCAACGATTGGCTGTGGGAGCGAATTTCACTTCTTTTCGCAGTAGCATTCATGTCTTGAAGATTTACAGCCACCTAATATACTTGCGAGCAGTTTGTATGATCATATCCTACTCTTCGTAAACATTTTTTAATATAAACTCCTCGATTTTACTCTAAATTCAATTGTAGGACCTCCAGCGTCAGCGTTTCAGCGTTTGAATTACATTATGAACTTTAAAAAAATACAGGAAATATTTAATCACTGCCTCCAATACACATAATGAGTATCTGGTACATTGATGAAACCTTCAGTGTGTCTCAACAAATAATTACAGAGCAATTTTCAAAAAATTCAAATCGTTACATTCGTCCATATGAATTTTCCGGCCAACTCTAGTGACTAATATATTTACTCAAAATGACTCTGATATAATATTGTTCTACAGTCAAATATCACGAAATACCATAACCGGATGAAAAGCCGGAAAGAAAGCTACGTATCGTACTCAGAAAAAGAGCTCGGCCTCGAGCTTGCGTTAATGGTGGGTGATTAGCGACGAGTGCTTTGCGAAATTGTTTTGCAATAACTTCGATCAATTATGTATTGATATGCTGTAGGTCGTCCAAGTGTGTGTCGTCCCTGATAAATAAGTTCGATTGCGAATCTATTTCCAGAAAGGAAGCCAATAACATGTCTCTCACGATGACGCTGTGTGGTATTAAATGTCGTAAAAATACAAGTGTAGTAAAGTTTTAGTAAAGAGTATAGTAAAGCGTAAAAGTGTAGTTTTAAAAAAAAGTAAAAAAAATCTATTTTTGTCTTCTTCTGTGCACATTCCCACTTTAGGTGGGGTCG
Source organism: Melanargia galathea (assembly GCA_920104075.1). Taxonomy (NCBI): domain Eukaryota; kingdom Metazoa; phylum Arthropoda; class Insecta; order Lepidoptera; family Nymphalidae; genus Melanargia; species Melanargia galathea. The sequence goes on from OV049855.1 coordinate 4,191,950, forward strand.
GCTCTCAGTCCTAATTAGGTGGCGCGGGCGCCAGGACGATCTGTCCTGGGTTGTCGGATCAGGCAATTTATTCTCTGACAAGAGTTTTGTCATACTGGTCCACCACGTGGCCGGAGGTCGTCCTCTGTCTCTCCTGCGTTCTGGCAATTGAAAAGCTTTTTTCACTACGTGTTCCTCATCTCTTCTCATCACATGCCCATACCATCTAGCCCATACCAGCGAGATGGCATTTCAATCATGTACATAAATAATTGTTATATTGTTATTTTAAAAAAAAGAGCAACCGCCGAGTTTCTTGCAGGTTCTTCTCGGCTGGAACTGCATTCCGAACCTGTGGTAGATTCAATTGACTATTCAAAAGTACTTGTAAAAGTTTATTTGAATAAAAAACTTTTCTATTCTATTCTATTTTTAACCCCCGACGCAAAAACGACGGGGTGTTATAAGTTTGACGTGTCTGTGTGTGTGTGTGTGTGTGTGTGTGTGTGTGTGTGTGTGTGTGTGTGTGTCTGTCTGTTCCCCTGTGGCGCTCAAACGGGTGGACCGATTTGAGTGCGGTTTTTTTTGTTTGAAAGGTGAATTAGTCGAGAGTGTTCTTAGCTATGTTTGATGAAAATCGGTCCAGGATGGCTGCCGCTACAAAATGGCGGATGATATATTTTTTCACAACTCCCTTGATATGGGTATTAAATGAAAGGGCTTGACTAGTAGAATAGCACTATTGCAAATTCAAGATGGCCGCCGCCACTAAATGGCGAATGTCGGGGGTTTTTTAAATTTTCAATTTACACTTGTATTCTATTCTATTCTATTCTATCTAAGACAGCACTCTGTTAACTTTTCTGGTATAGGGGCGACTTTGAAACTACCACGGATATGTACGTTTCGTACTTTGTCTAGTCTCGTCACGCCTCCACAGCCGGAATGCCAGTCTGAATACAGAATCTGAAGATTTCAGATTCTGAATTCAGACATGCATTCCGGCTGTGTGAGGCCGGCCTCAGACACATTTTGTCAGATCGATCTGAAAAAATCAGAATGTGTGTGGGGAACAGTGAAATTGTATGCATTTCTGTGCTTTCTGAATTCAGATTCTGAATTAAAATTCTGAATGATTCCGGCTGTGTGAGGCCGGCCTAATGTCTCAGACGTAAAAACCACCGCCGATCGAAGACAGAAGTGAGAATATCCACATTAGCGTTTCCGTCTTTTCTGAATAATATCGTTATTTTTCTTTACTTTTCAGATATCCTATTATCGTCACTTTTCTAGATATCCTCGGCCTCGGCTTATATTAAGATAACGGGATCAATGGAAAGCTCCATATACCTAACAGCAAGAAGAAGTCATGAAGTCGTTTTAACTAGGAAAAGTCATATTATTTACTTTGAATGCCCAACTTGCACTTTAATTCAACATTCCTTAATTACTCTATCAATTTTTACTTAAATACATAGGTTTACTTTAATACTATAATTTAATACAAGCATTAAAATTGGATATATGTAGGTACGTAGTAATGAGAGTTACGAAGCACCTTGTTTGTTCTCAATCATCATCATCATGATCATCATGATCAACCCATTACCGGCTCACTACAGAGCACGGGTCTCCTCTCAGAGTGAGAAGGGTTTTGGCCATAGTCTACCACGCTGGCCAAGCGGATTGGCAGACTTCACACACCTTTGAGAACGTTATGGAGAACTCTCAGGCGTGCAGGTTTCCTCACGATGTTTTCCTTCACCGTTAAAGCAAGTGATATTTAAATACTTAAAACGCACATAACTCCGAAAAGTTAGAGGTGCGTGCCCGGGATCGAACCCACGACCTCCGATTAGAAGTCGGTCGTCCTAACCACTAGGCTATCACAGCTTTTTTTAATCATCAAACTTCATCAAATCAAAATTCAGCAATCATCTTATTTGAAACATATTATATCGCCTATGGAGATTATGAAATATTATATTAAAAAGTGAAGGTTCGACCATTAATGGTAAAAGAGCAATATTATAAAACAGTAAACATTCACCGAGATGGACTCTTGTGTAAGTAAACTGTGTCAGATGTGAATGTATCGGCTCTCAATCATCGGTCTATGGGTTCAGGTTTGAGCACTTTATTTACGACATAATTAATTAGTAACGTATTTCGGTTTTGTAAGTATATAACTAGGTAATTACCTACCTAATTTTTGTTAATACTTTTTTCTTAACCCCCGATGCAAAAACGACGGGGTGTTATAAGTTTGACGTGTCTGTGTGTGTGTGTGTGTGTGTGTGTGTGTGTGTGTGTCTGTTCCCCTGTGGCGCTCAAACGGGTGGACCGATTTGAATGCGGTTTTTTTTGTTTGAAAGGTGAATTAGTCGAGAGTGTTGTTAGCTATGTTTGATGAAAATCGATCGAAGATGGCCGCCGCTACAAAATGGCGGATAACATATTTTTTCACAACTCCCTCAATATGGGTATCAAATGAAAAGGCTTGACTAGTAGAATAGCATTATTGCAAATCCAAGATGGCCACCGCCACAAAATGGCGAATGATGGTGGTTTTTTTAATTTTTAATTTATACTTGTAGTCATCCATACTCATAAATACTACTTATCTAATTTTAATTCCACTGTCGACAACTTACAATAACTTTAGGTATATCAATGTAATCCGCCTCGTTGATCTAGTGGTTAGCATATTCGAACGCAGATCACGAGGTCCCGGGTTCTATTCCCGGATCGAGCAAAATATTATTGTTAGGTATTGGGTTTTTCTTTCAAGAACTTCTAAGTGCCAGCCCGGAGTTGGTAGTTGGTAGTGTTTCACCCCAGTGCCGCGAAGAGCACAATAAGCAGTCGGTCCCGGTTATTATCACTATGTGACAATAGTCGTTAAAGCCCGCCAACCCGCACTGGAGCAGCGAGGCGGGTCTAAACTCTAAATCCCTCTCTCCTATGAGAGAGGAGGCCGTTCTCAGCAGTGGGACGTAAAAAGGCTGTAGTGTACCTCCGTGTTTCCGGGAACATTTTTAATCAAATGCCTTGTATTTATTGGACGGTACTTAGTATAATACCTAAGTATTATGTATGAACAATGCCTTTGGTGTGGACTCTACCTAAGAGATGAGTCAAACATGTGAAAGTAACAGTCAGTTTAATGTGCCAACATAAGAATACCTCATCGTACATCTAATATACCTACACTTGAATGTATAAATAATCTTACGTAAAGTTACGCTTATTTACGAAAAATTCACACCAAGTTTCGAATTAATAGATGCTAAACTTTTTACACTAAAAAGTATTTAGTGCCTGTTTCACCACCTTCTGATATGTATTAGATAGCTATCTACAACTTTTGTCTTTGTCACTTGACATAAAGTAAGAAGTGACAAAACTTACGTTTAGGCTATCCAACACTTATCAGAAGGTGGTGAAACAGGCCGTTATTCTACAGGTTTTTCTTTGATAATAATTTGCACAAAGAACGGTGCAAATTTTTACATAAAGAAAACTTGTTTAGTATCTCTAGGTTAGTGTAAAATAGCAACATTAGGTCATCACATAATATTTGCGACTAGCTTTTGCCTGCGACTTCGTCCGTGTGGATGCAGTTTTTTTTTAATTCCATAGAACCGTTTTGTTTTCCTGGAATAAAAAATAGCCTAGATCACTCATTGCGTAGTTCATGCTGTTATTTTTTTTATTCAACTACAAGTTAGCCCTTGACTGCAATCTCACCTGATGGTAAGTGATGATGCATTCTAAGATGGAAGCGGGCTAACTTGGAAGAGGTATGCATACCCCTGTAGGGCTATTCTCTAAAATACCATCTCGATATCGAAGCTCACTCAAGTGAAATAACTCGCTTCGAAAGCAAACTCACTTCACCTTGGTTTGATATTCTGTAAACATCTGCTACGCACTTGCGAAGTGAAGTGAGTTTGAGTGAGAAGACCTGTACTATCGAGTTTTACAGAGTACAAATTAGCAAACTCACCTCGAATTCACTCTCTATAATCGAAAATGACTTTACAGAATAGCCCTGCTGATCGGTGTCTACACGGCATCGTACCGGAACGTTAAATTGCTTGGCGGCACGGCTTTGCCGGTAGGTTAGTAACCAGCCACAGCTAAAGCCTCCCACCAGACCAGACCAGAGACAATTTATAAATTATAAAATCCCAAATTGCCCCTGCCGGGAATCGAACCCGGGACCTCCCACTTATAAGACCACAGCGCTCACCGCTGTGCCAGGGATGTCGTCAAAGTTTCTGTTATTATAAATGCAAAAGTAACTCCTACTTTTGAACGGTTTAACTGCTTAACGGATATTGACGAAAGGCAATGAGTCTAAATAACTACACGTTCATGAAGTCGCGAAATATGAATAGTCTTTTACTCGTAGAATAGATTTAATACAAGTATAAATTAAAAATTTAAAAACCCCCGACATTCGCCATTTTGTGGTGGCGGCCATCTTGGATTTTCATAGTGCTATTCTACTAGCCAAGCCCTTTTATTTGATACCCATATTAAGGGAGTTGAGAAAAAATATGTAATCCGCCATTTTGTAGCGGCGGCCATCTTGGATCGATTTTCATCAAACATAGCTAACAACACTCTCGACTAATTCACCTTTCAAACAAAAAAACCGCATTCAAATCGGTCCACCCGTTTGAGCGCCACAGGGGAACAGACAGACACACACACACACACATACACACACACACACATACACACACAGACACGTCAAACTTATAACACCCCGTTGTTTTTGCGTCGGGGGTTAAAAAGTTTAAAACGGCTAAAATACACGTTTAATTTATCATTTTGACGGTATTTTAGATGTAGATACATTGTTTGGTAACAGGAATCACTGCATCTTTGGAGAAAGCAAAACTAAATAAAAAAAATTTTCAAGTAAACAGACACCCAGATGTAGATAAATTAAATTCAGCAGTTTTCCATTGCACATGTGGAAAAGTACGTTCTAACAATGCTTCAACGTGTTCGCTGTTTTTACTCGGAAGCTATTGTTAAACTCAGTGAAAATATCTAACCATGTTGCCGTATCATGACTTCGATTTATTATTATTACTTTGCTATAAGAAGTCATCGACTTCATTGATCTATACATAATATAATTAAATCGTAGAATTGACGTATCTGTACATTGAAGATTTTTGCAAAATAATAACTGGGGATATAATTAATAGAATGTAAAAAGGCTATTTTTGAAATTTTTGTCTGTTTGTCTGTATGTTTGTGCGCGCATCACGTAAAAACTAATGAATGGATTGAAATGAAACTCGGCATGATTTAAGTTCATACTATGGAGTAACATATAGGATACTTTTTATCCCGAAATTCAGCACGGTTCTCTTGGGAGAGGGGATGAAAGTCAAAATGTGTACTTAGCTGTAATTCATTAACGGGTGGTCCGATTTCATTCATACTTTTTTTGTTAGAAAGGAAATACTTTAAAGATTACTGGCTAATCTCAGAAAGGCTGGATCGATTTTGATGGGACTTTCACTGGCGGATGTTTACATTTTGATCTACCTAAACATCCGCCAGTGAACTTTTAACAGTTTTTAGCAAGGTATGAGCTCAAAATGTTCTCACGGGATTTTTAAAAACCAGTATCCACGCGAACGAAGTCGTGGGTGTCCGCTTGTCTTAAATAGATGTGCAGAGTGTGTGCGGCGCGCGCTTTGAATCGGCACAAGAATCAGCTAATTTTGTATGGCCTTAGTCTTGTCGTAAGGCAAGACAATTAGACAACATTTTTCTTAAAACTTTTCTTGGGAGTTGGTTGGCAAAGTTTGGCCTCAACCTGTCTCGTTTTAATTGAAGGCAATGTTAACTCTTCGTAATGTAGGTCATCCAAGGCAAATATAGAGGACATCAAAATTTGATTTTTTTTTTTCTAAAATTGTCATTTTCAAACGTCATTTATACGGATACGTATATTGAAACATACGTGCCGTACGGCTCTTGTTATTCGAGAGGCTATTTCGGAATGTGCAATTAATTAGCTTTGAACGTATCAAATTAAAAGCCCTCTCCATGGGAGCGACAAATCGTTGATGAGTGGAGTCTAAAACAGTGATTTCTGAGACGTCTTCAGTAAAGAAGAGTACTAAAAATATATACATAAATAAATAATAAATTAATGAAATAAATAAATTTTGCTTGAGATATCATGATTTTTAGTGAAAAACGGCAAAGTAAAAAGATGCAAATCTAGGTTTGGAATTTCGCCTATTTTAGCAAATATTTGGCAATTTTTTACATGAACTAAAGATATTTGTAATTATTATGAAGTAACCTATGATAAGACTTCGGTCGTTTTTCAATTTTCTAGTTTCTTATATAGTTTATTTACGCACGAAGTTGCCCCAAAATTTGCCCAAAAATAGTGATTTTTCAAGCGTCATAACTTTCAAAATAAATATAATTTTACTAATATTTTTATTTTATGGCATAGATAATGGAGAGAGATATAAATTGATATCTGGCTTAACTTTAGACCTATTGCGACAAATATTAGAATAATAGGCGTAATACGTTTGTATGGAGAAGCGCGTGAAGAGAGCAGCCTTAACAGCTGACGCCGAAAACACTTTCTCGCTTCCAACGAGACAGTATGTCAACAAAAATCGGATTCAAATTCGGATTAGAATCGATTTAATTTGACTATAAACTATTAATCGTCTGTGAAAGTGAGTTATGGCGTATTTTTAATGTACCTATCTGTAGAATGATATAGAAAGTTTTCTGGATCTCGTTATTAAGAACTAGTTTATCCTGGAGTTAATGGCCTTTGAGCTAACGTGCCTACATTGTCTAGCTATAGAGCTATCTGCTATCTGTAGCTATATAGAACTATCTATTTTTTGAGATGGATGAATGATGTAGGTACCTACCAATAATTTTCTCAAACAAAAGTGATTAAAGAAAAATTTAATTCATATTTTTTTTAATTGCGCTTTGAACCTATCTTCATCCAAGAGCTTGTGTATCTATGGTTGTTGTGTATATATTTTTCAATTAGGGCTAGATAACTTTTGGGTTGAAGCAGTAAAAAATTGCTGAATCTATCCACAAAACAGCTAAGGTGGCTGACGAAGAAAAAGAAGACTAAAATCGAAGCTTTCTAAGTTTTTTTTTAACTAACGATTGACATTGACAGTTAGACTTTTTAATGAGACACAGACAAACAATCGAACGCGAATAGAATACTGAATCGCAATTTCCCCTTACCTTGATATTACGTGTGTTAGTCATCCTGCAAAACATGTGTTACGTGAAAGTCACTAGCGATATACGCACAATCCACACACAGATTATTAATTATCCAATATATTCAACAATAAAAAAAATCGATTTTACACAGTTCAATTCAAATATCGATTGTGGTCACGATTTTTCAAAATGGCGTAGGTACGTTGGCGCCAAATTTTGGTTTCGAATTTCGAACTTTCTCGCGCGCGGCTATACGCGTGCGTCGTGCCTCGGTCGCTGTCACTCTCACCGGTCGGTGGTAACGTTTTTTCTTTTTATTTATGTATACCGATCCCCGCTCTTATTGCAATTGTATTATCTCATAATAATGTTATCAAACTTTATTTGGGGCATCTGATAGCTTTGGGCATTGGTCTCTGAACTAAAAACCACTCAAAAACAAGTCTACCCAGTACTTATCGAGCTTTTGATTAGTTGTAATAAGCATACATTAGTAAGCTCGATTTGCTATGTAGGTCAGTTTTTTTTTGATATTTTGAGTAGGTAAGTACCTAATATAAAGAACTGTACTTACAAAAATAATAAATAGAATATAATAATTAGGTATTTTTGGTAATCGTGGTGTCTGCACAACGTACAACAGCTATACCGCTGAAATTAAACAAGTTTTTCCTCATAGTTACGAACTTTTTGATTTAAAAAAGCTGTGGCTGAATTTCGAGAAACGCTACATTTTTAATCAATTTTAAAAAAGGAGGATCTATCTTCGACCTGTATGTAGGTATGTAATATGTATGTATGTACTTATGTTCCTGATTATTTCAAAAACCAAAGTACACCGATTTTTCTAAGATTACTGGTCCTAAATTGGTTTACTTTTTCCTAAAATATACCTACCTTGTTCTATTTAACTTTATGAGGCGTTGATCTGATCAAAAATATTTTGTCTCCATAAAAACGTTTACGTCGTCGGAAAACCCTTTGATTACCAACTACTTTGATTAACATAATATCGAGGTATAAACTTTCAGCGGGTGCTTACATCATAAACGGAATTGCCATCTCAATTTCATAGTTCTAGGTTTACCGGTTGGTGCTAGACCTCTATGGAACTAAAGAATCAATTTGTCATAGTAAAAACAAGCGGATACGCACGACTTCGTTCGCGTGGATATTGGTTTTTAAAAATCCCGTGGGAATCATTTTGTTTTTCCTAAGCTCCTTTGAGCTCATACCTTGCAAAAAACTGTTAAAAGTTTACTGGCGGATGTTTAGGTAGATAGGAAATGTAAACATCCTCCAGTGAAAGTCCCATCAAAATGGATCCAGCCTTTCAGAAATTAGCCGCTAATCTTTAAAGAATCTCCTTTCTAACAAAAAAAGAATGAATGAAATCGGACCACGCGTTATTGAATTACAGCTAAGAACACATTTTGACTTTCATCCCCGGAACCGTACTGAATTTTGGGATAAAAGTACCCTATATGTTACTCCGCAGTATGAACTTAAATCATGCCAAGTTTCATTTCAATCCATTCAGTAGTTTTTGCGTGATGCGCACTAAAACATACAGACAAACAGACAAAAATTTCAAAAATAGCATTTTTAAGTTCTATTATTACTTATCCCTAACATCCCCCAGTTATTATTTTGTAAAAATCTTTAATGTACAGATACGGCAAGTCTACGATTTTATTATATGTATAGATATAGCGAGCAACTGAGTCCCTGTATAATGTACATATTATCTAATTCTTAGATTACGTACTTATGAACATTTGCAACACAAGAACGACTGGCAAGGCTACATCGGCTTTTCAGAACTTTTGCGACATTAATTGTAGAACTAAAAAAATCCCTTCGTGTATTCTGTAATGTGCGATCAGCAATATTCTATGCAACACTCTATAACTTTAGTGTAACTTTTCAAGTGAGCGTTAACTGTGTGTCATTTCATGTCAAATCATGGCGTCTTTTTAGGGTTCCGTAGTAAACAAGGAACCCTTATAGTTTCGCCATGTCCGTCCGTCTGTCTGTCTGTCTGTCCGTCCGTCCGTCCTCGGTTAATCTCAGAGACTATTAGTGCTAGAAATCTGTAATTTGCCATGGGTATAAATATTAATCACGCCGACAAAGTGGTGAAATAAAATTTTGATAAATATTTTTTTTAGGGTAGTGTAAAGTGGGGATGAATATTTTTTTTTCTCGTCTACCCCATAATGTGGGGTATCGTTGAATAGGTCTTTTAAACATATTGTGGGTGTGGGAACTACATTTTTCGATTTCTAGATCCATTTGTAAAATATGATGTTTTAAAGTGCTAATTAGGGTTCCGTACCCAAAGGGTAACAAGTGTAAATTTGAAAATTTAAAAAACCCCCGACATTCGCCATATTGTGGCGGCGGCCATCTTGGATTTGCAATAATGCTATTCTACTAGTCAAGCCCTTTCGTTTGATACCCATATTAAGGAAGTTGTGAAAAAATATGTAATCCGCCATTTTGTAGCGGCGGCCATCTTAGACCGATTTTCATCAAACATAGCTAACAACACTCTCGACTAAATCACCTTTCAAACAAAAAAAACCGCATTCAAATCGGTCCACCCGTTTGAGCTCCACAGGGGAACAGACAGACACACACACACACACACACACACACACAGACACGTCAAACTTATAACACCCCGTCGTTTTTGCGTCGGGGGTTAAAAACGGAGCCCTATTAATGTCACTCGGCTGTCTGTCTGTCCGTCTGTCCGCCGGTCACAGGTCTCTAGCTCGCAGACGAAATGAGTTACAAACCTGAAATTTTGGTATTTGGTGTAAAATGTTGACCCAAAATCAAATATTGAATTAAAAATTGAATTAAATTATTTTTCAGGGGGGCTCCCATACATGAGAAAGGAGCCGAAAAAAAAATTTTTTTTCTTACCCTAGCTTGTGGGGTATCATTGTTTAGAGCTCATTAATCCTAGAATACTAAACTATCGTAAAAATTACGACGGCAAAATGACGATTCCTAAAAAAAACAATGTTCGCGTTTTTCCCGCGCCCCCCGCTTCACAGTACCTTCCTAATTTGTTCTGTCCATGTGCTTCGTGCTGTGATTGTAGTCAGGTGTCATTTGTGTGCTGATTTATAGCAAGAGTGTCGTAAAATTTACGAAAGTTTACTGTTTACGTGACTTTTCGGAAAAGGTGAGTGCACTTGTTTATATTGATAAATATTTTATATTGATTATCGTTCATTTTGTGTTTTATGTATATATTCACCACTATATGTCACTTATATTTAATTCTTTTGCTTAAAGTACTTTGTTTTAGATGTCTCGATGACTTTGAGTCGATGAGATTAGCCGGTTGTTGTTGGAGGTGGATACTCATGATGATGAAGAAAGCGCATAAAAGCGAGAGATATTGAAAGAACTCATAAAGAAACAGTAAAAAAAAACCAATCCAGATGAGAATTTGTTTTCGAAATGACTGATGATCTTATGGAGCCTCAGCTGAAAGAGAGACTAAATATTCCAACTTTGCGACGTGAAATAAAAGAGCTAATAAAAATTATCTTAAACTTTGAATCTGTTCCTGAAGCAGTAATAATTCAAGAACCAAAATCAAGAGAAATATGTAACTTTTATCCATCCAAGTCAAGAAAAATGACAACAAACTTTTACATGAAATGTAAAAAAACCATACGTAGGGCACATAACATGAACATGTGTCCTAACTGTTTAAAATATTTTTTCATTTTTTTTTTCATTATTACGTGATTTATAAAACCCAAAGAATGTTACTATTAATTTTAAAATAATTAAAGTGTTTGATTTTCTTATTTATTCCCATTTCATTTCCGTCGTAATTTTTACGAAAGTTTAGTAACAACGTCACTCGTAGGATAGTTTAGTAATCTAGGGTTAAGTAGAGTACGAATATAATATATTTTTTTAATTTTTTGCTTAAACAGTAAGGAAATGGGGGGTCATCAAAATTGTCAGTTTTAGACCATTTTTGTGACGGGGGCTATCTAAAAAACTAAACTAGTTAGGAATATGATATTTCGGTATATTATGTACTATATGCTCTATTTGTACAACAAATACTGAAAACAACGATTCATAAAATAGTTTATAAGCTGTGACCAAAACAAACGAGCTTATTTTGCGTTTTTCTTTCACGGTTTCTTGCGATGTCTAACTCGGAAATTAAATATTTCTTAGACCCAAAATATTATATTGTTCATAATTATGTACGGAACCCTGAAAGAGCGAGGCCCGACTCGCACTTGGCTGATTTTTTTATTAGAGTAAGTGTCCCCCCCCCTCTATCAGCCGAATGGCAGTATATAGGAACATGAAAAAAATCACAGCAGTAGTATAGGTATATAATCAATTTTAAAGGAAAACTATCACGGCTAAGTAGGCTTCACAGGTAAAGGAGTTATATCTGTTTTTCTAGGATTGTGACTACGGAACCCTACACTGCGCGTGGCCCGCCACGCACTTGGCCGGTTTTTTAAGTTAATTTCACGGACCTATACTCAAGGGTATAGGCACAGTATTTATTTATTTATTTATTAAGGCACAGTTAAATAAACTAGAAAAGTTACACTGAGGGCAATAAACTGTAGTGCTCCGACTGTGAGATGGAATTTCCATTTTTTTCGTGGGGATACAAGGGGACCACTATTTTCGGACTTGAACCGATTGATACTCCACGTCCAAAGTGTTCCACGCGTGGCCATCCAAACCAGACCCTCCTTCGGGACAAAATAAAGTGTTCCCTACACACATCGACACGCAGTGTGGGCACCATAGGAGAATAAGGGAAACAAAAGCGATATTAAAGACCATTTTCCATCGACAGACATGCTAAAATATGCTGTTGAATATTCTTAAATCAAAACCTTCTTGTCTACCTAATTTTAAAGGTCGACTAAGTAATATATTATGGTCTTGTTTTTTATGTTAAACATTTCATAACATAGTATAAAGCTATTCCGATTTGACCAGTTACTTGTTTATTTCCGTCCTAGATTATTACCATATTTGGTGGTAAACTTTTACTTTCGTTTGGTTCGGTCATGTTTTTTCAAATTACTTAAATTTTATCTATTCGTAAAATGTATATAAGTGCCCTGTAAAATATTACATAGTTATTTATGCAACTGTTGTATATTAAGGGCTATTAATAGGTACACGAATTTAGAATTTAACAAGGGGAAAGTAACAAAGGTGATAGGTACTATTATCACATGAGTGTTTTAATAGGTACCCATTTATCAATAGATCCATACAATACTTTATCTACACCCATACCCATAACCCACTTGATCTCGACAAAAAACCTTCGTCCACTGCTTTAGCTCTATCTAGGTAAGTATATAAATTAGAAAATAGTTTCAAATTTTATGACGCTATAATTTTACTCGTAGGTATATTGCTACATAAATATTGTATGCAAATCAAGGGCGTCGCCAGCCGATGGCCAAGGGGGGGGGCAAGTTGATGTATAGTATAGGAAAAGTAAAAAGTATTGTTGGTACAGTCGACAGCTTTTGAAACTGATTGTAGATTTTTTTATAGATACTTTTTTAATAAGTTGGTACGAAAATAGTGCAACGGGTGAGGTTTAAACCTTAACGGAGGAAAAAAAAATTGAAAAAACCAAAAATGTGCGAAAATTTTGCGGTTTTTTGAGTGCTGCAAAGTTAGCACAGGTCTTTCGAAGCTGCAAACTTGGATTTATATCAACTAGTGGTAGTAATCCTAACAACATATTAAAAAAAACCACAATTTTCCAGTGACACTGCAAGCAATGTCTATATTTTTTCAAATCTCTAGGGGGGGCAGCTGCCCCCCCCCCCCCTGCCCCTATGTTGCAAATCAGTTAATTTTGCTTGTTGTGCATATATGAAGTATGTATATACAATATGGTATTAGGTTTACATTAATTAATCACTAGGTTGAATTAATAAATACCTCCTGTTAAATGTAGATTATTAAAACATATTGGTTATCTAACCACATCCTTTACTACATCCGACTGTGCAACAGTTGATGATGTGTTTTCACTGTAACAGTTATTATTGGGGTTAAGGAAACTTATAATATAACTAGATGATGCCCACGGCTTCGCCCGTGTGGATTTAGGTTTTTAAAAATCCCGTGGGAACTTTTGATTTTCCAGAACAAAAAGTAGCTTATCTGTAGTAATCCGTCCCCAAAACTGAAAAATCCCGCGGGATCCCCACGATGTCGGAATGCAATTCCTTACAGCATCAGGGTTGAGGAGTTGGAATCCAACCTAGTCGAGTTCATTCAACGATAAAGTATTTAATTGGTACACCCAATATCAATTTAAATAACCGAAAGTTTCTAAATCCCATTAGTTTTGGGGATCAGGTCCCCTACAGCATCAGGATTGGGTAGTTGGAATCCAAATTTTTTTATAGAACAGGGTCGCAATGTTTCTCTATCGATTAAAAAAATACGCAAATCAGTTCAGAAATCTCGGAGATATCGGTGTACATAGATAGAAAAACACAACTCCTATTTTTTGAAATTCGATTAAAAAAGTAGCCTATGTTACTCCCTGTTCAATTTTCTACCTGCATGTAAAAGTCCCGTCAAAATTGGTTCAGCCGTTCTGAAGATTAGCCCGTTCAAACAGACAGACAGACAGACAAAAATTTTAAAAACGTGTGATTTGGTTATGCTACAGTTCAAATAAAAGTATGAGCTTAATATGAGGTAGTTATAGACACTTCAATTTTATTTATTAGTATAGAAGTATAGATGTTAGTAATTTCGCTCGCCCCACGGGCCACGATATCGCATGGATCATCTGTGCAAAAGAGACTCTATTCATTGGTAAAAATTATCTTGAAATCCGCTCAGCAATTTTTGAGATTTGCGCTTTCAAAGAAAACAGATGAGGCAGCCCATCTCGTCCCGACTTTTAAATACATTTTATGCTTTACGTAGTGTTAATAATAACTGCTGATAATTTATTAAATGTTAATTTGAAAATAGATCAAATACATAGATAGTAGGTATACAGAGGTTTAATATATTTCGTTATTGCGTATGGCGCAAAAATTAGAGCAAATGTTTACGACACATTCTGTTATCAATGAAAATGAAAAATGGCTCACACGAGCTAAAATCTTGTTTTAAAGGTCACTTAAAACCATGCGCCTAAGTAAAATGACGATCGCTGAGTTACCTACTAATAATAAAAATAATAATATTACCTAATAATATTATTTTTGTTAGTAACTCAGTTCAGCTCTTAGTTTCTTCAGAAACTGCAAATAATTTTTAAGATGTTATCAAAAAAAAAAACTTTAAGTACACTTTTTTAACAAAAGGAACATGTAAATTAAAAAATTCTGATGCATAAGTTTCATGGGTAAAATATTAAGTTTTGTGCCTAGCTGGATAAAGCTCACAATATATTATTATCCTTCCTATTGTTTACTAGTTGGTATATACCCAATAGTCACAAGGGTCTCAGTAGGGGACTTCTTTTAGTTGCTAGTTGGGACCGCCTTTTATTAAGACTATGAAGAAATAGGTAAAAAATATTTTCTTTTACAATGTAACGAACCTTACTGTGACGTGTTTTCCGTGCTTTTCACAATTTTGAAATGTTTTAATAACACCATATAATAAACACACGTAGATATATCTTTTATGAAATTGTAGTTATGTGACTGACGACTGTTAACCGAAGAATGTGTGTAAATTGCCGACTTTCGATTGGTTCCGCAGATTCCGGTTTTTTAGTCAATATACCTACCTAATATATTAATTCTTCGCTATCATCCGATAGATCGGCTTGGAGAGGAGTATAGTGTTTAACCACTGCTAAGAAGGGAGACCTATAGCATTTTATGATGATATCTACATATAATCCATACTAATATTATAAATGCGAAAGTGTGTCTGTTTGTCTATCTGCCTGCCTGTGTGTCTGTCTGTCTGTCTGCTAGCTTTTCACGACCCAACAATTTAACCGATTCATAATATGTTTGATACAAACTTAGCATCGTTTGCTTACGTCGGAGGTACTTACTTTTTTAATTTTATTTTGTCTCCGAGACCCCTAAGCACATAACACCACTCAATTGTGTTCATGTTGACAATTTTTTGTGGAAACAGTGCGTGGCG
Source organism: Melanargia galathea (assembly GCA_920104075.1). Lineage (NCBI taxonomy): Eukaryota > Metazoa > Arthropoda > Insecta > Lepidoptera > Nymphalidae > Melanargia > Melanargia galathea. The sequence goes on from OV049855.1 coordinate 4,207,364, forward strand.
TATGCGGAAAATTTCTTCAAACGAAACGTATTTCAATTTAAACTTTGATAGCAACGATATAAAGTTCAGATTTTGTTGTTTTTAGTATCCATTTTGCAACAGTGTTTTGAAGTTTTGCGGCTTGTTTCTCCGTACATGCCTTTATTTTGTCATAATGACAGTATTTAAGGCATTTGACGGGTAATTTTCTTACATTTAACGGGTTTTGGTATTATGTCATTGATATGCCTACTGCGGCTGTTATGTTGTTACCCTACTTATTGTACCAAATGATTTGCTTGGTTAAATAAATTAATTGGAATGTTTACAAAGTTACCTAAATGAATCCCTTTAAGTATTTGTGCGACAATAAGATATATTTTAGGATAAATTAAAAAATTTGAAGACTTCCCTCAATTTCTCCAGGATCTCATTATATTCTGATCATCCGTCCATAGGACCATAGGACCAGCTGGAAAGTAGACCCTTTCAAATAAAAGAAGAATTCTCCAAATTGGTTCAGGCATCTTTAGCAATCGGGAAACATACATAAAAAAAGAATCATACCTATTATACAAATTGAGTACATTCTCCATCTTTTGAAGTCAGTTAAAAAGGGCTAATGACTCTTTGTCAAATTGATTTTTACGACATCTCTCACACCACAGTGAGTGTACCTAATGACTATATGAACTAAGTCTACAAATTTTTTTTAAGAATCAGCAATAAGCTGTTTACTTCCACAGTACAGAACCCTCGGTGGGTGAGGGTGACTCGCAGTTGACTGAGGATAATTAATTTTGAGTGAGTAACACTAAAAACTGACATAGAAAAGGTGCTCTTGCAAATTAATCTTTTGACGCAATATCTATTTACGGGCGAAACTTATAATAAGCTTTCTAAACAAAAATGTAGGATTGAAGGTCGAACGTTTAATCCAGATATGTAGTATAGCGTATCCATAATCAATTCACGTACCTATTAAGATTTTAATCTGTCTAACCAAATTGGTAGTTCAACACTACACTTTACTTCATACCTCGATTAGGTAGGTATATTTTTGACATTGAATTATTATGTACTAACGTACATTTTTGATCTGGATTTATTTCAATCTGCAAATTTTGGTCTAGATAGGTCACTTATTGCGGACTTTATCCAACAAGTAACTTTTCATTCATTAATCTCAAAAGACATAGGTAAAAAACAAAGTCTCGTAAACCGATACTCAGAGATGACAGAGGAATTTGGTAATAATGACTTTACGTAAACACGTTGATTCATCCACTTATCTACGAGTGTGATTGTTAGTTTGTCACAATCTTCTATTGTCCTATCCAACACTACTGTACCAGAAGTAGGTCAAGTTACGTAACTCACAATGAAGAAGAGCGATTTTAATGAAATAAACACCTTGTTATGACAATTTGAAGATTTGTTTGAAAATCCTATTATAATTTCCTGGTCTACCTATTATTTATTATTAAGTATTTGTATTATAAAGTTTAAAGATTTTAAAAGAAAATATTGTATTTTTGCATAATTCTGGTCTCTAGTTTTCCACAAATATACTTAGACATATTGGAGAGCTTATTTTTCACTTTTTATACTTTATTTTACATTAGATTTTATACATATAGGACTGCATAGCTTGTGAATTTTATGAATCGAAGCCTAAATAGCTAAGTAAGTAAAAATGTTTGAAAAAAAAAGAAAACAATTGATTCGAAAATAAAAGAGGAAATGTTGAACAATGTTATAGTAAAATGACTACGCCTGCCTCTTTTACAAAAATCACGAAATACACATTGCAGTAAATAATTACGTAGGCGTTATGTCTCTCCTTTAACATCAACACGAATGGAATAAGGGTGTCTCTAAGGGTGTCTGTCCACTGAAGTGAATCAGAAACTTGCTTAGCAGATCGAACAGAAAAATACGCGATAAAATTTTTAGTTACCTCTCAATAAATTATCATTGTCTATCATCGTTCTATCCTCGATCTCAATATTATCATTTTCTATCATCGTTCTATCTTCTTCTATAATATAATAAAACTGTAACAGATCCAATTCTGTACATTGAAGATATTTTGAAAATTTTTATTGGAGGGCACTCTATAATCGATACTGAAGCCAAAACTGCAATTTTTTTCATTTTTGTCTGTCTGTCTGTCTGTCTGTCTGTCTGTCTGTATCTTGGCCGCACATCACGCCGAAACTACTAAATGGATTCGAATAAAACTTGGTACGATTTGAGTTTATACTTCGAGGTAGGACATAGGATACTTTTTATCCCGAAATTCAGCACGGTTCCCTTGGGAGAGGGGAAGAAAGTTAAAACGTGTATTTAGCTGTAATTCATTAACGCGTAGTTCGATTTAACTCATTATTTTTTTGTTAGAAAGTTAATACTTTAAGTATTGTCCCGTAAATATTTCAAGGTCATAGGTTTTTAGGGTTCCGTACCCGAAGGGTAAAAAACGGAGCCCTAGCCCGAGACACTCGGCTGTCTGTCTGTCTGTCTGTCTGTCCGTCTGTCCGCCGGTCACATGTCTCTAGCTCGCAGACGAAATGAGTTACAAACCTGAAATTTTGGTATTTAGTGTAAAACGTTAACCCAAAATCAAATATTGAATTAAATTATTTTTCAGGGGGGCTCCGATACATGAAAAAGGAGCCGGAAAAAAAAATTTTTTCTTTACCCTAGCTTGTGGGGTATCATTGTTTAGAGCTCATTAAGTAGAGTACAAATATGTATATTTTTTTAATTTTTATCTCAAAAAATAAGGGAATGGGAGGCCATCAAAGTTGTCAGTTTTAGACCATTTTTGTGACGGGGGCTATCTCAAAAACTAAACTAGTTGGGAATATGATATTTCAGTATATTATGTACTATATGCTCTATTTAAAACAACAAATACTGAAAACAACGATTTATTAAATAGTTTATAAGCTGTGACCAAAATAAACGAACATTTTTTTGGGTTTTTCTTTCACGGTTTGTTGCGATGTCTAACTCGGAAATTAAATATTTCTTAGACCCAAAATATTATATTGTTCATAATTATGTACGGAACCCTGAAAGAGCGAGGCCCGACTCGCACTTGGCTGATTTTTTAGTTCAGAAATGACAGGCATTTATTGGGTTCAAATAACTTGGGACCCGGATCTTTGAACGTACGGCTTATTTTAAACTGGTGTGCGTTTATGTTTGTCGATCTGTCTATTTATTCCAGCTAATTTCCGAAACGGCTGGATAGATTTTGATGGAACTTTCTGGTGATGTTATAAGGAATAACTTAGGCTACACTTAGTTTAGGTACAAAAAAGGATTATGGGATCCAATCCGATCCTATATAAAAGCCTATATCGACTCCGTCCGCCACGCGGACGAAGTCGCGGGGATCAGCTAGTCCTCAATATAATTATTATAATATTTCTATATGCTCCTGAAAATTGTTATGAGCCCCATATTTATGACCATGTTTCGAATCCATATTCAATTATAAAAGGTAAGTACCTACTTAGGTATTAGGTAGTTTTGGTGAGGTACTTATGACTTCACACTATCATCGCCTTGTAGGACAAATCCTGAGGTGATTTCAGTGTTATTGAAATCACTGTTATTTCAGTGTTATTTTATAATCACTAATTCCCTGTTATTCCGTCACAGGGCTTGCGTCAATCAAACCGCTTGTACGCACGGCGGATGTGTTTTTCAGTCAAAGTGCACGGTATGCTTAGTCTCACTTTGCAGAGCTCCAAAACTTTATAGTATTTTTGATCGAATCACAATGACTTCAGAGTAAAATGGACCTAAAATGGATTAGATTAAGGTTTGAGTTCTCCGATACATATAGCATTCGAAAACAGCCAGCGTCCCAAGCAGAAATATTGTAAAATTTCGAACTATTGAATTACGACTTTAAAATAAGAGTGTCGATATTCGATATTCGATCATCGTTGCGACTATGTGACCCCCGACGCAAAAACGACGGGGTGTTATAAGTTTGGCGTGTCTGTCTGTGTGTGTGTGTGTGTGTGTGTGTGTGTGTGTGTGCGTGTGTGTGTGTGTGTGTGTGTGCGTGCGTGCGTGCGTGCGTGCGTGCGTGCGTGCGTGCGTGCGTGCGTGCGTGCGTGCGTGCGTGCGTGCGTGCGTGCGTGCGTGCGTGCGTGCGTGTGTCTGTCCCACCCTAGCGCTCAAACAGGTGAACCGATTTGAATGCGGTTTTTTTGTTTGAAAGATGAATTAGTCATGAGGTTGAGAATTCAAAACCACATGAAAATCCGTTCAGTACCTAGTTTTAGAGTTTATCGCAAACAGACAGACAGATACGACGGTGGATTTTTTTGTGATGTTTTAAACGAGTAGGTAGGTATGTAGTGATGATGACCCTGCACACAAATTGAAAAAATAATTATTTCAATTAATTTGTATGAGAGACATAAGTACCTACTTGCATGTGTTTCTCTCTTAATTCAGCTTGTAAGCACACGAGTAGATATTATACAGAGGAAAAGCTACCTAAGAACGTCCAAAATTTATACCTATTCTGATAGGGTTGTCACCTGTTGCATGTGAAAAATTATGGGTAAAAATAAAAATAATTATTATATACTAGTATACATAATATAGCAAGATATGTAATAATGATTGGAAAAATATGTTTTTATATTATATTACTATACTAAATATAAGTTATGTAGTTACTTAGGTAGGTACTTTTAGTACTTTTAGTAGGTACCTACTAAAAGTATATTATATAATAGCACATGCGTAGATATCCCTAGCGATAGTACCTACATACTTACTTACTTTTGTAAATTAAGTACCTAGTTACTATTAGGTATGTAGTAGGTACTTACTAAAACTAAGTGTGATAGCACATGCATAGATATCCCTAGTGACAGAACTAGATACTTTAGTAAAATGAATGAATTAAGTACCTAGTTACTTAGAAAGGTAGTAGATTATAAAACCGTAGACATTTTTATGAACAGATACTTACTAAAAATAAGTGTGATAGCACGTGCGTAGATATCCCTAGTGACAGTACCTAGAATCTAGACACTTACTTACTTTAGTAAATTGAATGATTTAAGTACCTAGTTACTTAGATTGACCCGTTAGCGCGGTTGGCAGTGACCCTGCCTTCCGATCCAGGGTCGCGGGTTCGATTCCCGCTCCGAGTCTGGGTGTATTTATAATATGTATGTATAATGTATATATACCTTTATATAAAATATATATATGTAAATATGTCTATCAGTTGGCTATTACCTATAACACAGGCATGAAGTTGCCTACTTTAAGAATAGACGGCCGTGTGTGTATGTGTGAGTATTTAATTATTTATTTAGATACTAGGAACAAGTATCTATGGAACCGAAATATTTTAGACGAAATCAAACATCTCTTTGACTCACTCACTCGTACCGATTTTAAGCATAAGAAAGAAAGAGAAGTCTGCTACTATCAGTTGTCCTACTTTAAACAAAAATAACCACTTTTTCCTAGAGTCTGACGTAGTTCAACCGTGGATGTAGTTTAGCAGAAAGGACCCAATCCACAAAATGGTAAAAATGAGTTATACAGGGTATAAGGAGACCGCTTCCGAAAACTTGTCGCTATTATTAGACTACCTAAACACAATCCAGTATAACCGCAATAACCTTATAGCGTAGGTATCACGCGCAACAACGTGACTGCGCGAGGTCAAGGTAACGCAAAGTTGGCTGTCCTCCAGCGTCAGCTGATTTAATTTGGATTACTTTTAACTTTTAAAAAATACAGGCAATATTTTTTTTATTCCCCAAAAACGGGAATTGCACAAAAAATAAATTTTTTGTAAAAACGACTTTTTTCACATTTTTTTTAATAATATCTTATCAGTAATCTTTGGACACGTCTCCCAACGTGAGAATGACTCCATAAAGCGACTTGTCGTACAGGGCAAAATAGAGGGCACCAGAGGGCGAGGAAGGTCGCCTATGCGATGGACCGACCAAATCAAATCAGCTGTGGGCGGTTCCTTGCACGATTGCACCAGGCTGTCGGCCAGCAGGGAGAAGTGGCGAACACTCGTGTGGCGCATAAATCTGCCCTTAAAGACGTCACTTCTGGATGACCACGACCGCTCTGTTAAGAGTGAAACGAAGAAGAAGATCAGTACTTATCAGTACTATCACCTATCTTCGTTTTCGAGAGCGTTTCGCATACACCTATTCAAAGAGATCCTAAAGGTTGTTTCTTTCACTCAGAAAAAAAGATCCCTGATCCTACAATGTTATCATGGTTTTTTATGTTATGTATGAAATTATGTGTGCGTTGGGCGTTTGGGGGTGCCTAATAAACTCGTATGTTTGCTACGAGAATTTCTTATAAATCATACCTTCCGTTACCGCCTGGACCAAGAGCATCACCAGCTGATGGGCAAAGGGGGGGACTAGATTAATAATATATACGGAGGATGGAAAGAAAAATGAATTTTAGGTCCAGTCGAGAGGTTATGAAGGTGTAAAGCAAGTATTACAAGTTCTTGAATTGACGTGAAAATCATCATCATCATCATCATGATCAACCCATTACCGGCTCACTACAGAGCACGGGTCTCCTCTCAGAGTGAGAAGGGTTTTGGCCATAGTCTACCACGCTGGCCAAGCGGATTGGCAGACTTCACACACCTTTGAGAATGTTATGGAGAGAACTCTCAGGCATGCAGGTTTCCTCACGATGTTGTCCTTCACCGATAAAGCAAGTGATATTTAAATACTTTTAAAACGCACATAACTCCGAAAAGTTAGAGGTGCGTGCCCCGGGATCGAACCCACGACCTCCGATTAGAAGTCGGTTGCCCTAACCACTAGGCTATCATAGCTTTTATTTGGAAGACGTGAAAATAGTTATTAATTATAAGTAAAGTGAGTGAATTTAGGACTTTGTTTGCATTTGGCTATACTCTGATTTTTAATTCGGTGGAAATCTGACGTTTCGTAATGTTACCAGAGATAAAACAATTCTCACAAAAGAGATAAAAAAATCAAAACTTATTGTTATAAAAATCAACTGCCTCATGTAGCAAGTGCCAAGCGGGAGCAGATAGACATCTGCCCCCCTAGAGATTTGATAAAATTCATAATTTTATCAAATCTCTAGGGGGGGCAGATTTCCCTATCTGCTCCCGCTTGGCATAACCCATGGCCTGGACGGCATCTTATCATCTCCGAGACCACTTGGTGCTTGAGTCCCCCGGCAGTGCTGTTTCCTCTCTTGTATGCGCTATTTACCAGCGACATACATTGCACCCCAGATGTTATGTTAGCCTAGTTTGCGGACGATAAGATGACATATACGACCCATAACCAATTCTCGGTCATTCGATCTCGACTCCAAGTTACGGCTAACATCTAGGGTCTAGGCGACTGGTTCCGCCGCTGGAGGATAGAGGTCAACGGTGAAAAAACGGAACTGTGCTTTTTACAGGAAAGCGTGGTAGCAAGTACTCCGGCAAACGTGCCGAAATAATTTCTATACGGCGTTCTTTTCCCCTGGCAAGACAAAGCCAAATATCTAGGTGTGAACTTAGACGATAAGATGAACTTTGCCGCTCAAAGACGTAAAGCCCCAAAAGGCAGCATTTGTGCTCAAGTTGTGCATTGTGATCGAGCAAAGAACCTGTATTCGCTCAATAATGTCCTGCACATGCATAGTATTTGCACATATCCCTCCCTTCTCGATTAAAGCAGACTAGGTAGTTTTGCAAACACTGCAGAATAAGTTTCTGCACACGGCAATGGGCGCCCCGTGGTTTGTGCGCAATATTGATCTCCAAGATCTCGATCTCCCTGTTCTAGCCCAACACTTTAAGCAGTTTTCAAAGAATTACCTTGAGAAAGCTGCCCGCCATACTTTGACGTGAATCCCTTCCTCTGTTACGGGGACGTATGGATTAGTCTATTGCAAAACTAGCATTCCAACGTCACGTAAGCCGAGTTTCGAGACTCACAGGAGACGCCCTTAAGACGATGTTCTCCCCGATTTTTTTCAAGCCCTTGGGCTCTAGCTCCGCTGGCAGAGTTTCTGCACTCGCTTCCCCCTAAGGGCCTAAACATTCCGAAATAAATCATTTTTATTTAAAAATATCAATTTGTTTAGAAAGTTTTGTTTTTAGTTCCTTTCTGAGCATTAAGAAAAATACGCCGTAGTGTTAAAACCAATTTAGCAGAAACGACTCAAACCCAAATTTAGATACGTAAGATACGTCAGTCTTTGAAGTACAATAAAAATATTAGTATTTTTGCCCATATTTGACAATATTTTCAACTATTCCAAAGACAATATCATTGCAGCAATTACCATCCAAACTTCAAACCTCGATTACTCAGAATAACTTTTTATGGGTTGGGTCATTTCTACTAAGCTACGTCCAGTTGACTGTCAATTCCTCGTAGGGTAAACGGCAAGTATTAACGACCCCCTTAAGATAATTTTAATTAACAGTAGTATATTACTAAGTAAATTACAAAATAGCACTAGCTTTCACATTTTTATTTGTTGTTTATGTTATTTTATGTTACTTTCATATTCTATAGTTTATTTGCACTACCTTAAATGCTTTTAAATATAAGATCACCGTATAATAAATATCCATATGCCTATTTGTAGGTACTAACTATAACATGTACTAATTAAAAAGCGGTGATAGCCATCATTTGCTGTAACAGTGAAGAAAAACCTGCATGCCTGAGACTCTGCATAATGTTCTCAAAGGCGACCAATCCACACTTGGTCAGCATGGTGTACTACGGCATAAGCCTTTCTCATTCTGAGACGAGATTCGTGCCCTGTAGTGGGCCGTTAAGGCGTTGATAATGATGATGATGAATTATAACGTGTCTGAGAAGTAGTATTTAATAGAATCATATCGCGTTTGAGCATTAGTGAAACTTAACCGCGTGTTATTCTCTCATAATACACCTATTCGACTTTTACAGCGAAGCTGCATAAACCGTGACTAATTAATAAAGGGATTGTCAGATAAAAAATTTCGCACAACAAAGCACTTAGAACTTAAAAAATTACAAAATAACGTAATTTGACTTAGTTATGTGGATGCTCTATAAGTCGGCAGTTTAACGTCTGTGTCACGTTTAAAAATTCGTAGACATGTCAAACGAAGTAATTTCAGTACAATATTTTTTCTTCTAATACTTGATTCTTTTGACTTTTTGAGTCAACTTATAGTATTTGCTTTTTGTATAAAGAAGTAATTTTCAATTTATTTAAAAAATAAGTACTAATTTGCCTAAGCTCGGCACCTTTGTGCCTTTTTCCAGCATTTATGTGTCCTCAAAGTCGGCCCTCACGTGTCTGAAAGAAAATCATATTTTACCCGCGACTTCGTCCGCGTAAATTAATGTTTTTCTTAATATTTATAGGAACTCTTTTCTCCTTTTCATTTTATTTTATTTTCCCGCCAAATAAATACCCTTTTCCAAAATTAATAGAACTTTTGAAGAAATGGATAGAATTTTTTTCAACAGAGAATTTTTTTGTATAGACAACTGATGTTGTCTATACAAAAAATAATAATATAAAAAATAAAATAAAAAATAAAAATAGTTTATCGAATAGGATAAACAGGATACCTCACAATAGGATACCTTAGAAATAACCCAAATTCTAAAAGGTGGCACCCCCTGCCGACCCCAGGTACCTCATATTACTGGTTTTCCTAAGTCCACCATCCTTGTTTTTTCTTTAAATACGTAAAATAATCGTGTTATACTACTATTACAAGACATCAAATATTATAACAAATTAAATTGCAACAACAAGTCTTAAATATTAAATATTAATCATACGTAATTTATATCTTGTCAAACGACGCTCGAAAAGCAGAAATTTTATAAGAAATTAAGCGATTTATGCACTTGCACTCGTTCTAAGCGATAATTGAGGGATAGGGATGCAAAAAAAATGCTGCCTTATTCTAAAACTATTTTCCCATTAAAGCAAGCTATACTTATGTACACATAAAATACTCAGTGTGCCTAAGCGGCACCCAAAATGTTAATATTTACAAACATAGAACTGAGTGCCGACTTTTGCTGGGCGGCTTTAGGAGCATCCACCCTATCACCAGACGGTTAGCAAAATACAAAATTATTCACAATCTGTCTTTCAAGATGACACTGAAATTATATTGCGATCTTTTTTTTGACAGTGCATATTGACATAAGCAAAAACGAAAGATATAATAACTATTTCTTCGTCTTAAATACACGCCATCTAGGAAGAAGAGGAGGTACTTATACTTTATCTTAGTTTAGATAGGTACCTTAGATAGGCCCATCCCGATGGCCCGTTGCATAGAGGATCTATAACACATTTTAACTTACAACCCGTTTACTAAAAGATAGGACCTCGCTGACAAGTTGCTTTGACTCGCTCGCTCGCAAGACAATACTAACACAGCATACCCAGAGTTTTTCACAAACATTTAAGTTTCATACAATACCTAAATATTCTTAATGATGCTTTTTTGCACACCGTACCCATGCGTCGCACTATGGAAAATAAAGGTGTGTTTCGGATCAAAAATCGATAACTTTTTTATTACTAAAGATTTTGTTGTGTAATTTTGCACAAATATAGAGTAGTATATAAGGCTTCAAATGTGATGTATTTATAATATACTTGATTTTAATAAAAAATATTAAAAAATTAAAATAAAATTCAGAGTGCCAAAAATGACCTTTATTATATATTTTTTTTTATAATTTCTATTTATAATGTTTACCAAACCTAATTATTTTATTCCTAATTCCAAAATTACAAGCTATATTAAAAAAAAAAAAAAAACAATTTCAATATACCATAAAATTTGAAGAGTTCCCTCGATTTCACTAAGATACCATCATCAGATCCTAACCTGATGATCATGGAACCACTTGTGAAGTATGTTCTTTAAAACAAAAGAAAAATTTGCCAAATCGGTCCAGCAGTTTTTGAATAATCGTTTTTTTTGTCGATGATTAATTTAAGCTTTTAATTATGCAACTACTAAAATTTTTAGTAAAAAATTGAAAAATGATTTTTTTTTAATTTTTCCAACGGGGATCTATTTTGAAGCTTTTCAAAAATACCTCCAAGAAAGGAAAAAAATCTCAAGTTTATCTTGCAATGTTCATTTTCAAGCAGCAAAAATTTATTAATTAAACTATTGCATAACTAATTGAAAAATTGCGATAAAAAAAATTCCCACAGATTATTGTTTATTTAGCTATTCAGTAAGCCCCTGATTTTTTTTTCATTTCTTAAATTTTATATTTAGTATGTTTAAATAATTGTTATTGATAAAGTATCCAAAGTAGGCGTGGCTCGCGCACCCGTTTTTAGACGTATTTTCATTCCTCTGGGAACATTATAAATATTGGTCTTATAGTTCCGGAAGTAATTCTTTTTTTAAATAAATTTCTTCTTCTTTTTGAATCTTTTTCAAGATTGGAATAATCTCAATTAGTTTTGAGATATATGCAAAAAACTAAACCCTCCTTTTTTAAGTTAATTGTATACAACTTTCGCAATTTTTGTAAACGAAACTTGATTTCCGTTTTAAATCAACTAAGTAGGTACATGCTATTCCGAGTCAAACGACACCTAATTCATATTTTTCCAAGACTCCTGAAAAAAGTTGGTCTGAAAAGAACTTGTTGACTAGACTAATAATGGTTTCCCGTTTTCTGACTTCTCTCATACTTTCATCGCTAGCTTCAAAAGGCGCAAATATGCGCAGCTAATTTTAATAAATGTTTCTTATGAATAACTAGGCTATAAATTAACATCAAATGTAAACCGTGGGGAGACGTGGGTAACTGCTAAAAGTCTCAATGAACTTAAAAAATACTTTTTTTTCACCCTATTTTATTTAACAATTATTTTAACATTAACGTTAACACAAAAGTATAAAAATTTTAGTTGATTGAATATCTACAGAAAATAAGCTTTCTGGAAATGTATAATACTTAAGATATATTCTTACAAAGTTTTACTTAAATATCGCTTTGAAAGTGATGAAGTGAACAGGCATAACATGGACGCCGGTAAAAGAAAAAAGATTGTGACCTTAGGAAAAAAAAACTATACATAACTAGTGCAAAATTTCCACATTATAGTTTAGCTTGACTCTTAAGCTTTTAAATAAAATTAAAAAATATGCCCATTGCGACATCGATAAAACTATTTATGAGCCGCTGTTGTTCTACCATTTTCCATAGTGCGTCGTAGTGACGTCATCGACGCCAGGTCCAATCTTTTAGTAAACGGGTTGTACCTGGCAATGTTATTACTCAATTCTATTCAGTAGAATCTGCTTTCCGAACCAGTAGTAGAGTCTTAACATAGTATCATAAGTGGCACATACTATCCTACAATAAATAAATTCATGTCATTTCAATTAATTTCATTTCATTAATTTTATTGTATAGATATGTAAAGGTAGGTATACTTACTTCACTTGATCTCTAGGGTACACAAAAAAAGAGATTGGAAAAGTGCGCACGACCCACAGCCCTGTCGTTTGTTTACCAACTGTCCTACCAGTGGAGTGTGAGTGGAGCGTACGTAAACCGTTCGTGAGAACTCGTGTGTGCGTGAGCGGTGCTATGTGTGAGTGTACTTACAGCGGGCCGCTTGTAGGTAGCTTTTTCTCTGTATAATATCTACTCGTATGTTGTAAGTATAACTATTTCGTATCTAGATTGAATAATTCAAGGTTTTCGTGAATAATATCATTGCCCTTTGAGCATTTCATACCTACATACAATAACGTACAGGAATCTCCACTGTATACGTAATTTATCTGATTCTGCACGAGGTAAATGGACAAATTGCCTCATTCAACCTAACGTCCTAATTGGGCTCATTACTTCGAAAACATTGTTGTTTATCTAAAATAGAAATGAATGAAATATGTAGCGAAACAGGATAATATGCCTGTTTGAATAATAAATGAGTAACACACAAAATAATCTTCCTTTGCATCAGGATATATAAAATATACCTATATAGATAAAAACATAAAATTTTATGAAATATTTTGAGGGTATACTGAACCGTTGGCCATAATATCTACTAGGTATATAAAAATAAGTCGGGTTTTCCTTCCTGACGCTATAACTCCAGAACGCACGAACCGATTTCCACGGTTTTGCATTCGTTGGAAAGGTCTCGGGCTCCGTGAGGTTTATAGCAAAGAAAAACACGCGAACGAAGTCGCGGGGGTCAGCTAGTTATCCATATTAATCTATCGAGCCTCATCACGGCTTCGAAATAAGTCACATCAACAAATTTCATCCTCACCACTACCTTTACGAGTAACCAGGTCAATCCTTCCACTTAAATGAAGATTATGGGACCAGTTCCCTTCTGCTATGTAAAATTGAGTTACAGCTTTGTACTAAGTCTGAGATCTAAAGAGCGTACTCCGACTCTACTCAGACTCAAGACTGAGTTAAAACGGGACACAAATATTATGTCCCTGACATAAATCTGTCACGTTTTAATTATGTTTTGAGTCACATTGTGCTCTATACATCTCACCCTGAGAATTTGGGCACTCCTGAGGATTGCTTAGGTTAGATACTAATTTTCATGCGCCGGCAAACGGTTGTAGACCAAACTCGGAATTTTTCCTTTACTTGATCTGTAAGACCTTGCTTTTGACCAAAATTGAGAAATCTAGGTCAACTGGAAGTACCCTATAGGTTTTGGGTCGAAAACCTAAATGGTAGTTCCAGTTGACCTAGAATTACGAAATTTGGCAAAAAGCCAGGTCTTACAGCATAAGTAAAGGAAAAATTCCAAAAACTAAGAAAAGTTGGAAATTAAAGGGTGTCCCCATACATACATAGATGAGCCAATTAAGATAGACCTCTGAGTTCTATGAGTGCTCATACAATTTAGAGGCCTAGCTTAATTAGCACCTTACCTTTTAAGACAAACTAATGAAAAACAGATTGTACTTATACTTCTGGAGTACGGAACCCTCGGTGCGCGAGTCTGACTCGCACTTGACCGATTTATTTAAAAGTTATATCAATAAAAATCTGTATTTGTGCTGTCGGTTAAAAATAAAGAATTACGTGTTTCAGGAATTTTTGAAATTCCACCCCCAAGTGAGATTTATAAGAATCCACGAGGGCAAAGTCGCAAGCATCAGCTAGTATCACTATACGATAACCATAGGGTTAAGTAATGGATAAAAATCCGCGCACTGGCTGACAGTGACGTGCATTTCATAAAGGCAGAAAAGCACTGCTAGGTATTATTCAGAGAAAAATAGAAGGAGAAACTTTTGTTTAACCTTTGCGTGCCGACCCCCTCCGCACCGTCAATAGCGGCAGTACCGTCGCACTTGAAATTTGACACGCGCCACTTGACACTCGACTCGATCTTAACGTATTTTTTACGACTTACACAAACAAAGCTCTACAATGTTTATATTTTCAGAACGCTAATGAAATAAACTAGCTGACTAACACAAAATAAATACGTTTTGTTTATATTTCAAGCGGAAATATGAGCTTGTTCTTAGAAGAATTGAAAAATTAACTACTTTTGTAGAAAAGATGGAATATATTAGCTACCGAATGTCATTTTCACTAAAAAACATTTTTTTATTAGATTATGCATATAATTCCCTAAACAAATTGGTAATTTTTATAAATATTGTAAATATAAAACTACAACTATTTGAAAACGCAAAAAATTCGCGACGGAAGCAATTCGCGCGGGCTGACTAACGGTTTTTTCGAAACGGTCCTGTGTCATAATTATAAGATATATCTTAGCAAATTTTCGTTTGAAATATCAGTAATTTACATATATTGAATATCACGACAAAACTGTATCGTATTATCGCAAAAAAAAAATCACAAAAAAAATCATGGAAAATGGAAAGTCGGAAAAATTATAGGTTTTACTTTTTTTTTGTATTCGAATTATTCAAAAACTAAAGCATAGATTCGTGTACGGTTTCTTTTAAATATAAGAAAGATGTATAAAGAATTGAGAACATACCCATTTTTTAACTTCTTCGAAGGATTTCACAAACAAAAGACACTCGAAAGTCAACATGTGGTCGAGACCGCCGACAGCGCACGAGACCCGAAACTCGAATGGTGTTCACGGAATGAGTATTGTTTTATTATGTTGGCAATTTTGTTGAGTGGAAAGGTTTATTCGTTCTCATTCTTTTAGTATACGATACAAACCATTCTGATATTAATAATTTAAACTATAAGGTCGAAACTAGGACAACATAGTCTTGTCGCACCGGTCCGACAGCCGGCCCTGAGGGAGATATTTGTCTGTCGGATATGTACGACAATCCGGCACTCAAGAGTTAATACTTAGTGCATAAAATGGCGTCGAAAAGTGTGCCCGCCATAGCTGCTAGTAGATCCTCTTGTGCTGAAAATTGTTCATTGGCGGTCGCAATCAGTTATCAGTTGACCCGTCCGTCTGCTCGTAAAAAAACCCAATAAGACTTTGTATGTAATTACAAAAAAATAAAATTAAATATATCTTAATTACCTATTAAATAGTCATCTTTGCGACCCATAATTACTATTTTTTGGTCTTATCATACTAATAAGTATGATGACTATAATGCAAAATATAAAACAGTGATCTTGACTGGTCGTTTCACATGAACTGGAGTTATAATTACATACTCTACATCGAAGTATGATTGAACATGCGGACTAGAGACTCTTTCTGATAAAAGAGTGGACATAATTAAAAACTTTTCTAAAAAAGTCAATCAAGTTAATAGAAACGACCACAAACCATTAGTCAAATTAATTATTTATTCATAACAAAGGGTCTGAAACAAAGGACTGGTCAATGGATATTGGACTTTTGTATTTAGAATAACGCGTTACACAAATACCTACTTGCTGGTGCTTACAGTATAATATGTGACGCTCGGCAAACAAAAAAATTAGTCATTTACTGAATTTATGATGAATTCTTCTTTTGTTTAAGAATGACGTTGAAACCAATGGCACCATTATGATACAAAATATATCGCCATATGGATGATGATATATTTTGTACCCTATTGGTGAACGTACTGAAACTGAATCATCAAATAAATTTTGCTTAAAAGAATGAAAATTCTCAGCTCTTTAGCCATGAAGGTTAGTGGAGTAGACTTTTACAAATAATTTATCTTTTTTGTTCCTAAGTAGCCTTTGAAATAATAATATTTAAATATTTTCATAGTTTATACACTTTTATATACTTTTCAACACTAAGTATCCCATATCCTACTTGACGAAAATCTGTTTTTCACACAGTAACTATAGACAGGACTTCTGAGCGACCTAATAACTCGATAAATTTATAAAGGTATATTTATTAGTTTTGTGAAAAGTTGAGCATCCATTTTCCATAGTAAAACAAGGAACACCAGTAGAGGCCAGTACATCCGTCTTTAACTATGTAACATCCATTTTATTCAATTCATCCAATCAAACTTATAAGTACTTGTAATTCTTATTTCATCCAGTTTATGTAGCGATACCATTATTTTAATTATCTCCAAATGTCACAAAGTAGTCCACAATTATACTGCTTATGACATTTGTTTTTTTTCATCGAAACTATTTCAGTTATATTTCGGACATTATATAATTTTAAAGTGGGAAATGTCAGTTATACATGTTCTGGGTTTTGTTTCGCTTTTTGTGTTAACACAAACCGATGAGATTGATGAAAGATTTCGTATGCTTTATTCGAAGGAAATAAAATGTAAGTTTAACTCTATTTCCTAGTTTTCCATAAGTATCATTTAAGTTCGAGTAAATTCGTGTTACCATACAAACGTAGTTTTGCTTTGGTTTAGAAACTATATTACTTATGTCGTATTGATATTGAACTTTTAAGCACTTAAAGCAAAGCTACGTTTGTATGGACACGCGAGCTTTCGGAAGACTGTTAAAGTTCCGACCCATAAAGAGGTTTTTTTTGAAGCAGGCTATTTTAATTTTACAGATATCAAGTAACAAAATATTATCACATACATAAGTTTTCCTGTCCATTTATTTCTTTGCTACTAACGGCCAAATCATTAAAAGCGATTTTGATTAAGTTTTTCACATATACATATTATAATATAGCCTTCAATTTACATTCCGGAAATGGAAATAGGCCACTTTACGGAGGAACAATATCTTAGTCCCCGGAGAAAGTAGAGTCGTAATCGGCGTCTAGTTTGTTTTTAATTCCTTTAGGAATCATAACTGGCCACAGACCACAAATAACTGGATACACTTTGCCTTTAAACTAATACTACATCCTATAATTTAATGCCATTATTATGCGACCACCGCGATTTACATAAATGAGCTTATTCTTGAAAATAATATTATGGTTTTCCTCTGCAAGCAATACATATGATCTTGTTTTTAAGTTTATTTGCTTTAGATACAGACTTAAAAAAATTGAGTAAATAGGATTAAATTAATTCTTCATAAAAATTTGCCATTTTAGAGTTATAACAAGTTGGTAAGTATAACAATAATATTGTTTTATATCTATTTCACAGGCAACCACAACAAGTCCTTAAACCTTGATGTCAGTGAAATTCAAATACACTTTTATGACTTCATCGACAACATAAACATTACCAGCCAAATTAATAATGCTGTAAAACTTATACATAGCTCAAATCTAGATTACAACAGGCGTCTCATTGTTTTCGTTCCTGGTTACAAAACTAATATCAAAAGAGATCTCGAGGAATTGACAAGACAGACATTCAAAAATGTGCCAAATGTATATCTGATAATAGTGGACCATTCAGCATATACGTATGAAAACGAAGGAAAAATACAGAGCTACCTCCGTTCAGTAAAATATTCTTACTACATTGGTAAAGCTCTAGGTCTATTTTTGTCTGATTTAAGTAACATAGGATTTGGAGCAGATAATATACACTGTGTTGGACATAGTTTAGGAGCCCATATGATCGGGTATGCTGGAGAAATTTTTCAAACTATAACAAAAGGTAAAATATCTAGGGTCACTGGTCTAGACCCGGCGGGACCATGTTTCACTGATGGTCCGATAGACGATCATATAAGATCTGGTATAGCGAAGTATGTGGAAGTGTATCATTGCAACGCTGGTCATTTGGGCACAACCAAGGCGTTAGGTGATACGGACTTCTTTTTTAATCGCGAAGGAAAAGTTCAGCCGAACTGTGATAAAGGTGAGCTATTCCTTACTGTTTCTTAATTGAATTCTTAGTTGAATTTAAATTGGCAAAGGAGGATGGGCAAAAATGTATGAACGTTGGTCTACCTAATCAACACAAACGCCCTCTATGGAAATAAGAAGCTAATAAGTAGTTAATCAAATTACGTATAGCGTTTATGCCAAAATATATGGGAGTTTTTCAAAATTCACTAAAAAATAAATGTTTTAAAAATACTTTATGTTAGTAATTCTACTATGAATTTAATTAATAGTGCGTAGCGTTCTACGTTAAACTGCCTCTTAGGTCTAATAGTTAGCATAATCGACTGCAGATCACGAGGTCCCGGGTTCGATTCCTGGGTCAGGCAAATAATTGTTAGGTATTGGGTTTTTCGGAGTTGGTAGTTGGCGCTGTTTCACCCCTGTGCCTCAGAGAGCATGTTAGGCAGTCGGCCCCGGTTATTATTACTATCATGTGACAATAATCGTTAAAGCCCACCAACCCACATTGGAGCAGCGTGGATGGCGGGTTTAAGCTCTAAATCACTCTCCTATGAGAGAGGAGGCCTGTGCTCAGCAGTGGAACGTTAAAAGGCTGTAGGTGGTGGTGGCGTAGCGTCTAGAATTAAATACATTGGTCAAGTTGGCAGCAGGGGGCACAAAACCGGCCTAATGTCGGGCCCAACATTAATAATAGTAATAAGTCGAGATTATTAGCACACAAGTAGATATGTACAGAGGGAAAGCTTCATACAAACGGCTCGCTGTAGGTACACTCACACAAACACTCACCAACGGTTCACGGACGCCCGCGTTCATCGATGTATGTATTAGAACTACATCGATGCCCGCGTCTAACCTCCAACCAGCTCAGTTGGATGACAAACGTGCGCATATGTGTGCGTGTACCTACAGCGGGCCGCTTGTAGAAGCTTCCCCTCTGTACTTACCTATCTACTCGTGTGATTAGCTTTGTTTCCATATTATAATAAAATTAAGTACTAAAAATAAGCTTTTCATTGAAATAGGTTTCATTTGAGTTGAGTAGGTAGAGACCACTTTGCCCATTCTCCTTTTCTCGGAATACAATAATTTAATAAACCACAATGTTTATTTTGATTTGTAAAACATTTCCTCGTATGTTTGGATGAGTTTTGTAGTAAACAAATATTTCTTAAAATAATCATAATAATAATTGTACGAATTACTATTCATTGTAAGTCCGTCTATGCGTATTTAAAACAAGCTATAATTTAAAAATTAAAAAAACCCGACTGCCATACTAAAAAACGAACTAAAAAATTAATAAACTACCACCGTACCACTTACAGTGTAGTTGTTATTTATTTTGTTTTTCATGATTTGTCACTCCAAATTGATTTAAAACATATAGATTGTATACATTTTCATACTCGCCTTTTAAAGCCCTTTATTTTGATACCCCACTCGAGGGTCTTGAAGAAAAAAATTTTTTTCAGCCCACACATTAAAGTGCATAACATTCGCCATTTTAATTTTTTATGGATTTTATGTACCCAGTAACATTTGCGCCGTCAAGACAAATCTAATGACGTATAATTTATCAAAATAGGTTGAGCCGTTAAGTAGTTACGAACTGACATAGGAAACGGTCATTTTCTACGATTTATCACTCCAAATTGTTTCCAAATATATAAATTTATACATTTTCGTATTTGCCTTTTGAATCCCTTTATTTTGATACCCCACTCGAGGGTCTTGAAGAAAAAATTTTTTTTCAGCTCGCACATTAAAGCGCATAAAGTCCGCCATTTTGATTTTTTTTTAAATTTAGGTACCCTATAACACTCGCGTCATTGAGACAAAACTAATGACGTATCATTTATCAAAATCCGTTGAGCCGTTGATTAGTTACAAGAGGACATAGGAATGGACATACATACACACAAGTGAAACACATATACCCAGTCGGGTAATAAAGACTCCTGCTGTTTCCATTCCTAAAGCATCGCTAGCCAAAATCCCGTGACAACTTTACGGTATTTTTATAAAGCCTAATACCAATTACCATGTGGACGACGTCGTCGGCATCAGCTAGTGCTTATAATCACTGTAACATTTTAGTAATAAGAAAGGTCATAATATGACCTCTCTTTTTATTAAAATGTTACAATAAAACTTACAGATGAGGAATGTGCCGCGGTAAATGTCTCGTAAGAATTTTTTCGCACTAATAGTAGGAGATCCCACCTTAGAAATTTCTACCCTCATCTGTTATTTAAACGAATTATATGTCAAATGAAAGATTATTTTATTCTTAATCGAACCGTATTTGGTTGCCTGGTCAAAAGTGGTGCTAAATCATGGTTGCCTGGATTTTAAGATATAAAATGTTCGGTGCGAGTGTTGAAAGTGACAGAAAAGTGTTGCGCGCGCAATTTCATTTGACAGACAAAGATGCAGTGAGGCAGGCGTGCACTCGGCAGGTGCTTAGTCTATACATAGATTAAAACCATAGACGTTCTGTGCCTGTCCATTAAAGATATTTACAAAAAAATAAGTGAGTGACGTAAGGAATAAGTAATAAAACGTAAAAAAGCTGTTTTTGAAAATTTTGTCTGTTTGTCTGCATGTTTGTGCATGTATTACGCAAAAACTACTGAATGGATTGAAATGAAACTTGGCATGATTTAAGTTCATACTACATAATAGCATATAGGATACCTTTTATCCCGAAATTCAGCAGAGTTCCCTTGGGAGAGAGGATGAAATTCAAAATACACATTTTGACTTTCATCCCCTCTTCCAAGGGAACTGTGCTGAATTTCGGGATAAGAAGTATCCTATATGCTATTATGTAGTATGAACTTAAATCATGCCAAGTTTCATTTCAATCCATTCAGTAGTTTTTGCGTAATACATGCACAAACATACAGACAAACAGACAAAATTTTCAAAAACAGCTTTTTTACGTTTTATTACTTATCCCTTACGTCACTCACTTATTTTTTTGTAAATATCTTTAATGGACAGGCACAGAAAGTCTATGGTTTTAATCTATGTATAGACTAAGCACCTGCCGAGTGCACGCCTGCCTCACTGCATCTTTGTCTGTCAAATGAAATTGCGCGCGCAACACTTTTCTGTCACTTTCAACACTCGCACCGAATATTTTATATCTTAAAATCCAGGCAACCATGATTTAGCACCACTTTTGACCAGGCAACCAAATACGGTTCGATTAAGAATAAAATAATCTTTCATTTGACATATAATTCGTTTAAATAACAGATGAGGGTAGAAATTTCTAAGGTGGGATCCTAGACCATAAGACTGGGAGTCACAGCTGAAATGGCCAAATAAAGTTAGGTACATAATATTTGTTACGTTTGCCGTGGAAACCCTGGGGCCTTGGAGTCTTAGCTGAGCGTACTCTGACTCCACTCAGAAGGGGACATAAATATATCCCTGACATAAACATATCTCGGTTTAACTGTAGAGTTGAAGTTCGCTCTATACATCTCAGCTAAGATTCCAAGGCCCCAGGGTCTCTACGGCAAACGTAACAAATATGTAACTCTATTTGGCCATTTCAGTTGTGACTCCCAGTCTTGATGCTGTCTCCCTCACACTGGACCAATGTATCAACGCACTTTGCATCCCACGTTCCCGTTTACAGGGGACCAGCGTCAATCCATCAGGTCTCTTGTCATAATCCGTCTATGCTGGCTCAATGAGCACAGAAATATCTATGGAGGCAAGAAAATTGCTTATTGGTCGATTGTTTTTAGGATCTGAAATAGTGGAAACTGCGAAATGCTGTCACAAGGCATGCCTCAGGTACTGGGCGAAAACTGTTCATCACGAAGAAATTTATCAACCTACATCCTGTACCTCATACGAGGATTTTTCTAAGGGCCTTTGCAAGAACAATAATAAAACTATCGCTGGTTACTTTAATCCTGGTGTTGCTAGAGGCAATTATTATGTGACTACTGATGAGGTTCCTTGAATGATTAAAATAAAATGTTTAGAAAAAAAGGTAGTCTTATTATTCTTCTTCGCCAACCGATAGATATCCACACCTAGACATAGCTTTTTATAGGGACTTTCACACGCCTCTTGGATCCAGTGGTCTCTTGCGACTCGTTTGATGTCATACTATGTCCACCTGGTAGAGGCTCTGCCAACACTGCGCTGTCCAGTACTGGTGCAGACAGTAGAGTGTAGAATTTGTTTTCGCGGCTCGGGGCCAAGCCGATATTTGCTGCCTCATGTATTAATATTTTGATTTTATAGAAACTATGCTTAGATACTGGGAGGAAAGCGAACAGCAAATCAACGCCTAGATATTATCTATTCTACCTATGTTCTATCTTCTATCTATCTATACATATAATAAAATCGTAGAATTGCCGTATCTGTACATTGAAGATTTTTGCAAAATAATAACTGGGGGATGTTAGGGATAAGTAATAGAACGTAAAAAAGCTATTTTAGAAATTTTTGTCTGTTTGTCTGTTTGTCTGTATGTTTGTGCGCGCATCACGTAAAAACTACTGAATGGATTGAAATGAAACTCGGCATGATTTAAGCTCATACTATGGAGTCACATATAGGATACTTTTTATCCCGAAATTCAGCACGGTTCCCTTAGAAGAGGGGATGACAGTCAAAATGTGTACTTAGCTGTAATTCGTTAACGGGTGGTCCAATTTAATTCATTCTTTTTTTGTTAGAAAGAAAATACTTTAAAGATTTCTGGCTTATCTCTGAAAGGCTGGACCGATTTTGATGGAACTTTCACTGGCAGATGTTTACATTTTTATCTACCTAAACATCCGCCAGTGAACTTTTAACAGTTTTTAGCAAGGTATATGAGCTCAAAGGAGCTTAGGAAAAACAAAATGATTCTCACGGGATTTTTAAAAACCAATATCCACGCGAACGAAGTCGCGGGTGTCCGCTTGTAAGTGAATAATGTCAAGAGTGAAGAGACCGCGATATCTTATGAATTCTGTAGAATTTTGATGTTGATTTCAATTTCGCTTTTATTTCGCGAAAGATATGTGTATATTTGTATACTGTAGATATTTTTCGGGACACTAAATATCATCTGAGGCTACCTACTACGATTTTGAATGAATACTATACCGAAAAAATCGACAGAAACGCAGTTAATTAAAAAAAAAAATACTAACGCAAAACTTAAAAATTTTAATGGTAAGATAAAAAAGGTTTGTTGTCCTAGCAGGATACGAATTATCTTGCTCGTGAAATCAATTATCGTAGCTACTTAGTACCTACTCAGAATTTTGAAATCATTTACGTTGTTATTGTTTATACAGTACTATTGTCCTGTAAACTGTTCATTAGGATATATTGTGACGTAAAAAAACTCGGATCGCAAATATTTTGCACACGGGAATTGTATTAATCACATCCATGTGCGTAACACAACATATACCTAACGGAAATTCATTCAACACCAGCTTTGTACCTATATTATGAAAATAATTTAATTAGATTACCTACTTAGTAACTTTATTGTCCTTAGAACGTGCGTGCATAGATGTTATTAATGCCTGTTTTTCTTGAAGAGACGTCATTGGTTGAAAATTAAAAATCCAGAATGCAATGTACCTACGGGCAAAAGTTGAGGTAAATGTAATCAGACGTGTAATGAAGAATACCTACCAATAGAAATTGGAAAAAGAGTTTTTTTTAACACAAATAGTAACGATAAATACAAATCTTAATGATACACAGCAGCCGTATTCATATAAGAAAGAGTATATAGAAAGGTATTCAGAATTCTGAGGCATTGATAAAGAATAATATGTAGGTTTGAGTGAGGAAAGCTAACTAAACGCCGCAACTACTGAACCGATTTGGCTGAAATTTGGAATAGAGATAGATTATACCCTGGAATAACACGTATAAATAACAATAAATGAAAAGTTGGAAAAGGCAGCGGGAACGGGAACCGGAAATCCACGATTCTCTCGGGATTTTTGAAATACCGAAATACACGCGGGCGAAGCTGCGGGCAAAAGCTGGTAATTGATAGGTACAGGTGAACATTATACTCGGAAGTTATAATAAAACAATGAAAAGGAAAATAATTAAGTAAGTAGGTATAATATGTTTAATATTAGGTAAGTAACTAGTTGTGGTACTTGTGGTCTTTGGGTACTTAATAGACTGATATCCCTTTTTGCTGAAGAGGAAGTACCTACCTAAGGAAACACATTGAATCAAACTGTATCAAATGCTAAAATTAGATATATCCGTGATGTAATACCTATTAATAATTGGCTTCGCACGGGCTAGTAATTAAATTACCCGCTACTATCCAACCATATATCGACACCCAATATGAATAACATTGTAACTCATTGTGTCATGGTTTTCAGGAGGGCCATTTTAAGTTTTTTGCAAAGTTTGTTATTTATTTGTAGCTGTTGGTTTAACTTGTTTTATAAAATTTTTGATTATTTAAAGTCAATTTAAAGCGCTCTTTCTAATGATAATTATTTCATTTTAATAAAACCACTGGAAGTGTGATTTTTGCATAGTTACAATGTATAGATTTTAAGCATGTTTAATATGAAAAACATTGTAACGTTAGTTATAATGTTTTTACAATGAGGTTATAAAAAATTTAAAAGTTTTTTTATGTGACTATTATTGTATCTTATATTACAATCAATATGAATTAAACTTATAAAAGGATTTTTTGATAAATATTAATTTAGCAATAATTACAAGACATATGAAGATACATTTTGATGAAAAGGCAAGAAAAATGACGGACTTTAATATAAACTTTCATCCCCTATTTAACTCCCTTAGGGGTGGAATTTCCAATAATCCTTTCATAGTGTGTGCTTACATCATAAGAAGAACCTACTGTGAAAATTTCAAGTTTCTAACTTCAGTGGTATAGCCTGTGTGTTGATAGATCAGTGAGTCAGTCAGTCGGGACAAGCCTTTTTATAATAAGTATTGTAGATGATAATATTTAAAAATTGTTAAAATTGTCAAAAGTTTAAAAGAAAAACATTGTAATTTAAAATTACACTATGATCAAAAAATAAATTGCCCAAAATTTTAAGTGAATAATATTGTATGTCAATTTGCAATGATTTTCATACAAAGATTTGACAACTTATGTGAAGTTATGTGTGGTGTAACTTTATTCACTGTTATACTTCAATTGAAACCCTGAAAATTTTCAATTACAATGAAGTTATTCCATGTAATAAAAGACTTTCTAATGAAAATAGAAAGTTGGTTGAAACACAGAAAGAAAGATCTTTTTCTTCTGAATCCATACAATATAAAGTTGGATAAAATTGTAACTTGAGTTACAATGTTATTCATATTGGGTGTCGATATTGTTTTGGTATATCTCAAAGGTATTAGCAGCGTTTTCGATGAAAGCTCCCAGGCAACTTGAATGATTCAGACATTTTCCAAATTACCTATACAAAACCTTAACAAGTAAGTATAAATTAGAAATTTAAAAAACCCCCGACATTCGCCATTTTGTGGCGGCGGCTTAAGAAGAAGTTAAAGGAACACTTTCTTAAGGACCCCTTTACTGAGTAAAAAGTAAATTGTAATATTAATTTTATTATACTTGTGGATAAGCTAGAATTAATAATGTTAGGATAAGTTAGAATAATTAATTAATTAAGAGCGCCAGCTCGCCAACAAACTGGCCCACCAGTTTGGCGAGAATTAAATGTAAATATTTTTGTATGTACATCTTATTTGAAAAAAAATTAAAAAAATAAATAAAAAATCTTAGATTAGCATAGTGCTATTCTACTAGTCAAACCCTTTCATTTGATACCCATATTAAGGGAGTTGTGAAAAAATATCTAATCCGCCATCTTGTAGCGGCGGCCATCTTGGATCGATTTTCATCAAACATAGCTAAAAACACTCTCGACTAATTCACCTTTCAAACAAAAACAAACCGCATTCAAATCGGTCCACCCGCATAAGCGCTACAGGGGAACAGACAGACAGACACACACACACACACACGCACACGCACACACACAGACACGTCAAACTTATAACACCCCGTCGTTTTTGCGTCGGGGGTTAACAAATTATACACCTAAACCTACCTCGTGAATCACTCTGTCTATTGGTGAAAATCGCACGAAAATCCGTTCAGTAGTTTTTGAGTTTATCGCTAACAGACAGGCAGAAGCGGCGGCGGGGGACTTTGTTTTATTACATGTAGTGATAAAATATACACCTACTTTAGAAAAAACAAGAAAATGAAGATGTTCAAATTGCAATTTTTTAAGACACTTTCTTGTGTACCTACCTATTGATTCTATTACCTACCTACCTATTTATTGCACTGTACGTACTTCGAAATATAATAGTAGGGGAGCCCAAAAGGGAATTTTTGGATTTACTCGAGCGCGTCAGATTAGCATAAGGGAGGCATCTTGCATCCCACTGAGTACAGTATAAGCCCTTTAAAAAAGAGCCGCGCGAAAAAAAAACGATGGTCAGAAATACTCAGAAACGACAGATTAAGGTATGGTGGGTTGATAAAAAAAGTATATTTAGAAAATCAGACTATTTGAACGTAACGTACGAAAATGGGAGCGTTACAAAGTTCCAACAAAAACTTATCTTGACATTCTCTAATCTCGAGAGCGGTTGAATTTTTTTCTATTTTGAAGGAAATTATGCAAAAATAACAAAATAATATAATCAGCCGATTTCCGCAAGCCGAAAGTAATAAAAATCGTCTATGAAGATGAGAGCGTGCAGCTATAGACGCTTTCCCCGCCACTGAAAGGGGAAACCTTTTATTCTTCCTATAAACTACATAATCTACAAAATCTAATAGGTCCTTACGACGACGCTCGAGTAAATCCACATTTAGCATCATCGGCTCCCCTACCATAAATGTAGATGTCAAGAAAATGCATCGAGAATTATAATTTTTAAATTTAGAAACTGTCGTTAGAAAACTTTGTTGACAAATGTATACTTACCTGGCAAGCTGCCGTGCATAATGCAGGAGAAATTGAACAGTGTATTATATTTTAAACAGGTCATGAAAAATTTGGCAACGATCTCAGAAATTATTTCAATTCTCATATTATCACTCTTTCTGTATCTCGCTAATTCTAGATTCACAGCACTGTGGGGCTATTCTCTAACTTAGTTACCAACAGAAAATTGTTGCCAACGAAGTTCGATATACATTGCTGTTTTAATGTGTGAAAAGCTTATACCTTGCTAAAAACTGTTAAAAGTTCACTGGTGGATGTTTAGGTAGATAAAAAGCCGCCAGTGAAAGTCCCATCAAAATCGATCCAGCCTTTCAGAGATTACCCGGTAATCTTTAAAGTATCTCCTTTCTAACAAAAAAAGAATGAATGAAATCGGACCACGGGTTAATGAATTACAGCTAAGTACACATTTTGACTTTCATCTCCGGAACCGTGCTGAATTTTGGGATAAAAGTATCCTATACCTATGTTACTCCGTAGTATGAAATTAAATCATGCCAAGTTTCATTTTAATCCATTCAGTAGTTTTTGCGTGATGCGCGCACAAACATACAGACAAACAGAAAAACAGAAAAACAGACAAACAGATAAAAAGACAAACAGACAAAAATTTCAAAAATAGCTTTTTTACGTTCTATCACTTATCCTTAACTTCCCCCAGTTATTATTTTGCAAAAATATTTAATGTACAGATACAGCAAGTCTACGATTTTATTATGTACTTATATGTATAGAAGAAGAAAGAAGATAGAAGATGTATAGATAGAAAATATAGATTATTAAGCATTATAGTCGAGTTTTAGTTTACGAACTTGATCTCTTGTTATTGGCTTCATTTACTTCAACTTAGGGAACAGTGCAAACTTCATCACAATCGGTTCAAAATTTTCAAGATATGGACTGATAAGTGTGAAGGTCTTGCCTTGTATATTTTTTCTTAAATTACCTATAGGTAGCTTGTTGCATTAGATTGCAGTCTCACAAAATCAGATCACAATCTTATTTATTTCATAATTCGATTAAAAAGAATAGCAATAACATGGGAAATATAGAATGTATTAGATAAACCGCGTCTGGGTTTCCCGTGGTTTTCGTGATTCAAAAAAATTATGCAATTGTGAATTATCCTGTATTACGTTAACAAACAAAGAGGCCAGCGGGTGTCATAGAGTCTGCCGTTACATCTTTATTTTAGATGTCATACGTATAATTTAACTTAGGGGTTTTCCTTCCCATATCCAAAGTAGTAGTACGTCACAAATAAAGACGTGGCACGCTTTGTGACTGTAAATGGGCATGATGGAAAAAGACGTACACTGAACTAGTTTTACTCGTGTACGAGAAAGAAAACGCAAACTGATAAAAAAAATCTAAGGGGCCCGTATGGTACACGAAAACTTATTTAGGAAGAATAGTAGTTATGATTGCTGACAAGATACTACAAAAAAAAACGCGAAAAAATTAAACTTAACTAAATTTTAGAATATGTTACATCTTTGTCTGCATAGGCTTTTCAATATCCAATAGTCTGTAAGACTATAACAACTTTATCTTCATACAGTATTCTTCCTAAAAATTACCTCCCTTGCGCAATAGTGAGTGCTGTGTCTTACGTTCGATTCCCGGTAGAGGCAATTTGGGAATTTATAATTTCTAAATTTTCTGTGGCCTGGTCTGGTGGGAGGCTTCAGCCGTGGCTTGTCAGAACACCACGATTAAGTGTTCTAGTACGATGCTGCGTATAATCCGATCAGAGTATGAGTTTAGTAAAAAATGTCATACTTCTTCCAGGTTAGCTCGCTTCCACTTTAGACTGTATTATCACTGACCAGCTGAGATCGCAGTCAAGGGCTAACTTGTAGCTGAATAAAGAAAATACAATCGCAGACGCTAACTGTTGATTGGTTGAGAACTGTTTATTTGATTGATACGATGTTGCTAACTGACTGTGCGTTTTCATTCATCGTAAATGCGTAAATGGTCGCTGACAATGGGCCTCATAAGAAGGCTCTGGGTCACTCAGCGGGCGATGGAGAGAGCTATGCTCGGAGTATCCCTGCGGGATCTAATCTGAAATGAGGAGATCCGCAGGAGAACCAGAGTTACCGACATAGCTCATCGAGTCGCGAAGCTGAAGTGGCAATGGGCGGGGCACATTGCTCGAAGAACCGATGGACGTTGGGGTCCCAAGGTGCTTGAATGGCGACCTCGCACCAGTAAACGAAGCGTAGGTAGACCCCCCACTCGTTGGACAGACGATCTCAAGCGAGTCGCTGGCAGCCGCTGGAGTCAGGCGGCACAAGATCGTGTGCTGTGGCGATCCTTGCAAGAGACCTATGTCCAGCAGTGGACGTCTATTGGTTGAAACGAACGAAATGCGTTTAGAACACAGCGTTGCATGCCGTGAGTTTTTAACGCAGTGTTAGTTGCTAACGATAACAGAGATCCTTGGTTGAGACGACGACGCTAACTCTGCGTTTTACTTCGTTATAAAAGCGTTTAAAACGCAGCGTTGCATATCGTGCGTTTTTTTAACGCACTGTTAGTTGCTAACGATAGCAGATATCCTTGGTTGAGACGACGACGTTAACTGACTGTGTTGGGGTAATTAAGGTTCATTTTGACTTTGGTAAGGCTTCTTAGAATAAAAACACGTCCTGTTATACTGATAGTTTATTTGCGACTGAATGTGGGTAAGTAACTCGATAAAATATACCTACGCTTACAATTCAACATACCGCCCCCCAAAAGGGATTTTGCCGAAATACCTTTTATAATTATAAATTAAAGTAAAGTACACAGTACATTACATCATTAATCAAGCTTACAATTTTATCGCTTCAAATAAAATGTAGTTTTGCAATTAAAACAGTAAAATATAAATTGAACAAATTGTAAATAAACACATACTTAGTAAATTCCATTTTCACTTGTACATAATTCATGAACATTTGTAAAAAACACGTAAAGCAATAAGCAAGAAATAAATTACAATTTTGAAAATAGGTAGGTAGGTAATTCCTTG
This sequence comes from Melanargia galathea, assembly GCA_920104075.1. Lineage (NCBI taxonomy): Eukaryota > Metazoa > Arthropoda > Insecta > Lepidoptera > Nymphalidae > Melanargia > Melanargia galathea. The sequence goes on from OV049855.1 coordinate 4,237,673, forward strand.
ACATAAAAGTAAATGGTTAGATTATCACTCAGTTACATAATTTGTAGGTATAAGCAGGTAGGTAGGTACTACTAAGGTAAGTGAAACTTGTTTACATATCATTTAGTTTAAGATTAACTTTTAATTGTACCGTCCCACATGCGAGTTCTTTTAGAATTTTTTAGCTTGTATTTCCTTCCTTCATTTATTTCTTGTCTCTTTAATTTCTCTCGATAGCTCTTCACTATTTGAAAATATTCTCTTTGTATTTGTATCAATCTTTCCTTTCATACTTTGTTGGTGCATGGTATTGTCTTTTCTACTTGTCTTTGTATCTATCTCTCCGAATAATATCCAGCCCAACGCAGTATTTTGCGCACAAGGTGTTCCAGGCGGACCTTTCACTAGACCTTGTCGCAGTATCTTTGCATATTCGTTTGCACCAAGAATGAGATCAATAGGTCCTGACGTAAAATAATCTGGATCTGCTAAGTCGAGACCTGTAATATGTGACCATTGTTTTAAAGTTGTAGCTTTGATCTTCGGAATCTTAAGGCTAATCTGCTTTGACATAATGAAAGCTTGTATAGGCAGACCATAGCAAGGATCCCTTTGCGATAAAACTTGCACGTTAACTTGTTCCTTAACAGCCACTCTCGTTGATTCTATTCCGGTAACAATTCTGTTTGTATTGTATCTTTTGAGCCTCAGTGTTTGAGCCGCCTTCTCACTGATAAAACACGCTTGAGAGCCCAAGTCTATTAGCGTCTTTAGAACAGTAGTATGTCCGCTCTCACCTCTTACTGTAAGTAAAGCTGTTGCTAATAGAGCAAAGTTATTGTATGTAACAGGACTGTTAGACGCAATCATTGTATGTACTCTAGTTTCTTCTGCACTGTCCTCGTTTTCTTCTTCTTCTTTTGTATTTCTTGACTCATGCAGAAGAGAATGATGCCGTCTACTGCACTTCTTACAAAATAGCCTAACTGTACATTTGAAAATTTTATGCCCTGGAGCCAAACAGTTGAAACAAATCCTATTCTTCTTGACGTATTCACTTCTCTCTGTAGGATTCATCTTCAGAAACTCTTCACAACGACTCAGTGTATGATTTTCTTTGCACAATATACAAGTTTTACTGTTTGGAGTTGTGGTAACGTGAAATGTTCGTACCTTCGTGGGTTTGTCATGAGATGCTGATGGTGATGATGCAAGCTCAAGTGTACGAAACTTGGATTCGAGAAAGTTCTTTAAGCTATCCCATGTAGGCATTTCTTCAGAATTATGCTTGTAAGTATATTCTTCCCACTGCTTATGTGACTCTGGGTCCAACTTCTGAACAACAAGAAATATAATTAATATATCCCAAGAGTCTGTAGAAATTTTTAAGTTTTTTAAATGATTTAAGCACTCCGTAGTACTATCCAAAAGTAATTTTAACTGACTTGCATTCTGTGTGCTTAACTTCTTCTGAGTAAATAATCTTCTGAGTATAGAGTTCACTATCAAACGTTTATTTCCATAACGATTCTTCATCAATTCCCACGCTTGTTCGTAATTGTCATCAGTAATTTGTATGTGATTGAGAATTGCTGCAGCTTCTCCACTAACACTGGTCTTCAAGTAATATAACTTCTGAACTCGACTAAGTGACGAACTATGTACCAATGTATTGAAGAGGTCATGAAAGGTTGGCCATTCATCGTACTTGCCCGTGAATGTAGGTATTTTTATGGGGGGTAGTTTTACTTGCGAGCAGCATGAGTCTTCGATAGAAATATTTCCATGATAATGCGTGTGTGGTGCATCACTAGCTCGTGTCTTAGCTAAAATGTCTTTGAAGTCCCCATGTAAACATAAATATAAATCTTCTTGGATGAAAAACTCTTCATTTACAAAATACGACATTAAACCTCTCTGGTCCCTCGTTGTGTTCTTGACTAAAATTTCATGTGCATTCTTAAAAGTATTCCAGTAATCTTCTAAACTTTTAATTCTAGTTTCTAAATAACCCATTGTCATTCTTTCCTTAGGACATTTCTTCCAATTTATTTGGGTTTTCTTCAGTATAGCCGCTGTATTTTCGAGAATATTAATGGCTTGATCCGTAACTGTAGTCATTTTGTTTATGTAATATACGAAAATCTTCCAAAAAATACGTAAAAATTAGTTCGTCACCTGTCTTCCGCTTGAAATAATACGCGATGCACTTAAAATGCAATAACTTGCGCCTCGATCACTTCTTATCAGTAGCCTTTTGTTCTCGCGTCGACGACGACCGCTCACTTTTACTCGTTCAATCCGGCGACGATTTTAGACCATATGTTGGGGTAATTAAGGTTCATTTTGACTTTGGTAAGGCTTCTTAGAATAAAAACACGTCCTGTTATACTGATAGTTTATTTGCGACTGAATGTGGGTAAGTAACTCGATAAAATATACCTACGCTTACAATTCAACAGACTGCGTTTTACTTCGTTATAAAAGCGTTTAAAACGCAGCGTTGCATGCCGTGCGGCGTTTTTTCAACGCACTGTTAGTTGCTAACGCCAGCAGAGATCCCTTCGTTACGGTCATCGTCATCGTGCGTCGCGTTATTTATATTGCCGCGTCTCGCTTGCCGGCACAATTCGTGGTTTAACATCAACGCAAGCGCACGCAACTTGGAACGAGTATTTTAATACGAATAATAATTATTTTAAAACAACTTCACTAATAAACAAGTAAACAACTAGCCGTTGAGGCATTCTATATTTATTTTTGCGGCTAAGAACAAGAATTGTATTCTTGTTGTATATTTGTAACATTTTAAGTGAACGAGGGAATTAAGTGATCAAAATGCTGCCTGTTGCGTGCCTTATTGTTTTCGTGAGTATTTTATTTTATTTTTATGTAGGTAACCCTTTCTCTCTGTGCCGTATTCCTCATAATTTGATTGGGCTAATGTGGCAATGGATGGAACACTAAGTTTCAAGGACCATAGAAGTTGCGGTCCAAAGGTGCTGGAATTGCGACCGCACTGGAAAGCGCAGTCTACAAACCCCCCACTAGGACACTCACTAGACAGACGACATCACGAGTCACAGGCAAGATCTGGATATAAGCAGCGCAAGATTGTGGCGTGTGGAAGAAACCTGAATCCATCAGTTTACTGCTGTTTGTTGACAACGACGGCGCTCGTAACTCCTTGTATTTATCATACAATGTTCGGAGTTTTCTTTGCAATAATAAAGCACAGGTTTCCCAGACCCGCCAACCCGCATTGGAGCAGCGTAGCGAGTCTAAGCTCTAAATTTCTATCTCTTGTAAGATGAGCATAGCTGGGCATAGGCCCAGCTGTGGGACATTAAAGTAGGCGACGTTAAAGCAGTAGTGCTGGTACTGGAGGGTGGGCTCACAGAACCTTGCGTTAAGTACCTACCTACTCAACTAGAGTGCCTACTTACGATTATTCGAATCTTAGGTTAAAGATTCCTATCAGATAATATGAGTAATAATTCATAACGATAACGTGCTCTCCAAGGCACGGAAGAAACGTAAGGGTTAAATTCGGTCTCGATACATTCGCTCACCCACCCATTTGCCAACTTGGGTCAACGGTCCATCATTCATCATCAACCCATTACTAAGGTATGCTACTGGGTTACAGGGTACGGGTCTCAGGATGAGAAGGATTTAGGCCGTAGTCCACCACGCTGGCCAAGTCTTGATAGACCATTGATAGACTACACACGTCTTTGAGAACATTATGGAGAACTCTTCAGACTTGCTTTCCTCACGATATTTCCTTTACCGTTATAAAGCAAGTGATATTTAATTGCTTCAAACGCACATAACTCTGAAAACTTGAGGTGTCGTGCTGGGGATCGAACTCGATCTGAAAGGCAGGCCGAACTCTTAACCACTAAGCTATTTCGTCGGTTCTTCGGTTCTAATCCAGTTCAATAGACTTATTCCACGTTCCTCGCAATATGCATTAGAAAGTAACTTAAACGCATACAAAGGCACATATTATTATGTTATAGTCTACATACTTATTTTGCATTTACTTTCTCAATGGTGCATGCGATTTCTCTTGAAAGGGAGAGCGGAGTTGTCCTCTCATTAGTTTAACCTGATTTCATACGACTAGTCGTAACACACGACAGTACCTACAGGACTAGAAATAATCCTATAAATATATAATTATATATTTATAGGACCATTTATAGGACCTTGCAACATCGTGAGAAACTTTTCTGCTAAAAAATTGGATAAGTGCGAGTCGGGCCTCGCTCTTTTAGGGTTCCATACATAATTATGAACAAAATGATATTTTGGGTGTAAGAAATATTTAATTTCTGAGCTAGACATCGCAACAAACCGTGAAAGAAAAACCCAAAAAAATGTTCGTTTATTTTGGTCACAGCTTATAAACTATTTAATAAATCGTTGTTTTCAGTATTTGTTGTTTAAATACAGTAGATACATGGTACATAATATATAGAAATTTCATTTCATGGTTTTCATATTTAAGGTTAAAAAATTAAAAAAATTGGTTTATTTAAATTTAACAAAACCTATCTATGGGAACCCTTTTGCCTTTTGCTAGTAGTCTAACTAACGGTAACGTAGCGTTATTTTAATGTAATGTCCTCCTGACCGAATTTCGGCCACGGCGGCCAATCTCAACCGAGGCAGAGACTAGCCATCTGCGCAGGAGATATTATAGTGCACAAGTGTGCGCGCATACACAGGTGCACTCTCTATTCCCTCACTCTCATAGTCCGATGGGACGCCAATGCGACATGACCGGAGAGAGATTAGGCGCAGGACCGAAGGCTTTACGTGCTCTCCGAGGCACGGGGGTGTATCTAACACCGCCAACTTCCAACTCCGGGCTGGCACTGAGAATTTCTTGACAGAAAAACCCAATACCTCATTTTTTTTTATTTTATTTTTTTTTTTTACTGCCTCGTTGGTGTAGCGGTTAGCACGTTCGACTGTGGATCACGAGGTCCTGGGTTCGATTCCCGGGTCGGGCCAATAAAAAAATATGAGCGTTATTTTAACTCCGTACGGAGCAACTGACCCTAAAGTGATTTATAACAACGACAAGCTCTACACGATTGTGTTAATAATATATAATACGATTCAAAGCATGTCACGTTTTTAACTATTCTGTATTTGGTCCGCGCGGATTAAGATTGTTTTAAAAATCCCGTACGGATTCTTTGATTTACCGGGATGAAAGTAGCCTAAATAATTGCTTGTATAATGTTCTACCTATCTGAGAAAGTCCCATCAAAATCGGTTCACCCAAAATCACAGATCGATTTTATTTTATTTTATTTGTACGTTTACATATTACTCGTAACTCGTAGGATACCTATTGGATCTATGTTAAAAATAATATTCATCGCCTAGAAGCGCGTTACATCCTAGACCTTATATCATTGCTTTCCATTTACTTTCCAAGCCTTTCAAAGTTTCAAGCCTTTGCCATCAAGCATGATATTTTGTCCTCAAGTGCGCTCAGATGCGCAGTCATGCTAACTACTAGAATAACAAACTAGATTAAAACAATAAAATTAATTTATATATTTATTATCTTTCGCAGGTCACCGTTCTTAACCTACACACCACAGCAGCGAACGTCGCCAAGTCGCGTAAGTTAATATTTCCTCTGTTCAGAAAAACCAGTCATGTATAAAAATATCCTCAAGGTTTAGTGAAATGTTACTTTAGTTAAGTATAACCCCCGGCACGTAAGTCGAGCGGTGACCTTCAAGTGCGCGCAGCGTTGTACGAGTGTACGGGACACAATACGATTGGAGAGCCAATCGGCGCTTACGAGGGATCCGCGAGAGCTAATCAGTGCTTACGAACGATCACCACGCCCTCCCCGCGACCCCCTCACACCCCGAAATACCTCATTTTCGACTTCTGCGCATTGAAGGTCACCGCTCGACTTATTTGCCGTGACTTGTACGTAATACAAGAAACTTTACCGAAGGAGTTCAAACACCTTACAACTACACCCCTTTCACGTTGAGTCGCGAATGTGGCAATCATGATCAACCCATTACCGGCTCACTACAGAGCACGGGTCTCCTCTCAGAGTGAGAAGGGTTTTGGCCATAGTCTACCACGCTGGCCAAGCGGATTGGCAGACTTCACACACCTTTGAGAACGTTATGGAGAACTCTCAGGCATGCAGGTTTCCTCACGATGTTTTCCTTCGCCGTTAAAGCAAGTGATATTTAAACACTTCAAACGCACATAACTCCGAAAAGTTAGAGGTGATCGAAACCCGGGATCGAACCCACGACCTCCGATTAGAAGTCGGTCGTCCTAACCACTAGGCTATCACAGCTAATGTGGCAATGTGCGGGGCAATCTGCATTGGAACAGCGTGGCGGGTTCTAAGCTGTAAATCCCTCTCCTATAAGAGAGGAGGCCTGTACCCAGCAATGGGACGTTAAAAGACTCTAGTGGTGGTTAAAATGATGAAGATCATTTTCATTTCATCCTTAGGTGAGCTGCCAATCCAATTCCCGGAAGCCGTGCGTCAAACGGTTGAGGACGATGACGTGCCGCCGTCCTGTAGATCGCTGACGTACTGCACAGTGAAACCAGCCAACTACCCCGAGGAGAGGTTCAACGAGATGTTCAAAGACTATGTAAGATCTTTTTAACCGACTTCAAAAAAATGAGGTTATCAATTCGACAATATGCATGTAATATTACGTATTTGAACTGCAAAATATTCACATATCTATGATAATCTGTTTGGGCTTCCAAACAAATATACAAAAATTCATAAATGTATGTAATTGTATGTATGTTTGTATGAATGTTTGTCCGTGGATGTCTCCGAAACTATTGATTGTGACCATTCTTTTCTGACATTTTTACTGTCTTACATTTACTTCGACTTATGGAACAGTGCAAGTGTCATCAAAATCGGTTCGGCAGTTTTCGAGATATGGACTCTTAAGTGCGTGATGAAGTCGGTTTTACTTTCAATCTTTTTGAATTTGGATTATCACATGTCATTACTACAATATAGGTACCTAGATGATGCTTGAGACAAGTCTAAGAATAATCATCTTTTTCACCCAGAACATTATGAGAAGGATACTTAATAGTTTGTTTAGAGCTGAATTCCTGTGAATTCAGCTTAGAGATTGTACAACATAATATGGCCATTTGACCTACCAGAATATTATTATCATCTATTGAGAGGCTTAGCCCAGCGCAGTCTAATTGAGGTAGGGCATATCTGCAATCGATTGCGCCGTTTAAGCTACTTTGATCCAAGTCTGGGGATGTCAGTCAAGGGATGGGTGACCGACTTTGGAGGTCCCAATTAGGCTCCTCGTTTCCACCATGCCTAGATGAGCACGTCAAGCCGTACGCCATTATCACTAACATAAAAGTCAAAATCCCGTATTCTTAGTTGAGTCTTATCCGCATAAAACTCAACCAAGCGAAAATCTTTCTGAAATTCAACGGGTTATGGTACAACTCGTAAGTAATAAAATAAATTAGCAGACGTTTCATCTAATTTTTTCCCTCCAAAAGATTTTCTTACTTTATTTAAATCTGAATTAAGTAGAATGGAAAAAAATCTAACCAGATTTTCGCCTAGTAATTTTCGTTTCGGTAGATAAAACCAGGGAAGTTCTCCCCTTTTAAAGGGAATGATTTTGCCAAATACAACGCGCAGAGAGAGAAAGAAATGCAACGCGGAGTGAGAAAGAGAGGAATGGAACGTGGAGAGAAATCATCTAATAAGATTTTTACTTTTCAGAAACCCGCCCCACAGCCAGAACTGGTGGTGGACCTTACTAATAGAGTAGGAGGGGACGATTTAAACTGCGCTTCGGAGCCGTCCGTAAGTTTAATGATAATTATTTATTTTTGAGTTTTTTAAAAGTGCTCCACCTCTATTTGGTATACAACGTTAGTTTTACTTTACGCAAAACCTGAAAGTAGTTTGTTCAGAATCAGTAACAAAATCGATTCCAACCATTTTTATATAGTGTTATATTTTTGTCCAAAAATATTTTGAAATCCTACAAGCTTAGACACCGCACATCATTGGTTTACCGCACATCAGCTGACGGTCAGCACACAGCGGCGGTCATTCAACTCGCGTCGATCGCAAGTCGCTGCGGGCGACGGCTTGCGGTGACCATTTTTTTCGAGGACAACGACGCAACATAACAAGCTTATAACTTCGTTACTTTTCATTATATTTTTGTGAAATTTTGTATAAATATTTTTAATGTAAAAATATTTGACACGTGTTTCGGTTTTTGCGCAAAGTAAAACTAACATTGTATACGGATATATTGATATATATGCTATAACATATCTGTAGGTATATGATCTGTATATTGAGTCGGCCTTTATTTCATTATATGATGGCGGACTCAGTACAGATCATATTATACTCGTACATATAATAAATTCAAAACTTACATATAAATAAAATTCAATTGCCTCATGTAGATATGACAATTAATGCCTGACAGATACTTCAGGTAGTTACTTTAGTTTGGGGTAAAATCGAACTTTAGGTGTTAACCCTGTTTTTCATACAAATAACTCATTCTATTTTTAAATGACAACTGTCAGAATTCCACCGAATTAAAAATCAGACTATAGGTCAGATTTTGCTCTTAAAAAAATCTCACAAATTCAACAATACTTTTCATCGTAACTAAATTCAACGCATTGACCATGGCTTACATTGACAGGGTGGAAATAATTAGTGTACATATACTTATAGGCGATTATTTTTTCAATATGATAGACACTCCTTTTAATTGGAACTGAAACTAAATCGCCTGGTATACACAAGTTGATGTAATTAAGCGGGATATCAACAACAGACTTTGTATTTTGTTTTCAGTATGAGCCACTGTACAGGGTGAGGGAGAAGAGAGACAAGCCGTGGCGCACGGTGGTGCAGGCGCCGGGCCACGACTACGTGCAACGCGTCCGCCTGGAGACCTGCAGGTGACTTGCAATACAATCCGAAAGTGTTTAGCCAAGTTATACCTACCGATGGGACGCCAATGCGACACGACCGGAGAGAGATCAGGCGCAGGACCGTCGGATTTACGTGCTCTCCGAGGCACGGGGGTGTATCTAACACCGCCAACTTCCAACTCCGGGCTGGCACTGAGAATTTCTTGACAGAAAAACCCAATACCTCGAATATAACTATGAGAGTGAGGGAATAGAGAGTGCAACCTGTGTATGCTGCGAAAAGTTGGAAAATCATTTGTTGGTAATTCTGTACTTTTTTATAATATGTTGCCAGAGAACATTTTGGATATGTCTCTCAATAAGTTCAAAGGTTTTATTAAACGAAAATTAATTGAAAAGTCTTACTATAGCTTAAAAGATTTTTTTAATGACAAAAATCCATGGACATAGATTGCTCTAAAAGCCAACAGTTCAAATCATTTTTATGGCTATTATACCATATTGTAAGATGGTGATAATAAAAAAAAATAAACCCGGCTGAGTTTGTTGTGGGCTCTTCTCAGACCAGGGCGCGTTTGGAACCCTCGTAGTTTTAGTTTTAAGTTTCCGTAAATAATTATCACCATTGCCTGTACCTAAATTGACGTTCAAAAAGTGTACAGTGTACCAATTTTGAATAAAGTTTATTTGATTTGATTTGATTTGATTTGATTTGATATGCGCACACACTTGTGCACTATAATATCTCCTGTGTAGATAGCTAGTCCCTGCCTCGGTTGAGATTGGCCGCCGTGGCCGAAATTCGGTCAGGATATTATTATTATTATTATACCTACCAGCCTGGCCACTTGCCTCTATTATTACAAGTACCACCATTGCAGCCCTTTAACGCCCCACGGCTGGGCACAGGCCTCCTCTCTCATAGGAGAGAGGGATTGAGAGCTTAGACCCGCCACGCTGCTCCAATGCGGGTTGGCGGGCTTTAACGACTATTGTCACATGATAGTGATAATAACCGGGACCGACTGCTCAACGTGCTCTCCGAAGCACGGGGGTGAAACACCGCCAGCTTCCAACTTCGGGCTGGCACTGAGAATTTAGTGTTTGCCCGACCCGGGAATTGAACCCGGGACCTCGTGATCTGCGGTCGAATATGTTGACCACTAGACCAACGAGGCAATACTTAATACAAGTATAATGGACTTAGGTACTATAATATAGAGGACTTGATAATGAAGCAATTTTTGATTATAAATAGAAAATAGTAACATTAAAAGTTCAGTATTGTGAACGAAAACAAAGCAAGGTTGGGTTGGGCATCAGGAATCCAAGATTAAAATACAGGCTCTTACTTTATAAGTCTAAAGTTCGGCCGCTTATGGAGTACTGCTAACACCTGTGGGCCGGATCACCCCTATACGCACTCCTTCCATTTGCCGGATTCAAAAGCGAGAAGTTCGACTTGTGGAGAATCCCAAACTAACCAGCTCACTGGAGGGATTAGAGATTCGCAGGGACGTTAGCTTATTCTATCGACTCTATAACGGGGAGTGTTCTGAGTTCTGACTTTTGAGGAGTTGTTTGACCGAATACCACCTACTCTTTTCCATCACCGCACCGCACACTACCGAAAATGCTATCAATTATATCCTCACCATCTAGATAATGGCATACTTCAACTAAGCGTTGCGCGAGATCATTCTTTCCACGCACTCAATAACTGTGGAACCAACACGCTTCGGAAGTGTCAGCCTGATTCCGAACACATTCCGCCATTATATGATGCGCATCCTTAAGCATATTTATTAAATACTTTTTTTTTACTCAGCAATGTCGGAGCACCCTGCTTCGAGTCCTTCTGCATGGCGTCAGAGCACAAGCTGACGTGCACACAGAATGTCAACACCTGGGAGGTGGTCGTGGCGAAGGGCGACAACGATACTGAGAAGATCAAAACGGAACTGCCCATCTCTTGCTCCTGTACCGCCACCAAACTCGACTTCGTGTCAAGATTCGGCAGCAGTAAACCATAAACAAACTTTTTAAACTAGGTATAGATAACGTAACGACAAGACTTTAAATAACGAGAGATTTTTTTTGAAGTACCCACAAGCAGAGATTTTTAACGTTATGAGTAAAAAGTTATGTAACGTTTAAAGTACGTAGTTCTGTTTGAACTTTAACGTGTATGTCAAAGGACGAATAACAATTCAGACCATTGAAAGTAAACGAGAAAAATACGCAATCATAACATTTTGTAATGTAATGTTGTCATGTCAATAAACTCACCAGTTTTTTTAACGTTACAGATATTCACGTTATTGTAAAATATGATATTCATTTTTTTAACGTTATTCTTATCATCATTAATAACATTATTCTGTGTATAACTGTGTAGCGCCCAATAATGTATTGAGATGTGATAAATAAGTTTAACTTGAAAAACGTTTTTGTCACACAAAACTACAGAAGCAACTAGGTTGATAACATTGTGGTATGTAGTAGTGATTGAAGCTCAGTCCAAAAAGACCTTGCACACTTAAGTGTTAAGTTAAATAAGTTTGTTTTAAGGCTCGAGTTCATCCATACATTTACAGCTAGCGCCCCAAGTGGAAAATTAGTGAAATACAAATCGGTAGTACGGAAATTGCGACTTTAAAATAAGGTGCTTTAAGTCCGTGTCGTCTTTGGTTGACGATGACGCCTAAGCTAGAGAGGCTTTCTCATTTGATAATATTAGTTAGTTATTTATTTAATTATGTTAGATAATAATTACCGCTATTGTTTCGAGTCATGCAGACTGATCGCTTAAGATTTTATTTTAAGAAATTAATAATGCTTGTAAAGGTACAGACCACACTGTAGAATACTTTTATAGGAACTCCTCTACCGATGAACTTAGTCTCAATGATTTTAAAATCAGTTGATTTTCTTCCACCGTCAAATACACAATTTCAGCAGAATCAAGTCAAAGCCCAGAGATTCAATAAAGATAAGCTGATGTTTTCTAGGAAAGATGTCAAGTTATAAATGGTGGTCTTACTTTATAGGTATACCTAACAAGATATTATGTTTTTGCGGCGTAAAATGCGCATATAAAAACCTTATAAATTATTCTACAGTCCGCCTACGCCTTATTTTAGTTTTAGTTCGTTTATAAGTTATTTATTTAAATTATATTAATTGTTTCCTTGTTTTTTTTGTAAATATGTGAATTTGGAAACAACTTAATGATGCCTATTCAGAATTTCTTATTGTTTTTGTAATTTGTTTTTATATATTAAACGAAAATTTAGGTTTCATAACAGAGTTGTATGTACCTAAACATATTTTTATAATAAAATGTATTTTTTACTAAGTAGATATTATGCTTTTTTATACCGATACCTAATTACTTATTTGTTGATACGAAATTCGTAGGCAGCTATATGTAGTGGCACGAAAGTCTAGCGCTGACCTTCAATGCGCAGAAGTTGAAAATGAGGTATCTCGGGGTGGTGAGGGGGGTCGCGGGGAGGGCGTGGGGATCGTTCGAAGCACTGATTAGCTCTCGTGGATCCCTCGTAAGCGCTGATTGGCTCTCCAATCGTACTGTGTCCCGCTCACTCGTACGACGCTGCGCACTTGAAGGTCAGCGCTAGACTTTCGTGCTGCTACTTGTACTTATATATATACTTACTTGTGCATTAAGCCCCCTTTTAGAGCTAAACATTTTAGGTTGTTTATTAAAAAGTTAAAGAAAAGTATCTTCGAAGTTCGAAGCCAATCCGCTTGAGATCTGCTTATTTATAATACTTACATACATACTGGCAAGCAATTACTGATAAGTAGCATATTTTTATAACTGTATAATATACGTATCAAGACACACGGCCGTAAGTCAAGCCAAGTTTATATTATATTACCTATTACAACTGTAACAGATCCAATTCTTGTATCTTAGTATCTTGGCCGCGCATCACGCCGAATCTACTGAATGAATTCGAATGAAACTTGGTACGATTTGAGTTTATACTCCGAGGTAGGACATAGTTAGGATACTTTTTATCCCGAAATTCAGCACGGTTCCCTTGGGAGAGGGAAGAAAGTTAAAACGTGTATTTAGCTGTAATTCATTAACGCGTAGTTCGATTTAACTCATTCTCTTTTGTTAGAAAGGTAGTACTTTAAGTATTGTCACGTAAATATTTCAAGGTCATAGGTTGTTTAGTTCAGAAATGACAGACATTTATTGGGTCCAAATAATTTGGGACCCGGATCTTTGTACGTACGGCTTATTTTAAACTGGCGTGCGTTTAAATTTATGTTTGTTGGCCTGTCTATTTGTTCCAGCTAATCTGCGAAACGGCTGGATCGATTTTGACGAAACTTTCAATGGCAAATAGGTGATGTTATAAAGAGTAACTTACGCTACATTTAGTTTAGGTACAAAAAAGGATTATGGGATCCAATCCGATCCTGTATAAAAACCTATATCCACGCGGACGAAGTCGCGGGGATCAGCTAGTATTACCTATACAGACTTAACAATAAATACAGGAAAATTTTATATTTCTTGTTCTCATAGCTAATCTTTGGAATATTAATCTTTTGCTAACAAACTAAATTGAATCGGTCACATGGTCATTATTACTGCAACAAAGTAATTACACCTAAAATGTTAGGGTTGTCACACTCGGTTTTTACACAACAGATTGGTACCGGAATTTTTGAACCACTAGGTGGATCAATTAAAAACAACTCTTCCTAAATATGATTTAAAGTAGTTAATTAGAGCACAAAAAATTAGCTTTACGAGAGTCGCGCGTGGGTAGTTAGATAACCACACAATTAGCCACTGACAACGGCTACCAAACTTAAAAACAGAGTGCTTAGTCTAAGATCGGAGCACTCGAAAACGAACTCGAAAACTATTGATCGAATCACAAGTGAATTCAGAGCAAAATGAACTCAAATACTCGTATTTTAAAGTCGTAATTCCATAATTCGAATATGTATTTTACAACATTTCTGCTTGGGGCGCTCGTTATGTTCGAATGCTGAATGTATTGGCGAACTCAAACCTTAATACAAGCCATTTTAGGTCTATTTTACTCTGAAATCGATCAATAGTTTTCGAGTGCTCCGATCTTAGACTAAGCACTCAGGTCGTTTTACATACCTACCTAGGTATTTGTAATAAGTAGCAATCTCAGCGTTCCTCAAATAAGTTTCTCAACTGGTGGGTCTAAACATGAGGAACATGAAAATCATGTCTTATGATACGAGGCATGCCTAGTAATGTCTCGCTCCAGCCAGTGATCACCCAGTACTCGTTGAGAACTCAGAAGTCAGAACTCGAAATTGTAGACGAGTATAAATTACCCAGGTACCTATGTCCAGTTTCGAGAAAGAAGTTAACCACCGAACTCGGCCGGACAGCGTTCAGGTAACTATGACATCTCTTTTTATCTAAAATCCTTCAGTGCCTGAAGACCAAAAGCTTCGGACATCGTAATTCGTATTTTGTCAGTATTGACTGATAACATACGGTTTTGAAATATGATCAAGTTATCTAAAGCCCAAATTAGATGGTTCATTTTTCGGGATTTTTGCTTTCATTTTCGAGGCTTCATCGATGAGTCATCGAAAATGAACCGTCTAAACACCGACCATTCATCGTTCACAGGCACTGTGCCATAGCAAATGTCGTATCGTGCATCGTTCATCGCAAAAATGAACCCTGAACGGGGCACCGTCTAATTTGGGCTTAACTATGGGCGTCATTAGAAAGCATAAAGTCACTGTCTCAAAGCAATGGAGAGATATATTATCTGCTTTGAGTTTCTCTTCGTGTCATAAATCAGAAATGAGGAGATCGATGAGACTTATACTTGTTAAATACTGAACTACTTGCGTTTTTAGGGTTCCGTAGTAAACAAGGAACCCTTATAGTTTCGCCATGTCCGTCCGTGTGTCCGTCTGTCCGTCCTCGGTTAATCTCAGAGACTATTAGTGCTAGAAATCCGTAATTTGACATGAGTATAAATATTAATCACGCCGACAAAGTGGTGAAATAAAATTTTGATAAATATTTTTTTTAGGGTAGCTCCCCTACATGTAAAGTGGGGATGAATATTTTTTTTCTCGTCTACCCCATAGTGTGGGGTATCGTTGAATAGGTCTTTTAAAAATACTGTGGGTGTGGGAACATCATTTTTCGATTTCTAGATCCGTTTGTAAAATATGATGTTTTAAAGTGCAAATTTTTATTAGAGTCAAGTGTCCTCCCCTCTATCAGCCAAATGGCAGTATATAGGAACTTGAAAAAATTCACAGAAGTAGGGTATATAATCAATTTTAAAGGAAAACTATCACGGCTAAGTAGGGTTTACAGGTTAAGGAGTTGTATCTGTTTTTCGAGGATTGTGACTACGGCACCCTACACTGCACGTGGCTCGCCACGCACTTGGCCGGTTTTTACAACATGCTTTAAGTTCCGTTAGTCATCCTTCCCTCCTTCATATTAATTTATCATTTGCATCTCACAGCTCACTCATTCACTAGTCCACATATTTTATCAGATGCGAGTGCGCGTCTGCGGCGCGCAAAACAAGTTTATTTACAAACTTTTTCATGCTTTGGTGATTAAGTAATATTCGAGTGAACTTGTTGATCGTGTAAAATGTTGACTATTACATTTGTTTTCCTTGTAAGTTTCTTTATTTTGTGCTTTCAACTCTTTATTTCAATATCGATTTAATTGAGTTAGGTACATAGGTCCTTTAATACCATAAGCGCATACGTAAGGATCGGAGAATAATTCTTTGATTTTGTAGTGGATTGCGTTTTGTTTTGATAATTTTTTATCGTAATCAATTGTCGACTGTCGAGTTTTCGCTTAACCCATGATCCAACCTAACGATAGATGGATAAGTTATGGTTTTTTATCAAAAAATGACGAGACTTGACTTATCTTTGAGAAGACAAAAGAAATAGTTAATAATAATCACAGTTTTTAATTGAAACAAATAGTAGAAAAATTATCCAGGTTAATTTTCACGCATGACATTTATTTCAGCATTTATATCGCTGCTAGGTAGGTACCTACTGTCAATTTATTTGTTTGTCACATCACGCAAAAGCTACAGATGTTGATTTAGATGAACGTAGACACCAAAAATTTTTTCTATGGAAATTAATGTTTTTGGTTGAACTTGATATTGCCTTTAGCTTGGACATTAAAATGAATTAATATGAATCCAAATTCTAGAGAAAATTCAATATAGATACTTAATTAGCTCTAATTGTTTAAAATATAAATAAAAATTACATAATAATAACCCATAAAGTATCTCCTTTAGCAAAAAAGAAATCGAACCACGCGTTAATGAATTACAGCTAAGTACATATTTTGACTTTCATCCCCTCTCACAAGGAAACCGTGCTGAATTACGGGATAAAAAGTATCCTATATGTGGCTCCGTAATGTGAACTTAAATCATGCCTAATTTCATTTCAATCCATTTAGTAGTTTTAGCATGATGCGCGCAACAACATACAGACAAACAAAATTAGCTTTAAAAATAGCTTTTTTCCGTTCCATTACTTATCCCTAACACTCCCCCGTTATTATTTTGCAAAAATCTTTAATGTACAGGTAATTGGCAAGTCTACGATTTTATTATATGTTTAGATTTCTATAATATTGTGTGTGATTAGAAGCATTTTATACTTTTTCATGAATATTGAGTGCATTGTTTTTTTTTTACCAAATATGTGACGCGTTGCTACAAAGCTGCCTCGGGTTGAGTCATACATTATCATCAATCAAAAACGAATTATTTGAATGTTCCGAGCGAGTTATTAACATAGTCGGCCACGGCCCACGGGGCTCAAATTATTGGGATACGGAGTTTAAGTTATAAAAAGTCACTTATAAGGCACGTCTATTAATCGATCACAATCTATAGGTACATCTATACCTACATATAATAAAATCGTAGACTTGCCGTATCTGTACATTGAAGATTTTTGCAAAATAATATCTGGGGGATATTAGGGATAAGTAAAAGAACGTAAAAAACTAGAAATATTTGTCTGTTTATCTGTTTGTCAGTATGTTTGTGCGCGCATCACGCAAAAACTACAAAATGAATTGAAATTAAACTTGGCATGATTTAAGTCTATACTATGGAGTAACATATAGGATACTTTTTATCCCGAAATTCAGCGCGGTTCCCTTGGGAGAGGTGATAAAAGTCAAAATGTGTACTTAGCTGTAATTCATTAACGCGTGGTTCGATTACATTCATTCTTTTTTTGCTAGAAAGGAGATACTTTAAAGATTACTGGCTAATCTCTGAAATGCTGGATTGATTTTGATGGAACTTTCACTGGCGGATGTTTACATTTTGATCTACCTAAACATCCGCCTGTGAACTTTTAACAGTTTTTAGCAAGGTATGAGCTCAAAGGAGCTTAGGAAAAATAAAATGATTCCCACGAAATTTTAAAAAACCAATATCCATGCAAACGAAGTCGCGGGTATCCGCTTGTCTTCAGTAATTCAGTAAGTAGGTATTAGGTACTTTGACTGCTAACGGCTTATGAAAATTTTCCAATAATGCATCTAGAATGCAACGAGGTATTTATTATTGTAATTAATATAGTATATAGGTAATTCTTCGTTCGTTCGTACGTTCGTTCGTTTGTTTGTTTGTTTGAATATTACCCAATTCTTGAGGAAGGTTATAGGCTATTCCACATCACGGTACGATCCTTAGAAGCCGAACATAAAGAAAAAAAAAACGTTAAACGAAAACGAAGTAGGTAGGTATAAAATGCACCTGAACTAAACCTAAATGAACCCAAAGAAAAATATGCGGACGAAGTCGCGGGCATCAGCACTAGAGTGGTGATAAAATGGATGTCACTTACGAAAGTTTCAAGAAAGTTTGAACGCTAAATGTGCCTTACTATTTTGTATCACCAGGTTATCGCATACACATCGTGCATCAGAGCAGCTTCGACAGAAACTCGTAAGTAAAGAAATAATTAAAAAATATCAGGCATACCTACAAAGGTCTGCAAAACCCCCGACGCAAAAGCATAAGTTTGACGTGTCTGTGTGTGTGTATAGTTTACGCGGTGTCCTGCGTGAGCGACGAATAAGGTGCGTTGGGGTAATACCGGACGGATTTTCGACTAGTTGGAAGAGTGTCGCAAAAAAATTTTTTTCTCGAAATCCATACACCTTATATTAATGTAATATATCGTAAACGGTTAATGGTTAAACGTAGTTTAGCTCTGAAAATAGTTTGTTTATATAAACTCAACGGTTTTTGTTTTTTAGGTACGCAAAGTCAACACAATTTTTTTTATGACCATGATTAGGATTTGGCCACCAAGGGGTATGACCGGACATTAATTTAAAGTCACTTCTAGTGCTTGGAGAACAAAGTCTTAATAAGGAATACATTCGGTCTTTCCTATTCTAAAACATATTTGAATAAGAATAAGAATAAGAATAAGAATAAATTTATTGCTTTCACTGTGTAGGTACATTAGGTTGTAAATTTTAATAATAAGTATCAACAGTTTGCCACTTCTGGCGTGCAATATTTTTGAACTGCAAGTTCTTATAATGTAACGTAATTATGATATAATATGAAATATGAATTATAAATGACTTATAAATGACTAGAAACAAAAATGTTCCAATCGATTCTTTCATTTTTGGTTTTATGCCATTCGAACTTACCCCTGATGTAAAAAAATTGTGATTTTGTGGTTCTCAAACTTTGGCATGCCACAAAGTAAGTAAAACGGTAAAGATCGGATGCATTTGCCGGTGCCCAGTGGGGAAGCCTGGTGTAGTAAGTACCTACTCAATTGTTAAATTTATTGTGTGTACAAGTTCATGTACGTGTAGCAGGCGCGTGTCTTATTATAAACAGGAAGGCATAAAAGAGTCGATTAGAATCGGAATAAAGGTATAGAACTTGATGAAGTAAAGCAAATGTGACTAAGTGGATCAGGATATCAGATATTTGGAAAAGGAAACTGAATTACTACTTAATACGTAAGGTCCCTGGTTTGCCTTTGGATAAAACTTTAGGCAACTATAAAAACTAAGAAATGATTAGCAATGTAAAATTCATTTTTTTTCATTAATGGTACTTATTAACCTAGTTCATGCTTGTAAGATAAGTAATTATAGTAACCAACTTTCAATAAACTTTTTTTTTTTAATTGTCACATAATGTATCTTGTTATTAACGATCTATGAAAAGTACTCGTACCAGATTGAGCTATTAAGGCGCAAAATTTGTGTTTTAACTCTACTTTGGAATCTTACTATTACTCCGATTAATTAATCTTACTGTTAATCCGTTTCGGAATCTTACTATTACTCAGTAAAAGCAATAGCGAAAGAAACCTCGTACGGCAGAAACATTTATGATTACTTAATAAAAGTTTGACTATCACTGCCTTATTTGAAACTTGCAAAGATCGGAAAATTTTCATCCGATCTTCACTTGCGAGGGGGTACACCGGATCTTCGCCAACATCAATGTTAGCTCTATTTGGATCAAATTAATCTCTCTGTGGCATCATAAAACTAACTATCCAGGCAAAATAATTACAAAAAAAGCAATATCTTCGCTAAAAAAGACAGATAAAAATAAAAGTTGAAGACCGGATTGACGAAAAAATTACGAAAATTACCTTGTTTTGTTTAATGGCGCATAGCACACGTCCGACTTAATGGAGCGATTTGCGAGAACCACGGGCCGGTGCCCAATTAAATGGCCTAATACACAATATTGCCCGCATTTAAAAATATGCCCTAATTCGTCCGAAATTTGAGTCATACGGTCTTAACCCACCTCCGATCTTACCCTAACGCACCTTATTACGCGAAGCGACGCGATACGACGCGACGCGATTCGACTCCATAGAATATTACAAACTTGTCCACGCGACAACGTAGGCCACATGCAGGTTCTGTCTGATGTTTTCGCGTCGCGTCGTATCATGTCGCGTTGTCGCGTTTGTCGCTGACGTAGGACACCCCGTTAGAGATTGTATACAACAGAATTAGCCACAGTGTGTGGTGGGAGTGGCGGGTATTTACTACCTTTGCGAAGCCGCAGTGGGTCGCTACCACCACCACCACCACTACAGCCTTTTAACGTCCCACTGCTGGGCGGTCGCCTTTCTCATTGGAGAGAGGGATTTAGAGCTTAGACCCGCCATGCTGTTCCAATGCGGGTTGGCGGGCTTTAACGACTATAATTGTCACATGCATAGTGATAATAACCGGGACCGACTGCTTAACGTGCTCTCCGAGGCACGGGGGTGAAACACCGCCAACTACCAACTCCGGGCTGGCACTGAGAATTTCTTGACAGAAAAACCCAACAATTATTTGGCCGACCCGGGAATCGAACCTGGGACCTCGTGATCTGCAGTCGAATATGCTAACCATGCAACGAGGCAGCAACGGTGGGTCGCTAGTTGTAGCTACTTTACCAATCTTCCATGACAGTAATGTAATTTTTACTAACCAGGGCCGGATTATCCATAAGGCAGATTAGGCAACTGCCTAGGGGCCCCGCACTGACTAGGGGCCCACGGGGATCCCGTGAGCACCTAGTCGATCCGGGCCACGCAACAAGAAAAAAAAAGCTTCATCTAACAAAAATTTTTTTTTGAGAAAATTCTCAATGGAGGAAGTACCTATATACAAATGTAAAAAGGAAAGGGGCCCCAAGAATTGCATTGCCTAGGGGCCCCGATAGGGTTAATCCGGCCCTGTTACTAACGCAACCATTCTATAATTTCAGCGAAAATTGATATTCCTATCAAATATCCCGGCCCCGTGCGCTACTCCTTCGACGGCAGAGTCCACGAGTCCTGCAGAGACCTGACCTTCTGCACCATCAGACCAGCTGACTATCCCGAGGAGAAGTTCAACAAAATGTTTAAAGGCTATGTGAGTATACTGCCTAAATTACATACAGGGTATGGAGACCGATTCCGAAAACTTAGTGCTATTATTATGCTACCTAAATTGACCTAAACACAATTAATCTTATAGGATAGGTATCGGCCTATACTATATTCGGTATATACTTAATCCCAAAATGTCACTGTCGGGAATCGAACCCGGGACCTCCCACTTTTAAGACAGGGCTCACCACTGCGCCAGGACAAAATCGAGTTTTCAAAAGTTAAGTGCGTCGGTATTCGCCACGAGTGCCTTACCTTACTCAAACAATCCCCAAAATCATGCTCTGATGTAAACCTTTACGCAAATAGGTAGATCAATGCACAAACGAGTTTGCTCCAATACATAATTATGATGCATTTCAGTTTCAACGTTACAAAGGAGGCAATCTCACGTCAAAATAGGTAATATCTCGCGCCATGGAAAACATTAGTTGCTTTGTGAAAATATATAATCTGAAGTACTTAAGTAGAGTTAATTTTGTTATTGTTTTACTAAATGATAGGTACGTTACGAATGTCTGCTACGCCCGAAGCTACAATTTAATATCCTCAATTAATTTATGGCCCGAGAAGTCGTGGGAATTTTTGAGGAGGCACCTACTTGATAAACGGCGTAAGTTGTATACGCTTTGACACAAGGTCGCTAACTATGGGCCTCACAAGAAAGCTCAGAGTCGCTCAACGAGCGGTGGAAGAAGCTATACGCTCGAAGTTTCTCTATGTGATCTACTAACAGAAATGAGTAGATCCTTAAAAGTTAATTTGTTAAAAACCCTTTTTGTATAGTTATTATGATTAAATAAATTAAATGTTGAATAGAAGCAGGCGTTACTTTGCGGAATTCCATGATATTATACAATGAACACAAAATTACTTTGACAAAATTACTTGACCAATGTATTTAATTCTAGACGCTACGCCACCACCACCTGTAGCCTTTTAACGTCCCACTGCTGAGCACAGGCCTCCTCTCTTATAGGAGAGGGATTTAGAGCTTAAACCCGCCACGCTACTCCAATGTAGGTTGATGGGCTTTAACGTTTTTTAACGCTTTACCATTGCTGCTTTACTGTGGGGAATATAAAGTGTTTTCATAATTTTACACAGTAAAGCAGCAATGTATATCTAACTATTTAGTTGGCAACTATTTTCAGTTGCTAACTAAGTTACAGAATAACCCCCCTGGACCGATTTCAAAAATTCTTTCACCGTTGGATATGTAAGTGATCCTGCTATAGGCTATATAATATGTAACACGGACGAAGCCGGGGCGGACCGCTAGTTACTAATATAGAGTATTTTTAAAACATTTATTTTTTAGTGAATTTTTAAAAACTCTCATATATTTTGGCATAAACGCTATACGTAATTTAATTAACTACTTATTAGCTTCTTATTTCCATAGAGGGCGTTTGTGTTGATTAGGTAGACCAACGTTCATACATTTTTGCCCATCCTCCTTTGTGGTGAATTTGTGTGGTGTTGTGCCTACAAATTTGTCACTGTTAGCGGATTAGAGCAAAGTAATTTTGTGTTCATTGTATAATAAATAAATTAAAAAAAGAAGATGTCAGCGACCATAGCTTAACGGGTTGTTCAAGTGCAGTAGCAATGAGTGGATTTCCTTTTTTTTAAAACTGATACATACATGACTGGGCTGACAATTGGAAAAGCGACCTCGCGCTGGATAGCGTAGAGTTTCTCCGTATAGCGTAGAGTATAGCGTAGAGTATGCAATGCTTCTTTATATTAGGACACTGATGAGTCATGACAAGAAAAGGCACAAAAGCGGCATAATAACGCAATGTATCCCTTCAAGGGACCTACTTTCATCTGTTAGAAACGTTAAACAGTTGTTGACAACGTCATAAAAGCTTTGTAAAGTGGCTTGTATTATTTCGAAAAAGACCTGGATCTGGCACAAAAAAAAATTTTAATTTTAATTGGTGAAGGATTTCAGGTTGTTAATTAATATAATTTTAATATGCATCGATTTGCTTTTTTTAAACGGGCAACAATTATTATTTTTCAGAAATCATTGCCTCAGCCGACTTTGGTCGAAGAGTTGAAGACTGAAGATAATCGACAAGGGAATCCTGACGATGAAAACGACTGTCAAAGTATAGTAACTGTAAGTTTGAAGGCTATCCTAAAGATCCTAATAAATTAATACTTTTAAACAAATTAAACACATTTGAAATTACATGTTCATGCCTTCATGTTGTTTATTTTGCTTTTGTTATAATTTAATTTGAGTATTTACGCACGAAGTTTCCTTAAAATTTGCTCTTAATGCATTATAGAATTATCCTTGTACCCATACTATACTATAACATACTATACAACCAGACTGACAACATTATTCATATGAACTTGATGCGGAAATAGTAGTCAAGGTCACCAGCAAGTTGTACAAAGTACAAACTATTAAATCAATATAACAATGAGACACACAATCAATTAAAACTGAAAAATATATAGATGTCGCCATCCATTCTATAACACTGAATGATTTCAAATTATGATACTGGATTGAAATTATACCTTTCAAAGAAATTCTAAGTTTTATCCTACCTGTGAGATCCTACCTTTCTATCATACCTGTGAGATCACGTAAATCCATCGATCTTGCGGCCTAATCTCTCTCCGGGGGTGTTGGACTACCATCCCATCGGACTATGAGAGTGAGGGAATCGAGTCTGCACCTATGTTTACGCACACACTTGTGTTTTATATGTCCTACAAAATTGACTACTCTCCGTTGAGATTGACCGCCGTGGATGAAATTGAGAAACTTTACTATACAACTGTCATACTATCAATGGTATCATTCCCCCAAGATTATTATACCCCAAGCGTATCAATCACAGACTGATTGTTTACTATACAACTGTCATACTATCAAGGGTATCACTCCCCCAAGGTTATTATACCCCAAAGGTATCATTCATAGGCTGATTGTTTACTATACAACTGTCATACTATCAAGGGTATCACTCCCCCAAGGTTATTATACCCCAAAGGTATCATTCATAGGCTGATTGTTTACTATACAACTGTCATACTATCAAGGGTATCACTCCCCCAAGATTATTATACCCCAAGCGTATCAATCACAGACTGATTGTTTACTATACAACTGTCATACTATCAAGGGTATCACTCCCCCAAGGTTATTATACCCCAAAGGTATCATTCATAGGCTGATTGTTTACTATACAACTGTCATACTATCAAGGGTATCACTCCCCCAAGGTTATTATACCCCAAAGGTATCATTCATAGGCTGATTGTTTACTATACAACTGTCATACTATCAAGGGTATCACTCCCCCAAGGTTATTATACCCCAAGGATATCAATCATTGACTGATTGCTTAATTTTTAGTATGAGCCGCTGTACACTGTCAGGCAGAAGAGGGACGAACCCTGGCGCACAGTGATCCAAGCGCCTGGGCAGGACTTCGTACAACGCGTGCGGCTAGAGAGATGCTCGTGAGTTTACTTGCTATCAACAAATAAGAAACAGCAATCAGTCAACAGAAAAAAGTCTGAGAGCGTTGTGAGAGATCATTTCTTCCGTGCACTCAAAAATTGTGGAACCAATACCCTTAAGTGGTGTTTCCATATAACTTTGATATGGGGTTATTCAAGGGACGGATCACAAATTCCTCAAAGGTCGGCAAAGCATTAGTGGTTCCTCTGTTGCTTCGTTCATGGGCGGCGGTAATTACTTAAATTCAGGTAATCCGCTTGCTCGTTTGGCCGCAGTCTATACTATCTATACTAATATTATAAAGCTGAAGAGTTTGTTTGTTTGAACGCGCTAATCTCAGGAACTACTGGACCAATTTCAAAAATTCTTTCACCGTTGAATATTTATTTATTTATTTACTAGAGAATGCCCGCGGCTTCGGTGAATTTCGGTTTTAAACAAATCCCGAGGGAATCGTGGATTTCCAGTTCCCGTTCCCGCTCCCTTTTTCAACCTTTATACCTACTATCAAGGAAGTTCGCTATAGTAATGTACCTATAGCTGTAGCTATAGATTTCGGGGTTTTCAAAATCCCGTGGGAACTGTGCATTTTTCCAGGATAAAAAGCCTATGTTTTAAGTCAGGGCATAATCTATCTCCGTTCAAAATTTCAGCCAAATCGGTTCAGTAGTTGCGGCGTGATTGAGTAACAAACATCCACACTTTCACATTTATAATATTATAATATATATAATATTAATATACTAGCTTTTGCCCGCGGCTTCGCCCGCGTGAATTTCGGTTTTTCACAAATCCCAAAATCTCCGATTCAAATTAAAAAATACGAAAACGCAGGACACATCCGCACGCATTAGCTCCCTCGTTCGAAATCACAGATTTCGAAATGGAGATTGGAGCATGCACCCTCTTCACCGCACCCGCCCGCCGCACGGCGGCGTACGTATGGCGGGCGCAGTGGCGCGCGGCGAGCGTCGGCCGTCGCGCGCAGCGAAAATACCTATCAAGGCGTTTTTTAACATAGGTACTTACCGATTTCAACACAACTCAAAAAAGTAGCCTATGTTACTCCTTGGTTAATCCTCTACTTGTCTGTGAAAGTCCCGTCAAAATCGGTTCAGCCGTTCCGTAGATTAGCCCGTTCAAACAGACAGACAGACAGACAAAAATTTTAAAAACGTGTGATTCAGTTATGGTATCGTTCAAATAACCATATGAGCTTAATATGTGGTAGTTATTTCGAAATTACAGACAGACACTTCAATTTTATTTATTAGTATAGATAAATATATAGTAGGAAGTAGGATTCAACAGTGATTATGTGATTACGATATGTACGTGATCCCTGAGAGACTGAGTGAACGTAAAGGCACCACCACCACCAAGGTAAAAAATAGGAGAAATGAGGGGATCTGTAGGAGAACCAGACCGTTACCGACATGGTTCACCATGGGGTACCGACGACGTATATGTGACGCGACAGGCCACCCGCGTTCCACGCATGCTTCTATTAGTTCCAATCTAGGACGACGGCACATCTATCTTGTTGCACTATAGGTAGGTAGCTTTTTTGCTTCTTATGTTGTTCTAATTATTTTTTCTAAAATATAAATAAATAAAGCCTTTATTGCTCATCAGTTATAAAGTAATTACAAATTATTTAAAATCTCGCACTTCAGTTTCCTCGGCGATCAGCGCGTCCTTTGACACATAGATTAAATAGTTCCTTTTTCGATGACATTCCTAAAGGCGCCTCTACACGTCGGCCAACATGATGGCGGATATGTTGGAAGGTGTTGGGCGAGGAGTTTGTGTTCGCATCCACACGTTGGAAGGTCGTTCAGTATGCTCTGGTTAGGGCCAATGTGCGGACGACCGGACGTGTTTACTAAATTGAATATTGAGACGTTAACAGCTGCTGCGGTTTAATTATTCACAGCATACCGCAACTACGTGAATGTGTATACGAAAATTGTATTTTTTTATTTTTGTGATTTTATTTCTTGGGTTCCACAAACAATTTTCGGCTTAGTAGGGCTCTATAAAGCAAAAAGTTTCTTCATTGGTCATTGTCACTGCCATTTTGTGGACATTATACTAGTTACGACGCGTGAATATAAAATTTAAAAGACGTGCATGCGTGCGATCACTTTGAGAGCTCGTAGCAAACTGAACTTGCCTCCAACGTGTGGATGGTGCGGCCAAACTCTGTCCCAAACCCTTTGATGTACCGACACGAAATGGATCTCGCGCCAACTTGCGGGCCATCGTTCCAATACCTTCCAACTCCCGCTCTTCACGTTGGGCCAACATATTGGGCCATAAGATGGGCCAGCATGTTGGCGAACGTGTGGATGAGCAGTAAAATATAGCTTGTTATTATTCTGGTTCAAATATTTTTCTTTTCATTTCAGAGAGCCAGACGGCACCTGTTTCACCAACTTCCCCCAGTCGCCGGAGTTCGTGACGTTCTGCAAACAGAAAGTGACCACTTGGGAGATATTGGTCGCCAAAGGTGACAACGGCACCGAGAAAATCAAAGCGGAGCTGCCCATTTGCTGCTCCTGCCACTACCGGCCGCTCGACTTCGCTAAATTCGGAATACCCGAAACAAACACCTAATAAGAAATAATTGCACCGATAATATTACTTAAAACGACTATAGTAATTACCCGTTACTATCCCACCATACATTGTTATGTTTTACAGACAGACAGACAGACTTATACAGACGGACAGACGGACAGCGGAGTCTTAGTAATAGGGTCCCGTTTTACCCTTTGAGTACGGAACCCTAAAAAGGTCAATAACTGCATTCCAAAAATAAATACGCGTGCAACTATCGGATCACCCACAAGAGCATGCGAGCGAGTGCGCCGTTCGCCGCTGCTCGGGAATTCGGGATCGTCAGTCCGCGAAGGAAATACTCTCTGCTGCGCTTCCAGTGGTGTACGCTATGCAGTAGTGGGTGTTGCGCCAAGAGTTTATATTTGTACTTCTAATAAAATGTACCTAATTGAGGATAATATTTTGGAATTTTATTAGAGATCACTATAATCGTTAATCGATAACCAAAACTGTAATTTTTCATTTTTGTCTTAATTGTGGCCACGCGTCATGCCAAAACTACTAAATGAATTCAAATGAAACTTAGCATAATTTGAGTTCATACTGCAAGGTAGGATATACTTAGAATACTTTTATGCCGAAATTATCCTATACGGAGAGGTAGAGGCACGGTTCCTTTCGGAGATGGTATATAAAGTCAAAATGTGTACCTACTTAGTTATAATTCATTAGCGTGTAGTCCGATTTCATTAATTCTTTTTTTGGGTACAAAAGAGATAATTTAGAGATTGACCCGTAAATATTTCAAGATCATCGGTTTTGTAGTTTACAAATTACAGACGTCACAAGTATGGGGTTCAAATAGCTTGGGACCCGCGACAGGTCGCGCGCGACTTGCTGCGCTAGTGGGCATGGCGCTTATAATAACGAGCAACACTTGAGGAGCGATTGACGGAACCCCAATAAATATTTTTCTGAAATACCTAGTGTCTACACTAGCGGCACGCTATGATGGCCGGTTTGACACATTACAATAGTGATGTGGAATGTCAATTTATTCTCGAACAAAAAACAATTAAGTTTTGTTTTTGTACCTGATTAAATAGGTTTAATAAAACAAAAATGTATATGTTTATTTAATTTATTTGAACGAACTGAATATTTGAACGAAAATGAATATACATACTTTATATGCACACAAGAAACATATGAATACAAAAGATACCAAAAAAGGTGCCACAAAAGGCCATAATTAATCAGATTCGTCCATACTACTATTTTCACTGTCGTCACTGCTATCATCACATACATTAATAATTATATGTTCGTTTTCTATAATATTATCTATTTTCACATCTCTTTCATAATCTTCCCTTATTAATTTAACAGTTCTATTCACAACCTTTTCCCAGTCTCCTTTAGTCACATGTTCACAAGCTTCTTCTAATAATTTTAGCATTTTTTTTTGTGGTAAATGGGGGTTCTGTATTGTGTCTTGCAGCATATCCCTTAATTTGAGCCCACACCAACTCAATCGCATTATACTCACAATGGTAAGGCGGTAACCGTATAACTCTGTGCCCATGTTCTAATGCTATTTCGTCAATGACGTATCGGATCTTGGTTGGTTTGTTTTCTTTTAAAAGACGTACTAATTCCGCTTTTAACATATTCATGTTTGCATCTACGCCATTTTTACGAAGCCATGCGACGATATCAGCTTTCTTTTGGGATTGGGCAGGTGGCTTGTCAATTTGCATCGAGTGGTATGGGGCGTTGTCCATAATTATAATAGATGGTTCAGGGAGGCTACACAACATTGAGGTAAACCATTCAGTAAACTTTTCTCCATTCATGTCTTCATGATAGTCTCCAGTGGTTTTTGACGCAAAAGCCATGAGAGAACCTTCGACAAACCCGTTGATGGTTCCGGCGTGACAAATTATAAGTCGCGATCCTTTTCCTACAGGAACTTTGGAAGTAGATGCTGCTGTGTCATCGTTCCAAGAACGGCCTACAGTATGGTTAGCATTAAGCCATGTTTCATCCAAGAACACAACATTTTGCCAATTTTTGATTTCTTTCACTTGCCGTAATAAAGTATACCTTGCCATCGCTATATCAAATCTTTCCATCAATATTTTGCGTTTGTTACATTTTTTGTATCGAAATCCAATGGTCTTCAAAATCTTCGTTAAAGAACTTTCCCCACCGAAGAATAATCCAGCTTCCTTCAGTGAATGCACCAACTTTTTTCTTGTTGGATACTCCTTCTGTAAATAGTAGCCGTAAACATGTCTTCGGATAGCATCGGCATCAAAGCTATCGATGCCTACGACTGGTTTTGCTCGTTTTCTCTTTTTTGGTGTGTGAAGTTTATTTTCTTCTGTGCCAGTCTCGCCATTTTTTTTTTTAGTTATCCGTCTAACAGTTCGTTGTCCAATATTAAGCGCATCAGCTACGCGTTCAACCACTGACGTTATAGGTAAAATTGGCCCTCCATTTTGAGCTTCACGATCGAAATAGTTACGAAGGCGTATTACGAACTCACGTGTCTGACTATTTAGAACAGTTCTCTGCGTACGTTCGGTCATATCGACGAAATCCACAACAAAGGGCTTGAACAGAGTCCAAATTAACGAGCAAGGGTCAACAGTAATGCAGTATCAATATTTGAAATCCAAAGCCAGGTCAAAACTATATCACAATCGCATTGCACTGACAGTTTATACTTTTCGAAGCAACGTCAATTCGAAACTGCTTTGTTTTGCATTGAGCATTGACGCGAGTTTGCCGGAGGTAGTAGTTGTGCTAGCCAGCGATCCTATGTGACGATCGTATTAGATTCCATTTTTAAAAATTTATTGATATTTTTTTGCGATTTCAGAGGTTTGTCCACATAGTGAAAATTGTTCATATTCACAAGTACATTCACCCCTTAAATGGTGCAAACTGATTTTTCTACACTTGTATACATTTAAGAAATCAATTTAATAAATAAATTTTGAGTCCTAAACCTAAAACTACATTCGATAAAATTTATGAATCTCTGCACATCACTATCGTCAATAAAGTAATACAATTATTTCCTTCAAAGTCGTTATCAATTAATACGGAACTTCATGAGCGGACAAACGTCAAACCGGCCATCATAGCGTGCCGCTAGAGTAGTACATTTAATTACACTTCTACCTAATACTAGCTGGCGTACGTAGTACCGAAGTGAGTGGTGGTAAAATATTTCTATTTTTAACCCCCGACGCAAAAACGACGGACTGTATGTGTATGTGTGTGTGTGTTTGTGTGTGTGTGTGTGTGTGTTTGTGTGTGTGTGTGTGTGTGTGTGTGTTCCCCTGTAGCGCTCAAACGGGTGAACCAATTTGACTGCGGTTTTTATTGTTTAAAAGGTGAGTTCATCGAGAGTGTTGTTAGCTATGTTTGAAGAAAATCGATCCAAGATGACCGCCGCTACAAAATGGCGAATTACATATTTTTTCACAACTCCCTTAATATGGGTATCAAATGAAAGGGCTTGACCAGTAGAATAGCACTATGCAAATCAAGATGGCCGCTGTCACAAAATGGCAAATGTCGGAGGTTTTTGAATTTTTAATTTATACTTGTAACTAACGAAATTTGAAGACTAGACTAAGCTAAGTACTTAGTTAAAACAAGAAAGTTACTAGACTTAATTTACTGTGTGTTATTCTGATGTACAAACTGTATAGTTTCATCAAAATCCGTTCTGTAGTTTTTACATGGGAAATTCAAACTTTCATGTTTATAATATTAGTAGAAAGTAGGATATTATAAGGGCGCCAAATGCTTGACTCGCCCGAGGCGCCTAGACTGTTAAGGCCGGCTCTGACTGAGAGGTATATAGAAAAACATCACTAAAGGTGAACGAACTTGTCTTCACTAAGAGAGAGCGCTCACGGAGCGGTTCGCACCCGCGCCCGCCGCGGTTGCGGGCCCGCAATACTCGAAATTCATACAAATGTCGAGTGCAAAACTCACGACGCGATTTACTCCCGCAGAGTTGGCGGTTGCTCGCGGCTCCCGCAGAACCGGCGGGCAGCGGGCGCCCGCGAGCTTTGCGGGCGTCACCCGCAAGCTCTGCGGTTTTTTGGCGGGCGCGATCGCATTTTTCTTATAGGAGCTGGCGAACAAAACGGTATAGTTGCATCAAACTAAAGAGTAAGAGTCTTTATTTGCAAAAATGTGGTACAAATATTATGGATCTTAAAGCTTATTGTCTTCCAACACATTGAACTAATAAATTAGTGTGCAAATTGAATTATTGATTTTAATACTAAACAAAATGACGTAAGTAGCATACATGTCAACGTTCTAAAGATATAAATATAAAATTAATTGCAATAAATAGAATTTATGTCATACCTATATTCTTTTAAATTGTAAAAACATTTCTCCATGAGCCAGTTCTTTAGTTTTACTTTAAAAGTTTGAAGAGGCATGGCCTGTATTGATTCAGGTAACCTATTAATTATTAAATATTAATATTAAACTGAATGACATACTTACAGTGAGCTTTGGCGTGGATTTTTATTTACCCATATGTAGTTTGTGACTTTATTG
This sequence comes from Melanargia galathea, assembly GCA_920104075.1. Classification (NCBI taxonomy): domain Eukaryota; kingdom Metazoa; phylum Arthropoda; class Insecta; order Lepidoptera; family Nymphalidae; genus Melanargia; species Melanargia galathea. Next base: position 4,269,291 of record OV049855.1, read on the forward strand.
AACATAATAATATGTTAAATTCAGTTTGCTATCTCATATAAGTTAACGGAAGCAATAATTAATTAATATTGCAAGCAATAACTTGTTTGTGTAAACACATAACTCCAGAAGCAGACTATCAATTAATATTAAAACTAAATCAAACTATTATTAAAATATCTGCGTTTATCACCCGCACATAACTCAATTTATATCAACTCAGAGATTAGTTTAACTGAGATCTATTTTCAAATATATTTTATACTAATTAATTAATTACACTCAGCCAAGTCCAAAATGGCAGCATTTATTCGATGAGGGTGTGATTGCTATCGCAGCCCTCAATCAAATATCACGACCTAGACGCTGAAGCATCTAATAGTCGGTTGAGTCTTTGGAGGAGACTCAATTCATGGCTTCAAATTACCCGTATTTATACCAATAATTCAAGATGGCGGTTCGGCGCCACTGAATGAATCAAATGTCAGTTAATTCTAACCTATTTCAATTATGAAATTAATAATTCGTAAACCATTTCTAAAAATTCTAATTAATTTTCAACAATAATCTATCATTTGTAAGTCAGTCTGACATTTGTAAGTTAGTTTAGGCCAATTTCAACATAAATTGTTTAAAAACTTTATCTATATACTAATAAATAAAATTGAAGTGTCTGTCTGTAATATCGAAATAACTACCTCATATTAAGCTCATATGGTTATTTGAACGATACTATAACCGAATCACACGTTTTTAAAATTTTTGTCTGTCTGTCTGCCTGTCTGTCTGTCTGTCTGTCTGTCTGTCTGTCTGTTTGAACGGGCTAATCTTTGGAACGGCTGAACCGATTTTGACGGGACTTTCACATACAAGTAGAGAATTAACCAGGGAGTAACATAGGCTACTTTTTAACCGACTTTCAAAAAAGGAGGAGTTGTGTTTTTCTACCTATGTACACCGATATCTCCGAGATTTCTGAACCGATTTGCGCAATTTTTTTTTAATCGATAGAGAAACATTGCGACACTGTTCTACAAAAAATTTGGATTCCAACTCTTCAATCCTGATGCTGTAGGGGATCCGATCCCCAAAACTAATGGTATTTAGGCACTGTCGGTTATTTAAATTTGATATTGGGGATACCAATTAAAGACTTTATTGTTGAATGACCTCGAGTAGGTACATGTCCAACTCCTCAACCCTGATGCTGTAAGGAATTGCATTCCGAAATCGTAAGGATCCCACGGAATTTTTCCGTTATGTGGACGGGTTACTACTTACTACAGATAGGCTACTTTTTGTTCTGGAAAATCAAAGTTCCCACGAGATTTTTACAAACCTAAATACACACGGGCGAAGCCGTGGGCATCATCTAGTTAGTGAATAAAGTTTTTAAATGATAAACTTTTTAATTAAAAAAAAATTCTTAGTAAAAAAAAAACAAATTTTTCTTCTGAGAAAGAAATAATCATTTTGATTGACATCTTACAAAGTATGGAAATTAATCCATTTTGAACGAAAACGTGCTCGATTATTCAAATCTTTCGAAACTTTATTGTAATTATGCCGTTATGATCGAAACCACGACCTATGGATGCAATTTTGATACAGTTGCGGGCCGTTTTAAGTAAAATTAAGTTGATATTCTTATTCAGCAAGCCAAAGACCATCGGATTAAAAAATATAACATTTTGTTCGCCAGCTCTTCATATATAACTATAACCGCCGGTCTTGCGGGCGTCGCCCGCCAACTCGGCGGGCGACGCCCGCAGCCGCGGCGGCTGCGGTCCCGCAAAAACAAGCGGGCTCGTGAGCGCGCTCTCTCTAACCTCTCTCCCGCAGCCGCGGCGGGCGCGATTCCAAACCGCTCCGTGAGCGCTCTCCGTAAAAGGTTTATATAGATTATAATCTTCTTGATCACAATTAAAATGTAACAGCAGAGCTACCTACCTGTACCCGTAACAGACTCTGTAGATATATTTTTTTTTTACCCGACTGGGTATATGTGTTTCACCTGTGTGTATGTATGTCCATTCCTATGTCCGCTTGTAACTAATCAACGGCTCAACGGATTTTGATAAATGATACGTCATTAGATTTGTCTCAATGACGCGAGTGTTATAGGGTACCTAAATTAAAAAAAAAATCAAAATGGCGGACTTTATGCGCTTTAATGTGCGAGCTGAAAAAAAATTTTTTCTTCAAGACCCTCGAGTGGGGTATCAAAATAAAGGGATTCAAAAGGCAAATACGAAAATGTATAAATTTATATATTTGGAAACAATTTGGAGTGATAAATCGTAGAAAATGACCGTTTCCTATGTCAGTTCGTAACTACTTAACGGCTCAACCTATTTTGATAAATTATACGTCATTAGATTTGTCTTGACGGCGCAAATGTTACTGGGTACATAAAATTCACAAAAAATCAAAATGGCGAATGTTATGCACTTTAATGTGCGGGCTGAAAAAAAATTTTTTCTTCAAGACCCTCGAGTGGGGTATCAAAATAAAGGGCTTTAAAAGTCGAGTATGAAAATGTATGCAATCTATATGTTTTAAATCAATTTGGAGTGACAAATCATGAAAAACAAAATAAATAACAACTACACTGTAAGTGGTACGATGGTAGTTTATTAATTTTTAGTTCGTTTTTTAGCATGGCAGTCGGGTTTTTTTAATTTTTAAATTATAGCTTGTTTTTCAATGTATTAAATAAGTATCATTACGTGTACATTTGCGTATTTTTAAGCCTTTTATTTTGATTCGACACATAACCATGTACCTAACAAAAATATTTTTAACGGCAATATGTCATTAAATTAATAGATAATAAATTATTGTACCTACCCATAATTTCATTCTAAACAAATAAATAAAATTAAAGTGTCTGTTTGTGGTTTTATAATAACTATGTTTTCAGCTAATAATTTGTAGCCCGGTCCATTTAGACAATTAGTAATTTTTTCCAGGTGTCGAATCGATGAGGACTTTTCACATTTTCATTTGTGTTTTGAACAATACTACCAATTTTCAGCCAAGTGTGAATTATAATTATTAATTTGACCGAGCTATTAACGTTATAAACCCGTTATTAAAATATTTTTTTTTGTATTCATCTACAAGTTAGCCCTTGACTGCGATCTCACCTGATGGGAAGTGATGATGCAGTCTAAAAGGTGGAAGGGGGCTAATCTGGGAGAGGTATCACCATCGAACTATTACGCTTAGAATGGAAGTTTCTAACATATTTCCGCTCGAAACGTAAGCTATAAACCAACCCATGTGTGCCCTGTAATTACATTTGCCGACACGCACACAAGCGCATGAGTACCTTGAGCACTGACGCGACGATAGACGTATCGAGCCTTATAAGGCCCGTTAAAAACGGCTTATCGCCGCGTCGACGACTGCCTTTCTTTACCTATTTATTCTAAGGGTATCACAGTTTTTATTAAACCCACATCCCTGATTAGTTTCTACGCCGCGCCGCAAAAAAAACTGGCTTGTTTACATGTCTATGAGACAGGGTAATACAATGGGGTAATATCCGAAAGTATTCAACCGATTTTGACAGGGCTTTCACATGAAACTTTGACTGTTTAAGAAGTTGCCTAGGCTGTCTTGACTGCTGTGGCTAAGACCCCAGAAAATGCTGAGATCTCTAGGATCAAGGTGAGATCTACAGAGCGTTCGAAGAGCTGAGTTAACGAGATAGATTTATGTGAGCGACACAATATATTTATGACCCGTTCTAACTCTGTCTCTAGTCTCAGTTATCAATATTCTGGGTAATACCCATCGAAATAATACGCTTAGAATGGAAGTTTCTAACAAATTTCCGCTCGAAACGTAAGCTATAAACCAACCCATGTGTGCCCTGTAATTACATTTGCCGACACGCACACAAGCGCATGAGTACCTTGAGCACTGACGCGACGATAGACGTACCGAGCCTTGCCGAGGCTTGCTAAAAACGGCTTATCGCCGCGTCTACGACTGCCTTTCTTTACCTATTTATTCTAAGGTAATACCACACGAGTAGATAAGTACAGAGAGGAAGCTTCCTACAAACGGCCCACTGTAGGTATACTCACACAAACACACTCACTTCATGGACGCCCGCTCGTTCCACTAACCGGTACAGTTGGTGACAAACGTGCGCATGTGTGAGTGTACCTATAGCGGGCCGCTTGTAGAAGCTTCCCCTCTGTACTTATCTACTCGTGTGGTAATACATTGGTAATAATAATATCATATTAATATTAATATGGGTTATATAAGTCGGTTTATATATTTTTGCATCAGTGTTGTTCTATCCTAGCTCCGTGCGTCGCTACAATACAATAATAATATTTCAGATACATAAGTATTATATATTTTTTTAATATTTAATCATCTTCACGAGGATGTTGCTGTGTGTCGCTGTTATTTTTCTTGTAAGTAATTCTTTTTGGCATTAATTAATTATTGTGCAGTTTTCAAAGAGGTCGAAATGCGTTTAAAAAAAATTAACACTCATTACTGTAGTTCCACTTTAATGCGCGACTTTTAACAGTATGAAAGGAGCTTAGGAAAAACAAAAAGTTCCCGCGAGATTTTTAAAAACCTAAATCCACGCGGACAAAGTCGCGGGCATCCTCTAGTATTAAATAATCTTAATCTTAATTTTATTACATATCGCTGCTTAAATCTAAAAGGGCTACAAATAAAAAAAAGCGAAATCGTTTTTATTTCAAAAAAGCGATGTAAATAGGTCGTATTTTTATATTCAATGAAGACTCCTATTGATTTTGCATTTTATGATACGAAAATAACACAAACGCCTCTTTTACATTTTCGAGTTTTTAGCAAAAATTATGAGCAAAACCGCTGTTTTTTAGTTGCGCCCTTGTTTCAACACTTTTTATAAAGAAAACGCACGTTTTCTATAAGTTAACTAGCGGACCCGGCAGACGTCGTCCTGCCCGGTGACATACTGACATGTGCAACCTACCCGGTCATCAAAGTACTAATATCGCAATTAAAAAATAGGTAAGGGTTGATTGTAGAAGGGTGAAAATTTAGGATTGTATGTATTTTTGTATGTTGTATCATAAAAAAATAAAAACTAAAAATTTTGTCTAAAAAATAAAAATTTAGGGGTGGATTACCCTTAACATTTAGGGGGATGAAAAATAGATGTTGACCGATTCTCAGACCTACTCAATTGCTCACAAAATTTCATGAGAATCGGTCAAGCCGTTTCGGAGGAGTATGGAAACGAAAATTGTGACACGAGAATTTTTATATTATAAGATGTGCCATATTGTGCAATACGTCCATTTTGCACTGAAAAATTACGTAATTATATTCCTATTTCTTGATTAAAGTGCCATATTTCAAAATATGGCATATAGATATAATTAAGTATCTATCTTCTATCTATAATCTATACATATAATAAAATCGTAGAATTGCCGTATCTGTACAATGAAGATTTTTGCAAAATAATAACTCGGGGATGTTAGGGATAAGATTAGTAATAGAACGTAAAAAAGCTATTTTTAAATTTTTTGTCTGTTTGTTTATCTGTTTGTCTGTATGTTTGTGCGCGTGTGAGCATAATGTATATATATATATGTATCAATATATTTGTATATAACAGTGGAAGCAATGGGTTTTGACAAGATAACTTGCATAGTAATTTAAACTTAATTCAAATGAAGTAAAATAAAAGAAGCCAACACTCTTTTAAAAGCATCATATATTCAATCTCTTGTTACTTTGTTTTTGAATCTACTACCATTTCCAAGGGGCTTTTGTCTTAGAGAAGAAATGGCGAAACAAACTCTAGAGCACCATCTTTTGAAATAATTCAGATTTACAATCACATCACAATAACAATATATACTTAATTAAATTATCCTAAAGCACTTAACTTTCACAACGTCGTGCAGCATGTCTGCCTCGCTAAGACTCCGCAAAATACTCACAAAAGACTACACAAAGACTGCCGCGTGGGCACAGAACACTTGTATTTATAATATCAATCTTACGTCATTTGCTAAAATGGATACATATTTGACTTCCTTAATAATATTATTTTAAGGTTGGTATAATGACTATCATGACAAGTATTATGACATAATTCAATAGTATATTGACACAATATTTGTTTTATTATAAATTTCAAAAGATAGACCACATTTTCTGTGAAATGGCAAAAAATGAAACTACGGCTGTCATCTTAGAATTTCATACAATTTGACTACAGGTTAGTGTTGTCCGTTCCTTAAACATAAAATACCTACCTAATTAATTATAATAAGAAAAATCTTTTCGGAAATTAATATAGAATCCGTAATTATTTCTTAGCATTAATGATGCTAAAAGCTATTAAAAGTGAGGTCTGGAATAGAATTCTGAAAATAAAGACATTTTTTGCAGAATCAGGCTTCGATTATTTCATAATAAAATCGAATAAATACAAGCGAGTATCTGCTGGTACAGTATTATCAAGTGCAACCGGTTTGAGAGCTGTTAAAACCCATTTAAAAACAGACTAAAGGAGGATGGGCAAAAATGTATGAACGTTGGTCTACCTAATCAACACAAACGCCCTCTATGGAAATAAGAAGCTAATAAGTAGTTATTCAAATTACGTATAGCGTTTATGCCAAAATATATGGGAGTTTTTCAAAATTCACTAAAAAATAAATGTTTTAAAAATACTCTATATTAGTAATTCTACTATGAATTTAATTAATAGTTCGTTAATAATAGCGTTCTACGTTAAACTGCCTCTTAGGTCTAATGGTTAGCATAATCGACTGCAGATCACGAGGTCCCGGGTTCGATTCCCGGGTCAGGCAAATAATTGTTAGGTATTGGGTTTTTCTGTCAAGAAATTCTCAGTGGCAGCTCGGAGTTGGTAGTTGGCGCTGTTTCACCCCCGTGCCTCAGAGAGCACGTTAGGCAGTCGGCCCCGGTTATTATTACTATCATGTGACAATAATCGTTAAAGCCCACCAACCTACATTGGAGCAGCGTGGCGGGTTTAAGCTCTAAATCCCTCTCCTATAAGAGAGGAGGCCTGTGATCAGCAGTGGGATGTTAAAAGGCTGTAGGTGGTGGTGGCGTAGCGTCTAGAATTAAATACATTGGTCAAGTTGGCAGCAGGGGGCACAAAACCGGCCTAATGTCGGGCCCAACATAACTAATAATAGTAATAAGCCGAGATTATTAGCACACAAGTAGATAGGTACAGAGGGAAAGCTTCATACAAACGGCTCGTTGTAGGTACACTCACACAAACACTCACCAACGGTTCACGGACGCCCGCGTCCATCGATGTATGTATTAGAACTACATCGATGCCCACGTCTAACCTCCAACCAGCTCAGTTGGATGACAAACGTGCGCATATGTGTGCGTGTACCTACAGCGGGCCGCTTGTAGAAGCTTCCCCTCTGTACCTATCTACTCGTGTGATTATTAGCTTTATCGTTAGAAATAAAACTATTCCTATCGTTACTAGGTGGCATATTATGTCCTTCATAGCCTAATGCTTCTATATATTGCGGTCATAAAACAGAGAATAAGGTAAGGGGCTGCATTATGTTTTTCTCGAAAATCTCTTGAACCCCAAGACTTACAGCTTTGCTTCCATATAATAAAATTAAGTACTAAAAATAAGCTTTTCATTGAAATAGGTTTCATTTGTGTTGAGTAGGTAGACCACTTTGCCCATCCTCCTTTATCATCAGTATACTTACGTAATATGTAAAATATACACATTAAAGTAACGATAATATATTACTTAATGCGTCTTGGCGGGAGTGCATGTGATGCGATGAGTCGTAGTGAATCCCAGATTAGGATTACTAGTCGCGGGCGACTTCTCGTACCTCATAGTACGTACTGTTATGGGATTTTCGTAAATTTGTCGAATAAACGATTGTATGGCAATACTAAGGCGATACTAGCGACCTCCCTCAGTTCACAGATAGAATGGTCGCACTATATTTAATAATTTGATGTATTTAACAACCATTCCGACACAACTTAGTATATTACTAACTTAACTTAGTACATATTTAGCCTATTTTACCATATCCCTCTCACGTAAAAACCACTAAATGGATTGAAATGAAACTCGGCATGATTTAAGTTCATACTATGGAGTAACATATAGAATACTTTTTATCCCGAAATTCAGCACAGTTCCCTTGGGAGAGGGGATGAAAGTCAAAATGTGTACTTAGCTGTAATTCGTTAACGGGTGGTCCGATTTCATTCATTCTTTTTTTGTTTGAAAGTAGATACTTTAAAGACTACTGCCTAATCTCTGAAAGGCTGGACTGATTTTGATGGGACTTTCACTGGCGGATGTTTACATTTTGATGTACCTAAACATCCGCCAGTGAACTTTTAACAGTTTTTAGCAAGGTATGAGCTCAAAGGAGCTTAGGAAAAACAAAATGATTCCCACGGGATTATTTAAATCAATATCCACGCGAATGAAGTCGTGGGTATCTGCTCGTATTAAATAACCGGCCAAGTGGGAGTCGGACTCGCGCACGAAGGGTTCCGTACCAATTATCTATAAAAACACCAAAAAAATCACGTTTGTTGTATGGGCCCTTAAATATTTATTTTATTCTGTTTTTTAGTGTTTGTTGTTATAGCGGCAACAGAAATACATCATCTGTGAAAATTTTAACTGTTTAGCTTTCACGGTTCATGAGATACAGCCTGGTGACAAACGGACAGACGGACAGACAGCGAAGTCTTAGTAATAGTGTCCCGTTTTTACCCTTTGGGTACGGAACCCTAAAAACTTCCTTTATCAATGATTTTACTTAGACTAATTTTGACAAGCTTTACTAAAGACACATCAAGATAAGATTTTCGACTTCACTCGGTACTTTTATTTAGATAAGATAGGTTATTAATTTCGGCCGTTATTATAGTTATAATTAACCTCAAACAATCTAGATTAATAATGTTTTAAAATACGGTTAAGTAAGTATACTGTTTAATAATTATTAATAGTATACTTACTTATATATATAGTATATTTATGATAAATAGAATAAGGATAATTGAAATAAAAATAACCCAATCTGTTAATTTATAATGGCATTCCCCACATCACAGGTTATCGCAAGTAACCCGCGTATCATCGACGGAGCAGCTACACGTAAGTTGAAAAATACGTAACTACCTATCTATTGTATTTCGCGCCGATATATTTTTATTCATCTACAAGTAAGCCCTTGACTGCGAACTCACCTGATGGTAAGTGACGATGCAGTCTACGGTGGAAGCGGTTTAACTTGGATTATAGAACCAAAGTAGAGACAATTTAGAAATTATAAAACGCCAAATTGCCAATGCCGGCAATCGAACTCAGGACCTCCCACTTATAAGACAACAGCGCTCATCACTGCGCCAAGGAGGTCATCAAGATGTTCTAAATAATAATAAAATGCGCTTCGAATTTCTTTTCCTGTAAAATTCGTAACGATTTATGCAAGTTAATCATTTCTCACAGCGAAAGACGTCAAGAGCTATGACAACATCGATGTTCATGAGTCGTGTAAATCCCAGACATTTTGTACGATCAAACCTGAAGACTGCCCTCAAGAGGAAATTGACTATATTTTGCAAAACCAAGTAAGTACCTATACCTACTTCATTTATAGATCCATATAATCACAAAAAAAGGAGTGTTATTATGAAAACGCATGATACATAATATTATGTTGTACATTTCTTAATAACACAACTTTGGATGATATTATGGTTATTAGGACTGGTTGTTTTAATGTTGGCAATAAGCTAACACCTTCAGAATCTTTTATAGAGGATTAGCTGATGCCGTCGACTTCATCCGCTTGAATTCTTATAAACCTCATCCCCTATTTAAACCACTTGGGGGTGTAATTGTCAATATTCCTGAAACACGTAATTCTTTATTTTTAACTGACAATACCAATTTTCATTAATATAACTTTAAAAATGACGGACTTTCATACAAATTTTCATCCCCCATTAAACCCACTTGGGGATAATTTTTCCGAAATTCCTTGAACACGTAATTCTTTATTTTTAACCGAAAACCTAAATACCAATTTTCATCGATATAACTTGAAAAATGACGGACTTTCATACAAACTTTCATCCCCTATTTAACCCCATTGCGGGCGGAATTTACAATAATCCTTTCTTAGTGTGCGCCTAAGTTATAAAAGGAAGCTACTGTGAAAATTTCAAGTTTCTAGCATCAGTGGTTTAGGCTGTGCGTTGATAAAATCAGTCAGTCAGTCAGGACAAGCCTCTTTATATTATTAGAGATTTTAAAGCATGAGTATTGACTATTGAGTGTATATAAATACTTCACCATTAAGTAATTACTCTGAGTACGATTTTAATGTTTTATAATACTAATAATGTTTGCTTTCTAATAAATAAAATAAGTATATAATTACTTTTCTTCCGTGTCAATTAGATTACATTTATTATTAGGTCGGCCCTAATACAAGGCAGTGTATTAGGGTCGACCTTATTTTTAACATATATAAACGATCTATGCAATATGGAGATAGCATCAGCTCGGCTAATAAGTTTTGCAGATGACACGGCTATTATTTTCCATGGTGATAGCTGGGAAGTTGTTCGTAGAAACACAGAAAAGGGTCTTAAACACATAGCTACTTGGCTTGAGAGAAATCTGATGACATTAAATATACCTAAAACAAAGATCATAACATTTTACATATCCAAAAAAACGCAACCATCCGAAAATTTTCATATAAAACTTCATAGCACAGGATGTTCAGCTAGTTCTAATTGTTGTACCTGCCCCTCTATTGAAAAAGTACACACAATCAAATACCTCGGAGTCTATCTCGACCAAAATTTAAATTGGATTCAACACATTCAAGCCTTGAAGAGCAAGGTTCGAAAACTACTTCATGTGTTCAAAAAACTCAATTTCTTGAAAACCACGGAGTTATTAAAAAGGGTCTACTTTGCACTATGTAACTCTGTCCTAACATACTGCATTGCATCATGGGATGGAGCAGCTAAAACCTATTTGAAAAAATTAGAGTGTGTACAGAGAGCCTCTATAAAAGTCTTATTTACTAAACCTCGCAGATATTCAACCTATAAACTACATACTGAAAATAAGATACTGACGATGAGACAACAATATATACTATTTACAAACTATATTAAAGTTTCACACAAATGCGGAGGAACTTTGGAAACACATTTCACATACAAACTCAGATTTTACACTACATAAACGACGGCATTTGTGGCCTGCGCCGAAAGGGAAAACCGTGTTTGCCCAGAGATTCTTTCGTTACACAGCACCATTACTCTACACACGTGCTAATAAAGAACTAAATCTTCTACGAAAATCCAAATATATATGTCGGAAATTACTCTTTAATTGGCTTATTCAAAAAACATATGATGAAACAGAACACATTTTAACGCAAAATAAACATAATTCAAAAAGAAAAAGAAAAAAGAAAAATAAATGAATTGAAAAAAAATTAAATAAATAAATAAAAGAGAAAAGAAAAAAAATAGGGAGGACTGCTTTTTGTAATATTTTTGTAATAAGTATTTCATTTGTCTATATCACTACATAGTTTAAAACAAAGTCGCATTCTCCGTCCCTATATCCCTATGTCCCTATGTCCCTATGTCCCTATGTCCCTATGTCCCTATGTCCCTATGTCCCTATGTATGCTTAAATCTTTAAAACTACGCAACGGATTTTGATGCGGTTTTTTTTAATAGATAAAGTGATTCAAGAGGAAGGTTTATATGTATAATAACATCCATTAAATAGTGGAGAAATACTGTTATTTTTGAGGTTTCTAATGTGATGTCGTAAATAATTACATTTTTTCCGCTTACATTGCAAACGCAGGCTAAACCCTACGAGATTTATCAAAATAATGTACTAAGTATTGTACACATTGAAAAGGTCTACAGAAAAGTCCGCGATGGTATATGTCTATCTCTTATGGATATCCCACAATAAAATTTTTTTGGCATTTACTTTTTACGACAAATAATGGCTAATTTTCGAAGCGATTTCAACAAATACAGCAATAATCCTTATCTAATTAAATACCTTAAATACATTGTTGATTTAATATAAATCCATATGGCCCTTTACAGCATATGATTTAAATGAATACTTTCAAAGATATTACAGATTTAAAAATTGCGGCGGCGCGGCGGGAGCGTGCATATAAGCGCGTCGGTGTCCGCGGTTCTCCCTAAATAGCCCAGTGTCGATAATTTTTGAAACCAAAAATAAAATCACAGTACGTAGGATGAAACCCATTGGAAAAGGAGGAGAATATTATAAAAATACAAGGAAAAATAATTTACGGGCGATCTGAGCTCGGGAAAAAAGGGGGGGAGTTTTAAGGGTAAAAAACGGTTTATCTCGATTTCCGGCAAAACTAGAAGTCCTATGGAAAAAAATCAAATGGCAAAGTTGTAGGTAATAAAAAGATCTACAACTTTTGTATTTACACTTTTTTCACATAACCTCAAAATTTATGTGAAAAGTTCAAAAAACCAAGTTTTTGGTTTTTTATTTTTATCTTTAAAATAATTTTTTTTTTCACGGAATCTGGTAAAAACTTACCTTTTTATGTCCCAAATACACTGTAATTTATTTGATTTGAAATATTTAGTTTTTCTCCTTATTTTTGACTTAATATCGACTTAATTCTGACAGCTGTCATTGTCATTTACAGATGAGTTATTTATATGGAGAACAGGGTTAACATCTACGAAGTACGATTTTACCCCAAACTACTTCAACATATAAAGCTCTAAGCCGCTTAATAATATTAATTGTTTCGCCCTAAAATAGAAATTGCTAAAAATGGAAACTAGAAAGTGCACACTAACAGCAATAGAAAACAAAAGAAGCACATTGAAAAAAATTATTCAAAAATGGAAGTCGAATGACATTATCACCATGAAGTGTCTGTCAGGCATTTGTCATATCTACATGCAGCAGTTGATTTGTATTTGCATAAGTTTTGAATTTTTTATCTTTTTTGTGGGAATTGTTTTATCTCTGGTAACATTATGAAACGTCAGAATTCCACGGAATTAGTAATTCGGGTATAAGGTGAGATATAGTAAGTTCATTGTGGAAAATATCGTAAAAAGTCAAGTCGCCTGGGAGCTTTCATCGAAAACGCTGCCTAATCCCTGAGCGGGTAGTACCTACGCATAATATGCTCTACTACCCGTGCGAAGCCGGGGCGGGTCGCTAGTTATTGTATAAATTACTAACACAAATAAAAACTAATGTTATCTATAAGTAACTCAACAATACTCAACCATAAATATAAAATTGTTTTAAAACACTAAATAATTGTGTAATGTAAAACACTCATCGACATCTAAATTTTTTACATATACTACCATGCTCGATGCAATGCGCGCGGTGCTCGTATCACTTCGCCGCTTACCCTGACGGTAGTTTTGGTTTAGTTTTTAATTGCTTAATCTTAAGTACTAATTAAGGTAACTTTATGTTAATTTTTAAGAATGTATATTCGGGCGAAAGACTGGCTTCCCATAGCACAGGGGATCCTAATTTGGGGGCCAGACTTCTTGCTATTTTGTACCATGGCTTACTTTAACACCTACCTACCTACTTTAAGTAATGTGTTGTATGAGTATCCATGTAATTTTTGAACAATAAAGATTATTATTATTATTTATGGCGATACAGTCGGGAGTCAAGAGTATAGACAGAAACCATTTCTCACGCATCCATATAGTGTCTAACGCTTAATGACGAATCCTTTTTCCTTTATGACTAACACTATATTATCATACAGTTTGTACACAGGTTTGTATTCATAACTGATTTTATGCTAGTTTGTTTTGCAGTATTTGACATTAAATAAATTGTTACAGAAAAATTTACTGCTACAATCCAGGATACAAGAACTGCCGCGACAAAAAAGGATGACTGAAGATCCAGAAAATGACTGCCAAAGTGAAATAAGGGTAGGTACCTACTATGCACCAACAAACACACGGGTCTTTTTAAACTCCGACGTGGTCGTAGCATACAGATTGATGGACCGATTTGAATGCCGTTTTTTTATTAGAAGACGAGTTTAATCAGGATGGTTTTTATGTCTTAATGAAAATCTCTTCAGCCGTTTAAAATAAATCATCTCTTTCTCCAGTCGGTGCAGGAATCTCAGTCATACAATTGATATTTATACTTCCACTTTTCTAATCAACTTCTTTATACTATTTGACACCACAATATTAAGGTAACCACATACATATTATGTTAATATGTAATTATGTTAGGCGATCACCACTGTTTACTAAGAATTCACACGTGCCAAAATACATTTACGTATTTGTGGTAGGAAGTAGGAACTTCCTTTTTTGGGATTTATTTCTGAAACTAGATTCTGCCCGCGGCTTCGCCCGCGTGAATTTCGGTTTTTCACAAATCCCAAGGGAATCGTGGATTTCCGGTTCCCGTTCCCGCACCTTTTTCCAACCTTTAAACTTTCTATCAAGGAAGTTCGCTATAATAATCTACCTATAGCTGTAGATATAGACTTCGGGTTTTTCAAAATCCCATGGGAACTGTGCATTTTTCCAGGATAAAAAGTAGCCTATGTGTTGCCAATGCATGCAACACAGCAAACTATTACAATAATGTGTTATGTGAACGTGATTTACCTAAGAACAGTCAGCGCCCTCTATGGCGTTTTTGGAAGATTATATCTATTTTAGTCCCACAGGAATACTTTTCCGGGATAAAAGTCCTATGTTTTAAGTCAGGGCATAAGCTATCTCCATTCAAAATTTCAGCCAAATCGGTTAAGTAGTTGCGGCGTGATTGAGTAACAAACATCCACACTTTCACATTTATAATATTAGTAGGATTAGTAGGATAGTAGGATTATGTGTTTGCATTTCGAAATACTGCGAAATGTCACTTTTATTTTTATAGACCAGGGTAGGATCCCTTCAAAAATAATAAAAAGTAAAAGAAAATCACAGTAGGATGAAACCCATTGGAAAAGGAGGAGAATATTATAAAAATAAAAGGAAAAATAATTTACGGGCGATCTGAGCTCGGGGAAAAAAAGGGGGGGGGGGGAGTATAAAGGGTAAAATACGGTTTATCTTTTATTTTTATAATATTCTCCTCCTTTTCCAATGGGTTTCATCCTACTGTTATTTTTTTTTTGGTTTCAAAAATTATCGACACTGGGCTATTATTTTTGTGCACTAAAACAAATAAATCACGTCGAAATCTCGGTGCGAAATCTAAATTAAACCTGGCGCAAATGGAAACGAGGTCAATGAAAAATTCTAATTCGAAAATAAATTAAGAGCTCGTAACCAGCTTCAAAAGCTCTGGACTGTACCAACAATACTTTGTACTTTTCTATAATATCATCAACTTGCCCCCCCCCTTGGCCATCGGCTGGCGACGCCCTTGGTCCGTACTTAACTCCTCGACAACGTACAGCAGATGTACCGTGTTTGGGCTCATCGAGTCGGTCCCGATTACAGTGGCGAGGCCCTGACGATGCAATTCCCTATTGCATTCCATATGCATAGGCATATTCCGTTCATTTCCTATGAATTCCTCGGCTATATAAAACGTAGGGTCACCGAGTTCATACTCGTTGGGTTGGCTCTTGGCTACTGGCTGATAGAGTGGGAAGATGGTGGGTGTATCATACAATGACCTGTAGATTCAACAGGTTATTCGCTGGTATAATTTACCAGGTTTAAACTTTAAACCGCTCTAGAGCGCTGGTCAGATCATTCAATAAGAAGGCTGGCGCTTAGTAGGAAAAATCATTTTAGTGAGATTTAACGGGTCACTGTAGACTAAATATACAGATAGGTATAACTTTAAGCTCCAGGCCACAGATATGTGACGTTGTCAAGAGTCTGCTGAAACGCCGTTGCACACTATCTGTTACTGCCCCGCTCTAATGCATAGATCGAAGTCGAGTATCGGTGAGGACATTTAAGTTGATATCGAGCACAATAGATCGGCGACGGTCCACGTGTTACAGGGACCTCGTGATCTGCATTGCCACAACAACAAGAAGAAGATAGATCCAAGGGCGTCGCCAAGGAGGGGGGCAGGGGGGGGGGGGGGCAGCTGACCTCCAACCCTAGACGTTTGAAAAAATATAGTCAACTAGCTTTTGCCCGTGGCTTCGGCCGCGTGAATTTCGGTTTTTCACAAATCCTGAGGGAACCATGGATTTCTGGTTCCCGTTTCCGCTCCCTTTTCTAACCTTTATACTTACTTTCAAGGTATTTTGCTATAGTGATCTAGCTATATCTAGTGATCTAGCTAGTCAGGACAGTATCTATCTCCATTCAAAATTTCAGCCAAATCTGTTCAGTAGTTGCGACGTTATAGAGTAACAAACATCCACACTTTCACATTTATAATATTAGGTAGGATTACGTCAAATCTTGTCAAGAGCTACACTTGCTTTATAGCTTCATAACCTATCGACTGAACCTAAAATTCATACTTTTCTCATCCTCCATATTATAAAGACTTGCCCCTCCCCCCCCCCCCCCTTGCCCATCAGCTGGTCGGGGATGATTTATATTTTTAATTTATATATATTTTTAGTATATGGATCCAAGCGCAGTCAAGGGCTCGGACGGAATCTGGCGCACAGTGCTGCAATCGCCTGAAACAGGCTTCTCACAACGTATCCGCACCGAGATATGCACGTAAGCTATGAGCTGATCTATTGAGAATAGCAATGTCGGATCGCTATTTAACTATTTTTGCCTTGCTCGATGTGAACACGCGTGAGCAAGACAGAAATAGAAAATGGCGATCTAACATTGCTATTCTCAATTGATCAGCTCTTCTTATCGGTCGGCTATTCGGTCTTATCTTGATCGCTTAACATTTTTAACCCCCGACACAAAAACGTGTATGTGTGTATGTGTGTGTGTGTGTGTGTGTGTGTGTCTGTCTGTTCCCCTGTGGCGCTCAAACAGGTGGACCGCTTTGAATGCGGTGTTTTTGTTTGAAAGGTGAATTAGTCGAGAGTTTTGTTAGCTATGTTTGATGAAAATCGGTCCAAGATGGCCGCCGCTACAAAATGGCGGATTAAGTACATATTTTTTCACAACTCCCTTAATATGGGTATCAAATGAAAGGGCTTGACTATTAGAATAGTATTATTGCAAATCCAAGATGGCCACCGCCACAAAATGGCGAATGTCGGGGGTTTTTTAAATTTTTAATTTATACTTGTTGAAGTGAAAACTTCTTTAGGCGCGTTGAGCACTTAGTTGGTTGAACAAACATCATGGAAGTCGCGTCATCGTCACCGAACACTTTCCATGAGCTATATGTATATGTGTGTACTTTTTGAGGGAACAAAAAGCGCGAAATTCGCGTCATATCGTGACCGCACGCTTCCAGTTTTTAATTATATCAGCAGTCCCCAAAGACTGCCTCGCATTTTTTTATATTTCAATTGTTCCGTACCTACCTACTCAAAAGTAAATAGAATCGGAGTTTTTTAGTAATGTTTTTAAGATAAATAAAAATGAATAACGTTATGAAACTTATTTTAGAATCAGGTAATGAAGCTCATTTTTATCGTTTTGGCAAGGTACCCTAACTAAAAAGGCAACACAAAGGATCACACTCGCAAATCGGTCTGTCTCTAGTCTGTCTGTCAGATAGTCCATCTGTCAGTCATAGCTGTTTATTCAGAAACTATTGAAGCTTCGCAGCTGACATTTCTTGACAGAAGAACCCAATGAGTAACAATTTTTAGCCAGGACATCGAACCCAGGACTTTGTGATCCGCATTCGAACATCTTTCACTTGTTATTAATTACTTAGCTATAATTTTTCTTCTTTCCTTATCTATCAACTTTTTCTAATTAGCTGTAAGTATTCCTTGAAAATAAAATAAAATAAAAATATGTAGACCAACGAAGCATGTGTACAATCGTATACTTAGTTTCCATAATATTCTATCTTATTAATTTACATTCTAATCTCTAGTAATCCTGGGGCATCCTGTGGTGATGTCAACGTCTTTATGGGCAACATAAGCTGCAAGCAATTCTTCACTGATATGCAAATTTCAGTGCTGAAAGGACTTAATGAAACTAGGATAACCGTGGATTTGCCGACTGCCTGTTCCTGCAGCTACATGAGAGATTATAGTTTATAATAAGCCTAGCCTTTGAGGCATGCGACCACGACACATTTTTTTAAATCATTTATACCAGCATGACTTTCACGTCTCCATTTTTTTTCACGTGATAACTTCTTATAAAATATCGATGAACTCCGGCTGCACGCACGAATAAGCATGATTCATTGTCACGTACCGCCTAGCCGAGCGTACAAGCGGGAGCGTGGAACAGGCGATAGAGAGGCAATGTTTTCTTATGACGTTGTCCGTAAACCGACTTTACAGACAACCAATTCTTTTTAATTTTTTTTATTTAAAGGCTTTTTTATACGTACCACCCTCATTGTACTTTTAAATAGAAATTAAACACCAGCATAGAAATACTATTTAGTCAATAATAATCTCAACGAATGGCACGCTTCGTCAGAATTTGGGTTTCATCGGTTGAGTAAATTTAAGCTCGCGGTTGCGTCCGGTAAGACAAATCAGTGCGCAAAATATGTCATTTGTCGCGCACCTACCTATATAATATCACGGTCGCATGCCACAATGTCTACATCTCCTATATTTTCTGTATAATAATATTTAAGTTTTACTGTAGTTCTATTGTCTTTGTATTCTGTAATTCTGTAATTCTCTTGGTATTAATTTTTCATTATTTCATTAAATATTCAATAAATCTTTCTCCAACGAGTGTCTATCTTTCTATTCTAACTATTATATGATCCAAACTTCCTGTTTTTGTGATCATACTTAGTATCCAAATCAAATTTCTTTATTTAAAGTTGGTACACTTTTTGAATGTCATTAAACTTACCTTTAAACTATAACTAACTTTATAGGTTACATACATACTTGCTAATTTTTATATATAATTAGGTTACATACCTACTTGCTAATTTTGTGTAGTTGTACAACTATTAATTTTTATTATAGAATTATATGATGCCCACGGCTTCGCCCGTGTGGATTTAGGTTTTTAAAAATCCCGTGGGAACTTTTGATTTTCCAGAACAAAAAGTAGCCTACCTGTAGTAACCCGTCACCAAAACGGAAAAATTCCGTGGGATCCCCACGATTTCGGAATGCAATTCCTTACAGCATCAGGGTTGAGGAGTTGAATATGTACCTACTCGAGTTCATTCAACGATAAAGTCTTTAATTGGCACCCCCAATATCAATTTAAATAACCGACAGTTCCTAAATCCCATTAGTTTTGGGGATCAGTTCCCCTACAGCATCAGGATTGAGGAGTTGGAATCCAAGTTTTTTGTAGGACAGTGTCGCAATGTTTCTCTATCGATTAAAAAAAAAATACGCAAATCGGTTCAGAAATCTCGGAGATATCGGTCGGTGTACATAGGTAGAAAAACACAACTCCTCCTTTTTTGAAAGTCGGTTAAAAAAGTAGCCTATGTTACTCCCTGGTTAATTCTCTACTTGTATGTGAAAGTCCCGTCAAAATCGGTTCAGCCGTTCCGAAGATTAGCCCGTTCAAACAGACAGACAGACAGACAGACAGACAGACAGACAGACAAAAATTTTAAAAACGTGTGATTCGGTTATTGTACCGTTCAAATAACCATATGAGCTTAATATGAGGTAGTTATTTCGATATTACAGACAGACACTTCAATTTTATTTATTAGTATAGAATAGATAGAACCATCATGATCAAAATTCGAATTCCAACTGCTCAATCCTAATTATAATATATTATGTACGTGATTATTATAGTATATCCACTTGATGTACCATATTTTTACCAAATAAATAATTAGTCACTTGGTAGGAATCAAAACCAGCTGCATAGAAATAATCAAAAAATTCATCGCAATATTTGAAACAAGCTATGGAAAAATTAAACCGATTTCAATATATCAAAAAAATTTGAAGAACTCCTTCGATTTCTCCGGGATCCCACCATCAGATCCTGATCTGACGACTATGGATCCACCTGGGAAGTATTTCAAACAAAAGAAGAATTTTCCGGAGAAGAATCGGTCGAGGCGTCTTTGAGTAATCGGAGAACATACCTTTTTTTTTTTTTTTTTTTTTATTATTCAACTACAAGTTAGCCCTTGACTGTAATCTCACCATCTCACCTGATGGTAAGTGATGATGCAGTCTAAGATGGAAGCGGGCTAACTTGGAAGAGGTATGCAATATGCATATTGCATACCCCTGATCGGTTTCTACACGGCATCGTACCGGAACGCTAAATCGCTTGGCGGCACGGCTTTGCCGGTAGGGTGGTAACCAGCCACGGCTTAAGCCTCCCACCAGACCAGACCAGAGACAATTTAGAAATTATAAAATCTCAAATTGCCCCTGCCGGGAATCGAACCCGGGACCTCCCACTTATAAGACCACAGCGTTCACCACTGCGCCACGGAGGTCGTCAAATAAAAAAAGATTCCGTCGAATTGAGTAGTTCCTCCTCCTTTTTTTGAAGTCTGTTAAAAATACATAAATAAATATTACCGTTTAAAATACAGAACTCTATGCGGTAATAATTTAAATTATTTAACTATTTATTTGATTAATAAAAAAAGCTTGTTCGTTCAAAATAATGTCTACCGGCTGAACAAGTTATACCTAGGTACCTACCTATCAGACTAGTCGAGTGGGGTGAAAGTGCGAAATGTGATATATTTGCAACCTGTTTGGCTCTCACTATCTATTGCTACTGGAAGAAGAAGAAGAAATAATGTTAGACACATCGATCTGCAAACACTGGAGCCTGGCCACTAAAGTTAGAAAAGACAGCCGCGCCTGCGCAGAATCGAGGGCTATAAGTATAAGGGGTGAACCTAAATTCATGTATAAAGAAGTTTGAATATTTTGGCCTACCTACCAATCCGCCATTTTCATTTTTTTCCAAAATAACGGCCACACATAAAACCTGCATAAATCAATAGCTGGCGTGAATTTAAACAACTATTGTTGAGATGTTTTATGAGACAAAATCTTCCAAAGTGTCACGTTTTCGAGATATAAGCTAGATCAAAGTTGTACTTTCATTGTATCGTTTATTTTTAGTTACTTAGCTATATTTAAGTGCTGAACTATTGCAACTTTGATAGCTTATATCTCGAAAACGTGACACTTTGGAATATTTTGTCTCAACAATAAGAGTTGTTTGTATATGCCAGCTATTGATTTATGCATGTTTTATGCGTGGCCGTTAATTTAAAAAATAAATAAAAATGGCAGACTGGTAGGTAGGCTCCATACAAAAATATTCAAAGCCTTTATAAATAAATAATTATGTAAATAAATTTATTCAAAGACTTTATAGTCTCAAATCTCAGGCGTTGCGTGTTGAAACTGCGAGGTTAGTTTATTTTAGTTACTTTCACAGCATTATGTCATATGCCATACTTTTATGGGGTAATGCTGCTGATATTAATTCCATTTTCGTGCTGCAGAAGAGGGCTGTTCGTGCCATATATAATATGGGACCCAGAGAGTCACTGAGAAATAAGTTTAAGGAAGTTAAAATTATGACAGTTTATAACCAATATATTCTTGAAAATTTAATATATGTACACAAAAATATCGATAAATTTAAGAAAAAAAGTGACTGTCATAACATTAATCTTAGAAATAAAGATAAACTTGTGTTGCCCACTACTAGGCTGCGAAAAGTTGGAAAATCATTTGTTGGTAATTCTGTACTTTTTTATAATATGTTGCCAGAGAACATTTTGGATATGTCTCTCAATAAGTTCAAAGGTTTTATTAAACGCAAATTAATTGAAAAGTCTTACTTACTATAGCTTAAAAGATTTTTTTAATGACAAAAATCCATGGACATAGATTGCTCTAAAAGCCAACAGTTCAAATCATTTTTATGGCTATTATACCATATTGTAAGATGGTGATAATAAAAAAAAAAATAAACCCGGCTGAGTTTGTTGTGGGCTCTTCTCAGACCAGGGCGCGTTTGGAACCCTCGTAGTTTTAGTTTTAAGTTTCCGTAAATAATTATCACCATTGCCTGTACCTAAATTGACGTTCAAAAAGTGTACAGTGTACCAATTTTGAATAAAGTTTATTTGATTTGATTTTGATTAGTTGCTCCTAAGTCTTGTAAAGCTGAACCGGATGTCCCCATACATACATAGTTGAGCCAATTAAGATAGACCTCTGAGTTGTATCAGTGCTCATACAATTTAGAAGCCTATCTTAATTAGCATCTTACCTTTTGAGACAAACTAATGAAAAACAGATTGTAACTTACTTATACTTCTGGAGTACGGAACCCTCGGTCTGCGAGTCTGACTCGCACTTGACCGGTTTATTTTTAGTCAGTTAAGAAATTAACCAGGACATTCACTTCTTGATTATTGCATTAATTCGGAGGCCAAGCTAACTTGGAGGCATTTTAAGTGATGACGTATGTTGTATAGACGATGACGTACAAGCGTTGTATGGGCTAGTGAATCAAAATTATAGGCTTTTTTTTTGTAGTTTTGTGTAGTTTCCAATGTTGTGCCTTATACATCATCCAACGTACTGCGTTTATTGGTTGCAACTTGCAATTGTTTTTATCAATTTTAGTCCAGTCATTATAGTAATTTCACCTCGGAATTCGAGATACCCAGCTGGTAAGTCTGTAAATACTTGTATATTGACACCCTAATAGTTGTCTCAAAACCTACATATGGTAGGGTGTACGCTACTATTAAATTTCAAGGTCAAAGGTCACAAAAATCGGTTTTTTGCGCTTTTTTTGTAAATATCTCATTCCCTATGGGTTTTCGCTATTTGTATTTATTACCAATATTGTAGAATACAAAATTCTCTACAAATTTTATTTAAAAATTTTTTCATACGGTGAACCGTTTTCGAGATAGAGGGCGGAGAGCGTGCGGTCACAGCATCACTTCAGGTCAACCGGTGCCTCCGGTCGAAAACGCGCCATATACCAGTGTGTCCGGGATAAAACTAGCGATATTTTAGGGGCATATACTACAACTCATTACCTCTCTGAAAATACCACTTAGTAGGGCCTGCCCCTCTCCCCCTCCCAGGGACAGCCATTTCAATTTGGTGTGCGTTTTTGTGGGTATGTGCGCACAAAAAATGTAATAACTCGAAAGTCTGTTGCTGGACAGGTCTTCAATAGTTATTTATGCAACTGTTGTGTAATAAGGGGTATTAAAACACGAATGTGGGTTTATCACATGAGGCGAAGCCGAATGTGATAATAGTATCACATGAGTGTTTTAATACCTAATTATCAACAGTTGCATACCAGACTTTATCTACACCCATAATATGAATCCTCTATAAGATTCTGAAACAGTTAGCTTACTGCCAAACCCCCGATATTCGCCATTTTGAGTTGAAGTCATCTTGAATTTGCATTGTGCTATTCTACTAGTCAAGCCCTTTCATTTGATACCCATATTGAGGGAGTTGTGAAAAAATATGTAATCCGCCATTTTGTGGCGGTCCGACTAATTCACCTTTCAAACAAAAATAAAACGCATTCAAATCGGTTTACCCATTTGAGCACTACGGTGGAACAGACAAACAGACACACACACACTCACACACCCACACCCCCATCCCCACCCCCGCATTCAAACCGGTTTGAGCACTACGGGGGAACAGACACAGACACACACACCCACACCCCCATCCTCACTCCCGCATTCAAACCGGTTCACCCATTGGAGCGCTACGGGGAACAGACAGACACACACACACACATACACACACACACACAACACACACACACCCACGCACATACACACACCCACAACCACATCCACACCCAACTCACGCCCAACCCACGCCCACGCCCACGCCCACACCCCCATTCCCACCTCCGCATTCAAACCGGTTCACTTGTTTGAGCGCTACGGGGGAACAGACATACACACAGACTCACACACACACAGACAAGTCAAACTTAACACCCCGTCATATTTGCGTCGGGGTTAAAAACGGATGATGTAATATTGTACTGAATTTCATTACAACACTCGTTTGGATGATGTAATGGTTATTACAACATTGTGTGTTCTAATGTTGGCAATAAGCTAACTGTTTCAGAATCTTTAATAGAAGATTTAAAGCATGGGTGTAGATAAATGAACTTATTCGATTGGACACAATATTCTCCATCACTAAACAATAAAGTTGGACAACAATTATTATCCATAGCAGCGATTCGATTCAAGTCGATAATCTGATACTGAAATAAGAAGTTGTTACAGACAGACAGATGAACAATAACCATTACCGTTTTGGTACGGAACCCTAAAAAGGAGATTTCTCCCAAATGACCTTCCCGCTATAAATGCATTTCGGATGGTGGATTGATTTCGATCAAAGTTTTAGCTCTACCCATGCTTTGAGAGTTTTTTTATCCATCTACAAGCTACAGCCCACTCATGCGATTTCACCTGATGGTAAGTGACGATGCAGTCTAAGGTGGAAGCGGGTGAACTTGGAAGAGGTGTGACAGTTTTTTTGAAAACCCATATTTCTGATCGGTTTCTACGCGACATCGTACCGGAATGATAAATCGCTTGGCGGCACGGCCTTGCCAGTTGGGTGGTAACTAGCCGCCTCTGAAGCCTCCCACCAAACCAGACCAGTTTCATCTTTCTCAGTCAATATCAATGATTTTTGAGCGACGTGCAAACAAAATCACTACATAGTATAAAACAAAGTCGCTTTTTCTGTCCCTATATCCCTATGTATGCTTAAATCTTTAAAACTACGCAACGGATTTTGATGTGGTTTTTTTTAATAGATAGAGTGATTCAAGAGGAAGGTTTATACCTAAGTAGAAAAATTGGACCCGGTAGGTGGCGCTAATAGCGGGCAGGACGACGTCTGCCGGGTCCGCTAGTATTGTATATTATAAACACTGAGTTATAATCATATTAATCACTAGCTGCTCCCCGCAACTTCGTTCGCGTAGATATAGGTTTTTATATAGGATCGGATCAGATTCCATAATTCTTTTATGTACCTAAATTAAATGTAGCCTAAGTTACTCCTTATAACATCACCTATCTGCCATTGAAAGTTCCATTAAAATCGATCCAGCCGTTTTGGAGATAAACTGGAACAAATAGACAGACCGACAAACATAAATTTAAACGCACACCAGTTTAAAATAAGCCGTACGTTCAAAGATCCGGGTCCCAAGTTATTTGAACCCAATACTGAGGCTTGTAATGTCTGTCATTTCTGAACTAAAAAACCTATGACCTTGAAATATTTACGGGACAATACATAAAGTTTCTACTTTATGTAACTTTCAACTACCTTTCTAACAAAAAAGAATGAGTGAAATCGAACAACGCGTTAACAGCTAAATACACATTTTAATTTTCATCCCCTCTCCCAAGAGAACTGTGCTGAATTTCGGGATAAAAAGTACCCTATGTCCTACCTCGGAGTATAAACTCAAATCGTACCAAGTTTCATTCGAATCCATCCAGTAGTTTCGGCGTGATGCGCGGCCAAGATACAGACAGACAGACAGACAGACAGACAGACAGACAGACAGACAGACAGACAGACAGACAGAAAGACAGACAGACAGACAAAAATTAAACAAATTGCAGTTTTGGCTTCAGTCTCGATTATAGAGTGCCCTCCAATAAAAATTTCCAAAATATCTTCAATGTACAGAATTGGATCTGATACAGTTTTATTATATTACTAGCTGACCCCCGACTTCGTTCGCATGTTTTTCTTTGCTATAAACCTCACAGAGCCCGAGTCCTTTCCAACGAATGCAAAACCGTGGAAATCGGTTCGTGCATTCTGGAGTTATAGCGTCAGGAAGGAAAACCCGACTTATTTTTATATAGTAGATTATAGATAGAAGATAGATTATTAGTGTGTTGTGTATTTTGTATAAGGAAACTATGTACCTACCTATTGCAATTTTATCATAATTAATTAAAGTGATGATATAATGCACCGTTTCCAAATTAAGTATGTTTTTCCCACAATTATTATTTAAGTGCTGAACTATTGAACCAAAAATTGAATTATGACTAAAACACGAGATAAAAAAGGAAGGGTTATCATTGGTTCAATAATTCCATTTGTGGAATTCCTTGAAGTAGATTCTTGTACCATTTTAGAATTTCTCGGATTCCATTCTTGAAAGTAAACAAGGACAAAATTCGGTTAAGTCATTTATTAGGGTGCCCATGCCACAGTTTTTAGGGTTCCGTACCCAAAGGGTAAAAACGGAGCCCTATTAATGTCACTCGGCTGTCTGTCTGTCTGTCTGTCTGTCTGTCTGTCTGTCTGTCCGTCTGACCACCGGTCACAAGTCTCTAGCTCGCAGACGAAATGAGTTACAAACCGGAAATTTTGGTATTTGGTGTAAAACGTTGACCCAAAATCAAATATTGAATTAACAATTGAATTAAATTATTTTTCAGGGGGGCTCCCATACATGAGAAAGGAGCCGGAAAAAAAATTTTTTTTCTTACCCTAGCTTGTGGGGTATCATTGTTTAGAGCTCATTGAGTAGAGTACGAATATATATTTTTTTAATTTTTTGCTTAAAAAGTAAGGAAATGGGGGGTCATCAAAATTGACAGTTTTAGACCATTTTTGTGACGGGGGCTATCTAAAAAACTAAACTAGTTAGGAATATGATATTTCAGTATATTATGTAGGTACTATATGCTCTATTTGTACAACAAAATATACTGAAAACAACGATTCATAAAATAGTTTATAAGCTGTGACCAAAACAAACGAACTTATTTTGCGTTTTTCTTTCACGGTTTCTTGCGATGTCTAACTCGGAAATTAAATATTTTTTAGACCCAAAATATTATATCTATACTAATAAATAAAATTGAAGTGTCTGTCTGTAATTTCGAAATAATTACCTCATATTAAGCTCATGGTTATTTGAACGGTACCATAACCGAATCACACGTGTAGTGTATTGACTAAGATGATTGGTGTTTCATGCGCACCAATCAGACGACTCGTTACGTCACATCCCTACGTCACGTGCGTAGGGGGAAGTCGAGGTGGAGTCGGCAGTCGTGGCCCGACAGCGGGACTGAGTGGTAGTGAGTGCGACAGTGTGAGCCCTTAACACTCGACGAGAGACAACACATGTGGCGACGAGGAAAAAACAAAATAAGAAAAAAAAATGTTTGAAGGGAAGGGAAGATGGAATAAAAAGTGGCTAAAATAATACTGGATTTCGGTGAGTTTTTTATTTTCAAAACAATATTATGTTCGACAAAAATACGTACAAATTATTTGTGCTATTATATTTAGCATTTTTCTGAGTAATTACCACACGTGATTACACTTCATGTTTAATCAAAGACAGTTGTAGTATGGGCATAACAGCTCTTAACAGATCAACCGTCTGATGTAGAATGTGTTGATATTAATAAGTCATGTTAATAGACATATCAGGTTGTTGACGTCGGAGGAACGTCGGAGTGTCACTAGTTTGGGGTTTTGTTTGCACTCAGATAACAACACTAAGAGTTGCGGGTACCTGCAACCTGCATGTAAAAAAAAATAATAAAGCGGTACTGCTCTTTATTTACGATTATTAAGATGTCGTAAACAATGACCGGAATCATGGCGGCCGAACAATTGTGAATACATTACCGATACGTTCACGCTGTTCCGGTGACCTAAACTACCGGTTTCACCCGAGTCTACTTGTGAATTAATTTTTATATATTGAAATGATAATTATAAATCTAATAATAATATTATTTATTTGCTTGAAACATGGGTACATTAGATGGTAGGTGGATTAAGCACTTACATCTCAAACATGTTTTGCCACACGGGCGTGAAAATTTTACATAAATACTTAGATAAATATGAATATATATATTTAAATATGTGTAGGCTGCCTACAAATGTAAGTTCTCATTTGAATTAAGCAGTTACAATTAAACTGATCATTAAATTGATATAAATTGGACGGAAATAGTGCCTTATAAGGTCATCAAGTACATATACACACGGAGCAGATTAATAGTCTGATCATTAAATTGATATCATGCAACAAGTAGTAGTGTTGGCAAGCTTTGAGTGAATATAATTTCACATTACGAGTATATGAAACATTGAGTTGATACGTTTTGACTGATACAAACGACTGAATATTTTAATATTTGGGCGGATAACATCCGATCATTAAATTGATATGTTTGTAAAAAAAAAACGCAACAGCAGATAATGGTTATCTGAATCATTAAATTGATTATCGCACAGCAACAGATAATATTTATTTGGGCGGATAAAATCCGATCATTAAATTGATATGTTTGTATAAAAAACGCAACAGCAGATAATGGTTATCTGAATCATTAAATTGATTATCGCACAGCAACAGATAATATTTATTTGGGCGGATAAAATCCGATCATTAAATTGATATGTTTGTATAAAAAACGCAACAGCAGATTATGGTTATCTGAATCATTAAATTGATTATCGCACAGCAACAGATAATATTTATTTGGGCGGATAAAATCCGATCATTAAATTGATATGTTTGTATAAAAAAACGCAACAGCAGATAATGGGTATCTGAATCATTAAATTGATTATCGCACAACGGCAGGTATTTACCTGAATCATTAAATTGATTATCACAGAACAGCAGGTATTTACCTGAATCATTAAATTGATTACCACAAAATAGCAGATAACATTTATCTGAATCATTAAATTGATTATTCCAGGCCGCCCCAAAGATGTCATTCCTTTCATTGGAAAAGTTCGACTGTAACGGTGAATCAAAATCGATGTTGTATTTATTATCCTATTATTAAATATGACTTTAGATAGCAAATATATAAATAAAATAAAATAAATAAATAATCATTTATTCGGGATAATAACGTATTTGAATATTCCTATATTTAAATACGGTACGGCCGAACTTCTTGTTGAAAATCGATGTAGATGTTACAAATGGTTTAAAGATTATTAAATTTCACAATTGGTATAGCTAAGATTGAACTGACACATAAATCGGGTGAATATTGCCATTTTGGGCCGCTGAGTATAATTATCTAATTAAGAGAAAAATCTGAAATGACATTTTGGTCAAACTAATTTCCGTTTCGATTCAACTGAGTTTTGTGGGTGATAAACGTAGATGCTTGAATAATAGTTTGATTTCGTTAGAATATTATCTACATGATATCCTGGCACCTTCATTGATGTTGGAATGTGATCAAATTAGAATCCGCTGGCTGTGAAAAGCCATGAAGCCGTTTTAGATCGGAAAAAGGTTTATCAAGATGATAAGTGCTTACACGATTAGAGCTAAAGAAATGTAGTTTGATTGCATTTAGTAGGAAAATTTGATTGACAAATATTTTGAATAATCATAGACACGACATTCAAAACCAGGAGTAGACTCCTTTTAGTTTGACAATGTAACTGTAAAAATAATTTGAACCATAAATATTTTAAGAAGAGATTTGATATGATTTGATGTGATACCGAGAGAACTGATAGTTTATCATTAAGATTTTAAAGTATAGATTAATCGAATCAGATTTTAAAAGTTTTGATTTATTGAGTAAGAAAAAAAACTGATAGTTCAAACATAAATTGTTTGAATCAACAGTTTCAAAAGACTAATCATAATTATAGTAAAGGTTCACTTAAAGGTCACACAATGAGTAAACAGTAAAAATCCGTATCTAAAAAAAAAAAAGTAATAGTAATAGTAATATGAGTCAAATGACTCATGCATCACAAAAATATATTTACTGTTTATTGTTACTGATTTTCAGTAAAGAGCCACGTAAAAATAAATACTACCTCTTTGGTCTAGTGGTTAGCATGTTCGAACGCAGATCGCGGGGTTCCGGGTTCGATTCCCGGGTCGGGCAAATGATTGATGGGTATTGGGTTTTTCTGTCTCAATGCCCGCCCGGAGTTGGAGGCTGGTGGTGTTGTGCCCCTGTGCCTCGGAGAGCGCATTAAGCAGTCGGTCCCGGTTATTATCACTATCATGTGACAATACTTGTTGAAAAGCGCACCAACCCACATTGGAGCGGCTTGTTGTATAAGTTGTTATTTTATGTATTGTTTATTATATTTCATAACTTTATTTGTGACAAAAAGTCATGAATGGTTGTGAGATCTGCTCAGTTCATGCTCCAACATAGAGATTCTTCCCAATACGTCTCCATAAGTTTCAATGCTACCAGGCGCTGACACCACAGTGTTAACACCTGGTGCTAACAAAAACGCTAACACCTAGTGCTGCCTAGGTTGGCCAGTTCAGCCTTTAACTGTGGGTTCTTGGCAACAATATGGCCCTGAGTTCATCCCCACTCGGGTTAAAAAGACTCGCCAATTGACTGACATTGAAACTGCGAGGTTAGTTTATTTTAGTTATCTTCAGTATTACGTTATATGGCATCATACTATGGGGCAATGCTGCTGACATTAATCCATTTTCGTGCTGCAGAAGAGGGCTGTTCGTGCCATGTGTAGTGTGGGTCCCAGAGAGTCACTGAGAGATGGATTCGGGGAGGTTAAAATTATGACGGTTTGTAACCAATATATTTTTGAAAGTTTGATATATGTGTACAGAAAGATCAACAAATTTAAGGGAAAGGTGACTGTCATAGTATTGATCTTAGAAATAAAGATGAGCTTGTGTTGCCCACTACTTGATTGCGAAGGGTTGGAAAATCATTTGTTGGTAGTTCTGTACTTTTTATAGTATGTTGCCGGAGAACATTTTGGATGTGTCTCTCAATAAGTTCAAGGGTTTCATTAAACACAAATTGATTGGAAAATCTTACTATGGCTTAAAGGATTTTTAATGACAAGAACCCATGGACACAGATTGTTCAAAAAATATATATAATCCCGGCTGAGTTTGTTGTGGGCTCTTCTCGGACCGGGGCGCGTTTGGAGCCCTCGTAGTTTAATTTTAAGTTTCCGTAAGTGATTATCACCATGGCCTGTTCCTAAGTGACGTTCAGAGGCGTACGGTGTATCAATTTTGAATGGGGTTTATTTGATTTGATTTGATTTGAATCACAATAATACTGACTATAATTCTTACAGTAAATACTATTCAACTAAACTTAAAATCTAAAATTATTAAAGGAACTGTTGATTTTAACAGTTAGGACTTTTGACATGATATAATTGCGAAGGAAGTTTATTCCATAAACTAATGGCTTTGAATGTAAAGGAAGTAGAAGTAGATAAAGAAGTTATCGGCTGAACGTAGAACTATGTCCGGTCTGTCAAAAGTATAAACTGTACCGTATAAGTCATCAGAGATGGCAGACAATTTATTAGGCAAAGCATTTATTATGCGATTCAATTAAGCGTGCTTAAAATTGGACCTCAAATCAGGAGTCCAATTCCAACCAGTCAATGAATATTTGAATTACAATATTTGTTAAAAGTAATGGTAATCACTTATAAATATATATAATAAATTTTTATTTTTTTATAAGAATAATGGTCAACATTTATATTATGACTTTTTATTTGTTCAACTTAGTAATGGGTATTTTTCTATTTACGATATTTGAATGAAATTATATAATGTATTACAATGTATGTAAATGATGTATTATAATGTATTACATAAAACTCTTATAATCTAAAACTTTATAGTTACTTTGATTGTTTTAATTACTAATTATAGTCTGTATAGCATGAGATTGAAATTGGGAAAAATTGAAATGTTTAAGGCGCAGTCTCCGGGGGTATATAGAATATATACTTCTTGACGCTATAAATCTGAATGACAGTATACTTATAACCTTCTTGACAAAATGAATAATGACACTAACTAATTAGCATTAACATGACATTTTCCTTACTACCCGCATTGTTATTTGACATAGGTGTTCAATTTTAATTGAGTAATTTTATTCTTGTTTTATTTTTCGTTTAGTGACTGTGCTGTGTAAGTTAAAATTGTATTTATGACGTAAAGGTGTCATTTTGGATTCGCTATAAACACGTATGTATTATTAACTTAAATGCTAATTTATATGTAACTAATTCTATGATTCATTTGTTCACGCTGTGGTAGAATACAAGGTACTTACATTGTAATAACACCCTATTTAACACTGTATTCACAATCAAATAAAATAAAGAAAATTAAGTAAAAACCAGTCATCCAACCGTACAGAAGGAACGTTAAAGGAACTGAAGGATGCGGACATTATTGAGGAAGTGAATGGACCCTCACCATGGGTATCACCAATGGTTCTTGTTTTTAAGAAGAAGAAGAGGCAGGATCCCAGCAGCATCAGACATGGAATTCAAAACAATAGACGAGTAATAGAGATGAGTGAGAGACAGATATCTGTAAATGAAGGAAAAAGGAAAGCGACAGATAGCAACCTGGAAATAGGAAAGAATATTGGTGGAAATGTACCTAATCAAGAATAATAAGCTGACCTCCAATTATAATTGGTCTTGTGTAGTTCGCGAACGAACTAGTTCCTAAGAGCGCCCCTTTATATGAACTATATTGTTCCCGTATTGGCAGATCCGCAGTTCCTTAGTTCGTTAGAAAACCTAGCAAAGGGTTCGTTAGAAAACCTAAAATTAAAAGCGAGGGAGAGCGAGAACGCGGCACCCTCCGAGCTACTGCATGATGACTTACTGCTTATTAATAAATAGATAAATAAATAAAAATAAATAAAACAAAAAAGGGATGTAGTGTATTGACTAAGATGATTGGTGTTTCATGCGCACCAATCAGACGACTCGTTATGTCACATCCCTACGTCACGTGCGTAGGGGGAAGTCGAGGTGGAGTCGGCAGTCGTGGCCCGACAGCGGGACTGAGTGGTAGTGAGTGCGACAGTGTGAGCCCTTAACACTCGACGTGAGACAACACAACACGTTTTTTAAATTTTTGTCTGTCTGTTTGAGCGGGCTAATCTTCGGAACGGCTGAACCGATTTTGACGGGATTTTCACATGCAAGTAGAGAATTAACCAGGGAGTGACATAGGCTACTTTTTTAACCGACTTTCAAAAAAGGAGGAGTTGTGTTTTTCTACCTCTATGCACCGATATCTCCGATATTTCTGAACCGATTTGCGTAATTATTTTTTTAATCGATAGAGAAACATTGTGACCCTGTTCTATAAAAAATTTGGATTCCGACTCCTCAATCCTGATGCTGTAGGGGTCCTGATCCCCAAAACTAATGGGATTTAGAAACTGTTGGTTATTTAAATTGATATTGGGGATACCAATTAAAGACTTTTTCGTTGAGTGAACTCGAGTAGGTAGGTACATATCCAACTCCTCAACACTGATGCTGTAAGGATTTGCATTCCGAAATCGTGGGGATCCCACGGGATTTTTCCGTTTTGGGGACGGGTTATTACAGATAAGCTATTTTTTGTTCTGGAAAATCAAAAGTTCCGACGTGATTTTTAAAAACCTAAATCCACACGGGCGAAGCCGTGGGCATCCTCTAGTTGTTCATAATTATGTACGGAACCCTGAAAGAGCGAGGCCCGACTCGCACTTGGCTAATTTTTAATAACCTGCCATACTTCTTCCAGGTTAGCCCGCTTCCTGGATATTTGATATTAGACTGAGATTACTTATCTTAGAAAATTGCACATCACGCGGTTAAAGTAAGGTTACGGTTAAAATTAAATTTCATTAAAGAAAAACCACTTTGATTTGCACAAGTGAGGAGTCCAGAGACCTGGAAGAGCCACCATGAGCGACTCAGTTTGCATTTTATTTGATGTTCAAATTGAGCCGTTACCTTACTTCAACCGCCTGGCATGCCACCATCACCACCACCACTACAGCCTTTAACGTCCCACTACTGGTCACAGGCCTTATTTCTCATAGGAGAGAGGGATTAAGGGCTTAGATCCACCACGCTGCTCCAGTGCGGGTTGGCGGGCTTTAACGACTATTCTCACATGATAGTGATAATAACCGGGACCGACTGCTTAACGTGCTCTCCGAGGCACGGGGGTGAAACCCCACCAACTACCAACTCCGGGCTGGCACTGAGAATGTCTTGACAGAAAAACCCGATACCTAACAATTTCTGTCCGACCCGGGAATCGAACTCGGGACCTTGTCATCTGCAGTCGAATATGTTACCCACTAGTGACTTGACCAACGATGCAGTCAACTGGCTCTAAGTCAAAATGTCAGATTTAATCGCCTGATCAACGTTAACTTGATATGTTGAATCAGGTAGATACAGATTAACGCGATATTTCGTTCGCGAGCTTGTTTACTCAAATTCAAGGCTCACCGGACGCCAGGGAAAGTGAATGCTCTCTGACATATCGGGGGGACAAATTCATAGGTCACAATGTAATATTTTACTCGGAGAACTCAATAATGAACGCTATATTCGGCTCAAAAAGTTATAAGGAACTATCGATTTTAATTGCCCAAACATAAATGGACTTGAGAATCGGGAAACAGTCATATTATGTCAACATCCAAAATATGCTGAACCTCCCCGCCCCTTTTGACCCCTCCCATCGGAGACCGTGAAGGATGTGTCATAATCAAAAGTACAGGTCCAGCTAAACTGGTCGGTGTTAATGGCATACAATTTAGCCTTTGCCGGTTCGCTATAGTCGCTATCGACTTAACCAGTTGTCATTTCGCCGCAGAAGTAAACGCTCGTGTAATTCCAACATCGAGTTTCGCCATTTTACGTCTCACGTTATTATGTAAATAACCTGAAGTATATAGTGTGAAAATGAATATAATATAGTGGTTAATTACTGAGGTGTATGTGGACGGAATATGGTAATAAACCAATAAGAAATGGCCCGGATTCTTCACTGCATTCTTTGGGTTTCACTAGTAAGTGCTGGTTTGTAATGCCTAGACTAATGTTGCATTCGTCCCTGCATACGAGTACCAGATTTAAAAAAAAAAATCTGTAGGCCAATTTGTCGTGACATGTCAATTCTCTACCAATATTTTGCGCTATGAGTACGAAATGTTGGCATATCTTTCATAACTTTTATTGGTTCTATACCGACCGGGAAAATAATAGGAACCTCGCGCACTACGATGATCGTGTCGTGGCCGCAACCTTGTCGTAGAAGCTCCGATACCAGAGTGTCTAATATGCGACACACGAGAAAATTATCTCTATTCTTTTTCTCGTCAAAGACAATAGAGACCCTATTGTCTTCGACGAGAAAAAGCGTAGAGATGATTTTCTCGTGTGTCGCATGCTAGCCCTGCTGGTTGCTCTATCAACAGTTGACCGTGAAATTCATTTATATTTTGCGATAGCGTAGGATGCGACAGTGGGTAGGTACTACAAATAATAATAACTGCAAATAGTATAAAAATATTGACCACTAATAGTGACTATACGTCTGTGATAGTGATAGTAATGCAAATACTAAATATCTATTATATGACTGATGTAAAGAAATAGATAGGTACCTACGTACTAATATTATGACTGATATTACCCAAATATTATCGATAACATAACACTATATACTACGTGAGTATAGATACTATCCGTTGTATAGTTACTATCAGTGTCCAATACTATCGACACAATCGACAACATAAAATCCTACTATTAAATTGTATTATTATTTATTATATTATAATACTAGATGATGCCCACGGCTTTGCCCGTGTGTATTTAGGTTTGTAAAAATCTCGTGGGAACTTTGATTTTCCAGAACAAAAAGTAGCCTATCTGTAGTAAGTAGTAACCCGTCCACAAAATGGAAAAATTCCGTGGGATCCTTACGATTTCGGAATGCAATTCCTTACAGCATCAGGGTTGAGGAGTTGGACATGTACCTACTCGAGGTCATTCAACAATAAAGTATTTAATTGGTATCCCCAATATCAATTTAAATAACCGACAGTGCCTAAATCCCATTAGTTTTGGGGATCAGATCCCCTACAGCATCAGGATTGAGGAGTTGGAATCCAAATATTTTGTAGGACAGTGTCGCAATGTTTCTCTATCGATTAAAAAAAAATTACGCAAATCGGTTCAGAAATCTCGGAGATATCGGTGTACATAGGTAGAAAAACACAACTCCTCCTTTTTTGAAAGTCGGTTAAAAAAGTAGCCTATGTCACTCCCTGGTTAATTCTCTACTTGTATGTGAAAGTCCCGTCAAAATCGGTTCAGCCGTTCCAAAGATTAGCCCGTTCAAACAGACAGACAGACAGACAGACAGACAGACAGACAGACAGACAGACAGACAGACAGACAAAAATTTTAACAACGTGTGATTCGGTTATAGTATCGTTCAAATAACCATATGAGCTTAATATGAGGTAGTTATTTCGATATTACAGACAGACACTTCAATTTTATTTATTAGTATAGATTATAAACTAGCGGTCCGCCCCGGCTTCGCCCGTGGTACATAATATTTAGCCTATAGCACTCAGGGATCACGTACATATCCAACGGTGAAAGAATTTTTGAAATCGGTCCAGTAGTTCCTGAGATTACCGCGTTCAAACAAACAAACTCTTCCGCTTTATTATATTAGTATAGATGTGAAGGTGTGGATGTTTGGATGTTTAGATGTTTGGATGTTTGCATGTTTGTTACTTAATCACGCCGCAACTACTGAACCGATTTGGCTGAAATTTGAATGGAGATAGATTATGCTCTGACTTAAAACATAGGCTACTTTTTATCCTGGAAAAATCCACAGTTCCCACGGGATTTTGAAAAAACCGAAATCTATAGCTACAGCTATAGGTAGATTACTATAGCAAACTTTCTTGAAAGTAGGTATAAAGGTTGGAAAAGGGAGCGGGAACGGGAACCGGAAATTCACGATTCCTTCGGGATTTATGAAAAACCGAAACTCACGCGGGCGAAGCCGCGGGCATTCTCTAGTAAATAATAAATAAATAAATAAGTCGCATGTCGCGTCTTTTGTGGCATATTTTATTGGTATTTGCGTTACCTAAATAATATAGTACTTTGCCTAGACGGTACGACTACTGATTGTGACCTCGTAGTGCGCGAAGTCCCTTAAGACGATATCGTTGGGAAAATCTAAGGATGCGTTTACATGCCTTTAATATTATTGACAATGTGTTATTTTCAGTAAATATTGATATTGGTCTATTTACCTGGTCGGAATTCTCTTCAATATTGCATCTATAATATTACCATAAATATCATCAATTAATTATTGAATTATAATATGAGAATTGTCAATATGTATAATACTTATATAATTATTGTCAAAACAATAATGTAATCCTGGCCGAATTTCAGGTAAGTACTTACCGAGTTAACTAGATAACGAAAATCATAAAAATTAGGCAGCAATAATACTTAGAAGTAGTTATCTGATGGCCGTTCCTTGGTACCTTTAATTAATTTATAGGTAGGTAGGTAAGTACAGATATAAGTTATGTATTATGAAGATAGGTAGGTACATAAAACTGGCAAGTGTACCTATTATTAAATGCCGCATAATAAGCAGTTAAATTACGTGCATCGGAACTAGTGCAGACAGGCCTGTAAATGCCGTGAGCAGTGTCTGACTGAATTAGTTAATTTAACAACGTTTTCTGAATCCGTTCTGTAGATGGACCGATCATTTCATTTCATTTCATTTTCATTTCATTAGAGAGAGAAGAGTTTCCATCTGCTACAGTTGTTTCAAATTGAGTTTGTTGCGAAAATAATCATGCTGCTGCTGCAAATTCCATCTGTTACTACTAATTAAAACTCGATAACTTAGTTCCAAAGTTTACAGACTGAAATACTGTTACAAGTGTGAAATATACTTAGTGAGTTTGAGATAAGTACTTACCTATGAGTAATGATTCCATAAAATATCATTACGAAATATTTCTAAAGAAAAACAGAATAAATGAATACGATTTAAGTAATTATTGTTTACATGAGCCTGGTACCTATGTCCGTATCAAACAGTAACGACTCAAGTTGTTTCAATATTTTCACTTCCTAGCTACTTAGTGAAATTTTAGACCTAACATTACCATATCATTAACATATTTCGAAAAGTACCTGTACTTTTCGAAACATTGTGATAGCACAAGATAAAATTAATTTATATTAAAATAATGATTTAAAACACACTGTTAAAAGTATTTAATTTTCTAATTAATCTCGTAAAAACTGATCTCTTACAACTGTACAAGGTCGAAGTATTTATTTATCCGTCAGAAAATGCTTGCGGCATTTCCAGCTGTTTGCGCTGGCCCTTAGAGATCGCGTCAGCTTGATAATTCAATTTAATAATCCTATTAGTAGGCATGTACCGAAAAATTCTTTGTTGCGTTTGTAAACAAGAGTTTTTTATCTTTAAACATTGTCGGCCAAAAAAAGCCGATAAAAAATGCAGAGTTAAATAATAAAATTATTTTATCAAACCGTACCAAAACAATGGGTAGTTAAAATTTAATTGTGTTGTTGTTTATGTTAGGTAACTTTGTTGTTATATATCTCGTGGTTTTACCCTTAAGAGTGCGAAAGATCAACTCGCCGGTAGTCGTGGCTAAAATGCTTGCTTTGTCGATCACCAATGCAACCACGTAACTCGCGTGACAGGAAAACGGCCCTTAGGTTAGGGACAAATCGGTAACGTAAGGTAACGGAATCCGCGCAGATGAAACACCGAAAACAATTTCCGTACGCGATTTTCCTATAAAGTATACCTAGGTACTTGGTCTTATGGTGACTAGCTAGAGCTATTCGCCTAAGACCAAGGATTTTAGCTAGACTAGAATGAGCTCTTACAGCTCCAATAGTTTAATTTCACACAAACAAATTTTTGAAGTGAAACTTCTTTAGGATCGTTTTGATTTGAAAATTCGATAAAACGAAAAATGACACCAAATAGAGACAAACATATTTATTTTAGCATGCGAGAGAATGAGATAGAATACAAGTCGGTTTCCATGACGTCCGCTCTCCGCCTACGTTCCGTTTTTCAACACAAGTTTTATTTCAAAAAACATAAACAAGGTTTTGATGTTTAATATACTTAGGTAATATTTACATAATATTTTGGAGCATTCGAAAAATTAGAATATAAGTAATTTTTTGTCATCTTCATCAACTTTATTTTTCACATTCTTGTAACATTTCCAGTTCATAGAACTGGAAAAAAAAATTGTAGACCGTATGTTTCGTTATTAATTACTGGTTGATATATTGCCTACTATAATAAGCACCATAGTTTTGACCCAGAAACATTCTTTAGATTTCCTTAAGTATGCTATTTTTTACTGATAAGAAAAATAGATATGTTAAAAAATGCTTATAAAAATAATATTATTACTAAGTTAGTAGGCTACTTATATCGAAACGTACTTCGATTTATAAATATATAGGTAATCGAAATTAAGTTAATTGACCTATTAAACTAACTAGCTACCTACATAATGACACTTTGTTGCCAAATTATATGTACCTATTTGGTTAATAATTTACTAAATGCATAGGTAATTAATATTTAACTATTACTTTGTTAATTATTATTAATATTGTTATTAATAATTCGGCTAACGATTCGACGTACGACCGCGAGCACGTAACGATTATTCAAAGGAAGAAAGTATAACTTTTACTTTTTATCGTTGGAATGAAATGATAGTGAAACCGTTTTATGATATTCTTTTTACCACGGCGAACTAGAGGCAATGTTTAACATTCTACGTATTATTTGTACGTATATAATCAGGATAATAGCCGCAATTTCATCCGGATTTAGGGATTTTAAAATCCCGTAAAGACTTTTTCCAACTTAAAAGTAGCTGTGTGTAACTGTCTTGTGTCTACACGTCATGATAATATCCATATGTATACACATACAGGCTACTTTAGCACATAGATAGCTTGTAGATACATATTATGTACCTACAAGTTATGTATGTATTAATTATTTGCCCGACCCGAGAATCGAACCAGAGACCTCGTGATCTGCAGTCGAATATGTTAACCACTAGACCAACGAGGCAGTCAGGATATTTTTTTCCGCTTAATTTTATTCCGACTACAACCTCGTCTCCGCTTGTACCTATCATATTATGTAGATTGTAGAGTATGAGTGTGTGTGTGTGTGTATGTGTGTCTGTGTGTGTGTGTGTGTGTGTGTGTGTGTGTGTGTTCTCCAGTAGCGCTCAAACGGGTGATTTGAATGCGGTTCTTTTGTTTGAAAAGTGAATTAGTCGAGAGTATTGTTAGCTATGCTTGATGAAAATCGATCCAAGATGGCCGCCGCTACAAAATGGCGGATTACATATTTTTTCACAACTTCCTTAATATGGGTATCAAATGAAAGGGCTTGACTAGTAAAATAGCACTATGCAAATCCAAGATGGCCGGCGCCACAAAATGGCGAATGTCGGGGGTTTTTTAAATTTTTAATTTATACTTGTTACCTTCGTGTTACACATTCTGCCTCTGTCAGCACTGGGTATTTTATCGGTGGGCGACGCAGGCGCAAATGATGTCAACCGCTACACAATTAAAATTATATTTATGACCGTTTAACGTCTTGGACATTAC
The DNA here is from genome assembly GCA_920104075.1 of Melanargia galathea. Taxonomy (NCBI): domain Eukaryota; kingdom Metazoa; phylum Arthropoda; class Insecta; order Lepidoptera; family Nymphalidae; genus Melanargia; species Melanargia galathea. Next base: position 4,310,048 of record OV049855.1, read on the forward strand.
CTACTGCGTCCAATTATAACTTACAAAGATAACAAGTTGTTGCCATACAGTTTAATGCAAAGTTTATGCTATAGTCGATTGGTACTTGGTAGGTAGGTACTTTCATTTACTCAATTACATTAAGAATATTAAGAGCGGGGCCGCACTGCGAAATTTATTCGCGCGAATTTTATTCGCGCGGTTTATATTCCGCATTTTAATATATTTTCCTCGCGAATTTTAAATCGCATGTGCGTGCAGCTTCATACATACCCTAATGTCACAGAATTTTGCGAAAAAATTCGCGCGAATTTTCGCAGTGCGGCCTAGGCCTTAAACTGTTCCAAATCTAAATTAGATTTTAATCTAAAATTAAACTTAATGACATGGTTAATTAACGCATATTTCTACTTACAGTAGGTATGAAAAAATCTAATATTAAGCAGGCTTCTACTGTCCACTATAGAATAGAATAGAATAGAAAAGTTTGAATAGAAAAGTTTTTTATTCAAATAAACTTTTACAAGTGCATTTGAATAGTCAGATGAATCTACCACTGGTTCGGAATGCCGTTCCAGCCGAGAAGAACCAGCAAGAAACTCGGCGGTTGCTCTTTTCCAAATTTACAATATCAATATAACAATTTTATGGTAAGTACATGATTGAATTGCCGTCTCGCGCATTGCTGGAACGAGTCAAATCCACGCCTTTTTATCATTTATATAAGTAATCATAATTTTATTCAGATAAACTTTCGGAAGCGTTTACGAATCGACAAATGAATCTACCACAGGTTCGGAATGGTGCTTACAATTCTACACATGTGAAGAAGGGCAGACAAAAGTAGCCCCATTTCCACTGCTAAGTATTACCTAACAAAAATGTTCATATTTCTTTCCTAGTAATCCGGCACGCACCTTAACTTTCTATAACTCTAACTAAGTGTGGGTTTTATGAAATATAATATCGCTTACTTTACCTAAGGGTGAAGGAAAACTTCCTGAGGAAACCTGGATGGATGAGCTTTGCATAATGTTCTCAAAGGCATGTGAAGTCTACCGCACTTAGCCAGCGTTGTGGACAACAGCCTAAACCCTTCTCATTCTGAGAGGATCTTCTCATTCTCATTCCGTGTCCTGTAGTGGGCCAGTAATGGGTTAATAATAATCATGATGATACAAAATATTCCAACTAAATAATTTGTGATAGTTACACCTATCTACTTGATGCTTGTAATTCTTCAATGTGCCTCGTTAATAGATACCTATCAATCACAAAGTTAGTTTCCGTAAGTAATTATCACCATTACCTGTTCCTAAATTGACGTTCAAAAAGTGTACAGTGTAGGTACCAATTTTGAATAAAGTTTATTTGATTTGATTTGATTTGACAACCCAGTCTGGTCAGACTGTGGTACCAGTTCATTTTCTTCCACTTACATGTTATATTTTGAACCAGCACGGTCTTCCAATTATTATGGGGATAACGAATAATAATTAATCAAGGGATGGAGAATCAAATGATGCACCATTGTACTGCAAATGTTCACGAGCGGACGATATTATGCACCTCATTCTAAGTTATGGAAAAATTAGTTTATCCATACACTAGTAGGTATGGATAACCTAATTTTTACAAGTCTGCTGTCTGTCTGTGAGTTTACATCCTGGGGACGGAAATAGCCTACTTTTTATCCCGGAAAAGGAAAAAAAAATCCACAGGATTTTAAAAACCTAAATCGAACGACGAAGTTGCGGGCATCGTCAAGTTTTAAAAAGTTTTCCTTCTCAGTTTCAGATATCGGGTCACGCCACTGAGATAGCGGAGGGCAGGTCGGTGCGCGAGGGCGAGAGGGCCGCCAACCGGAAGTCCAACGGTTCGTACAAAATCCTGAATAGACTTGTGAAGCCCTTTGTCAGTAAACGAGGTTCGTATATGACGGCAACGCCGACAACGGGTGAAAATTTTTGACTAACAATATTATTTAACATTATTATCTAATATTTTTTTAAAGTTCACAATGTAGGGGAAAGGGGCCCAAAGCGGATACGTTAAGATTGAGTTTGAAAATCAGTAGTTTGTTAATCGATGTTAATATTAACTTTTACACAAACGAATAGTGTGTCTCATGGCGCATAAAGTCGTTAAAACAGATAAAGATCGGTTGATAAATAATAAAGTTACAAGGAAATTTATAAAACTTAAAGAAAAACCACTTTGCCCTCAGGGGGGGCCTAAAGCGGTTTTTGGTATCGGGCAAAGCGGACATACCAAAGAAATGCAAAATAAGTCATATAATCTTTATTGTTTTAATAAAAAACGCACAATTTAAATATTTTAATTTAAAAAAGAGCAAATTCAATCTCTCCTTTCAGCAAAATAAAAGAAATCTTCAAAATTAATAATGATGATGAAAATATGGCCTTCCTTTAAAGCACTGGCCATGGACTTTTCGTCCCACGCAGCTTGAGCAGTTTTTCGTTAGTATTTATTCACCATCTAAAAGGATACATACAATTGATATAAAAGCCCCCTGATTGTGTAACTTTCGACGATGAAATGGTATTCATTTGATGGCCTAAGGCCATTAAAGTAAAATATACCTTGTATGTATTGACTTAAAGTCACAAATTCAGTACAACTGATTTCAACATGGAGCGTTATGAATCGTACGTACATACCTAATCGTATAAGAATGGATACACGAAATTGAACTCTATTTCAATGACAGTATGGTTTATTTTACTTTGATGCCTTAGGCCATCAAATGAATACCATTTCATCGTCTAAAGTTACACAATCAGGGGGCAGATCTCATTTCACCCTAGTCGTGGGCAAAGCGGTTAGGTAACCTCTTTGCCCGAACCGCTTTGCCTTTTTAGACTGTTCATTTTCACAATCAAAAATAACTTCAAAATCAGACGAGTACATACAAGTCGGCACTTTCATATCATAGTCAAATACACAAAAGTCAAGATCAATTTATTGATCAGGGCTTATTTTAACTGTAAATTAAAAAAAAACGCTCTAGACTTACCGCGGTTTTTTTTCGAAATGCACCCAATTTTGATTTTTTACTGCACCTACTCGTGTAAACGTTCTTGCTGAGTCGGACGAATGCCCCAAGGGGAGCGGGGGGAGCGCATCGTACCCGCGCGCTTTTTATACACATAACTATTGGCGCGTTCATTTAAAAAGACAAATCCGCTTTGGGCACCATAACCGCTTTGGGCCCCTTTCCCCTAATGCGTTCAGCTTGTTAACAAATGATGACATATCAAACCAATCAAAAACAAAATTAGTTGCTATAATCCTCTAAAACAGACTTTGTATGGTTCGATACTAACGCAAAACCACACAAATCCACCACCAAAACAAACTTGTGTTACAAACAAAATTTTGTTTTTCATTGTATGTAGGTACTTATATCATGGAATTTCGCAAAGTAACACCTGCTTCTATTCGACATAATTTCAATCCCAACTACCCCTACTAATACCTACTATAAAACATCTATTAAAGCGAAAGTTTGTTGTTTGTTTCTTTATTTGCAGCATTATCATTCAATCACGCTGCAATAGAGCTATTGTCGACCTTGATAACTAATATAATATTCGCATGGGTAGGTACAGTTGAGGACCACAGCAAGGCTAACATGCGACGCACGAGAAAATTATCTCTACACTTTTTTCATCGAATTCTATTGTATTCGACGAGAAAAAGTGTAGAGATAATTTTCTCGTGCGTCGCATGTTAGCCCTGCTGGATAGTGACATAGGTTACTTTTATCGCGGCGAGAGACGCTGTCACCGTGTCACCCTGTTTGTAGGACCAGGGTGATATTCGTTCATGATAATATTATATTTTATGTTTATGGTTATATTGTAATAAAATACGAATATAAAAAAAATATAAAAAGGAAAGAGAATTTTAATAAAACAATATGAGTAGGTATAAAACGCCAAAATCCCTTGTGCCTGTACACTCCTCGCGGCATGTTTTGAAGTCACCGGCGGTGAATTTGAAAAAACGCCGCGCGGCAGGGGCGGCGAGACACAAAGGTGACCGTAAGAAAACGCAGACTTTACGTCATAGTCTTAGGTAGGACCATAAATCTATGATTAAGTAGTATAAGGACGCACGGGAGACGCTGAAAAATGGTTCGTCATACGGCAGCGGCAGTGAATCTACCTGTATTTTATTTATATTCGACTAATTTACAAGGCTTAAATTATATAAAAAAAACAGGTAAAACGCGCAAGCACCTTTGCACTAATTTTTCAAACGTTTCTGGTTGATATTGATTAGATAGCTTGCATAATAGGGTATTCTACTGTGTTTGAAAAAGCACTTCAAAATGTTGTTTTTGTTAATAAAAAGCCACAAAAAATATATTTCGGCAAAATAAACACGCGTTCATGCCATAAAATTAAATTAAATTTTAAACATTTTTAATCCCGCGTAAAACGCTGTCAGCCAATAAGTCAGCCATTTCATGACGTAACAATGTTAAACAAGAAGGTTATAAATGTATTCTATATAACACTGGAGTTAAATATTGTAGTAAAGATAAAGTCATTCACCTGGGCTACTTTTTCTTTATTACTAATATTTTTTGGACGATATATCGATAGTTTGATATCGAAATGTAGATACAAAAATGTAGGTACAAAATCATCGTAAACTTAATAATCTACCGTATTTCATTTAAAATATATTATGTTTTTTCTGTATTCCTAGTTTACATACTTACATCTTAAAACGAAATGTAATTTTAGGTATATAGATATACCTCTGTGGTAAAAAAATAGGGATATTCACTAGTGAAAAATAAATTAAGAAATTTAATAAAATTGAAAATTTATGTAGAAATATACTTAAATATTCTGATTTTGAGTAATAAAAGCACATTATTTTTTTATTAAATTAAAATTAAAAGTCGTAATCTTTAATCTGTATATCACGTGACCTTAAACACGAGCCGCCTTGTTGTGACGTCATAATGATAGCTATTTATTTATTAATATGCAAACCAGTTGTGTAAAAGCAGATAGTACTAATCTGCCAAAAATTGATTCAATTATGGTTGCAAAGTTCTTTGCATGTAACCCAGACTTCTGTTCTGCCGAATTCCAGAATGTTAAAACATCTTTGTAAACATCATTAGTTATCTGTCAAGTCGGCTTACGGATGAATATTTTACGTGATAACGTCATTTAAAAATATTGGTATAAGGCCCTGTTTCACCACCATCTGATAAGTGTCGGATAGCTTATTCACAACTATAGTCCTTGTCACTTGACATAAGTAAGGAAGTGACAAAACTTACGTTTAGGCTATCCCGACACTTATCAGAAGGTAGTGGAACAGGCCATATTGTACCTTATTTAAATAAAATAATTACTAAGAACTATAACCTAACACATATATATATTTATAATTTAATTTGTTTAATAAAGATACTGGACTATAATATAACTGTGTAATCATTTTTGAAGTGACTTACGATTTTTTAAATAAAGCCGATATATCGAAATATCGATATTTTTTTCGGTATATCGAACTCCGATATCGATATATTTAAAAATATAGATATATCGAAAATGTTTATTTATTTATAATATATTAAAAAATATCAACAGTCCTTTTTTGTTTGGAGTTTAGATTCCATAGGTTTTCTATCTTTCTTATATGACCACAGATTAATATTAGTTTTTGCTTATATGACCACAGATTAATATTAGTATTTTTTATCATTATGACGTCACAACAAGGCGGCTCGTGTTTTAGGTCACGTGATATACATATGGGAAATTACGACTTTTAATTTTAATTTAATAAAATAATCACGTGCTTTTATGACTCAAAATCAGAATATTTAAGTATATTTCTACATAAATTTTTATTTTTATCAAATTTCATAATTTATTTTTCACTAACGAAAGTACCCTATTACTGTCGGCCCAAGTTTCAAAGGAAAGGGGACAGTGGAAATTTCTTGATAAATATAAATATAACTATACATATCAATCAATCAATATCAATCAATATCGGCGATCATTAAAAAACTCAAAAAAGTTTTTAAAAAATCAAAAGACATTTTGTGGGTAGAATGCGTCGATGTTTACGCCATATTTTAGTTTCCATTTGGCACAATGAAAGCACATACATTCCATGTACATTGTACATACTATATAGTTCTCAGGACAAAGATACTAAACGGATCCCCATAGCAGGATGATCGTACGCACTATCTATGGTTTATGTAAAAATATAGTACTCAATGGTCGTCAACGAACTAATCTACAATCACTACATAGTATAAAACAAAGTCGCTTTCTCTGTCCCTACGTCCCTATGTCCTTATGTCCCTATGTATGCTTAAATCTTTAAAACTACGCAACGGATTTTGATGCGGTTTTTTTAGGGTTCCGTACCCAAAAGGTAAAAACGGAGCCCTATTAATGTCACTCGGCTGTCTGTCTGTCTGTCTGTCTGTCTGTCTGTCTGTCTGTCTGTCCGTCTGTCCGCCGGTCACAGGTCTCTAGCTCGCAGACGAAATGAGTTACAAACCTGAAATTTTGGTATTTAGTGTAAAACGTTAACCCAAAATCAAATATTGAATTAGAAATTGAATTAAATTATTTTTCAGGGGGGCTCCCATACATGAAAAAGGAGCCGGAAAAAAAAAATTTTTCTTTACCCTAGCTTGTGGGGTATCATTGTTTAGAGCTCATTAAGTAGAGTACAAATATATATTTTTTTAATTTTTATCTCAAAAAATAAGGGAATGGGAGGCCATCAAAGTTGTCAGTTTTAGACCATTTTTGTGACGGGGGCTATCTCAAAAACTAAACTAGTTGGGAATATGATATTTCAGTATATTATGTACTATATGCTCTATTTAAACAACAAATACTGAAAACAACGATTTATTAAATAGTTTATAAGCTGTGACCAAAATAAACGAACATTTTTTTGGGTTTTTCTTTCACGGTTTGTTGCGATGTCTAGCTCGGAAATTAAATATTTCTTAGACCCAAAATATTATATTGTTCATAATTATGTACGGAACCCTGAAAGAGCGAGGCCCGACTCGCACTTGGCTGATTTTTATTAATAGATAGAGTGATTCAAGAGGAAGGTTTGTAAGTAGAAAAATTGGACCCGGTAGGTGGCGCTAATAGCGGGCAGGACGACGTCTGCGGGGTCCGCTAGTCTATATACCTATATAAAACAAAGTCGTGTTAGTTCGAACACTTAAGTATAACTCCAGAACGGCTGGACCAATTTCCATGGTTTTTGATTTGTTGTACTTGTCTCCATCCATAATAGCATAATAAATATTAAAAACATTAGAAAATTGAGGAAAAATTAAAATACGAGAAAAAACATTTTCCCATACAAAATGTTCACGGGTTTCGTAGCTAACAAACAATGTCATCCCGTCGATACGGTAAACTCTCACCCGTACCTCTCATACAGTACGTAATATATATTACTGGTGGTCCGCCCCGGCTTCGCCCGTGGTACATAATATATTATAGCCGTTGAATGGAAGCAGGCGTTACTTTGCGGAATTCCATGATATACAATGAATATAAAATTATTTTGCTATAATCCGCTAACAGTGACAAATTTGTAGGCACAACACCACACAATCTTGTAGGCACAACACCACACAAAATCACCACAAAACAAACTCGACGATCGTTTCGCTCCGACACCGGAGCATCTTCAGGAGATGTCGACTTCACAACGGACGATTGCAAAGTGAGTTCGTGTCCAATGAGCGGTCTTATATATACTATCCCCGCTTAGTCATCTACCCTCCTTTCTCTTTCTCTCTGGCCACGCCCCCTAAATATGTTGAGCAACGGTGAAGATGACACATTTATTTGCTCATTCAGCAATTCGACACTTCTACCGCTGTGCCCAACTATTTCCAATTGTTCCAACACGCACAGTCTTAAACTTTTACAGCATGTGTGTAAAATTTCAAATGTATGACCCTCGTCTATCCTATGTCCACTATCCAAAAGATGTTTTGCGAAATGAGATCTTTGAGGCTGGTTGTTTCTAAAGGCAGCCATATGTTCTTTATATCGAGTTACAAAATTGCGCCCAGTTTGACCAACATATATAGCACTACATTCGGGGCACTTGAGTTTGTACACACCTGACTTTTGTCCATTATTTAATTTATCTTTACCATTACAAATTCTTCTGAGCGTATTATTTGTTCTAAAAGCAGCGTGTACATCATGACCAATATCTGATTTCGGACCAATATCTGAGCGTATTGCTAGGACTCTTAGATCACATGATGTACACGCTGCTTTTAGAACAAATAATACGCTCAGAAGAATTTGTAATGGTAAAGATAAATTAAATAATGGACAAAAGTCAGGTGTGTACAAACTCAAGTGCCCCGAATGTAGTGCTATATATGTTGGTCAAACTGGGCGCAATTTTGTAACTCGATATAAAGAACATATGGCTGCCTTTAGAAACAACCAGCCTCAAAGATCTCATTTCGCAAAACATCTTTTGGATAGTGGACATAGGATAGACGAGGGTCATACATTTGAAATTTTACACACATGCTGTAAAAGTTTAAGACTGTGCGTGTTGGAACAATTGGAAATAGTTGGGCACAGCGGTAGAAGTGTCGAATTGCTGAATGAGCAAATAAATGTGTCATCTTCACCGTTGCTCAACATATTTAGGGGGCGTGGCCAGAGAGAAAGAGAAAGGAGGGTAGATGACTAAGCGGGGATAGTATATATAAGACCGCTCATTGGACACGAACTCACTTTGCAATCGTCCGTTGTGAAGTCGACATCTCCTGAAGATGCTCCGGTGTCGGAGCGAAACGATCGTCGAGTTTGTTTTGTGGTGAATTTGTGTGGTGTTGTGCCTACAAGATTGTGTGGTGTTGTGCCTACAAGATTGTGTGGTGTTGTGCCTACAAATTTGTCACTGTTAGCGGATTATAGCAAAATAATTTTATATTCATTGTATATATTATAGCCTATAGCACTCAGGGATCACGTACATATCCAACGGTGAAAGAATTTTTGAAATCGGTCCAGTAGTTCCTGAGATTAGCGCGTTCAAACAAACAAACTCTTCCCCTTTATTATATTAGTATAGATATCTTCTGTGCGTGTGTTTGTCACCGGGCAGGACGAAGTCTGCCGGATCCACTAGTGAATTATAATTATTATTTATCAAGGGAATCCAGCTCGAGAAAATCCTAACACAACATAATAACATTTAAAAATTGCTCGAAGACCAATTTGTACTGGGCAGTTATTTGTAATAATAATAATATAGCTGTAGTAAAGGTACCTACTTGCGTGGGAACAGAATGTATTAACTCACATGCGCAGAAGGTCTCTACGGTTATTTACCTATCAAGTACAACATTTGCTTAAATTATATTTTAACTTAGTTACTTCAAGGTTTCTGCCCAGATATAAATTTGTTGGTACCTACGCGTAAAAAGATGTATTTTAGCCAATCATAACGCACAACATTTACACGTGAAAAGATTTCATCCGCTATTTATAGTTGCGTATGCAGAACACTCATGGCCAACTTAGCCACCAATAGAATAGAACTCAGGCTGCATTTATTTAGTACTAGCTGACCCCCGCAACTTCGTTCGCGTGTTTATAGGTTTTATATAGGATCGGATCGGATCCCATAATTCTTTTATGTACCTAAACTAAATGAAGCCTGTTACTCCTTATAACATTGAAAGTTCCATTAAAATCGATCCAGCCGTTTCGGAGATTAGCTGGAACAAATAGACAGAACGACAAACATAAATTGAAACGCACGCCAGTTTAAAATAAGCCGTACATACAAAGATCCGGGTCCCAAGTTATTGGAACCCAATAAATGTCTGGCATTTCTAAACTAAAAAACCTATGACCTTGAAATATTTACGGGGCAATACTTAAAGTACTACCTTTCTAACAAAAAAAGAATCAGTTAAATCGAACTACCCGTTAATGAATTACAGCTAAATACACGTTTTAACTTTCTTCCCCTCTCCCAAGGGAACCGTGCTGAATTTCGGGATAAAAAGTATTCTATAACCTACCTCGGAGTATAAACTCAAATCGTACCAAGTTTCATTCGAATCCATTCAGTAGTTTCAGCGTGATGCGCGGCCAAGATACAGACAGACAGACAGACAGACAGACAGACAGACAGACAGACAGACAGACAGACAGACAGACAGACAGACAAAAATGAAAAAAATTACAGTTTTGGCTTCAGTATCGATTATAGAATGCCCTCCAAAAGAAATTTTCAAAATATCTTCAATGTACAGAATTGGATCTGTTACAGTTTTATTATATTATAGAATAGAATAGATTTCATCCGCTATTTATAGTTGCGTATGCAGAACACTCATGGCCAACTTAGCCACCAATAGAATAGAACTCAGGCTGCATTTATTTAGTATTTATTTAGTACTTTATTAGTCAACGTTAGATTGGGTACTCCTATTCAGCGCAGGCCACATTGGGAGCGAAGCGAAGCGAAACGAGGCTCATATTGCTTCGCTCATGCCGCTACCGCGTCTTTTAATACTAAATATAATTCACACCGCGAACGACAGAGCTAAACGAAGCCAGCGATGCGACCTTACGAGCTCTCATAGTCTAGCGACGAGCGAAGCAAAACGAGGTTCGTTTCACTTCGCTCCCATGTGGCCCGCGCTTTAATAGAAAATAGATGCAATAAAATGCTTTTAATAGAGAAAACTCTTTTCTGTTCCATCTAATACCTATGTCCTATAAGTATTTTTCAATAAATACCTATATGTTATATCATTCTGTACAAATTCTCAAAGCACAGACATATTTTATCGGACGATAGCATAAACAGATCAGCACTGCTCACTGCTGTATAGCCTGAAACAGACACAAAGCGCTAAAGTCTCTAAGTCTTCCCACCAGAAATTTTGACTTTGCCAGGTTCGTTTGACTTTTATAGCTTAGCTTAGCTTAGCTCTGGTGGAAAAGGTTTCAACGGTGCTACTTCATTCACAAATGTAACAATGTTGGTAATGCCACAGAATAAATAATAGTACCGGCATTGATAACGTAATGTTACGAAGTTGTACGTAGTAACAGGATGCGCAAAACTGCGCTCGTTAGCGTTTTAAAATAGGATTATTACAGTCTCTACTTCTAAGAGCCGTGTTTGATCACGTATTGTGAGCAAAACTAAAATATACCAGTAGGTAATTTATCAGACCAAAACTAAGTTTCCGCGCTTAATGTGCTATTGTTTTATGTTTTTATCAACATTATATGAACATCAACTATTCTTAGTAATGATTTGACGCATAACCAATAATTAATCATTAATTTTCTGTACAAAAGATTTATTTCTGACAATGAAATTAATAACTCCATTGACCCCGGTCCTACCTTTTCAACCCGGACGTTAAGTAGACAGATTGACGACTGAAAACAAGAGATTGGAAAACAACTTCCTGGAGGAAAATAGCTGAATTGGTCAGTATCTAAATAAATTTTGGCCAGCTGTAATTTTGTTAACACTTTTGCAGCAAAATTGTAAATGAAGTAGCAAGGGGTAAGGCTACATGTAATAAAATTTGGGAAATAGTGCAAAAACTCTATTTCTACACAGTCTTCTTACCTAACCAATAGGAAAGATTATTATGTGCGATAGTATTTCTGTATGGAACTTACAGACTTTATTTTATTGCCAACTGATTGCCAAATTGCTTGCCAATAGATCACGCTGACTTCTTTTATTTTTCTGATCCATAAGTATGAATGTGTTCAAAATATTTGTTAGCTAACCAAGAGTTGGGGCGGATTTGTTTTTTGTTGCCGACAAAAACACAATATTATGAACGATGACCAAATAATTCAATTGCGGAAGTTTCGCCAACCAAATAATTATCTTGTGAACCTTTTAATCACTTCCACATACAGATAGACAGTCAGACAGACAGGAGAGTGACATTAAACGGCTCCGTTTTGCCCTTTGGGTACGGAACCTCTAAAAAAAATTGGTACACGCAAGATCGTTTGTTTAATGACAAACCGACGCTGGTTCCACTTCGCATGGCTCATTTAAATTACCGTACTATTTGCCGACTAACTCGCCGAATAAATATAGACATTGACGTCAAATGTAGACCGTGCTTAATTAGGTCTATTGTTTACAAAGTGGCTGCGAAATAGTACTTTGGTGCAATAAAATACCCAAGTATTCCGATTTCAAGGGGCCGTAGACAATTTTGCAGAGGTGCTTGAAATGCATATCTCTCCCATGAGAGCGGAGGCCTGTGCCCAGCTGTGTGATGTTAAAAGGCTGTAATGGTGGTGGATTGAAATGCTTATGTTATCATCAAGCCCATCCACACTACTCGCTGAGTAACCCGCGGAGTGCCTGTCACTATTCGCCTCGTCGAACTCCAATCAACTCCGCGAGCAGTTATGGATGAGCAATCCACCACCACCACCTTTTTACAGCCTTTTTAACGTACCACTGATAGGCACAAGTCACTTCTCTCATAGGAGAGAGTGATTTTAGAACTTACACCCGCCACGCTGCTCCATTGCGGGTTGGCGGGTATAACGACTATTGTCACAGGATAGTAATATTAACCGGAACCAACTGCTTAACGTGTTCTCCGAGGCACGGGGGTGAAACACCGCCAACTTCCAACTCCGGGCTGGCACTGAGAATTTCTTGACAGAAAAACCCAATACCTTTACCTTTAACAATTAATTGCGTGACCCGGGAATCGATCCCGGGACCACGAGATCTGCGGTCGAATGTTAACCACTAGATGAACGAGGCAGTAGTGGTAGGTATGGATGTGCTATAAGCCATACTAACTTTTGGCGGCGATCTGTTCTGCAGTTGAGCATCTGATTTCTACCAGCTTAGCCTTATTATTAAGATGCTCGGGGCCGGCTGGGACGTCGGAATGGAAGCATTTGAGCTTTGTACCCGAGGAGTCAAATAAATAATAAGAAAATCCGTAGGAGAACTGGAATTACCGACATGGCTTATCGAGTCGCGAAGCTGAAGTAGTAGATACTAAGTATAAGTACTATAGTACAAGTCACGGCCAATAAGTCTAGCGTTGACCTTCAATGCGCAGAAATCGAAAATGAGGTATCTCGGGTGGTGAGGGGGTCGCGAGGAGGGCGTGGTGATCGTTCGTAAGCACTGATTAGCTCTCGCGGATCCCTCGTAAGCGCTGATTGGCTCTCCAATCGTATTGTGTCCCGCTCACTCGCACAACGCTGCGCGCACTTAGCAGTAAGTCACCGCTCGACTTACGTGCCGGGAGTTATAGTAATAGGCGAGGTGCATTGTTCCAAGAACCGATAAACGTTGAGCTCCCAAGGACATCCAGTGGCGATCCTACACTGGAGCACCATCATTGAAAATCACAAGGTGGCCCAACGATCTCGAGCGAGTCGCTGGCAGAAGCTGGGTACTAGTGGTACAAGATGTGATCTGTGTCGATTTTTCTTCTGTCGAGAAATCTTTTATGTCTAGAAGTGGACGTAGAATTTGGTTATTGGTAACAACCAATATCTATTAATGAATGAATTGGTCGAAAGGGCGACGCAGCGAAGCTTGTTAAGATTCTTTAGAGTCTAGACAGAAGGTCTGCATTTGGACAGACAAAATTGCAGTATGCAGCTTTATTGCAATTAAGCCCATCCGTGTAAGATACTTAGACGCTATGATTTCTAGGGCACCCTCTAACCTCTATGACCCGAGTCGAACATGATTTCCATCCAAAGATATAGTACTTGTAGAAGTGATATACTTTTGTGATCGCTCAAAGTTTTATTATATTTCAGTGGAGGACAGATTCGTGTTCCCCGGAGAGTACCAGACGCCTGAGGCGTTCAAGCCGGTGATTCCCGAGGAATGCAAGGAACTCGGCATTTGCGAAGAGATCCCTAACTATCCTGAAGAACTAGTTTCTAACGTGATTAATGAAGTGAGTAGAACGATTTTTTTATCCGACTACGGCAAAGCCAAAGGGTTATGATTTTAGCAGTCTATGTATGTATGTAAGTATGTATGTGATAAAAAAAAGCTGTGATAGCCTAGTGGTTAGGACGACCGACTTCTAATCGGAGCTCGTGGGTTCGATCCCGGGTACCTCTAACTTTTCAGAGTTATGTGCGTTTTAAGTATTTAAATATCACTTGCTTTAACGGTGAAGGAAAACATCGTGAAGAAACCTGCATGCCGGAGAGTTCTCCATAACGTTCTCAAAGGCGTGTGAAGTCTGCCAATCCGCTTGGCCAGCGTGGTAGACTATGGCCAAAACCCTTCTCACTCTGAGAGGAGACCCGTGCTCTGTAGTGAGCCGGTAATGGGTTGATCTTGATGAAGTATGTATGTATGTATGTATTTATGTATGTATGTATGTATGTATGTATGTATGTTTGTTTGTGGCCGATTTTTGTATGAGATTCTGTGTGTACCACCGTAGCGCCTAAACTAATGGACCGATTTTGATGAATAAGGTATCTATTGATTCGTTGTTATGGTACGGGTGACATACCTAGGCTACATTTTATTTACGAAAAAAAAACGAGAAGTGACTTTCACGCGGTTTTCTAGATTTTTAAATTAGTTTCGGATAGACATAACAGATGGCGCCACTAGCTGTTTGCTCCGCGCTTTCTGCGCTTTCAGCTACTTTTTATCTGTGCGTTCATTTTAACGAATGCATGGGTTCGTTCCCTTTAATCCATGTTCGTAACTGAACTTTCGTTCGACCCTCAAGTATTGTTTATGAATAAGTTTTTTGTACCCTGTACGTTCGAGCGCACTATGAGACCTCATAGTGTCGTTTGTCAATACGGGTGTTAGTAATAAGGTCCCGTTTTACCCTTTGTGTACGGAACCCTAAAAATTCACATATTGTAATCTAATGTTTCAGCTCACGGCAACGAACAAGACGATGTTCAACCAGGACATATTATTGGAATTTCCGAAAATAGCTCAAAGAATAGGCTCAGACGATGATAATATTGAGCTCTGTGAAACGGAAACGAAGGTAAACTATAGAACTTTTTTTTTCTTCAGTGTGCTTAGTCTAAAGCGGAGCACTCGAAAACGAACTCGAAAACTATTGATCGATTTCAGAGTAAAATAGACCTAAAATGGCTTGTATTAAGGTTTGAGTTCGCCAATACATTCAGCATTGTTCGAATGCTGAATGTATTGGCGAACTCAAACCTTAATACAAGCCATTTTAGGTCTATT
Source organism: Melanargia galathea (assembly GCA_920104075.1). Lineage (NCBI taxonomy): Eukaryota > Metazoa > Arthropoda > Insecta > Lepidoptera > Nymphalidae > Melanargia > Melanargia galathea. The sequence goes on from OV049855.1 coordinate 4,325,336, forward strand.
TTACTCTGAAATCGATCAATAGTTTTCGAGTTCGTTTTCGAGTGCTCCGCTTTAGACTAAGCACACAGGGCTCGATTTTTTCAAGTGCTAAGAAGATACTAAAATTTTTACAAATTTTCGGATTCACATTTTATGTTATAAAAAAAATATATTTTTATTGCTGAACTCTCGCGCGCGCATGCCGTAACAGCCGTGCGGAAACCTATTTTCAACGTCAAATTAAAATTGTAAATAATGGAGATAAAGTTTCGGAAGTTGAGATTTTTTTATTGGAAATTTCCTCTTCTTCAATGAGCTTTTTTCATAATTGCTTAAATATAAATGCTTTTCGAGTTATTAACAAAAAACGAAATATCATTTTTTTGTTTCATCTTATTTTGTTAATAACAATTGCAGTTTTTTACCTGCACCAAAATCCTACAAAATTCTTTTTTCTAGAGGTGACTCCGAATCGAATGAGCTACCGCTCATATTTTTAGGACCTTTATCTCTATTTTTCACATTTTTGAACTTGTTGACTAGACTATAAGTTTTGCCTGCGGCTTCGGCCGCATGAAATTCGGTTTTTTACAAATCCCTAAGGAGCCGTGGATTTCCTGTTCCCATTCCCGTTACATTTTCGAACCTTTATATCTACTTTCAAGGAAGTTTGCTACAGTAATCTATACCTACAGCTGTAGCTATAGATTTCGGTTTTTTAAAATCCCGCGGGAACTGTGAATTTTTCCAGAATAAAAGTAGCCTATGTGTTATTCCAGGTTATAGGCAACGTATGTTTTAAATTTCAGCCAAATCAATTCAATGCTTTTTGCGTTAAAGATTAACAAACATCCACCTATACCTACATCCATGTTTACAAACTTTCGCCTTTATAATATTAGTGTGATTATCTCTAATTATTATAGATCGTTTGTTCACTATTTCAGATGTATAAGCCGCGTGCAGCGCTGGATCCAAAAAATGAGTGGTATTTTATTGTCAATGGCGAGAAGGCTGAGCAAACGTTTCGCGTCGAAGTATGCAAGTGAGTTGAAATTGTTTAATAACAGATTCTAATTTAACTAAAGTCTGATTTTTAATTCCGTGGAATTCTGACGTTTCGTAAATCGTAAAACCAGAGATAAAACAATTCCCACAAAACACAATAAATTCAAAACTTATGTACCTAAATGAAAATCAACTGCCGCGCACGTAAGTAGATATGACAAATGCGTGACGGACACTTCATGGTGATAATGTCATTCGACTTCCATTTTTGATTCAATTTTTCAATCTGCTTCTTTTGTTTTCTATTGTTGTTAGTTTGCACTCTTAGCGATTACTATATTTTTAAGGTGAAACGACTAATATTATGACGCGGCTTAGGGCTTTATGTTGACAGGGAGTTTAAGTAGTTTGGGGTAAAATCGAACTTTGTAGATGTTAACCCTGTTTTTCATACAAATAACTCATCGGTAAATGACAATGACAGCTGTCAGAATTCCACCGAATTAACATCAGACTATAGAAAAACATCATCTGTCATGATTTGACACCACCATTCGAAATTAAGTACATGTTTACGCACATTTAACTTTAACTTTAAAAGTTACACTAGACCTCAGAAGAGTGATGGTCTAATTATAGTCCTGTATCCCTCAGATGATAACTTGGTAGTAATGATTTGTTATGTCTATCCGAAACTAATCTATATCTATACTAATAAATAAAATTGAAGTGTCTGTCTGTAATATCGAAATAACTACCTCATATTAAGCTCAAATGGTTATTTGAACGCAACCATAACCGAATCACACGTTTTTAAAATTTTTGTCTGTCTGTCTGTCTGTCTGTCTGTCTGTCTGTCTGTCTGTCTGTCTGTCTGTCTGTCTGTCTGTCTGTCTGTTTGAACGGGCTAATCTTCGGAACGGCTGAACCGATTTTGACGGGACCTTCACATACAAGTAGAGAATTAACCAGGGAGTAACATAGGCTACTTTTTTAACCGACTTTCAAAAAAGGAGGAGTTGTGTTTTTCTACCTATGTACACCGATATCTTCGAGAATTCTGAACCGATTTGCGTAATTTTTTTTTTAATCGATAGAGAAACATTGCGACCCTGTTCTATAAAAAATTTGGATTCCAACTCCTCAATCCTGATGCTGTAGGGGACCTAATCCCCAAAACTAATGGGTTTTAGAAACTTTCGGTTATTTAAATTGATATTGGGGGTACCAATTAAAGACTTTATCGTTGAATGAACTCAAGTAGGTACATATCCAACTCCTCAACCCTGATGCTGTAAGGAATTGTATTCCGAAATCGTGGGGATCCCACGGGATTTTTCCGTTTTGGGGACGTGTTTCTACAGATAAGCTACTTTTTGTTCTGGAAAATCAAAAGTTCCCACGGGATTTTTAAAAACCTAAATCCACACGGGCGAAGCCGTGGGCATCATCTAGTAATTAATAATAATCTAGGAAGCCGCGCGAAGGTCACTTCTCTATTTTTTTCGTAAATAAAATGTAGCCTATGTCACCCAGACTATAACAACGAATCAATAGACACCTCATTCATCAAAATCGGCTCAATAGTTTAGGCGCTACGGTGGTACATACATACATACATAGACTGCTAAAATCATAAACCTTTTGGCTTTGCCGTAGTCGGGTAAAAAGAACTAATTTTATTTCAAAGTTCAGAGAAAAAAAATTATTTATTTTTTCAGGGCCAAAGAATCACCGTGCAATTCGATAGCGTACTTCCAAAACGGATACAAGGCGAGATGCGTACAAAAATTTGTGTTAAGAAATATGGTAGCTCTCAACGACAAGAACGATCCGGTTACGAAGCCCTTCCAAGTGCCCAGTTGTTGCTCCTGCGTCGCGAGACCGACGTGACGTTAGCTACGGGTCGCGACATTCGTAGGACCAACTCTGTATCATATTGTATTATCACACTGATATTATAAAGGCGAAAGTTTGTTACTCTTTGACGCCGCAACTATTGAACCGATTTCGCTGACATTTTGAATGGAGCTAGATTATGCCCTGACTTAACACATAGGCTTTTATCTTGCATCCTTTTTATCTTCGAAAAATCCACAGTTCCCACGGGAAGTTGAAAAAACTGATATCTATAGCTACAGCTATAGGTAGATTACTATAGCAAACTTCCTTGAAAGTAGGTATAAAGGAAAAAGGAAGTGGAACGGAGACCGGAAATCCACAATTCCCTCGGAATTTGTGAAAAACCGAAATTCACGCGGGCGAAGCCGCGGGCATAAGCTAGTTTATAATAGATTACGAAAATGTGATGATGTTTTTCATTTTATTGGAAGTGACGTTACGTTGGCGACAAATTGCGGCATCCGGTTCGAAGGACCAACTCTGTATCATATTGTATTATAATAAATAATGTTAAGCAATTTACTTGGTGGATTATTTAAATGCCTGTGTTGGTGTGTTGGTGTATTGTCTGCCAATCCGCTTGGCCAGCGTGGTAGACTATGGCCAAAACCCTTCTCACTCTGAGAGGAGACCCGTGCTCTGTAGTGAGCCGGTAATGGGTTGATCATGATGATGATGATGATGAGTTCGTGTATTTATGTCGCTAGACATTGACAAGTACTTTAAAAACCAATAACTAAGGTAAAAGTACTATGTTTGGATTATTTTCTATGAGAAAACGGGCCTTGTTTAGATTTATTTGCTGTCACGAGTAGAAAAATAATTACGATAAACAGATGATTGGTCCGGCAGTCGACGATAATATTCTAGAATGTCCTTTACTCTGAATATTTTCATATAACGAGGTCATAAAATGATTAAAAATTAACTATTAATTAATAAATCAGCCAAGTGCGAGTCGGGCCTCGCTCTTTCAGGGTTCCGTACATAATTATGAACAATATAATATTTTGGGTCTAAGAAATATTTAATTTCCGAGTTAGACATCGCAAGAAACCGTGAAAGAAAAACGCAAAATAAGTTCGTTTGTTTTGGTCACAGCTTATAAACTATTTTATGAATCGTTGTTTTCAGTATTTGTTGTACAAATAGAGCATATAGTACATAATATACCGAAATATCATATTCCTAACTAGTTTAGTTTTTTAGATAGCCCCCGTCACAAAAATGGTCTAAAATTGACAATTTTGATGACCCCCCATTTCCTTACTTTTTAAGCAAAAAATTAAAAAAATATATATTCGTACTCTACTCAATGAGCTCTAAACAATGATACCCCACAAGCTAGGGTAAGAAAAAAAAATTTTTTCCGGCTCCTTTCTCATGTATGGGAAAGGAAAATAATTTAATTCAATTTTTAATTCAATATTTGATTTTGGGTCAACGTTTTACACCAAATACCAAAATTTCAGGTTTGTAACTCATTTCGTCTGCGAGCTAGAGACCTGTGACCGGCGGACAGACGGACAGACAGACAGACAGCCGAGTGACATTAATAGGGCTCCGTTTTTACCCTTTGGGTACGGAACCCTTAAAACCAGCTGATTTGCAGCTTAGTAGATACTTGTATAATGAAATAGCTACATGGTCCTATTTTAGTGGAACGATTTCCCACTCGAGCGAATCGAAATATTTAACACCTGCGCACTCGAGTAGCTACCTCCATCGAGAATTTTCATTCATCAAAGTTCGTCGGCTGTCGATCAAATTTTCATTTTTTTTTTATTTTTCGGAATGTTTCCTTTACTTGATCTGTAAGACCTTGCTTTTGACCAAAATTGACAAATCTAAGCCAACCGGAAGTACCCTATAGGTTTTGGGCCGAAAACCTAAATGGTAGTTCCAGTTGACCTAGGATTACAAAATTTGGCTAAAAGCCAGGTCCTTACATCACAAATAAAAGAAAAATTCCAAAAACCATCCAAAAATTAAAAAAAGTTGGAAATTAAAGGATGTCCCCATACATACATAGTTGAGCCAATTAAGATAGACCTCTGAGTTGTATGAGCGCTCATACAATTTAGAGGCCTAGCTTAATTAGCAGCTTACCTTTTAAGACAAACTAATGAAAAACAGATTGTACTCGTACTTATATGTACTTCTGGAGTACGGAACCCTTGGTGCGCGAATCTGACTCGCATTTTGACCGGTTTTTTATGTTATAATAAAGTATGTATTTATGTTAAAGTTGAGGACCTGGAATGTTACAAAGGCTATTTTCATGAAAATAAATACAGTTCCCGCGGGATATCATCATGTTAGTTTTCCTTAATCACGCCGCAACAGAGCTACGGAACGACGTATTTTTTTATCCTGAGAAAACATACGAAGTCGTGTGCAAAAGGTAGTAAGTATATGTTAATAAATCAACGGCACCCAACAATTAAAGAGACCGCTACAAAACTAGCGTTTGCTTATCAATCGTTAATAGGTTGGTAGTTAAAACGACTATTAACAATAATTACCTACTATAATAAATTCATACTGCTTTGCCTTTGCCAGCTTTATGAAATAGTACAATAAATTGTTATGGTCCTATATGAGGGCTCTTCCTTTTTTGTAAGTCGGTTGATAACAAAAAAAAAACAAACAAAATATAAAGAAGGCGTAATCTGAGAGTGCCTCATATCCAAATTTAAATATTTTTATGTAGCTCTCTGTACGTTTTAAAATTCACAGATCTGTGTGCTTAGTCTAAAGCGGAGCACTCGAAAACGAACTCGAAAACTATTGATCGATTTCAGAGTAAAATAGACCTAAAATGTCTTGTTTTAAGGTTTGAGTTCGCCAATACATTCAGCATTCGAACAATGCTGAATGTATTGGCGAACTCAAACCTTAATACAAGCCATTTTAGGTCTATTTTACTCTGAAATCGATCAATAGTTTTCGAGTTCGTTTTCGAGTGCTCCGCTTTAGACTAAGCACACTGCACTAGGTATACCTACTTATACAATATAACCATATCCTACTAATATTATAAATGTGAAAGTGTGGATGTTTGGATGTTTAGATGTTTGGATGTTTGGATGTTTGTTACTCAATCACGCCGCAACTACTGAACCGATTTGGCTGAAATTTTGAATGGAGATAGATTATGCTCTGACTTAAAACATAGGCTACTTTTTATCCTGGAAAAATCTACAGTTCCTACGGGATTTTGAAAAAACCGAAATCTGTAGCTACAGCTATAGGTAGATTACTATAGCAAACTTTCTTGAAAGTAGGTACCTATTAAGGTTGGAAAAGGGAGCGGGAACGGCAACCGGAAATCCACGATTCCCTCGGGATTTGTGAAAAACCGAAACTCACGCGGGCGAAGCCGCGGGCATTCTCTAGTATAATATAAAACCAATAACTTTAGCGGCGTACATTAATTATATAAATAGGTGGGTATGACGTACATACGTATATTGCGTCACGAAAAACTTGTCGTCCGTATATAAAAAAAAAATTCTTTGTCATTCCAACGTACAAACATGACTCTTACTGTTTCATCGTAGGTTTTCTGTGAAATCATAGGTACATAGGTCCTTACTTATGTACTTACAAATAAATAAAATGGAAGTGTCTGTCTGTAATTTAAAAATAACTAACTGCCTTGAGTGATTCCATTCTCAAGGCAGTCAGCTATTTAGGTCGCCTGGGACGTATACAACGGGTTCCCCAGGCGTCCAGCACAGTCAGCGAGAGGGAACAGCCGTGGTGGTTTTAGTTAGGGTATACCCATAGGGGGAGTCCCACATAACCTCCGTTCTGCCCAAAGAACGGGGGTAGCCATAAAGCTTTCCACCACGTCAAAAAAAAAAAAAAAAAAAAAAAAAGTCAGCTATTTAGGTACCTAGGTATGTTGCGGGTAATGCGAATTTATTTTGTCAGTTTGTATGTCATTCTACAAGTGCCGGTTGAAACTTTATAGCCTAGGTTAGCATAGCTTACAACTGTCAAGTTTTTTTTTTACATTTACCTGTGAAAATTGGAAAGGACGGATGCTCTAAAAGTGTGAATTCCACTTGGCGGAATAAGTGGACTAAATTGGACTATATTATTACTCTTATTCGTTTGTAGAATTCCATGACGTGTGAAATTCTGTGAAGATTAAAACCCTATGCTAAAATTATATTGTGTGTGTGACGAGTAAAAGGTACATAGCTTAGGTACTTGTAGCCATACCATGTATTTATGTCTGATACTACTTACCACCGATTTTCGTATGTAGCATCGCTCATATTATACGTCCCCAACCATTGTTAAGATCAATTGGTCATATTGTGTTTGTTCGGGCTAATGCTCAAAACGATCTCCCGAAAATGATAACGTTCATAATCAATCTATAGTCCCCTGCTGGACTCCCCTGTCTCTTGTAGGAACAGGTGAACCGATTTCGACGGAAGAGTTAGAAGATTATTCAAGAAGAGATCTGGACTGTTTTTTTTTCTGAACGAGTTTCTAGTGGATACTGAAAATCTAAATCAGAGCAGCATCGCGGGCAAACGCCAGTACCGTGTTGTATTGGATAGGTTAATATAGTAGTTACATTACTGATTAAAGTTATATTAATTTAAACATTTCATTTTACCAGGACCACGGCACAGCCAGGACTACGTCAATTTATTACACGTAAGTCTTCTGCGCCAGTCTGTACTGTTACTGCCTTTAAAATGTTTAATATTCAAAAATGTATTGTGATATTGACTTTACTGGTAAGATTTCATTTTTTAACGTAATATTTTAGATACCTAATAAGTACTTACTGCTTAGATAACTCGGAACCTAAGAAAAATAATATGATTGAAAATGACCCATCGTTTTATTTCAGACGATATCATGGTCATATGAAAACGATTCGACATTTCCAGTGAAAAAGTCGAAATTGACACGCAAAAGCAAAGGTTGGGTTATTTTATTTCTAGCTCGGCACTTACCTCAATTAGAACCTACAACAAGTGTGGTGTCATTTTGTACGTCATAGGTACAAGTCACGGCAAATAAGTCTAGCGTTGACCTTCAATGCGTAGAGGTCGAAAATGAGGTATCTCGGGGTCTGAGGGGCTCGCGATGGGGGTCGCGGGGATCGTTCGTAAGCACTGATTAGCTCTCGCGGATCCCTCGTAAGCGCTGATTGGCTCTCCAATCGTATTGTGTCCCGCTGACTCGTACGACGCTGCGCGCACTTGAAGGTTACCGCTCGATTTACGTGCCGGGGGTTGTACAACATGTTTTTTTGACTGCCGGGAACTAAATTTGACCTTTCCTAGTAAAAAACACAATTCACATCAGTTCCGAGTGGCTGTATCAGGGGTAGGTAAGTATGGGTTCAATAAAAACTTCCAGTAGCCCACACTGCATCATTACTTATCTTAAAGTGAGATCGCAGTCACACAGATGGGCTAACTTGTAGATGATTAAAAACAGAACTTCTCTAAGGCTTAATTTAGACCGCGGCGGAATGGAATGGAAGCGACTTTTTGCAACGAAATTGTACATAGCTAAATGAACTTTATGTCAATTGCATAACATACAAATTAAATAGGAGCCAAAAAAGGTCGCGCGTCTTCCGCGGAATTCTCGAGAATTCCCGTAGCTACTGTCGGCGCCGTCTGTGGAATCCGCGGGAAGTGGCGCGAACGGAGAGTCCGTTGGGTTGGTCATAGCAGTGCCGTGCCAAGCGTTTAGCTGGAATTCGCGAGAATTCTCGAGCATTCCAGCGAATTCGCGCGCCTTCCGCGTCATGAGGCGAATTTGACGCTTCGATTCCACCGCGGTGTAAATTAAGCCTAAGCAATCATCGCTAAAACGGTGAAAAGCTTCATTATCACATCGCTCGTAGTCAGTCCACCCCACTAAAGCCCAAATTAGACGGTGCCCCGTTCATCGTTCATTTTTGCGATGTATGATGAACGATACAATATTTGCTATGGCACAGTGCCTGTGAACGATGAACGGTCGATGTTTAGATAGTTCATTTTCGATGACTCATCGATGAAACTTCGAAAATGAAAGTAAAAATCCCGAAAAATGAACCGTCTAATTTGGGCTTTACTAATTAATGAAAACAAAAGCAGTAGATAAGAAACCAAATTATTCCTTATTGGTTTCAAACACTAGACTGAAATTTGTTTTTCCAGAAAAAGTATTGGTTCTAAACAAGCCCATCAAAAACTTTACTCTCACCATCCCAAGACATTGTGAAGAACTGGGAATCTGTGAACACATTCCTGACTATCCTAAACAAATAGTTTGGAGGATAATTAAAAGAGTAAGTAGGTACTAATAATATTAAAAGTTATCTATTGTAAAATTTAACTTACTTAAGTACCTACCTACTTACTTAAATACAAAAAAAATCAGCCAAGTGCGAGTCGGGCCTCGCTCTTTCAGGGTTCCGTACATAATTATGAACAATATAATATTTTGGGTCTAAGAAATATTTAATTTCCGAGTTAGACATCGCAAGAAACCGTGAAAGAAAAACGCAAAATAAGTTCGTTTGTTTTGGTCACAGCTTATAAACTATTTTATGAATCGTTGTTTTCAGTATTTGTTGTACAAATAGAGCATATAGTACATAATATACCGAAATATCATATTCCTAACTAGTTTAGTTTTTTAGATAGCCCCCGTCACAAAAATGGTCTAAAATTGATAATTTTGATGACCCCCCATTTCCTTACTTTTTAAGCAAAAAATTAAAAAAATATATATTCGTACTCTACTCAATGAGTTCTAAACAATGATACCCCACAAGCTAGGGTAAGAAAAAAAAATTTTTTTCTGGCTCCTTTCTCATGTATGGGAGCCCCCCTGAAAAATAATTTAATTCAATTTTCAATTCAATATTTGATTTTGGGTCAACGTTTTACACCAAATACCAAAATTTCAGGTTTGTAACTCATTTCGTCTGCGAGCTAGAGACCTGTGACCGGCGGACAGACGGACAGACAGCCGAGTGACATTAATAGGGCTCCGTTTTTACCCTTTGGGTACGGAACCCTAAAAAAAATATTTAAAACGGACCTCGATTATAAATAGAGCACGAGACTAGAAAACAAATTTTAAGCGTGGAACTTCTATTTCCAATTAGTAGAATTGGAGGGTTAGGGTACAACTCTGACTGGCCCGTTGGCGCGGTTAGCAGTGACCCTGCCTTCCGCTCCGGGGTCGCGGGTTCGATTCCCGCCCCGAGTCTGGGTGTATGCAAGTATATAAGTATATACTATGTATTTATACATTTACTATATATATATATAAATATATTGTAGTATATAATATGTAAATATGTCTATCAGTCGGTTGTTACCTATAACACAGGCATTAAGTTGCCTACTTTAGGAACAGTCGACCGTGTGTGTATGTGTGCATATTTATTTATTTATTTATTTATTTATTTATTTATTAACTCGACCGCAATAAAATCGACCGAATGGTCGAGTTTAGTCCACATTCAATTTTATTAATATTTTTTGATGGTCAACTCGACCGCACGTACAAAGTACAGTCATTTACAGTCGCAGATAGGTTGGGTTGAGGTCTAAGATAATGTAATATATATCTATAAATAGATGTGCGATAACATCTGTCAGGTGGTCACAAGGTTTTTAATGACACGTGACGATGACACGTGACGTGCTAGTGATGTAACTATCGATATTTTGACTGTGAGGATCTATAGGGACACAATATGCGTGTTTAAATATGTGCACCATAATCTAATATTACATTACGCGAAAGTGTGTCTTTCTGTCTTTTACCTTTTCAGGGCCCATCCGATTTGGACGAAATTTTGTACACAGACAGCTTGCATCCCGGGAACCGATATTTAAGGCTACTTTTGTCTTGCAGTATCAAAGCGTTCCCACAAGATTAATAATAAAAACCTAAGCTCATGTGAATGAAGTCTCGGGCATCATCTTGTTAGGAAATACAAGAATAATATGTTTCGTATAGTATATTTTTAACCGACTTCAAAAAAGGAGGTTGTATGTATGTATGTATGTATATAAGTATGTTCGCGATTATCTCCGCAACTAATGAACCGATTTTGATGATTTTTTCACTATCATAATCTACATACTTTCAGAAAGGTTTTACTGTACACATCGAAAAATATACATATATATTATATAAAAAAAAACACAAAATATACATATTCTAGAACCTTTGTTGTGCCTTCTAGAACTGAAATAAAATCGAGTCTTTTTGGAGTCGATGAAACTTTATAAACGGTGTTTCGAAAATACGATCATACAAGCTATTTTTAAGAAAAATTAAACCGACTTCGGTCCAGCAATCTCAGAGGAACCGGTGTACCAGTCAAAAATATTAGTGACATGTGGGTACATTTATGCGTGTAACTTCGCACATAAGAATTGTAACTAGGTGTGTTATATATTAAAACCTTCCTGAAAGTACTATGTTAGTGAATTGTTTTGTCTCGAAATACAAAATATTAAACGTATTTATATTAATAGGTAGTAATATTATACACTTACTAAATTTCTTTGAACATTAATGTTTATACGTCACTCCGTTAATGTGCGAATGGAAACTTCACTGGCGGAATTTTCTTCTGCATTACAGACATCCATTGGTAACGGTTCTCTTGCATTAAATTAAAAAAATCAGACGTGGTAGAACATTTTTCACGTTTCGCTTCAGCGTTTTTCATACACCAATAACAGCTTTTAGGGTAAAACTTTTAAAACGTGCCGCCTTGATATGGGTTATGGGATGGGGGGAGGGAGAGGGTAAATCATCCAGTGTTGAGGTTAGAATTGATTTTTGTTGTTTTCTTGAAAACGATGAATTACCTTATTATAAGAATGTTAGCATTATACTCGTGGACCAAACATCTATCACTAATGACTATTTTTATCTCTGAATTCGTGCCAAAGACTATTAAGTCCAACCCTAGTATTTGCATGTATTTTGCACCTTCACACAACACTAGCATGAAATTATGGTATTATTACAAATATCTGATATTATTATAATTACCAATGTGCCTATATGCGGCAAAAATAATAGCGTTTGCTTCTAAGCGCCTCCATTTTAAGTTGTTTTTGGGCACAAATCAATTAAGTGTGAAGTGTTTTGAACAAATATGACTGTTTCTGCGATGTCCAATATTGCGGTCTTATTCTTTGTGCCCATTCATTTCTTATTTTTGGGTTCTTTGGAAATCTGTAACAAATAAAAATTTAGCGATCTTGATACAATAATAGCACGCAAAAACTAGCACGCGGAAATACACGTAAGTATTCATTGTGTGTAGTGGCTACGGAATCTAATGTTCAAAAATTAAAAAAAAACCCCGACATTCACCATTTTTTGATCGCGGCCATCTTGGATTTGCATGGTGTTATTCTACTAGTCAAGCCCTTTCATTTGATACCCATATTAACGGAGTTGTGAAAAATAAATAACACTGGTCAACACCATTTTTGTTTCCTTAATTTTTTTTACCGTTTTTAGGTATTTCTATGGCTCTGATTATGAAAAAAATACTAGAAAGTTGCTAACAGCTTTTCTTTTTGAAATATAAGTACAGTTTTACTATTTTTATTAAAAAATACAAGAAAATTGCTATATACATATGGAAAATTTCTATTCCACACTGTAAAATGACCTTTTATACAATTTCCTTAAATGAACGACTTCAGATTGATCTCGTTACAACCTCCAGCAGTAGTCGACTGTCATATAATAAGTCCCATCTTCCTTAATAACACTCTAGTCTTGTCCGTATATCCTGATGAAATCTTTCATCCTACTCCTCACTAAAATCGCCCAAATTTTGTGGAACCGGTCTAAATGCGAGTGCAGGAAGTGAATTTGTATGCTCATATTGCACCCTAGCTCTTGCGAATTTGATAGCATGCACTCAATTAGCTCGACATAGTTTTCAGACTTCTTGTTGCTTAACAAGTTACTCATAACCAAAACAAATGACTTCCAGGCTTTCTGGAGTTCTAACAGGCTAAGTTCAGATCTTTTACTAAGTCATTTAGTTCCTTCTGATTAAACAGTTAAGTTTCTGATGGGCTAAATTTGTAGTTCCTGAACATAATACATTAAAGTGAAAACTCTGATCCAGACTATGCTGATTCATGGAGATTTGGATCATCAGGGGATTTAGATTACTGAATTGTACCTCTCGTAATTTCAATTGAGATTGTTGAGCAGAAGATATGTTAGGATCTGAACACTTACTTTGATTTCCAGGATTAATTCCATTTATTTTCACAACGCAGAATTGGCAGTCGTTATGGTGATTTCGAGATTCTTGCCAAATCATGGGTGCTACGAATTTTATTGCATCCTTTTTTCGACTAGCCCATAATTGTAGACATACAACACAATTCTGGAATACAATATGAGCAACCCATGACTTGTCTTGATTGCACAATTTTATTTTAAAGTATTGAAGATAAGCAGTTTTTAGGAAGTCCGATATAGGTTTTCGGTATTTTTGAAAGATGTATTCCCCACAAATATAGCAAAAACAATCTGGATTATGCAAACAACATCTTCTTGACGATGTCACATCAAAAACAACAACAAAATATATTTTAGTGTTCCGCAAAACACGAAAATCTAAACAAAATTGGTGAAAGAGGGTAGTTTGCTGTAACTCAAAAACAAAAGCTGTTACAGGAAAACTGTTGCCATATTTAAAAAATATGTGCCAAACTGAGCTAGAAACAAAAAAAACATCACAGGAAACACACAACTTTTTTTATTTTGTTGACCAGTGTAATCTACCATTTTGTAGCGGCGGCCATCTTGCATCGATTTTTATCAAAATAGCTGACAACACTTTCGACTAATTCACCTTTCAAACAAAAAAAAAACCGCGTTCAAATCGGTTTACCCGTTTTAGCGCTACAGAGGAACAGACAGACAGACACACACACATACACACACACACACAACACACACAGACACATCAAACTTATAACACCCCGTCGTTTTTGCGTCGGGGGTTAAAAAATTTATCGCACGTAATCGATATGCAATTTTAGTACATCACTATGCTAAAAAACATAACCTTTATTAGTCAACAGAAAATATTTAAAAAATAGGCAAAAATCGGTGTAGAATTGAACACGATGTTGATTTCCAAAATCTACAAATAACGTTACATAATTTTAGATTATATTTACATAAAAAACTATCAAAACTCACCGATTAAATGATAATGTTTCTTTAAAATTTTCTTTTCGGCCGCTATGGGAATTACATCCTTTCACAGCACAGGACATTATAATAAAACTACGGAAAATTTATCAAAAATAACATAGGATCAAAAGTTTTATAAATTCTTGGAAGAACACCAAAATAATAAAAATTTATCAGCCTCGTGATGAATGTTTTTGGAAAATTATGATGCGACTAAATTCAATAGTCAATTGACAAAAAACATCCAAAAACAATATCTAAACAATCCATAAAGTAATGATGGTTTATGAGACATACCTATTTAATTTGGTAGGATTAAATTTATTAAAATATAACAAATAAGTCCATTTGACAATCAATTTAGTGACACGGTTAGAAATAATAAAAAGCAAGTGCGATTCAGTGTTTCATTTACACCTAGACAGGAGTCATTTAGGTTAGGTGAGTAGGTACAATAACTTGAAATCAAGTTATCTTTTAAATTGAAATCTCTTAGTTAATAGATCAATGGTTGAGGTATAAAAAGTAAAGTACAGGTATAAAAAGAAAGAGATAGCAAATCTCATTTTCGTTTAGAGACGTATTATCTCTTGTATTCAGGAGAAAGAGACGGCTATTGGTGACATTTAAAAAATTACCTCGTGGGAACGCCGTATTACCCCACGTGTTTTAGTTATTTAACCCAAAATTTTTTTGAGGCTCTCTTAGACATTTTTGTATGAAACTTTTTCCTCCCACTATACGTATAAGTAAATAGAACTTAAAGATTTTTTTTTCACAAAAAATACAAAACGTAGTGAATGTGGAAAAATTACCAGAGTACCCTAACGGCCCTCAAAAACTATCAATCATAGAGGCATGGTCCTGAAACTAAAACTATTTCCCTGTTTCCTAATGTGGCCCTTTGGTGAGCCAGTAAAAAAAAGATAGCTACGGAACAAAAAAAAATTATGTCTATACAAAATTTCTTTTTAATTTTCAAGTGGCTCTCCAGAACATTTTTGTATACTTAGATCCTTTTTTTTTCCACTAAACGCATGCATAGAACTGATTAGTGTCCTTTCAGAAAAGATACGAAAAGTGATACCAATATTTCTTTCTATCTTTCAAGAGACTCTCCAGAAAATTCTGGTAAGTATTTGGTATGGCCTCCCATTTATTTATTTTACGAATATTGAAGAGACTACAAGGCCCGCGAGCTGCTTGCAGCTCGCGCACCGAGCGCAACACTAGTTAATATATAAGGATCAATCAATAATAATAACAAGTATCAATTTATACTAATACTAGCGGACCCGGCAGACGTCGTCCTGCCTGCTATTAGCGCCACCTACCGGGTCCAATTTTTCTACTTATAAACGTTCCCTTTGAATCACCCTATCTATTGAAAAAACCGCATCAAAATCCGTTGCGTAGTTTTAAAGATTTAAGCATACATAGGGACATATGGATATAGGGACAGAGAAAGCGACTTTGTTTTATACTTTGTAGTGATAATAAAGCGGAAGAGTATGTTTGTTTGAACGCGCTAATCTCAGGAACTACAAACGTTGGATATGTACGTGATCCTTGAGTGCTATAGGCTATAATTATATGTACCACGGGCGAAGCCGGGGCGGAACGCAAGTATCAAATAATCATCAAGGATTAACATGAATATAATAATCGTAAATGAAGTTTTAACGTTTTACAGCTTTTAAGACACAACGTAACATTCAACACAGATGTAAAGCAATGGGAAGATTACGCAGATTACTTCTTTGAGGATTCTCCAAGGAACCACGAAGACGCAGATCTTTGCAAGAGTAAACATAAGGTTAGGATTCCTATAACTGCTAGTTTTTAGGGTTCCGTACAGGGGCGTAGCTACCGCCGTATATGCCGTATCAATTATACGGGGCCCCCAAGCCACGGGGGCCCCCGACGTGCGTGAGCAAAAATTAACAAAAACTTTCCAAATTGTTTATTTCAGAAATGACAAAAGTAAAAAAATGTTGTCCAAAAAGTTGTCCATAGAGGCAGAATCTTTAGAAAAACTAAAGTCATCATTAGCTATAGGTAAATGATTTAATAAATCAGTTTGCCGAAAAAAAGGCAAGGAGAGTATAAGTATATTTAATTTGAAATGTTTGTAAAAATTTTAGAAAAAGTGACAGATAAACAATTATGATGAATAAATATTGCTTTTAATTTTATGCAATTTTTTTTTCATTTGTGAGAAATCCACCCTTCATAAGGGCCCCCAAACAAATTTTTATACGGGGCCCCGCCAAGGTACGCTACGCCACTGGTTCCGTACCCAAAGGGTAAAACGGGACCCTATTACGAAGACTCCGATGTCCTTCTATCCGTCTGTCTGTCTAATCTTGTCAGCGTGTAAGAGATTAATTACTCGAGTGAAATACTTACTTATTTCATTTTTCAACAAAGGAAGTGAACCGCATGGAAGTTGGAACTCATTCCTATGGCTTTCTCTGAGCTATACAATGCATGCTACTTTTGTACCTAACTATAGGTCATCATGATCAAATAAATCAATCCATCCGCCAACCCGCATTGGAGTAGCGTGGTGGGTCTAAAGTCTAAACGCCTCTTTTCTATGAGAAAGGAGGCCTGTGCCCAGCGGTGGGACGTTAAAAGGCTGTGGTGGTGGTGGATCAATCTATTACCGGCTCACTATAGAACATGAGTCTCCACTCAGAGTGAGAAGATCAAAGGTGAGAAGGTTTTAAGCCGTAGTCCACGCAAGCCAAGTGCAAATAAGCAGACTTCACACACCTTTGAGAACATTATGGATAACTCTCAGGCGTGCAGGTTTCCTCACTATGTTTTCCTTCGCCATTAAAGCGAGTGATGTTTAATTGCTTAAAACGCACATAACTCTAAAAATTTGAAGTGTGTGACGGGGAGTGATACCTATAGAGTTGAACGACGCAGGAGATAATTCATTGGGAGTCTTTGGAGGACCTCTATATCTATCGCAAGAACCAAAAAATACAAAAATTGTAAAAAAAAACACTGTTTATCACACTATCACACTAATATTATTAAGGCGAAAGTTTGTCTATTATGTGTGTGTATGTTTATTACTCTTTAACGCCCCAACTACTGAGCCGATTTGGCTGAACTTTTGAATGGAGATAGATTATGCCCTGACTTAACACAGGCTAACTAATTTATTCTGAAAAAATCCACAGTTCCCACGGGATTTTGAAAAAAACTAAATCCATAGCTACAGCTATAGGTAGCTACTTATTATAGCAAACTTCCTTGAAAGTAGGTATAAAGGTTGGAAAAGGGAGCGGGAACGGGGACCGAAAATCCGCGATTCGCTCGGGATTTGTGAAAAACCGAAATTCACACGGACAAAACTAAAAAAACTAAACGCGCGTCTATGAACTAAAATCTATGATTATATGTTTATTAAAGCATACAACTTGGAGCTAAGTATAGAAATAATGTAAGCAATATGTTTTAGTTATATTTCCCGGAAGCGGCGCGAGACGTCAGCCAAAGATGGAGGGTGATATTGAACTCTCCGCGAACGCCTCAGAACTTCATCGGAGACCAGTGCGAGTGAGTTACCTTCTTTACAAAAGTTTAACTATGTATATGTACTAAAAAAAATATCAAAATCGGTTCAGCCGTTCCGCCCAGATTAGCCCATACAAAAGGGCAGACAGTTGTTATGGTTAAAACTCATTAATGATGAGATGAGCTGACAGTGTTTTCGAAATCATAGAAATTCAATTTTTAAATGCAGTATAGATTTTTTTTAATTACTTTAATGTTTTTTTTTTACATGAACCTATTTATTTAAGTAATTATATTCTTGCAGATCTAATCATCAAGATTGCTCCAATATTGCATACTTCATGACACCGTTCTACCGCGGCGTGTGTGTACAGAAGTACATGAAGAGAGTGATGTATGGACTCAACGAGGAATTGAATGGAGTGATAAAAACACTATTCGAAGTTCCCAGCTGCTGCGCCTGTGTGGCAAGACGAATATCATAGAGGAATATTGAATATAATGAAATATAAAAATGGACGGCATTTCTTTAACCTCCACCGACGAAAAACCTCTAAAGTACTTACCTACCCCGATAATGATTTCATTAAAAAAAGTTCGTCAGCCATCTTGAATTTGGTTAAATGGATACTTATTGATATCATCCATCTTGGATATTGATATCTTGCGATGGATAGGATGCGGTGGCTTTTTGCGCTGTAAAGTCTATAAATAGATATATACAAATATATTGTGGCTAATTCTGTTGTACTAAAATGACAGGTCTAAATATATTCTTATCTCACAACGATATACCTGCGGAAAAGGATAGTACTATTTTTAAACCTGTCAATTTAGTAGATTGTGTAATAATTCGATGTGTAAAACAGAATTAGCCACATTATAAGCCTATACATAAGCGTTGTATTCTTCTAGGTTCTTCTTTGTATTCGTATTGTATTCTACTTTGTATTCTGTAATAAAAAATGTTAAATCAGAAGTAGTTTCAAACAGTTATTCCTGAGGAGGAAAAGCTTTATGACTAACTAGCTGATCCCCGCGACTTCGTCCGCGTGGATATAGGCTTTTATATAGGATCGGATTGGATCCCATAATCCTTTTTTGTACCTAAACTAAGTTACTCTAAGCCTGTAGCCTAAGTTACTCCTTATAACATCACCTATCTGCCATTGAAAGTTCCGTCAAAATCGATTCAGCCCTTTCGGAAATTAGCTGGAACAAATAGACAGATCGAAAAACATAAATTTGAACGTACACCAGTTTAAAATAAGCCGTAAGTTCAAAGATCCGGGTCCCAAGTTATTTGACCCCAATAAATGTCTGTCATTTCTGAACTAAAAAACCTATGACCTTGAAATATTTACGGGACAATACTTAAAGTATTTACTACCTTTCTAACAAAAAAAGAATGAGTTAAATCGAACTACGCGTTAATGAGTTACAGCTAAATACACGTTTTAACTTTCTTCCTCGCGAGCAAAAAATAAAAAAGTTAGAATTCCTTTGTCTTCATATTCTATGGCGCGAATTGACTGTTCGTTTTAAATTATTTATTAAACAAGTTACCTACTAGATGAAATGAGTTCAAGTGAGAATAGTATGGAATATGTATGGAATTTAGTTGCATCCCTCTTAAATTGCGAGCGGAGGCCGATATAGCAAAAAAATGATTTGCTTCCGCCTAAATCCAAGGAAAGATAATACCTACCTATATATGCGTGACTATGAAGAGTTCATCAAATGGAACATGGAAAGACAAGCGGCAAACTGGTCAGAAAACGTACTTATTTTTTAAATAATTTATTTGTTTCATTGTTTAGAAAAGCACTTATAAGTACATGCCTCGACCTGGAGAATGCCTTTCTGGCCTCGTGTTATAGACGTCCTCGCCAATGCTCGTCCGTCTAACTCACCCTCGACCAGAAAAAGCTTACTTCCCGGTCTCATGCAGTCATGATCAACCCATTACCGGCTCACTACAGAGCACGGGTCTCCTCTCAGAGTGAGAAGGGTTTTGGCCATAATCTACCACGCTGGCCAAGCGGATTGGCAGACTTCACATACCTTTTGAGAACGTTATGGAGAACTCTCAGGCATGCAGGTTTCCTCACGATGTTTTCCTTCACCGTTAAACCAAGTGATATTTAAATACTTAAAACGCACATAACTCCGAAAAGTTAGAGGTGCGTGCCCGGGATCGAACCCACGACCTCCGATTAGAAGTCGGTCGTCCTAACCACTAGGCTATCACAGCTGCTCATGCAGTAATGTACTATTATTTTGTGCGTTCTACATTAGAACAATTTAAAATTCTTACAACAAAAATTATATCTTGAATTAATTTGGTCTTGTTTTATTCTTATCTAACTTAATTATAGGTATATTATCTATTTGGTTTAATTAGGTTCAATTCCGTTTGACAATTTTGTACATTCGCTGTTATAAATAGGTATTATTATATTCCATAGAGATAATAATAATAAAATAGAGCTGGCATAATGTCCTATAGAAATTAGTGTATTCGGAAAATAGCTCAAGCTTATCAAAATTTCCATAAGTGTGAAAGAGACAACATTACATTTTTGACATAATAATAAAACAGTTTGCGGCACACTCGTGACTTAAGATGGCCTCCCTAAAATGTATACATGAACACTCACACACGCACAACTTGAGACATCACAATGAACACGCGCCATTTTATGTTACAGGATTGTGCGTGGGTGAGTGTATTTTTGGCACGTTTTTAAGGTAGTTATGCCAACTCTATTGTCTGTTTACTTTATGTTATATTCTAATGTTTAGTTGACATGATTGACATTTCAATGAAGTTTAGGTACATACGAATTAGTAGGTATTTGCAAGCGGATAAAGTGAGCTTTTCCGTCTGTGGCTTTTCCACGCAAATTTTATAGAATAAGAAGCCTTTCCGAGCCAGTGAGATGAAAATATTTTATTTTATGAAAGATGTGCAGTTCAACGCGACTTCCTGGATTTAGTTCCGCGGGAACTCTTGTTTTTCTCTTCTTCTCATACCTACCTACTTTGCTAAAAATAACTGTTAAGTGGCGCATTAAAAGTATACTACAATAATGTGTGTCATTTTTTAGGGTTCCGTACCCGAACAGTAAAAAACGGAGCCCTATTAATGTCACTCGGCTGTCTGTCCGTCTGTCCGCCGGTCACAGGTCTCTAGCTCGCAGACGAAATGAGTTACAAACCTGAAATTTTGGTATTTAGTGTAAAACGTTAACCCAAAATCAAATATTGAATTAGAAATTGAATTAAATTATTTTTCAGGGGGGCTCCCATACATGAAAAAGGAGCCGGAAAAAAAAAATTTTCTTTACCCTAGCTTGTGGGGTATCATTGTTTAGAACTCATTAAGTAGAGTACAAATATATATTTTTTTAATTTTTATCTCAAAAAATAAGGGAATGGGAGGCCATCAAAGTTGTCAGTTTTAGACCATTTTTGTGACGGGGGCTATCTCAAAAACTAAACTAGTTGGGAATATGATATTTCAGTATATTATGTACTATATGCTCTATTTAAACAACAAATACTGAAAACAACGATTTATTAAATAGTTTATAAGCTGTGACCAAAATAAACGAACATTTTTTTGGGTTTTTCTTTCACGGTTTGTTGCGATGTCTAGCTCGGAAATTAAATATTTCTTAGACCCAAAATATTATATTGTTCATAATTATGTACGGAACCCTGAAAGAGCGAGGCCCGACTCGCACTTGGCTGATTTTTAAAGTAGGTAAGTATATTCTCTCTAAGAAAAAAAAGAAAGAATGAAATCGGATTAAACGCGTTGATGAATTACAACTAAGTAATTAGACAACCCCCTGCCAGACACCCTTGAACTTTCAAACTTTAAGGGCTTCTAGCAGGGGGTTGCCACAACAGTGTGTCTGGCAATGCATGATGTGATTTCTAATACCTACTGTTCCGAAAAAAATTAAAAAAAAATTACTTATTACCTATCTGTTATCTCCCAAAGCCAACATGATCTCAACTTCATAGTCGCTGACCGTTCCTCCCTAACTATGTTGGGGACATTTATACACAGATAAACTTTCAGCTTTTATAAAATAACGAAGGTCTGGCCGTCGTGAGTCTGAGTCTGACGTCTGAGTGCTCTATATAAGTACCTATCTAACTAGATTCTGAATCCAATCAGTGGTTTTGGCGTGATGTGCGCACAAACATACAGACAAACCAACAAACAAACAAAAATGTAAAAGTTGCTTTTTACATTCTATTACTTACTTATCCCAGTTATTTTTTTGCAAAAATCTACAATGTACAGACACGGCTCATGTCTACGATTTTATATTATTTAAAAACGTGTCAAAAATACACTCATACATGCTTAGATTAGATATCACACACGCACAATCCGAAGGCATAAAATGGCACTTGTTCATAGAGATGTCTCAAGTTGTGCGTGTGTGAGTGTTTATGTATACATTTCATGAACCTATAGAAGAGGACTTGGCATAATGTCCTATAGAAAATAGTGGATCGGAAAATAGCTTAAGCTTATCAAAATTTTCATAAGTGTGTAAGAGACAACACTACATTTTTAAAAATAACAATAAAACAGATCGTGGCAGAAATTTTATTGCAACTTCCCTTAAGATGGCCTCCCTAAAATGTATACATGAACACTCACACACGCACAACTTGAGACATCACAATGAACACGCGCCATTTTATGTTACAGGATTGTGCGTGTGTGAGTGTATTTTTGGCACGTTTTTAAGGTAGTTATGCCTACTCTACTTATTATTATTATCTCTATGATACATTTTAGGGAGGCCATCTTTTGCCTTGAGTCTGCCACAAATTATTGTTTTATTGTTATGTTAAAAATGTAGTATTGTCTCTTACACGCTTATGAAAATTTTGATAAGCTTGAGCTATTTTCCGGTCCACTATTTTCTATAGTACATTAGGGCGCCTCTATATTATTAATTCCTCAATGGTGATCTTCTCTTCTGTCACTTGTCATTGTCAATAACATTTAGTGATGTGCCGATTCGATTATTTTGATAATCGATTACACCAGTAAGCATGATCGATCAATAATCGATTATCAATCGATTATTGATCGAACGATTATGAAATAATTCTTAGAAAGAACTGAAAAAACAGTTCTCCTTTCTGGAAAAAAAAATCTGAACCCATGCATTTAGTACCAACACTGTGTAACCTTTTAGACTGTACTGAGAAAAGAAAAACAACGGCGGCTGACTATTTGGCAGCGACTAAGTATATATCGGCGTTTGACGTGAACAAACTAACTTTGAGCGAATTTCCTTTTTGCAATGATAGGGTAGCCAAACCCTTGTAGGGTTGTAGGGTTAGGTTGATATCTTTAGCAAGCAAATTAATAACAGAAAGCTGGTAGTAAAGTTTTGTAATTAACGTATTTCTTAATAATCGATCATGATCGATTATGAAAAATCATAATCAATTGCAATCGATCATTTTAATAATTGATTAATCGATTATTGATAATCGATTCCGCACATCACTAATAACATTATTTATAATTTTATTGTCAATGTCATTGACAAAATTAATTCTTTTTTGTGGTAATTTTCACAAGCCAAAACGGAAAACCAAACCAACGAATGGTAAATTGAAAATAAAACAGCAAGATTAGGAATAAAATGCTCAGCAGTCTACATAAGAAATATCTTTTTACGTTGTATTTCTCAATAATACGGCCCTGTTTCGTTTTGGCTCAAACGAATATGTCTTCAGGCAGTGTGGATGCCGGTAAATATACATTAGATATTCAATTATTAATTATATTACACCCCACAGCAGCCTGTTAATGCCCCGCAACTGTGGCAGTTAGTGACTTGGATCAATGTTACCTACCTACCTACTTACTGAGCACGTAAAGCTGTCGATCCTGCGCCTGACCTCTCCGGTCGCCTCGCATTGGCTTCCCATCGGACTATGAGAGTGAGGGGATAGAGAGTGCACCTGTGCTCGCTATAATATCCTGCGTAGATGGCTAGTATCCGCCTCGGTTGAGATTGGCCGCCGTAGCCGAAATTCAGTCCGCAGAACATTGTTACTTATTCAACACAATACTTGAATGATACGCGCCATCACAACTATCATCCTAAGGGGCTGTTTACACGGGTGACTAAAGCCGCGCAACTTTAGCCGCACAGCGAAAATTGAATAAATGGCAATTCGACTTGGCCGCAGGTGACTAAAATCGCCAGTGCCAAAACCAGACGACTTTGGCCGTGTAGCGGGCTGCATGCGGCTGGTGACTAAAATCGACCGTACAAATGCTCAGTCACGGGGTCGGAGGCAAAATGAACAAGTTGCCTCAAACCTGCGATTTTTATCGACCGTGTAAACCATGTAGCGATTCGATTTTTAACAAGCGATACGACTAATGACTAGCCGCACGACTTTAGCCTGTGTAAACAGCCCATTAAATAGACACTAACTAATATTATTTAAAAAGTGTGGATCTATGTTAAATATTAAAAAATAATTCCAGTTCTATTAATTATTTATTATTGAGTAAAGTAGGTACCTAGTTGAGTGCCTAATTTAGCGACTAAAATATTTGAAGAGCTGGCAAACAAGAACTGTACAGGAGAATTAAAAAATTTTAAAGAAAAATCTATACTAATATTATAAAGCTGAAGAGTTTGTTTGTTTGAACGCACTAATCTCAGGAACTACTGGACCGATTTAAAAAATTCTGTCACGGTTGGATATGTATGTGATCCTTGAGTGCTATAGGCTATATAATATGTACCACGGGCGAAGCTGGGGCGGACTGCTAGTCAGAATTAAAGGCTTTGTATTTGTTTTGACTGACAATAATTCAGGTGTACTTTGAGTGTCCAATAATGTAAAAAAAGTATTTTAATCCCGATTTAGTTTGCCAGCTCCTCACTTGCTACTGCCAAAAACGATAAATGGTGTATCGCTTTGTTTAACGGGCTGGGATACTGCAAGAGTCAACTTGCTTAGGTACCTGTTAGTTCAGCTAAAGATAAAATAGAATGTAAGTATTATAATAATTTTGTTTTTGAATATTTTTCAGATAAATACTCTGTGGCTTATGTAACAGTTCCCAATAAGGATGTAGGTAAAACCATCGGACATGGCTTAGTAAAGAATAAACTGGCTGCCTGTGTCAACATTGTGCCTGAAGTGACATCCATTTATGAGTGGAAGAATGAAATCAATGAAGATAGTGAGGTAACTTTACAATAATACTTATGACTATAGTTGAGCCATTACAGACATGCAAACTGAGTCATATATCATTTTTATCAGACCTCTCGCTTGCACTTACAGGCTTTATGGAAGTGTAACCTGATTCTCTGGTGTTGTGTGTAACAGTAAAAAAGAATTTGTCGATAGTTGATAACAGGTTACAAAGAGCGAGGGAGAGCCCTCACAACCCTATGATCCTAATGTTTTATGACTCAGTTAGCACTTTTGTAATGGCTCAAATATAAGTGTTTGCTGCACAGCTGTCAACACAGCTCGTGCGGTACATTTTTTTGTAATCAATGTCCATGCACACTGCACACATTTTCTATTGCATATTATTTTACCCATCAGCTGCAGCTAGAAGCCTTTGCAGATATGCCAAGTTTCATCACACATTCATATTGATACAATGCAAGCGGCGGAGTGCACCTTCTCCGTCCCTTTGCAAGGCAATGCTGCAAGCACTGCATTGCCTTGCACATTTGTATTGATGCAAACGCAACAATCTGCTTTTTGGAGTGAGAACGTGCCGTTAACGCGCGTAGTATGCGCATGGAAAATACACCGTTTACATAGACATAGACTAAGAATACGTCGGTACCGTGGCAGCTATGCCCTATAACACTATACTTATACATTTTACTTTATATCTTCTATTTTGGAAAGATTGGGGAAGGTATAAAAACTGGCCACAGAGGTAAAGGTGCCTGTTTGAGTGTTGAACTGAAAAATATATTAATATCCCACAGCAATAGTGTATCTCTAACTAATAATAATTTGAAAATGACAATTTAACTGATTTTTTTTTATAATTGCACTTTTTTTTAATTGCAGGCCCTACTAATGATAAAAACGCGCACATCCCAAGTGGACAAGCTAACGGAATACGTGAGATCCGTGCATCCGTACGAGGTGTGCGAAGTGATATCGTTGCCCATCAAGAACGGGAACCCGCCATACTTGAAGTGGATCGGAGATACAGTGCCGGAGAATCATTAGAATGAATTTTTGTTTTTAACCCCCGATGCAAAAACGATGGGGTGTTATAAGTTTGATATGTCTGTGTGTGTGTGTGTGAATCTGTCTGTTCCACCGTAGCACTCAAACGGGTGAACCGATTTGAATGCGGTTTTTTGTTTGAAAGGTGAATTAGCCGGGAGTGTTGTTAGCTATGTTTGATGAAAATCGGTCCAAGATGGCCGCCGCTACAAAATGGCGGATTACATATTTTATCACAACACCCTCAATATGGGTATCAAATGAAAGGGCTTGACTAGTAGAATAGCACTATGCAAATCCAAGATGGTCGCCACCACAAAATGGCGAATGTCGAGGGTTTTTTAAATTTTTAATTTATACTTGTCCATATATTATCTAACAAGCGGACACCCGCGACTTCGTTCGCGTGGACATTGATTTTAAAAATCCCGTGAGAATCATTTTGTTTTTCCTAAGCTCTTTTGAGCTCATACCTTGCTAAAAACTGTAAAAAGTTCACTGGCGGATGTTTAGGTAGCTCAAAATGTAAACATCTGCCAGTGAAATTCCCATCAAAATCGGTCCAGCCTTTCAGAGATTAGCCAGAAATCTTTAAAGTATTTCCTTTCTAACAAAAAAAGAATGAATGAAATCGAACCATCCGTTAACGAATTACAGCTAAGTACACATTTTGACTTTCATCCCCTCTCCCAAGGGAACCGTGCTGAATTTCGGGATAAAAAGTATCCTATATGTTACTCCATAGTACGAACATAAACCATGCCGAGTTTCATTTCAATCCATTCAGTAGTTTTTGCGTGATGCGCGCACAAACATACAGACAAACAGATAAACAGACAAACAGACAAACCGACAAACAGACAAACAGACAAAAATTTCAAAAATAGCTTTTTTACGTTCTATTACTTATCCCTAACATCCCCCAGTTATTATTTTGCAAAAATCTTCAATGTACAGATACGGCAATTCTACGATTTTATTATATGTATAGATTTATTATATGTATAGATAGATATTATAATTGCGAAACTGTGTCTGTCTGTCTACTAGCTTTTCACGGCTCAACAGTTTAACCAATTTGGATGAAATTCGGAACAGATTTAGTTTACAGTTACACCCCGGGGACGAACATAGCTTACTTTTTCTCCCGGAAAAGCAAAAAGTTCTCATGGGATTTTAAAAAACATAAATCCATGCGGACGAAGTCGCTGGCATCGTCTAGTATTTTTATAAAGTAAGTGTCTAGTTAAATATTAAGAATATAAAGTTGTAGTAGTAGGTATAAACTTAAATCGTGCCAAGTTTCATTTCAATCCATTCTGTAGTTTTTTAGCAAAAAGGTTTACATTTTAGCTCAACTCTATTGAAACGGACTATAGGTACATCAATTTCAATTGTAAGTAAAATAATTGGATTAATTATAATTACTGTAATGTTATTTTATTGAGACTTAGGACAGAATATTAGATTACAACTTACAATGATATATTATAATATTATCTTTGTTATTTATGTACAATGTACATATTCAATAAAATGCTCAATTTATTTCGTGTTTTATATAATTATTATAATTACCTATACTTATTATCTTTTCTTATACATATACATAACTTACATCAATTCTACGAACTCATATAACATTATTTTCTACATAACCTAATTAGAGTTAGCCGTTGACTGCGACCTCATCTGATGGTAAGTGACGATGCAGTCTAAGATGGAAGCGGGCTAACGGAAGATATATGACAGGTTTTATTAAACCCTCTGTATTTGCAAAAAAAAAAGTCAGAAACTGATGTGTACCTATTGCTGGACGTAATATTATGTACAATCTGTTTTTCCTTAGCTGTATTAAAAGGTAAACAAATCGCAAAAAACTTGTCGGAGAAACGCGTAAGCGACGCATTTCCCCGGCGCTGTAGACGTTCTTATATTTGAATTTTCACTCAAACCATGGCTTCGTTGTTAGTTAAGAAGGTCCTATGTGCCGCGCACAGTGCGTCGCTTACGCGTTTCTGCGTAGGCCTTGTGTAGGCTTAGTCGCTAGTCTCGAGTCCCTGCGACTCGTCTGATGTTTTCGGACCTACAGTGAACGAGTATGCTTACATTGCGCTTTCCGGTGGAAAATCTCCATTCATCACCCTGAATGTGAATGCAAGTTTTTTACAGAAATTAAAATTTCAAAATGCCATTGAATTCAGAATGCCATGCGTGAATTGAAATGCAGCCTGCTCTTATTTATTATTCTTTTCTATATTAAGCACCACTTAGCGATTCATAAAAAATAGAAAAATGTAGAAATTAGGATCACAAACAAAGTATATTATAACCGTATAGAATTTTTTTTATTTTTTTTTTTTATTCCTCCGTCTTTTTTATACTTAAAAGCGCGAAAAACTTCAACTTTAACAATTATTGTGCAATCGGAAAAGTACGTTTGAAATAACTAGCGAATACGGACTTCAAACATTTTAAAAAGGTGTATTGTTAACGCCATTCAAAGAGAGCCGAGCTGTATTGTTGAAGTTCACATAGGATTCCGATATTTCCTTTCCTCTATTGTAACTCGTAGCTGTTCTGTAGAATTCGTAGTCTGTAGCCGTCTACGAGTTTCGTAGCGCGCAGTGACGCACGCAGAGGGCGTCGTAGCTCCTGAAAACATTGACCCCTCGAACCTCCGCATTCCCCACCGACCGTCGAGCCGAGACGACCACGCTTGTTGTTTCCCGACAACACCGATCCGAACGTAGCGACGAGTGAGCGCGCCGCAGATCTCGGGCCAATCCAAACCGAGCAGTGTCACCACAACAAAAAACCGCCGCACACGTAACGAGCGGTCCGCGAGAGTCGTGCGAGTTTGCGATACCGAAATGTACGCTGCGGCGGTTTGATAAAATAAATGTGACAGGTGATACAGTACATAACAATACTACGGCATAAGAAACGGCATTCGATCGCCGTGCTACCGGAAGGAGACCGCGCAGTTCGGAGTCGGAACCTCGTGTGAACTGGACTCTGGAGGGAAGGATCTGGAAGGATCTGGATCTGGGATCGGAGGTACCTGGGCGTGCAGCGGTGGGCCGCTGGTGGCAGGAGGTGGCGTTGGCGCTGGCGCTGGGTCGGGGCGGCCGCGGCATGGGCGCGCGGTAGCGGGCGCGCGCGTGCGCGGATCGATCGCGCGACATCGAGCGCAGGGCCGGCGGTAGGGCGCGCTCGGGCTCGGCTCAGTCGCGCGCGGGCCGGCGTGCGAGCCGCGCGTCGCACGTGCATGGCGCGACTGTCTGGATGCCTCGCGTCCCCGGGGAATGGCTTCGTCCGAGGAAGAGGCGACAACCGCGCCGAACAATGAGGAGGACGACTGCCTCAGCGTGCGAAAATGGTGGTGCTTCCTGCTGTCGTCGATCGTCACGTTCGCCGCGGGGCTCATGGTGGTGCTGGTGTGGCGCGCGTGCGCCTTCGTGTGCTGCCGCCGCGAGCCGGAGCTGTCGCCCAACGACCCCAAGCAGAAGGAGCAGAAAGCGGCGCGCCAGGGCAAACAGGAGTTCGAGGGCACCTTCATGACCGAGGCCAAGGACTGGGCCGGCGAGCTCATCTCCGGCCAGACCACCACCGGACGAATACTGGTGAGTACTTACCAACTGTCAACCACAGCCTACTCTTCACTCCTCAGTCTCACTACCCGCCGCCCTGCGTGTCTACCGTGACCCATAACTACCATGCTAAACAGACACCTCGTGTCTCTCGAGTACACTTAGCAATCGGCAATAACCAAACCCCCTTCAACCCACATTGCTGAGCAGGCTCGGCCCTGTCTGAAAGCTGTCTTCAAATATTCAACGTTTGGGTACATTTTTCGACGTCAGTCTTGACAGTTCTTGTGTCAAAATGCGTCATATATTAGAGTAGACCTTGTTCCCAGTTTGATGCCAAAACTACGAATTATTAATGTGCACGATTTCAATGGCATATCCAATAAGGTCTCAACCGTGATCTTTACCCAGTCAAAAGCCAATTAAAAATTCTCTTTAACGTATCACCCACAACTTCACAAGGTACAAAATTACCTACAGATTACCTACTTTATGGCTGCCGTTGAAAATTCTAAATCAGTCGATGAACGTTATAATAATATTATAGATTTTATTGTCATACTGATAAAGTTAAAACCTATTTATTAATAAATGTTATTCGAATTAAAAGACAATTTAAGCCTATCGCTTAACACGTTTTACTATTAGGTGAATTCTTTCGTAAACGATTATATCAAGATACCCGCCATTGCGGTTGAAATATACAGCTACATCGTGGCGAATGTTCTAGTCTGTGATAGAAGGTTAACTTAGTTTTAATTTGTCGACAAATAAGTACCACAAATTCGCTTTTCGATATCTACTCATATTAATTAAGCTGTTTATAACAACCGAATAGGAAGTTTTTGGGGCCGTCTACTCGGTCGTCAATACTCGCATGTTATAATGGCAGTGACCTAAGATTGACCCACTTTATTTATTTTCGTCAATATTTTCTTCTTCCCTTCCCTTTGTTTTTTTTTTAAGGTTTGAACGAAATCTATTTAAAAAGGAAGTACCTAGGTAAAATTACAATGTTTTCCAGAAAATTCAATGGTTATTAAAACAAAAATTAACAAAAAAAAAAATAGTTTATAAATATACTTCAATTTAGAAGAATCTTCAGCTAGAATACTTAACCACCAATAACATAATTATGTTAGAATGCTTTTGAAATTATTGCACTCATTTGAAACAATTTTAGTGACGTAATACGTTATTGATTGCCTAGGACTTGCTAATCTGTCTAATTTGTCATGCAATTTGTCTATCTTTTGCTAAGACAAAGTATCTCTCTTCTTCTTTTATAATATTCCAAGTTAGAATCCTGATTCAAAGACACAAGAAATAAAAAATTTTGCTCTCGTGTGATACTTACATCTACAACTTTTCACCTCAAGTAGCGAACGAATACAAAATGATGTATGAAAAATAATTAGATTAACAAAAGTCTAGATTTGAGCGTTTATGTCACCATTAAACATGATCGTACAATTAAATAATCTATAATAATATAAAGAAGCTTGTCCTGACTGACTGACTGACCGATCATCAACGCACAGCCTAAACCACTGAAACTAGAAACTTGACATAGTTTCCTTTTATAACGTAAACGCACACTAAGAAAGGATTATTGTAAATTCTAGCCTTAAGGGGGTTAAATAGGGGATGACGCATCAATTTCTCTTTGTTTTCTTATGACGTTAAGTACTTTACAGACAACCAATTTTTTTAGGTCAACAACTCTTTTGTCAGTCGCCATCAAAAGAAACGTAACGACTTAACAAGCAAACGGACACACCTAATTATTTGGCATCTGAGAGTCCTTTATCCTCTGAACATACAATCAGCCATTGCAACCCTTTTCACATGACTTAGAATATTCTATGGGAAAACAGATTTCGCTTTGCTTATGCCACTCGTCTCGTGTTCAAAGCAAATACCACCACCACTACAGCCTATTTACGTCCCACTGCTGGGCACAGGCTTCCTCTCTCATAGAAGAGAGGGATTTAGAGCTTAGGCCCGCCACGCTGCTGCAATGCTTGGCGGCCAAAGCAAATAATACATAAGTATTGCTACCAATTCTTTTCTCTCGTTCGATGTAGCACAAAAAATGGTGTTAAGGTGTTACGTTTTCCATACTAACTTCATGTTACCATTCAAGAGCGAATGGATTATATATTTACACTGAAATTACATCGCACAGCCTTAATATAATTTTTAATTTGCGCGAAATTATATTTACATCAAGAAAACATTACATAGACACCTTAATTATTATAATGGCCATCTATTAAACGCTGTTTTGCCTAGCTGACCGAGATGGCTATACTTCACCTTTAGCTGTTTATGTAATGTTTTCTTTATGTAAATAAAATTTTCCGCAAATTAAACATTAAATTAAGGCTGTGCGATGTAATTTCAGCGTAAATATATAATCCATTCGTTCTTAAATGGTAATAATAAATTAGTATGGAAAACGTACCACCTTAATTCGATTGTTGAGAATCTCTAAACTAAAAACTAAATTAACAAGTCTGAATATAGTGATATCCTTTGACAATGCTCCCTGACCCTGTGAAAAAGGAGACATTTAGAGCTCTAAAGGACATGGCCGGAATTTGTATGGAGCTGTGCCCTTCGACATGGCCGGAATTTGCTCGAAATCGAAAAAAAAACTTACTTAAATAAACATAAATGGAGGTTAATTATTCATATGTGAAAATTGCTTTTAAAATAAACTAAAATATATCGCGGCAATTACATTTCTCCAGCGCAGGCGTGGAAAAAACACAAAGAATAAGAATGTTAACTGTTATTTGTTTTTCTAACTTTTCTAAGGTCATATCCAAGAAGGTTATATACTCTATATAGACACTGGAGAGTGCGCCTGAAACATTGTAGTTAAGATAAATTAGTCATTTTATTTCCAGGTTCTCTCTCGAGTAAAAATGTCTTATCTAAAAATATTATTTAGGTTACCTACGCACAACGCAGATTGCAGAAGCCAGCCAGAAACATCAAAATAAGGATGGCGATCTGAGATCGATTAATCGGAGAATCGATTTTTGTGTACGTAGTGCGTAGGTACCACAGAATACATTACTCCTACCGTAGAAAAATGAAAACTCCATAGTAAAAAAATGAGAACCATTCAGCGCCATCTAGATTCAGCCCCCAACAACTCTTTGACAGCGGGAGATTCAAATATGGACGTTCTATACTTAACCTAAATAATATTTTTATACTCTGATTTCTAATTCCGTGGAATTCTGACAGCTGTCATTGTCATTTACAGATGAGTTATTTGTATGGAGAACAGGGTTAACATCTACGAAGTACGATTTTACCCAAAACTACTTTAATTCCCAGTCATCATAAAAAGCCATATGCCGAACAATAATATTAGACGTTTCGCCCTAAAATAGAAAACGGCAAGAGTGGAAACTAGAAAGTGCACACTAACAGCAATAGAAAACAAAAGAAGCACATTGAAAAAATTCATTCAAAAATGGAAGTCAAATGACATTCTCACCATGAAGTGTCTGTTAGGCATTTGTCATTCTACATGCGGCAGTTGATTTTTATTATATAATAAGTTTTGAATTTTTTATCTTTTTTGTGGGAATTGTTTTATCTCTGGTAACATTACGAAACGTCAGAATTCCACGGAATTAGAAATCAGGGCGAAATAGATAAGGAATTTTGACTCGAGAGAGAACTGGTAAATAAAATGACTATTTTGTCTTAACTACAATGTTTCAGGCGCAGTCTCCAGTATCTACATAGAGTATGTAAATAACCTTCTTGGATATGACCTTAGAAAAGTTAGAAAAACAAATATCAGTTGACATTCTTATTTTTTGTGTTTTTTTCCACGCCTGCGCTGGAGAAATGTAATTGCCACGATATATTTTAGTTTATTTTAAAAGCAATTTTCACATATGAATAATTAACCTCCATTTATGTTTATTTAAGTAAGTTTTTTTTCGACTAATCAGGGCAAATTCCGGCCATGTCTTTTAGTTTAGTTTAAGTGATCATGTAGATACTCTAGAATTGGCAACATATTGTAGGTAGGTATATTATGCATGACCTGATTCTGACCTGTTCTTTGTCTTGGATGTAAATATTTTACACGTAGAATGTATCTAAAGTACACTTTTGTAACAATCGCAAGCATACGTAGGTACTTACGCGTAATATACCGGCAAAGCATTACTTTTAGACCTGCCAATTTAGTTTATATAAATAAATAAATAAATACACACACACACACACGGTCGTCTGTTCCTAAAGTAGGCAACTTAATGCCTGTGTTATAGGTAACAGCCGACTGATAGACATATTTTACATATAAATACATATATTATATATATTTTAATAAAGGTATACACTATACATACATACATATTATAAATACACCCAGACTCGGGGCGGGAATCGAACCCGCGACCCCGGTGCGGAAGGCAGGGTCACTGCCAACCGCGCCAACGGGCCAGTCAACAGTCGAAAGTAGTAGTCAGTAGTTTGTCTACAGTCGAATTAGCACTCTTTTCGTGCTACATCGAAAGAGACTGACAAATAGGCCCCATCTTATTTACATAGAGCTATTCGTTAGCCAGATCCCGTGCCGTGAGCATGTGATGATAGGGGATGATTCACACTTATCATAGAAAATCCACCGAAAGCTTATAAAGTTTCATTATGCTATACTTGCCTACTTGAAACTTACATAGAGCTTTAAAATCTCTGTAAAAGTTACGTCCGACATCTATAACATGAGATATTTTTAACCCCCGACGCAAAAACGACGGGGTGTTATAAGTTTGACATGTCTGTGTGTGTGTCTGTCTTTTCCCCTGTAGCGCTCAAACGGGTGAACCGATTTGAATGCAGTTTTTTTCGTTTGAAAGGTGTATTAGTCGAGAGTGTTGTTAGCTATGTTTGATGAAAATCGATCCAAGATGGCCGCCGCTACAAAATGGCGGGTTATATATTACTAGCAGTCCGCCCCGGCTTCGCCCGTGGTACATATATAGCCTATAGCACTCAAGGATCACGTACATATCCAACGGTGAAAGAATTTTTGAAATCGGTCCAGTAGTTCCTGAGATTAGCGCGTTCAAACAAACAAACTCTTCCGCTTTATTATATTAGTATAGATTTCACAACTCCCTTAATATGGGTATCAAATGAAAGGGCTTGACTAGTAGAATAGCACTATGCAAATCCAAGATGGCCGCCGCCACAAAATGGCGAATGTCGGGGGTTTTTTAAATTTTTAATTTATATTTGTTAAGGTGAGACAGTCTACTTGCTTGGTAGTAAGTAAATAGATTCTTTCACCTTAAAAATGTGCATAGATTTTGTCAAAGCATTTTTTATCAAATTTTGAACTGGCTTGTAAAAAACCCGTCAAAATCGGTTCAGCCGTTCCGAATATAGCCTGGTCAAAAACAGATGAAAAATAAAAGTGTGTTTGAATTATACCTACTATCGTTCAGATGATAATAATTATAATATTTTAACATCATAATCATTTTTTATTTCCAAAAAAAAAATAGAATTTACATTTGGTCAGATCTGTAACACAAGCTTAACTTAGTTTATGCTATTAGATTTATGTGTAGAATACTGGTGTGTTCTAAAAGGAAAGTATTCCGAAATAATGGTATTATAGTGCTAAAAAAGATTTTGGCTCTAAAGAAATACGACCTGAAAGAGACCTCGTCGCGTTCTATTTTAAGCTTCATCTGTACCACTAAATTTATTGTAACACTAATGTATTTATTAGTACGTACACTTATTCGAAACTGCAGTCAAATATAAATTGTTAAGTCGTACCTCACCCATTTTTAGGGTTCCGTACCCAAAGGGTAAAAACGGAGCCCTATTATTTTTCAGGGGGCTCCCATACATGAAAAAGGAGCCGAAGGAAAATTATTTTTTCTTACCCTAGCTTGTGGGGTATCATTGTTTAGGAATTATTGAGTAGAGCACGAATATATATATTTTTTAATTTTTAGCTTTAAAAATAAGGAAATGGGGGGCCATCAAAGTTGTTAGTTTTAGGCCATTTTTGTGACGGGGGCTATCTCAAAAACTAAACCAGTTAGGAATATGAAACTTCGTATATTATGTACCATACTGTATTTAAACAACGATTCATAAAGTAGTTTGTAAGCTGTGACCAAAACAAACAAACATTTTTTGGGTTTTTCTTTCACGGTTTGTTACGAAGAAATGAAATATTACTTACGCCCAAAATATTATGTTACTCATAATTATGTACGAAATCTTAAAAGAGTTGGCTTGCACCTGGCCCCTTTTTTAGACTAATAACCAAAAACCATCTTTTATAAAAAAGAATAAGGTTTAAAATTTTTCTCCAATACAGCCACTAAGGCATGACACCAACAAAAGAAACCTGGGTCAATTTCATCCCATTACATAATAACACTACGCGCGCTGACGGCCGTCAGGTGTGACGCGTCCCCTTAGACCCTGACCCAATTTCTTTATCGATGTGCCACCCCCCTGGTTCAAGAACGTTCGCTTGCCCCCATTCAAATGTTGCGCCCATTTTTATTGGATATCTACAATCGTAAAGGTATTTCCTGTCTTGGTAGACATGAATTTTTTCCTTTGTTCGTATCGCTTTTTTATTTAGACACAAGCGGATGTCCGCGACATCGTTCGCGTGGATAGGTATTGGTTTTTAAAAGTCCCGTGAGAACTCTTTGTTTTTCCTAAGCTCCTTTGAGCTCGTACCTTGCTAAAACTGTTAAAAGTTCACTGGCGGATGTTTAGATGCATCAAAATGTAAACATCCGCCACTGAAAGTCCCATCAAAATCGATCCAGGCTGGATTGATTTTGATGAGACTTTCAGTGGCGGGTTTCAGGGATTAGTCGGTAATCTTTAAAGTATCTCCTTTCTAACAAAAAAAGATCATTTTTTTTAATATTATGCTTCTTACCAATAGTTTATTTAAACTAATGTAAATGATACGTATTTTTTCTCTATTTGAAAGGTAGGCAGCGGTCCGCAACGGGATTACTGTAATACAGAGGTTAAAAGTCGTCTAATTGAAAGATGTCTCAAGGTTAACCAGTCAATGTGTTTAGGTGTAGCAAAAACTGTAAGTAATCTACAGGTTGTTTCGAGGATGCATTACAAATAAATAAAAAAGGCGTTAACATGTGAACTGTGAAGGTCATTAGATTAGTTTCAACATTAGGCGTTTCCATTTTAGAACTAAATTCTTGCTATGCTAATTTTGATAGTCTTTCGATCGTGCTATTCAACTGCTGGTGGATTGTGTAAAAATGACACCGCTGATTGGCTGGCACTCTCTCGCTATTGGCTAAAATGCATTCTTGCAGGAAGAATACTATAAATTCCGCCAATCAGCACAATTGAGTAGTATAGCAATGATTGATACAGCTTTTCCACAATGGACCAGGCGATGTACTTATGCCTTGTACGACGGTTTTACTGTATATGACGTATGCTGAGATAAGAACGCTGACACTGAGAGCGTCCTATCGCATTACTATAGATCGACCAGAATCTCATGAAAAATAGGGAAATTAAATTTTGTAGTAAGCAACACTAGGTGACCTCGGCTGCCCTAGTGATAAACAAAGTAATTACATTCAGAACACCTTACCTGGGATCGTTTCACGAAACAAAAAATCAAGCAACTGCATTTTAAATACAAAAACAAAGTAATCAACATCCAATTACTTTGTTTTTGTGTTGTGCTTGTTGTTTACTTGATTTTGCATTTATATTCCGGGTTAGTGTGTGCAGTTACTTTGTTTGGGCAATTCAAA
This sequence comes from Melanargia galathea, assembly GCA_920104075.1. NCBI lineage: Eukaryota > Metazoa > Arthropoda > Insecta > Lepidoptera > Nymphalidae > Melanargia > Melanargia galathea. Next base: position 4,362,693 of record OV049855.1, read on the forward strand.
TTTCAGTAAACGGTTCAAGTTATTTGAAATATTAAACTGTGGTAAAAAACTACTCGACATAAAACTTTTGTTAATGCAAAAAAGTCAATTTCACAAAAAATGACAGTTACTTTGTTTATCGCTAGGGCAGCCGTAGTGTTGCTAACTTTGGAATTTCATTTCCGTATTCTTCATGAGATTCTGGTCGATCTATACTAGCATTAGGGGAGACTGGGTACGGTTGAAACATTTTAGCGTTAATCGTCCATATCGTCGGAAATAGTTAAGCGAGCGTTGAAAGAAATATCTATAATATAATAAAACTGTAACAGATCCAGTTCTGTACATTGAAGATATTTTGAAAATTTTTATTGGAGGGCACTCTATAATCGATACTGAAGCCAAATCTGCAATTTGTTTCATTTTTGTCTGTCTGTCTGTCTGTCTGTCTGTCTTTCTGTCTGTCTGTCTGTCTGTCTGTCTGTCTGTATCTTGGCCGCGCATCACGCCGAAACTACTGGATGGATTCGAATGAAACTTGGTACGTTTTGAGTTTGTACTCCGAGGTAGGACATAGGATACTTTTTATCCCGAAATTCAGCACGGTTCCCTTGGGAGAGGGGATAAAAGTTAAAACGTGTATTTAGCTGTAATTCATTAACGCGTTGTTCGATTCCACTCATTCTTTTTTTGTTAGAAAGGTAGTACTTTATATATTGTCCCGTAAATATTTCAAGGTCATAGGTTTTTTAGTTCAGAAATGACAGACATTTATTTGGTTAAAATAACTTGGGACCTGGATCTTTGTACGTACGGCTTATTTTAAACTGGTGTGCGTTTAAATTTATGTTTGTCGGTCTGTCTCTTTGTTCCAGCTAATCTCCGAAACGGCTGGATCGATTTTAATGGATCTTTCAATGTTATAAGGAGTAACTTAGGCTATATTTAGTTTAGGTAGATAAAAGAACTATGGGATCCGATCCTATCCTATATAAAAACCTATATCTACGCGAACGAAGTTGCGGGGATCAGCTAGTATCAAATAAAAGACCACATATCTGTCTACGAATGGGCAATGTTATTTGCGATCACTGTATTGTATTTTATGTGTAAAATCAAACCTTAAAAAAATGGGAAACTGTTTCAACCGTCCCCATGCCAGGGTCGGTTGAAACAGTGCCTGGGGTCAATTGAAACACATGCAAATAATACAAAATATAATAAATGAACTTTTTTATTCATCGTCTAATAACATTTTACGACTTTCTGGTTATAATATATCCTTTAGTTTAGCATAGTTTAGTTAGACATCCTTTTTAGTTAGGCAAAAATATATGTCTGCACATCTAATTAAATATTTAGATTGTTCACGCTCTTGTTCCTGGTTAAACACTCGATTGTGAGCTTTATATCCCATTTCTTGATTTTCATTGCCACCAGTCACATCTCGTTTACGTACATTGTATACCTCAACTGGGAACAGTGGTTCAGTCCATTCTTTTCTGCCGCTGTTCTTAACGAAGATCCGGCTTTTACACCTTCTTATGCTTACTTGTACGTCGATAAGTCAGCTTGACATCTCGTAGTCTCCCTTTGGCATCTTTGAAACAAGAAAATAAAATAAATACATTGTTTCAACCGTACCCACAAAAAATTTTTCAACTGTCCCCAACCCCCCTTCTAGGTATAAAATTGTTCGCAGTAAGAATAATAATAAATTTAAATAAACACTAATCATACAACCATATTCTACAAACTTCAATAAAAACGATACAAAACTCTCAGTACTCTAACTTTAATAACACCATTATAATTTCAAAAATGTACGGACATAAAATACTTACTTTTACGTCAAAAAACACAATGAGGCCTCCTATCTACAAGTACAGCGCGCGAAGGGCGGCACAACACCAAAATTCGTGTTTGGACTTGTCGTCCGCTTCGTTCTTCCCTTGTAACCATCAACCTCATCACACACGGTGTCGAGATATTCGCTTTGTTTCAACCGTACCCCGTTTCAACCGTACCCAGTCTACCCTACTACAAGTAAAAGAAAAACGCGCGAGATCATCGGTCTCTATGCGTCCTTAGGGAACGCTATATCTGCTCGGACGCGACGCCGAATAAAAGTTTTTCCGCTCGCGAAATTCCGTTGGATAAATTTTATTGTCCGCAGCCTAAAGGCCAAATTAGACGGTGCCCTGTTCATCGTTCGTTTTTGCGGTGAACGATGTACGATACGATATTTACTATGGCAAAGTGCCTGTGAATGATGAACGGTCGGTGTTTAGACGGTTCATTTTCGATAATTCACCGATGAAGCCTCGAAAATGAAAACTTTGCCATAGTAAATATAGTACGTATGCGTATCGTGCATCGTTCACCGCAAAAATGAACGATGAACGGGGCGCCGTCTAATTTGGCCTTAATAGCACTTTTACTTAAGTGTAACATAGATATGCGAACGATATCTCGAGATATGAGAAGTGCAAGCCATGCTCTGTCGTTTACCGCCAGCTGAGTTCGAAGTCTGTCGCAAATCGATCAACAACAACAAAGTTTGACACCGTAACGTAACCGTAATAGTTTTGGGAGTCGGGAAGCATTTCTAATTTGTTTGAACTAACCTGAACCCATGTTTTGGCAATGCTTCCTGTTTTGCCCGCCAGACGTACGTTTCCACTTTCGTCGAAATAAGATTTCTCACTTCATAGAACTGGAGCCAAATAGTAAATACTTACGAGATAATCCCAAAATTGTTGCAGCGTGTTTTCAGCAGCTGTGAACCCAAAACATTAGTAACATATTATAAGACATTGGTTTTGAGCCTGACGCGTCTTCCGCCTCGCACGAAAGTCGTCGAGACGTCTATCGTTTGAGTTAACGATGTAGACGACAACTAATTAATTATTATACTGATTAGCTGAACTTATGGCACCTATTTCTTTATACAGCAGTGCATTTCAATAAATAGTGAGAGAGTGTCATATTTGAAATAACATGTTACCACGCCAGAAACGTAGAGACTCATTTAAGAATTATGTTCCAAGTTGAGTAAACGTAAGCTTCAATTATTATACACAAAAGAAAAAGAAAAAAATTGAAAAAACACACAAAATTAAAAAGAGAAATACAGCAACCATTTTAAAACGAACTAAAAGCCCCTCATTTCTTTAAGTAATCCGCGACGAGTGGGATCGCGTGATCGCGGCGTTTATATCAAAGTAAGTAAAGGCTTACAATACCTTTGTGTACAAACAGCCAGACTTTCATTTTGTGTTTATTGTTTATTATAAAAATCGATTACATTGACAGCAAAGTAACTGAGTTTCTGGTTATGAAACGAACGATGCGCAAAGTTTTCCTTACCTTTCTGTGGATCCTCTACCTTTGTGTACAAACAGCCAGACTTTCATTTTGTGTTTATTGTTTATTACAAAAATCGATTACAGTGACAGCAAAGTAACTGAGTTTCTGGTTATGAGACGAACGATGCACAAAGTTTTCCTTACCTTTCTGTGGATCCTCTCGATGATAGAGTGCCTACCGTCTATGGTCTAATTAATTCTACCACTCCACCACCACTACAGGCTTTTAGCGTCCCACTGCTGGGCACAGACCTCTCACATATGATCTCTCCTATGGTGGAGGTGGAGGATTTAGACCCGCCATTATGCTGCTCCAATGCGGGTTGGCCAGCTAACTAATACAGATAACCTTAAAATTGAGCTTTGCCTGGATAACCACGAGACTCGACGAGACGTCAGTATTTACTGTTCTGAACGATTTCTTGTTACTTATTATAGTATTTATAGTAAGTACTAGCTGTTGCCAGCGACTTCGTCCGCTTGGATTCTTATAAATCTCACTTGAAGTTGGAATTTCCGAAATTCCAGAAACACGTAATTCTTTATTTTTAACCGACCATACAAATACCGATTTTCATTGATATAACTCTAAAAATGACGGACTTTCATACAAATTTTCAGCTCCCATTTAACCCACTTGGGGGTAGTTTTCCAAAATCCCTTAAACTCGTAACTCTTTATTTTTAACCGAAAACCTAAATACCAATTTTCATGGATATAACTTGAAAAATGACGGACTTTCACACAAACTTTTATCCCCTATTTAACCCCTTTAGAGATGGAATTCGCAATAATCCTTTCTTAGTGTGCTCTTACGTCATAAAAGGAAGCTACTGTGAAATTTTCAAGTTTCTAGCTTCAGTGGTTTTGGCTGTGCGTTGATTGTCAGTCATGACAAGCTACTTTATATTATTATAGATAGATAATAGAAGATAGATATCACACTTAATTTTCCTAGAGATATCTAGAAGACTGTGTCAGCATCGTCCTTAGTTGCCTTTAACTTATATACAGGTCTCTTATATGGCATTCCATACACCTCTGTCTTCAGCGGTTCCCTGCGACTTACTTGATTTCAGCTAACCACCTAGTGGGGTTCTTACCAACATTAGATTTGTGGTGCGAGGTCACCATTTCAACATGTTGGGACTGCCATGTCTTCCGGTTTCCATTGCAATTTCAGCTTCGCGACTAGTTAAGCTGCGTCAGTTACTTTGGTCATTATTCTTCGTTCGCAAGTATGATTTTGTTGTCCAACCTTCCGCCCTCGAAGTCTCTCGAAGCTTCCATATGGTCTATATGATGGTCGCCTCAACTTCTGCATATTATAAATTCTGTTTTTAATTACAGATTAATAATAACACCTGACCTAGTTAATATAATACGTTTAGCGTTTATTTCGTTCCGTGAATTGGAATGACTATTCTTTAAACAACTGTGTATTCTGCGAATTCAAAAATTGTAAAGCACACAGTAAAGTACTGTAACGATCGCTTTTTAATTTATAATTCTCAATGCGAGTTATGACAAGAACTAGGAACATTATTCGTTTAATAGAAACTGAATTATGTTTGCATGGATCTGTTCATGTGAAAAACCAAACCAAAGGGTACCTACTACTTTTTATATTAATAGCGAGGAAGCGAGCAGGTGGGTTATCTAATATTAAGTTATTACTTGCCACCCATGAACATTTACAGCACCAGTTGCCAGCTCATGAGGAATTTGTTTATCCGTCACTTGAATAGCCCCATGGCCCATATTGTACTTTTGAGGGAACAAACGGTGGAAGCTGGTTCGATAGTAATTTGCGGTTGCGAGACTGAAATCACCTGGAAATGGAAGTCCCAAGCATCGAGGTAATGTGGATGGTGTGTGGATGAAAGTTACTGCGACGTAAGGAGTGAGAAGAAAACAGGGCAGGTGGTATCAATTCAAACAACTACAGAACAATTCCCACTGCAGAGGCGATAGAACACATAAAAAGAGCTCGTAATATCTTAGGTGCTCTAGGGACTCCAACGGGCATGCCAATTTCAGATTGTCGACAAGATGAATTGCTCGTTTTTTTATCTGGTCAAATGGAAGGATTTTCTACTGTTCCGGCCCATAAGTGAGAACTTTGTTTATTTTAGAATAGCCCGATATGTATTGTACGTGTATTGTTTATTATTTCTGTATAATAAAAACTCATACAAATATTATATTTACCAAGGCGATATCGAGAGAACGATTTAAAACATCTTTACTGTGTGAAATTTAAGAAAGCTGTATAGTGTGTGTTGTAAGTAGTAAGTACATAATATATTTTATGTTCTTCACGAAGAACTTCCTTGTATTGCTATTAGTTGGAAGTCACTTTGCGTCACTAAAATCTGTACGTCAAAAATATTTTTTCCATAGAAATTCTATTTCGGAAACGGACTGTCCCCAAAACGACAATCATTTCCACTGAAATAATTTTAAAATCCTGATGCTCCAGATATGTGATTTTCTACAAAGCGAATAACAATAATCAGTGCTTTCCGCAGATAGATGGTGTTAATTTAGTTGAGCATAAAACTTATCTTCACCATCGATGATCTTCACTAACTGGGCAGATCTAAGTACGAATACAGACTGATAAACCGCTGAGATTTTGCCCTAGTTCTTTGTAGGTATGCGTGGTAATCACACTAATATTATAAAGGCGAAAAGTGTGTGTGTGTGTATGTTTGTTACTCTAACATCGTAACTACTGAACCGATTTGGCTGAAATTTTGAATGGAGATAGATTATGACTTAACACATAAGCTACTTTTTATCCTGGAAAAATCCACAGTTCCCACGGGATTTTGAAAAAAACCGAAATCTATAGCTACAGCTATAGGTAGATTACTATTATAGCAAAATTCCTTGAACGTAGGTATAAAGGTTGGAAAAGGAAGCGGGAATGGGAACCGGAAATCCACGATTCCCTCGGGATTTGTGTAAAACCGAAATTCACGCGGGTGAAGCCGCGGGCAGAATATGTACTAAGTTTGATAGTACCTACATAAAGTTCAGACATTATTATAGTAAACACTAGCTGTCCGCCCCGGCTTCGCCCGTGGTACGTAATATATTATATCCTATATAGCACTCAGGGATCACGTACATATACAATGGTGAAAGAATTTTTGAAATCGGTCCAGTAGTTCCTGAGATTACCGCGTTCAAACAAACAAACTCTTCCGCTTTATTATATTAAGTATAGATTTTGCACAGCAGCCCAATTGGCGCCAATATTAGAGTGTTAAAATTTTAAAGCTTCTAGAAACATCCATTTTAAATATTTGATGAAAGTTACACAGAATTTCCGCATTTACAGTTTGATCTGCGAAAGTGGATCAGGCTATTTTCGTTCATTACTTTGGTTGAGAATTTTTTGAAGGCTATATCTGGATTTCTGGCTTTGGAAGAGAACTTTTGATAGCAATTTTCACATTTATTTGGGTGGTTTTATCACGATGTTAAGAATGATTTGATATCTACAAAAAGTGAGATACGCTAAGTAGGATGAAACATTTATAGTACAAGTCACGGCAAATAAGTCGAGCGGTGACCTTCAATGCGCAGAAGTCGAAAATGAGGTATCTCGGGTTGTGAGGGGGTCGCGGGGACGGCGTGGGGATCGTTCGTAAGCACTGATTAGCTCTCGCGGATCCCTCGTAAGCGCTGATTGGCTCTCCAATCGTATTGTGTCCCGCTCACTCGTACGACGTTGCGCGCACTTGAAGGTCACCGCTCGACTTACGTGCCGGGGGTTATAAGTATATTGTAATCTTTGTTTTGGATACTTAGTAGTAGTCGAAATTGTTTATGGTCATAGATCATGCACTTCTCACATTCATTCATTCACATTTCTTTTGGGTATTTATGTTTTCAATTTGTGTCTTTCAGTTACTTTAAGTATTTAACTTGGATTGAGCTATTCACGAATATACTAAGCACGTCGTAAGATAGGCAATTCATTGCCGAGGGCACATTTTCGCCTTGATCAGAGCTATTAGAATAGCAATTAAAAATTATACTAAGGCTGTGCGATGTAATTTCAGTGTAAATATATAATCCACTAGCTTTTGCCCGCGGCTTCGCCCGCGTGAATTTCGGTTTTTCACAAATCCTGAGGGATAAGTAGATTTCTGGTCCACTCGCCCCCCGCCGCGCGGCGGCGTACCGCGGTACCGCGTACGGCGGGCGCAGGCATAGAGATAATAATAATAAGTAGAGTAGGCATACCTACCTTCAAAACGTGCCAAAAATACACTCACACACGCACAATCCTGTAACATAAAATGGCGCGTGTTCATTGTGATGTCTCAAGTTGTGCGTGTGTGAGTGTTCATGTATACATTTTAGGGAGGCCATCTTAAGGGAAGTTGCAATAAAATTTCTGCCACGATCTGTTTTATTGTTATGTTTAAAAATGTAGTGTTGTCTCTTACACACTTATGAAAATTTTGATAAGCTTAAGCTATTTTCCGATCCACTATTTTCTATAGGACATTATGCCAAGTCCTCTTCTATAGGTTCATGGGCGCAGGGCGCAGGGGCGCGCGGCGCGGGGAGTTCCGTGCAGCGCGAGCGTCGCGGTCGGCCGTCACGCGCAGCGAAAATACCTATCAGGGCGTTTTTTACCGATTTCAACACAACTCCTTTTTTGAAAGTCGGTTAAAAAGTAGCCTATGTTACTCCTTGGTTAATCCTCTACTTGTCTGTGAAAGTCCCGTCAAAATCGGTTCAGCCGTTTCGAAGATTAGCCCGTTCAAACAGACAGACAGACAGACAAAAATTTTAAAAACGTGTGATTCGGTTATGGTATCGTTCAAATAACCATATGAGCTTAATATGTGGTAGTTATTTCGAAATTACAGACAGACACTTCAATTTTATTTATTAGTATAGATTCGGTCTTGAATGGTAACATGAAGTTAGTATGGAAAACGTAACACCTAAACCAAGAGATTTTAATTCAAAAATAAAAAAAAATCAACTAAAAAAATTGGACTTATTTCCTTTATGTAATTTTCACAAAACAATTTTGTTCGATCAACCTCGTGTCCCCAAATCTAATCGACCTAAAGATAGTTCTCAAATCCGTTTGCCCCAGACGGTGTGACCTTTTGAAAATAAACAGTAGCATCCGAAACGATTCCTAAAACGGGATTTGGAATTTAATATTTATATCTAGAGTTCTGTTTGCTAAATTGAGTGACCTTTCGGAATGGCGATCCAGCTATTTCCGTAGACGCCGGTTAGGAAGGCTATGTTGGAAACTGGGGCTATAGGATACCTATCTTTGCATTTATTTTTAACGAATATTTTTTTTATAGAATAATGTTCGGGAAATAATTAGAAACAAATAATTTTACAACATTTGTTGGTACCTACTTATATATTTTTTTGAGATTTTTCTTTACAAAACTAACACATTTGGGTGATGTGTATGCAACCTCTGCCTTTATGCCTATACAAGCAAAGGCTCATAAATATACCTACCTACACGAGCTAATATCAATCACGAAAATAAAAGATTGAAATCGGAAGCAATCCTTATGAAAAGCCCTACACTCGATCATGACTCGGAATTTACTTTAAAGGCAACCCTAATTTATCTTCGGATGTCCAATTTTATCAGCCCAGCTAAATGCAGATCCAGAATAAAGAGCCCTCGCCCATGATCCGCTATTTTATACGCTATATTCGCATTCCAGAAAGATCTTTTCAAATATATATCAGAAATATATTAACTACTGCGGATATCAAATCTTCATCATCATCATCATCATGATCAACCCATTACCGGCTCACTACAGAGCACGGGTCTCCTCTCAGAGTGAGAAGGGTCTTGGCCATAGTCTACCACGCTGGCCAAGCGGATTGGCAGACTTCACACACCTTTGAGAACGTTATGGAGAACTCTCAGGCATGCAGGTTTCCTCACGATGTTTTCCTTCACCGTTAAAGCAAGTGATATTTAAATACTTAAAACGCACATAACTCAGAAAAGTTAGAGGTGCGTGCCCAGGATCGAACCCACGACCTCCGATTAGAAGTCGGTCGTCCTAACCACTAGGCTATCACAGCTTTCAAATCAAAGATATCAAATCTTATTGGAACAATATTTTGCAGGATCAAGATCTAATTTCCATGACTGTTTAAGCAATGAATATTACTACGTAGAGAAGCGTAGCCTGGCAGAATGTCGCACTCGATTTACGTATAGTGTTATCCTTGTCTGCAGTAGTTTGTTTCTACGAAGTGGTGGGGTGTGGTTTAGGTATACCTACCTACTAAAAATAGAAATTAATATAGAATACACCTAGAATACGAAAATAATAGAAAACAGATAGGTAGGTAATAATGAAGGTAGTTTTAAAAGTATTGTCAAAACAAAGAAACATCCCATTTTCCAGATAACTATTAAAATTTCTAAGTATACATAATTAATTATTTGGTAAATCAACTAGTGTAGTAGTAGTGGTGTTATATTTAAGAACGCAATATTTTCTGCTACCTCCATGTGGTAGATAGTCATAACTGCAATATTTTATTCATCATTTCATTTAACGCTTAGATATTAAACTGTACTGTCACGGAATAACATATTATTATGTAAGCACTGTGTAGATATGCCTAAAAACTGTCAACTACTAAAGCCTCGGAAATCCCTTGTAGATGCGCTCCGAATGCCTCTAAAAAGCGCTTTCCTCTCAGTGACACTATGTTCGTACGTTGAATGCAGTTTCTTGAAAGACCCTGAGTATTCAATGACGCATACAATTTTTTACATACAATGTGCCCACGTATACTTGTTTGTGCGCATAAAAATGATTTAACATTTACTGATTCACAGTTGTGTAGACGAAAATTATAACTCTGTTGATTACGACGAATACTAATCTGCTAAGCAGTACTTACAGCTTTATGTCCATAGAGTTTCAACCTTATTAACTAGCTGTGGTCTTTCTTGCCTTTGACCAAAAGTAACATAGAAAAGATGATTTCCTAAGCAACCAACCCTTCTCGGTTGCATCAGGGATATTGCATGTGTCTGCATCATCAGAATACGTGAATCGTGTTAAAAAGGTTAAAAAATTCTACAGCGCTGAATTCTCCAGTAGCTACATCTATAGCCAGTCTGAAATCACTAACGAGAATTTATTGTTATCTTCAACAACGAATTCATTCTTTGTAGGGCAATAAATAAATGCCTTTCCGATAGACTCGGATAGCATTCGGTTATAAAAAATTCGTCAGCTGAATGCAATAGTTCCACTATCGACGCAAGAATGCTATACCTACCTACTACGTATGTACATTGTACAAGAGTCGATATGCCAGTTACATAAAAGTGAGAAATAGGTCACCTCAACTCACGCTTTAGAATATACAAAAGAATAAACGAGTTATAAGTACCCGCTGAAATAAATTATTATTATTCGCGCTCAGTGCTATATGGAAACTCATTATTCTCGTTTATACCCTTTCTGTTTTGTACGGGTGATAGATACATCTTTAGATTTGGAAGGGTTCATCACGGGTAATTAATGAATTAGGTGAATGAAATAGAAAATTCGCTAGCATTTTAGGGTTCCGTAAAGGTTCGGTAAAGGTAAAAAAATACCCTTATAAGATCACTTTCTTGTCCGTCTGTCCGTCTGTCTGTCCGTGTGTCACCACCGATTTTCTCAGGAACGGGTGGACCTAGCAAGTTGAAATTTATACCAGATACTAAGGTCTATGGTCCCTATTAGGTGTATAAAAATTAAAGTCCTGTCCACACAATAAAAAGATATGGGCAGATTTTCACGAAGACTTGTAAGTACCAAAATTTACCTTAATTTTCAACTTTTTTTATTTTTCGGAATTTTTCCTTTACTTGATGTATACAGTGTAAGACCTTGCTTTTGACCAAAATTGACAAATCTAGGCCAACCGGAAGTAGGTACCCTATAGGTTTTGGGTCGAAAACCTAAATGGTAGTTCCAGTTGACCTAGAATTACGAAATTTGGCAAAAAGCCAGGTCTTACAGCACAAATAAAGGAAAAATTCCAAAAACTAAAAAAAGTTGGAAATTAAAGGGTGTCCCCATACATACATAGTTGAGCCAATTAAAATAGACCTCTGAGTTGTATGAGTGCTCATACAATTTAGAGGCCTAGCTTAATTAGCACCTTACCTTTTAAGACAAACTAATGAAAAACAAATTGTACTTATACTTCTGGAGTACGGAACCCTCGGTATGCGAGTCTGACTCGCACTTGACCGGTTTTTATTTAAGTGTTTATCTATAGCGCGCGCCATACTTACAAAATTTCATTCTTATTCGTATGTTTAACCAGAATCAAAGTCACTGAAATTTTTGGTGGATGACTCGATAATTTTTAGCAAACTCCACGCATTTAACATCACAAGCCCTCCACGTTTATCGTGTATTGTATACGTAATACCTATGCCTACATTTTTCTTTATAGTTTTTTTTACAAATAAAGAATTTTTACTAGCTGTTCCCGTCATGCATTGCAGTACTAAAATATGGTTTTAGGAGCGCATAGAGGCATTACAAAGATCCATTTCTAAAAATGTAGATATTTTTGGCCAGAAATCTTCACGAGAGTATCTACACCCATTATTGTGGTCATACTCTATAGTTTACAAGATCAAACACAAAACCACAAAATGGATCAGGAGCGAGCTTAGCCATTAAATAGGTCGATTGTGTCTTTGAACCCTAGAGGATTAAATATTTCCAGCAAAAAAATACACAAATCCCCTAAAACACTGCATACTTATCATCGTTTTCTAGCAAATGATTCTCTGAATAATTTTCAAAACCCGCAATGTTTTGCAGCTCCACTCTAGTCCCGTACAAGACACAAGTGTAAATTGAAAATTTAAAAAACCCCCGACATTCGCCATTTAGTGGCGGCGGCCATCTTGAATTTGCAATAGTGCTATTCTACTAGTCAAGCCCTTTCATTTGATACCCATATCAAGGGAGTTGTGAAAAAATATATCATCCGCCATTGTGTAGCGGCGGCTATCTTGGACCGATTTTCATCAAACATAGCTAAGAACACTCTCGACTAATTCACCTTTCAAACAAAAAAAACCGCATTCAAATCGGTCCACCCGTTTGAGCGCCACAGGGGAACAGACAGACACACACACACACACACACACACGTCAAACTTATAACACCCCGTCGTTTTTGCGTCGGGGGTTAAAAACCCCAAGACGGGGTGGGAGCGAGCCTAATCTCTAAATAGGTCAATGGGTGGAGTCCTATCGATTGCCGGCACTCGTGCGGTTCTCGGATCGCTGTAAAACTGATCATGTAACCAGCAACTGCGTATACGCGGTAGCGGGTATAATTTTCTATCGAGGACTGGTGAAATTTTTCATTGGCTCAGATTAGGTTGTTCACCATTCTATTTAACCCCGGCGTCACACACAGCATTTGAACCCTTGTTTGAGCACATATTGTGTGGTATTTGGGTTTATGTAGTCGCTTACTTTCAAGAGACATGACAGCGTCTTACACCCCACTACAGAGCACGGGTCTCCTCTCAGAGTGAGAAGGGTTTTGGCCATAGTCTACCACGCTGGCCAAGCGGATTGGCAGACTTCACACACCTTTGAGAACGTTATGGAGAACTCTCAGGCATGCAGGTTTTCTCACGATGTTTTCCTTCACCGTTAAAGCAAGTGATATTTAAATACTTAAAACGCACATAACTCCGAAAAGTTAGAGGTGCGTGCCCGGGATCGAACCCACGACCTCCGATTAGAAGTCGGTCGTCCTAACCACTAGGCTATCACATTAGGCTGCGATTACATTAATCACAATAACTTTGACGACCTCCCTGGCGCAGTGGTGAGTGCTGTGGTCTTATAAGTGGGAGGTCCTGGGTTCGATTTCCGGCAGGGACAATTTGGGATTTTATAATTTGTAAATTGTCTCTGGTCTGGTCTGGTGGAAGGCTTAAGCCGTGGCTGGTTACCCTCTACCAGCAAAGCTGTGCCGCCAAGTAATTTAGCGTTCCGGTACGATGCCGTGTAGAAACCGATCAGGGGTAGTTCCAACCTCTTCCAAGTTAGCCCGCATCTTAGATCAGTTAGTTAGCATCTTAGACTCCATCTTCACTTACCATCAGGTGAGATTGCAGTCAAGGCATACACTTGAAGTTGAATAAAAAAAATTAAAAAAAAAACTAAAAGCACAATAAGTAAAATAGGCGCTTCTTCCCTATTTATTTGCCCGGCCCATTACCACTTCGGCAAAGTCTAAAATCAACCATATACTGCTGATAGGTATATCAAAAATGTAGATTTTATGTAACCAGGATACGCAGTGCCCTACTTCACCCTTTGTTTATATTGTCATAGTCGTAAAATTTGGATAGTGCGCCAACATAAAAGTTTATGTATTATTTTACTTCTCAGTAAAATTTTTATTGGGGTAGTGTCTCTTGCATTTGTGGTTTTATCAATATTTGTGGTTTTTATATAGTAAAATAGGTAGTTGAGATTCCATCTTGGCATCACACGAACACTTTGTGTGGAAGCAATTCAAATATCGATTATGGGCCGCGGTTTCACTTCTGTTGATCTCGCGCGCCGGCAAGTTTTGTGCTCCTATAGTAAATTTTATCCAAACAAAAACATTTCATGTGAATAATAAGGCCAACTTCCTATCAAAAAGTTTCGGCCATTAAAAGTACTGATATCAAAAATTATGACCAAGTCCTTTGCTAGGCTCGATAAATGAAACCATACAGTTTTAGAAGGTATATCTTCTTCGATCACCCTCAAGCTGTCATACCATTCCTAATGATCCTGTTAAAATATTTTGAAATAATTTATGTCTTAGTAATAACACTATAATATGAAGCTCATTTGGGACTGAGAATAGTTTTATTGTTTTCAACTTGACAACATTTTTGCACTCCTTTGAATTTGTTTAATTTAAAAAATGTTGCCAAGTTGAAAACAATAAAACTATTCTCAGTCCCAAATGAGCTTCATATTATAGTGTTATTACTAAGACATAAATTATTTAAAAATATTTTAACAGGATCATTAGGAATGGTATGACAGCTTGAGGGTGATCGAAGAAGATATACCTTCTAAAACTGTATGGTTTCATTTATCGAGCCTAGCAAAGGACTTGGTCATAATTTTTGATATCAGTACTTTTAATGGCCGAAACTTTTTGATAGGAAGTTGGCCTTATTATTCACATGAAATGTTTTTGTTTGGATCTCACTCCTTTTTTCTAAGTATTTCAAAGTTAATGCAATAAGTATAATGAAGTCTTTTTTCTCTCTTACGCTTCAGTATAATTAGGAATAGAACCCTATCACATTTTACGGTCTGATTAGATGTGGTTTAATCTTCAATACATAGTATAAAACAAAGTCGCTTTCTCTGTTCTAATTGGGTGAATTTTTATTTTGTTCGTCTGTCTGTCAAAATCACAGATAACAGAAACTCCACTCTAGAGTATTTCCACTCAGTGGTCAGTTGCAGAACTTAGAACCATACGGCTTAACTAAGAGAAGATTTTGAGTATTTGACTCTCATTAAGTTTAATGAATAGTATTAGATATTAGTGATACCTAGTAGCCGGAATCAACAGGACACCAAAGTCTCCTCCAAACCTCCAAAGTCGGCCACCCATCCATTTCCTGACTTGGGTCAAGGTTGCTTATCAAAATTATTGAGAAAATCGCGCTTCTGGTTTTATTGGCAAAGACGAATCTCAAACTACTGGAAGGAACGGGCTTAGGCACACAGATAGCTATTAATGTGGCGTACGACATCCGCAAAGAAAGGATTTTTGAAAATTCAACCCCTAAGGGGGTAATATAGGGGTTTAAAATTTGTGTAGTCCACGCCGACGAAGTCGCGCCAGTGACTTCGATAAAAAAATATACCTCTTGGCGTTTTATTATTTACCTACACTTTACTTTTTATTAGAACTCAAGACCAGTAAGATTGACCCCTTGCTAGAAAACTTAAAAAGTCACATCTCCCTAAACAGTGCACCGATTTCGATGAAACAAGAACCATATATAGCTTCGAATAAAGTAAAATACATTTATTAAAACAAAATTAAAATTTGCTCAGTATTTTTTGTGTGATGTGGGAACAGACAGATTTTTATATATCTTTGAATTGGTCAGTGTCTGATGCAACTTTTGAACATTTTTCGATTTTTTCCTTCATATACACACTAAGACTCATCTTCTTACCAAATTTCAACATTCCACATATACGGGAAGTGCGTCATAATTTTGATCAGTCAGTGAGTAGGTCTTGTTTTATGTGATTTTCAAACCTCTGTATCTCAGAAACGGTTCAACTTGAAAATTTGAAACTTTCAATTTATCATCACATCCACGAGTTTAACTTATATTTCAAATTTCGTAGGATTACTATCCCGCGAACCAGAGTTATGAGGGGGGTCAAAACAGCTCGAAATGGATCGTGTAAATATAATATTCTGCTATACTCCACAAGTAATAAAGTTCGTAAACTAAAACCCGACAACGCTTAAAAATTTAATAACAATTTAGTGTGCAGAAAGCGCGAGGCGAGCAGCTAGTGGCGCCATCTGTTATGTCTATCCAAAACTAATTTAATAATCTAGAAAGTCGCGCAAAGGTCATTTCTCGAATTTTTTCGTAAATAAAATGTAGCCTACGTCACCCGGGCCATAACAACGAATCAATAGACACCTCATTCATCAAAATCTGTCCAATAGTTTAAGCGCTACGGTGGTACACACAGAATTTCATACAAAAATCGGATACAAACATACATACATATACATAGACTGCTAAAATCATAACCCTTCCTTTTGGCTTTGCCGTCGTCGGGTAAAAAGGTAGCTTTTTATGAAGACACACGGCGGATCCACGTCACAGTTGTACGTTTGGTATTACAGTTTACACGTACAGTGTTCCGTTGGCTTGGTGCCATGTCAGCTGTCCTCACGCGTCCACTCACGATCTTATTATGCGTATTTTTATTTATAAAATGTTTGTTTTGAATTATAATCACAATGTTATAAGAGCACGTGACTTCTCCAGAACACCCACCAATACCATACGTAACTATTTCGATTTCTATTCCTATATTTTACGAGTATTTAATAAAATATGAGTTTTGAGTACCTATTTGTCGTAATTTGTAATTAATATGGTCCGGCAGCCGAGGAACAAATTTTTTAGTGATTATTAACACGCTGAATCTTCGTGAGTTATAGATTCGTTTCGACGAGACGACTAAGTTTTTTATCTATGAAAATTCTCGATGGAGGTAGCTACTCGAGTGCGCAAGTATTAGGTAAACATTTCGATTCGCTCGGGTGGAAATCGTTCCACTGAATTGATAACACAAACTGAAATGAATACAAAAAATTTGCTGGTTATTAATAATAATATATTCTACAGCGTTCTCCACTTTATTTCCAAATAATGAGGTCATTAAAATTACTTAAAATTTTCAAATTTTAGTAGGTAGGTAGGTACAGTAAGTATTTGAAATAATTAATTATGTTTCAGGTAGAGTTGCACCGTTCATATCTCCGGCGGCATATTGATGAATTAATTGCTTAATGCTCTGTGAAATTACCTCGTCACGACACTCGGTTACCGGCGTAGACGTGCTCGCTAGGTTGTTCCCATTAGCAGATTAATACCGGCGTTATCGCTCGGTATAAATCATAGTCGGGCAGCCCTGGAACAAAATTTTTAGTGATTAATAACAAGCTGAATTTTCGTGAGCAGGTTCGTTTCGACGAGACGAACAACTTTTTTATCTATGAAAATTCTCGATGGAGGTAGCTAATCGAGTGGGGAGGTGTTAAAAATTTTGATTCGCTCGGGTGGGAAATCGTTCCACTAAATTTGTAGGACTATGTAGCCATTTCATTATACAAGTAATTACTAAGCGGCATACAAAAAATCAGCTAGTTATTAATAATGTTTAATCATTTTTATAACCTCACAAGCGGACACCCGCGACTTCGTTCGCGTGGATATTGGTTTTTGAAAATCTCGTGTGAATCATTTTGTTTTCCTTAGCTCCTTTGAGCTCATAGCTTGCTAAAATCTGTTAAAAGTTCACTGGCGGATGTTTAGGTAGATCAAAATGTAAACATCCGCCAGTAAAAGTCCCATCAAAATTGATCCAGCCTTTTTGAGATTACCCGGTAATCTTTAAAGTATATCCTTTCTAACAAAAAAAGAATGAATGAAATCGGACCACGCGTTAATGAATTACAGCTAAGTACACATTTTAACTTTCATCTCCTCTCCCAAGGGAACCGTGCTGAATTTCGGGATAAAAAGTATCCTATATGTTACTCCGTAGTATGAACTTAAATCATACCAAGTTTCATTTCACTCCATTCAGTAGTTTTTGCGTGATGCGCGCACAAACATACAGACAAACAGACAAACAGATAAACAGACAAACAGATAAACAGACAAACAGATAAACAGATAAACAGACAAACAGACAAAAATTTCAAAAATAGCTTTTTTACGTTCTATTGCTTATCCCTAACATCCCGCAGTTATTATTTTGCAAAAATCTTTAATGTACAGATACGGCAAGTCTACGATTTTATTATATGTAATATGTATAGAATAGATAGAAGATAGATTTTAACCTCATTTTTTGGAAATATTCGGAGTGGAGGACACTGTAGAATATTATTAATAACCAGCTGATTTTTTGTATGCAGCTTAGTAAATACTTGTATAATGAAATGGTCATATAGTCCTACAAATTTAGTGGAACGATTTCCCACCCGAGTGAATCGAAATTTTTAACACCTCCCCACTCGATTAGCTACCTCCATCGAGAATTTTCATAGATAAAAAAGTTGTTTGTCTCGTCGAAACGAACCTGCTCACGAAAATTCAGCTTGTTATTAATCACTAAAAAATGTGTTCCAGGGCTGCCCGACTATCATATTATGTAGACCTAAGTTGGCTGCTAGACTCAATATCGCATCAGATTTATCGTTCGCCATGTATTGTGACAGATTCTTTTTAACCCCCGACGCAAAACGACGGGGTGTTATAAGTTTGACGTGTCTGTGTGTGTGTGTGTGTGTGTCTGTCTGTTCCCCTGTACTGTTCCCATTCAAAACGGGACCGATTTGAATGCGGTTTTTTTTGTTTGAAAGGTGAATTAGTCGAGAGTGTTGTTAGCTATGTTTGATAAAAATCGATCCAAGATGGCCGCCGCTACAAAATGGCGGATTACATATTTTTTCACAATTCATTTAATATGGGTATCAAATGAAAGGGGTTGACTAGTAGAATAGCATTATTGCAAATCCAAGATGGCCGTCGCCACAAAATGACGAATGTCGGGGGTTTTTTAAATTTTTTATTTATACTTGTTGAAAAATTGAAAAGTTCTAACTTTTAGACAGGATTTAAAGACCCCTCTGACATTTATTTTTAGGGTCGTTGATTAAATTCTTAATTTTATAACACCGATTCAAAAGCTTGCAAATTTTGGTTCGCCACTCAAATCAAGGCTGTGATTTGTTCGTAAATCTTGAACGCGTACTCGGACACTCGATAAATCTGAAGAGCAGAAGCATTCAGGGTCGTCTTGGAGCGGTGGAAATAATGCGCAAGCCCACCGCGACTGATCCACACTTGAATGCTAAAGTATGGCATGCATGGGCGTCGCCAGGTAGGGGCAGGGGGGGGGGGGGGCCGCTGCCCGCCCCCTAGAGATTTGAAAAAATATAGATATGCTATATTTTGCATTCAGTATCTAAATTAAACCTGGCGCAAATGGAAACGAGGTCAATGAAAAATTCTAATTCGAAAATAAATTAAAAGCTCGTAACCAGCTTCAAAAGCTCTGGGACTGTACCAACGTTACTTTGTACTTTTCCCATACTATAATATCATCAACTTGCCCCCCCCCCCCCCCCCCCCCTTGGCCATCGTCTGGCGACGCCCTTGATGGCATGCCTAGTGATATATAGAAGGAATAGTAACTTTCTAACTTTCCTTTTAACTCAAATTTCTGAGTATTCAGGTAGCCAAGCGCTCATCATGCATGTAAATTACAGCTTACGATTTGCAAGATATTATACACTAGCGGTCCGCCCCGGCTTCGCCCGTGGTACATATATAGCCTATAGCACTCAAGGATCACGTACATATCTAACGGTGAAAGAATTTTTGAAATCGTCCAGTAGTTCCTGAGATTAGCGCGCTCAAACAAACTCTTCCGCTTTATTATATTAGTATAGATAGGTAGGTAGATACTTGTTGTGAATAATGGTCCAGCATGTTACGCTACATCTTTAATGTGCTCGATTTAGCCTCCCTTAATTAATTACTGAGTAACTTGGTGCTATTGAAATCAATACCCTAATTTATTAGAGTATAGATTTCAATAACAACTAAGTGCTTTACGTAATGAATTGATTGTTAAATCATTAGCATAGGTAATTATGTAATGCAATCGCAATCAGAATTGATTAAGATTTTGAAAGTTCAAGCTGAAACCAACGCATGATTTAAAAATAATGAAAGTTATAAAAATTACTAGAGGATGCCCGCGGCTTCGCCCGCGTGAATTTCGGTTTTAAACAAATCCCAAGGGAATCGTGGATTTCCGGTTCCCGTTCCCGCTCCCTTTTCCAACCAAATCTACCTATAGCTGTAGCTATAGATTTCGGATTTTTTAAAATCCCGTGGGAACTGTGCATTTTTCCAGGATAAAAGTTTGCCTATGTTTTAGCATAATCTATCTCTATTCAAAATTTCAGCGAAATCGGTTCAGTAGTTGCGGCGTGATTGAGTAACAAACATCCAAACATCTAAACATCCACACTTTCACATTTATAATATTAGTAGGATTTCGATAAAACTAAAAACGAATTGTGACAAACGTTCTAAGATCTCTGGACTCTGATCAATTTTGTGCTACTTATAAAGTTGAAACTTATGGGAACCGGTAATACATTGGCAATTGCCCTGATGCTGCAGATGTTAATAGCCTGACAATTTTCGATATATTCCATCACACAGTAATTTATTTCAAAAACCGCTGCACGAGCACGATTTTAATAACTATCAATTCTAAAATAAATCGACAGTTAAAAATCATCTGACATACTGAATTCGATATTTTATAGCAGATGCTTCCGATTAATAACCAACCAATATTGCGGTGGACTACTTTTTACTATATGAACATCAAAAATTAAAACAGAATATTATGAAAATATATTTAATCTGAACTATACGTCATGTATAGTTCGTTCGGTAACTTAGTGTCGGTACAGGCGCAGGTGCTCTTAGTATTCTGCTTTTATTTTTATTACTTTTTTTCTGTTTGTAATTTTTTTTCTATTCTAACAGAATCTCCGAATAGTCTGCCAATCCACACTTGGCCAGCGTGGTAGACTATGGTTAAAATCCTTTTCATTTTGAGAGAAGACCCGTGTTCATGATAATATTATATTTTATGTTTATGGTTATATTGTAATAAAATACGAATATAAAAAAATATAAAAAGGAAAGAGAATTTTAATATAAAAATATGAGTAAGTATAAAACGCCAAAACCTCTTGTACCTGTACACCCCACGCGGCATCTTTTGAAGTCGCAGGCGGTCCCTTTGACAAGACGCCGCGCGTGTCGAGGCGGCGCGATCAAAGGTGACCGTAAGAAAACGAACAGACTATACAATTGTATATGTTTATTTATTGTGAACAATCCCCTTAAATTCACTCCATAAGCCACACCACAATCCAAACAATGAAAGCTAGAGAAAGTCCGATTTCTCAGAGTCCGAAAGTTGATCTTGGCTTATGACAACAAAAGACAAAAGTCGGGAATATTCACCCGAGCCAAAGTTATTTTATTATTAGCCGAAATATATTCATTCACAAGGTCTTTAATTATTTATCTACTAGAGGACCCGGCAGACTTCGTCCTGCCCGGTGACATATCGACATCGGCGCCACCTATTGAGACCCAGTAGGTTACCTGTACCTATCCGGTAATTGTGTTTTCAAACCATCCAGGATTGAAATATACACAATTTCATCCAAATCGGTCCAGCCGTTTAGGAGGAGTTAGATGACAAACACACGTACGGAAGAATTATATAGGTAGAGTCATTCGGGGCAACTGTGCGCACTTTTGTCTTTCGAGCCATGCTGTGTTTTAAATAATAAAGCTAACGAAATCAAAACATATTTTTTAGATAGAGCATTTATCTGGCTATCAACGAAAATAGAAAACTAAACAAATTAAAAGTATATCTTTTGGCAAAAAACAATTAAAGAGAGAAATTTGGAATGCGTTCACTTGCCCCGTATTGCGGGTAACCATGCGCAGCCATACGGGGTAAGTAAACGCATATGGGGTAAGTGAAAATGAGTGAAGTACACAAACAATTATTATAGAGCCCAGCTTTTTGTTTTCATCCATTTCCTTCTAATGAACTACAAACTCTTCTTCTGGTTCATTATTGAATGTTTGCAACCCATTGAACTGGAGCTTCCCTCAGTTTAAGTATTTTGCGCAGACAGGATTAACTTGTTCCAATGGCATTTGCAGCACTTCTCTTACTTTTCCAATTTTGGATAATCACTATAGCCTTAGCAATTATTTGTTGTTCTGTAACTGGCATGGGCGTCGTCAAGGGAGAGCCGGTAGGGGCTGCTGTTCCCTCCTAGATATTTGAAAAGATATAGCCAAATGCAACCAAAATTTAGCCAAAATATAACCAAATGTTTACAAGTTTTTACTCAAGTCAAGTCAAGAGCTTGTAACACTTGCTTTACAACTTCATAATCTCTCGATTGTACCTAAGAATCATACTTTTCCTATCTTCGATATATCAACATGCCCTGATAGCTGGCGACGCTCTTGGTAACTGATGTTAGTTCGGGTTTTTCCTAACATGATTAATTTTGTTCGTGACATGATGATACCAACATACAAAATAATGATGCATACAAGAGGTGTAAGACGCATAACTTAACCAGCAAATAATTATTATTCATTCAGTCATTATTAATTTTTTACTAAAATATAGCTCATGGGGGTAAGTGCACACCTGCGCACACTTACCCGCGCACACTTTCCCTAGGGAGCCAAAATACAAATTAATGTTAACACTGGTTTATGCAACAATCATAATCTCAATATTGTTGCTCACATATCTACAAGAATATGTTCATAATCAAAGAAAACATAACTGACCAGTATCGAATCCAAAACTTACAAGTGACAGGATTTGTCAAAATGCCAAAAATTACCGATGAAACTAGTAAATTTAATTAATTGCGAATAAAATGTTAACAAAACGTCACACGGCACAATGTTATGTCAAAACTAGTTGGCCACTCCAGCGTCCTTATTTCATCCAAACAAACCCCCCCTCCCCCACACGTAGTTACAGAGTTATACGCGATTCGTTCACTTACCCACTGCGCTCGGTTACCCCGAACGACTCTACAGTACCCTTAGTCTAAAATTTTATACTCTCAAAAAGTTTTGCGTATCGTTTGGTCACGCGTTTTGCTAAACGGATAGTTTTTAAAACTCAAGTGGTAGTCCATATTGTGAAAATCACGTATGAAAAACTAGACGTGTAAACATGACTCGATCGGAAAATGATAGTTTTGGGGCAGTTATTCTCTCTCTTCTCTCATTCGCAAAAAAGTGCGACAGATATACGCTGGCGTTTTATTGAATTTGACATTAGTTTCTTCGTTTTTTGACGTATATTTGACAGAGTCATAGTGACAGTTCATTACGCAGACTATGTTATGTAACTCTATGGTAATTTGTTATAGACAACTAAACACTTATTTCTAAAACAGGGCATACCGTTAAAATTTGTAACGTTAACTCAACAACAATTAACGATAATATAAAAACGGTTGTCAATATTTAGCGGTATTTTTGCTTCTTTTTGCGTTAAGTAAATCTTTTTAACGTTTCTATAATGCTAATTTATGTTTATTTTACTGTTGCCATAATAACTTTTAATAACGGCAATTTTGTGTCCTTAAGGGACAAGCTTAAAATCTTTAAAGTGCCCATGTTATTCGAAAGCTACGTGAAAATGTTTACCGTTAATGATTAATCGTAAAAAATATTTTAATTATAGGGATGTGAGTTATGAATTTGAGTAAAAAAATCGATTAATTAAAAATCGAGGATTCACTTTTCAATATTAATCGATATAGGAAAAATCGATTTTTCTTAAAAGAAATAATAGTTTTTTGTGAAAAATTTGATTATTTATATTATCCGAACAAGCTGTATTTTAAGAAAAATTAAACGGACTTCAGTCCAGCAATCTCAATTGGTGTACCTACCTACCAATCAAAAATATTAATGGCATATTTGTACATTTATGCATGTAACTTCGTACATAAGAATGATAACTGGAGGTGTTATATACTAAAACCTTTTTGAATGTATGTAAATTACGATAGTGAAAAAATCATCAGAATCGGTTCATTGTTTTTTGAAATATTGTTGGGTTTTTGTCAAGAAATTATCAATAGCAGCCCCGAGATTGGAAGTTCGAGTCCCGGATTGGACAAAACAAGGTTTTGTCAGTTGTGTTTGCGCGCACTATAACATCTCCTACATCGTTGACTAGCTTCCTTTGGGATTGGCCACCGTGGCCGATCTCTACGTCTTTTGTCAAGATTCATTCAGTGGCTGTGCCGTCAGTTATCCGTCAGTTATCTTTAACTGACCGACAGACAGAGTTACATTCACATCCATAATAGATATGAGTAGGTATTTATGAATTTTGAGTGACGACAAGGACCTATGCAAATAGTCCAACTGCAAGCCTATAAAGTTACTCACACGGAAAGACGGAAGATCGTAAGATTTGTCGAGTAAGTAAGAGAAGTTGTAAGATCAGTTTTCAATACCGACGCAAATTATCGCGTTGCACGTAATTTTTCTGGTTCCATCACCGTTGAAATTTTTTTGATGTTGGTTAAAAATGCCTGCTTTTCTATAAATAGTAATAATATTATATTATCAACTAGCTTTTGCCCGCGGCTTCGCCCGCGTGAATTTCGTTTTTTCACAAATCCTGAGGGAATCGTGGATATCTGGTTTCCGTTTCCGCTCCCTTTTCCAACCTTTATACCTACTTTCAAGGAAATTTGCTATAGTAATCTACCTATAGCTGTAGATATAGATTTCGGGTTTTTGAAAATCTCACGGGAACTGTGGATTTTTTCAGGATAAAAATAGCCTATGTTTTAAGATAGAGCATAATCCATCTCTATTTAAAACTTCAGCCAAATCTGTTCAGTAGTTGCGACGTTATAGAGTAACAAACATACAAACATCCATACTTTCACATTTATAATATTAGTAGGATTTATCAAAACAAAAATTGAATACAATGATAAGTATAAAACATAACCAAAAACATTTTATTAACTTTAAACAATAAAAAAACTAAAAATAATATCTGCCACAAATCATATTATTTGCCATGTAACATTTTATTAGAATCAAAATAAAATGAAACTATAAGTTTAGTACAAGAAATAAAATAGCAACCTTTTGACTTCAAAATAAAGTATCTACAAAACAATTTTTTTTAAACTTTAAGTCTAAACAAGAAAAAAAAATTGTTTCCACAAGTATCAATTAAAACTTGAAATTAACTTAAATTTTTAAATCGATTCTATCGAATGATAATCGATTTGATAATCGAATCGATCGAGATGAAAATCGAATATCATTAAAAATCAATTTTTAAAAATCGATTATTGTCAAACCGAGTGATCGGTTTTGTTGGCAATAAGTAAGATTATAAGTTTTTGTAAAATAAGTATTAAGAAAAAATTAAAAAAAAAATGATTATTATAAAAATCGATTATTTTCACATCCCTACTTAAATAAATTTTTTGTATAATATATTGTATTGATAACAAAATTATTAATTTATGTTATAGATCGACCAGAATCTTATGAAAAATAGGGAAATTAAATTTTGTAGTAAGCAACACTAGGTTAACTCGGCTGCCCTAGTGATAAACAAAGTAATTACATTCAGAAAACCTTACCTGGGATCGTTTCACGAAACGAAAAATCAAGCAACTGCATTTTAAATACAAAAACAAAGTAATCAACATCCAATTACTTTGTTTTTGTGTTGTGCTTGTTGTTTACTTGGTTTTTGCATTTATATTCCGGGTTAGTGTGTGCAGTTACTTTGTTTGGGCAATTTAAATTTCAGTAAACGGTTCAAGTTATTTGAAATACTAAACTGTGGTAAAAAACTACTCGACATAAAACTTTTGTTAATTATGCAAAAAGTCAATTTCACAAAAAATTACAGTTTGTTTATCGCTAGGGCAGCCGTAGTATTGCTAACCTTGGAATTTCATTTCCCTATTATTCATGAGATTCTGGTCGATCTATAATTGATATTTTTGTAGATTCTATGAGGTATCAAAAATGCTAGAACCCAGAGTCAAACTTTAAACTAGTTATTAAAAAAATTTAGTATGAGTAGTTATCATAGATAATACACTACTACCTGCTATAGATGCGAAACGTTGAGATGTATTTAAAAGTTTTTCCTCCACCGTCTAAAGATGGCGTTAGTATTGAAACCACATTTAGGTACCAAATAGACCGATAAATGGCGCTTTTCGTACATGTCGACCTTGGGGGCTCGGCTTATAAATAATTACTATTCAGGGTAAATAAATAATCCGTTTTAAAATTTAGATCGATTTTCCTTTAAATATAATATTTTGGAAAATAACTCTAAATTTAAAAACGGATTATTTATTTGTTTTTTAATTGAAAATAGTAAAAATGAAACACAAAGTATTTATTTTGTTTTATATTTTGTATGAATGTTATAATACATATAAGCATGTTCTTTTATTAAATCAATTTTTTTAACATTGTAATTTTACCTTTTAATATTTTGTTTACCCCCATACACCAACTGTGAAGTAAGTATTAGTTTAATAGTCAATGAAATAATGAATAGTTTAAGTTTAGAAAAATGCGCTTTACATTTAGACAAGATATCAAAATTACAATATATTTTTATATCCTTGAGTTGTTAAACTTAACACACTCTTCCAAGATTCAAACTTTTCCTTGTGGGTATACTCCCATTTAGGAAATCTATGCAATGTACCTGAAAAAATGAAGAATTGGTCACAATCTTGGATGATATGGATATCATTGGATTTTTACGTGGGATTTAAGTACCTACATAATATAGTATAAAATTTATACAAACAAACTTACCATCAACAGTACACCCAAAATAAAATTCCGTTCCAATAGTTCCGAAGTTCCGATTTTTTAGGCATTTTGTCAAGAAACCGAAAATAGATGCCAGGTATGTCGTATATATCAGGAAACAGAAATAAATTTGCAAAGTCGGGTAAAATCGTTTGGAGAAGAAATCACAGAGTCCATTAACAGTCCCAAGTCATCGTTATAAACAAAAACCACTATTAATAAAACAAAGAAAATGAGAAAACTAATAAATAATGCACTGCAAATAACCGTTGAAAAAGTTTGTAAAACTTCAGTTTTTGACACTTGATTTAATTGAACTTTGACAAGTGACGGATTAGATAAGCATCAGGCGAACATCCTGCCATCTAGTTTCACATTTAAACAATTTCTTGAAAGTTGTACCACCCCGGACGCTAGAGGTCACTCGTTTATTTAAAAATTTTCGACTTCGAATTTGTATGACAGTTTCATCCCCATGGTAGTTATGGTGGATTTATGTCAAGGTTATCTGTGATTTGTGTAGAACAAAACAAAATAAAAATGAAACTTTTGATTTGTATCAATTAACACCCCATCTCATCTGGGGATCATCCTCGATAGGCACCTAACAATGAAGCCAGGCTTCATGATGACCAACAAGCAAGGGCGGCCCAGAACTCACCCTGCTGCGTGTGAAGAAGTTTACAAAACCTTCCACCCAAGACTAAAAAATGTAACCACACAAAACTGCTGGTTCAGGCAAGGGAATCCAAAGAACGGCGTGCAAGGATACCAATGCATTCATCTTTTAACGAGGAGTCTGCGGTCACAGTGTCTTCATCCAGCGAGTGGACCATAAGACTCCAATGCTAGTGAACATATTATGTGTTGTAATCTCAGAGTTTAATGAACGTACTTATTCAGCGTGTTCTCACTTCTCAAGTGCTTTGGATTTGTTAGGGGTTGGTACGATATAATATTAATAAGTCTGGAATGGTAAAAAGTGGATTGAAACAAAACTATCAAGACGTAATGTATGTTCTTTCATTAAAAACAAATCTTTTTTCTGTTGGTTAATGTTTAGATTCATGAAATATCCTTTATATTTCATTTAAATTATATATTCGTAAAATTTTTGTTTCTAATAACAGTGTATGAGCAATTGCTAAGAGGTTACATAATAGTACTAAATTATATAAATTAATTTTTAGAATGGAATTACCTTCTGCTAATTATATTTCTAGTTTTCTAACTGAGTGGCATGAAAAAACTTTTCATGCCACTCAGTTAGTGGCATGAAATGAAAAGAAAAGAAATTTTTTCATCAAAATTATCAATATGTTAAAAAGTATCTTGATCTTTACAACAATAAGGGCCTGTTTCATACCTTCTGGTAAGTGTCGGACAGCCTAAACATAAGTTTTGTCACTTTCTTACTTTGTGTCAAGTGACAAAGACAAAAGTTGTGACTAAGCTATCTGATACTTATCATAAGGTGGTGAAATAGGGCCTTCGTATGAAAATTCAAAAGTTTATT
Source organism: Melanargia galathea (assembly GCA_920104075.1). Lineage (NCBI taxonomy): Eukaryota > Metazoa > Arthropoda > Insecta > Lepidoptera > Nymphalidae > Melanargia > Melanargia galathea. The sequence continues at coordinate 4,390,905 of OV049855.1, forward strand.
CTTGTAAATCCTGTTTACAAGGCAAAAAGCACATAATTACCTATTCAATACCCCGGTGAGTTGATACATGCTGGCTTATGTGGGCATATAGAGTCTAATTCTATCGGTGGATCTAGATATTTTTTGTTGCTTAAGGATGACATGTCAAGTTAAAGATTTATTTATTTTATTAAACATAAAAATGAAGTTACTAAAACAACATTTACAAAGTTGCATAAAATTAATTAAAAATCATACTGAAAATTCTGTTTTTGAGAACTTTATATAATATTTTTACTGTTGTTGTAGTATATCATATTATTTAAATTAACATTTTATTTATTTTGTTACTTTTACTTTTGTTAACCTCAAATGAATATTGTAATTGTAAAATATATAATGAATAATATATTAAAATTAAGATACATACTACAATTTATACAATATCTATAATATAATAAAACTGTAACAGATCCAATTCTGTACATTGAATATATTTTGAAAATTTTTATTGGAGGGCACTCTATAATCGATACTGAAGCCAAAACTGCAATTTTTTTTATTTTTGTCTGTCTGTCTGTCTGTCTGTCTGTCTGTCTGTCTGTCTGTATCTTGGCCGCGCATCACGCCGAAACTACTGAATGGATTCAAATGAAACTTGGTACGATTTGAGTTTATACTCCGAGGTAGGACATAGGATACTTTTTATCCCGAAATTCAGCACGGTTCCCTTGGGAGAGGGGATGAAAGTTAAAACGTGTATTTAGCTGTAATTCATTAACGCGTTGTTCGATTTCACTCATTCTTTTTTTGTTAGAAAGGTGGTACTTTATTTATTGTCCCGTAAATATTTCAAGGTCATAGGTTTTTTAGTTCAGAAATGACAGACATTACAAACTTCAACATTGGGTTCATATAACTTGGGACCCAGATCTTTGAACGTACGGCTTATTTTAAACTGGTGTGCGTTTAAATTTATGTTTGTCGGTCTGTCTATTTGTTCCAGCTAATTTCCGAAACCGCTGGATCGATTTTAATGGAACTTTCAATGTTATAGGGAGTAACATTTAGTTTATTCGATCTTTTATAAAAACCTATATCTACGCGAACGAAGTTGCGGGGATCAGCTAGTATACAATATATTAAGCAACCAAAACAAATTAGGTATAATTTGTTTTGGTTGCTTGATAAATAAAATTATATAATTCTATAAGTTTGTATGTCTGTAAGTTTTAAGTATTAATAGTAATAAATAAATAAATAAAAGGTTTTTACTTTATTTGTCCCCGGAATGACTTATTAAATACCATTATTTGTAGTTATGTCAATATATTATGGCAAAGTAAAATAAAACAATAAAGATAGTTTTATGTATTTATAGGTATCTACTTGACTAGATATACATATTTAGTTACTTAATTTTATTAGGTATTTAATTTGTTACATAATATATTATCTTAAAGTCTGATTTACACCCGCCAGCTGCAGATATTGAGGACTCTGACTAATTTTCAAAGACTTGGACACTGAAGACAGGCGACAGCTCTAGCTAATGCTCTAGTGATGTGCTACCTGTAAATATTAATAGTTTAAGTTTAATTTTAGCTTCAAAAACAATTTCAATGAGTAGTAGGTATTTCTGAGGTTGAAGAATCCTAATTAATTAATAAGTAGGTAGGTAGGTTAAGATACATGAGGTTAAAATGTAATTGTGTTTAGGATATTGAAAATAGGTAGGCAAGTTGCATGTACATAGGTAAATGGCAAAGTATGCAAATGATACTTAGTCAAAATATCATTTAAATAACTTCTATGTACCTATCTATATACTTTTTTAATATAAAAAAGCTTGTCCTGACTGACTGACTTGTCAACGCAAAGCCTAAACCACTGAAGTTAGAAACTTGAAATTTTGACAGTAGATTCCTTGTATGACTGCCCGGCACACTAAGAAAGGATTATTGAAAATTCCATCCCTAAAAGGGTTAAATCAGGGATGGAAGTTTATATGAAAAGTCCGTCATTTTTCAATTAGTAATATCCATAAAAATTGGTTGGTTAGGGTTAAAAATAAAGACTTAAGTGATATATAATTATTATTAAAAATTTCACCCCAAGAAAGGTAAACTTTACTATTATATAACTATTTTGTACGTGTGCTTTTCACCTAACTCCTCCTTAATGGCTGGACCGTTTTAGTTGAAATTTTGTGTGTATATTTCAATGGGTTCCTGGATGTTTAGAAAATACAATTGGTCCCGGTAGGTCGCGCTGCTGTCAATTTAATTTGCAAGTCTTTCACACCTACACTTTAACACCTACACTATAGGGATTTGGGAATTATCTATTATTATGAATTCATATGGTAAGTACAAAGCATATACTGTCTCATTGAACTACATGTCCCAGCTCTTTAATCCTGATGTTGCAGGGATACTAATAAACTAGGGGGATTTGGGAATTAATTCATACCTATTGTAGATACCAAACATAGAATGGAAGAACGTCAATCCAGTTTTACACATTATGGATGATAAATTGTAGGTGATATAAAGTTCACCGGTTGTATGAGTATGAAGACCCAAGACTTTGTCTACGTCGATTAATACAAATATTAATCCACGTAGACAAAGTCTTGGGTTAGTAAATACCTAGGTACCTACCTACTTAAAAAGTTAAAAATATTGAAACTGACTTTTTCATACAATTTTGGGGAGAGAAATGTATCTAGGTTTCTGTCTTTGTACATGAATCAGCGAAATAGCGAATCATTAAAGTAAAGATAGAAATTTTAACAAACGAAAGTGCCTACCTATCTACTCATGTAATAAGCGGAGTCAAAATAATATAGGTAGGTTAAGTATATTGTAGCTATACTCATAGTCATATTATGTCTTAATGTATAGGTACTCATACCAAATGATTTGACTGTCTTACCTTTCTCGACTTTGTTAAATTCTTCTTTCACATTGAGAAAACTCTCTTTTAGAGCCACTCTTTCTAGAGGGGTGGGTCACTCTTCAAACTGCATCCACACGTAAACCGCGAAGGTGTGATATGCGTGGCGGCGGTCGTCGGCGAAGTTGTTACTTCAGCTACCCAAAGTCACTCTAGAAGCCTAGCAGGCCACCCAAGTTGCCGAGGACTTCTTGAATTGAGGCTGGTGATCCCAGGGTGGGTTACTCTTACACTACACAAGTGGTTCATCCGAGAAACACAACACAAACAACACCGCGCGCCGCGGAGGCTTTTCCTCATCGCAGTGGTTAGCTTTCACAGCTTCCGTGATCATTTTCCATACCTCCGTGGGCAAAACAACATAATATCACCGAGCTCTCACGGATTTTTTTCGGTGAGTTTCAATTTGAGTATCGAATCGTGTATGAATACGAAAATGACGTCATTTTCGAGTTTTGAGGTGTCAAAGTGGTGTATTAGACTGCGAAGTAGCTATACTTTTCGTATTTGAATACGAACTACGTCATCATCGAGTAAATTTCTCGATGATGACGTAGTTCGTATACGTTTTCTTGAGCACGCGTTCGCAAGCGTTCGCATGATTTTAATTTTGCTATTTGCCGCTTGGAGCGCTGGCTGTAGATGTATGGAGAAGCTCGCACTCGATGACTCGAAGAAGTATACTATCATATTTAAGACTAAGGGTACAGGTGAGAGAGTTTACCGTATCGACGCGACTGAATGTTTGACAGCTACGAAACCCGTGAACATTTTGTATGGGAAAATGTTTTGTCTTTTATTTTACTTTTTCGTCAATTTTTCAATGTTTTTAATACTTACTTATTCTGCTATTCTGAACGGAGACAAATACAACAAATCAATAACCATGAAAATCGCTCCACCCGTTCTCGAGTTATACCTAAGTGTTCGAACTAACACGACTTTGTTTTTTTTATAATATAGGTATAGATTGTTTAACACCTTTCATCAGAATACTGTACCAGGCGTGGGCTATTCCTAAAGATTTTTTCAGATGGTTCCATATCCCCAAATATTTTTAAAATCTATCCGAAACACTTTAAAAACACTCTATTTTTACATATAAGTGATCATATCATAATCCATTAATCCTAGTATTTTGATCCGAACCCACACATCGAAAGCATAAAATCCACTATCCAGCAATCTTTCACCGTCGTCATTTTAGCGGAGCCGATGATGTAGACATTGCTAATCAATCATGGCAAACAAGGCCGCCGATTGACGGCAGTCGACAGTTCGCGTGCTTTTCCACACTAATATAACCCCATCATTTATTGATTATGGGGTAGGGCTGGTTGGAATGCCGCTACATTAGAATAATAAGAAGCGAAATGTGAACTATTTTACCGTAGTGGGGAATAATAATTTACCTGACATTCGCCTACACTGGTTCTATAGACAAATTCCGTTTAGGTACGTTCATGAATTACTTGTAGGTGTTTCTCTATGTTATCTCGTCGTCGTCGTCTCAACCAATAGACGTCCACTGCTGGACATAGGTCTCTTGCAAGGATCGCCACAAAACACGATCTTGTGCCGCCTGACTCCAGCGGCTACCAGCGACTCGCTTGAGATCGTCTGTCCATCGGGTCGGGGGTCTACCAACGCTTCGTTTACTGGTGCGAGGTCGCCATTCAAGCACCTTGGGACCCCAACGTCCATCGGTTCTTCTAGCAATGTGCCCCGCCCATTGCCACTTCAGTTTCGCGACTCGATGAGCTATGTCGGTAACTCTGGTTCTCCTGCGGATCTCCTCATTTCAGATTTGATCCCGCAGGGATACTCCGAGCATAGCTCTCTCCATCGCCCGCTGAGTGACCCTGAGCCTTTTAAGTGTTTTTTGTCCACAAATTTTCATTTTTCTTCTTTTGTTCACATTGTTCGGAAAGAAAATAAAAAAGATTAGATGAGCTAAAGTACATATATTAAAATTATGTCACATCACACTAAATACACTATATCACACTAATCACACTAATATTATAAAGGCGAAAATTTGTGTGTGTGCTCTTTAACGCCACAGCTACTGAACCGATTTGGCTGAAATTTTGAATGGAGATAGATTATGCCCTAACTTAACACATAGGCTACTTTTTGTCCTCAAAAAATCAACAGTTCCCACGGGATTTTGAAAAAAACAAAATCTATAGCTATACTTAGCTATATATTACTATAGATTACTATAGTAAACTTCCGTAAAATAGTTAGAAATACAGAGGTTGGAAAAGGGAGCGGGAACGGGAACCGGAAATCAACGATTCCCTCGGGATTTATGAGAAACTGAAATTCACGCGGGCAAAGTCGCGGGCAGAAGCTAGTAATGAAATAAAATTATTAAAACATCAACGGTACATAAGGAAACTTAAGTTTTCTTCACATCAACGTTATCTTGATATGACGCATTATCTATGACCTCTATTCATCTGTTGCTATCGTCCATAATTGAAAATAAGCAATACGCATAAATAGAATGGAACAAAAGTTGAATAGAAAAAATCGAGTTGAAACACAAGATCATCGAAAAGGCCAGAAGTTAAAACTGCCAAAAACCGGTGGATTGAATACTCATTTCACCTAACCTTTAAAAGATGGAATGAGGAAAGGTTGATTGACAAACTGGATAATAAAATATTCAAAGCATCTTCAAACTAAGCGGGATATCAGGAGCCACACAAGGTAGGTATGTTAGAGGCAGCTTCTCGCCTATCAACACCAACTCTTGGTTTAGAAACGGTAACGGTTAATTCTGAATCAGCAAACCTCTATCTTTCCTAGAAACAACGCCATTCTCTGGCAGAAACGCCGAGCATTAGCAATTAGGCTACGAACAGTCTATCAAGTCATATACACCATTGACTGTTCGCATTTAGTTTTGTATTTTAATCTACTATATAAAAATAAGTCGGGTTTTCCTTCCTGACGCTATAATTCCAGAACGCACGAACCGATTTCCACGGTTTTGCATTCGTTGGAAAGGTCTCGGGCTCCGTGAGGTTTATAGAAAAACACGCGAACGAAGTCGCGGGGGTCAGCTAGTCATAATCTAAATATATGAAAGGAAAACGGGACTGACTGACTGACTGACTTATCTACCAACGCACAGCTCAAACCACTGGATGGATTGGGCTGGTTGGCATGCAGTTAGCTATTACGATGTAGACATCCGCTAAGAAAGGATTTTTGAAAATTCAACCCCTAAGGGGGTTAAATAGGGGATGAAAACTTGTATGAGATATGAATCGTTACAGCTCGTTAAAAATAATTATAAAGTGATAGTCCTTTGATTTCCATAACACAACCCTCTCCTAAACTTGTCTATAGGTTGCAGATTCGCAGGAAAAGATGTAGTAAAGGCGATGTGTATTTGGCGTTTTCTCAAAAAGAAAGGAAACCCGGCTGGTGTTCTAGTTTGGTATCCCGTGTCAAGGTTTGGAATCCAATTGGTGTTGCTTACTTTTATGGCTATTCTGAGATGAAAAGCACTAGCAACTATTCAAAAGAATCTCGATTCTGTAACTAAATTACTAAAAAAGTAGTAATAACGTACAGTAGAAAGGGCTATAGCTACAGATTATGTACGAATTGTATTAAATGAAAGACGAGGAATAACTTCAGATGGTCGAGTGCTGACTGTGCCTAGTCACTTCAGCATTTTATTCGCGTATCCTCATTAAATAACACAACACACTGAGCTTTCCATTCAGCGCTTCTATTATGAGAGCGGCTTCCCACTAACTAAAATTATAGTCGAGTCGCGGCTTCAATGGTGTTTCTCGCATAATGAAATATACACTCGTAATAATTATGTGTCTCTGCTAATAAACAGATTTTAATTGAAACAAACATACCTATACTTTCACTATTTTAAAATACTTTGAAGGTTCGTTAAAGATTTTTCTGTTGATATTGATAATAGTGACTTTATTTTATAAAATTTTATTGAAATTCCAGTAATTTCTTAAATATTTTTTTTTATATAAAATTTAAATTTCTTAAATAAAATTTTATTTTTTTAAATAATATTTACGGAAGGTTTTTTTAATCTGAAGATATTTGGAGTTAGGTAAGTATCCTTACGTACCAATATTGTAAGTAATATTCCAACTTGTGTCTGTCTAGCTGACTTACGCGGGCCACGGCATAATATGTACGTATTAAGATTTAGGATAAAACTATTGACAGTAATCTCTTTATTAGGTACATTATTTAACAGAATACTGTTCAAAGTAAAACGGGATCAGGAAAAAATTACGATACCCTAAGAAGTGTGTAAACACGTCAATCAAAGTCAACGACTGCTTGATAAAGACCTGTTTTTGAAGGAAAACAATTATAGCGACACCGAGTAAACAGTTTAATCGCTCATTTTGTGGTTAAACATCAATTCAATTAAACTAGACTGAAAAACAATATTCAGGAAAAAAGATGTCAATATTTACTTGTAAAATAACTTATGCCTGCGACTTTCTGCGGAGTTAGGTTTAAAAATACCGCGGGAATCTTTTGTTATACCGGTATAAAAGTATACTATGTCACTTTCTTATGTCTAACTACCTAGATCCATGCAAAAAATCACGTCGAGCTCTCTGTTGCGGCGTGATCGGAGGACAAATACGTTAAATGCCCCCGGCAGAGACAATTTGGGAATTTATGATTTCTAAATTGTCTCTGGTCTGGTGGGAGACTTTAGTCGTGGCTAGTTACCACCAAGATCAGAAAGAAGAAGAAGACCACCAAGGCTAGTAACCACTGAATAGGTAACCTATTCAGTGGTTACCACCTTACCGGCAAAGCCGTGCCACCAAGCGATTTAGCGTTCCGGTACGATGCCGCGTAGGAATCATGGGTAGGTAGGTAAAGGTTCAAATCTGCCATACATCTTGCATCTTAACCCGCTTCTATCTTAGACAGATCGCAATCAAGGGCTAACTTGTAGATGACAAAAAAAAATTGGTTGTCTGTAAAGTCGGTTTACGGCGTCATAAGAAAACCAATAGAGATAGATGCGTCACAAGCCGAACGCTTAGACATGGCTTAGACCGATCGTGCCTTCTCTATCGCTTGTTCCGCGCTCACGCTTGCACGCGGTACGTGACAATGAGTCATGCTTTTTCGTGCGTGTAGCTGGCGTTAATTGAATTACGTTATCACGTCAAAAAAAAACAATAGGAAATAGGTATGGATTCACAATTTACGTAAGTTGACCGCCCTAGGCGACACATAGTCTAGTCAATGTGAAAATAGGCCGGGACGCGTGGGAGCCTTTTATTCCTTTGTAAATAAAACTCTTTAGATGCTAAAGCGTGGTTTCTATTTCCCTAGCCATCAGCTATCCAAGTATAAGTAGCTTTTATTACAAGTAGTGTATATGGATAGGTAGTAGATATAAATTTGAGAAAACAGTTGCTTTAAGTAGGTATTTTTGACGTGACAACGTTACTTATGCAGTTGTCATGTTATTTTCAATATCAGTTAAATAGACATTGCATTAATATCTACGTACAAGGGCACTATAGATCGACCAGAATCTCATGAAAAATACGGAAATGAAATTCCAAAGTTAGCAACACTACGGCTGCCCTAGCGATAAACAAAGTAACTGACATTTTTGTGAAATTGACTTTTTTGCATTAACAAAAGTTTTATGTCGAGTAGTTTTTTTACCACAGTTTAATATTTTAAATAACTTGAACCGTTTACTGAAATTTGAATTGCCCAAACAAAGTAACTGCACACACTAACCCGGAATATAAATGCAAAACCAAGTAAACAACAAGCACAACACAAAAACAAAGTGATTGGATGTTTATTATTTGTATTTAAAATGCAGTTGCTTGATTTTTCGTTTCGTGAAACGATCCCAGGTAAGGTGTTCTGAATGTAATTACTTTCTTTATCACTAAGGCAGCCAAGTTAACCTAGTGTTGCTTACTACAAAATTTAATTTCCCTATTTTTCATGAGATTCTGGTCGATCTATATGACTTTTACAACTTAGGTTAACACACCTAAGAAAAAGCTGCACCGTGGGTTGCGCAAGTCATTATGTATAATACCTTATACCTACTTGGTTAAGATTAAGTGTAAGTTGCAACCCAAAGTGGCTATTTTTCTGTGGTCTGATTTATTTTTAACCGCCTCCTTACTTTAACCAAATTACACGGTGCCCCGTTCATCGTTCATTTTTGCGGTGAACGATGCACGATACGATATTTACTATGGCAAAGTGCCTGTGAACGATGAACGGTCGGTGTTAAGACGGTTCATTTTCGACGATTCACCGATGAGGCCTCGAAAGTGAAAGCAAAAATCTCGAAAAATGAACCGTCTAATTTGGCCTGCTAGTAATTTATGACAATCGTGTAGTATTGACAAAGAAAGTTACCCTAGCATTGTTCACGTGACAACCTTCAATTTCTACTCGAATAGTGGGAGGAGTTAATTCTATAGCCTCGTAAGTCGTAGGTAGCTTAATGTGACCCAGAACATAACTTGCACACTTGCAAAAAAAATTGTTTAACACAGAAAGAAAGAAAACAAGAAGTTTGTTAAAAAGTAGCAGACTATAGGAAAGGGAAACAAAAGGCCGTATACATTGTATAAAAGTCAGATAATATCCGTATACATTGTATAAAAGTCAGATAATAATCACTACATAGTATAAAACAAAGTCGTTTTCTCTGTCCCTATGTCCCTATATCCCTTTGTACGCTTAAATCTTTAAAACTACGCAACGGATTTTGATGCGGTTTTTTTTAATAGATAGAGTGATTCAAGAGGAAGGTTTATATGTATGATAACATCCATTATATAGTGGAGAAATACTGTTATTTTTGAGGTTTCTAATGTGATGTCGTAAATTCACTACATAGTATAAAACAAAGTCGTTTTCTCTGTCCCTATGTCCCTATATCCCTTTGTACGCTTAAATCTTTAAAACTACGCAACGGATTTTGATGCGGTTTTTTTTAATAGATAGAGTGATTCAAGAGGAAGGTTTATATGTATGATAACATCCATTAAATAGTGGAGAAATACTGTTATTTTTGAGGTTTCTAATGTGATGTCGTAAATAATTACATTTTTTCCGCTTACATTGCAAACGCAGGCTGAACCCTACGAGATTTATCAATATAATGTACTAAGTATTGTACACATTGAAAAGGTCTATAGAAAACTCCGCGATGGTATATGTCTATCTCTTATGGATATCCCACAATAACATTTTTTGTCATTTACTTTTTTACGACAAATAATGGCTAATTTTAGAAGAGATTTTAACCAATACAGCATAAATCCTTATCTAATTAAATACCTTAAGTACATTGTTGATTTATTATAGATCTATATGGCCCTTTACAGCATATGATTTAAATGAATATTTTCGAAGATATTACAGATTTAAAAATTGCGGGACATAGACTTTGCGCGCGGCGCGCGGTTCCAGCCGGCCGGGGCGGCGATGCGTAAAGTTCTCCTATAGCATTTTGAATTTAGCAGCGATCGGACGCGTATGCTATCGAGTATCGGAGCTTTCTAGCGAGGAAAATAACAATCACACTAATATTATAAAGGCGTTATTAAGTTATTAAGTTTGTGTGTATGTTTGTTCCTCTTCTCCGCCGCAACTACTGAACCGATTTGGCTGAAATTTTAAATGGAGATAGCTTATGCCCTGACTTAACACATAAAGTAACTTTTTATCCCAGAAAAGTATTCCTGTAGGACTAAAATAGATATAGACCTCCAAAACGCCACAGAGGGCGCTGACTGTTCTTAGGTAAATCACGCTCACATAACCCATTATTGCAATACTTTGCTGTGTAGCATGCATTGGCAACACATAGGCTACTTTTTATCCTGGAAAAATGCACAGTTCCCACGGGATTTTGAAAAACCCGAAATCTATATCTACAGCTATAGGTAGATTACTATTATAGCGACCTTGCTTGATATTTTAAGTATAAAGGTAGGAAAAGGGAGCGGGAACGGGAACCGGAACTCCACGGTTCCCTCGGGATTTGTTCAAAACCGAAATTCACGCGGGCGAAGCCGCGGGCAGAAGCTAGTATTATATAAATGTCGATGCTTTCATTAAACGTTAGCTTTGTTAATGCCAGTTCCAATTTACGTACGTACGTACATATCGGATTACTGACAATATCGACACGCTTAAAATGTTTCGACATTCTCTATTGAATTCATATTTTATATTTTATGCATTCGTGAATGCATATTCACATTTAAAAATGTCACCGGTTATTGGGATGCCACATTATAAAATGGCCGACAAATACAATTTTATTAAGGCGTGGACAGACATGCAACGCTTCCAATGTAAGGATTTCATATTTCGAGGAATTGCAAGGAGTAAGTATTGAGTACAGAGCGCGTATAGGAGCCGATCTAAGGCTGGTTTTATTCTCACGCTGATCGTCTTCGCTGAGAGTTAAGCGGGTTGTAGGTTGGTTTTAGTGTCACGCTGATCGTCGGCGCTGATAAGCCAGTATGGTTGCTATAAAAGCGTTTTAGAATAACGCCGACCGCTCAGCGCTGACGCTCGTCAGTGCGACAGTAAAACGCTGGTTATGCGCGCCGAACTGTCAGCGCTGACGAGCAGATCTCAGCGCTGATCGTCGGTGCTGACAGGCCAATATGTATGGTTGCTACAGAAGCGTTTGAATAACGCCGACCGCTCAGCACTGACGAGCGTCAGCGCGAAGCTATATTGTTCATTGCGACGGTCAGCGCCGACCAACTATACGCGCCAAATTCTCAGCGCGGATGATCAGCGTGACACTAAAACCAGCCTGATCGTTACGACGTCCTGACGTGCTGCTGCCGTCGCTTTTTATAACTTTCTAGTAACGAAGGATAGTGTCTACGCGATAGTGGATGGTAAGGAGCATGATTTGGCTCCCGATGCGTAGCAACAGTATAGTATAGCAACAGTAGTATGCGTAGCAACAGCCCACAAAAATTTGAAGGTAGTTTTAAAAATAAAGTCATAACTGCTTTATTCCAAAATTTATTTTAGGGTCGATTATCTTATTATTGTTGAAATTACTGAACTGGTGATAAGTGTTAAACATATTATTTGTACATTTTAGTGTTAAACAATTTACCTATTAATAAAATTGTTTTTAGTTTAACCGTTCTATTTACTTAAATGTTTGGTTCAGTGTTTATTACCTTTAGTTATATTTTAATTGAAGTAAATAATGAGAGCAATTCGATCGGAATATGTAAAATACGCGCTTGTGAAAACATGTGAAAAATGTTGACACTTTATCAAAAGCTGGGCGTTGCATGTCGGCGTGTTTAAACTACGTGCCGGGTTAAATGACACGCTAAAATTGTTTGCTCATTCGGTATTAGTGGTATACCTACCTACCTACTAGTAGTAGGTACTGTATGTGTCCCGTAACCGCAGTTTGAGTATTGATTTACCGTTATTCTTTTCCAGGGTTTTACATTGCGAATTTAACGCTCCCTCTCCCGCTTTGTTCTATTAAAACTTTTTCTAGTACAGTGCCCGGAGTAAAATGAACATGACATCGCGTTACGTATACGGACGAGAATACAACTTCTTTGTATGGACGGACATCGTGTAAAATGACAACTTCATATTAGTTTGGAATGGATTAATGCAATTTCTACCGCTGTATTTTGACAGCAGTCAATTTAAATCACCTGTGATTGGCTGACACTCTTTCACAGCTCACTAACTTGGCTAAAATCACAGACATCTAATAACACAAGTAAAGATCCTATGCGTACCTAGTTGCAGCATGAAGCTAATAAAAAATTTATTTTGATATCATTGGACCTTGTTTTAACTTAAAAAATCGTAAATTTTAGGTACTTAAGTACTAAGTGTAAAATTGTTTAAAAATATTTCGCAAAGGTACCTTCGTTTCATTGAAACTAAATGCATTTTAGAAGGTACTAGTTCTAGACATAATTCACCTTTGTTCGCGAGTGTTTATTCCGTCCTTCCACCTTCCTTTATTCCGTCTATTTTTATTGTGAAAATGGAAAAACTGTGTATTTAAACAGACGTTTTTCTCTTTGTCCTTTTCAAGTAAGGATTTGCGCAGTGTCCCGTTTTAATGTTTGTTGTGAAGAAGTGAACAGTGAAACGAGAAATCCTCTGATCCTCTGTTTGGAATAAGCCCTTTGTGACGTACACGCTAATCACTGGATGTATCATGTACCTATGCGAACGTATTCATGACTAGCGGTCTGCCCCGGCTTCGCCCGTGGTACATAATATATAGCCTATAGCACTCAAGGATCACGTACATATCCAACGGTGAAAAATTTTTGAAATCGGTCCAGTAGTTCCTGAGATTAGCGCGTTCAAACAAACAAACTCTTCCGCTTTATTATATTAGTATAGAAGTATAGATAACAAGTATAATGTCGTTATCTGGCTAACAATTCTGAAAATTCATAAACTCACACCTGTTTCACATCCTTGTGATAAGTGTCGGATAGCTTACTCTCAATTTTTGTCTTTGTCACTTGACATAAAATAAGAAAGTGACAAAACTTACGTTTAGGCTATCCGACACTTATCAGAAGGTGGTGGAACAGGCTGCAAATAATTTAATTTAAAGTTTAATGTACACTTAAAAAGGTGGTCTGCAAAGAGTAAAATAAAATCGTTTTTTTGTTTCATTGAAACTAAATTTTTAATTAAAACTAAGGTTTTAATGAAACCTTTAGTTATTTTACCAGATAAACATGCCAGCGAACCTAGCCCGGGCTTTTTATTTCGGGAAATTAAAGAATACTCACGGAACTAACGAAAAACGGAACCTTAATCGACGTGGACGAAGTCGCGGGCATCATTTGGCTAAACGGCTTTATATTAAGCTAATCGTTTTAAAACTCAGATACTTACCGTCCTATTTTTCATATTATGATACCTACTGGATATTCAAACTAAAAATTTTAAGTGTACCTGTACATTGTGTTACTGGATGTCAAAAGTACGGAATCGCCTGAATATTCCAAGGCGTCCTGTCTCGTCTAAAATGCGACTGAATATTTTATGTCGCGCCGACGACGGCGTCCGCCGTTGGAACAATATAAGTACAACTTATTTATTTGTAAGCATAGATTAAAGAAAACACTATACACTATTATTATTATATTATAACATTCCTTGCCAGAAGTCGGTAGTTGACAACTATTAAGGCCAAATTAGATGGTTAATTTTTCGAGCTTTTTGCTTTCATTTTCGAGGCTTCATCGGCGAATCATTGAAAATGAACCGTCTAAACACCGACCGTTCATCGTTCACAGGCACTTTTCCATAGTAAACATCATATCGTGCGTCGTTCACCGCAGAAATGAACGATGAACGGGGCACCGTCTAATTTGGCCTTTATTGCTGTCGGCGCATATGACGTACCAAAATTCGCGTAGCACGTCTACGCACCAGGCAATTTTGGAAAGTGGTCTGTCTCTACGCTTGCTACAGCCTGCCTCCTGAATTCCCGATTGTCTACTATAACAATATTATGTAAAAGTTGACCAGAATCTCATGAAAAATAGGGAAATTAAAGGACATGGCCAATTTCTGTATGGGCGTGTGAACTTAGTGTACATCAATGACTTTTGGTGTTATAAATTCGTGATTACAAGCACATTAAATTGCTATAAATATAAAACTCACCGAACTTGTCATTACAACAGACTAGACGTAAACGTCTACGAGTATAGATTACGACAAAAAATTCAGATTACGATTAAAAAACTTAAGGCGCTTTAAAATAGCGAACAGTTGCGAATTATTACGGTAAACTGATATGGTTTTAGTAATAAATAGGCATTTAAACAAGGTAAAGGCACACGAGTAGATAGGTACAGAGGGGAAGCTTCTACAAGCGGCCCGCTGTAGGTACACTCACACATATGCGCACGTTTGTCATCCAACTTAGCCGGTTGGAGGACAGAGCAGGCTTCCGTGAACCGTTGGTGAGCGTACCTACAGCGGGCCGTTTGCGTAGCTTTCCGCTCTGTACCTATCTACTCGTGTGGTAAAGGTCACCTTCTCACCGGTCGTATTCTTTTTATTGCAAAGGTTGTTTACAAACACAAAATAAAACAAAAGAGTAAAAATAATTACTTATTTATTAGAGAAAATAAATAAAAATATTTTGTTACATTATAAGTAGTATAACCCCCCGGCACGTAAGTCGAGCGGTGACCCTCAAGTGCGCGCAACGTCGTACGAGTGAGCGGGACACAATACGATTGGAGAGCCAATCAGCGCTTACGAGGGATCCGCGAGAGCTAATCAGTGCCTACGAACGATCCCCACGACCTCCCCGCGACCCCCTTACACCCCGAGATACCTCATTTTCGACTACTGCGCATTGAAGGTCACCGCTCGACTTATTTGCCGTGACTTGTACTTATATCTTAAATGCCTAGATAACTCAATATACATTATACAGGGATGCAGCGCTAGTGTTAAAGTGACCGACCGACCGTGTTTGAAATAAAAACTGACAAGTTCAGAGAGCATAAAAACTACGTATTAATGTATCTTTCTATTTTTAATATTTAATAAATATTTACTATGTTGTGTACGTGGAATGTACTTTTTTGGCCATCTCATTTAAATTCCGGGTTAGTGTGTGCAGTTATTTGTTTGGGCAATTCAAATTTCAGTAAACGGTTCAAGTTATTTGAAATATTAATTTGAGGTAAAAAACTACTCGACATAAAACTTTTGTTAATGCAAAAAAGTCAATTTCACAAAAAATTACAGTTACTTTGTTTATCGCTAGGGCAGACGTAGTGTTGCTAACTGTGGAATTTCATTTCTGTATTTTTCATGAGATTCTGGTCGATCTATACGTGTATTTGCTACAATTGTTTGTGATGATTAGCTGAATTTATGATATTCTTGCTGCAAGTGTATTTTAGCCAATAGCGAGAGAGTGCCGCCCAATCAGAGGTGAATGCGATCGTCACACACATCATTTTTAGATAATCGACCCCCGTTGAGCACCGTATCTCTTATGATAACTTAGTTATAGATCGACCAGAATCTCATGAAAAATAGGGAAATTAAATTTTGTAGTAAGCAACACTAGGTTAACTCGGCTGTCCTAGTGATAAACAAAGTAATTACATTCAGAACACCTTACCTGGGATCATTTCACGAAACGAAAAATCAAGCAACTGCATTTTAAAGACAAAAACAAAGTAATCAACATCCAATTACTTTGTTTTTGTGTTGTGCTTGTTGTTTACTTGGTTTTTGCATTTATATTCCGGGTTAGTGAGTGCAGTTACTTTGTTTGGGCAATTCATATTTCAGTAAACGGTTCAAGTTATTTGAAATATTAAACTGTGGTAAAAAACTACTCGACATAAAACTTTTGTTAATGCAAAAAAGTCAATTTCACAAAAAATGTCAGTTACTTTGTTTATCGCTAGGGCAGCCATAGTGTTGCTAACTTTGGAATTTCATTTCCGTATTTTTCATGAGATTCTGTTCGATCTATACGTGTATTTGCTACAATAATTGTTTGTGGTGATTAGCTGAATTTATGGTATTCTTGCTGCAAGTGTATTTTAGCCAATAGCGAGAGAGTGCCGCCCAATCAGAGGTGAATGCGATCGTCACACACATCATTTTTAGATAATCGACCCCCGTTGAGCACCGTATCTCTTATGATAACTTAGTTATAGATCGACCAGAATCTCATGAAAAATAGGGAAATTAAATTTTGTAGTAAGCAACACTAGGTTAACTCGGCTGCCCTAGGGATAAACAAAGTAATTACATTCAGAACACCTTACCTGGGATCGTTTCACGAAACGAAAAATCAAGCAACTGCATTTTAAATACAAAAACAAAGTAATCAACATCCAATTACTTTGTTTTTGTGTTGCGCTTGTTGTTTACTTGGTTTTTGCATTTATATTCCAGGTTAGTGAAAGCAGTTACTTTGTTTGGGCAATTTAAATTTCAGTAAACGGTTCAAATTATTTGAAATATTAAACTGTGGTAAAAACTACTCGACATAAAACTTTTGTTAATGCAAAAAGTCAATTTCACAAAAAATGTCACTTATTTTGTTTATCGCTAGGGCAGCCGTAGTGTAGCAACACTACGGCTGCCCTAGCGATAAACAAAGTAGACAAACCTTGGAATTTCATTTCTCTATTTTTCATGAGATTCTGGTCGATCTATATCACTTATGCACTTTACTCTGCATTGTGGCACTTTGGCTGTGTATGCACTTTGACTCGTTTGTAGCTCCTGCCTACACTTTTGTGATATGAAAATAGACGTGCATCTTTCCCACTGTTCCGAAAAGCGCTTGATGAAACGCACCGAAATAAAATTACCTACTGATAAATAGCTGGATGAAGTTAGGTAATATTTTTAAATGACTTAATTGGTCTTTATCGCTTCTTAGCTTTAGGTTCCTTAGCTGTTGGTACTTTAGTGACATCGTCAGGGTTCTCTGCAGCCTTCTTCAACCTCTTGGCTATGATATATCCTACTAATATTATAAATGTGAAAGTTTGGATGTTTAGATATTTGGATGTTTGGATGTTTGTTACTCTATAACGTCGCAACTACTGAACCGATTAGGCTCAAAGTTTGAATGAAGATAGATTACGCCCTGACTTAAAACAGGCTTTTTATCCTGGAAAAATTCATAGTTCCCGCGGGATTTTGAAAAACCCGAAATCTATATCTACATTTATACGTAGATTACTATAGCAAACTTCCTTGAAAGTAGGTATAAAGATTGGAAAAGGGAGCGGAAACGGAAACCAGATATATCTACGATCCCCTCAGGATTTGTGAAAATCGAAATTCACGCGGGCGAAGCCGCGGGCAAAAGCTAGTTGTATAATAAATATGATAATAGATTGTATTTATTCTTTGTAATTTTAACTTATGTGATCAAAACTTTATCTCCCATGTATCAGTTCTGACAATACAATAAAATCCTCCAATTAAAAGTGTTTAGACCTAAAATTTTATTTATTATATACTTATCGTTCATAAATGAGTAACTGCCAAATGAGCTTTATAGTTTTGCTTAGCAAATGAATATACTAAACAATAAACATCCGTTATGTCTAGACGCTAGGTACTAATCAATACTTACTAGGAAAGGAAATATACGACCTTGTTCGTCCTTCACCTTTTTACCGTCGTACCACAAGGACCTTGAAGTTTTGCACCTTCATCAAATAATTTATTATTAATATGATACTTATTCCACGAAGCCACGAAATGCTTTTTATGGTGGGTATGCGTGACGACTGACGAATGTACAGAAAATTAGGGTGCCTGTCCACTAAAAGAAAGCAGATACGTATTCAACACACCAATCACATCCGATGATAATATGACAATTTTTTCACATCATCTCTCAACTATCTGATTTTAAGCAGAAGGGTTTCCTTTCCGCTACGCCTCAGTGTAGATATAGTGGACAGGCACCCTTATGGATTGATGCTGATTGCTGAGTAATGAAACAATCCAATATCAAAAGAACTATTTATTGCGTACTGCGTGCGTGTCCCGTTCGATCATATATAGCAATGTCCTTATCAGTAGTAGGCTTGCTTGTGTGAAGTGTCGGAGGTACACCTATGTAGGTATATACCTAATAGAGTATTCTTTGCCCATACTTACTATGCCGGAAATATGTGCTTCTGGCGACCCGCATACAGTACCGAAATAAGACAAAGATAAAGAACTAACACCCAAAGTAAACCTAAAACACCTACAAGGCAGGGATACCTAAGTATGACCAATAATTTTTGCCGAAAACACGGCAAAATTACGATTGTTCGAAATCATTATTGAAATGCCTCGCTGTCGCCGCACAAACGAAAGAAATGTGTCTTTATTTCAACCAAACACTGGCTCAATTTGCTTGCATGTCTAGTTTCCGAGGTCATTGGCTGCATAAATCGTCTCGCAAACCTTTTTGAGCCAGAACAAAGGGAACAACGGCTTACGACTCGGAGAAAATGTGGCATCTTGAATTCGGGCGGAATTGTCAGTGGGTAGATTAACAGTTATTATGCTGAATGCATATATTACAAGTTGAGCCGCATTTGCCGACGCAAAACGCATTTTTCAGTATTTCTTGAAAATTCAAATGACGGCAACCTTCGATCAATGGTTAAAGTACTAAATATTCGTTAATGTAGGTGCAAGATATATGTAGGTACTGTCATTCATCGAAAAGTATACGTGAAAAATAACTTCCTTTTGTTAAGTCGGTTAATTTAAGTTCTCATCCGCCCAAGTGTAATTAGGTTTCTTAAAAATCCCGCGAGATCCCTTTCTTCCTCGTTCACTTTCATAATCGTTCTATATCCATGCGAAAAATCAAGTCAAACCGTTGCTCTGTTGTAGCATGGTTGGAGGACAAATTGGTGAAAATAGCTTTCTGTCCCGTGGGAATAATTTTTTCTCGGGATAAAAAGTAGCTTATTTGTGAATCTCCCCATCCTCACCTATATCCCTGCAAAAAAATCAAGTTGATCCGTTACCCTGTTGCGGCGTGGTTGAAAGAAAAATTTGTTAAAAGTAGCATAGGTACCTACTATCCCGCGAGAGCTGTTTTTTTTTTTCGGGATAAACATTAGCCTTTTTGGCTCACGTACTCAACTGTGCCTTACCCATTCAAAAAATCACGACGATCCTTAAGCTTTGTTGCGACATGGCTGGTCGATGGATAGACCGACAAACAGATAGTTTCGCATTTATAATATCAGTCGGGAATCATCTCAGAAATTAAAATGTTATAAAAGGACATGGCCGGAATTTGTATGGAGCTGTGTCCTCGGACATGGCCGGAATTTGCTCGATTAATCGAAAAAAAAACTTACTTAAATAAACATAAATGGAGGTTAATTATTCATATGTGAAAATTGCTTTTAAAATAAACTAAAACATATCGCGGTAATTACATTTCTCCACCGCAGGCGTGGAAAAAAACACAAAAAATAAGAATGTTTACTTTTATTTGTTTTTATTTTACTGTCATATTGCATTTGCGTTCGGATACACGTATAATAAATACTAACGATATATTTTGTATTAATTAGCACTTATGGTCGTGTGCGTGTATAATATCCGAACGTCTTTAATTTTTAATCTATTCAGTAGGTACCTAATTTTGACGTAAGGATGTCGAAAAAATTGAGAACAGTCCAGCGCCATCTAGATTGATCCTCCAACAACTCTTTGACGGGAGATTCAAATGTGGACTAAATAATATTTTTAGATAAGGCATTTTGACTCGAGAGAGAACTGGTTAATAAAATACACCAAGTTCTCTTTCGAGTCAAAATGCCTTATAAATAAAGTTTTAGTTAGGATTCAAAATAAAACAACAGGTTTTTGTTCTAACAATGCATATTTATTTACTAGCGGTCCGCCCCGGCTTCGCCCGTGGTACATAATATATAGCCTATAGCACTCCAGGATCACGTACATATCCAACGGTGCAAGAATTTTTGAAATCGGTCTAGTAGTTCCCGAGATTAGCGCGTTCAAACAAACAAACTCTACCGCTTTATTATATTATTACTAGCGGTCCGCCCCGGCTTCGCCCGTGGTACATAATATAATATAGCCTATAGCACTCAAGGATCACATACATATCCAACGGTGAAAGAATTTTTGAAATCGGTCCAGTAGTTTCTGAGATTAGCGCGTTCAAACAAACAAATTCTTCCCCTTTATTATATTAGTATAGATTAGTATAGATGTGTAAGGATTTTTTTTGAGTGTGGTGGCTGATGCTTCTTCTGAAAATGATCTATTTTTCAAAATACAAAATCTTTTTAAACATAATATGTATGAGACGCTATTTACAATGCTGTTAATATTTTCATATTCAATTACATCACATGGAACAGCCACCACCACCACCACCACTACAGCCTTTTTAATGACCCACTGCTGGGCACAGGCCTCCTCTCTCATAGGAGAGAGGATTTAGAGCTTAGACCCACCACGCTGCTCCAATGTGGGTTGGCGGGCATGGAACAACAGTTCTTTGTAACTTCTGTTTAGTACAATCAGCAAAACTTGTCTGTTTAAATTCATCTTCACATCTGAATATCACATAGTTCACATCTGAAAAGAAATAGTTTTGTTGATTAATTGGTACTTGGTAGGACTAATTATTACAAATAATATATACCATAACATATCGTTTCAACCAATGGACGTCCACTGCTGGACATAGGTCTCTTACAAGGATCGCCACAGCACACCATAACATATAAGAAAGTATTTTTACTACCCTATAGGTAATAAATAGTAAACACTAAGGGTGGGCTACCAATAATTTTTTTCATAACTAGTAGTAGGTATCTGCAATGTCTGTAAAATGGTTGACAGTAACACATCAGTATGTTCAGCAGAAAACTATAGACTTATGCACACCTGTTGATATCACTATAAAATATATGAAAAGGTGTGCTTGTATCTGTTTATGGATAAAATATAGAGAAATAATTTTAGTATAAATCTACATAAGTTAGGTTAGGTTATACCTACGTACCGCGCAAAATTCCTTATAGCAGGTTTAGGAAATCGAATCAACTTAATGTTGTTTTATACCGGCGAGCCACATTTAAAACATTTCTCCTTGTTTTCTGTCAGGTCAGATATTTTAAAAAACAAAACATACGAGTCTTGTTTCAATGAAACAAGAAAGAGTCAACGTCTCAAATATAAATAGCACTAAATTATAAAACTGTATAAAACACAACTAGAGGAACAGAAGCTCGCAAGAAATCAATAATTATTTTTAATTGTTACGAAACAACCACTTCTTCTTCTTCTTCTTTTTCGGTTCGTCCCTTTCGGGACAGGCCAAGATCATTGACCATACAGCCTGGTAAGTCGTAATTAATATTTCCTGTGTTGTAAATTAAAGGCATAGCCTATTCTATCGTAACATTTTTTAAATGCGAAACAACCACACAACAACGAAAACGCCATTTTGAAAAAAAAAAAAAACAATAACTTACCACAGAAGTCAAAACACTTTACTGATATGACCAGAATCACGGAACCTATGGATTTTGAGCTGAAAATGTTGAAGCAAAGAAATGTAGCCTTGAACATGCTTTGTCTCGTTCTCAACTACTAAATAAAGTGTGTGAGGTATAGAAAAACTAGAGAGAAAAAATATCCTAGCTGAATGACTAATTTGTCTTCACTACAATGTTTCAGGTGCAGTCTCCAGTGTCTACATAGATATATATATAACCTTCTTGGATATGACCATAGAAAAGTTAGAAAAACAAATAACAGTTAACATTCTTATTTTTTGTGTTTTTTCCACGCCTGCGCTGGAGAAATGTAATTGCCACGATATATTTTAGTTTATTTTAAAAGCAATTTTCACATATGAATAATTAACCGTCATTTATGTTTATTTAAGTAAGTTTTTTTTCGACTAATCAGGGCAAATTCCGGCCATGTCCTTTACTCAGCTCGGTCATTTAAACTTTAAAGCGTTAAGTAGGCACCATATAAGCCTAAGATCTACCTCGCATCGCACACTCGACATTCATCCGCCCGCAAGGGCACTACCTACTCGCTGAGCATTTATAAAGAATGTTATTGCGCATCGCATTTCTATAGCATCTCCGTAAAACTCGGACATGTTTTTAAGCGTTTATAGACGCGCCAACTAGTCTACATGGTCCAACCAGTCAGATAAGATTTCAAAAATTGGTACACTGTACATTGTTTTAATGTCAGTCAATTTTTCAAGTACCTATATGGAGTGAGATAGTGGAGATAATAATTATTAACACACAAAGCTAGAGCAAAGAAGTTATCAAGCGCGCCATGGTCTGAAAATACATATAGCCAATAAAGAATAGGGTGGAGCCTTAAAAAAGTGACGTACAAGAGGCAATAAATCTACTGCGGATAAGTTCAAATCAGTAAAATTTCCCAATGAGGCCAAAGTGCCAATTGCCAACTGAACAACCAATACTTAAATGAACCGACGAAACCAAGATAAAGATGGGATAGAGTGATGCCTACATGGTCCATGTAGGCATCATAGGCATCATCATCATCAGGCATGTAGGCAACTTAAACCAGTAAATTAAAAGGAAATTAAATTGGATCGCCGGATCAAACTTGGAGTAAACATCCAAAGTGGCATTTCTGTATCATCTCGTTTATATATCTGTTTCTGTAGGCATCTGTGCCTACATATCTTCTGCTCAAATCTCGCAAAGCCGTAATTGCTTCCCTCACGAGATAAGTGCATCTTGAACGCGAATGTTTAGAAATCTCGAGTGATCTTCCGGCCGTTGGATTTGCATGTGGGTACCTACTTGTAATGTATGAGTATTACTGAAGGGGTAATTTCCCTTTATGATGAGGAGCCGGCTTGTCTTTGATGGCTTTGTTGATTTGCTACTCTAGCTACCTACAAATATACTGCTCCCGTAGCCAAGTGACTCGTATTTATTCTCTTTCTATGATCGTTAACGCTTTAGAGCAGGGTTTCCCAGTTTTTTTTTTTCATAATATTTCGTGTAATTTTGCAGTGTAAATGTCTTAATTATTTGTGAATTTCTCAAACTGAACTCCTCATATGAAATCGAGAGTGATATCCTATGAGGAGTTCAGACGATGTCCATTTCATATCGTCACCAAAATTTGTTACAGGACCACTCTGACTACCACCTGTTCAACACGTTAATAATATTTTAAAGTTTGTTAAAAATATTTGGTTCTGCCGTCGCTAAAAAGTAAGAACTATAATTAACACACAAGAGCTAGGTCGTTAACCAGAAGAGATTAATCGTCGTTAAATCATTGGTATTTAAACAGTTAACGCGTTTAAGCGTCCTCACTTCCACGATAAAAGTAGAAACGTAAACGTCATTAAACACGTCTTCACTCTTTAATGGCTAAATAACGGTTGAATTTATTTGGAAGCAGAGTACCCTCATTTTTACGTTTAATTTAATTTTTTTACATTGTAATGAAATAGTGACGTGGTATTGGTGTATTTCAACTGTCGTGCATTTAATAGTCGTTATGCGTAATGAAACCAGATAACTTATAAACTTAATATTACTAAGCATCTTTATGACCTAACCTTGCTAAGCGTTGCCAAAATATTTTTTGATAGTCGACTTAAATCAAAAAAGCTTCTTTGAAAAACGCGTAAGCGACACATTTTGCCCCGTGGTTTAGACGCTCTAAGGTTAGGTTTTAACACATCAAAGTTATATTGTAAGTTCATGGTA
Organism: Melanargia galathea; assembly: GCA_920104075.1. Lineage (NCBI taxonomy): Eukaryota > Metazoa > Arthropoda > Insecta > Lepidoptera > Nymphalidae > Melanargia > Melanargia galathea. The sequence continues at coordinate 4,415,189 of OV049855.1, forward strand.
AAAACGCACCACGGTGCATTCCACGTCGCTTACGCGCTTCTGCGCTGCACTGTGTGCTTGCCTTGTCTCGCGTCCCCCATCTCAAATGCTAATCTTAAAAACGACGTTTCAATTTTAGCCCCTTGCTACCTACCTAAACAGTATTAAATAGACTTACATAATAAATATTTAGAGTGTTTTAAATTTTAATCTTAATCCCAAGTAAGTAAACAAGTTTATTCTTAAATGGCACTGCAAGTGGCAAAGCTAAAATTACTTTCTCGTGGGTCAGGGTAACCTGCTCTACTTATTTAGATTTAAGCCTAGTCTCTAGGCAGGTACATTTTACTTTATCTAGATTTTTACCTTTCAAATCAGGTAGAACTCAGTGATTTTTAATAAGACTCCAATGCAATATGCAATTCATACTTCCATACTAATTTAAAATCATTCAGTACAAAATACGAACGCTTTTTTAATTGAACACATGGTTAAACAACACAAAGTGGTTAATGCAATTACGCTTATTGCAATGTAATTAATACATTGCATTTGTATACAAGTATGATAAAATGCGGGACGGCTAGGTGTACCTATTATCGCGCTACGGCGATTTGTCGCGTTGTTGTAAAGAACAGAGCGGCTATTTGCTAACATTTTCGTACCAAATGACACTACGAACCACCCTTATAACATCCCACTGCTGGGCACAGACCTTCTTTCTTATAAGAGAGAGGGATTAGAGCTCAAACCCGCCACACTGCTCCAGTGCGGATTGGCGGAGAATTTTTACATGTTTTTAACGACTTTTTTTAACTTCACCTTTTTTTAATTCAACTACAAGGTATCACTTGACTGCGGTGGTAAAGTTTGTATGAAGTAACATGTTTTTAACGTCTTTAACGACTATTGTTACATGAATAATGATAGTAACCGGGACCGATAGCTTAACGTGCTCTCGGAGGCACGGGGGTGAAACACCGCCAACTTTCAACTCTTGACTGGCACTGAGAATTTCTTGACAGGAAAACCCAATATTATACCTTTTATGACAAGTTAGCCCTTACTGCGATCTCACTCAGTGGGTAAGTGACTTGAAATTAGATAATATCTCAAGTGGAACAGACATATCTACAGACGTATCCATTTGAGTAGCATCGTCCGCTCGTCCATCTAAATTAATGGCACGGTTTGTTGGACTGATGCCTCAGTTGCCATTTAAAGTTTTGACCCCACTTGCGCTGCCGCAGTGTTATGCTTGCATTGATGCGTGGCCGATTGAGATTTCAATAGATCGTTTTTCGTGGCTAATACTCTAAACTTCTGTAGAAGAACCAGTCACAGTGACTGAAGTGGCAATGGGTGGCATACATAGTTCGAAGAATAGATAGTTGGGGTCCCAAGGTGCTGGAATGGCAACAGAAAGCGTAGTGTTGTCTGCCCACACCACTCTACACTACCCTCCACTAGGTGGTGTATGCCCCGTTGACCAACCGGCCTGACCAACCAGTTGGTCAAAGGGGAATTCGTATTTCCCCTTTGACCAACTGCGGTAGGGTAAGAATTAAATGTCGATACATTATATCGATACATAAATTAAAAAAGTTAAATTTTCATAGCGCTTTAATAAAAAACAATTATTATAAAATAGAGAATGTTATACTATATATTATAATAACTATTATACCTAATACCTATATTTCACTTTATAAAAAAAGTTGTTTTTAATTTACAGAACAAATCAATTAATTCTTTAAAAACACTTGAGTTTAACGTAACCAAAATAATCTCACTTCAATTTGTTTGTCAAAATCTCATAGCAATCTCACGTCAAAATACATTTTGCCAAACAAAATAACTGGCCAAGTGCGAGTCGGACTCGCGCACGAAGTGTTTCGTACCATTATCTATAAAAACGGCAAAAAAAAATCATGTCTGTTGTATGGGAGCCCCCCTTAAATATTTGTTTTATTTTAATTTAATTATTTATTTTTAAAGTGAATATATGTATAATTCAATATTCTGTGAATATTCCAAGCATCTACCAGTTGCCGTTATCAATATCGAGCAAAAAAGAGGAAAAAAAACACTTTTGTGATTTTATTCTGTTTATTTTATTCTGTTCTTTAGTATTTGTTATTATAGCGGCAACAGGAATACATCATCTATGAAAATTTCAACTGTCTAGCTATCGCGGTTCATGAGATACAGCCTGGTGACAGACGGACAGACGGACGGACAGCGAAGTTTTAGTAATAGGGTCCCGTTTTTACTCTTTGGAAACGGAACCCTAAAAACTGCTCAATAAGGGCTTAATACCATAAAGTTATCTTGCTTTAATAGTATAAATACCATTATTGTTACATCTAGGAATCCTCACACACACATACACACACATATGCACGCACGGCACGCACGCATGTATGCACACACACACACATACACATACGCACGCATGCACGCACGAACACACACACACACACACATACGCACGCATGCACGCACACACACACACACACACACACGCACGCACGCACATACACACACACACACACACGCACGCACGGCACACACGCACGGATGCACACACACATACGCACACATGCACGCACGCACACACACACACACACGCACGCACGCACGCACATACATACACACACACATACGCACGCACGGCACGCACGCACGTATGCACACACACACACACATACGCACGCATGCACGCACGCACACACACACACACACACGCACGCACGCACGCACATACATACACACACACATACGCACGCACGGCACGCACGCACGTATGCACACACACATACATACGCACGCATGCACGCACACACACACACACACACACACACACACACACACACACACACACACACACACGCAAACTAACATACATTACATATGTATGTATCGATACAATGTATCGACATTTAATTCTTACCCTACCGCAGTTGGTCAAAGGGGAAATACGAATTCCCCTTTGACCAACTGGTTGGTCTGGCCGGTTGGTCAACGGGGCATACACCCACTAGGTATGAAAGGCAATAACGGCACAAGGTCACATTGTGTGGAAGTCCTTACAAGAGACCTATGTCTAGCTGTGGACGACGAATGGTTGACGATGGAGATTAGGTATCTAGTATACACCCGTTTAAAATTATTGCAAGGCACATTTTGTACTCGATTTGCACTATTTGTCATATCTGTCGCTAATCTAACGTTTAAATATCCTCGCTTTGCGGCCTATTTACGTCGATTGCAGCGCAAGGGAAAATTTATTTTTACACTTGCACTCCAACGGTGAATAAGGTTGTCGTTCGTTTGGCGCGCGTTTATCGACGTGCGGCGATGTCGCGCGCTGTGACACGCGGGGTAAATATAGGCGGTTAAATATAGCGCACTCACATGGACGGTGGCGTGGTCTCCGGTTTTGATTATAAAACATTCGTCGGTGTAAGAGAATTCCTCTTCAGTCTTCCCATTGACTAATCGATGCTTTAGCGCCTTTTTTAATTCAACTACAAAGTAACCCTTGACTGCGGTGGTAAAGTTTGTATGAAGAAACATTTTTTTTAACCTAAGTCTAAGCGAACGAACTCGCGGTCAAGTAAATTATAAGTAGCACGTAGGGAATTTCAGGGGACATTACCAGGGGATCATAATCCGAACCAGTGATGGTTAGAATCCTCGTGGGTTTACTGCAGCACACTGCAACCGTAAATATTACCTTTATAGTGCTATGAGTATGATTTAACTTGGAAGCCGTCCAAATAGGCGTCACCTGCAGCCGCGAAGAATAAATCGCGCAATGGAACCTACATGCATATGAATTTAATAAAAATTCCAACCCATCGTGGATGGCGTTTACGAATAACTATACCTAGTAGGTATATATTCAAGAGCCAAGGCTACAGTTTTTGCAAGCTGATAATTCCAATGTATTGTGCTTCCATAATTAACTTAAATAATTGAGGAGCCTCTGAGATCTATATAGAGCGTATTTTTTTATTGAATGATTGAATGACAAGCGGACACCCGCGACTTCGTTCGCGTGGGTATTGTTTTTTAAAAATCCTGTGGGAATCATTTTGTTTTCCTAAGCTCCTTTGAGCTCATACCTTGCCAAAAACTGTTAAAAGTTCACTGGCGGATGTTTAGGTAGAATCAAAATGTAAACATCCGCCAGTGAAAGTCCCATCAAAATCAATCCAGCCTTTCAGGGATTACCCGGGTAATCTTTAAAGTATAACCTTTAAACAAAAAAAGAATGAATGAAATCGGACCACGCGTTAATGAATTACAGCTATAGAAGTACACATTTTGACTTACATCCCCTCTCCCAAGGGAACCGTGCTGAGTTTCGGGATAAAAAGTATCCTATATGTTACTCCGTAGTATGAACTTAAATCATGCCAAATTTCATTTGAATCGATCCAGTAGTTTTGCGTGATGCGCGCACAAACATACAGACAAACAGACAAAAATTTTAAAGATAGCTTTTTTACGTTCTATTACTTATCCCTAACATCCCCCAGTTATTATTTTGTAAAAATCTTTAATGTACAGATACGGCAAGTCTACGATTTTATTATATGTATAGATATAGACAGGCTTACTCTTGACGACAATCATGCTGAAAGCAATGATGAGGTCTAAGTTGGAATGCGTTTGCCTAGACTCTGACTCCACTCAGACTTGAGACAAAGCTAAAATCGGACGTAAATATGATGTCCCTGACATAAATCTGTCTCGTTTCAACTATGTCTGGAGTCTGAGTAGAGTCTTAGAACGCTCCGTAGATCTCTCTTAGTTCTATGCGTATTTTACAGCCGCGCTCCAAATGCGAAAAGTCCGGTTCAAAGGACCACTTTTTAACCTCTTCTTGTCTCTTTCAGTAGGTACTAGGTTTTATTCAGACGCTTTAATTGTAGATATCTATACTAATAAATAAAATTGAAGTGTCTGTCTGTAATATCGAAATAACTACCTCATATTAAGCTCATATGGTTATTTGAACGATACTATAACCGAATCACACGTTTTTAAAATTTTTGTCTGTCTGTCTGTCTGTCTGTCTGTCTGTCTGTCTGTCTGTCTGTCTGTCTGTCTGTCTGTCTGTCTGTCTGTTTGAACGGGCTAATCTTTGGAACGGCTGAACCGATATTGACGGGACTTTCACATACAAGTAGAGAATTAACCAGGGAGTAACATAGGCTACTTTTTTAACCGACTTTCAAAAAAGGAGGAGTTGTGTTTTTCTACCTATGTATACCGATATCTCCGAGATTTCTGAACCGATTTGAGTAATTTTTTTTTTAATCGATAGAGAAACATTGCGACACTGTCCTACAAAAAATTTGGATTCCAACTTCTCAATCCTGATGCTGTAGGGGATCTGATCCCCAAAACTAATGGGATTTAGGAACTGTCGGTTATTTAAATTGATATTGGGGATACCAATTAAAGACTTTATGGTTGAATGACCTCGAGTAGGTACATGTCCAACTCCTCAACCCTGATGCTGTAAGGAATTGCATTCCGAAATCGTAAGGATCCCACGGAATTTTTCCGTTTTGTGGACGGGTTACTATTTACTACAGATAGGCTACTTTTTGTTCTGGAAAATCAAAGTTCCCACGAGATTTTTACAAACCTAAATACACACGGGCGAAGCCGTGGGCATCATCTAGTCTATACATATAATAAAATCGTAGACTTGCCGTATATTCTGTAGATTTTTGCAAAATAATAACTGGGGGATGTTAGGGATAGGTAATTACTAAAACGTAATAAAACGGTAGAACGTAAAAAAGCTATTTTTGAAATTTTTGTCTGTTTATCTGTTTGTCTGTATGTTTGTGCGCGCATCACGCAAAAAATACTGAATGGATTGAAACGAAACTTGGTACGATTTAAGTTCATACTACGGAGTAACATATAGGATACTTTTTATCCCGAAATTTAGCTCTGTTTTCTAGGGAGAGGGGATAAAAGTCAAAACGTATATTTAGCTGTAATTCAATAACGCTTGGTCCGATTTCATTCATTCTTTTTTTGTTAGAAAGTAGATACTTTAAAGATTACCGAATAATCTCTAAAAGGCTGGATCGATTTTGATGGGACTTTCACTGGTGGATGTTTACATTTTGATCTACCTAAACATCCGCCAGTGAACTTTTAACAGTTTTTAGCATGATATGAGCTCAAAGGAGCTTAGGAAAAACAAAATAATTCCTACGGGATTTTTAAAAACCAATATATTATATCCACGCGAACGAAGTCGCGGGTGTCCGCTTGGTTGTATTAAAATCAGAGTATAATATTTGCAATAATTTACAAAAAAAAAAATTTCTAATTGTTTGTTTTAGTAATAATTAGTCTGTCCAATTGCAAGATTTTCGTCTATCACGTTTTGATCGTAGGTCACTTCGTCTTCAGATCTGCGCCATTCTTGTGCCTGCGTTCAGAATTCGGCATTTTGATTTCTTTATTTTTTCCAACATGATTGTAACGTTGACAATGAATCCATAAGCTCTTAGGGCTTAAATCACGTTTATTAGAATAAGTTCGCATTTAGCTGTGTGGTTTCCAAGACATTTGTGCGCACCGTAAGCTTACGTAAACTTTTTTTTACGTTGACGTACTAAGCATCCTTTAACATGCAAAACTGAAAGCCACACTAATTACGCATTTTAAGAGCCCTCTTCATGGGAGCGACAAATCGTTGGTAGGTGGAGTCTAAAACAGTGATTTTTGCATTTAAAGAGCGAGACGTCTTCAGTAAAGAAGAGTACTAACAAGCTATAATTTAAAAATTAAAAAACCCGACTGCCATGCTATAAAACGAACTAAAAAATTAATAAACTACCACCGTACCACTTACAGTGTAGTTGTTATTTATTTTGTTTTTCATGATTTGTCACACCAAACTGATTTAAAACATATAGATTGTATACATTTTCGTACTGGCCTTTTAAAGCCCTTTATTTTGATACCCCACTCGAGGGTCTTGAGGGAAAAATTTTTTTTCAGCTCGCACATTAAAGTGCATAAAATCCGCCATTTTGAATTTTTATTAATTTTATTAATTTTATGTACATTTGCGCTGTTAAGACAAATCTAATGACGTATCATTTATCAAAATAGGTTGAGTCGTTGAGTAGGTACGAACTGACATAGGAAACGGTCATTTTCTGTGATTTATCACTCCAACTTATTTTCAAATATATAATTGTATACATTTTTGTATTTGCCTTTTAAATCCCTTCATTTTGATACCCCACTCGAGGGTCTTGAAGAAAAAAATTTTTTTCAGCTCGCACATTAAAGCGCATAAAGTCCGCCATTTTAATTTTTTTTTAAATTTAGGTACCCTATGACAGTCGCGTCATGAAGACAAATCTAATGACGTATCATTTATCAAAATCCGTTGAGCCGTTGAGTAGTTACACGCGGACATAGGAATGGACATACATACACACAGGTGAAACACATAACCCAGTCGGGTAAAAATATAGGTATAAATAAATAAATAATAAATTAATTAAATAAATTAATTATGCTTGAGATATCATGATTTTTAGTGAAAAACGGCAAAGTAAAAAGATGCAAATCTAGGTTTGGAATTACGCCTATTTTAGCAAATATTTGGCAATTTTTTACATAAACTAAAGACATTTAAAATTATTATGAAGTAACGTATGATATGACTTTGGTCGTTTTTCAATTTTCTAGTTTCTTATGTAGTTTATTTACGCACGAATTTGCCTCAAATTTTGCCCAAAAATAGTGATTTTTCAAGCGTCATAACTTTCAAAACAAATATAATTTTACTAGTTTTTTATTTTATAGTCTAGTCTTAACTTTAGATCTATTGCGACAAATATTAGAATAATAGGCGTAATACGTTTGTATGGAAAAGCGCGTGAGGAGAACAATCTAAACATAAATAATGCGAAAGGAGATATCTCATACATGAGAAATCTTCATACAATTTCAATTTCATTAACAGATAAAATGCAAATCGTTGCTGACAAAGATTTCAACCTAAATGGCTCTATTTGCCCTAATATCTCTAGGCATACTATTTACGAAGAAGTTGATATAATTTTATGGGTCGTCACTTTTCTGACGCAGTTTGTTGTGAAAGGCAGCCCAGCCGTAAATATTGGCTTGATCGAAGCGCCAAATACGTTCCACTTGGACCCAGTCCAAATAGGCTTCGCTGACAGACTGCGAGGAGGAATTCGTATTTCATACAAAGGAACCTCTACGAATGTATATCATAATTAATGAAAATGCCGAAACAATATGTAATGAATGTGGGCATGTAATGGGTAGGTATGTAGGTACACCGATATTTTTTCATTTAAGTACAATTTTACAGATTCCTTAATAACTGGGTCAGCATATTGTTCATGTTGTACGCATTGTAATCTTGCAAAGTGGCTTTAACTGATGACGTCATCAGGGATGCGTCGTTATATGTAGCGTGGTGTAACCAAATATGTTTTTTCTGATGCTTCAAACACTTCGGTATCACTTTCGGATCGGATCAGGAGATCGAGTCCGTTCCCAGTCACGCACCTCTAACTTTTCGGAGTTAACGTTTTAATCAATTAAATATCACAAGCCTGCATGCCTGAGAGTTTTCCATAATGTTTTCAAAGGCGTCAATTTGTCTACCAAACCGCACTTGGCCAGCGTGATTGACTACGGCCAGCGTTCTCATACTAAAAGAAGACCCGTGCCCTTTAGTGGGCCGGTAATCGGTTCAGAATCATAATGATGATGATAATTTTTTATATATTACATAATATGGTACTTATACAAATTTATAAATACTGTCCAATCTATGAATACCGTTTAACTCTGGTTGATGAGGTACCAGCGGGGTGCGGCCGGGGAGACCGCTAGGTGCGGGAAAGTTATTAGTTGGGAGGAGTGATAGTTGACGCAGGTCCATCATCCCTCACCCTCCCGTACTGCGCAGCTTCCACAGGGATCTTCGCTGTAAAACGGTTTATACCCCATAACATAACACTATCCACTAACTCAATATAGGCGTTAACTTAGATCCGTATTAAAGCGGTGCGAAAGTGGAACAAACACGAGGACAGGCGATACCGAGTAGTTGCCAACGCTGATACGATTAACCCCCTAAGGGGTCAAGGAGGTTGAAAGCCTATAGATACGCGCTGTAACATATTTATATATTTTTAACCCCCGACGCAAAAACGACGGGGTGTTATAAGTTTGACGTGTCTGTGTGTGTGTGTGTGTGTGTGTGTGTCTGTCTGTTCCCCTGTGGCGCTCAAACGGGTGGACCGATTTGAATGCGGTTTTTTTTGTTTGAAAGGTGAATTAGTCGAGAGTGTTCTTAGCTATGTTTGATGAAAATCGGTCCAAGATGGCCGCCGCTACAAAAAGGCGGATGATATATTTTTCACAACTCCCTTGATATGGGTATCAAATGAAAGGGCTTGACTAGTAGAATAGCACTATTGCAAATTCAAGATGGCCGCCGCCACTAAATGGCGAATGTCGGGGGTTTTTTAAATTTTCAATTTACACTTGTTACGTGACGTCTTATAAATCGATGAACGCCAGCTACACGCACGAATAAATTAAAAATTTTAAAACCCCCGACATTCGCCATTTTGTGGCGGCGGCCATCTTGGATTTGCATAGTGCTATTCTACTAGTCAAGCCCTTGTTTGGGCACATTTCGCAAACGGCTGTTCAACATTTTTCGCGCGGTGGTTTAAATAACATCAGCACAGATAAAAAGGGCGCGGAACGATGTTTGTTTGACCGATAAAATTTATTCGATAATTTTATTACGCATCCCTGCGTTTTATTGCCCATTTACTTACCCGTATACGTGCGTATATGAAAATATTCGCGGATCAGCAATATTTTGGTAAATGGTAAATAGAATAGGGTTGTATTGTATCCATACAATGCTGCGATTTTATTCCTTTGGTATGTATTTAAAAATTGCACTATAAACTTAGAATGCACTAATAGTATAAGTAGGTAGGTACGTTGGAACCTTGGAACGATGTTCGTTTGACCGAATTCGATAATTTTATTACACATCCCTGCATTTTATTGCCCATTTATCTACCCGTATGTATGTATATGAAAATATTCGGACGAGCAATATTTTGGTAAATGGTAGGTACTTAAATAGTTGTATGATGTATCCATACAAAACTGCGATTTTATTCTATTGCTACTTAAATGTTGTACCATAAATTATCACTAACACCTACCATATACTAGGATGTAGTAATACCTACTATACGTGTACCTAACCTACTACCTATAAATTGTACCTAAGTACGAGTATTTAGCAAAAATAGATTTTTCTTACAGACTGGTATTTAATTTTATTTTTATGAAACTGCTTAAAAACAGATGCTAATCAGGTGCAAAAGGTAACACCTACCAAAATCCCTCAGGCGATAGCTGTTATCAATTTTACATCCGCACTCTATTCTATTAATGTTTTTTGTCTTCTTGTCTTGTGGTATATAATTAAAGTACTTAGGTACTCATTACTCATCCATTCATTCGATTATTTCATAAATTTTCGCGCAAAAGCTCGTAAAATGTAACGTATAAATGTAACGAAGTATTTAATTATTTAAATTAGCCGTGAAAATGTTACTTTACGTACAGCACTCGCGCACGTTTTGTTGACTTTTTTGGGAATTAATACGCATCTTGACTTTTAAAATGTTACGGTTTTGATATCAAACTCACCGGTGGTATTTTAACGTTTTTATACATTTTCGGCTTGAAAAGGAAAGTACCTAAGCCTTTAAATCTAATCGCATTCTTTAGGGTTCCGTACCTATAAAGGGTAAAACGGGACCCTATTACTAAGACTCCGCTGTCCGTCAGTCTGTCTGTCTGTCAACAGGCTGTATCTCATGAACCGTGATAGTTAGACAGTTGTTTTCACAGATTATGTGTTTCTGTTGCCGCTATAACAACAAATACTAAAAAACAGAATAAAATAAATATTTAAGGGGGCTCCCATACAACAAACGTGATTTTTTTGCTCGTTTTTGCTCGATATTGATAACGGCAACAGGTAGATGCTTGAAATATTCACATAATATTTAGGTAAGTATATATATTCACTTTAAAAATAAATAATTAAATTAAAATAAAATAAATATTTAAGGGGGGGAGCTCCCATACAACAAACGTGATTTTTTTGCCGTTTTTATAGATAATGGTACGGAACCTTTCGTGCGCGAAACCGACTCGTACTTGGCCGTTTTTTTTTTAAATTCAACTAGAAGTTAATCGCATTACCTGAGTTAAGTTTTATGAGGGCTTTATTAAGCATACTATACCTAGTAGAATACAAACTTTAAAGGTTCTTCATTACGCAATGTAAAAAATCTTGAACTACATTAATTTCTTTCTGAAATAAATATTAGATGTCGTTGGTTACTTAACTTTGAATGAAATAAACAACATTGTAGGTATGAGAGCACATTATTACCTAATGACAACTAAGATCCATTAGGTAAGCACAAAAAAGATCTTGTAAAATCTAAGAATTTAATTAAATATCGATAAACTAAGGTACCTAAATTTTGTATGAAATGAGTAATTTTCGTATCGACACCTTATTGACATTAAGAGTGAGATTTAAACCTACGACCACAATCTGATAATACTGAAATCTGAACGTGTAAACTAAATCAAACAGGACGGAATGGCTCAGAGCGCAATCAAAACTAACATATGAAGCTAAATATAGATGAATCAAAGAGGATCATGGATATTTGCAATCAAATATATAAAATTATGAATGAAATTTGCCCTCAATAGCCAGTGATGTTGAATGAGAGCGGACCGAGCCCCGTTTTATCTCATCGGTTCAACGAATTTATACATCCGATTGAATTGTATTTGTTTGAGACTTTTTTAATTAATTGGGAATGTTTTTCTTTTATTACTTTTTCTGATATATTTTAGGATTTACCTACTTCTTTATGCTCGGCTAATGCGGCCAGCGAACCATGTGCGAATAAGTTTCACGTTATGAAGTTCATTAAGCAAATTGGCTTTTAGTTTTAAGTTCTCGTAGTAATTACCTATCACCATTACCTCACTGTCATGTACTTTATATATTGACGTTCAAAAAGTGTACATTGTACCTACTTACCTACTTTGAATAAATGAATTTTGAATTTTGATTTTTTTTGGCATATGTAGGTAGGTAGAAAACTTCGACCGTCATTCTCTACATCAAGCTTGCTCGTCGAGCATGTACTGTAAGGTTGCGTAAATAATTGTTAAAGTAAAATGCCATTTTGAGTTATATTATTTATATATAAAAATATAATTAGGCTATTTAATAAAATGAATTATAAAAACAATACTTTCGCTTTGGTCGTCAATCCATTCAACATTCGATAAGAGACTCGTGAATATGAATAGTATGGGATGACACGAGAGTGTCGAAAGAAAAACGATTGGAGGGAGTCGGGACTAAAGCGAGGGAAAAAAGAAAAGTGGTAGTCGGTTGTGGAATTTTGACGTGTGATGTCGGGAGTGGTGTTGCTGTAATTTCGGATGGAAAATACTGGTGTGAAGTACTGAAGTTGGTGTTAATTTATTACCCAGCATTTAAGGGAGTTTACAGTACTATATTACGCTCGACTCATCCTTGTAAGAGTCTAAGGTCTCCTTCTAAGTGCACGCTCGTTTTCAGCTCTTTTAGTTAAGCAAAGGGCTTTGAATGTTTTAGCCTACCTACTAGTCCGCCATTTTCCTTTTTTTTCAAATTAACGGCCACGCATAAAAATAAATCAATAGCTGGCATGGATAGAAACAACTATTGTTATGAGACATAATCTTCCAAAGTGTCACGTTTTCGAGATATTGCCTCTATTCATGCCAGCTATTGATTTATCTAGGTTTTATGCGTGGCCGTTAATTTGAAAAAAAAAAAGGAAAATGGCGGACTGGTAGGTAGGACAGGCTCCATACAAAAATATTCAAAGTCCTTTGAATCTGTTGATACAACGTCTAGTATATCACCTCTAAACCTATATCACTTCTAAACCTCGGTTGTAGAACTAGCTTGGCCTAAACTAATTGTGAAATAAAAATATTTAGATTCACAAATAACCGACCTGAATTCTGTATTGCTAAAGCTATATTAGACCTACTGGTGCTAATAGTATGAATCCGGTTCGAAGGACCAATTTCGTAACCAATTTTCTCTACGACATATTTACTGAGGTCCAATAATTTACATAATCAGAAAATGATTTCATGCAGTGCACAACTAAGTATACTTACTTAAATCTTCAAACGGTATGCAATAACCATTATTTTGTATCTAATAAATAAGTATCCAAGAGAAAACCTTGTAAGTTGTTTCTAGTCGAGTCAATAACTTTCACTCAATAGGACAACAAAGTAAGAAAAGGTTGCTTACTCAACTTAAAATGACGACTGATCGCAAATCGCCAGTACTTTTAAGTCAAGGCTACAACCTTGTAAGATGGCGTGGCGATCTGCATAATTGGATCCCTTTAATTGGATCGAGTCGTACATGCGTACTCAGTTTAATCTAATAACCATACTCATGATGGGAATATTTTATTTTATTGTTTTCAGTAACATATTGTAATGTAGATATTAATAATTATGATCGTTAACTGCGTTACATAATATTATATTGAATTCGATTATTTTTTGCTCCCTATTATTATGTCCTTGAATTACTCAAAAATGGTTACGGTAACCTGAGGATCCTAGAAAATCGTATAATTATTATTTATTATAATTATAGACTTATTAGTATGGTAATGTACCATGCCTACAAATTAAAATCTTTGGGCGAACCAGAGCGTTAAAAATTCATTTCACATTCACATATTGACTTTGAGCGAATTTTCACACAAAAAATACAAATCAAAAAAATAATATTAGTTTTAATTTTAAAAAAATAGCCTTAAAATCATTTTCAGTTGTAACTTGGTAAAATACGTGGAACATGTTGTGTCCTATTTGAAATTTTTCTTCGTTGAATAGATCCCTGATTAAAAAAAAAATCTTTTATATCCTAGAGAACAAAACAATGCACTTTGTAAACTCAGGAGAACAATATTTCTCGTTCTCTAGAAACCGGAAGCGTAATAAATAACAGACTAGCACCTGGGAGTACATTTTGCATTCAGCCTGGAATTTAAATAGATAATGCGGAAATAAAATCGAGTAAGTTTCTCTGGTCTGCTGTTTTCGTAATTAGGAATTTTGTAACAATATCTACCTAGATGTCTCTTTAGTTCCCCCAACAATAGTTTCCTAGCTGCCTAATCCTCTCCTATTTTCTCAGTATGGCCAAACTCAAATAATGTGAGAACGGAACAGAATACACTGTAGTTACCTAAAAGGTACTCGTATTTTTATTAATAACAATTCTATTTTTGTTGTTATTTTCCTGTAACAGAATTGCACATTTTTATCCACTTAATTTGTTTTCATTTTTTCTTTAAAGCATTTTTCGGTGAAATGGCACAATATTTTCAGCAACAACATTGGGAAAACGGTACCTAGGTACAACTTATGTTTCAAATGCCACAACGCATTGTTTTCGAAAAGGTTTCCGATAACAAAATGACAAAAAAATAAGCAGGTCAACCTGATTGGGTTTTACAGTTACCTACGTAACAAACATTTAAGATACTTCGCGATTTAGAAAATAACTCTTAACCTACTCCTTCAGATCTTGATGTTTTGAATTTTTGTCAAGATTTTTTGGTTTTGTTCATTTTCATTATTGTAGCTATACAGCCTTATTACCTTGACTTCTTCAAAGTAATTATATTGTAATCGGTCTAACGTTCCTTCTCTCAATCCTTGAAATCCTATAGTCCTCATAACCAGCATAAGGAACCTCAGCCTCCTCAACATTCCTACTCCTAATATTCAAAACTACTTTCATTTATTTGGTCATTCATCATGGTCTGATCAATAGTGTCTTTTTCCATCGGCTTGTAATATTAGCACCTTCTGCCAATCTCAATCGTTTTTGTAAGTATAATTATTCTTTTAAATGTTCAGAGGTGGCTGTACTTCGTAACTCAGTTTTATACACAAAACAAAACGGATAGGTACTTAATTTTTGTAAAAATTAAAGCATAAAACAAGAAATAGTCAAATAAATTGTTTATCGGCAAACAATATACAAAACAAAACGTTGCTTTAACCAAAGTACGTACCTACGTACACTAAAGTCGGCTTCATTCATGAAAAAACTACAATTGAGCATTCATTGTGCCAACTTAAAATGTCTACGAGAGAAAAAAGTTAGCAACTGCCCCCACTTAGTGAAGTACCGCCCACTTGGCAACTCTCCGATACCATCTTAGCTAATGGCCGCAAAAAGTCTCCGGTCTCTCCGGTATTTTCATTTGCAATAAATCAAGTATTCGCTGCGACAAATTGGTCCAAAAAACCTCCTGATTTATAGCCGTTAATTTTCATTAATGTGCTTCGTGGTTCTTGAATAACATTTTTATGGAGAAACTTTTTTTCGTTTCGAATCTATTTTGCATGTAGTTTCGTAAAGTTGTGTTCACGTTGTTAGAATCTTCATTAAATTTCGAGTAGACCAATATTTTCAATAGGGTGAATGCAGGACTTTTTCTTTTTGATGTCGCTTGCGACTATCGTTTCGATCATGTTGATTTAGCACTATGTCAAGAAAGCTAAGTATCGAAATCACAAAACGTTTTGATAGATAATACAAACACCAAACATGCCAGTATAGCGTCACTTGTAAATTACTCACAGTCCCCGCCTACATGATTCAAGACAAACGAAAGTGCAACGGCCTTCGATGACTTAGGTAGGTATTCGTACTATGCCTCCACAAGATTCTGATGTCATTCGAATCACAATGCTATGCTTGTTTTACTTATGGTGATAATAATAGGTAACAAGTATAAAGTTCGTAAACTAAAACCCTACTACAGCTAGTGACGCTGTTATGTCTATCCGAAACTAATAATTTAAACCAAAATCCGCGCGAAGGTCACATCTCGATTTTTTTCGTAAACAAAATGTAGCCTATGTCACCCGGACCATTACAGCGAATCAATAGACACCTCATTCATCAAAATCGGTCCAGTAGTTTAGGCGCTACGGTGGTACACACAGAATCTCATACAAAAATCGGCCTCATACATACATAGACTGCTAAAATCATAATCCTTCCTTTTGGCTTTGCCGTAGTTGGGTAAAAACTAAGTTGGTAAATGTACAGGACCAAAAATGAATTACGAATCGATGAACTACACAGATTTGAGGTGAACACAGGTGCTTGAGTGGCGACCTCGCACCGGAAATTGCAGTGTTAGCCAGACCCCTCACTTGGGCTGACGACATCAAAATGCGCTGGATACGAGCGGTACAAGACCGCGGCTTGTGGAAATCCCTATAAGAGACCTGTGTCCAACAGTGGACGTCTATCGGTCGGTGACGACGACGATACAGATTTACCTTTAACCGGAGTCCAGGCTATATTTGCGAGAGTCTAAAATTCATAAAATTTTCATCAATATATCCGACCGGTCAAGAGTGACCGACATTGACGGATTGATTTTATCGCCACTCACCCGTCATTAGCGCCACGACCTAGATTGTGATTAAATTTTAAAAGAATATTTGGCAAGCTTATGAATTTTGTGTTAATAAAAGTGTAAAAGATGTCTATAGGGATTTGACGCTTTGGGATTATTTTTAACTTTTTGTCTATTTTGTAGCATTCTTATTTTTTAGTATAGGATCCCGCTATACAACGACCTTCACCGAGATGTTTATTTGATGAAACGTATTTTATATTTCATTTAATATGTCAATAAATATATTGCGTATGGGTTTGCCTAACAAATTTCAGTCCAGGATATGATTAATTAATAATTAAAAAAAAAATTTTTAAAACATTTCACTGGTTTGATTATTAGACAAATTCATAATGAAATAATCTTTGTTTTCATTTAATTTTAATTCAATAATCAGACTGGAGCAAAATGCTAGTATCGATTTACCTGTTTACACCTGGCTACCCGAGAGTTGTGACCGGCAAAGAATTGGCAACCTAACGTTTGCATATTCTAAGGGCTTCATACTTTCGATTGGTATAGAATTTGTCTAATAATAATCAAACCGGTGAAATGTTAAAAAAAAAATTTTTAATTATTAATTAATCATATCCTGGACTGAAATTTGTTAGGCAACCCATACGCAATATATTTATTGACATATTAAATTAAATATAAAATACGTTTCATCAAATAAACATCTCGGTGAAGGTCGTTGTATAGCGGGATCTTAGACCATTTTAAAGCAAAGTAAAAACAGCGCATTATTTTCATGACAGTATTTTTTTTTTTCAAAATAGGCTCAAGGGAAATAATTGTTATTAGACAAGTCAAGACAAGATCAATACAAGACAAGTTATAGGGCAGTCGACTGTTTTTTTATTCATCAACAAGCGGAAACCCGCGACTTCGTTCGCGTGGATATTGGTTTTTAAACATCCCGTGGGAATCATTTTGCCTTTCCTAAGCTCCTTTGAGCTCATACCTTGCTAAAAACTGTCAAAAGTTTACTGGCGGATGTTTAGGTAGATCTAAATGTAAACATCCGCCAGTGAAAGTCCCATCAAAATCGATCCAGCCTTTGAGATATTAGCCAGTAATCTTTAAAGTATTTCCTTTCTAACAAAAAAAGAATGAATGAAATCGGACCACGCGTTAATGAATTACAGCTAAGTACACATTTTGACTTTCATCCCTTCTTCCAAGGGAACCGTGCTGAATTTCGGGATAAAAAGTATCCTATATGTTACTCCGTAGTATGAACTTAAATCATACCAAGTTTCATTTCAATCCATTCAGTAGTTTTTGCGTGATGCGCGCACAAACATACAGACAAACAGACAAACAGACAAACAGACAAACAGACAAACAGACAAAAATTTCAAAAATAGCTTTTTGCCGTTCTATTACTTATCCCTAACATCCCCCAGTTATTATTTTGCAAAAATCTTCAATGTACAGATACGGCAAGTCTACGATTTTATTATATGTATAGATAATTTAGTTAATACCAGCTACAAAAGTACAGTCCATTGCCTCAAATACACGCTAATATTCTTTCCTTTTCAAGAATTTCAAGAAGTTATACAGTCCATTCTGGGTATGAAAATCGCTAAAGATGATGTGGTCATTCTGCATTAATAATACAGAATTGCATCACCCACCTTATTGGATGAAATCATGAGCTCCCAACGCACGGGACCGCGGAGTGAATAATAAATGCTCTTTATGAATATTAATTATTACCTATGCAATACGTGTGACTGAATTCTAATTCAATCCATTAAGGAGAGGTACAAAGTGCATGTCTATTTGGTTTCGTTCCTTATGAGCCTGGTGCTTATCCGGTGTTTACGCTGCAATATCACTAGCTTTAACGGTGAAGGAAAACATCGTGAGGAAACCTGCATCATGCCTGATGCCTCCATAACGTTCTCAAAGGTGTGTGAAGTCTGCCAATCCGCTTGGCCAGCGTGGTAGACTATGGCCAAAACCCTTCTCACTCTGAGAGGAGACCCGTGCTCTGTAGTGAGCCGGTAATGGGTTGATCATGATGACGCTGCAATGATTGCCAGGTTATGCCCTGTCGCTGCAGATTATGCCGTAACTTAACACATAGGCTACTTTTATCCAGGAAAAATCCATACTTCCTTCGGTATTTTAGGAATCTACAGCCACAGCTACGGGTAGATTACTATAGCAAACTTCCTTGAAAGTAGGAACTTCCTTCCCTGTTCCCGCTCCTTTTACCAACCTTTATACCTATAAAGGTTGGTAAAGGGAGCGGGAACAGGAACCGGAAATCCACGATTCCCTCAGGATTTGTGAAAAACCAAAATTCACGCGGGCAAAAGCTAGTTAACCATAATCTGCGAAGAGAATCCAAAAACATCAAAACACGGTCGAAATCAGAGAAGTAGGAAACGGGGCTGGCCCAAACAATTTTGTCGGTGACGTAATTATAAGGTTCTGGCAAAGGTCTCAAGGATGACGTTGGGATGTACTTACTGTACTGCACCAGTTTGTCACGTGACTCACGACATCCCAAGAAGTTTTGCAACATGGATATAATACCCATAATACCGAAAGATCTTATCTGAATGTACCCACATATAAACCAAGACTTGTTTACTGTGACTTAACAATATATTAATTAGCATTGATGATAAACCACGATTTGCATTGCACACTTACCATGTGTAAATGCGTAATTGGAATTATTATTACGAAGGTTGAAAATTGTGGACAAATGCCAGTTCCTAGACAAAGTCTTCCTGATATCGCGTCGCCATAACGCTAATTGCAATTGTGATTATGATCACAATTATGATTAATACACATTAAATCACCTTCATAGCATCTCATATTACAAAATATTAATCACTCATTTTATTTTGTATTTTGTTTTAACTTACGAGGATAATATTGTCTTGTTTATTTGAACTACAACTTATTATGTAATTTAATAATCCAGTTACGATGTGGAAATACTAAAATTGTCATGCTTAAAAGTAGTGTTATTCTTTTCGCAATGCTTCCTTTGAAAAAGGACCCAATCGTTTAGTTTATGATTGGCCGCGTGTATGGCCGCGTAAGCACCAAATCTAAATAAAATAGATAAAATTAATAAACACAGACAAAATACTTCAGTAAAGCCATACTTTGGTTGTATAAGGGTATAAGGGTATACTGTAAACATGTGGAATAGCTGGTACAGCTGCAGACCAGCAGCTATTCCACATATTTAAATAAATAAATAATAAAAAATAAAATACCTTAGCGATCAGTAGAAATCCTGAAATATTGTAAACAATTATAAGCAACCTATAAACTTGCAAAATTATTACGCCTTGCATACAATATAAAGTTGAGTCATTTCGCAAACCACGAATACTAAACAAAGACGTTAATCCTGTTAACAAAATTATGATTTGATACGATCACATGAATCACTCGCATCTTTGAACAAGAGCTATGATTTCACGATATAAAAATTATTATCGAAATATCTATGTAGGTATGTGCTACGAATACTGAAACGTTATGACAGTGTTAGTATTAGGAATGGTAACGTAAAGTTACATCATCATCATCAATGAGTCAACGACGCTATAGTCTTTTGTGGATGTTTCCTTCTGCTCCAGAAGGTTTCTCCATCGATCATAATGATTAAACAGCCTACAGACCCACAAGTAAAGCAGACAGTATAAAGAAGAGAAGGATATAATCATAATTATTATGGGAAGGGCTAAAAAGTGGTTGGCGATCCCACAATTCCTTCTTTCGTAAAATTCATGTATTCAAAAAGTGTCAATACTTGGAAATAAAGAATTTCTCTGTCACCAAACAAAGACTAAAAAATTTGAAGCTTGTGTGTCTGCTAGAACTACCTTAGAATATTGATGATCGTTGGTGTGTCAGTGACGAAACTAAGTAACTTTGACTTGCAATAGTTCTTAAACTACAACTTCTAATTAAATGTAATTTGGGTATATGCCTACTTATATTTAGTTCTCCTGGGCACTGAAAATTCAGATTTCTGGCTAGTTGGACAAGTAAAGAACGATTTTAATAAAATAATATTCTTACTCGAATTCGTTTTCCTTTTTCCAGGTAGTGTTGGTGTTCATTCTGAGTATAGCATCGCTCATCATCTACTTCATCGACGCGTCCAGGTAACACTCATTCCTTTGACTAGATTAGTTGCAAAATGTAGTTACAATATTAATTATAAAATATCTTGTAATGCTGAATTCATAAGGAATACGTGAGTCCCACAAATCAATGTGATATCAAATGTTTTGCTGGATATAGTCGATGTTAGCTTCTGTACCTGGGCTTGTGCTGATAGTAGTCAAGATACTAACATAACTCTATCGAAATTCTGCTAAGTATTATTATTCATACTCCTCAGTAACACCTTTGCTATTTCTGAATATTTTATGTGATCGCTAAATAATTCTGTAACTATAGTAGGCTATCTAAGTGCCGTATCACGGGTTATTTAAAACTTACTTGCTGTCATCTACTTTGATCTTAAAATCTATTTATATCCCTACCTGTATCAAGGCTTAGACAAGAAGAAGACGAATATAAAGTTACACCTATTTTATAAGAATACTTATCAAACGTTAGACGACAAAAAAGATTTGCATATAAAATTTTGCACCTTGTCTAGGCCTATGGGTATTTTTGATTTGTCTTTGTAATATATGTGTTGAACAACGTATGCACTGTGCAGCTGTCGTAGCAACTTTGTGTAATATTTGACCTAATAGAGGTGCTGTTTCTTGTGTATTGTGTTACGGCCCTTAAATCTCTCTTGACTATTGTCCGCTAGCCCTCAACTACCGCTGGTATCTGTATTAGAAGCTTACCCGTATGTTGAAGTGTATATATGTGTTTTCTTCGTGTTTTCTTCTTGTAAACATACATTCGTTTGTTTCTAGCGAGGAGGTGGAGCGATGCCAGAAATGGAGTGACAATATTACTCAGCAAATCGACCTTGCCTTTAACATATTTTTTATGGTCTACTTTTTTATACGAGTAAGTAACACGTACATGTGAAAAATTATTTTCGGATTCCAAATAACCAGCGCAGGCGTGTTACACCAAAACGACGTTGGCGCGTTGAATAATGAAAATAAGTGGTCTGAAAACGCCAGAATAGGGAGTTATGGAAAAATTTGAGTGAAATTTTGGCCCAATCGTGGAACAGAGCAGGATAGATTAGATAAGAAATGATGGCGGATTTTCAGTTCTGAAGAAATTCTATAATTATTCAGACAACATCGACATGGCCATAAACAAAATATGTACATGTCAATATGTACATCGTTTATCTATGTGGCGACTGAAATATTTTATTACATAATTTGTGTTTAATTCTTTTTCAGTTTATAGCAGCTAGTGACAAACTATGGTTCATGCTCGAGATGTATTCATTTGTAGATTATTTCACGATACCCCCATCCTTTGTATCAATATACCTGGATAGAACGTGGATAGGTGAGTTTTTGTGATATGAGACTTAAGCCGGCCGTATATTATCTACTGTCAGAAATCGTATGGCTGAAAACTTTCTGTTTCGTGCATCCGCCGAGCGTCAGATGGAAGACATACGATCTAGCAAAATTTTGATGGTTTGCGGGATATAGTACTGAATGTATAAGGTTAGTTAGTGCTTTCCGCTTCGGTGGGCGTCAGACTTTTTAACCGACTTCAAAAAAGGAGGTTTTGTATTCGACCCGTATGTATGTATGTTCGCGATTTGTTTTAAAAACCAATGAAACTTTTTTAATGATTTTTTCACTGTCGTAATCTACATACTTTCAGGAAGATTTGAGTATATAACACGTAGTTGTCATTATTATGTACGTCGAAGTTATACGCATAAATGTACCCAATGTGTCACTAATATTTTTGATTGGTACACTTGATTTATCTGAGATCGCTGGACTGAAGTCGGTTTAATTTTTTTTAATATAGCTTATTTCTGACAGACAATTCCTTATAATAAGCGGCCGGCTTTAAATAACTTTGTCTTAATGTGTCTTAATTTTGTTACAACTGTTACGATTTCTTATGTACCTACCCTCATTTTTATCTTCCGCAGGGCTGAGGTTTCTTCGAGCTCTACGCTTAATGACCGTGCCTGATATTTTGCAATACCTCAATATATTAAAGACATCGAGCTCAATTCGTTTGGCGCAATTAGTTTCTATCTTTATATCAGTGTGGCTTACCGCGGCGGGCATTATTCATTTAGTAAGTTGTAATTTTACTTGCCTTCAACTTTATATGGAGATATTTTCATCATCATCATTATCAACCTATTACCGGCACTCTGAAGCGCACACATCTCCTCTCAGAATAAGAAGAGTTCAGGCTGTAGTCCACCACGCTGGCCAAGTGCGATTGGTAGATTTCACACCGCTCACGCCTTTGAACTTTGCCACTATGGAGAACTCACAGGCGTGCAGGTTTCCTCACGATGTTTTAATTCACCGTTAAAGCAAGTGATAGAGGGAGACCATAGTCTCAACCACTAGAGATTTATTTTAGCTTAAATGTTTGTTGTTGCAACTACATAGTAGATTCAACTCGTGGATTTAAAGCATTCGTACACTATTTCATAACTCAGCAACACAAAAAGTGTCCAACATCTACCAGTCACATTCCAAATTTGTTCTTAGCTTTTTGTCTTCTAAAAAGTTTTCTTGCAACTTTCTAACGTTACATCCGCTAGTTCATTACGTTAGTCCATTATCATTTATCAAAAATACCTCCGTAACTAGAAATTGGTTTGTTTCAGTTGGAAAATTCTGGTGATCCGTTGGATTTTGACAATGCGCAATCGTTGTCGTATTGGACCTGTGTGTACTTTCTTATAGTCACCATGTCCACTGTAGGTTACGGTGATGTGTTCTGCCACACTGTGCTTGGCAGAACATTTTTGGTTTTTTTTCTTCTGGTCGGCTTGGTAAGTTTCATTTCCATATACTCTTCTACTAACATTAACAATATGTATTCTAATTTAAATTAAATTCTCTACAATCTCTTAAACTTCGAATTTGCAAGGAGCGGCAAGTGAGAGTAATAAATGTTTTAATCTTATTTCAATTTAATCAATCTTATTGAGTATCGCTTGGAATCTCCCGACGCGAGTCTCTGCCGAAATGAAGGTAGACAACTCTTAGCGCGTCGCGCTTGCAGTTCCTCGCATAGAGCCGTATTGAATAACAAAGCAAAAGGAAATATAACGATTCTTACCATATTACGATTACCATAATAATTGACGTGGGACTTGGTAGAGATCTGTACTTACTGGTTTAACGCACAGCTCGTTGAATGACCGTAAGCCTGTTAGCGCACTCACTAGAGCATGTCCGAGCCGGCCGGGAGCCGACGGCCGGCCGCCGCACGGTCGCCGCACGGCCGCCGATCCGGCCGATCCGGTCGCCGTTCTATGTGCAACCTTCTAACGCTTTCAAAGGAGCATCTATCGTACGAGACGAGCTTCCCTTCGACGGATGATGTACTGCATGGATGTTTTGTTTTTCTTTTGCTTTGTTACGTGACGACCACCGACGTGCTGCCAGGGATCCGTCGTCAGGGGCGCCGGAGCCGCGCCCCCGCAGCGCGCCGGGCCCGCGCCGCGTCCCCCCTACCCCCGCGTGCATGCGCACCTGTGCCTGGCTGTGTTCAGTTGCTCACATCACCGGTAGACAAACACACACCCGTTCCTTTTATTTTATTTTCGCTCCGCCATCGGCCACACCTCTCCGTCACCTAGCGTCGATACCGAGCCTCGGGCCGGGCGCCGTCGTGCGCTGCGACGCGGCGACGGCGTCCGCGCTGACTCGCCTCCGACCGACACCGTGGTCTGTTGCAGGCGATGTTCGCTAGTAGCATTCCCGAAATTATAGAGCTGGTAGGAAGTAGGTCCAAGTACAGTGGCGAGCTGAAGCGCGAACACGGAAAAAGGTATCAGATTGATGTATAAGTCGACGAGAGCCGCAGCGAGTCGCCGCGCGCGCGCGCCGGCTCGCTGCCCTCTCCCTCACCCGCAGCTTGCTCAGTGCCGTCAGATGTATTGCGTCATCTACTCGCGCGCACCCGCCCGCCGCGCGCGGCGAGCCAGGCCCGCGCCGCGCCCGCGCCACGGCGGCCGCGCGGTGGCGCGGGCGCGGCGCGCGCCGTGCGACCCGCTGCGCGGCCGGCCCGTGCGCGCGCACTACCATGCGTCTATACCGCGCCGCTCTAGTCCGGCGATAGTCGATACCGTTTCTTTTTAAGTTCTGTTCATCGATAGCTAGCGTCAGCCTGCATGCCCCCGTCCCTCACGCTTGCACTAGCGCTAGGTAGCTCGGCACGGCACCTCCCGCACCTCACGCAGACGGACGACAGTCGACACAGCCTTGCGCGCGCGGGTCGCGGCCGCGCGGGCCGGGGCGGGGGGCGACGGGTGGCGGGGCGGTCGCTCACTCGCGTGTTGTGTGTATAGGCTGTGTTCGCCAGCTGGATCCCCGAGATCACGGAGCTGGCGGCGCAGCGCAACAAATACGGCGGCCGGTACAACAAGGACGTCCGCCGCAGGTACCCTGCTCTCACGCCCCCGCTCCGAGGGCCTCCTCTCACGGTTTCGATGACTTGGTTGATTGAATGCGGAGTTTGCTAATGAAATTTATTAATCCTTCACTAGAATCGGTCTCTCGGTGCCGTGGCGCATGCTCGAAGAGTTAGCTCCCGGCGGCCGCGCCCCTCTCCCCGACCGAGAGACAGGCGCGCGGTCGACCGACGCACTACTACATGCCTTTTTCGTAAATCACAGTCGAGACACCATGCGCTTTTTAATCCTTCTAACGAGACTAGATCAGGAGAGAGCCGATGTAACGTTGTGTAATGCTGTCGATGACGTAGTGTTTGGTTTGTTCGCTTGCACACGATGCCTGTGCCACGCTGTAGCGCTAGCTCCGGCACTCCGTCCCGCGACACACAGCCAGTGCCGCGCGCGCGCCGCCCCGCGCGGCCGGCGCTCGCCGCCGCTCGCCCCCGCTCGCCCCGAACGCGCGCGAGCCGAGCCGCGGCGAGCTCCGGCCGCCGACCCACGAGACTTGAATGTGAATGTCTTGTTTTGTCTGTCGGCGTTTAGGCGATATTTGCCAGTTGTATCCCAGAGATAATTGACTTAATCGGCACTAGACCCAAGTATGGCGGCACCCTCAAGAATGAGCGGGGACGCAGGTGAGCCGCTGTCTTCACTCCGTTCCGTTGAATGTGTTCCGTGTTGTAATCTATATCTTCCTTTTCCTCTCTTAGCACGCTTCTGTGTTCTCACTTTATCTTTGCGGGACGCGAGTCTCGCTCGTTGTCTTTGTATTGTCGATATTGATTGTAATTAATTATCTATGGATTGGTATTGATTCAGTTGACTAGTACCAGCAGATAGTGGCTAGTGTAACGTGGCGTAGGTA
Organism: Melanargia galathea; assembly: GCA_920104075.1. Taxonomy (NCBI): domain Eukaryota; kingdom Metazoa; phylum Arthropoda; class Insecta; order Lepidoptera; family Nymphalidae; genus Melanargia; species Melanargia galathea. The sequence continues at coordinate 4,441,302 of OV049855.1, forward strand.
ATTATTATTTCTGTTAGTACGTACGTGCGTAATGAGGAATGGTAAATGGTAAATGGTAATGGTAACGTAAGCGTAGTTGGGCGAGCCGATGTGAGTGGTGCGTAGTGTGTGCGTCGCGCCCGCAGCCCGCGCACCAGCGCGGCGGGCCGGGCTTCCTCTGTACCCTGCCCCCTGCCCCCTGCCCCCTGTACCCGACCCCCCCGACCACTCCGACTCCTGCCTGCACGTCTATGTACTGTACGAGTAATGTTGACCCTCTTTATCGTATTTTTGTAATATGTAATGTACTTAATTTTTGACTCGACCCCTCGGTTGTTTAGTGTATGTACTTATTTATATACTTAACGTAAAAATTCATAGAGCGTGGCAAGGCTGTGTGCATTGAGGACATTATTAATGCCAACTTAGTTTAGTTCTCGGCATACCATCCGTAAATAACATCATCTTAGCAAAGAGAGTACACGAATCATTCATGCAGAATTCTGAATTATAATAATTTTGAAAATTATTTGCGAATTTATGCAGCCATATCTAACGATGTAGAGATTTGTTACGTTTTATGATCAAAATGAATTCAGTTCCTTTGCCACACCTTAGATGAATATGTAGATTGCATGATGTGTATCTAGTTGGCATCTTGTTTGGTCTAACTTTATTTTCCAACTACTAAACTTTCTTCAGTGTCTGTCGCGTATTTGTCGGTTGCTGCTCTCTTGTATATTTGTGTATGTATTAACCCACCGACCTCCATCATTGTCTATATACCTACATATATGTACGTACCTTGCTACACAAACACCCACACCTTACTCACATGCCGTGCCTAACCCCTTTTGATTGAACTTATAAAGAATTGAGTAAAATACATTTGATATAAATAAATCCATTTGTAATTCTTACAAATCTCATTGAATATTTTCAATTTCTTTCGAGAACCGTACCTACTGAAAGGCAAGCTTTATTATGTATCGTTGCGCCTCCCGTAAATATTATATCAACGATCAACTATCTGAAGACAATTTTACTACGAATGTATCTAATTAGCTTAATCTAATAATTAGGGTCATAAAATAAAACGAATGAAATTTGCTGCATTCTCATATTGTCTTCAGATTAGATCCAACTTTGACATTCACCTTGAAGTCACATATTCTTGACTCACAAAAATATCAATATCAATGATATATTATAACCCCCGCAGATTGCTATTGCGCTGGAACCTTGTCACATTAACATCGGCGTGACGTTAGATGACACTAAAATATACCGTCAGCACCAAACATTTTTTGAAACTGAATGAACTTTTATATTAAATTATGAATGAAGAAATTATCCTAATTCTTCAACTCCGCTCATGTAAATTGTAATCACATTCTTGTAATTTGGAATCGGATTATTTTTCAGGGTCTGTTGTTTCTGAATCACTATCATTTTCTATGTTAATAATAATAAAATACTCGTCTAATAACTAATAAAAAATTAACAAGAAACTTAACAATAATAAAACAAACAAACTTATAACAACAAAATTTTTGTATTTGTGTGACGTCACTATAATGGCGGCCAGGCGCAATACCAATTTGCGTGGCTAATATTTTAATTATAAATAATTATATTTATACATACGAATCGACCCTATTGTACGTGCATTCGCTTTGGATCTACAAAACTGCTGCGATAGTCCCTTGATCGTTTTGGAAGACATTTTATTTTGTCCATATTGTGTTCTATAGTATTTGTGTTTAGTGCAGTAGATAGCCCCATACCCTGAACGAAACTGAGATTGTTCATTTTTTTGTGGCTACAGCGTTGTTTGATTTGTCTCAGTATTTTTTTTATTGAAATTGTCTAATTATATTTTAACTGGTTTAAGTTCAACTATAGATTGATCGATAACGTTACCACAGATTAATGAACAAAGCTAATTGTGAATTGTGAAGGTTAAAACAGCAAAGTCTTTATTTTTCTAAATCTTTCTTTTTTACACATATTTTTACATGTGTGATTTAAACTATTGCATTTACAATATAAATTAACAGCGATTGGAATTAAATGAAGACATTGTTTTAATTTTGTTGTAGTTGTATCACGCTTAAATCATTTATAGTTTTGTTTAACATCTGGTGTGACTTCAGATTGTCTAATTTGAACGTTTTAAATTCTAGGAGGTCCCGGACGTTAGACAAATCTTCGAATTGCTGTACTTCTTCCTTCTTCTCTTTATTGTCAGAACTATGCTTTTGTGTAACTTTGCTTTTACAAAATATATACTTAATAATTATTAAATTAAAGCAGTATCTAAAGACACTTTGGAAACTTTTAAAAATTTCCGCTGTCCTCCTAATAAACTTTCGCAAACTATCAAAGCAATAAAATTAAAGGCTAATTAATAATTCTGAAAAATAAATTCGCTTTATCTGCTTCAGTTTTCAATTATTTTTATAAAGTAATTCATATTAGATGAATTCGCATAAACTATGGTAACGGATTATATAATACATTTGTACGATTTCAGGCATATAGTCGTTTGTGGACATATAACATACGAATCAGTGAGCCATTTCCTAAAAGACTTCCTACATGAAGACCGCGAGGATGTGGATGTTGAGGTTGTTTTTTTACACAGGTAATATGACCGACCTTATACAATGAAGCCTCTAAAGCTTACCCGTCGTCCTAGGTAAACGACAAATGCGGTGCGACACGACGCGACGACGCGATACGACTCCATAGAAAATAACAATCTCAATGACAATCCACGCGACCACGTAGGCCACGTGAAGGCTCAGCAATTGTTTAATATTTTAGTCGCGTCGTGTCGCATCGCGTTGCGTCGCATTTGTCGTTCATTGTCCTAGGTGAACGGGTAAGACAGACACAAAGTGCGACTCGCGACGTCATCGCGTCCAACGCATCTTCTGGAAGTTGTAATACAAGGAAACTGTATTAAAGGCATAGATGACGATGGTAGAACCATAGTAATATCCAAATGTTCCTCTCCTTCAAAATATCGCCAACTATTTTGTTTTAAAATCCAGTAAAATAATTATCCTACTTGCAAATTTTCTACTACAGTTGGAACGAGGATGCGTATTCCTGTCAAATTGGCGGAATTCGGTGTTTCCTGCTAAGGATTGAGGCTGCGAGAGTAAATAATTTTTGTTGGCAATACCCTGGAAAAAAAAGTCACTTGGATCACTATGGTTCTACTATCGTCAAATATACTCTAGTATTGTACGGCATATTACAGCCCGTTGTATTCCAAATAATACACGCAAGCGGGCGTGTTCAGTACAATGTCTTGACCTGCACAGTTTCCATCGCGCTTTGTGCCTGTCCAAGGTTTTAATTTGCAAACAAAATATTTTAAGTTTTGAACAGTAAAGTTGCCCAAAGGCCTACCATTCACGGGCGCACCAATCCGCAAGATATGTCGCTGGCGACAAGAATGTAGACCAATCTGCGTGTGAATGGTAGGGTTCGCGGTTCGTAATGTGAGCCTCGCGGATTTGTCCGCGGCAACGCAAGTGGCGAGCCGCACCCGCGCCGAGCCCGACCAATTTATGCGTGTATGGGCGCGGTAGATTTTTCTGCGAACTCGAGGCCCAGCCACACTGAATAATTAACTTTATAACGACTATTGACATACGGTCGCGCGGTACGATACGCGCGCGGTGTTAGCAAGCAGCCGAGATACGTGCGTGGCTCGCCACAGCCCACAGTACACAAACGACTGACGCGCTCGCGTAGTGTGTGGACGATGACGGATTTGTCGACGGCTCGGGTGCGGCTCGCGGCGCGTCTAATGAATGGGATACTTAAGATAACGTCATGTCAATGTTAACGTAATATTTGAACGTGGGAGTGTGAGCGTGGCAGTCACGTGTGATCAACGGCGCTTTCAGAAAGGAGCCTGACCTAGAGCTGGAAGGTCTCCTCAAGCGCCACTACACCACGGTGGAGTTTTTTCAGGGTACAATGATGAATGCCGTCGACCTTGAGCGAGTCAAGGTTAGCGTAAGACGAATAGCGCTGCCAGTTAGTTATCGCACGGCCCTAATTTTTATCATTGATATACGCGTCCGATCGAACCAGTAATTTTTATTCATTTGTGCGCATAAGTCGGAACTTTTCTTATGCTGTTTCATAGTCACAGTAGGATTTGTCACTTTGGTAATTTGATCTTGTGGTTCCTTTAATGCAATCATTGCTTCACGGTGGGCCCCGGGTCGCGCCAGGCCCCACCGCACGCGTATGTTGGTACTACCTAGATGCATGGTAACGCGGCAAGCGCCGGATCCGGTCCCTAGTTAACTGACAGTTGATGGCAGGAAACCGCCCGACCTGGAGCTCGAGGGCCTGTTCAAGAGACACTTTACCACTGTGGAATTCTTTCAAGGCACCATTATGAATCCAATCGACCTACAAAGGGTGAAAGTAAGTAGCACCGCACAATCCGCGATGTGATCTTTGGGCGTGGTGTCGGTTTGAGGCTGTGCAGTGTCTTTCCTATAGACGCGCTCGTAGGACGATGCTCGTTCCGCACCCTCGCAGACGAGACGGCGTACCATCGTCGGAGCGGTGTACAGCTCCCTTCTAATGCCACGACTCGGCTGTGTGTGTGCCTCGCTGTGTGTGCGACTTGCGACCCGGCTCCGTGTCTGTTGTACCTGAACAGTACTGTTGTGTGCGCATTTGCCCACTGTGTGTACTCTCAACAATCGATATAACCCACTGTACAACTTGCATTCACTTTCCGAACAGTGCTAACTAACTAACAAAACAAATTGGCATTAATGGTTGCCGCTGAAAGAGTTTCCTTTACAAAATTGGCTTTTATTCAGTAGATTGAAGTACAGATGTCGATTGTCGGTATTGTCGAGTGTTTACGGTGAGTCGTAGATGCACGGCTTGGTTGCGGAGTGGAATGCTGCTTGCAGTTGCATGTCATGTGTAGAACCATCTGCTTTTTCTTAGTAATATACGAACGATTAGTGCACTGTTTAAATGTTAAACAACCTGAGGCTTTCATGTAACTTCAAGGTAACGTTAACGGCCGTGCGTAAATCCGTCATTTACTATGGAGATATCAAATCATAACGTTTTACCAAAGTTCACACTAAGAGCCTGTTTCACCAACTTCTGATAAGTATCGGATAGCTATATCTACATCTTTTGTCTTTGTCACTTTCTTACTTTACTTCAAGTGACAAAAACAAAAGTTGTGAATAAGCTATCTAACACTTATCAGTAGGTGGCAAAACAGTCCCTTATAATGACAGATTTACGTACCTACAGTTAACGCTAATTTGAAAAGTTACACTAGAGCCCAAAATTTACACTATTGCAATAGTGTACATTTTGAACATGAAGAACATGTTCTGAACATTGCACTTGTCAATTATGTGTATTATTTATTGTATGATTAAAATAAATTCATGTAAATACATAGTGAACATTTTACCTAACTTTTGTACTTGATTTGACTAGCAATTTGTCCTTTTAAACATTTGATATTTGTAGCTAATTCTTTGTCGTCTTTTTCTTCAAGGCCAAAATGATGGTTTAGATTGATGAAATTTCGATTTAACTAAATAAAATTTGTATCCTTAACTTGAAATGTTCTACTTCAATATCTTATTAAGTACGTGAATACCTTTGTATGTTCCATCCCAGTTCATTAAAATAATTTTCCCATTTATTATATACTTAAGTACATTATCACAATCTTTATCTTTATCGCCCGTGAGGTCGGAATTTTTTGTAGTGTACCTATGGCAAAGAATATAAAATTTTTACGCAATTTAAGAAACTAATTTCATTAAAATCCACTGCTAAATAATGCATTAAGCTACACATATCTACATAATATAGATACACAAAAACCTAAATTCGAATTGGCAAACGTTAAAACTAAATAACAGATACACAAACAGGAATCATTCGAAATGATAATACCTAGTTATAATTACTATTGCATATGTTTAGGTACATGAAGCTGACGCGTGTCTAGTTCTGGCTAACAAATACTGCCAAGACCCGGACGCGGAAGATGCGGCGAATATAATGAGGGTGATATCCATTAAGAACTACTCCGACGACATCAGGGTCATCATACAACTGATGCAGTACCACAATAAGGTCAGTTCCTAAATTTAGCTAGTTAAAGTTGCGTGTCTCGTGCTCAACAATACTGCTGAGGATTGCGCAAACGTTACAAGAATTATATCCTTTAAGAACTACTCCGACGACATCAGCGTCATCATACAACTGATGCAGTACCACAACAAGGTCAGTTAGAGGTCACTTCCAAAATTTAGCTAATTAAAGTTGCGTGTCTCGTACTCAACAATACTGCTGAGGATTGCGCAAACGTTACAAGAATTATATTCATTAAGAACTACTCCGACGACATCAGCGTCATCATACAACTGATGCAGTACCACAACAAGGTCAGTTAGAGGTCACTTCCAAAATTTAGCTAGTTAAAGTTGAGTGTCTCGTACTCAACAATACTGCTGGGGATTGCGCAAACGTTACAAGAATTATATCCATTAAGAACTACTCCGACGACATCAGCGTCATCATACAACTGATGCAGTACCACAACAAGGTCAGTTAGAGGTCACTTCCAAAATTTAGCTAGTTAAAGTTGAGTGTCTCGTACTCAACAATACTGCTGAGGATTGCGCAAACGTTACAAGAATTATATCCATTAAGAACTACTCCGACGACATCAGCGTCATCATACAACTGATGCAGTACCACAACAAGGTCAGTTAGAGGTCACTTCCAAAATTTAGCTAGTTAAAGTTGAGTGTCTCGTACTCAACAATACTGCTGGGGATTGCGCAAACGTTACAAGAATTATATCCATTAAGAACTATGACGACATCAGGGTCATCATACAACTGATTCGTTAGAGGTCACTCCCCAAGTTTTAGCGAGGTATTTTTGCGTATCTCGTATTTAACAAATACTGCCAAGACCTAGACGCCAACGATTCGGCGAACTTTACAAGAATTACATCCATTGAGAACTACTCCGACGACATCAAGGTCATCACACACAAGGTCACACAAGGTTCGTTAGAGGTCACTCTAAAGTTCTAGTTTGCTCTAAATGTAGGGTTCACTGTTATGAATTTTTCTCATCAGTCTAATCTCCAAAGTCTGTCACGTGACATATTATATATGGGTGTATTCACCGGTCTCCTTTAAAGTATCTATATTAATTATTGATTTGCTAGGCTTTCTGAGATAGTGTGTACGGTGCTTTTAATTTTGCCCGCCCAATATTCTGTAGTCGTCAATTAATCGACCAGGTTTTTTTGGTTCATGTTCTGAGATGGTTTCATGGTCTGAGTTGAGGGAACTCAGCTTGGTTAACTTTTATATTTTGTCTAATTCTAGGCCTACCTACTAAACATTCCATCGTGGGACTGGAAGCAGGGAGATGACGTCATCTGCTTAGCGGAGCTGAAGTTGGGTTTCATCGCGCAGAGCTGCCTGGCGCCCGGTTTCTCCACTATGATGGCTAACCTTTTCGCCATGAGAAGTTTCAAAACGGTCAGCTTTCTTTTCAGTAATTTGACACTTTTAGTTCCTAAGGTGTATTAAAATGCCTTTAACTGATGTAACATGTTCTGTTTACGCCTACCAAAATTTATGGTAAAGAAAAAAATGAACGCAGTTTAAAATAACTCTAACGGCTATTTCTTTTTCTAAAAATGCCTTAGTTTTTAGCCAAAATTGCATGAGGCAGCATCAAATCGATTTTCCCAAAACAACAACTGTCTAAGCTAATCTTTATCGAAATATTCAAGGTCGTTAGACTCGTTACATATAGAATTCGATAATGTCTTCAAATATTCGATGTCTAACAAAACATATGCGGCATTTTCGCAGTCACGGAAAAGGGCTAAATGGGCGAATGACTACAAAAGAGGTACCGGAATGGAGATGTACACTGACACTCTCGGTCCAAGTTTTATTGGAATGCCGTTCATACATGCAGCGGAGTAAGTGGATTAAAAAAAAACGCTTACAGGCTGTGAAGCAACGTCGATTGAACTTTTGTACCGGTTCAACCACATCCCATAACGTGACCTTCGAAAGACGTCACTAACTTTTAAAAATCGAACGCATAGCTTTTTTTGCAAGCTTACAACTCCTGCAAACTACAGACTAAAGTATCGGCCGATAGTATACATATTATTCCACATATAAATTTTAATAGGTCTTATAATAAATAGATGATCCATACTTTCCTAATTTAATTTATCCTAATGTGAATCACCTATCGGTATATCAATAGTTTGTAGTTTGCGGGGGTCTTTTCGTCTCTACTTACTTAGGTCCGTGTTCTCTAGAGATAGTTAGTTATAGCACCAAATAATGATAGCAGTCCTGATGAATAGATTAGGAGACTAGAATATAATACTAATATAGAAGTTAAATATCCGCGGAGTGAAAGATTTGTTCAGTGGCACAACAATGTGTTAGTAGGTTGTTAAACATCAAGCCCCCAGGGTGTTTAACAACTTGATTTCTAACCAAAAAAAAATGTTTTGAAACTACCCCCATAAATAGAAATTCACATTAATCTCCATTCATTAATCTCCAAGACACCGGATTTTAAGACATCAAACTGTGAGCTGAATAATTGGCTGCCATTATTCCACTTTATTGGGTTATATACAATTTTAGCAAGAATACCTAAAAATCATATGAAACACAATAAGCAAGATGATCGCAATGAAAATCACAAGGGCATATACTAACGCCCTGAAAGTTCAGCAAGGATTTTTTTCCAATATCGGCATTAAGTATTACATAAAATAGACAAAGATTCTTCTGAGATTCTGATGTTTATGACGGACGTTTAACTTCCAACTTTATTGACCCACTCGTTTCCCTATCACTTATAAATCGAACATTGAAACCGTACCATTGTTACGTCATTGGCTTTACTCTAGCTAGCAGGCACTTTAGGAACTTTAACCAGGACTGGGATTGGCTGTGACTAACACGGCACGAGCTTTAGCGTTTCTCATTGGTTGATTGCAGTCCCCCGACACTCAGGCTTGGCAGAACGATTACCTGCAAGGCACAGGCTGTGAGATGTACACGGAGACACTGTCGACTTCCTTTACGGGAATGACCTTTTCACAAGCTAGCGAGTAAGATTAATGAGTATACCTACTTCGCTTTCCTACTAATTCCTCGTAATAGTCAGGCAGCCCTGGAACAAATTTTTTGTGATTAATAACAAGCTGAATTTTCGTAAGTTCGTTCGACGAGACGACCAAGATTTTTATCTATGAAAATTCTCGATTGAGATGGATCAATAATTTTTAATAATTTTTATAACATCATTATTTGGAAATATTCGGAGTGGAGGACGCTGTACAATATTATTAAATTAATAACCAGCTGATTTTGTGTATGCAGCCTAGTAAATACTTGTATAATGAAATGGTCATAATATACCTAGTCCTACAAATTTAGGGGATCGATTTCCCACCCGAGCGAATCGAAATGTTTAAAACCTGCGCACTCTAGTAGCTACCTCCATCGAGAATTTTCATAGATAAAAAACTTGTTTGTCTCGTCGAAACGAACCTACTCACGAAAATTCAGTTTGTTATTAATCACTAAAAAAATTGTTCCAGGACTGCCGAACCATAAGCATTTCTTTTAAACTAACGCAATAACATGAAAGAGGAGTTTCTATGTATAGTTCATTTGCATTGGACAACTCATACCAGCTACAACCATTGTGTAGGATTCATAAGAGCTTCTGTACGCTTGTTCCGTGTTTTCATACTTTTTATTTTTATTATCTATTTTAATAACGCAAATATCCCATGTTTTAATCTGTATTGTTAGTATTGGCCAATAACCATTCTAATATTTCTGGTATGTAATCTTCCTAAATCTTAAAGGCTTCGCCTTTCAGAATGTTCCTTTGTTCTTTGTTCTTACATTCAATATCACATCTACAATTTTAATAATGTACCTAATTGATAAAGCAATGCCTTTTCCTGCAGGTTATGTTTCACGAAGTTAAAATTGCTCCTTTTGGCGATCGAGATCAAAGGAGAGGAAGGCGCGGACAGCAAGATCTCAATAAACCCACGCAACGCGAAGATACACGCGAACACGCAAGGATTCTTTATTGCGCAGTCCGCGGATGAAGTTAAAAGGTAAAACCCTTGTGAAACTTATTTCGAAGCGAGGCGTCTTATAGAATAGAATAGAATAGAAAGTTTGGGATGGGGACTAATTCGAGAAAAAATACGCCAAACGTGGCGATGAATCCGAATGAATGACTGATTACTTTTAGTGATTTTAACCGCTGACGCAAGAACGACGGGATGTTATAAGTTTGATGTGTGTGTGTATCTGTGTCTGCCTGTCTGTTCCACCGTAGCGCTCAAACAGGTGAAGCGATTTGAATGCAGATTTTTTTTGTGTGAAAGGTGAATTAGTCGGGAGTTTTGTAGCTATGTTTGATGAAAATGGGTCCAAGATGGCCGCCGCCACTAAATAGCGGATAAAACACGCGTAACATATCACAACTCAATCAAATGAATCAAATGAAAGGTGATGAATGAAATGGTATCAAATGAAAGGGCTTGACTAGTGGAATAGCACTATGCAAATCCAAGATGGCCGCCACCACAAAATGGCGAATGTTGGGGGGATTTTAAAATTTTTAATTTATACATAATATACTTGTTATAACTAATCAAAGCTGCAATATTTTTAACTTATGGTACCTACTCATGATCTAATTTTTTCTGTCCCTAATTATTATAGATAGTGATTTGTTTTATTTTTCGTTTTCAGAGCTTGGTTTTATTGCAAAGCTTGTCACGAAGACATCAAAGACGAGACACTCATCAAAAAATGCAAATGTAAAAATTGTAAGTTTCATTTTGATATTTTACTTTCTTACTTACTGATATTTTACTAATTGTGTACTTAATAATCAATTATTGTTTTCCTTGTTTTCGAAGAGAACCATGACAGATTTATAAACCTTTTTGTATGTATATTTTGTAAGTAACATTGAAGTGTTTTAATTCAACTTGTAAAAAACAAAAAAAAACTATATTCTGTGACATTCTTTCTGGGACTCTCTTAACATCACTTGCTGTGTCTCTGTGACCACATAACACTCTATGTCAAATTCTTTTGGATGTGCCTATCTATCTATGTCACTTGTGTTACACGTAGGAACATGTAATATATCACAATGTGTTACCGCCACGCCATAATGTTCTTGTTGTGAAACATTAATGATATATTCGGCTAAACTTCTAGTGACCGCGCACCAGCGGAAGGTCGGAGCCGACATAGGTAACTTGCACCACACAATAAGCATACAGATTTGACGTTTTTTCAATTTATTTTCGTGTCTATATGATTTTGAGTTGCTTTAGTGGTGTTGCGTCCGTACCTCACAGACTGGATCGGCTGCAAGCCATTCTCGATCCGTGCTCGTTCACACCCTATATATATTTTAGCGATCATTGTGTTTGTCTGCTCGCTCGTGAATGGATACGCCCGACACAATAAAGCACTTTGACACTTCACTTATATGCCTCTTGAACCGTTTCTCGCTCTGTTCCGATCTGTTTCCAATCAGAGCGTTCCAGTGCATCATTCAATACTGTGCGACGATCACAAGTGCGTAGAGAAACGTGCTTAGTTACTACACGGTTTAGCCACTATTTTGCAAAGCACACATTTACTATATTCAAAAAGTAAAACGTAGATGTAAATTGATATGATGCACTCCGAAGCCCACCGGGCGTTACTGCATGGAATTAAAGTAGAGTTGAAACTCGCAACGCAATTTGCACTTTCATTTATACCCGAACACTTACTTAGTTTGAACACCGTCTAAAATGCAAATCCATGAAAGCATGTCTCAGAAAATCAGAGTGATTCGAGGACGCTAAAAATTATTCTCATGGGGAGTGAGCTTTGAAACGATACAAAGGCTTCATAGGACAGTTCAGGCTTGTCTGTGCTAATGACAGTGACTAACGCACGGTCGAGAGATCCGGTCGCTACTCATTCATCAAACGCATTTAGTAGAATCAATTTCATAATTTTACCATTCCTTAATTCTGCTAAACGAAGTATCATTGACGATTTCAAAGTTGAATATTGGTGTAGTTCTAAATTTGGTTCTACTAAGTTCAAGCATCAATTCCCGATCCGTCGAACAGGAGAGTGCGCTCAGCGTGTATGTCAGTGTTTACGTTTTTACAGATGTCGGAATGATGATGATGCAGACGGGGATGGTGAAACAGAGTAATACATTTCGAAGTGTAGATGGTACGGAACGTATTAACTTGCCAAACAACCGTACCTCACAATACTAGTGTTCTTGCATTGACTAACAATCGCTCAAAATTATTTTATTATAAAATTGGGCTAAAGTATGCTAATTCACCGATGAACTATATATATACACGCAAATAGAAAGCGGCAATGCTACATCACGAATGTTAACTGAGATGATATTATTGCTTAACAGAGATAGAAAAATAAGAACCTTCTAAACTAGGGACACAATAGAAACGCTTTTGGATACCAATCGCCTACACTCTAACCCCCTTATTTTTAACAAATTAACTGGTTATTCTAAATTGATGGAGTAACGGTGCTCCTCCTGAATATTGGTTACCAAAAGCTGCTGTACACCCCTGCCCACCTAATAAAATCCAACTGTATCTATATAGAGTCTAAGCTTTGCATCATTATCTGCAACGTATTTATCTATTGTCTGCCTTATTCCAGTTCCCATTTCAGTTTACGAACAGGATATGATTGGTTTAAAATGTAACAAGTAAGATTTAAACCCTGTACTGTGTTTCTCGATTCAGTGGCTACGTTCAGGAAAGGCGTACGGGCCGTCCAGATGGTTGGCCGGGCAAGTACGTAAACTCATGTATACGTTTCAGTGTAAATGTCGATGTGGTGTTACGACGAGGGTGTCGTTGGTCGCACGCACCGGTTATAGCAATACAGTGTCCTGTTATCATTGTCTTGTATACGTTATCTGTGTGCATTTTGTACAGCAGTTAGATGTTCCGCCTCTCTATATTAGCCTTAACATAGAGGGACATATTTTGTGATGTCTATTTATTTTTATTGGTCTTGTTATTGTTAAATATTACATCTTATTCAATACAGGTATTTTATTCTAGGAGTATATTTGAACCATAATTTTCTGCATCGATTATATAAATAGGTAGCCCCTCTGAAATTATTGATGTTGTACTGTTATAGATTCAGATTACGTGCTTATAATTTGTTACGATGAGATTTTCTAATACTTATTCATTTATATAGGGAAAGTATAATTTAAAATTAGATGGCCCCGCCTCCATAGAATTGCAACTTGCAAGGACCTTGCAGTGGTCGATCAATGCCTCAGATTCCGTCGATAATTTGGTATACGCTACTGTACATCGTATAAGACCTCAGAAGTTCATTAGAGCTCAAATTCATTAACCCTAGAATACTAGAACACTCGGTGCCATCTCCTGGTAATCAACTCTTAAAATCTCATACCATTTCCCACTTACATTAGTCATTTTCATATTTTAAAAACAATTTAACTTAATAACCGAATGGAAAAGTAGTATAGTATTTAGAACCACACAGCGCTTGGCAATTAACGTTTCATGTTGTTTGTTTTAGTGGTGTGTAGTGTGTTGCATGTGTATGTTTTATTGGTATTAAGCTCTAATTTATTATAATCTAATAAGAATTTAAATTGGTGTTTTTATAATAATTGTTTTTTTCCTCTTCTAATACATCAGTTTCACCTTTAATACTTCAGTCTGCCAGATATTTGTTTTCTGTTTGAATTTTGAAATCATTATGCATACGAGTTCTTTTCCAATTCATTGTGTATGTTTTCCGAACAAGTAAATTTTTTAAGACTTACTTGACTTTACTTGTAAGAAGCCATTCTTCATTTATTTGATCATCTATTTCATAACATCTTCTCGCTAGTCAAATAAATTAAGTAAATATTTATCGATCAATGTAACTTGATCTATTTTATTTTCATAATTTCTAAATAGCTGATCAATGAAAAAAAAAAAACAATGAGAAGGTGAAACCGTATGTCCTTTGTTTACTGTATATATTCGTAAATGTGTATCATCAAAATGTCATACAATGTTGGTACATTATGCGATGCGTAGGTCGTGTATCATTGAGTGGTGTATTGGAATGCGAACTGTGCTGATGTTTTGCAGATGACCACCATCCTCCCCCCACCTTCACGCCGCCAGAGTTGCCCAAGAAGGTCCATGTTCGAGGTACAATCTCAGGCTCAAAGGACTGAGTGGTTTTATTATTTTCTTTTTTTTTTTTTTTCATCGGCCCACACATAACAGCCAGATTTGCTTTATAAAAGTTAGCAAGGTTTATAAAAGTATGAGAAAAATTGAAATGCACTTAGATGCTTCACCACGCCTTTTCATAGCGAGCACAATGGATGGAGAATAAAAACCGAGAACGATTTTCGGAAGGTCTACTTTTGCTTCCATCAAGCATGTCCCTGGCATAGCCTATCGATACCGGTCGAATACTGGAATTGCTATTGATTGTTGTAGCTTCCACAAATCTTGACAGACGTTTGATGAAATGCCAAAACAAGTCAACTAAAATTTATAATCCCCTTAAATTGTGAGATGCTTTTCAGTGTTCGGGGGTATACGTAAATGTCGTTTCGTAAACGAAAACTTCCCGTGCAAAAACTTATAGGTCTCTCGAAGTCGAATACTTTTTACCACGATTTCAACTGCAACAATATTGTTGTTTGTTTGCATCGCATTTTCTATTCGAAGATATTGCAATCCCAATTGAAAAGTTTCATTGATCTTATGCTTCTTGGTTAACTCTACAGCGGATACTTTCATCGTATTTATCTGGTTTGTATCCTAAAGCCTTGCAGACCTATCTCATGGCATTGCATCTTACTGTTTCTTTCATACATTAATATCTGTGGTCTGTATACTGAATGTTCTGTAAAAAGCTTCTGTCGTAGATTTTGCAGAGATCTCTTTCAACTTCAAATACATATATGTTAAACGTTTACTTTTGTTCGTGAATTTTTAATTATAATTGCTACTAAATTCTAAATAGCTGATCAATTAAAAATAAATTCAATCAGTTAAATGCAATAACTTTTGTTTAAATAATTACTTACTTAATTAATTAGTTAAGTTACCCTTTATTAATCACAATTATTGTTCAAGGTGAAATCGCTCGAGAGAGAGGAGAAGACATCAGCTGTAAGTACTAAATTTGTACAATTTTTTATCATAATTTCTTTTAACAGAGTTTTCCTTTTAAAAATAAATTATTAAACATAATTACACATATTAATTAAACAAGGCAACATGATCTAAGATCACCGTCAGTTGTTTTCTAATTGTCATTAGAATAAGCGCGTTCTCTGTGCGTGCGTGAACAGTGCGTGTTGTCAGTGATGACTTACGGATCTGAGAAATAGTCGCATGGGCCTCATAAGAAGGCTCAGGATCACTCAGCGGGCGATGCAGAGAGCTATGCTCGGAGTATCCCTGCGGGATCAAATCAGAAATGAGGAGATCCGCAGGAGAACCAGAGTTACCGACATAGTTTAGAGAGTTGCGAAACTGAAGTGGCAATGGACGGGGCACATTGTGCGAAGAACCGATGGACGTTGGGGTCCCAAGGTGCTTGAATGGCGACCTCGCACCAGTAAACGAAGCGTAGGTAGACCCCCACTAGATGGACGGACGATCTCAAGCTAGTCGCTGGCAGCCGCTGGAATCAGGCGGCACAAGATCGTGTTCTGTGGCGATCCTTGCAAGTGACCTATGTCCTGCAGTGGACGTCTATTGATTGAGATGACGGCGTTCTCTGTGCGTGTAATGTGATGTATGGTTCAACTGCAAACGCGAAGACAAGTAATGTTATTGGGTCCTTTTTGAACATACGGATGGACTAGTAAGAAACATCCAAAGAAAAGGAGAAGACAAGAAAAAAGAATGTTAAAGATTAGAAAAATTAAAGACTTAAAGAAACGAAACGACCCGATGTTGCAAGTTACATTTACAATACCATCATTTACCTACTTAGACTTGGCTAAAACCAGACAGATTTATGTTCTGACAACTCAACTCGAAAGCTTGTCTCAGTTTTCCCTGATCCACACTTTCTCTATCAATCTTCGTCGTCGTCGTCTCGACCAATAGACGTCCACTGCTGGACATAGGTCTCTTGCAAGGATCACCACAGAACACGATCTTGTGCCACCTGTTTCCAGCGGCTGCCAGCAACTCGCTTGAGATCGTCCGTCCATCTAGTGGGGCGTTTTCATCAATGTCTTCAAAATTAACTGAGCGACAAAACAAGAATTTTTCAGACAGTTATTAGATCTCTAGTCTAACCTCAAATTCTGGTTCTTTCGATCCATCGCAATTAAAATTAATTTTCACAAATTCCTTCACCATCATCACTTCCAGTGATAAACCGCAACCACCGGAGCGCGGCGCCGACCGCCCTGCTGTCGCCGATGGCCAACCAGCTGATGAACACCACCACCAGACAGGTTAACAAGGTGAAGCCGAACGTCAACAGAGCACCACCCGACACGTAAGTGGTCTACTGGCTTTTTATCTGTCCGCTACATTGTTACACCCCAAATGTTCTTAAGCAATTCCTATTTGGACATTAACGGCCTGTTTCACCACCTTCTGATAAGTGTTGGATAGCCTAAACGTAAGTTTTGTCACTTTCTTACTTTGTGTCAAGTGACAAAGACAAAAGTTGTAGATAGCTATCTAATACATATCAGAAGGTGGTGAAACAGGCACTAAGACTGGTTTTACAGTCTGATTTTTAATTCCGTGGAATTCGGACGTTTCTTAACTGTCACCAGAGATAAAATATTTCCCACAAAAAAGATAAAATCAAAACTTATATAAAATTCCACAGAATTAAAAATTAGACTATAGTGTCACGCTGACAGACCAATATGTATGGTTGTTATAGAAGCGTTTTAGAATAACGCCGAATGTTCACCGCCGACGTTCCGAATTATGTGGTTACGGAATTTATTTGGAAGCATCCGAACCAACGTTATAAAACTGTAAAACTATGCAAATATATCTATGGAATAGTAGATTATGAAAGATTTGCTAGGGTTAAGATTAGGGGTAACCCCTAATAGGGGTTATTAAAACACGAATGTGAGCTTAAGAACGAAGCCACAGGCGAGGTTCTCAATAATGTCACACAAATGTTTTAACATCTAAGTTGAAGTTTCGTAGGTACTGCTTTATCTACATTCATATCTTAAACACAGTAAATAATGATTTGGTAATGTAAAAAAACGAATTATGGCGCCATAACATACCTCTACCTACATTTTGCCAATGGTTATTATTTATTGTAATGCTAAATGCATTGTAGCTGTAAGAGGCACTAGAAATGCTCCTTCTATTGGCTAGGAGTATAAAAATTATGAAACTGACACTATTAGAAAATTTATAAATAAGCCTAAGATCCCACTAGTGATTTTTGTCACCATGGTTTAAAATCACCTGACTTTCTATGGAAAGTCATGGAGCTGCATACATCAAGAGTGAAGTAACAGCGACATATTTTCATACAAGATGGCGGGTGATTTTGTCAGCGTGACAAAATGTCACTAGTGGGCACCTCACTTGACACGCCTCTGAATTACCCAACTAATTTAAGACGGATGTTACACGTTCACTTTGTAGTTAGTTCAATCCATGATTATTGTCTGAATGACTCAGTGATTGATCGTGTATGGGACTGATGATCCGAAGTAATGGATTTTAAAATGTCATGTAACGTCATTAAACTGTCATCATCGTTCCAAATGGGTCATCAGTTTCGTCGTGATCAAGGTCATAGACTGAACTTGTACCCTTGGTACGAGTTTGCGCAACACAAAAATTGTGGTTTTTATGAGTCCTGATAAAACACATCTAAAGTTCTTCTCCTGATTTTATTTAACAAAGTTTTGCAAGAAGCACTTAGATGTAACTTGACGTCGAAATTCATTCTCTAAAACCATGCAAACGCGTACATAAGGTACTGATGCCAAACTGAGCGTAAAACCTCCGTCCAAGACTCAAAACCACCCTGTATAAACCCCGTTTATATTATGTCAAGTTAATATTATTGTTGCTTTTTACAAGCATTTGATGTCTGCTGTTAGCACGAAGTGCACTATGTATGCACGGCACAAAGTTATCTATGTCTATCTCTGTCTAATATTTTGTCTCACTTCCACGACTCCTTAAAACAATGGAGACGAACTCTGGCCCTGTTTGCAGGAATACGCAAGAGCAAGATACGAATTACCAAGCCTATCATCTAGCCTACGAAGTGAAAAAACTCATGTAATTTCATAAAATTATATATATCACCTAGATATTTTTCTGGTCTGTAGTTTGGTTATGCAGTCAGTGATGTATTTTCTTTCTGTTTTTAGTGAGTATGAACCTATGTGTAGTGGCGTAGAACTTAGTACCTTATAGTTATTATTTAGTTTTGTCACGTTTTGTCTAAGACCCTACCACAACTTTTAACTATATCATTTTCAACAGTGACATAAAATCACCTATTTTATACTGAAAAATCAAGTCACAACTTCCATTAAGTAAGGATTTGTGATTTTTGTCACTGTGACAAAATTAACAAGTGGGGTCCTAGGTTTATTTTTGTAGGAATGTGGTAGATTATTTTTACTTTAGTGAATTGTGATGATTTTTGCACTAAGATTAAGCACGACACTGATTGAAGTTAAATCAATTATAATTAAATAAATAAATAAAAATCAATTATAGGTAGGTAATTGAGTATAAAGAACAAAGAAAACATGGCGTAATTCTTACCTATACAATTTTTTGTAGTTGTGTAGGTAGTCGTTTGAATAATTAGACGTGAAATAACGTCACAACTACGAAACGCCATTTTTTCTTTCTTTTTTTTTTTTGAATTGTGCTGTTTATGTGCGACTTTCCGAAAGGGATGACGATCACGAATTTAAGCTTCGCTACATTCGATTATAACTGATTTTGTTGTAGATAAAGCTATAGCTAAATTAAAAAAAAATAGCAATAGTATCATTTTTTGCACAATACACAATACGCTAAAGGGCATCCCGATTTTTAGTCTTATTTAGTTTATTTTCATGTATACGAGTTGTTTTGTCTACATCAAAATTGGTACCATTGCTAGCCTGGTTGTTACTACTTAAGTACTTATCTAGTTCATGTTACACATCAAGGTAACCATAGTATGTCTAATTAGAAATCATTTTCGCACCTTTAAATTAATATGAATAGTGCAACATGTCCGATTTCTATATTTTCAATTATTATTTACAATGCATTATGCAATTATTATATTATTTGCTTGTAATATCGTTTGAACTATTTTATATACTTTTTCTATTTATTATTTTCACGAATAATACTCCAAGTTAAACTTATCATAAAGTATTGGGTACTGATTTACGCGTGTGCTTATAGCGGCTAGTTGCTAAATCTAGATTAATGTGTGATAATAAGAATTCTTGGAGAATTAATTCTTCCGACATTTTTTTTTAAATTGACCCAATAATTAATTATGTGAGACGCTAAAACAACAAACGCCGAATTACAAATTCAACATTCAAATAAAATATGCACACGATAAAAATATAATTTTTAATCTGCGCACACTGTACAAGTCGCACTTGAGGGTAGATAGAGTTTATGTTTTTGCGTGAAAACTCATCACTTGAGCTTTCAATTTTAAAATATGATTCGTAGGAAAATAAGTATTGCAATGGGGCAACCTCGGGGACCCGTGTAATTTTAAAAGTTAATTTCCAAACTTTACAGATGTAGGCACAGTTGAACTTATAAAGTTTATTGTTCAAAAAGAAGTTACTGACGCTGTAGACAAAATTATTTTTTCTTACTTATACTTTAAATAAACGTCAAAAATTTTTATGAAATGACCATTGCAATCACACTCACACAACACACAATCTCAAGTAAACGTCGTTTGCTTACAGTGCGTGCAGTGGTGCGATTATTTCTAAAAACTTTATAAAAATAATGTCACAGTTTTCAAATCTGTTAATCTAGTCTAGGATTTTTTGCAACTGAACCAGCTCCACTGTCAGATTCTAATGCCAGCGCGGGTGCATTGATCTACTTACTTAGTCAAAGATTTGTTTTACAAACGAGTTAGCACCAATCTCAGAATCTAATCAAACGAGTTAGCATCAATTTCAGAATCTAATCAAACGAGTTAGCACCAATCTCAGAATCTAAAAACGAGTTAGCACCAATTTCAGAATCTAATCAAACGAGTTAGCACCAATCTCAGAATCTAATCAAACGAGTTAGCACCAATTTCAGAATCTAATCAAATGAGTTAGCACCAATCTCAGAATCTAATCAAACGAGTTAGCACCAATCTCAGAATCTAATCAAACGAGTTAGCACCAATCTCAGAATCTAATCAAACGAGTTAGCACAAATTTCAAAGCGTAAGTGACGAGTATAACTTACGCAAAAACTTAGACTCTTACCTCTGAGACAGTGTGGCTAACTCTGTTGTACACAATCCCTAAACTAAATTCATATAATATAGATCTAAATCTATTTCT
The DNA here is from genome assembly GCA_920104075.1 of Melanargia galathea. Taxonomy (NCBI): domain Eukaryota; kingdom Metazoa; phylum Arthropoda; class Insecta; order Lepidoptera; family Nymphalidae; genus Melanargia; species Melanargia galathea. The sequence goes on from OV049855.1 coordinate 4,462,026, forward strand.
ATCCTTTTCCGCAGGGAGCATTGTGAAAGAGATAGTAACCAGTAAAAAATAGTAAGACACCTATCATTTTAGTTTAGTTTAGAGATTGTGTAAAACAGGATTGGCCCCAGTATCGCCACGGTGAAGTACCTATTTAAAAGTGTAATTTTACGATCCAGGCCCACGAGTAGGAGTAGTGGGGGCAATCAGAACAGTAACGGAGTGAGTCTGCCAGCGGGCCTGGCGGACGACCAGTCGAAGGACTTCGACTTTGAAAAGACTGAAATGAAGTACGACTCCACTGGAATGTTCCATTGGAGTCCCGCGAGGAATCTAGAGGATTGTATATTAGTACGTATCTATTGAATTTATATGACTCACTGTTTTCTCTAGAAGTTTCTTCATAAAGTTTGACCAGAAAAATAAAAAATCTGCTCTAAGAGCGCCACTTTTGTTTTACGAGATGTTCCATTATGAGTAAAAATATATAGTATTGTCAATAAGGTTTTAAAATTAGTGATGCCAGTGCAAACCTTATAGGCTTTATTGGCTTTCCGAAACTTGGCGAGGTTTATTATTTTTCGCTTCAGGTTTTACCAACTACTAAGGGAAAGAAGATTTAGGTATCTGTACCTACGTCACACGGATTTTTTTCCACTACCATCGAAAGAATAGAATATTGCAACTCGTAAAACAGATATATCTACTATTAACCAGTGGTTTTGTTATACAATCTAACAGACAACAAAACGACAGTAGAGTCCAAAATAAGAATTTTCATTGGTCACTTCCAAACTACTAAGCGATCAGCCGTGGTTATATTGCCTTTTAAAATGTTCATGTAAATCGGACTCCTACATTAAATTGCTGAATTCACGTACAAGAATGTAACATTGCCTAATATCACATAAACCAGACCTTTTTAGCAGCCATGATGTCTTAAAAAAAGCTCAAGCTTCTCTACAGCAGCTATGATAACATGTTCAAATGCTGCTCCCAAACCTCTCGTTTCCGTTAGCTTAAAGTCAAACGATATTCCCCAAAGAGCTTGAGCTGAACTTACGCAATTAGATGAATCTTTTATACTTATTAGGTAACCAAATAAACTGTGAGAACACGAAATTGTAACATTACTTAACTGACCTGATATATTTTGTTCGAGCTGATGCGCGCGACTTCAACCGCGTGGATTCATATAAATCGCATACAAATTTTCAACCCCTATTTAACCCCTTTAGGGGTTGAATTTTCAGCAGTCCTTTCTTAGCGGATGTCTACGTCATAGTAGCTATGTGAAAGCCAAATTTCAGCCCAATCCGTCCGGTAGTTTGAGCTGTGCGTTGATAGATCTGTCACTTTTTTCTTTTGTATATATTTAGATTTCCACTTACCGTCTCCAGGACAGAAACCAAGCGGCGATGACGGTGCTCAACGGGCACGTGGTGGTGTGTCTGTTCGCGGACCCGGACTCGCCGCTGATCGGGCTCCGGAACCTGGTGATGCCGCTGCGGGCCTCCAACTTCCACTACCACGAGCTGAAGCACGTGGTGATCGTGGGCAGCGTGGACTACATCCGGCGGGAGTGGAAGATGTTGCAGAATCTGCCGAAGATATCTGTGTTGAATGTGAGTTTGGATATACCCGTTGTCCTACGTCAGTGAGAACGCGACGCGAAAATATCGAACAGTAGCTGAGCCTTCACTTGGCCTACGTTGTCGCGTAGATAAATTTGTCATTTTTTATGGAGTCGTATCGCGTCGCGTTTATGGTTCACTTAGAACAGGGGGTTAGTTATTATAATAATTAAAGGCAATGATACAACGATAATTCGGATACCGGATCTCGTGATTGGAACCGGTAAATAACCTAATGTTAATTCGGGTGTACGAAAGACTTCAGCCTTCAGTACCATTTCCGTACCAAACATTTCACAAATTGACTGACATTCGTAGACTTCACAAATCTAAAGCCTTACAATCATAAGACGGTAACGAGCTATATTAGTACGACCTATCCTATTTGGATATACGCAATTTTTTTCTTCTGGTACCGTAAATTTCATAGGTACTAATATAGGTCATCCTCCATTAATTGACCGCCTTTTTTTTTTTTGACGTGGTGGAAAAGCTTTTTTGACTACCCCCGTTCTGACCGCAAAATGTGGCAGAACGAAGGTTATGTAGGACTTCCCCCACATGAGGGAATGAAGGTATACCCACTAAAAACCACCACGGCATGACCCGCATGCTGTCTGTGCTGGACGCCTGGGGAACCCAATGTATGCATCCCAGGCGTCCGGCAGCCGCCCCAGCTGAGGCTCCCGCTCCCCTCTGGGCTGTCCCTCCAGAGGCTCGCGCCCTCCCGTAATTTTTTAACGAGGTTTTCTTCCTCTCGCGATGGGCATTGCTGCCCTCCGCCCCGGGGTGTCTCACCCCTGTTTCGTCCGCAGTGCCCTCTGCTAATCAGAGGGACACGCGGAGTAACCTCCCTCCACCAGGTCATTGGCCATGGCTAACAATATCCCCGTAGGAAAATTATTAACCATGTTACCGGGGTGCACCGGTCCGAATACTGCTCTTCCCCTCGGACGTATCCAAGAGGACCAGCAGCACCCAGACACACTGGGAGGTTACCTGGCTGGCACCCCATTAAGTGACCGCCTGCTTATTAATAACATTACTTGTACTATTACAATTGAAATTTACAATACTCATTAATTAATTTGACAGGGTTCACCGCTAAGCCGGGCCGACTTGCGTGCAGTTAATGTGAACTTATGCGACATGTGCTGCATCCTGTCAGCGAAGGTGCCATCCAACGATGACCCGACGCTGGCTGACAAGGAAGCTATCTTGGCTTCGTTGAACATCAAGGCCATGACGTTTGACGATACCATCGGCGTGCTCAGCGCGGGCGTCACGAACGGCGCGCCCACGCAGCCGCCCGCCGGGGGAAACCCCGCGCCGGTGTTGCTGCAGAGGAGGGGGTCGGTGTACGGTGCCAATGTGCCTATGATTACGGGTAAGTACCCGGATTGGCAAACTGGAGTGTTTATGAGCAGGTCATTCATGTCTGTCGCAGAATCACTTTATTCAATAATCATTACTACTACTATCACTATTACTACTACCTACTATCTATATTATATACGAATTAAATAGACGTGATTTCGAAATAACTGTTTTATATGTCTCTGATATAAACAAATCACTATCTACCATCGTCAATTGTCGTAAACACAAAATGACTTTCATTTAGGATCGACCCAGTGACCCCGAGTTAAATCGATATTTGTTTGAATCCAGAGCTGGTGAACGACAGCAACGTCCAGTTCCTGGACCAGGACGACGACGACGACCCCGACACCGAGCTGTACCTCACGCAGCCGTTCGCGTGCGGCACCGCCTTTGCCGTCAGCGTGCTAGACTCCCTAATGTCCACTGTGAGATCTTTTTTATATATATAATAATAGCGGGCAAACGAGCAAGCGGGTCATCTGATGTTAAGTGATTACCGCCGCCCATGAACGTTAGCAGCATCTGAGGAACCACTAATGCGTTGATGGCTTTTGAGGAAGGGGACTGACTGGCTATTCAGCTCACTGCCGGAACACATCGGATGCTTTGCGGCAGATTAGACTGAAGTGTGGTCGCTAGCCAGGCGGACTCAGGGTAGAATCCTATCACAAAGCGGTGATAGCTACCATCTAGATTAAATTTGTGGTATCAAGCATAACGACACGTAGAGGAGATTGAGAGTGTCAGGACCTCGTTAGCATATTGGCAGGGTGCACCGCGCATAGATGAGGTTGAGTTTGGCCACATAGGTAGAATTTGGGCCACTTACAAATTTTATCTTAAATATTTTTCCCAGTTCCAAGATTCGCGGTTCTTTTCTATCCGTTTTTGAGAAATTTTTGCAAGAGCATGTCTTTTCTTTGTAGTTTTCAACGAAGTTGGAAAAAAACAGTTCCTCTAGTAAGGCAGTTGATAATTATAATATAACATGTATTTTACAGACATACTTCAACCAGAACGCGCTAACACTGATCCGCTCGTTGATCACGGGCGGCGCCACGCCCGAGCTGGAGCTGATCCTCGCCGAGGGAGCTGGTCTCCGAGGGGGGTACTCCACGCCCGAGAGCTTGGCCAATAGGTAAAACACTTCAGCCATAACGCGCTGACGTTGATCACGGGTGGCACCATGCCCGAGCTGGAATAGATCCTCGCCGAGGGAGCTGTTCTCTGAGGGGGGAGTACTCCACGCCCGAGAGCTTGGCCAATAGGTAAGACACTTCAATCAGAACGCGCTGACGTTGATCACGGGTGGCACCATGCCCGAACTGGAATAGATCCTCGCCGAGGGAGCTGTTCTCTGAGGGGGGAGTACTCCACGCCCGAGAGCTTGGCCAATAGGTAAGACACTTCAATCAGAACGCGCTGACGTTGATCACGGGTGGCACCATGCCCGAACTGGAATAGATCCTCGCCGAGGGAGCTGATCTCTGACGGGGGTACTCCACGCCCGAGAGCTTGGCCGATAGGTAAACACTTTAACCAGAACGTGCTAACACTGATCCGCTTTTTTTACTTCCAGGGATCGGTGTAGAGTGGGCCAAATTTCCCTGTACGACGGGCCACTGGCGCAGTTCGGCGAGGCCGGTAAATACGGAGACCTGTTCGTGGCGGCGCTCAGGACGTACGGCATGCTGTGTATCGGCCTGTACCGGTTCCGCGACACCTCGTCGTCCTGCGACGCGAGCAGCAAGCGATACGTCATCACCAACCCGCCCGATGACTTCTGTTTGCTGCCCACTGACCAGGTGAATGCCCCATCACTTTTCAGCTAGACAATTTCAGCTTAATTTGCTACCTTTGGGCAATGTGGTAGACTAATAGACATTGGGGTACCAAAGTGTTGTAATGGCGACCTTGAACCGTCAAGCGCACCGTTACGCTTGACGATAATTATGCCTGATGGAAAGCAAGATGAGGTCTAAGTTGGGACGCGCTTACCTAGAAAATACCTATCCCCTCTTGCCTCGAAGGTACTTAAGTCATACGAGGCGGGAAACAAGGACGCCGGAAGGGCGTTCCATACCCTAGCGGTTCGTATCAGATGTAATCTTGTCCACCAGGTGTTTGTGCTGATGCAGTTCGACCCGGGCGTGGAGTACCGCTCGCACCGGCGCGCGGCCGCGGGAGGCAAAGACGACGCGTCCTGACTATTGCTGTGCAGCGCCCTCACCGACGGGCCCTACTCCTACATCTAGGGCGGGCCCGTCGCCGCGACCCGACACGCCCTACGTCCGCCCTCACCTGCCCCGACCCGCCCCTAATTCGACCCCTCACCCTCGACACCCCGCACTGCCCCGAACACTCCTGCCCTTTGTAACCCGACAGCGATAGTGATGAGTAGGAACCTATAACGAGGCCAGCCTTCGTATCCTGTAATTTTTGTGATGGTTGCTAATTGGTCGCTTTGGTTGAATTGGTAAATACCCTCGAGGGATGCATTTTTTCTGCCACTTTTATATCACCTCTAGGCAAACGCACTCCACTAAGCGCAAGCCTATACGTTTTGTAAAACCATCTCGAAACAAAACTCGATTGCAGAAGCGTCGATGTGTTTTGTATAAACCAGGCAGATGACACAACTAAATAGCAACTGCTACAAGAAATTACAGAGTACCCTCCCCTGCCTATGTCATAATAGGATTGAAAATGGCTGCCTCTCAACAGTCCTAGTAAAAAAGTCCTACTCGACACTAGATTTAAGACCGATTTTAGCCATGCTTTCAGATCCTAGCACGAAATAATATGCAGTTTTTAAATCCTTTTGAGCGTATTAATGAGCAGTTTCGGTTTTTCTTGATTTTCAAACAGATTAATCGTTTATTCTGTTTTCTTTACACTACCCGCTCTCTGTACTTTATAATCTTTCTTTTCAACTTTTTTTTTTCAATTAGGTACATTACCGAAAGTCATTTTCTCAAATACGTATTTAAGATAGTCGAATTTAGTACAAAAATTCGAAATACTTACCATATTAATTCGCGCTTGGATCAGATGCATTTATCTCCTGTACCTCATGATTGACCCCTCTATTTTAGTTTTTATTTTGGTTCCGATCGGACACTGCACTGCAAAACTTTCACTCACTTTCAGCACATGTTAGAAGATTCTAGAAGATCCGTGTCGTTTCGTTCTTGTGTTCGTTTTTCGGATAGCAAAACAATATTCTGGAACATTCAAAAGTTATACCGGACGATTATCGAACGTGTTTAAATAAAATATACACTGAACACTTTATAGTGAGTATATACATGGTGGCAATATCATAGATAGAAAGCTTTCGGTGTTTCAATATATTTAGTCGTGAACGTAGATTATGCCATGTCAGATTATAGCAAAAACGTAAACGTAAGGGAGAATCTTGGACCTTGTATATACCCAACTATAAAAGGCACACTGCACACAAACACAAAAGTGAGGGTAGGCATATTTTAATGGAGAGGTGTATTTACTTGGACTGTGTAATCAAATGCTCAATGTGAAAGAGAACCTTTTAAACTTTTAATTGCAAGACCGGTCTTAACAGGACGACCTATTAATAATAAGGTATTGCATATTTTTTTGTCTATCGTTTAGATTGTCCATTCCTTATCCAGTAGACTTTATTCGTACTCACGGTTAAGGTTACTTCTTAAATTTATATTACGTAGATTATTTTAAGCATTTATAATATCATTGTCGACTGATTGAAATTCAACTAAACATACATTCACCACATACCGTTACATCAATTTACATCTTTTGTCTCACTTGTTTATCGGTTTCACATTGAATTGGACACCTATTTTAAGATGTGTAGCACTGATTGCGTTTTAAAAAGTTTTATTGAATTTACCTTTCGTGGAAATTCACTCTGTATGTACGGTACTTATCTGACGCTTATGTGCCAAATTTGTTTTGTGGCCCGAATCTCTTTTACCATACCACTTTGAAAGTTCAATCTTTGATCACTTTGGTCCCATTTCGGGCGCCAGTTTCAAGCGTCAAATTACGAAAGTTATATTTTTGCGAATAATTGCCGAGTTTAGAGTTTTTCAGTGATTCACGTTCGAAATACAAATAATTCGTCCTTTTAAGTTCGATATAAGCAATAATTGTTTCCGCATCGTGTGGAATACTTTCTTCGGTATTGCTAAAAAGCTCATACTCGGAAAACTGATCAATATTAATCCCGCAAGCGCGTCAGTGCTACAAATACTGTCTTATCGAATTTGTTACAGCTTTTAAATTTATGCACGGTATGGTAGTATAATTTCCATTTGCTCACCCGTATTTCATGATTAGTTTTTTTTTTATATTCTTTAATTTTTAATGTATGTACCTAATCGTAGAGTAGTTGACTAGGTGATCGCTTTATATTTTCTGTGAGTATCTACTTAGTACTTGGCTTCACGCTCTCTGCACAGAAAATATCGACTTTTACCTTAACTTTTATTGAACCACACACCATTGTAGTATTTTTTTGTTCATTATTTTTTTTATGAATAAATCTTTAGAATTTTTGCTTTTTTCGTTTTCTTTTTGGTTCTATATTTCCCAAACTAGGGCGGGGGATTGTCAAAGTGGACGTGATTTGCGGCGCTGCACATTAAAATAAAAACAGGAGAACTGAAACAAATTGATATATTAAAAAAAAACTACTACAAATTGCCATTGTGAGTTTGTTGAAAGATCCAATGGGTACGTGGAGTGCAAAGTGTAATTTCGCTGTAAATGTGTGATATTATTTTGAAATCGTCGTTGTTATTACGTGGCTTGTGAAGCCTGCGATGTAACTAGAGTTAATTCCGGGTGCTTTGACGATTGTGGACACTTCATAGTTTATTGTATTAGATAAGAAAACTTTAATCAACTGCACTGGAAACTAAATTCTAACTTAATAATTATTATTACACTAATCGCAGCGGGCAGTTAATTAGAGTTAGTTTTTTTTTTAGTGTTTACTACTTTAGTCAGATTCGCCTCACGTGACTAGTGGCTCATACATATAGTATCATCTAGTGATCGAACGTAATGCAATAATTAATTACTAAATCAAGTTACAAGGGGTTTGATGAAGATGAATGAGGGTGGAAACATATTACAATTACGCCACCCGATCGGACGCCACGCATCGCGTGTTGACACGTATCAAACTACAAAGCCGCAGACACTACTGTATTGTGTTTGCGCATTTATGATTGAGCTTTATACCTATTTGATGACGTGCGCAACCGTCTATCGTGGCGTGGTGACGCTTGAGGCGCTCTCCGATTGGTCAGTTTTGCGCCAGATTGCGTTACGACACACAACACGAATATGCAACTTAATGTGACAGGTGGCGTGGCGTCGTAGAGTCGGGTGGTATGTTGTAAATATGTTTCCGCCCTAAATAGAGTGATAAGGATCGTAATATATTTGCCATATACGCGTTTGCACGCTACTTGATCCACATTAGTCGTTAACGAATAAAATACCTCAAACCATACCTAGATAATTTTTTTAAATGTTATAACGAAAATTGTCTTATCAAACATGCTATGTAAATCTGAATTCTATCGGTATTTCGTGGTGATATTCCGAAGGATCAAGGAAATGTACACCCAGCTTCTGATATTACCTTGCCGATTTAAGGTAAATCAATCTTAGGCTGATTGTTCACTCTAACTACGAAATTGGAGTAGGTCCATATGAAGCGCAAATACGAAAAACAATTACAAGCGTTGGAAGTTAATTTATTATAAATGAGCATTTACACTGGTAGTTGAAACGCCAACTGACTGCAAAAAGATTGAACTATATTCTTGTTCATTTAGTGAAAGTTTGTAACCAAAAAGTATTCGAAATATTGGTTAAAGACATTATTAGAAATGACTCGAACTACTGTAATAGTAGTTGCGTTTAATGGCCAAGTGAACCTGAGACGAGATGAGACGTAAGTGATAGTCCGCGTCTCACCAAGTTTTGAGATTTTAGATAACTAAATATAGGTTCATCTTTAAAATAGAATAGGCAAAACAGGCCTTATACGTAGTTTAACAAAATCAATTTTTTCTGTGTAGGTACCAACTTAAAATACGGTTAATGAAAAATGCGACACTAATTCGTAAAGGAATTGAGTGCTACCATACTGCCATATTTTTGTGAAGTTTCTTAGATCATGCCAATGATTCAATTTAAAGTAGGAAATGCTTGCGAGGGCTGAAGATTCTTGGGCAAAAATATGACGAGATAATAGGTTATTATGTAAAAAGTATAAAAAGCGTTAAATTGTGAAAAATTAAATGACCACAGTCCCTAACAATAATTATTTAACTACAACCTAATTACAAACTGCCTGATATACAATTAAATTACTTAACAATAAAATATATCAATTACATTAAAATATACGGTCGGTTAACTTAAGGAAATAAAACTTGTTCTTGGAAACATAATATTGGAGAAGGTTGTAAGAACGGTTCCTACTCATAGATCTGGAAAAATAAACAACTCGACATAACAATAAAACGTTTTGCGTTAAGTTAATTGAGATAAATTGGAACTATTTTTCCATTGAAATAATTTTGCACATAACTTTTATGACTCAGAAGGGACTGTCGACTTGATGGATGAAGCCAAAATTGTATGTTATTAATGAATGTATGAAATTAAAGTCATTTTAATTCATAGTGACATTTAAACGGATATGAGAAAAAATGGATTGGTAAATTATAAATTATAAATTAAATACATAATTATATAAATTCAGGAAATTGTTGTAGGAAATCAACGCAAAATAAAAACTTTATGATTCGATAAATTTAAAATAAAAATGAGATGGTTGTGCACGATAGTTATAAATAAAAGAATCAAAGTAATCGGTCTGTCCAAAAATAACTATGTTTAATCTATCTATCTATGTTTAATCTCATACATTTCTTGTATAAGTATTTTATTGATGCCAAGCAATGGTTTGGCTGCTCTAAAACGCAAAGACAGGCTGGTCAAAGTAAGTCGGAGGGCACGACCATATCAAATCACACTTAAAACATAAAACAATTTAGTTTTCATTGGATTCGTAGAGTCATGCATGCCACAGGTGCCCGTAGACGCCAAACTATTTCAACTAATAGAGTACCGCCATTAACTACGCTCGAAATTCTATTAAACATTTAACTAGTTCGTTGTAAATAATCAAAATGTAATTTTTTATGGTACGTAAGTTTCTCAAATACACACTCCTTTGCATTAAAAATAGAAGCTACGGCTGCTTTAAAGTTAAAATTCGATACTGTCGTGTGTAGTTTGTTTGAATTAGGCTTCTATGTCACTGTATGCTAGTTAGGTATAGTGTTCGGAAGTCTCATTGTAAAAATGTAAAATACACGCTACTAGGTATTTTGAACTAATTATGAATGTTAACAATTAAGGGTAATTAATAAAATGACGATTTTTCCTTTAATATTTTTATACAGCATTACAAAATATTTATCGCAATTAAAAGTTTATAGAGGTGGTTCAGTGTGCAATTTTAAATAGTGTCTAATTGTATAATCGCCTTAACGAGAGAGAATATAGCTGAGTTCTTCTGCGTGTGGTTGCTTGAGGTCTGATGTTATCGCCACGTTGCGACTTGCGCGTTGTTCACGAGTTGTGCATGCTCCCTAACACGACTGACGTCACATGACGCGTAGGTAACGCGTCACTTAGGTAAACTTGTACCACGATCCGATTTGTTACAATATATCTTACTGTTTTAGAACTAATTTAGAAAATTCTAAAATTTTGTTGACTCTTGAAAATTTTTATCCCTGTATTGTAATTTATCTATTCTACGAATCGCTTGACTAACACCATATCAATAGATGCCTTGGATACACCACTACCAGAGTTTTAATGATTAGTAAGTATAGTGTAGATAAATATAAAAATGAAATTATTAGACACCCTGTTAGTTATGCGGACGAATTTACGTTTAATAAAAATATTGAAACTAGAATATAAATTACAGGAATATTAATAAGATACGAAAATTCGACACAAATCGGATCATAGAATCCGTGATTAAAATTAAAACGATAATTTAAATAATTCAGTTGAACATTAAATTCTAAAATAAAGCCCCCGACATAGATTAACAAAATATCTAATGTGGTTCAGACAATTTTAACTAGGTACCTAGCTTCATTCCAAATCGCCTATTGATATGGTAATTTTAGATTAACACAACGAAAGTAACTGAGTTATAGGTACAACTAGAAATAATTATCAGGGTAGTTCTATTGCCTCTCTGTTTCCGATTGTTGAGAACCACGTGAGTCATAGTTACGTTGATTTTATTTGCAAAGCATCATAGTTACGACGAACTGTTAGGAAACCAAAAAAAAAAAACTTTGGAACCTAACCTAACCACGTATTTTGCGTCGGGGGTTGAAAAAATTACTTTGCCAGTAACTTCAACATTTCATTTACAAAAGTAGTTACACAATGTCCCGTGCACACGCACAAAGAATATCAGTAGACAGCAAAAAAAAAAAATCGGAAATTTATTTAAAAAAAAAACGTGAATCGGTGGTGTTAAGTAGTTCCTGAATTGTGCTGCAGATAAATGACTTACTATCACGGAAATTTAAATCGAAATTATACAAATATCCCTCGCATATTACAAACTTTTGATCGGCCATTTACGACTATAGAATCTAGGGCAGTAGATAGGCACGCCAATTAACCCTAGAAGCCTAATCTACGTCTGCAAGGCGTACACGCAATCGAATATCGTTTGTCTCTTTGTAACTGTTGAAGTTAGCGCGTCGTGCTTTTTTGCCATCTCAGCGGCCGACGGGAGCTAGCGGACGGTGTCCGTGTCATTAAAGTAAGTCCCGCCATTTTTGATTTATCGAAGTATAGCACGACTGCGAGACGTATGTTTAGGCTTTGTGTAACTTTTAAAAAGCACAAAATTGATATGTGTGTAGACTGCTCCTAAAGTTTAGTTAGTCTTAGTCTGATTAGATTTAATGTTTGCTCTAAGAACAACTAATTAGCGTTAAAAAAAAAAGATTTTATAAAAAAATATATTTGTTTTAGTTGATTTTGAAGAAGTTAATTTTTATTGTCCCAATTTATGCATATTGTTTTTTCGTTGTAATAAATAACTGTGGTTATAGTTATAATTTATAACAGTGTTGTTTAATTGTTAGTTAATATTCCAAATTTAAATTTCTGCTAAACAATATTTCTAAAATAGGGCTATTTTTGCATAGAGATTGTAATTTATATGTGTACGCCTCTGAGACGTATATTAAGGCTTTGTGTACGTCCGAAATAGATAAGGCTTCTAGGGTTAATTACCTAGTGCGTTTATATTAATTTTCTACTTGTAATTAATGTAAAAAGTTGTAACGACACCCGGGTGACAGAGCATCGCTGAGTTGTATACCCCATCCTGGATGGTGTCACAGACAAATAACATTACATTACCTAGTAGTACTTATTTTGTCTCTGATCTCTGAATGTATGTTTTCTTTTTTGTTTCAAATTCGACACACAATTCTTTATTCAAATTTTAAGGCTCATTTACGCTTATATCACTTTGGATGATTCATCCAAAGATATATGTCTAGATTGCCTTTCATAATCAACACTTTATAAAATGAGTCCGATTCTAGTATGATTAAAAAATCGGTCGATCGTTTAGTCTGTAGTGTGCGGAGGACGAAAATGCCTATTCGCAAATTAAAATAGGTAGCTCCAAGTTCTGTGTGCATTGAAATTGAAACTAGAATTAACAACATTGTTGACTATTGCTAATAGCTTGTTAACGTTTTTAGAAACAGAATGATGAATTTTTTATGTATTATATAAATAACTATACGTACTTAAATTAATATGAAAATTCATCCTAATGCTATATTACGATATTGAATGTACGCTAGACCCTTTTTGTAAGCAGATGCCATCTTGTCGTGTTGTCATAACGCATAGTCCTCTCTTAATTAAACGTAGATTCAAATATATAATGATGGCTGTGAGGTAAATATTGTAATTATTTAAATTTATGTGTAAATGGAAATATTAAAAATAGTAAGGAAATATTTCGCTATATCACACCGATCAGACGCTGTCGCTTGCTCTCTCATCGGCACTGACGCGCGGGTACACCTACATTGCGTCTGGTAAAAAGAACACTGAATTTTAATCTGTGCAGTGGATGATTTCAAGGGCATCGCCAAGGGATGGCGGGGGGGGCGCTACCTTCCCCACCACCCTAGAGGTTTGAAAAATATAGCCTAATGCAACCAAAGTCCTAAATTCACTCACATGACTTATAAAATTAATAACGTCAAGTCCTGTCAAGAGCTATACTTGCTTTATAGCTTCCTAACCTCTCGAGTATCGACTGAACCTAAAATTCATACTTTTCCCATCCTCCATATCAACTTGCCCCCCCCCCCCTCCCCCTCCCCTAGTCCATCAACTGGCGACGCTCTTGGATGATTTATTGACCTAAGTGTTTGATGAAACGAAGTGAGGCGCGACGGTAATGGTGTCTATTCCCCCCGAGCCATTGGTTCCTCAATCAACCTTTCGCTTTACGTGCTGTAAGCCAAGACACATCCCCTCCACTATTAAGTCCAGAGCTCTGTTTACCTGACGGCATGTGAAGTTAGAATTAGGCGTCCACAAAAATAAATAAACTAGACTGCCTAACGTTATTACGGTCGATAAAACCTAAGGCAATATTTAGCCACGTATGAATTTTAGATGTTAAGTAATATATTAAATGCTTTATGTACGTTTAATGTCATATAATAATAGTTATTATAATGTAAACGTAACGCCAGTGTCGAGACAGAGCAATAAATCCTATAAATTGACCATAATATTTTGGACGCTATTTTACGTAGCGGGTTGCCATACTGTTTATCGAACTCGTCCTTCGGCTCGCGCGTTATTATTTACAAATTTTATTTCATGGCCTGAAATATAAGATTTTTTTTAAAAAGTACGAAAACTTTTTAAATTTTAATTTTAATATGTAAAAAAATTGTAATCTCATGGCAGCCCAGGAACTCAAGCTCACAGCTTTCTTCGCGGTTGCTCAAATTTCTCATAATCTAACTCCATAATAATATCACCGCTTCTATAAAATCATTTATAAGATTTAAATCACCATTTATGCGGTTGGATACAAAAATGAGACGCCTTATGGTCATCACTCACTTGTGCAACACTGCTCAATCTCAGCTCTCGTGATTCAAATTTTAAGGCTATCAATTTTCAATTCAAATTTTTCATTTTAGATTTTCATCTTGGAAAAATCATCCAAAGTGATCTTCTTCTTCTTCTGATCCAAAGTGATACTTAAGTTCATTTTTGTTTCATCGAAAGTATAGGTACTACATTAAAAATTAACAATGAAACATAATGTGGCCGATTCTGTTGTACACAATCTCTAAATCTAAACTTAAATGACAGGTCTAAATATATTCCTGTCTCTTTCACAATCCTCCCTGCTGAAGGGGATAGCACCATTTTTAAACCTGTCAATTTAGTTTAGGTTTAGAGATTGTGTACAACAGAATTAGCCACATTGTTTCCCTACAAACTTTTGATGAAATAGTCGTTCAACCGACAATTCATCTTAGTGAAGGTACATTCAAAATCTAGAGTGAAAATAACGATGGTTTAATGCCACAGAATCTAAGATGAAAATATGTAAAGAGTGATCCATTTTGGATGATTGATTCTGAACGATTCACTTTGGATGTTCATCACGTGACATAGTAAAACCCACTTTAGCCATATTCTGTGAATACATTCATCGATTACAAGATATGACTTATCTTAAGTAATTGATGAATGTATTCACAGCAAAGAATTTAAAGCCAAGAAACAGAACACAAGCTGTGTGCTTGAGCAGTGCAAAGTTGATCAGTGTTGACCTTTAATGAAGGATTCTACGAGTTTCCATTACTTACTCACATAAATATTCTCTCGCATAAAACCACGTATAAATATTAAGTTTTAAAGCCAAATTTCCCATCAGAACTGAAACGGAAATTCGTATAATCCCTTAGACCAATTTGCTGGCACTGTAAAATCGACAGGCGACTTAGGTACATTATGATCGCTTTTATAGTGACAGTGTTACTAGAGACCTGATTAAGAGAGCCGAACATTGTGTGTTGCCGTTCTAACGTTACTATTATAAACATCGGCACGTACATCAAACGTTGAAGGAAAGTGGAGGGGGTAAGCTATTGTATTACGTGCGTGAAAGTTCCCATACGCAGCTATCCCCTCCACGTATCGTTCAGCGTTCGATGTACGTGGCGCGGGTTATACATACTGTATGTTGTAGATCTTATTTAATAATGTCGGTCGGCTATCTATGTTTCTCCGAACTTAGCGAACAATTTTCAAATCCGATCCCACCACCACCACCACTACAGCCTTTTTACGTCCCACTGCTGGGCACAGGCCTCCTCTCTCGTAGGAGAGGGATTTAGAGCTTAGTCCGCCACGCTGCTCCAATGCGGGTTGGCGGGCTTTAACGACTATTGATTGTCACATGATAGTGATAATAACCGGGACTGACTGCTTGGTAGTTGGCGGTGTTTCACCCCCGTGCCTCGGAGAGCACGTCAAGCAGTCGGTCCCGGTTATTATCACTATCATGTGACAATAGTCATTAAAGCCCGCCAACCCGCATTAGAGCAGAGTGGCGGGTCTAAGCTCTTAATCCCTCTCTCCTATGAGAGGAGGTCTGTGCCCAGCAGTGGGACGTTAAAAGATTGTAGTGGTGGTAGTGGTTAACTACAATTTTCAACTAACCCTTAATCTATGACAAGGTCAATTCATGCATTTTGTTTTCGATATAAGATGTACTCGTAAGTAAATATACTTAGTTGTTAAGACACATATATTTCAATCTTTACCATATACCTATTTGGAAATACAAAGATAGCTCTGAGGTTATTAAATAAGATTGTATCTAAAGCCCAAATTAGACGTTTCATTTTTCGAGGCTTCATCGACGACTCATCGAAAATGGACCGTCTAAACACCGACCGTTCATCGTTCACAGGCCCCATAGCAAATATCGTATCGTGCATCGTTCATCGCAGAAATGAACGATGAACGGGGCACCGTCTAATTTGGGCTTAGGCATTGTCACTTGTACGATAGCAACACTTCCCATACAAACTGCCAAAAATTAAATAATATTTTAGCTCTTACAGCATAAGAAATAGAGAACATATTAAGTAATTGATGACGCTAATTCGGTTGCACACAAAACTTAACTAAATTGAGAGCACAGTGAATTATATTTATTAATCCAGGTACTTATTTGGTGGTTTCGTGAAGCGCGACAGCTGTGTCGCCGCACTATTGGTTCATCAATCATCAGCCTACCTATCTCACTCACACACGCACAACTGCACAAAATGGCGTATGTTCAGTTTGTCGCATTGTGTTTGTGCGTGTGTTTTTAAACACGTTTTAGAGAAAATGATGATCTAATGGCAAGCGCAAAATGGCCGCCACATTTTAAATTGGAATAGAACTTACTTATTTCATTTCTCATTGATACCTACTACTCTATGATAGCACCATGATGTCATTAATTTAATCGTGTCGATTTAGTTTAGTTCAGAATTTGTGTAACCGAATAAAATCCGACTATTAAAACGTTTCTTAAAATTTAAGCACGCCTGAACGAAGGTACTGTGTGCTTAGTCTAAATCGGAGCACTCGAAAACGAACTCGAAAACTATTGATCGATTTCAGAGTAAAATAGACCTAAAATGGCTTGTATTAAGGTTTGAGTTCGCCAATACATTCAGCATTCGAACAATGCTGAATGTATTGGCGAACTCAAACCTTAATACAAGCCATTTTAGGTCTATTTTACTCTGAAATCGATCAATAGTTTTCGAGTTCGTTTTCGAGTGCTCCGATTTAGACTAAGCACACTGTACTTAGGTACCTACGTTTTTTTTTTCATTCATAGAGCGAAGATCAAAATCGTCATAAAGTCATCGTCATAAAGTATTTGAGGTGTGCTTAAATTGTAAGCGGGATTTAAGTGATCAAGCGTTAGCGTCATCGGCTTTACATAATTTTGTAGACGGAAATGTTGCTGTGTGCAACAAAAGCCATGGACATAGAAAAGCCATAGACAGGAACGACCGAGTTAAAAAAAATTGTCCTATGTCGCGCGCGTAGCGTTGTATTCCGCTTTTATTTGACGTGATAACGAAGAACGCCGGCCACGTGCACGAAAAAGCATGACTCATTGTTACGTACCGCGGAACGTAGCGCGTAGTGCGTAGCACGTAGCGCGGAACGTAGCACGTAGCGCGGAACTAAGCGTTCGGCTTGTGACGCATCTATCTCTGTTTTCATCAGACAGCCAATTTTTTTGTAAGGCCTGAATTATTCCTACGAATACCTACGTATAACCGAAGAACGCGAACGACATTAGAAACTAGTAGAATCCGATCACTGAAATTAATTATCTATTCAGTGAAGCCCATGGCGAATTACAAGGCTACGTGCTTAAGACATGTTACAGTACTTAATAATTTTGACAACCATTTCTTGTCTATATTTTTCTTATAAGGGCACAGTCTTACTATAGGCGTATAATTTGAGGCTGACCGTCTGATGGCAGATTGGCAAGTTGCAAACCAAAAGGGGCGAGGGCGAAATTCAAATTTGCCGCTGATTAAACGGCAACTTTCGGCAACTTTCCGCAAACACAATTTAGCGCAAACTGCGTACCGTACAGATGCGTTTCGTCGCAAAGTACCTACGTAGCGTGTGCAATATACCGCAAAGTGCGTAGGTACCGTATAAAAACCACAAACTGCGTACCTACCGTACGAAAGCCACAAACTGCTGCGTACCTACCGTACGAAAGCCACAAACTGCGTACCGTACGAACGAATCATTGCAAAGGCTGAATTGCCACAATGTACAGTCAGCCTCAAACTATAATATAATCTATTTTTTCTTAGCTGATTTAAAAGGAAAGCAAATCATTGAAAACGCTTTTCTCGGGGGTTTCACTTGTATTGCGGTTTAGGTATGTAAGTCTAATGCGCCATGCTAAGCCTATAGCTCGTCGGTTACGTGTTTATGCAGCGAACTGTTAACCTTTTGAGTTAGCTAAGGAAAAATAGATTGTTCATGACCTAGTGATAGTGAGATCGCGCCCTTATTCTGTGGCCGAAGCAAAGCGAATCGAATCGACTGCACAACGCGTGGTATAATGTAATATTTGCCCCGACTGTACGACAAAATGTATTACCACAGAAAACCAAATATTTAATATTGTTGATGTTGATTGTTAATAAAATGCAAATAATGTAAATATCAAAATAAATTCTGTATTTGTATTTGAATGTGCGTTTTTTATTAACCCACTTTTTACCCGACTACGGCAAAGCCAAAAGGAAGGGTTATGATTTTAGCAGTCTATGTATGTATGTATGTATGTGGCTGATTTTAGTATGAGATTCTGTGTGTACCACCGTATAGCGCCTAAACTACTGGATCGATTTTGATGAATGAGGTGTCAATTAATTCTTTGTTATGGTCCGGGTGACATAGGCTACATTCAAAGAGGCTACATTTTATATAAGAAAAAATCGAGAAGCGACGTGCGAGCGGCAAAAGTTTATTATTATTTAGTTTCGGATAGACATAGCACATAAAAAAGCTGTGATAGCCTAGTGGTTAGGACGACCGACTTCTAATCGGAGGTCGTGGGTTCGATCCCGGGACCTCTAACTTTTCAGAGTTATGTGCGTTTTAAGTATTTAAATATCACTTGCTTTAACGGTGAAGGAAAACATCGTGAGGAAACCTGCATGCCTGAGAGTTCTCCATAACGTTCTCAAAGGTGTGTGAAGTCTGCCAATCCGCTTGGCCAGCGTGGTAGACTATGGCCAAAACCCTTCTCACTCTGAGAGGAGACCCGTGCTCTGTAGTGAGCCGGTAATGGGTTGATCATGATGATGATGATAGACATAGGTAACAGATGGCGCCACTATTTCGGGTTTCACTTGTGCTTGCGGTAGTCGGGTTTTAGTTTACGAACTTTATACTTGTACTTGTTTAGTTTTTAACCCCCGACGCAAAAACGACGGGATGTTATAAGTTTGACGTGTGTGTGTGTGTGTGTGTGCGCGTGCGTCCGTGCGTGCGTGTGTGTGTGTGTGTCTGTTCCCCTGTGGCGCTCAAACCGGTGGACCGATTTGAATGCGGTTTTTTTTTTGTTTGAAAGGTGGATTAGTCGAGTGTTGTTAGCTATGTTTAATGAAAATCGATCCAAAATGGCCGCCGCTACAAAATGGCGGATAACATATTTTATCACAAGTCCCTCAATATGGGTATCAAATGAAAGGGCTTGACTAGTAGAATAGCACTATGTATATAAATCCGTTAAAATAAGATGGCCGCCACCACAAAATGGCGAATGTCGGGGGTTTTTTAAATTTTTAATTTATGTACAAGTACTATATAGACCGAATCAACATTGTTGAGGATTAATAATATGAAACAAAGTATTAAACAATAACGCCATATAATTATTATTGTTACAAAATATAATTACCATTTCATAAGCACAATAATACAGTAAATAAATTAAAACAATATGTATAGGTATATGTATCGCCAAACAAATATTCGCCTTCTGAACATAATATTATGTTGCAATAGCATATTTTAGGTATCAGTGGGCGGACAGAAAGGGACGGAGCTATCGCGAACCTGCGCGAGTTCGCTCTCGCACTAAACTCAGAGACGAATATATTTGTTTGGCGATACATATATAACACTATAACTACATAAATATAACGGATACACTTACGGGATGTTCGCCGGAGTATGCCCGACTAGTTTCGAACCCATCGGCTCTTAATCATGAACATGTTCACGCGACGCGGCGCAGGAGTCAGGACATACCGAGGACCGCGCGAGCCCATGCATGCCGGGCGCCCTCTGATAGGGATGATCAACGTCCGAACTAATGGTGTTGAATTCCAGTTTGGACCATCGTCCAAATCGTCCATCGATTTTCAACGTTTTTGACGTGATAACGTCTTATAAATCGATGAATGTCGGCTACACGCACGAAACATGACTCATTGTCACGTTCCGCGTGCAAGCGAGAGCGCGGAACAAGGGATAGGAAAAGGCACGACCGGCCTAAGCGTTCGGCTTGTGACGCATCTATCTCTCTTTGTTTTGTTATAATATAATTTGTTGACATAAAATTATCGTCCGTAAATCGACTTTACAGACAATCAGTTTTTTAATTTTTAATGTTGTCTTGCCGTAAAAAACCTTGCCTGCACATCGACGGTGCCCCTTGCTTGTGAAAAAGACCAACATGTACCGTTGGGTGGTGAGACAGTTCAAACCCCCTCAATACCAGTGCACGCCCTGCGCGCATTGGATCGCGCGGCCCTCACTATACCCTGCGCCGCGTCATGTGAACATGTTCATGACCAAGAGCCCCGAATTGGTTCGAAACTAGTCGAGCATACTCCGGCCAACAACATGCGAGTCCAGCCGTATATTATGAAGTTATAATGTAACACAATAATTTCCAAACATACTAAAACCTCACTCACACCCGTTCTCCCTCTCTCAAAAAAAAAATAGCTACAACTATTATTTTTCTAAAAAAAAAATAACATCACATACAATCAATTAGCTAACTAAAGAGTACACTGGTGCTTATTCAGTTGTACACAATTGCTTCACCAAATTGATGTAAAAATGAAAACGTAACGCTATCCTTGTCTACTGTAGATTTAAGACTTGTCAATTCATACTTCCTAACTAATATTATAAATGCGAAAGTGAGTTTGTTTTTTTGTTACGCATTCACGCTTAAACCGCTGAACCGATTTTAACGAAATTTGGTACAGATATAGACTAGACCTTGGAGTAGTACATAGTCTGCTTTTTATCCCACAAAAACTACTAGAAATTTGTGATAACAAAATTAGCACCAATGTGGCTAATTCAGTAATTCTGTTGTACACAATCTCTAAACCTAAACTAAATTGACAGGTTTAAAAATAGTGCTATCCCCTTCAACAGGGAGGATTGTGAAAGAGACAGGAATATATTTAGACCTGTCATTTTAGTTTAGATTTAGAGATTGTGTACAACAGAATCGGCCACAATATCTACTTTTTTACAATTACACCAATTCGACTAGGACATTGAGATCAATCTATGTGTACTTACGAAAAAAGAAAAACATCAAAAAAATGTAAGTACATAATATTATTCTTTTTTTCTGTTAAAAAATTCATTAATTTCTAGAATAATAATAGTACAATTTTTTTTTTCTAGTCAATATTTACAACAAAAAATAAAGTTACCAACAAAAACTTGATTTAAAATTTTTAAAATACGCACAAGAATATCAAAGTAAAACTAAGTCAATATTTTGCTTTCTCTGAATAAATTTTCGAAGTTCCCTTTCTAGATTTACAAAGCTTTCTTGCAGAACCTATTATGACCTTTCTCTTTTCTTCTTCTAAGAGTAAGGGAGGCAGAGATACTTTTCTTATTTGAAAATTTTGCATTCCATTACCTATCCTACCACAATCATTTTGTGACTCGGGTGTATATAAAGGCTCTAGTCTCGCCAACTCTCTGTGCCTTGCTGTTAAAACTCTGGCATTAACTATTTTACTGTCTGGCCTCAAGTGATTTCTAGTATCCAACGAGACAAAGGATTTAGCACTACTTCGTTCATAAACTGACGATTCTGGTCTATTTCTCATCCATTTTGAAGATGCTAAGTCTGATCGGAGTATGGATTGATTTGTTTTCTTCCTATAAATTGGGCTTCGTATTTGTATCGGAGTAATGTGTAGTAAAGAACAAAATGTGTCGGGCAATTCAATGTCTTCGTGAAGCTTGAATGACACCTTTTCACGAGACAGTTTTGGTTCGTGGATTTCATCTGTAACGGAGATTCTAGTCAACTTTGGTTCGTGAATTTCATCAGTAATGGATATTCGTGGAGAGTTTTGTGGTGTGACATCTGTACTGCTTTGGGATAGTCTGTCCTCACTTTCGCTAAATTGTTCATAATTACTGTAGTGCATTGCAATAACTTCTTCTTGATCCATTTGACGATAGCATAGTCTTTTTTCGGGTAAAGGTACAGCTTTGCCAATAACCCTGAAAGATTTTATTAAATAATTAATCCTAATAAAAATACAGAAAAAGACATAAGCTCTTTCAGTTAATTAAAAATATGGAGTCTAGGAAAAATTAAACTCCGAATAAATATTTTTTTCAAATTTATTTTATGAAATACTAGCGAACTGCCCTGGATTCGCACGGGTAGTAATTATCCGCTACTATCCACCATATATTGTTTCAAAGGGATTAGGTAGCATTTTCGATGAAAGCTCCAGGCGGCTTGACTTTTTCTGACATTTTCAACTATTATCATCATATTTCAACCAATTTACACAAAACCTTAACAAATTATACATCTCAACCTTCCTAATGAAAAACATATCAAAATCTGTTCAGTAGTATTTGAGTTTATTGTGAACAGAGAGAGACATATTCAGCGGGGGACTTCGTATTATAAAATTTAGCGATTTTTTTAAATTAATATTGTGAGGCCTGTTCACCTAAGCTGCGGATGTAACTCTTTCCACTGCCTGACTTCCTCAAGCATCTGCGGCCGAGTACACTTCTCCCCGTCTTCATCATACAAAGTCCTCTCGATCCTCGCCCACTCTTCTGCCAAGCTCTTAGTAGCCTCTGCCGTGTTCCGCCTGAACGCTGACCCAGAGCTGCTATCACTTTCTTCACTGTTGAAGTCTGGGGTACCTGAAATGCATATTTATAAGTCAGAAACCTTGATTCATTTGTTTTTTATTTCTTTATACCATAGGCCTCATAAGATGGTTCAGGGTCACTCAGCGGGCAATGGAGAGAGCTATGCTCAGAGTACCCTACAGGATCAAATAAAAAATGAGGAGATCTGCAAGAGAACCAGAGTTACCATATACCATAGCTCATTAAGTTGCGAAACTGAAGTGACAATGGGCGGGGCACATTGTGCGAAGAACTGATGGATGTTGGGGTCCCAATGTGTTTGCGAGCGCGACCAAGGCGACCTTACACCTTGTAAATGAAGTGTAGGAAGATCCCATTCCACTAGAGGGACAGACGATTTCAAGCGAGTTGCTGGAAGCTGCTGGAAACAGAGCGGAGAGCTGCTGGAAACAGAAAGATTGTGTTCTGTGGCATTCCTTGTAAGAAACCTATGTCCAGCAGTAGACATCTATTGGTTGAAACGACAATGACGATACCTCAAGTACTGAACCGATTTCTATGAGTGGCACAAAGTTTCAACACTACCTGTAGATGGACAAAGAATTTTATTTACTTACAGTAAATAAAGGATTGCTAATGGCAGGTCTTCAAGCCCTTATCTGGGAATTTTATTAAAGGTGGAATTTAATTGAAGGAACACTACAGATTTAAAAACCTCCAGGGTCTATCAATGTTTGAGAATGAGATAATATGGGACACTGCAGTGGGCAGATTATAAATAACATGGTTTATTATTTTAAACAAATTTTTAATACAGAGCTTGTTGTTTACACTATCAACGCTTTCTGGCGAATTAGTCCTGTGTCAATCGTGAACGATTCGGTCATTTGACCCGGGTCTCGTAAAAGTATTGGTGATTGCAATCATTCCTTTTGAACGAACCGGCTCAACCAATCGTCAAGATGTCAGATGAAACTAAAAAATATTGATTACAGATCATTCACTATGTACAGATCATTCACTATGCCTATTGCCTATTGAGCAATTAATAATATATTTCTATCTTCTATAATATTATAATAAAACTGTAACAGATCCAATTCTGTACATTGAAGATATTTAGAAAATTTCTTTTGGAGGGCACTCTAAGTATAATCGATACTGAAGCCAAAACTGTAATTTTTTCATTTTTGTCTGTCTGTCTGTCTGTCTGTCTGTATCTTAGCCGCGCATTACGCCGAAACTACTGAATGGATTCGAATGAAACTTCGTACGATTTGAGTTTATACTCCGAGGTAGGACATAGGATACTTTTTATGCCGAAACTCAGCAGGGTTCCCTTGGGAGAGGGGAAGAAAGTTAAAACGTGTATTTAGCTGTAATTCATTAACGCGTAGTTCGATTTAACTCGTTCTTTTTTTGTTAGAAAGGTAGTACTTTAAGTATTGTCCCGTAAATATTTCAAGGTCATAGGTTTTTTAGTTCAGAAATAACAGACATTTATTGGGTTCAAATAACTTGGGACCCGGATCTTTGAACGTATGGCTTATTTTAAACTGGTGTGCGTTTAAATTTGTTTGTCAATATTTCTATTTGTTCCAGCTAATCTCTGAAACGGCTGGATCGATTTTGACGGAACTTTTAATGGCAGATAGGTGATGTTATAAGGAGTAACTTAGGCTACATTTAGTTTAGGTACAAAAAAAGATTATGGGATCCAATCCGATCCTATATAAAAAGCAATATCCACGCGGACGAAGTCGCGGGGATCAGCTAGTTATATATAATATAATTGTATCTACCTACGTCATTTAGGCGACACGTGTGTATGAAATGCATAAGGTTTCTAGTTTGTAGTTCTTATTGTTTAAACACGTTTAAAAGCTCAATCAAAAAGAAACATCATAACAGTGCATACAAAGGGTAACAATATTGCAATAATGCAGTGATTTGAACCGTCGGACTACAGTAAATAGAAACGAGCGCGCGCAATCAAGACCGGAGAATCAACGTCCCAACTAGTGGGTCATAATTTCGTGATGAGCTATAATGATTAATTGAACCGTGAACCAAATGAACCGCGAACCAAATGAACGAACGACCCAAATGACCCGGGTCGTGGCGCTAACCAATACTTGAACGATCGAATCGCAGAGAATGAACGATTGACACAGGACTATGGCGAATGTCTTCCTAAAGAATGCCGACTTTAAGCGAGCCAAATTTCAGCCCGATCGGACCAGTGGTTTAAGATGTGCGTTAATAGACCAGTCAGTCAGTCACCTTTTCCTTTTATATATTTAGATTTAACACCAAAAATAAAATATGAAATAGGAAAAAAATAATAATATGTCCTACCTGTTTCACTCTCAGAGAAAAAGTCGGAAAAAGGCGTGCTTGCCCTTTCCAAACTATCAGCCGTGTAAGATGGTATCTTATAGGAAAATAGCACATTTCTGTTCACGTAATTACCACCATTCGCCGATAACGTCGGCAGCTCTCGCCCGGAACGATACCCGCACTGCTGCCGGTTTATTTGCGGCAAACAATCAATAAGTTTACTAATATTTCTTTCGCGAGCTGACGAGATATAATTTCGAGCCGACATAATACGTTTAATTAACTACACTTGATTTCTTTGGTTTCATGCTAAAACAACACCTGAAAATATTTAATCCAAACAGAATAACTTTTTGTTTGAAAAGAAAACTGTAATTGTAAAAGTCCAAATCCACAATAATAAGTCCGATCCCATAGAGATAATAATAATAAGTAGAGTAGGCCACAGATTAGGTATTAGTTACTACGTAACAGATGCGACAGTGACTTTTCTTCGGGCTATTTCCATTTACGCCATTTAATGCGTTTTGGCGCCACTGTAGCTTTGCGGCTAGGGCTTGCCTGAGTCGATGATTTTTTATCGATACTAGTGATGGACTCGTTTTATCGATAACCAAATAACAGGGTTTTCTTATTAAGGTCTCTTGTTAACACGCCGTGAAAACTCACGTTTTGTATGGATATCCATACAAAACGTGAGTTTTCACGGCGTGTTAATAAGATACCTTATAATTAAATTCAAACAAGATAAATTTATTTCAAACTTATTTATTCAAATCTTTATTTCTTAATCTAAATTATTTATTTTTCAAATACACATTTATTAATTATTAAAAACAATTTTTTCAAAAACTCAAACCAAGAAAACCTTAAACAGTGTTTAAATTGCTACCAATATTTGTCTTATAACCATTTTCATTAAGGTAATACATAAAAGTGCTTGCATCCCTGTATACAATAGTATGTATGTAATTAGAAAATTTTCATTAGGATAATATACTAAATTATTATTATTTAACATTTCATAGTCTCTATATATTTTTTAAATGAATAAATATCAGCATCCATATAGCTGCTTGCCTTTATGCGACTCTTACATTGGTTTTTTTTGTTAGACACATGAATCCAACATAAACTAAACTAAAATGACAGGACTAAATAAATTCTTATCTCTTTTACAGTGATACCTGCGGAAAAGGATAGCACTATTTTTAAACCTGTCAATTCAGTTTAGTTTAGAGAATTGTGTACAACAGAATTGGCCACAATGTGTACATAAGCAGAATCCTATGGGTGCATTCTGGCTATGTATACAATGTAACATACATACATGCAATACATGTAACATAACGCATACATGCCGAGCATTGCATTTTAACTACTTGCGACATTCTCATTCCTATGAAGTAGATAAGATTGTGATTGAAAACAAGGTCCGACTTGTGCATGTTCCATCCCTTCATCTTCCTGCTTGCTGTAGTCTCCATACTGATGTTGCTGCTTCCAGTGTGAAAATTATCTGAAAATTATTAAATATAGGTAGGTGAGTAAAGTACGTAGGTTGATGGTACTTGTAATTTTTTTATGATAGGGGTTTATCTAATCCAAAAACATTGCAAGTATTTAACAGTATAAAAATGCAAGATAACTGTAAATTCAAAATTTTAATAATCCCCAACCTGTGGGAATCATGACATCCCAACGTCCTGCTCTAACCATCAGAACCTTTATTACTATGAAGTGTCTACCAAGTACCTATTCATCGAGACAAATCTAACTATAAAAAACCCGCATTCAAATCGGTTCACCCGTTTAAGAGCTACAGTGCGACAGACATATCCACACACATAGCAGTTCGATGGGGAGAGAGTTGGTAGGTACTAGGTAGGACATCCACCTTACACTATCGTTCTTCGGCAAACTTAGAAGTCTTAGATGTTGAGTAGCAAGTACCGACACAACACTTAGTCCCATGACGATCGATTCGTATATCGTATTCGTATCGTATCGTACTCGTATCGTGATCTCTAAAGTAGCACAGCTTCGATTAATGACTCTCTAGATAGAGTGAAGCGCTGTAGTCGCAACAAAAATAACGGGCCAACTTTGAAAGCGCTGTGTGCGTATTACGCACACACGTGTACGTAGGTACGCGTGTTTAACAAGCGCGCTGATTCATGTGGGCGTGCGCTGAGTGATACCAGTTCTTGAATATTTCCCATCAAGTAGTGGAATAATATATTTTGATTTTGAGGTGCATATTATCTGTAGTTTGTTTTAAATTTAATTATTTTACATACTTATTAGTTTTTTTTACAGTTTATTTAAACACTAGCATCTGCCCGCGGCTTCGCCCGTGTGAATTTCGGTTTTAAACAAATTCCGTCTTTTTAAAAGCTGATCAAGGTTTATATACTATCCATGTATGTGGACGTATGTTTCACAAACGGAAACTCTAAGTATGGACTTATGGGAATATGGACGCCATTTTGATTTTTTTTGTAAATGCACCGAATTCTCTCAAAATCGATATCTGAAGTTCTTTGTGATCATAAAAAAGAAAACTGATGTCAAAATAGCAAAAAATGGACGCCATTTTGATTTTTTTTTGTTAATGCACCGAATTCTCTCAAAATCGATATATGGGGTTCCCTGTGATCATAAAAAAGAAAACTGATGTCAAAATAGCAAAAAATGGACGCCATTTTGATTTTTTTTGTTAATGCACCGAATTCTCTCAAAATCGATATATGGGGTTCCCTGTGATCATAAAAAAGAAAACTGATGTCAAAATAGCAAAAAATGGACGCCATTTTGATTTTTTTTGTTAATGCACCGAATTCTCTCAAAATCGATATATGGGGTTCCCTGTGATCATAAAAAAGAAAACTGATGTCAAAATAGCAAAAAATGGACGCCATTTTGATTTTTTTTATTAATGGATCGAATTCTCTCAAAATCGATATATGGGGTTCCCTGTGATCATAAAAAAGAAAACTGATGTCAAAATAGCAAAAAATTGACGCCATTTTGATTTTTTTAATTAATGGATCGAATTCTCTCAAAATCGATATATGGGGTTCCCTGTGATCATAAAAAAGAAAACTGATGTCAAAATAGCAAAAAATGGACGCCATTTTGATTTTTTTTGTTAATGCACCGAATTCTCTCAAAATCGATATATGGGGTTCCCTGTGATCATAAAAAAGAAAACTGATGTCAAAATAGAAAAAAATGGACGCCATTTTGATTTTTTTGTTAATGTACCGAATTCTCTCAAAATCGATACCTGAAGTTCTTTGTGATCATAAAAATGGAAACTGATGTCAATATGTGAAAAATGGACGCCTTTTCGAAATTATTTGTTACTATACGAATTCTTTCAAAGTCGATATCTGGGATCTCATTTTTTTTTTCCTTTTTCAGGATACCTATTGATCCTATAATTAGAAGTCGATGGGTGGACGTAATAAGAAAAAGCCGTGGAGAAGAATTCTGGAAACCATCCAAAGCTACGGTGATATGCTCTGAACATTTCCGTGAAAAAGATTTATATTGCAAATAATCAAGGACGTCGAAGATTGAAAAAAAGGGCGATTTGGCTGAAATTTTGAATGAAGACAGATTATGCCCTGACTTGACACATAAGCTACTTTGTATCCCGGAAACGTATTCCTGTGGGATTAAAATAGATATAAAGTTCCAAAAACGCCATAGAGGGCGCTGACTGTTCTTAGGTAAATCACGCTCTGAACACATTATTGCAATAGTTTGCTGTGAGGCATGCATTGGAAACACATAGGAATTCTAGATATTGATTTTGAGAGAATTCGGTGCATTAACAAAAAAAAATCAAAATGGCGTCCATTTTTTGCTATTTTGACATCAGTTTTCTTTTTTATGATCACAGGGAACCAAATATATCGATTTTGAGAGAATTCGGTGCATTAACAAAAAAAATCAAAATGGCGTCCATTTTTTGCTATTTTGACATCAGTTTTCTTTTTTATGATCACAGGGAACCCCATATATCGATTTTGAGAGAATTCGGTGCATTAACAAAAAAAATCAAAATGGCGTCCATTTTTTGCTATTTTGACATCAGTTTTCTTTTTTATGATCACAGGGAACCCCATATATCGATTTTGAGAGAATTCGGTGCATTAACAAAAAAAATCAAAATGGCGTCCATTTTTTGCTATTTTGACATCAGTTTTCTTTTTTATGATCACAGGGAACCCCATATATCGATTTTGAGAGAATTCGGTGCATTAACAAAAAAAATCAAAATGGCGTCCATTTTTTGCTATTTTGACATCAGTTTTCTTTTTTATGATCACAGGGAACCCCATATATCGATTTTGAGAGAATTCGGTGCATTAACAAAAAAAATCAAAATGGCGTCCATTTTTTGCTATTTTGACATCAGTTTTCTTTTTTATGATCACAGGGAACCAAATATATCGATTTTGAGAGAATTCGGTGCATTAACAAAAAAAATCAAAATGGCGTCCATTTTTTGCTATTTTGACATCAGTTTTCTTTTTTATGATCACAGGGAACCCCATATATCGATTTTGAGAGAATTCGGTGCATTAACAAAAAAAATCAAAATGGCGTCCATTTTTTGCTATTTTGACATCAGTTTTCTTTTTTATGATCACAGGGAACCCCATATATCGATTTTGAGAGAATTCAGTGCATTAACAAAAAAAATCAAAATGGCGTCCATTTTTTGCTATTTTGACATCAGTTTTCTTTTTTATGATCACAGGGAACCCCATATATCGATTTTGAGAGAATTCGGTGCATTAACAAAAAAAATCAAAATGGCGTCCATTTTTTGCTATTTTGACATCAGTTTTCTTTTTTATGATCACAGGGAACCCCATATATCGATTTTGAGAGAATTCGATCCATTAATAAAAAAAATCAAAATGGCGTCCATTTTTTGCTATTTTGACATCAGTTCTCTTTTTTATGATCACAGGGAACCCCATATATCGATTTTGAGAGAATTTAGTGCATTAACAAAAAAAATCAAAATGGCGTCCATTTTTTGCTATTTTGACATCAGTTCTCTTTTTTATGATCACAGGGAACCCCATATATCGATTTTGAGAGAATTCGGTGCATTAACAAAAAAAATCAAAATGGCGTCCATTTTTTGCTATTTTGACATCAGTTTTCTTTTTTATGATCACAGGGAACCCCATATATCGATTTTGAGAGAATTCGGTGCATTAACAAAAAAAATCAAAATGGCGTCCATTTTTTGCTATTTTGACATCAGTTTTCTTTTTTATGATCACAGGGAACCCCATATATCGATTTTGAGAGAATTCGGTGCATTAACAAAAAAAATCAAAATGGCGTCCATTTTTTGCTATTTTGACATCAGTTTTCTCTTTTATGATCACAGGGAACCCCATATATCGATTTTGAGAGAATTCGGTGCATTAACAAAAAAAATCAAAATGGCGTCCATTTTTTGCTATTTTGACATCAGTTTTCTTTTTTATGATCACAGGGAACCCCATATATCGATTTTGAGAGAATTCGGTGCATTAACAAAAAAAATCAAAATGGCGTCCATTTTTTGCTATTTTGACATCAGTTTTCTTTTTTATGATCACAGGGAACCCCATATATCGATTTTGAGAGAATTCGGTGCATTAACAAAAAAAATCAAAATGGCGTCCATTTTTTGCTATTTTGACATCAGTTTTCTTTTTTATGATCACAGGGAACCCCATATATCGATTTTGAGAGAATTCGGTGCATTAACAAAAAAAATCAAAATGGCGTCCATTTTTTGCTATTTTGACATCAGTTTTCTTTTTTATGATCACAGGGAACCCCATATATCGATTTTGAGAGAATTCGGTGCATTAACAAAAAAAATCAAAATGGCGTCCATTTTTTGCTATTTTGACATCAGTTTTCTTTTTTATGATCACAGGGAACCCCATATATCGATTTTGAGAGAATTCGGTGCATTAACAAAAAAAATCAAAATGGCGTCCATTTTTTGCTATTTTGACATCAGTTTTCTTTTTTATGATCACAGGGAACCCCATATATCGATTTTGAGAGAATTCGGTGCATTAACAAAAAAAATCAAAATGGCGTCCATTTTTTGCTATTTTGACATCAGTTTTCTTTTTTATGATCACAGGGAACCCCATATATCGATTTTGAGAGAATTCGGTGCATTAACAAAAAAAATCAAAATGGCGTCCATTTTTTGCTATTTTGACATCAGTTTTCTTTTTTATGATCACAGGGAACCCCATATATCGATTTTGAGAGAATTCGGTGCATTAACAAAAAAAATCAAAATGGCGTCCATTTTTTGCTATTTTGACATCAGTTTTCTTTTTTATGATCACAGGGAACCCCATATATCGATTTTGAGAGAATTCGGTGCATTAACAAAAAAAATCAAAATGGCGTCCATTTTTTGCTATTTTGACAT
Source organism: Melanargia galathea (assembly GCA_920104075.1). Lineage (NCBI taxonomy): Eukaryota > Metazoa > Arthropoda > Insecta > Lepidoptera > Nymphalidae > Melanargia > Melanargia galathea. Next base: position 4,493,697 of record OV049855.1, read on the forward strand.
CAGTTTTCTTTTTTATGATCACAGGGAACCCCATATATCGATTTTGAGAGAATTCGGTGCATTAACAAAAAAAATCAAAATGGCGTCCATTTTTTGCTATTTTGACATCAGTTTTCTTTTTTATGATCACAGGGAACCCCATATATCGATTTTGAGAGAATTCGATCCATTAATAAAAAAAATCAAAATGGCGTCCATTTTTTGCTATTTTGACATCAGTTCTCTTTTTTATGATCACAGGGAACCCCATATATCGATTTTGAGAGAATTTAGTGCATTAACAAAAAAAATCAAAATGGCGTCCATTTTTTGCTATTTTGACATCAGTTCTCTTTTTTATGATCACAGGGAACCCCATATATCGATTTTGAGAGAATTCGGTGCATTAACAAAAAAAATCAAAATGGCGTCCATTTTTTGCTATTTTGACATCAGTTTTCTTTTTTATGATCACAGGGAACCCCATATATCGATTTTGAGAGAATTCGGTGCATTAACAAAAAAAATCAAAATGGCGTCCATTTTTTGCTATTTTGACATCAGTTTTCTTTTTTATGATCACAGGGAACCCCATATATCGATTTTGAGAGAATTCGGTGCATTAACAAAAAAAATCAAAATGGCGTCCATTTTTTGCTATTTTTACATCAGTTCTCTTTTTTATGATCACAGGGAACCCCATATATCGATTTTGAGAGAATTCGGTGCATTAACAAAAAAAATCAAAATGGCGTCCATTTTTTGCTATTTTGACATCAGTTTTCTTTTTTATGATCACAGGGAACCCCATATATCGATTTTGAGAGAATTTAGTGCATTAACAAAAAAAATCAAAATGGCGTCCATTTTTTGCTATTTTGACATCAGTTTTCTTTTTTATGATCACAGGGAACCCCATATATCGATTTTGAGAGAATTCGGTGCATTAACAAAAAAAATCAAAATGGCGTCCATTTTTTGCTATTTTGACATCAGTTTTCTTTTTTATGATCACAGGGAACCCCATATATCGATTTTGAGAGAATTCGGTGCATTAACAAAAAAAAATCAAAATGGCGTCCATTTTTTGCTATTTTGACATCAGTTTTCTTTTGTATGATCACAGGGAACCCCATATATCGATTTTGAGAGAATTCGATCCATTAATAAAAAAAATCAAAATGGCGTCCATTTTTTGCTATTTTGACATCAGTTTTCTTTTTTATGATCACAGGGATTTTGAGAGAATTCGATCCATTAACAAAAAAAAATCAAAATGGCGTCCATATTCCCATAAGTCCATACTAGTTTCCGTTTTTGAAACATACGTCCACATACATGGATAGTATATAAATCTTGATCAGCTTTTATAAGACAACTTTATTTATTACTATTGAACCATACGGGAAAATTCGCAATCCAAACCTGACAACACCAAAAAACGACGCGTTGGTTTTGTGAAAAAATGTATCAATGTATTAGTTTTGTTTTTGTAAATTACTATTAATTTTGAGTTACTTACTGATGGTAGGAGATTTTGTTCGTTGCTCGTAAACGTCCTCTGTAATTTCTGCAGATTTTTATCGCGCAAATAGTCATTTTCATCAAAATAAATGAATGCAAAAAATAAGCCGTACGTCCGTATCTCTTGAGGTTTCAATCGACACTGCGGAGCGGAGAGCGCTTTATGCGCCAACAGTTGGCAGATATTTTTATCGACGTTGTTGAGCCGCGTCACTATATCTAGGAGTAGGTAGATAATCAAAGTAGCACAGTTTGTCCTGTATCAAACAACAGCAGAGAATTTGGATTTCAACTCAGCAAATCAGCAAAATACTTACACAAAATTCAACGCTTTTTTCTGCTGCTAATATAGCAAATCGTAGTCCATAAAACGTAGCCGGAGTCAAATGTAAAACAGAGTTTCCGTAGTCCAAAACAAAGTACAAGTCAATATGATCGCCACCAAAATCCATTTAACAAAGCCAAGTCGTCGGGAAATATCACAAAAAACACCATGATAATCACCTCACTGATGATAATTGAGAACCTGTGATGAGAACAACGAAAAGCAAAGAAAAGTGGTGGAAATGAAAAATGAAAATTTCCCGAAATTTCGAAAATTTCATGACAATGACAGACCTCAGACTTATCACTGAAACCTAAATCACAGAGCTAAACACAGAAAATAACTAGATACTTATCATGAATTAGTGGAAAACCTATCATTAATCTGTGGACCTGTTATTTTCTGTGTTTACGTCTGTGGTGTGCGAACGATTGTAGCGCCAAAACGCAGAAAAAGGAACTACAGCTGTCATACCCCTGGAGTAGGCATCAGAAAGAATATTGAATATAACTACCTTAGAGTGATCAGTCTACAGCTCCCATAAACGCCATCTATTGAGCAACGTTCAAACTACATCATCTATTATATATAATATACCTATCCCTACTATACATACCGTACCTATAGTATACCTACGTATCTATAGTATATACATATAGGTTTAAATTTTTTTAGGTTTCATTTACTTAACTTCAATAAAACACACAAATGAGTTAATAATCATTTATTTTTCCATATAATAAAATAAATAAAAGCTTCTTCTTGAATGTTGTCTTGCAAGTCAGTCTTTGCATTAATAACACCTTTATGCAAAAAGTCACACAACACTTTTCTTCTGCCGTTGTTTAGTCTTAAAAACTTAGCCGAAGTCAAATTATAAAGAGTTCAAAACAAAGCACAGTTCAATAGAATGTACAAAAGAGCTCCGAAAATCCCGGGCCGTAATTATCAAAGCCAAAGCCAAGTCGTCGGGAACACGGAACACTTTAACGAAAAGTCACAAGAAAAAACATCATGAGAACAATGGAATAGCTCAGAAAGCAAGAAACACTTTAAAACACGAAAAACTAAAGGATAAAGTTTAAAAGTAAACAATGAAAATCACGCTATGAAATTATGAAAATCACAGAATGAAAATAAATGTCACAGACCAATAACATATAGGATAATAAATGTCATACCACAGACTAGGAAAGGAATAACTAGTGGACCATAGACCACGAAAAATATGTATAGTGCGACCAGCATTTCTGTAAAATGGCGAAAAATGGAACTATAGTGGAATCATTAATTCACTGGAGTAAATTGATATTTGCAGTGTTGACAGTTTTTAATGAAAAAAAAAATAGTGTTGTGACTCAATCGACATCAATAAGTTGACATCAATGGGTCACTCATAACGTCGTGAATCCAAACACATATTTTTTTATTACTTAGAAATTTCCCAATTGTATTTATTATAATCGATATAAAAACAATTTAAATAAATAGTATTGATGATCATACGGAAAATTTTCGTAATGATCTCGTTAATATACTGAGATAACATAAGTTTTAGTACTTAAAATATTCATTTTAAAAATACTATAATATTATAGTGCAATACGTTATTAATAGTTATTATCTATTGACACTTAACTATCTTTAAAGAATTATTATAAATGTTAGATATTTTTTTATTACCTTTGTGTCAGTGACCTGAATCACTACTAAGCTGGAACATCACTAGTACAATAAATATGGCAACATTATTTTACAAAGTGACATTAGCAACTGTCTGCTTACTCCACTGAATTAATGATTACAGTATACGGCCGCCATCTCATATCCGAATTACTAATTCCGTGGAATTCTGACGTTTCGTAATGTTACCAGAGATAAAACAATTCCCACAAAAAAGATAAAAATACAAATCAACTGCCGCATGTAGATATGACAAATGCCTGACAGACACTTCATGGTGATAATGTCATTCGACATCCATTTTTTAATAATTTTTTTTAGGCTCTGATCATTTCATGAAATCAAATATACAAGCGAGTATCTACCGGTACAGGTCAATGTTATCAAGTACAACCGGTTTGCGATCTATTGAAAACAATTTAAAACTAAATTTACCATCAGTATATCTACGTAATAGGTATGAATATAAACATTATAGTAATGCGTCTTGGCGGGAACGCATGTGATGCGATGAGTCGCAACTCGCAGTAAGTCCCAGATTGGGATTACTAGTCGCGGGCGACTTGTCGCATCTCATACGTACTGCTATGGCATTTCCGTAAATTTGTCAAATAAATGATTGCATGGCAACACTTAAGCGACACTAACGACCTCCCTCAGTTCACACATAGATTGGTCGTACTGTAGTGGAATACCTACCTACTCTGTTTACGGTAGTGGACCACAATATTTTTTTTTTACTTTTTGTTCATCGGCCTGGATTCTGGTTTTTCAACGCCAACACACTTGATTATGATGTGATTGGATAAAAAAATCTAACTGAACGTTAAATTTATTAAAAAATAATATAATATGATATATTAGAAGCATTAAAAGTTAGAAGCATATAATTTTATCTGGGTTAACAGATATTTAAAATTCACAACTGAAGTTTGTTACCTAGTTTTACGTTACTTAAAATTGTAAAAACTTGTAAACTTATTTATCTAAACTTTTTAACTTAACTTTCATTACTAAACTAATAAATGAAACTTTTACACTTTTCACTCAACTAAAGTTTAATAATAATTTTTTAGTTGTTATAAAAAAATATTTTTTTCTACCAAAATTCTAAGTAAATTTAATGCTAATAATGTATTATTAAACGTTATAACGTTTAATCAAGTAGAGGTGAGGATTAAACTTTATAACGTTAAATCTTCACCTCTACTTGATTTATGGCTGTCCACAGAATATAATTACTATGTGTCAGATTAGTTGATTACTAGTAGTGCCATCTGTCGAGCTACGTCCGAGTTAACCCTTAAACCGGTCCACTGGCGATTTTGTACTGCAAGATAAAATGTATGAAGTGAAATGACCCTGGTAGGCATACCTACCTTAAAAACGTGCCAAAAATACACTCACACACGCACAATCCTGTAACATAAAATGGCGCGTGTTCATTGTGATGTCTCAAGTTGTGCGTGTGTGAGTGTTCATGTATACATTTAGGGAGGCCATCTTAAGGGAAGTTGCAATAAAATTTCTGCCACGATCTGTTTTATTGTTATGTTTAAAAATGTAGTGTTGTCTCTTACACACTTATGAAAATTTTGATAAGCTTAAGCTATTTTCCGATCCACTATTTTCTATAGGACATTATGCCAAGTCCTCTTCTATAGGTTCATGGTCCGATCCATTGACAATACTGTTGACACTTTACTGAGTGACATTGACGTTGACGTCTTTTGACTTTAGGCTTAACACGCACTGCAATTAAACGCACGCGTTTAATCGCAAGTCTGAAACCGCAAAAAAATGTATATATCGACCAGAATCTCATGAAAAATAGGGAAATGAAATTCCAAGGTTAGCAAAACTACGGCTGCCCTAGCGAAACAAAGTAACTGAAATTTTTTGTGAAATTGACTTTTTGCATTAACAAAAGTTTTATGTCGAGTAGTTTTTTACCACAGTTTAATATTTCAAATAACTTGAACCGTTTACTGAAATTTAAATTGCCCAAACAAAGTAACTGCTTTCACTAACCTGGAATATAAATGCAAAAACCAAGTAAACAACAAGCACAACACAAAAACAAAGTAATTGAATGTTGATTACTTTGTTTTTGTATTTATAATGCAGTTGCTTGATTTTTCGTTTCGTGAAACGATCCCAGGTAAGGTGTTTGAAAGTAATTATTTTGTTTATCACTATACAAGCGCACGCATTAGCCACTTTTTTCAGTAAGTGATTTTCAAAACGTAACTTACTATATACCTACATTTGGATTGCGGTTTGTTTTGTGTCCCATAGTAATAGTATGGGAGCGCACGCACTGCGATTAATCGCATTCGGTTTTTATTCAGTTTTGACTAGGCAAGCGCAAAGCCACACATGCTGTTCGCCAGAAATCCATGGTGATTGGTGGTACTGAAATATAATTAAGCAAAACGCCAACCGCAGTGCATGTTTGTACGCGGTTTGGCGATTAATAATTCAGCTTTTCATATACCGCTCGCGTTGAATCGCGGTGCGTGCTCTGCCTTATATACCCCAAAGCTTAATTATTCATAATATTATGGGTGCTGGGCTAGAAGCATATAACCTATGGATTCTGAGCTCCAAACAAAATGTTCTGTTCTGTTCTGAGCTCCAAGCAAAGAAAGACCTTCAACAAGTCTGGAGTTGCTTTTTCTCATTCTCACCTACTTAAATAGAGTGTGTGAGGTATAGAAAAACCTAGGAATAAAAAATATCCAGGCGAATGACCATATCTTCACTGCAATGTTTTAGGCGCAGTCTCCAGTGTCTACATTGGATATATCAATTTAACCTTCTTGGCACACACAGATAACTAATGTGGCTCCGAGTACCAGGTACCTACTACCTACCTATTTATATTCCTCTGTCGTCTGTACTACCGGGTTATTCGTCTATGTTGTTTCATTTGGTTCAGTAACAGTGTGACCATTTGTGGCAGATTTCTGCCATTTGGGCAGATTTGGCTCCTAAATTTTAACTCTGGCAGAATATGCTGACGATTTAAGAAAGTGGCAGAATGTGGCAGATTTCAAGGGAATCCTTATTATTTTTTATCTACACCCATACTTTAAATCCTATAATAAAGATTCTGAAACAGTTAGCTTATTGCCAACATTAAAACACCCAATGTCCTAATAACCATTACATCATCCGTTTGGATGATGTAATTTTGTACTGATTTTCATAACAACACTCCTTTGTTTTTTTTTTCAATCCCTTCATGCGCAAAGAGTTTCAATATACAGCCACATTCATTGCTTGATGCGCGGTATCTGTACGAATTTCAAAAAAAGAACATTTTCGTTTACACGCGTTCTGACTACGTCGCGCGCCGTAAAAAAAAAGTTATTCGAATCCCCGCCATTTTTCTTCGATATTTTTATTGTTACAAAAAATGAGCGATTCAAGTTTTAATAGCACACCGCCAGATATTTTAAACGCTGCAAAAGACATTTACAATAAATTACTACCAGAAAAATCAAGAACGCGTTATGAAAAAACGTATCAAGATTTTATGAATTGGAAAATATCAAAGGGTTCATCATCATTTTCTGAAGAAGTACTTTTAGTTTATTTTCAAGACTTATCAGAGAAATTTAAATCTTCATCCCTTTGGACCTTCTACTCAATGCTCAAAAGTACACTGAGTATTAATCACAACGTGGATATCTCAAAATATTCAAAATTAATTACAAAATAAAAATAGTGAAGTGGTAAATATAAATATTCCGCCGAGTACATCGGGATCGGGACCTTCCAACATTAAAGAACATAATATTCAAGTGAATTTTAATAATTGCACTATACAAAATGTAAATTACTACTAAAATAAATAATTCTTTCATTAATACTTAGTTTATTTGTATATAATCAGTAATGGATGATATTAGGTTACTACTAGGACTGGCTGTTTTAATGTTAGCAGTAAGCTAACTGTTTCAGAATCTTATAGAGGATTCATATTATGGGTGTAGATAAAGTCTTGTATGCAACTGTTGACAATTAGGTATTAAAACACTCATGTGATACTATTATCACATTCGGCTTCGCCTCATGTGATAAACCCACATTCGTGTTTTAATACCCCTTATTACACAACAGTTGCATAAATAACTATTACATAAAAAGAGAAAACTCATGGTTATATGTCTATTTAATAAATTTTAATATGATTTAGTGAGTATGTTTGAGATTATTATTTTTTTCCTTTCTTGGAGCTATTCTTAAAGGCTTCAGAATTCCAAGGCCCATTAGAAAAATTACAAAATTCAAATTTTTCGATTTTTTATCAAAAATTTTCGTAGTCAAAATTAAAAGCTTTAATTAATTATCGAAAAATATCATGGCTTTTTGTTACAGTAAGTAGAATGAAAAAAAATTTGTATATCAGCTAAAAATTTATTTGTTTATAACAAATTGTTTATTATTATAAAATGAAAATCAAATAAAACGTTTTTTTATACGAAAAAAAAAAAACAAATAATGATTTCTAATAATAAGTGGTATAAAATGATTAAGTAAAAAATCTCAAAATCAACTTGTTGAACAATGTTCATGTTCAAGCAGCAAAAACTCATTAATTAACTACCTATTGCATAACTAATTGAAAAATTATGATTCCCACGGATTGTTGTTCATTTAAAGCCCTTGAATTTTTTCATTTCTTTTTTATATTTAATAATATGTATAAATAACAATTGATAATGATAAAGTGTCTGAAGTAGGCGTGGCTCGTGTAAGCCAGAGCACCCGTTTTCGGACGTATTTACATCCCTCTGGGAACTAAGTATTAGTCCTACAGTTCCGAGAGTTAAGACTTTTTAAGGAAACCTCTTCTTTTATTTAGTTTCTTATTTCTAGATTGGAATAATCGCAATTATTTTTTAAGATATTTGCAGAAAAACTAAGCCCTCCTTTTTTTAGTTAATTGTTTATAACTTTTGTAATTTTTGTAAGCGGAACTTGACTTTTTTCGAAAATCATCTACATGATATTCCAAATCGAACGACACCTCGTTCATATTTTTCCGAGATTCCTGAAAAAAGTTGGCCAGAATAGCACTTGTTGACTAGACTACTAGTCCCCATCTGAAGTAATAATACGATGGCATATTTTTGGCATTTTCAAGAATCGAGTTGGCAGATTTTGGCAGATTTTTTTGCCAGTCCCGGGCAGATTCGCCACTTTTGAGATGGTCACACTGTTCAGTAACTAATACCTAATCTGTGATTTGGTTTCGGTGGTTTCATGTGCATTTTCAATTTGCAACTATTGTAAAATTCGTAAAATCGATTTTCTTTTTGTGAATTTTGGTATATTCTCTTGTTTCAATTAATTATTTATTAAGCAAGTAATAAAATGTCTCAAATGACAACTAGAAGCGGCGATTCGAGCCAGGATGAGGTGATCAAAATTAAATTAAAATTATTATTATATTTTGATATATTTTATTAATTATTATGTACCAGACCGTTATTTATTCACGTCTTTTTAATAAGTAGTTAACTTATTACATACCGTTAAAGTATTAAAGTAATTCCCCTTTTTTAATTCCCACATAGGAACCTATGTAGATTTTGTGGCTAATTCTGTTGTACACAATCTCTAAAGTTAAACTAAATTGACAAGTTTAAAAATAGTGCAATCCTTTTCCGCAGAGAGCATTGTGAAAGAGATAGGAATATATTTAGACCTGTCATTTTAGTTTAGGTTTAGAGATTGTGTACAACAGAATTGGCCACATTGTATTTTTTTAATAAGTACATATCTAAATACCTAGCCATTAAGTTTATTTTTTAAATATTTAAGTAAATATGTACTTAGTAGGGATAGCCAGAAAATTTTAGAGATAAAACTCAAAGAATTTTATGATAACATGGCCCGAGATAGATCCATCTGTGAATACTTATAAGTACTGATATCCTTATTTTGTTCAAAGAAACTCTTGATGCCGTTCACATACATCCAACAAGTGCCTGGCAAGCAGATCCGGGCAAAGCTCACCCTGGCATTCAACTACTGGTTGAAAGTGAGCGACGAAAAACTCCGAGCGATCGGAGAAATTGTGCAGATGCTGCATAACTCCAGCTTACTGTAAGTAGCACTTTCAGATTATGCATTTTATTTATTAGTAGCTTCTGCCCGTGGCTTCGCCTGTGTGAATTTCGGTTTTTCACAAATCCTGAGGGAATCGTGGATTTCCGGTTCCCGTTCCCGCTCCCTTTTCCAACCTTTATACCTACTTTCAAGGAAGTTTGCTATAGTAATGTACTTACCTATAGCTGTAGATTTCGGTTTTTTCAAAATCCCGCGTGAACTGGATTTTTCCAGGATAAAAAGTAGCCTATGTGTTAAGTCAGGGCAAAATCTCCATTTACATCCACTTTGAAATTTTGTACTCCATACAAAATTTCAGCCAAATCGGTTCAGCCGTTTAGGAGGAGTTGATGACAAACACATGTACAGAAGAATTATATAGGTATGGGTGAGAGAGTTTATCATATCGACAGGACTCGCACATCCAATCTAAATAGCGGTGACACTTTTAAATTCATCTATCCCTTTTTTGTCTTGACAAGAACTACTTAAAAGACTTCCAAGACTCCAAGAATCAAGGATTTCGACTATTAGCTTACAAACCCTAACCAGAATCCCAGAACAAGTTCCTTGCTATGCTGGAAATTATGTATAATATTTATACAGGAATTTTTATTATAGGCACTATGTAGTAAGTTTAACCTTTATTAACTTACAACAGGATAAAAAAGTTCATGATAACATAACTTTGTCACGCAACATCAACAAACAGTCATAAATTAATTGACGCTGCACCATTAATGGCAACCATCAAAACTCATGATTCATGTCACATTCTTTCAATTTGACAATCTAAATCCATTGTTCTGCAACCAGCCTTAAATTGGGCTTGGGATAATTCATTTCAATCAATCAATCCTGTTAATTATTTAATATATATAGACCGATGACGCATCATCAAAATCAGAGGCAGTTTTCAAGATAGGTAGTCCCTGATGGACTGGCCATCAGGGACAACCTATCTTGTAAACTGCGACTAAAACATTTTGCTTGGGCGGTGTACCTAGGCCTTTTTACTGTGATCTTGAAGTAGAATTGTGCCAATGGCGTGTAAAGAAGCGATATAAGAATATGGCTGGACTCCCGTGATGTACGTCTGACTAGTTTCTAGACTGGAAACACAAAAATTGTTAAATTTTTATTGCTCATACTTCATTGAAAATCGTAGAAGAAAATCATAAATAAATAAATAGATATTGAGAACATTATGGACAAAACCAATTGTTTAAAAATTATTATTAAAAGAAAAATGTTTCCCTCTTTTTTTCAAAATCCCACCCAAGTATCCCATTCGTCGTCATTTTAGGAAATTTTCCGCTGACTCTCGGAATTAGTGACGTATCGTTGGAAGGTGTAGCCTTTGCATTTCCGAACCTGTGGTAGACTCAATCGACGATTCAAAAGCACTTGTAAAAGTTTATTTGAATAAAAAACTTTTATATTCTATTCTATTCTATTCTATTCTATTCTATTCATGTATGGCCAGCTTAACGTAAATCAACCAAAAAGTGGGCTAAAATACTTTAATTCTTTGTTACTGCAGAGTAGACGACATAGAGGATAACTCAATTCTGCGACGCGGTATTCCAGTGGCGCACTCTATCTACGGGATCGCTAGTACCATAAATGCAGCGAACTTTGTCGTCATCATCGCGTTAGATAGGACCCTGCAGCTCGGACATCCTATGGTAAATCTTTCTAGCATTCTTTGTTACCAACGAGTAGATGACATAGAGGATAACTCAATTCTGCGACGTGGTATTCCAATGGCGCACTCTATCTACGGGATCGCTAGCACCATCAATGCAGCGAACTTTGTCGTCATCATCGCGTTAGATAGGACCCTGCAGCTCGGACATCCTATGGTAAATCTTTCTAGCATTCTTTGTTACCAACGAGTAGATGACATAGAGGATAACTCAATTCTGCGACGCGGTATTCCAATGGCGCACTCTATCTACGAGATCGCTAGCACCATCAATGCAGCGAACTTTGTCGTCATTATTGCGTTAGACAGGAACCTGCAGCTCGGACATCCTATGGTAAATCTTTCTTGCATTCTTTGTTACCAAAGAGTAGATGACATAGAGGATAAGTCAATTCTGCGACGCGGTAATCCATTGGCACACTATCTACGGGATCGCTAGCACCATCAATGCAGCGAACTTTGTTGTCATTATTGCGTTAGACAGGAACCTGCAGCTCGGACATCCTATGGTAAATCTTTCTTGCATTCTTTGTTACCAAAGAGTAGATGACATAGAGGATAAGTCAATTCTGCGACGCGGTAATCCATTGGCACACTATCTACGGGATCGCTAGCACCATCAATGCAGCGAACTTTGTTGTCATTATTGCGTTAGACAGGAACCTGCAGCTCGGACATTCTATGGTAAATCCTTCCTAGCATTCTTTGTTACTAAAGAGTCGATTACATAGAGGATAACTCAATTCTGCGACACGGTATACCAGTGGCGCATTCATTACTGGATTGCTTGTACCATTGATACAATGGACTTTGCCATCATCATAATGTTAGGCGTCGTCCTAATTAGTTAACGATCGTTCGATCATACGATGCGATTTCGTCGCACGATCGATCCCCTAAGAGTGTCATATTTGAAGTTCGCAAGTCATTGTGTGATTGCGGTACTAATTTTCATCAATCGACTCAGACACTCCGTACAAACAAACTGACAGACAAGCAATAATTTAAAAAACCGTTGTTGGGGTTATGATATTGTTCAAAAACTTTTATACTCATATGAGCTTAATAAGGGACAGCTCTTTCGAAATCACAGACAGACCTTTAAATTTAATTTTTTGTATAGATAATAATAATAGGTGATTTGTGTCATATATGTTAGGATTTACCAATTATCATAAAAATGCACAGAAAATTGGAATATAGGAAGATTTAAATAACTAAACAATAAATTTTACTTATGCTGTCGAAACAACTATTATCTGTAAAACTGGTTATTTAGAAGTCTGATGAATGGGGCAATATTTGGTTAAATTACATTTCTATAATGGGTTGTATATATTTATATACAAGGTTGTAATTTTGGCCATGGCGGCTAATCTTGCCAACTAAACTTGGAGATATTGTAAACTGTAAAGCACAAAGCATTTGCGCAGACACCGGTACATTATCTCTCTCATAGTCGGATGGGACGGACATAGAAGGGAAAGGCGCATGCAGGGCTTTAACTACTATTGTCTCATGAAAGTGAGAATAAACAGGGCTGACGGCTTAGCGTTCTCTCTGACGCACGGGGGTGACACACCGCCTACTACCAACTCCAAGCTGGCACTGAGAATTTTATGACTGAATTATTTTTTAACGTCCCTCTTTAAGCGTCCGCCTTTTAGCATCCCTTTTTAGCGTCCCTCTTTTAGCGTCCCTCTTTTAGCATCCTTCTTTTAGCATCCCCCTTTTAACATTCTTCTTTTAGCACAACTCTTTTAGCGTCCCATTTTTAATATCCTTCTTTTGGCGTCTCTTGTTAAGCGTACCTCTTTTAGCGTCTCTCTTTAAGCATCCCTCTTTTAGTGTCCCTCTTTTAGAGTCCATCTTTTAGCATTCTTCTTTTAGCGTCTCTCGTTAAGCGTCCCTCTTTTAATTTCCCTCTTTTAGCGTACATCTTTTAGCGTCCTTTTAGCGTCCCTCTCTTAAGTGTTCATATTTTAGCGTCCCTCTTTAAGCATCCCTCTCTTAAGTGTCCATATTTTAGCGTCCCTTTTTAAGCGTCCCTCTTTTAGCATCCTTTTGGCGTCCCTCTTTAAGCGTCCCTCTTTTAACGTCCTTTTAGCGTCCCTCTCTTAAGTGTTCATATTTTAGCGTCCCTCTTTAAGCATCCCTCTCTTAAGTGTCCATATTTTAGCGTCCCTTTTTAAGCGTCCCTCTTTTAGCATCCTTTTGGCGTCCCTCTTTAAGCGTCCCTCTTTTAACGTCCTTTTAGCGTCCCTCTTTTAGCGTGATTCTTTTAGCGTCTGGAGTTTAATAAATGAGCATTGCAGGCCACGACGGTGTTCACGGAGCAGCTGCTGGAGCTGCACCGCGGACAGGGCATCGAGATCTACTGGCGCGACAACTTCCAGTGTCCCACCGAGCAAGAGTACAGCGAAATGACCATGAAGAGTACGTTCCCCTTTAGCCTGCGGGTTTAGCACACTAAAAAAAACACATTTATAATTTACTAGCTGATGCCTGCGACTTAAGCGTGGATTTAGGTTTATGGAAAATTCCTTGGGAACTCTTATGATTTTTCGGCATAAAAAGTAGCCTATGTCCTTCTCGAAGGTCTAGTCTATCAATGTACCAAATTTCGCCAAAATCGGTTCAAGAGTTTAGGCATGAAAGTGTCAGACAGAGTGACAGACAGAGAGAGATAGAGAGCGAAAGTCATTTCGCATTAATTATAATATTAGTATTTCATATATATATTTTATAGTTTCTTGCTTACTAGGAAATCTGAAATATGTAGTTTCGGAATCAAGTTATAAAGCGGTCGGTCTGGTGGGAGGTTACCAACCCACCGGCAAAGCCGCGTAGAAACCGATCGAATCACACCGACCGTTGCAACATCTGCGTCTATTTTTCCTGATTGCAAATGCAACTAAGCTGAGTTTTCCTTTCAATATATCTATATGAACGTCGCCCATTGGAGCTTAGGTACTATCCTCTTATACTATAATTAGATACTATATGTATACTTATATATAAAGGTGACCTTCGTAATGTATGTTTCAAGAGACGGGAGGTCTGTTCATGCTGGCGATCCGCCTGATGCAGTTGTTCAGCGACAACAAGTCGGACTTCAGCAAGCTGTCGTCCATCCTCGGCCTCTACTTCCAGATACGGGACGACTACTGCAATCTCTGTCTACAAGAGGTGAGAGGCTCAGTGTTATTTTTGTGATGTATGTGTGTATGTTTAGATGATAACAGAATAGAAGAGTATTTAATTCAAATAAACCTTTACAAGTAAGTGCTTTTGAATCGTCAATTGAATCTACCACTGGTTCGGAAGCCGTGGTTTTTTTTAGAATCTCTTGTTTAGCGTCCCTCTTTAGAAGTCCTTCTTTTAGCGTCCCTCTTTAAACGTCCCTCTTTTAGCGTCCCTTTTTTAGCGTCCCTCTTTAAACGTCCCTCTTTAAACGTCCGTCTTTTAGCGTCCCTTTTTTAGCGTCCCTCTTTAAACGTCCGTCTTTTAGCGTCCCTTTTTTAGCGTCCCTTTTTTGTGGTGGTTGCTTAGTGTTTGTGTATTCGATTTTGTATGGGCAATAATGAATCGAAATAATACCTTTATTTTAATGAATAATTTTATGAATAAAGTACATATTATGAGTGGTCGTATAAATAAATAGATGTTACTTCACTATTTAAAACTTCTTTGCCTAACCCTATTTCGCTCTAGAACTGTCATTTTTAGTTCGCTTTGACAAGGTTTTCATCACATTCTGATCATAGGCCACCTGAATAAATATCCCTACAGAGAGGAAGCTTCATACAAGCGGCCCGCTGTAGGTACACTCACACATAAAGTGTTTGGCGGGAGTTTATAGATTATGTAAAATAGTGTAAATTTCATAAAAAACTAAACTTAAGTGTTGTGTTTAGACAAAAATGCCTAACCATTGTACAGTTAACGGTATGTTTATAGATGTAATAGTATTTACATGAGGATAGGTATAAAGGACGTTGTTAAAAAGCTTCCCCTCTGTAGGGATATCTACTCATGTGTCATATCTTTGGCATCGAAAGAACCTAGTTTCTCTTCACGTTCCAGTACTCAGAGAACAAGAGTTTCTGCGAGGATCTGACGGAAGGCAAGTTCAGTTTCCCCATCATACACGCGATACAGAACCAGAAGGGCGACAACCAAGTGATTCGTATCCTTTTTAACCGACTTCCTGAAAGGAGGCAGTTCTCAATAAGTATATATTTTTTTATTCATAAGACTAGGAAAAAAGCCTGATTCATTGGTGTAGGTGTAGGGTATAAAATGAAGTGATTCAAATGGATTTTTCAATCTTGCAGCGTTGAAGATATGTGAAGTTGTTCTTTGATTTCAGTCACTCTGGGGCCGTTCAAATATTACGTAAGCAGATATATTACAACTAGCGGTCCGCCCCGGCTTCGCCCGTGGTACATAATATATAGTCTATAGCACTCAGGGATCACGTACATATCCAACGGTGAAAGAATTTTTGAAATCGGTCCAGTAGTTCCTGAGATTAGCGCGTTCAAACAAACAAACTCTTCCGCTTTATTATATTAGTATAGATTATATTTACCCCCCCATCTCCCTTGTCAGCAAAAGTAAGCAAAGTTCTTACCCCCTCCCCCCATGCTTACGTAAACATTTTTCAATTAAAAATGTATTTTTTTTATATTAAAATTTTATAATTATAATTTTAAAAATAAGGAAATAGATTTAGGATAGAGATTAGATTTTACTGATACAGTATTCAACTTAGAGTAAGGGACAAAAATATTATAATCTTACGAACATAATAAACTTAATGATCTTAATTTGGCCAGATGGACAGGCCTGCAATCCAATCGAAGTATTTTTGATGACAAAGGGACTGGTGTTTTATAAAGAATGTCCATAAAGACCTCTGGCGCAATTTTATAATTTCTAAATTGTCTCAGGTCCTGGTTGGGTGGGTTCAGCCATGTCTAGCATCCTACCGGCAAAGACGTGTCGTCGAGCGAAAACCCTCGCCTGCGGCTGGGGGACATTTACGCTTTGGCTGTGATTTTCAACATACCCGCACTTGTAGCATACACATCTTTTTTTTTTATTCAACTACAAGTTAGCCCTTGACTGCAATCTCACCTGATGGTAAGTGATGATGCAGTCTAAGATAGAAGCGGGCTAACTTGGAAGAGGTATGTATAGTGTATACCCCTGATCGGCTTCTACACGGCATCGTTCCGGAACGCAAAATCGCTTGGCGGCACGGCTTTGCCGGTAGGGTGGTAACCAGCCGCGGCTTAAGCCTCCCACCAGACCAGACCAGACAGAATTTAGAAATTATAAAATCCCAAATTGCCCCCTGCCGGGAATCGAACCCGGGATCTCCCACTTATAAGACCACAGCGCTCACCATTACGCCAGGGAGGTCGTCAAAAATCTATAATATACAACGTTAGTTTTACTTTGCGCAAAAACCGAAACACGTGTCAAATATTTTTACATTAAGAATATTTATACAAAATTTCAAAAAAATATAATGAAAAGTAACGAAGTTATAAGCTTGTTATGTTGCGTCGTTGTCCTCGAAAAAAATGGTCACCGCAAGCCGTCGCCGCAGCGCCTAGCGATCGACGCGAGTTGAATGACCGCCGCTGTGTGCCGACCGTCAGCTGATGCGCGGTAAATCATTGTGTCTAAGCTTGTAGGATTTCAAAATGTTTTTGGACAAAAATATAACACTATATAAAAATGGTTGGATTCGATTTTGTTACTGATTTTGAACAAAGTACTTTCAGGTTTTGCGTAAAGTAAAACTAACGTTGTATATCTATATATAAATCTATTATAGACACCATGGTAGATCCTTAACCCCGCGTTCAGACATTCTCAGACAGAGAACTCGGGATGTTGAAGTGAAGAGGTACTGCATCTCTCTTCTGGAGAAGTTCGGCAGCTTCCAGTACACGAGGCAGCGCCTGCAACAGCTGGACGACGAGGCGAGAGCTGAGGTCATCCTTATTACCACTTTAGTTCGCCTCAGAGCGTTTGTCCACCACCACCGTCACCGGGACGTCACCGAGAACGAGATTATTTCATAGAGATAATAATAATAATGGAGCAGCCATACCTACTTTAAAAACGTGTCAAAAATACACTCACACGCTTAGATTAGGTATCATGCACAATCCGAAAACATAAAATGGCGCCTGTTCATTGTGATGTCTCAAGTTGTGCGTGTCTGAGTGTTCATGTATACATTTTAGAGAGGCCATCTTTAGATTTCAGTCTGCCTCAAACTGTTTTATTATTATGTCAAAAATGTAATGTTGTCACTTACACACTTATGAAAATTTTGATAAGCTTGAGCTATTTTCCGATCCACTATTTTCTATAGGACATTAGGGCAACTCTATATTATTATTATTATCTCTATGGATTATTTCTGTCTGAGAACAAGTTGACGTGACGGGCGTGCGGTGGACACACGGCCGTAGTAAATGTATGTATCACTAAATCGGCGCCGTCATCTCGTTGTCGGTGACGTCCCGGTGACGGTGGCGGTGGACAAGCGCTCTGGATCAAATCCTACTTAATGTTATAAATGTGAAAGTGTGGATGTTTGGATGTTTGTTACTCAATCACGCAAAAATTACTGAACCGATTTGGCTGAAATTTGGATTGGAGATAGATTATACCCTGGATTAACACATAGGCTACTTTTTATCCTGGAAAAATCCACAGTTCCTGCGGGATTTTGAAAAAACCGAAATTTGCTACAGCAATCTACAGCCACAGCTATAGGTTGATTACTGTAGCAAACTTCCTTGAAGGTGGTATAAAGATTGGAAAAGGTAGCGGAAACGGGAACCAAAAATCCACGATTCCCTCGGGATTTTTGAAAAACCGAAATCCACGCGGGCAGAAGCTAGTTAGCATATAAATACCACTTTATTACCACTTTAGGTCGCCTTATAGATCCAACTAACATAGAAATAACTCGCATAATTATTATTACCATTTTACGTTACCTTATAGATCGAATTAGCTCGCAGTAAGGATATAAAACTCTAGGGGTTGGAGACACAAGACTATGTGCAGTCGGGGTGCTATAACCTTTGTGGTTTCGATCTAATTGGAATCCGATTTGATTTGGGCAAAACTAGTTTTGTCCTAAAATTGAGTTTGACCGTCAACTTTTGTGATGTATTTGACTATGTGATGTAATTAGATAAGAAGTAATTTATATAAAACAGTTCACGTAAGGGGTTGTCCATTAATCACGTGATGTTTTTTAACATTTTTAACCCCTCCCTCCCCCATTGTGATACGTGGTGAGGTTTGAGACTACCCCTCACCCCCCACCAAAAATCACGTGTATATTTTAGTACCTACAAAGAATCTTAAAAATTTTAGAATATTATTTTTATTTTTAAGTACCGGCATAAAGTGTAATCTAAGTCCTTAATTCTAGAAATTTAATTCGGTTTAGAAATCACGCGTTCGACGAAAAAATAAGTACACGTGATATCTTACTATACCCCCCCCCCCCCTCCTCCCCCTTGTGATATTTCGTGATTTTTGCCGAACCCCTTCCCCCCTTTAGAACCTCACGTGATTAATGGACAGCCCCTAACTTAAACAGATGTTATTTATTTTCAGGTGAAACGTCTAGGAGGCAACCCGCATTTGGAAGAATTACTCGACGAGCTTTTGAGCTGGCGACGAGAAAGCAAAAAACTTAACAACGAACAGTAAACTATCATTCATAGAAAATTTACTTATTGTTTTGGGTAATGACCGTATAGTGACAATGACAAATAAAAAATATTATGTTCCTTCGGGAAAAAGGTGTTAGAGATTTGGGTGTTGGCGTATTAACGGTACCAAAGTATTGGTGGAAATTGTTTTTTGTTTAAAGGTTACTTACTTACTGTTAATTTTTTTATGTTAAGTAATTAAAATTAAAAAATAACCGTTAATAATTAATTATTGTTGTTATAAAATTTACTTAAAATTCGATTTGTACTTACAATAATTAAAATTGGCTTAGGTATTGGCTTCCGATTTTGGATTGAATTCAAATTAGAATGAAGTAATCGTTAAAGTTTTTATTGTAATACTCGTAAATTAACTTAGTTCTTTTTTTTTTACCATATTACTATACAAGCGTATAATAATAACTGGTGTTTAAATGTTTTGATTTGCGCCTCTAGTAATATTGCATCTCTATGCATTTAAAAGACATGAAAAAGAAGATTAATTGCTCTCAATTATCAGAAAAAATATATAACTACACTACATAGAAGGACGACATCAAACGAATCGCAGGGAGCCGCTGGATACATGCGGCGCAAGCACGCGTGTGTGGAAGTCCCAACCAACACCTATGTCCAGCAGTGGACGTTTGTTAGTTGACGACGAAACAAGAATACCTGTTATAAAGGCATATGCCTTTAATTAATATGTTCTGTATTGAGCTAGTATTGATAAAATTTTAATTTTAAAGAAGATTCATAAACTAGTCAATGATTGCTACAAAAAACTAATTATTATTATTAAATTTTTTATTTTTATTTTTTTAGGCCTCAGTTTTTTTTTTTTAATTAAAGCAATCTCAGTTTTGTATTTTTGTTGTTCCTAAAAACTAATTTAACACTAAGTTATTTCTATATTATGGATAAGTACTTAGTAGTGACACAGTTTAACGATACTAACAGTGAGGCAACGCCTTTGATGTAGGTCGATGACGCGGCTCGTGGTATTTACTCTGTCCTACGCAAATATGCAAGGTTTTATGTATTTGAAGTTACCATACTATAGTATCAAATAGATAATTACTAACTGTAAAGTACTTATGTATTTACTATTTAGAGAATGGATCCATCCCTAAGCGATGTTACATGTAGCTTCAATTATTTAACTTGAATAGAAGCAGGCAGATCAGCTGATAAAATAATTCTTATTACTTACCTTTCTCATGCATTCAAGGCAAGAAAGGCTTCATTACTAAGAAAATTCTGTAAACCAGGAAAATTAGGTACCTACTGTCCTAATTAGGTATTCGCTAGGTAGGTATGACAGGGGATTATTTTCTCTTAAAGTTACAATGAATAAAAGTTGTATGTATTTAATTACTGATAACTAATGAATGACTTTAGATTTTGGTTTTTTCCTTACTTTTTACGTCACAAAACATCAAACCGCGTCGATCGATATACCACAAACTGGCTTAGTTTGTGGTACATGATGTGCGCCTATGATACACAAGACGTACATTATTTGCCCAACTGTTGGGATCGTAAAACTGTGGTATAAATTGGTAAATTTGTAAATCATAACTGCCTTTGTTGTTATATTTAAATAAATATTTCATTGTAATCATGTAACGTATAATAATATTTAACATTCCGATTTATCTGTGAGCTTAGTACGCCTTCGCACACCTTGACAACATTGGTAGATTTCGAGTACGTATCGAAACACATTAAAAGTAAAATGGACAAAAACTTCATTGTTTCAAGGTACATAATATAATATAAGTAAGTACTTAATAAGTTAATGTACCACATTGTATATCTATCTGTATCTATACATATAATAAAATCGTAGAATTGCCGTATCTGTACATTAAAGATTTTTGCACAATAAAAAACGGGGGGGGGGGGTGTTAGGGATAAGTAATGGAACATAAAAAAGCTATTTTTGAAATTTTTGTCTGTTTGTCTGTTTATCGTTTGTCTGTTTGTCTGTATGTTTGTGCGCGCTTCACGCAAAAACTACTGAATGGATTGAAGTGAAACTTGGCACGATTTAATTTCATACTATGGAGTAACATATAGGATACTTTTTATCCCGAAATTCAGCACGGTTCCCTTGGGAGAGGGGATGAAAGTTAAAACGTGTTCTTAGCTGTAATTCATTAACGCGTAGTCCGATTTCATTCATTCTTTTTTTGTTAGAAAGGGGATACTTTAAAGATTCGGTTTATCTCTGAAAAGCTGGATCGATTTTGATGGGACTTTCTCTGGCGTATGTTTATATTTTAATCAACATCCACCAGTGAAATTTTAACAGTTTTTATCAAGGTTGAGCTCAAAGGAGCTTAGGAAAACAAAATGATTCCCACGGAATTTTCAAAAACCAATATCCTCGCGAATGAAGTCGCGGGTTTCCGCTTGTTTTTACATTAAATAACTGCATAACGTACGGGTGTGCGGAAAATATTTTCTGTCAAATGTTTGAGGTCGCGCGGCTCACATGTGAAATAATTTGTATGTGCACTCATAGAAATAACAAGTATAATTTAAAAATTTAAAAACCCCCGGCATTCGCCATTTTGTGTCGGCGGCCATCTTAGATTTGCATAGTGATATTCTAATAGTCAAGCCCTTTCATTTGATACCCATATTAAGGGAGTTGTGAAAAAATATGTAATCCGCCATTTTGTAGCGGCGGCCATCTTGGATCGATTTTCATCAAACACAGCTAACAACACTCGACTAATTCACCTTTTAAACAAAAACCGAATTCAAATCGGTCCATCCGTTTCAGCGCCACAGGGGAACAGACAGACACACACACACACACAGACACGTCAAACTTATAACACCCCGTCGTTTTTGCGTCGGGGGTTAAAAATTATGTGTTACTACCATAGAGATAATAAATAGAGTTGGCATAATGTCCTATAGAAATTAGTGAATCGGAAAATAGCTCAAGCTTATCAAAATTTTCATAAGTGTGAAAGAGACAACATTACATTTTTGACATAATAATAAAACAGTTTGCGGCAGACTCGTGACTTAAGATGGCCTCCCTAAAATGTATACATGAACACTCACACACGCACAACTTGAGACATCACAATGAACACGCGCCATTTTATGTCTTCGGATTATGCGTGTGTGAGTGTATTTTTGGCACGTTTTTAAGGTAGGTATGCCAACTCTATTTACTATTATTATTATCTCTATGGTTACTACCATGTAATACATATGTATATAATTATGTTAACGCACACTTCAATAATTCATGATCATTGATCATGAATGTCCGCCAGAATTATTTGCATGGTAAAGGGCAGGCAATCATTTTGTAGAGAGTGCTTAGTCTCAGTTTGAAGCGCTCCAAAACTAAAAGTACACTATAAGTATACTATTGATCGAATCACAAATGACTTCAGAGCAATATGAACCCAGTCTCTTTTATTTTAGGTCCATTTTACGCTGAAGTCATTGTGATTCGATCAATAGTATACTGTGAGTATACTATAAAGTTTTGGAGCGCTCCAAACTGAGACTAAGCACTCGGGCACAGATTTTTTTTTCTACGACTTACTACTAGGTCCATTTTGTTCTGACCGATACTCGAAATACTATTAAAGTGTTTCGATATTCAAAATTTCATCAATGCTGTCAAGATGTCCAAACTCGTAGGACTGAAGCCATATTATACTCAATGAAACAAAATATAGTTTACAGTAGATGTATTCGCACATATTTTATTGAGAAAAAGTACCCATGAGTAGGTAAGTATGCTTTGTATTTGGAAATTACCTATTACTTTTAATTTATTTTATAATTAGTATTGAATTAAACAATAATTATAATGTCTATTAAGCCCGTATGTACTTAGAGTGTGTTTAAAGTTTAAACCGACATTTGTAATTATGTATGTGTCTATCATTTAGAGTAGGCGGGTCTAGCACTGAACTTTGACAGCTACAATGTGATAATCGCACACACTAACAAATAAATAATAAAATTATTTATATTGTTACCCCCTATCCCTGCCACTATAACCATATCATTGTTACCCCCCTTTCCCTCCCAGTATAACAATATCACCGTTACCCCTACCCCTTTGCCCATATACCCCTTTAACCATATTACCCCCCCTACCCATTTTCCCTTCCGCTATAACCATAATAGTCCGGTCAAATTAGACTAAAAAATAGGGGTGATGTTACAATAATTCACACCTGGCTGAAAATTGGTAGGATTGTTCAAAACACTATTATAAATGAAATATGAAAAGTCCTCATCGATCCGACACCTGGAAGAAAATTTACCCCTGGACACGCACAGTTTATTCACACCTGGCTGAAAATTGGTAGGATTGTTCGAAACATAAATGAAATGTAAAAGGTCCTCATCGATCCGACACCTGGAAAAAAAATTACAGCCAAAATTTTCAGCCAGGTGTGAATTATTGTAACCTTGGAAGTCTAAATTGACTGGTCTATTACCCCCCTATCCACTTTCCCTTCCCCTATAGCCATTTCTCACACGCTGCTTGGTGAAACAGCAAGCATTTCAACCACGCCACTCTTTAACAAGTATAAATTAAAAATTTAAAAAACCCCCGACATCCGCCATTTTGTGGCGGCGGCCATCTTGGATTTACATAGTGATATTCTACTAGTCAAGCCCTTTCATTTGATACCCATATTAAGGGAGTTGTGATAAAATGTGTAATCCGCCATTTTGTAGCGGCGGCTATCTTGGATCGATTTTCATCAAACATAGCTAACAACACTCGACTAATTCACCTTTCAAACAAAAATAACCGCATTCAAATCGGTCCACCCATTTTAGCGCCACAGGGGAACAGACAGACACACACACAGACACGTCAAACTTATAACACCCCGTCGTTTTTGCGTCGGGTGTTAAAAAAAATTTCAATCGGCTTCAAGGATGCCGATGATGATTGTCTCAATGTAACAATCACAGGTTCGGTGCTACGCCCACAGGAGGATTTTCTAGTGCTTAATCACTACATAGTATAAAACAAAGTCGCTTTCTCTGTCCCTATATCCCTATGTCCCTATGTATGCTTAAATATTTAAAACTACGCAACGGATTTTGATGCAATTTGTTTTAATAGATAGAGTGATTCAAGAGGAAGGTTTATAAGTAGAAAAATTCGACCCGGTAGGTGGCGCTAATAGCGGGCAGGACGACGTCGCCGGGTCCGCTAGTATAATATATAATATAAAAGAGATACCATAGAGTACAGGTGCATGCTTAAAATAATAATATTATTAAGAGTAGGTACGCTTTTCGTTAGCTTCAATTATTTTTAATACTTAACTTTTTATTAGTTGAAAATTTGTATATATTATTTCTAGAGGGAGTTAAGTACTCGCTGCACTTCACGAACGTTCCGACCGATCAGGGTCCCACTGGGACAGATGTTCCCAGGTCATGTAGGTGCGCTTGAAACATTCCAATCATCTACTGGATTTCTTAGGGCAAAACCTGCAATTTTGCATGCTCTTTGCAGTTGTTAAAAATTTCACAACTAAGTATCATATTTATAACATTCTTTGAGTATACGAAAATCGAGGTCATTAATTAATTATATTGATAAAAAATTACTTAAAGAAAAATATTTTATTTAAAAAAAAACAATTTTGTTAAAAACTTAATAAGTATGGAAAGAAATAAAATAGAAATCCGGGAAACGGGCAAAAATTGCATTTTCCGACTTGACGCTCGACACATTTTGTCGGATCGTGTGTTTGCGGCGGTCGTAAGGTGCAGTGGCTACTTTATCCTCAATTAATACGCTTGTTGCATCATTGTAAAAAATTATATTATTTTTTATTATGATTTTGTTTTGTTTTCTTTTTGTTAACTACCTCTCTCTATAATATGTATAACTAAGTCTTCCAGATATTATGACAATACCATTTTGCTACCTGAGTAAGTTGGTAAAATAATATAAATTAGGGCGTTTGTGCACTTATTCGTTTTCGATTCGTTTTCGTGTTTCGTGAAAACACGATTCGACATAGCCTTCCTTATAACTGTATGGGCGTTTGTGCACTTACTCGTTTTCGATTCGTTTTCGTGTTTATATATTCGTGAATTCTTCACATCGAATCGTTTTAAAATAAGGACGCGAGTGGAATGGTGTGTGGAAAGAGGGCAGAGATGAGTCCTGATGTTGTGAGGTATTTGGAAAACATAGGTATTTGCATTTCTTGAATTCCAACAAAACATGATTCAACGCAGTTGATTATTATTAAAAATTAATACCTACTTAGTTTGGCATTAAAATAAATCGTTTGTTTCATTCAAATTAGTTTTACTTCGAGTAAAATACCTAAATATTGTAGTATAATCAAAATTTCCATACCTGTGGTTGGTAGTCAAAAACTATCAGCAAAATATGAACATTTCATAAAAAATATCATTTCTGATACTTAGTTGTTACTGTTTTCTTACAAGAGCGTAATGTCCACTTGGGATGTTCACAAAATATATTATGACGTATGCTTAGATAATTTTGATACTAACCGTACCGTGTGAAATATTCATAATCACTTACCTTAGTGTTACTGCCAGCATTTTTTCTGGAGTTATGCATTCTCTAAAACGTGTGTCTTGCCGAGGAATCTTTTTTTTATATGACACAATATGAAATCGAAAGTAGCAACATTCTTTCGATAGTAATTAAAAAAAGTTTTTTCATGATGTCATGTCATGTCATTAAGTGATGATCGCCTACGAATGTATAAGAGAAGTGCGAAAAGCTGACGACGATTAAATGCAGCACACATTATGAACACGGTTTTATCTACGAAATGCTTAAAACGTATAGTGAAATCACGATTAAGTGCACAAATGTCATTCGTGAATTTCGTATACGTTTTTATGATGTTCATTAAAAAAACGAACACGAATCGAAAACGAGTAAGTGCACAAACGCCCTTATTGTGCAATCGCAATCGCTATTAGCAGAGTACAAACATTTGGGTACGATCTCCTAAATGGCTGATTTTGTGTTCACAAGATAAAGAGCAACTGTATCTGATGCCAAATATATCAGTCTGCCTGCGCTAAGCGCCTGAAATTCTTTGCGTTTAAAATTCAAATTCAAATGAAGCTAACGTATTTACAAAGTCTGGCTGGCAGGTATAAGGCTGTTCAAATGTGTGAGCAAAGTCCTTCAAAGTTTTTGTTCAAATGTTTGTCTGTGTCTGGCGCCGGGGTTACTGAGTGGTAACTTAGGTATATCTACTTACTAGTTTTTTTTGGTCATGATAATTC
This sequence comes from Melanargia galathea, assembly GCA_920104075.1. Taxonomy (NCBI): domain Eukaryota; kingdom Metazoa; phylum Arthropoda; class Insecta; order Lepidoptera; family Nymphalidae; genus Melanargia; species Melanargia galathea. The sequence continues at coordinate 4,520,101 of OV049855.1, forward strand.
ATCAGTCGTCTCTCTGAGCAGCGTGGCGGGTCTAATCTCTAAATCCTTCGCCTATAAGAGAGCTGAGGCCCGTGCCCAGCAGTGGGCACACAATTAAAGGGATAAAGTGGAAGCTAGAGTGAACCCAGAATCAGCCATTATGAAGACGTCTTACAGGACGAACTGTGTTTATCCTGTTCATCAATTTCCTAATAATAAAATATTTACTTATTTAGCTCACTAAAGACCCTAGGTACCTATAGGAACTTAATTAGGTTGGTACCTACCTACTTACTCATGTTTTGCCGATTCTTACTTAGAACTTTAAATAAGGTGCAACGCCAAACAACGGTGTACCACACGAGTAGATAAGTACAGAGGGGAAGCTTCTACAAGCGGCCGCTGTAGGTACACTCACACATATGCGCACGTTTGTCACCCAACTGTACCGGTTGGGGGACAGAGCGGGCGTCCGTAAACCGTTGGTGAGTGTATTTGTGTGAGTGTACCTACAGCGGGCCGCTTGTAGAAGCTTCTTCTCTGTACTTATCTACTCGCGTGGGTGTACTACGGTGTACAGTGGAGCCTACGCGCAGTCTTGACAAGAACTCAAACTCTGACATGTAGGTACCTTAGTCGAAAACTATAAAAGTCCCTTACACAAAATAAAAAAAAGTACTCAAATTCAGGTTTATTTGCTTTGAAGCTGCGGCGACTTACGAGTATAGCGCACGGTCGGGTAGCTTTTACTATACCAATTTGAACCGTGTGCTAAAATAATTTTTTTCAAAGAAAAATGAACCGACTTCAAACGAATCGAACTAAAAAGTTTAAAATAATTTTTTATTCATTTAGATTGACGATTAAACTACCTAACTCAAATGATATATAATTTTTTGAAGTCGGCGCCAAATGACTTCAAGGTCACTTCAAGTCGAAAATGTGCCCCCCGGGTCCCAGACTCACCCTCCGCGACTAGGTTCACCGCGCTCGCATTCAAAAGTGGATATTCTGATTTTACTTACACGAATTGAATGTGGTTTGGCGCCGACTTCAAAAAATTATATATCATTTGAGTTAGGTAGTTTAATCGTCAATCTAAATGAATAAAAAATTATTTTAAACTTTTTAGTTCGATTCGTTTGAAGTCGGTTCATTTTTCTTTGAAAAAAATTATTTTATGCTTTTTAGTGATTTGTTTTCTTTATATTAGGTAATAATAATATAAACGAGAACTATGTAAAATAGATTATGACCTATATATTATTAATTATTATTAAATATCCTGTGACATATACATTTTATGTGTCATACTATATAGGTGAGTGGTTTTATTATGTTCTAACCCAACCTAACCTAACTTCTGATCTATAAAAGATTAGTTTGTATGCGTACAACTCTTGTATAATTTGGATAGACCGTAATTTACAATCTATACGAGACTAGTTTCACACCCTTGCGGTTTGGCTTTGTATAGAATGGAAATACACGTAACCATGCACAAACTCCAAGGAATCACTCTATATGCAACTGTACTGACTTCGGCCCAAAACTTTTTGCAAAAGGTCAATGTTACGTAGGCGTAGCAGAGTGAAGTCTTTGGACAGAATAGCTATATCAGACTTCAGCAATAGGTCTGGCAATCTCAGAGAACATATTAGTGACATATGTGTACATTTATGCTTATAACTTCGAACGTATGAATGATAACTCGATGTGTAATATATGTACTAAAACCTTCTTGAAAGTATGTAGATAACGATAGTGAAACAATCATCAAAATCGGTTCATTAGTTGCGGAGATAATCGCGAACATACTTACATACATACATACATACATACGGGTCGAATACAGAACCTCCTTTTTTTGAAGTCGGTTAATTAAATAAAGGACTCCTCGACTCGATTCCACTCGTATGCGTTGGGCCTTAGTAGTACTGAGTATCAAAATAATCTATATCCATAGTCCGACTGTATTTTGAATTTACAATCTGCCTAGTTAAAATAAAGCTTTGAAATAAATCCATTGTTTGTTTTTATTAATTTTGTTCCCTTATATTAGGTAGGTAGGTACCTACCTACTTCCTACTTTCTTTTTAATTGAGTACAATATTTTCACCACTAACAAGTTTTTTAACCTTAGGATGGTAACAGGGGTGCCTTAACACCCCACGCGAGCAATCACGCGGCGATTTACTGAAAATTATTCGCTGTCTCATTCTAGCATTTCGTGTATTCTTTTGTCTCACCGTGAGTCATCAGTAGCCGTTGCGCGGGAGAAGCTGCAACACGTCAATTTCATTCTGCAGGTATGTGTGGCATATATATTACAATATCTTAGATGTGTGGGGTGTTGCGTCACCCCTGTTACTATTGACGTAAATATTTTCTTTTGTTACTGTATTTTTTTTAATCTTATTTTCAGTTCATTATGGCGTTCCGTAATGATGAAGAGCTTGAGCGGTACTTAAATAATATGGCTGAGGATGATGAGAGTGATTTTTTGTTCAAAATGCAAAAGACCTGCATGCCCTGAACATCGTAAAGAATTTTGTCTCAATTGTGTTTAAGTTGCCAAAACTATTTTTTTTGTAATCCAATTTCATTTAATTCCTGATTGATTTCAAGAAAAGTGTTCTTTTAGTTTGTTTCAAAAATAAAAAGTTTTATTTTTCACTAAACAAAAGTTTTTTATTCATTTTATTACCATGGGGTGACGTGGCACCCCTGTTATAATGCGTGTTCATTTAAATTATGTTACCATCCTAGGGTTAATGGGTCGACTAATTTCCCAGTGGAGTTTGTGAAGTAATCACTGGACCGATTTTAGCGAAAATCTAATCGTTTCAAGTTATGTATCTAAGTATAGATTTTGCCCGCGGCTTCGACCGCTTGAATTTCGGTTTTTCACAAATCCCGAGGGAATCGTGGGTTTTCGGTTCCCGTTCCCGCCCCCTTTTCCAACACTTTCAAGGAAGTTTGCTATAGTAATCTATACAATATAGCTGTAGCTATAGGTAGATTTCGGTGTTTTCAAAATCCCGTAGGAACTGGTTTTTCCAGGATTTTCCCAACTTACAAGCTCGTAGCAGGCGTACGAGTCTCTCTGGCACGCCTATCTAGGCGTGCCAGAGAGACTCGTACGCCTGCTACGAAACTTCCTCACCACCAGGACCTTCCGATACCGACTGGACGGACGGGACCCTGTCGTCCCCTAGACCGATCCGAGCAGGAGTCCCTCAGGGCTCCGTGCTCTCCCCCATTCTGTATGTGCTATATGTACAAGCGACATACCTAGATCCCCACATGTTAACATTGCTCAGTTCGCGGATGACAACGCATTCTACAGCTCCGACATAAACTATCGTCATGTTATAAGTAGGTATCTCGAATCCAAAAAGTCGTAGTACAGCCTGGGCCGCTGGTTCCGCCTTTGTAGGATCGAGGTAAACCCTGAAAAAAGCACGGCAGTGCTAACTATTTTCCAAAAAGACGAAATCTAGATTCAAACTCGATAATCTCAAAACACAGTCTCAAAATCACCCTACACGAACGTCCTATCCCCTGGCAAAAGAAAGCCAAGTAAGTATCTAAGTAGGTGTAGCATTCGATGAAAAGATGAAATTCGCCGCACACATGTAGGTACCTACCTACGCCGAGTTCGAAACAAGGCGGCGTATTTGCTATTTTTTTAAGTCGTCTCTATGCTTTGCGCAAAAAGTAAGTAAGATGTCCCTCAGATATTCTAAAAGTCACCTTATACAAAACATGCATTAGACCCATCATGACATAATTACTATGCGAGCGTTGCGTTTGCGCACCTCCCTCCCTCCTCGTATCATAGACTTCGAGTCATACAGAACCGATTTATGCGTATAGCCACGGGCGCCCCGTGGTTCGTGCGCAATGTGGATCTAGAGATCTCAAGCTCCCCACTATAGCACAACATTTCAAACAACTTTCTAAAAACTATTTTGGGAATGCAGCTAAACGCCCCAACCCTCTTGTGGTAGGGGCATCACCTTACACTCCCGATCGCAACGATCCCCCCGATAAAAGACGACCTAAGCACATCCTTTACGACCCCGACGACCAAATAACGACAGACAATGCACCCTATTCTAGTCCTACGAACCCACCCGCCCCAACGTCATCATAAGCCGTGGTCCGAGCCTCACAGGAGGCGCCCTAGGAAGACGTTGCTGCTCCCCGCTGTTCATCGAGCCCTAGGGCTCACCCCTCCCCCTGGCAAAGCTTCGCGCTCTCCGACAAAGCCCAGTGAAGCTGTAGCGACCAATAGGTTCACGCAGCATACTCAATCCGAAAATAGAAAGTTAAAAGGTGGTAAGTTTAAAGGTGAAAGGTATTTCATTTCTACTTCGTAACCGTCCTCCTCCAAAGATTCCATGATAATATTGATAGTGTGACAGACCTCTTTGAGAATCGCCGGTCATCCTTAGTAGGTACCTACCTGCTTACAGAACCGGTCCATATACATACCTACTACATGGGTACTTAATATTATGGCACACTCACCTTTTGTGGTGTCAACTTCTATATTAAGTATATCTATTATAATATTCTTCTATACACATACATACATAGGTATAATAAAATTGTAGACTTGCCGTATCTGTACATTAAAGATATCTGCAAAATAATAACTGGAGGGTGTTAGGTATAAGTAATGGAAAGTAAAAAAGCTATTTTTGAAAATTTTGTGTTTGTCTGTATGTGTGTGCGCGCATCACGCAAAAACTACTGAATGGATTGAAATGAAACCTGACACGATTTAAGTTCATACTACGGAGTAACATAATTATAGGCACAGACATATAGGATACTTTTTATCCCGAAATTCAGCACGGTTCCCTTGGGAAAGGGGATGAAAGTCAAAATGTGTACTTACTTAGCTGTAATTAATTAACGCGTAGTGCGATTTCATTCATTCTTTTTTTGTTAGAAAGGAAATACTTTAAAGATTGTTTTGTAAATATTTCAAGGTCATCGATTTTGTAGTTCAGAAATTACAGCCATCACAGCCCTCAATATTCCATATAACTTGGAACCCGGACTGTACAGGAACCTATGAACGTCCGGATTATCATCTGGGTAACTACCTACAATAATTGTGTTTGTCTGTCTCCAAAATACTGGACCTATTTGATGGGACTTTTATTGGGAAAACTTTAGTTATGGGAAAGAGCTATTAAAAAAATAACACTCATTACTGTAGTTCCATTTTAATGCGCGACTTTAACAATATGAGCTCAAAGAAGAAGCTTAGAAATAACAAAGAGTTCCCGTGGGAGTTTAAATCCACGCGGACGAAGTCGCGGGCATCCTCTAGTATTATAATAATTATGAGATCCTGTTCCACGGTCTATAAATGTTTGGTTCCTGGTTTTTGCACCTTCGTTAGAGGTCGTTGCGTTTGCGCCTTGAATGACGTCAAAATAATAATATCAGTATGCTAGTCCCACTTTGCAGCGCTCTAAAACTTTATAGTATACCTACTATTGATCGAATCACAATGACTTCAGAGTAAAATGGATCTAAAATGGCTTATATATTCAGGTTTGAGTTCGCCAATACATTTAGCATTCGAAAACAGCCAGCGCCCCAAGCAGAAATGTTGTAAAATATATATTCGAACTATTGAATTACGACTTTAAAATAAGAGTCTCCTCCTCCTCCTCCTCGCGTCGATTCCCCAATACTGGGGGTCGTGACCCATCATGGGATTAACTTCTCCCGAACGATGTTGCGCCGTCTGTTCCGGCTTTCTGCAACATGAACTGCTTCGGCAACATTCATATTGAGAGTGGTGCGGATCTGATCAGTCCAGCGCATTGGACTCCTACCTCTCGATCTCTTGCCGTCCATTTTCCCGGTGACTATAAGTTTTTGGAGGTTATCACCGGGTTTGCGGGCGATATGGCCAAAGAACTCAAAAATCCTCCTTAGGCATACGTTGGAGAGTCTCGGCTTTTTGTCTATTTTGAGTTCTTCGCGGATCGATTGGTTGGTTCTGAACGCAGTCCAAGGGATTCGGAGCATTTTTCTCCAGCACCACATCTCAAAAGCGTCTATGCGCTGGCGGTCTCCGGCTTTTAAAGTCCATGTCTCTGCCCCGTATAGAAAAATGGAGAAGACTAGGGTATTGACGAGAGTAATTTTTGTCTTGTTGGTGATGTTCCGGTCTTTCCATATCCTACCAAGTTGAGACATTGCAGCCTTGGCCATCCCAATTCTCCTGCGAACTTCAGCTTCACAAGACCCGTTGTTGCTGATGCTAGAACCCAAGTAAATGAAGTGATCAACGATTTCTAAGTTGAGTGTCCCATTGAGTTCTAGCTTAGAAGCGCGATCCACCAACATGATCTTGGTTTTCGATCGATTTATGGCCAGTCCCATTTCTAGGCTGTGTTGCTCCATCTTGTTCAGGAGTTGGAACATTTCAGCTTCATTAGCTGCGAAGAGGATGGTGTCATCGGCGTAGCGAAGGTTTTGAATTTTAGAGCCGTTGATGGTGATTCCACCATCCCAATCTTCACAGATCCGGCGTATGATGCTCTCTCCGTAGATGTTAAATAAGATAGGGGATAGGATGCATCCTTGACGAACTCCTTTGCAAAACGAGAAAGGTTTCGATGTCATCTTGTCGATTCTCACTACCCCCTGACTATCTGAGTATAACCCTTGAAGCACTCTGACCAGATGTTTTGGAACTCCCATTTCCTGTAGAACTGTCCATAGAAGCTTCCAGTTCACACAGTCAAAGGCCTTACTGTAGTCGACAAAGCACATAATGAATGGTACATTAAATTCGTAAGCTTTTTCAACAAGTTGCCTAACATTCAGTATCTGCTCACGCGTACCCTTGCCCTTGATGAAGCCCGCCTGCTCCTGCGGGATCTGCCAGTCTATGTAGTATCTAAGCCGATTGTTAACGATGTGGAGCAGAATTTTGCTGGCGTGAGATATGAGGGCAAGCGTGCGGTAGTTGTCGCACTTTTTAGTAGATCCTTTCTTGTGCAATGGGAGAATGACAGATCTTGTCCAGTCCTGCGGCCACCTTCCTGTCTTCCACACAGTATTGCATATGTCGTGCAGTCTGTCGAGTCCAGTGTCCCCCAACGACTTCAGTATTTCTGCCGTTATTTCATCCGGGCCCGGAGCCTTATTGTTCTTGAGAGAAGCCACAGCCGAAACAACTTCAGACCGAAGTAAAGGCGGTTCATATTCCCAATCATCAACTGATGGCGGTGACTCTGTGGACGGGGTCGGGTTCCTGTATAGGTCCTCGCAGTACTCACGCCAACGGTCAGCCACTTTCTCCAGTTCGTATATGAGATGTTCTTCCCTATCTTCGATTATCCATGATTTAGGTCTAAACTGTTTAGATAGAAGTCGGACTTTCTTGAAGAGATCAGAGGGTTGCATCTTATTCGCGTGCACTTCCACTTCTCGGCATAAATTGAGAATGAAGTTGTTTCTATCTTGGCGGCTGCTCTTTTTTATGTGTTTGCAGAGCTTGGAGTATTTTGCCATAGTCACTTCATCCATGGGTCCTTTGCACTTGAGTTCTTTCCGTTCCTGCACTAAGTCCCAGGTTTTTTCAGACAACCATATGTTAGACTTGGATTCCTTCCTGGAAGGTTGACATTTTTCTAAGGAGTCAAGTATGGTGTTCTTAAGTATTTCCCATTGTGCATTTGGATCAGCATGAATTTGGGTATTCTCTAACAATTTAGCTTCTACGGTCTCTTCGAAGATTGGACGCATCAGTGGATCAATCTGTCTCGGTTTAGGGCGCGAGGCTTTATGCATGTTTTTAAAGCGTAGAGCAAACCATGCCACCAGTAAACTGTGATCAGTGTTGCAATCCGCCCCTGGGAAGGTCTTGACATTAGATACAGATGAACGCCAGCGAGAATCAATTAAGATGTAGTCAATTTGGTTTCTGTATCGATCACCTGGGGATTTCCATGTATATGTCGGCGAGGATGATGCTTGAAAAAAGTGTTCATGATGCTGAGTTTTTTGTCAATGCACATGTCGAGAAGTTTCTCTCCGCGGTCATTACGTACACCTAAGCCAAACCTGCCAACAACATTTCTCAGGTGATCATCTGACGATGTGTCTCCCACTTTCGCGTTCCAGTCGCCTACAATCATGGTGATTTCTCTATTAGGAATGGTCTTTAGTGTGTTTAATAAAGCGCCATAGAATTCGTCGCTAATTTCTTCCTTCGTTTCCTCGGTCGGAGCATAAACCTGTATTAAGTTCAGAATGCACGGTTTAGTATTCAGTTTGAGCGTTAAAATCCTGTCTGTCACGGGATTGTATCCGAGGACATATTTATTAATGTTTGGTGGTACGAGGAAAGCGACACCATTTCTGCTTGCGCTTTCAGGGCCAGAAAAGTACATGGTGTTCCCACAGTCAGTCTTGAAATGACCATGACCGCGCATGTGTGTTTCGCATAAACCCATGAGTGACAGATGGTGTTGTTTCATCTCTTTTTCAACAATTTGTAACTTGCCAGGTTCCAGTAGTCCTCTAAGATTCCATGTGCCTATTCTATGCTTAACACGAATAGAGATCTTCTGTGAGGATTGCGCGTTGTTGCCATCTATAAGCCTCCTTCTAACAGTCATAGGATCAGTCGCATTGTCATCGGTAACCAATTTCACACTTACCGGCCCGGGAACCGGCAAGCGCCGAGCGTCAGTCGGATCGTATGACATACCACATTCTTTATTAGTACTTGATTCCATGATGAGGTTTTCTTGGGAATGTAAGCGTGGTGGGTTCCCGTGTCCTTCCACGTCAGTATTTTATGAGGGGATTTAAGTCCTCATGGCCACTGGTTGCCGCTCCAAAAAGACCATGGAGTGGTCGGGTTATTTCCCGCCGCCCGAGATTCGGCGTTGACGTTTTACGGGTGGGCACGTCTCCTCCATCACCAACCCTCCTCCTTTTACATTCGGGCTTGGGACCGACATTGGCGGAGTTAGTTAGTAGAAATAAGAGTGTTTAGGTTCATTTTGCTCTGCATTGTCATCATCTTCATCTTCATACTGGGCAGGTGTCCGCACATAAACCATAGTGGTCTGTTGTGCGTGATGTGCCTCTTGCGTTGAAGTCTTCGCTCCAGCCTGTAGTCATTGTGTGTCGATACTCGAATTTCGATCATCGTTGCCACTATGTACAAAGTGGGACTAAGCATACAGCTCCTTTTTAGCAGGTAGGTTTTATATAAAGTGGAGTGTGCAATTTTACAAGCATTTTGTGTTCTAAGCTCAGGTGCACAAGTAATTTTCTGTTCTAAAGAAAAAGTGATAATTTATTATTCAGAAAAAATGGACAACGGAACTAGTTGCAATAAAAGCGAATTATATTTAGAAAAAGTAAGTAAGTAGATAGATCGAAGTTAACTATGTGCGTTTATTAAGTAAAGGAAAACGTCGTGAGGAAACCTCCATAATGTTCGCCCGCGTGAATTTTGGTTTTTCGAAAATCCCGAGAAAATACGAATATACTTTCAAAGAAGTTATTTGTTATAGAGTTATAGAGAAGTTAGTTGCTATAGAGTAATCTACCTATAGCTGCAGCCATTTATTTCGGTTTTTTTTTCAAAATCCCGTGGGAACACACACACACACACACACACACACACACACACACACACACACACACGCACACACACACACACACGCACACACACAGACAGACACAGACACGTCAAACTTATAACACCCCGTCGTTTTTGCGTATGGGGTTAAAAAAATAGCATCGAGTGCCGACTTTTGGAGCGAGTTCTTCCTGCAACAATGCGTTCCAGCCAATAGCGAGAGAGCGTCGGACCAGCAGAGGTGAATGCGATCGTCACACTGTAGTTGTCATTTCCTCAATGTAGCTGTTTCGTTTCAAGGAGTTGCTGGCTCCGTACACTCACCTGCTGCAGGTGCGCGGCAAGCAGCTGCGTGTGAAGATCGCTCTCGCCTTCAACCACTGGCTGCGCGTGCCGCAGGACCGGCTGCGGTACATCGTCGACACCTTCGCCATGTTCCACCACGGTAGTCTGCTGTAAGTTACCTCGCTACAGCGTGTGAAGATCGCTCTCGCCTTCAACCACTGGCTGCGCGTGCCGCAGGACCGGCTGCGGTACATCGTCGACACCGTCGCCATGTTCCACCACGGTAGTCTGCTGTAAGTTACCTCGCTACAGCGTGTGAAGATCGCTCTCGCCTTCAACCACTGACTGCGCGTGCCGCAGGACCGGCTGCGGTACATCGTCGACACCGTCGCCATGTTCCACCACGGTAGTCTGCTGTAAGTTACCTCGCTACAGCGTGTGAAGATCGCTCTCGCCTTCAACCACTGGCTGCGCGTGCCGCAGGACCGGCTGCGGCACATCGTCGACACCGTCGCCATGTTCCACCACGGTAGTCTGCTGTAAGTTACCTCGCTACAGCGTGTGAAGATCGCTCTCGCCTTCAACCACTGGCTGCGCGTGCCGCAGGACCGGCTGCGGTACATCGTCGACACCGTCGCCATGTTCCACCACGGTAGTCTGCTGTAAGTTACCTCGCTACAGCGTGTGAAGATCGCTCTCGCCTTCAACCACTGGCTGCGCGTGCCGCAGGACCGGCTGCGGTACATCGTCGACACCGTCGCCATGTTCCACCACGGTAGTCTGCTGTAAGTTACCTCGCTACAGCGTGTGAAGATCGCTCTCGCCTTCAACCACTGACTGCGCGTGCCGCAGGACCGGCTGCGGTACATCGTCGACACCGTCGCCATGTTCCACCACGGTAGTCTGCTGTAAGTTTCCTCGCTACAGCGTGTGAAGATCGCTCTCGCCTTCAACCACTGGCTGCGCGTGCCGCAGGACCGGCTGCGGTACATCGTCGACACCGTCGCCATGTTCCACCACGGTAGTCTGCTGTTAGTTACCTCGCTACAGCGTGTGAAGATCGCTCTCGCCTTCAACCACTGGCTGCGCGTGCCGCAGGACCGGCTGCGGTACATCGTCGACACCGTCGCCATGTTCCACCACGGTAGTCTGCTGTAAGTTACCTCGCTACAGCGTGTGAAGATCGCTCTCGCCTTCAACCACTGGCTGCGCGTGCCGCAGGACCGGCTGCGGTACATCGTCGACACCGTCGCCATGTTCCACCACGGTAGTCTGCTGTAAGTTACCTCGCTACAGCGTGTGAAGATCGCTCTCGCCTTCAACCACTGGCTGCGCGTGCCGCAGGACCGGCTGCGGTACATCGTCGACACCGTCGCCATGTTCCACCACGGTAGTCTGCTGTAAGTTTCCTCGCTACAGCGTGTGAAGATCGCTCTCGCCTTCAACCACTGGCTGCGCGTGCCGCAGGACCGGCTGCGGTACATCGTCGACACCGTCGCCATGTTCCACCACGGTAGTCTGCTGTAAGTTACCTCGCTACAGCGTGTGAAGATCGCTCTCGCCTTCAACCACTGGCTGCGCGTGCCGCAGGACCGGCTGCGGTACATCGTCGACACCGTCGCCATGTTCCACCACGGTAGTCTGCTGTAAGTTACCTCGCTACAGCGTGTGAAGATCGCTCTCGCCTTCAACCACTGGCTGCGCGTGCCGCAGGACCGGCTGCGGTACATCGTCGACACCGTCGCCATGTTCCACCACGGTAGTCTGCTGTAAGTTACCTCGCTACAGCGTGTGAAGATCGCTCTCGCCTTCAACCACTGGCTGCGCGTGCCGCAGGACCGGCTGCGGTACATCGTCGACACCGTCGCCATGTTCCACCACGGTAGTCTGCTGTAAGTTACCTCGCTACAGCGTGTGAAGATCGCTCTCGCCTTCAACCACTGGCTGCGCGTGCCGCAGGACCGGCTGCGGTACATCGTCGACACCGTCGCCATGTTCCACCACGGTAGTCTGCTGTAAGTTACCTCGCTACAGCGTGTGAAGATCGCTCTCGCCTTCAACTACTGGCTGCGCGTGCCGCAGGACCGGCTGCGGTACATCGTCGACACCTTCGCCATGTTCCACCACGGTAGTCTGCTGTAAGTTACCTCGCTACAGCGTGTGAAGATCGCTCTCGCCTTCAACCACTGGCTGCGCGTGCCGCAGGACCGGCTGCGGTACATCGTCGACACCGTCGCCATGTTCCACCACGGTAGTCTGCTGTAAGTTACCTCGCTACAGCGTGTGAAGATCGCTCTCGCCTTTAACCACTGGCTGCGCGTGCCGCAGGACCGGCTGCGGTACATCGTCGACACCGTCGCCATGTTCCACCACGGTAGTCTGCTGTAAGTTACCTCGCTACAGCGTGTGAAGATCGCTCTCGCCTTCAAACACTGGCTGCGCGTGCCGCAGGACCGGCTGCGGTACATCGTCGACACCGTCGCCATGTTCCACCACGGTAGTCTGCTGTAAGTTACCTCGCTACAGCGTGTGAAGATCGCTCTCGCCTTCAACCACTGGCTGCGCGTGCCGCAGGACCGGCTGCGGTACATCGTCGACACCGTCGCCATGTTCCACCACGGTAGTCTGCTGTAAGTTACCTCGCTACAGCGTGTGAAGATCGCTCTCGCCTTCAACCACTGGCTGCGCGTGCCGCAGGACCGGCTGCGGTACATCGTTGACACCGTCGCCATGTTCCACCACGGTAGTCTGCTGTAAGTTACCTCGCTACAGCGTGTGAAGATCGCTCTCGCCTTCAACCACTGGCTGCGCGTGCCGCAGGACCGGCTGCGGTACATCGTCGACACCGTCGCCATGTTCCACCACGGTAGTCTGCTGTAAGTTACCTCGCTACAGCGTGTGAAGATCGCTCTCGCCTTCAACCACTGGCTGCGCGTGCCGCAGGACCGGCTGCGGTACATCGTCGACACCGTCGCCATGTTCCACCACGGTAGTCTGCTGTAAGTTACCTCGCTACAGCGTGTGAAGATCGCTCTCGCCTTCAACCACTGGCTGCGCGTGCCGCAGGACCGGCTGCGGTACATCGTTGACACCGTCGCCATGTTCCACCACGGTAGTCTGCTGTAAGTTACCTCGCTACAGCGTGTGAAGATCGCTCTCGCCTTCAACCACTGGCTGCGCGTGCCGCAGGACCGGCTGCGGTACATCGTCGACACCGTCGCCATGTTCCACCACGGTAGTCTGGCCCGAGATCGCTCAGAACGTTTCCAGGTGGAACTTCAGAATAGATTCGAAGCTCTGGAACCTATAATCGATATTGATGAGGATTTTGAAACTGTGGCGAACATCATCCGGGAAGAAGGCTACAAGTTTTGCGGAACAAGACGTTTGGGCAGGAAGTCTAAACTATCAGATGAGACTCTGCAACTCATGAAAGAAAGGCGCGAGACCGTGCAATCTACCCAGGCGGAATACCTAGCCCTCAATAGAAAGGTCAAAAGGTCCATAAGACGAGACCTCCGGCGCTTAAATACCCAAGAAATACAAAAAGCCATAGAACAAAACCGGGGGTCCAAGGTATTTGCACAAAACCTAGGTAGATGCCAAATGACCAAACTCAAGACCTCTAGTGGTAGAATCGCTAGCGCCAAATCAGAGATTCTCACCGAGATAGAAGACTTCTACGGCCGGCTATATGAAACCAAATGTTCACAGCCTGAGGCCTATGACCAGGATCCTAGAGCCAAGCTAAACCGCCACTACACCGATGATCTTCCGGAAGTTAGTGTGGATGAGATCGTGTTGGCCCTGAAACAGCAGAAGAATGGAAAAGCCCCTGGAGAAGATGGAATCACCTCTGAACTCTTGAAGGCAGGGGGTATGCCTGTACTTAGAGAGCTTCAGAGGATCTTTGATTCTGTCATTCAGAACGGGAGAACTCCAAAGGCGTGGAATAGTAGCATTGTTGTTTTGTTCTTTAAAAAGGGTGACAAAACACTACTTAAAAACCCATCTCGCTACTTAGCCACATATATAAACTGTTTTCCAGGGTCATCACGAACCGTCTAGCACGAAGACTCGATGATTTCCAGCCACCAGAGCAGGCCGGGTTTCGAAGTGGTTACGGCACCATAGACCACATACACACATTGAGGCAGATTGTACAAAAATCTTACGAGTACAATCAGCCGCTGTGCCTCGCCTTTGTGGATTATGAGAAAGCCTTTGACTCTATCGAGACCTGGGCTGTGCTGGACTCCTTGCAGCGATGCCAAGTTGATTATCGATACATCGAAGTGTTGAAATGCCTCTACAGCTCAGCATTTATGTCAGTCCAAGTACAGGGTGCGTCTACAAGACCTATCCAATTGCATCGTGGGGTGAGACAGGGGGATGTTTTGTCGCCGAAACTGTTCTCTAATGCTTTGGAAGATGTCTTTAAAACGCTTGACTGGAAAGGACTGGGCATCAACATAAATGGAGAGAACATTTCACATCTCCGTTTTGCCGATGATATCGTCATCATTGCAAGTTCGCTGCAGGAGCTTCAACAGATGCTCGATAGCCTCCACGCTGCCTCCCGTGGTGTCGGTCTCCGGATGAACTTGGACAAGACCAAGGTTATGTTGAATGACCTGGTCGCTCCGGGACCGATAACTGTCGACGGATTTATTCTCGAAGCTGTCGAGGAATACACATACCTTGGACAAATTTTTCAGTCGGGTAAAAACAGTTTCGAGAAGGAGATCAACAGAAGGATACAGCTAGGCTGGGCAGCATTCGGAAAACTTCGTCGAGTCTTTTCGTCGCCCATACCACAATGCTTGAAGACAAAAGTCTTCGATCAGTGCGTCCTACCGGTAATGACCTACGGTGCCGAGACGTGGACACTGACAGCGAGGCTAGTCCACCAACTCCAAGTCGCTCAGCGTGCTATGGAAAGAGCTATGCTCGGAGTTTCTTTGAGGGATAGAATCCGAAACGAAGTAATTCGCCAAAGAACCAAAGTGACCGACATAGCTCTCAAGGCTAGCACGTTGAAGTGGCAGTGGGCTGGCCACGTATGTAGGAGGAACGATGGGCGATGGAGCCGAAAAGTCCTCGAGTGGAGACCACGCCTTGGCAAGAGGAGTGTAGGGCGCCCCCCAGCACGGTGGAGCGACGATATCCGGAGAGTGGCTGGCATCGATTGGATGCGGACAGCCGAGGATAGAGCGAGTTGGCGCTGCTTAAAAGAGGCCTATGTCCAACAGTGGATGCACATTGGCTGATGATGATGATGAAGTCTGCTGTAAGTTACCT
Source organism: Melanargia galathea (assembly GCA_920104075.1). Classification (NCBI taxonomy): domain Eukaryota; kingdom Metazoa; phylum Arthropoda; class Insecta; order Lepidoptera; family Nymphalidae; genus Melanargia; species Melanargia galathea. Next base: position 4,535,306 of record OV049855.1, read on the forward strand.
CGCTACAGCGTGTGAAGATCGCTCTCGCCTTCAACCACTGGCTGCGCGTGCCGCAGGACCGGCTGCGGTGCGATAGAGAGGCACTATCGGCCTGAACGTTCGGCTACATCAATGTTTTCGTATGACGCTATCACGTAAAATTATCGTCCGTAAACCGACTTTACAGACAAGTGACAACCAATTTTTTTTTTAAAGAATACCTATTAGCCATGATCTTTGATTGTACACATGGTCATGATGAACATGACTAATATTCTCCTTTCCGCTCCAAATAAGCGTAATTTTGTATTAAGATTGGGTACTACAATTAGTGTAACGGATGGGGTTTGAACCGTGGACCTTTTCCATCGCCCGACGACCGCTGTGCTATTGAGGCTTTAAAGTGTCCGTAGGAAGCTTCGCTTTTAACCCTAGATTACTAAGCTAACTAATAGTACGATTGACGTTGTTACTAAACGTTCGTAAAAATTACGACAGAAATAAAACTCATTTATTAATGAGATCTTAATCAAAAACTTTTATTATTTTAGAATTAATAGTATCTTTGGGTTCAAGAGATCACGTAATATTGAAAAAAAAAAAGAAAATTTTACAGAGTTGGGACGTCATGTTCAATGTTCATGCTATGTGCCCTACGCACTTATGCCCTGGCCGCGAATCGCCTCTACGATATCATCAGCAACTATTTCCGCCGCCTGAAAAAAGGTGTTCATTCCAGTTATTGGGTACATTTTTAACCCCCGACGCAAAAACGATGGGGTGTTATAATAAGTTTGATGTGTCTGTGTATGTGTGTGTGTGTGTGTCTGTCTGTCTGTCTGTTCCCCCGTAGCGCTCAAACGGGTGAACCGATTTGAATGCAGTTTTTTTTTTTGTTTGAAAGGTGAATTATTCGGGAGTGTTCTTAGCTGTGTTTGATGGAAATCGGTCCAAGATGGCCGATGCCACAAAATGGCGGATTGCATATTTTTTCACAACTCCCTCAATATGAGTATCAAATGAAAGGGCTTGACTAGTAGAATAACACTATGTAAATCCAAGATGGCCGCCACCACAAAAAGGCGAAAGTCGGGGTTTTTTTTTTTAATTTTTGATTTATACTTGTTATGCATAGCATATTCTCCTGTTTTCAAGGCTCGACGACATTCAAGACAACTCCAATGTGCGTCGCGGTCTGCCGGCGGCGCACTGCGTGTTCGGGCTGCCGCTCACCATCAACACATCCCTGCACGTCATGTTTCTAGTGTTGCAACGAGTTCTGCAGTTGGGCCCTAAGGTAAATAAATCTAATCTAAATTTTTTAGATACCATTTTTAACCTTCGATGCAAAAAGGACGGGGTGTTATAAGTTTGATGTGTCTGTGTGTGTGTGCGCGTGTGTGTGTGCGCGCGCGTGTGTGTGCGCGCTTTTTATTTTGTTTTTTTTTTGTTTGAAAAGTGAGTTAGTCGGGAGTGTTCTTAGCTATGTTTGATGAAAATCGGTCCAAGATGACCGCCGCCACAAAATGGCGGATTTATATCATACATATTTTTTCACAACTCCCTCAATATGGATATCAAATGAAAGGGCTTGACTAGAAGAATACTTAATATGCATAAATATGTATAGAAATACTACACAATGATAAATTTCAAATCCAAGATGACCGCCACGATATGGCGATTGTCAGGGGTCTTTTAAATTTTTAATTTATGCTTGTTTAATCCATTCGTAAGTAAAACACTGCGCTTATGGGTTCGCACTTGTTCGGTGATCCTTACTAATATTATAGGTAGGTAACTCTGTCTGTCTGTTACGTTTTCACGCCTAAACTGCTGAACCGATTCTGGTGATCGGTACAGAGAGATTAACTCTCCGAGAAGGACCACCACTACCTTTAAATATCTCACTGTTGGGCACAGGTCTCATCTCTCATAAGAGATAGATTTAGAGCTTAGACCCGCCACGCTGCTCCAATGTGGACTGCTTAACGTGCTCTCCGAGACACGGGGGTGAAACACCACCAGGCTTCCAACCCCAGACTGGCACTGAGAACTTCTAGACCCAATAGAAAAACCCAATACCTAACAATTATTATTTGCCCGACCCGAGAATCGAACCAGGGACCTCGTGATCTGCGGTCGAATATGCTAACCACTAGACCGACGAGTTATGTCGAGAAGGACATAGGCTACCATTTGTCGCGAAAAAAAGACAGGGGTTGAAACAGGGGATGAAAGTTTGTGATGGTCTCCTTTAGCGAAACTGTTATGTCGCAAAAGGAAGCAGCGGGGCGGTTGAGAGAGGAAGCCGTGGATGCTCATCCGCTCCGTCGCAAGAGAGCTGGGCGCAGGCGAGCTGCGCACGACCGTCGCCTACCCCCTTGAGCAGGACCTCCGGGCGAGAGACACGGGGAGTCTGTTGCTCGCGGGAGAATAGCTCCTCGAGTTGGAAGGAGCGCCATGTGTTCCTGGTGCTCCTTAAAATGCGTAAGGGAACCATTAATCCCACAGTTGGGCCTGTTATTGCGGGGGTTTTTGCTGGGTGCAGTAGTGTACGAAAATGTTCCTGCACCCAGCAAACTAAAAGGTGAGACGGAACACCGTGGGGTTTTAGTCGGTTAGAGTCCGACATAACCACCGTGCCACCCCGGGTACGGTGGTATCCATGACGGATTTCCCCACGTAAAAAAAGGGGGATGAAAGTTTGTGTGAGATTTGTAAGAATTCACGAGGAGGTAGAGTGGTGGTAGCCTATAGCGGTTATGACTTCGGCTTCCCTTTCAGGGGGACCGAGTTCGATCCCCGACACGCACCTCTAACTTTTCGGAGTTAGTATGTGTTTTAAGCACGCTCACACATCTTCAACGGAGAAGGAAAACATCGTGAGGAAACCTGCACGCCTCATAGTTCTCCATGATATTCTCAAAGGCGTGTGAACTGAAGTGGGCAGGTAATGGGTTTTTGATGATGACGAGGACTGTAGCCGCTGACATCAGCTAGTAGTCTTTACTGAACCCCCGACATTCGCCATTTTGCAGCAGCGGCCATCTTGGACTGATTTTCGTCAAACATAGCTAAGAACACTCCCGACTAATTCACCTTTCAAACTGATAGTGGGAGATACAGTCATAGAGATTACTACCCTCATCTGTTATTTAATGCTGATAGAGATAATATGCTAGATAATTCATAGATTGATACATTGCACTTTGGTTGCCTGGCTAAATTTGGTGCCTATGATGTTAAACACAAAAAAATGTAATCAATTTTTTTCGATCTGCTTCCCTCATCTGTTATTTAAACGAATTATATGTCAAATGAAAGATTATTTTATTCCCAATCGAACCGTATTTGGTTGCCTCGTCAAAAGTGGTGCTAAATCATGGTTGCCTGGATTTTAAGATATAAAATTTTCTGTGCGAGTGTTGAAAGTGACGGAAAAGTGTTGCGCGCGCAATTCCATTTGACAGACAAAGATGCAGTGAGGCAGGCGTGCACTCGGCAGGTGCTTAGTCTATACAAAGATTAAAACCATAGACTAGCTGTGCCTGTCCATTAAAGATATTTGCAAAAAAAATAAGTGAGCGACGTAAGGAATAAGTAATAAAACGTAAAAAAGCTGTTTTTGAAAATTTTGTCTGTTTGTCTGTATATTTGTGCATGTATTACGCAAAAACTACTGAATGGATTGAAATTAAACTAGGCATGATCTAAGTTCATACTACATAATAGCATATAGGATACTTTTTATCCCGAAATTCAGCACAGTTCCCTTGGGAGAGGGGATGAAAGTCAAAATGTGTACTTAGCTGTAATTCATTATCGCGTAGTCCGATTTCATTCATTTTTAGGGTTCCGTACCCAAAGGGTTAAAACGGAGCCCTGTTAATGTCACTCGGCTGTCTGTCTGTCTGTCAGCCGGTCACAGGTCTCTAGCTCGCAGACGAAATGAGATTTACTCCAAACAATTTTCAACCTGTCAAGTCATCTTTGTCTATTACACAAAATAAGGACGCCTTTTTTCGAATTTCTCCACTAAATTTAAATTTTTTGTTACTTCAACAAAAAAGAATTTGTTGATTATTTATTAAAACGTTGAATGACATTAATAAGGCTCCGTTTTTACCCTTTGGGTACGGAACCCTAAAAATGAATGAAATCGGACTACGCGATAATGAATTACAGCTAAGTACACATTTTGACTTTCATCCCCTCTCCCAAGGGAACTGTGCTGAATTTCGGGATAAAAAGTATCCTATATGCTATTATGTAGTATGAACTTAGATCATGCCTAGTTTAATTTCAATCCATTCAGTAGTTTTTGCGTAATACATGCACAAACATACAGACAAACAGACAAAATTTTCAAAAACAGCTTTTTTACGTTTTATTACTTATTCCTTACGTCGCTCACTTATTTTTTTTGCAAATATCTTTAATGGACAGGCACAGCTAGTCTATGGTTTTAATCTTTGTATAGACTAAGCACCTGCCGAGTGCACGCCTGCCTCACTGCATCTTTGTCTGTCAAATGGAATTGCGCGCGCAACACTTTTCCGTCACTTTCAACACTCGCACAGAAAATTTTATATCTTAAAATCCAGGCAACCATGATTTAGCACCACTTTTGACCAGGCAACCAAATACGGTTCGATTGGGAATAAAATAATCTTTCATTTGACATATAATTCGTTTAAATAACAGATGAGGGAAGCAGATCGAAAAAAATTGATTACATTTTTTTGTGTTTAACATCATAGGCACCAAATTTAGCCAGGCAACCAAAGTGCAATGTATCAATCTATGAATTATCTAGCATATTATCTCTATCAGCATTAAATAACAGATGAGGGTAGTAATCTCTATGATGGTATCTTAGACCATGAAAAAGCCGCCTTCAAATCGGTAAATACCCGTTTGAGCGCTACGGGGGAACAGACAGACAGACACACACACACACACATACACATATAGACACGTCATAGAGACTTACAACACCCCATCGTTTTTGCGTCGGGGGTTAAAAATGTACCCAATAATTTGAATGAACACCTTTTTTCAGGCGGCGGAAATATTTGCTGATGATATCGTAGAGGTGATTCGCGGCCAGGGCATTGACATTTATTGGAGGGACACTTTCATCTGTCCCACTGAAGAGGAGTATCGAGATATGGTTAAACAGAGTAAGCTAATGTAGGCCAAGTAACTGTAGTCGGACTTTTAATTCGAAGCAGTTTTTTTTTTACCAAAATTTATTTTTTAATAAGTACTACTATTTCGGCCATCTTCAAGAAAACTTTGCGTTTATGTGAGGATGGCTAGTTCGCCTTAATATGTACTAATATTACTTTTAAATTATACTATCATTAAACTAGAAACACACAAAAACTATATATACGTAGGTACTTAGTTACTTACATAGTATACACTATTATACTACTCGTATACCTACAATTTGTATACTGAACACTAATCTAAGTAATTAATTGATTAATTAGGAAAAATGAAAAAAATTATCTACTTACTAAAATTAAAATAAAATAATATTATACTGACGTTTCATGGATCGCTACTTTTTGACGAAACAAAAATAGGGATGGGGTAAAAGTCAATGATTTGAATGATTCTCATCATACCATCAATTATTATTTTATTTTAGCTTTACTACAGTGCAACATTTATTTTTAAGAGGATGTAGTAGAGTGTTAGATAGATACCTACCTACCTATAATAACCTCCTACTCGTAATAATTAAGTATGTTACTTTCAAACCTTATGAAACTCACTTTATGAAATTATTGTAGTCTGTAAAACGTTAAATAGTGTATGCCTGTTAGAGGTAGATTGTTCCTACTATACAATATAATTATTTTAAGATCTTATTACATTGAAACGATTTTATGATTATAATTATAAATGAAATAAAATGAACCTATCACATCACTATTGAGATTAGGTTGACAACATTAGGTATTTTACGGAATGACATTTTAAAACGTCAGTTTACTGCATCGAATTAAAAGTCGATGATGTAATACCTATAGTATGAATTTTAATTCAATTCCAGATTTGACAATATGAGTGTTGCAACCATAGTTGCAACGTTATGACAAGTACTAAATAGTGACGTTGCGAAATTATTCGATACGGAAATGAAATATTTCCGTATCGATTCCTCTCGTTTATAGTAGTATATCTAAACGACTACTACTTTAATAGAAACTAAGTATATCAGGAAATTAAATATTTCTGAACGGATAATTTAGTTATGACGATTAATTTTATTAAGGATCTGAGAGTTTTCTTTAATAATTGTGTATGAAATAAATAAAAAAATGGGATCATGAAGGAACATGAGAAATAAAACAAATAGATACAGTATTATGGTAATATTTTATTTTATAAATCGTCGCCGTCATCGCTATCGCTATCGCTGTCACTTTCTGTAACATTTATTATAAATGTGTCTGTGATATTGTCAATTAACATATCTAGCCTACTCATTTTTCCTCTTTTTTTACAACATGGGATACGCATTTAGACCATTCGGAGCGTACTTAATAAAAGACTCGTTATGTGGAATCAGTTCTAAAAGCGTAGCTTTAACCATAACTGGTTCATAATGAATATTTTTATTTAAAAGCCAGTCTTGAATGGCAGCTTTTTTCCAGCTCATTTTTTGTGCCGTTTCCAATTTTCGGGAGTGGTAAGGTACATTATCCATCACCATAATTGAGTTTGGTGTTAATTTTGGTAAGACTCCAGCGAACCACTCCTCAAAACAAATAGATTCACTCAGAGTTCACAAAAAACTATAAACGTAACAACAAACACAACGTAACAAAACTTTAACAAAAACCCAACAAAATATCGATTCACAATGAAACAAGATATTCGTGCAGTCAGACTTGGAGAATGAAGCTGAATGACAAGATAAACAAAATGGCAACACGAGCGTGCACGGGTTGCCAATACAGAAAACTATCTAGGCTCTTTTATTATAAGTTTTGTTTTTAATATAAAAAAACAAAAATATTAACTTTTTATAAAATAAAGCAGCGGTTACTAATTAATAAATAATTATGAATTTATTTAAATGAAAATCAATAATTTAGTCTTTAATTGGCACACCAATATTATGATTACATAAACATAAATCTCGATTGTTTATCGATTTTTGTGTTCATCACTACACTATTATATGTGGTATCATTATTTTACATTATAGTTTGTATAGACGATATATTATAGTTTGCGTGTACCGTCCTCCCACAGGTGACTTTGTGCTCTTTGAGGATATCATGGAGGAGGTTCTAAGGAGGATATGTAGGTCATCAAAAAAAATAATAATTTGTGGAGATTTTAATATTGATATTTTGCTCCACACTCCTTTTACGGGTAGACTGCTAAATCTTTTTAGAAGCTTTAATTTAGAGAATATTTTTGTTGAACCTACAAGAATAACTGCGAACACAGCTACTTGTATTGACAACATTTTCTGTGATTGTAAAATCATCGAAAAATCAATTATCAGTAATCTAAGATCTGATCACTGCGGACAAATGATATCTGTTCCTAGTAGTGAACAGAATAAAGCAAAAGTAATACAATATAGGCCCGTTACCACTAAAAAAGTAAGGCAATTCAAACATACTATCTCAACTATATTACCGACACTTGACCTTACGCAGGATGATCCGAATGAACTTTATAGCACGTTTTTTGATGTAATAAACACTCAATTTACCTCCATCTTTAAAATCATAGAAAAACGATTGTTTAAAAATCTTAAATTTAGTGACTGGGCAACTGTTGGCATTTATAAAAGTCGAAACAAGTTGTTTGACCTGTATGCAGAAAAACAATATAATTATACCCCCGCGTTTATTGAATACGTAAGAAATTATTCCAAATTGTTTCGAAATGTTTGCATACAGGCAAAATCTCTTTATATAAAACAGAAAATCATGAATTCTGATAATAAAATAAAAGCAACTTGGGATATCATCAGTGATGAAATGGGGAAACATAAAGTACATACTAATAAACTGGAGTTAAAAATTAATAATCATATTATTGACTCTGATATAGAGATAGCAAATACTTTTGAGAACTTTTTCCAAAATATTCCAGTTACCACGACTAATTCCCTGAATTCCTCGCCAACAGAAGCCTATAATATCCTGAGGGGCAATGTTTCTGAGTGCAATGTATTATTTCGATTTAAATACGTAACCCCATATGATATTATCAAAACATTTAAATCTTTGCAACACAAAAAAACAGGAGATTTATGGGGAATATCAGTAAAAATAATTCACAATATTATTGATGTTATTGCGCCATATCTTGCTGTAATTTTTAACAAGTCCATAGATTCGGGATCATTTCCCGACCTCATGAAATGTAGTAAATTGATACCTCTGTTTAAGTCGGGAAGTAAAACTGATCCAAATAACTATAGGCCGATTTCAATTCTACCAACTCTCAGCAAGATATTTGAAAAAATAATGCTCAACCAACTGCTCCTGCACTTTAATTTAAATAAATTACTTCACTCTGAGCAGTATGGTTTTACTAAGGGTCGTTCAACAACCGATGCGGCCGCAAGGCTGTTACGGCACATTTTCGATGCTTGGGAAAAGTCACAGAATGCCATTGGTATCTTCTGTGATTTGTCAAAAGCATTTGATTGCGTTGAGCACGAGACTCTTTTACGAAAATTAGGCCACTATGGTATTAAAGAATCTGCACTCAGTCTCATTGCGTCTTATCTCGGTGATCGTATACAAAGGGTATGCATCAATGATGTTAAGCCATCCGGATCAGCCTCAGTGATGGGTGTCCCCCAAGGCTCTATTCTAGGTCCATTCATGTTTCTGGTTTATATTAATGACTTACCACATTTCGTCAAAAATGCTTGCGATATTGTACTATTTGCTGATGATACGTCTTTAATTTTTAAAGTCGATAGAACTAAAGACAATTTTGACGATGTAAATAATACTTTATCTCAAGTTTCACACTGGTTTACTATAAATAATCTACTTTTAAATGCTAAAAAAACCAAGTGTGTCGAGTTTTTATTGCCCAATACAAGGATTACTAGCAACAATTTAAAGATAAGTGGTCAGCCATTGAAAACTGAGAACACAACTGTGTTCTTGGGAATAACCCTAGATGCAAAGCTTCAATGGGGCACCCATATAGCAACACTTGCTGGCAAGCTTAGCTCTGCTGCTTACGCTGTTAGGAAGATTCGACAGTTAACAGACGTAGAAACTGCAAAAGTAGTTTATTTTGCATATTTCCATAGTATTATGTCGTATGGAATCTTACTATGGGGTAAAGCAGCTGATATTGGAAAAAATTTCGTTTTACAAAAAAGGGCAATTCGCGCAATTTATAATTTAAAACCGCGGGATTCCCTTCGAGAGAAATTTAAAGAAATAGGTATTCTTACAGTAGCTTCTCAATATATTTATAACAACATAATTTTTGTTAAGCAAAACATTCACAGTTACAATAAAAAGTGTGAATTACACGATAGGCGGTTAAGAAATAGAGATGGACTAGTGATTCCTCGATTACGCCTCAAAAAGGTCCAAAGGTCGTTTGTGGGAATGGGCGTAATGTTCTATAACAAAATTCCACAACAAATCTTAGATTTGCCTTTACACAAGTTTAAGAATTCTATTAAAAGTGTGCTCATGAAAAAAGCATATTATACAATTGAAGATTATATAAATGATAAAAAAGCATGGATTTAATTTATTCGCTTTATACGCTATTATAACTTGAGGAGTATTCGATTATTGGTGTTCAATTCGATGCTTTAATCATGGGTAGCCTAAGTGTAGTGTATTGACTAAGATGATTGGTGTTTCATGCGCACCAATCAGACGAGTCGTTACGTCACATCGCTACGTCACACGTGCGTAGTGAGAGGTGGAGGTGGAGGCAGTCGTGGCCCGACAGCGGAACTGAGTGGTAGTGCAGTGCGACAGTGTGAGCCTAAACACCCAAAGAGGCGAGACAATACATGTGGCGACGAGGAAAAAACAAAAAAAAAAAAAATAATAAGAAAAAGGGAAGGGAAGAAGGAATAAAAAGTGGCTAACATAATACTGGATTTCGGTGAGTTTTTGTTTCATTATATTTACCATTTTTTGAGTAATTACCACACGTGATTACAACACGCGGGTCTGCTAAAAAACCGCAGTTTAAATTACATGCTCACAGAACATTATAGTACCTACACACAATAAAATGTTGTTGATGTGCACCACCTTTTGATAAAGAGAGATATTTAAGCTTATCTTTTGATTAAACACTCCATGTTTAATCAAAGACAATTGTAGTATGGGCATAGCAGCTCTTAACAGATCAACCGTCAAAGAAGACGAAGTCACTATCTAGATCGTGTTGATATTAATAAGTCATGTTAATAGACATATCAGGTTGTGACGTCGGAGGAACGTCGGAGTGTCACTAGTTTGGGGTTTTCTTTGCACTCAGATAATAACACAATCCATCGGATTGAGGTTTTAATTATGAAAGAAAGATGTAGTGTTGTTATCATAAGAGTTGCGGGTACCTGCAACCTACATGGGAAAAATAAATAAAGCGGTAAATTTGGTACAAAGTTAGGGTAACTTTGTATTAAATTAGAATTATTGGTACAGAGGTACCCCCATTAAATTGGAAATATTTGGTACAAAGGTACCCCCATTAAATTGGAAAAAAAAATGTTATGTATTGGTACACGATACCTCCATTAAATTGGGAATACTTGGTAAAAAGATACCTCCATTAAATTGGGAATACTTGGTACAAAGATACCTCCATTAAATTGGGAATACTTGGTACAAAGATACCTCCATTAAATTGGGAATACTTGGTACAAAGATACCTCCATTAAATTGGGAAATCTTCGTGTGGCAACTTGCCTCCATTAAATTGGATTAAATTGGACAACATGTTCTGTGTGTGGCAACTTGCCTCCATTAAATTGGAAATTCTTCGTGTGGCAACTTGCCTCTATTAAATTGGATTAAGTTGGACATGTTCTTTGCGTATGTATTAAAAACAGAACAGTAGATAATACTATCTGAATCATTAAATTGATTACCATACGACGGATAATATTATCTGAATCATTAAATTGATTATCACAGAACGGCAGGTATTCACCTGAATCATTTAATTGATTACCACAAGACGACAGATAACAGTTATCTAACTCATTAAATTGATTGTCCCAGGCCGCCCAAAATAAAGAAAAAAAAATGTGTCTTCCTTTCATTGAAAAGTTCGACTGTAACGGTGAATCAACCTCGGTCGGTGTACAATTTATAATTTCATCATAAATCCATAACCTGTACACAATATCGACTAGCCTATTACAGCTCGTTTAAAGACATTGTACCGACCTACTGACATTTTAAATTTTGTTTTAGATGTTGTATTTATTATCCTATATTTAAATACGGTACGACCGAGCTTCTTGTCGAAAGTTGATATAAATGTTTAGAAATGGTTAAAGATTATTAAATTTCATTTCACAATTGATATAGCTGAGATGGAACTGACACATTAATCGAGTGAGTATTGCCATTTTGGGCTGCTGAGTGTAATTAACTAATTAGGAAAGAAATATGAAGCGACATTTTGGTTAAACTAATTTCTGTTTCGATTTAACTGAGTTTTGCGGGTGATAAATATAGATTTTTAAATAATAGTTTGATTTCGTTAGAATATTACCTACATGATATCCTGACATCTTCATTGATGTTGGGAAGTGATCAAGTTCGAATTCACCGGCTGTGAAAAGCCGTGAAGAAGTTTTAGATTGTGAAAGGGTTTATCAGGATGATGAATGCTTACACGATTAGAGCTAAAGAAGTGTAGTTGGATTGCATTTAGTAGGAACATTTGATTGACAAATATTTAGAATAGTTATAGACGCGGCATTCAAAACCAAGTTTAGATTCGTTTAGTTTGGAAAATGTAACTGTAAAAGTAATTTGAACCTTAAGTATTTTTAGAACAGATTTGATATGAGCTGATGTGATGTTGAGAGAACTGATAGTTAATCATTAAGGTTTTAAAGTATAGATTAAACGAATCAGATTTTAGTTTGATTTATCGAGTAAGAGAAAAGCTGACTGATAGTTCAATTATAAAATTTTTGAAATAACAGTTTCAAAAGACTAATCATAGTTGTGGTAAGGGTTCACTTAAAGGTCACGCAATGAGTAAGCAGTAGGGAGCCACGAAGGATAATTACTGCCTCGTGGATCTAGTGGTTAGCATGTTCGAACGCGGATCGCGGGGTTCCGGGTTCGATTCCCTGGTCGGGCAAATGATTGATGGGCATTGGGTTTTTCTGTCTCAATGCCGCCTTGAGTTGGAGGCTAGGGGTGTTGTGCCCCTGTGCCTCGGAGAGCGTGTTAAGTGGTCGGTCCCGGTTATTATCACTATCATGGGACAATACTTGTTGAGTAGCGCACCAACCCGCATTGGAGCGGCTCGTTGTAAGAATTGTTGTTTTATGTATTGTTTATTATATTTCATAATTTTATTTGTGACTGAAAGTCATGAATGGTTTTGAGATCTGCTCAGTTCATGCTCCAGCATAGAGATTCTTCCCAATGCGTCTCCATGAGTTTCAATGCTACCAGGCGCTGGCACCACAGCGTGAGCGCTGTTTAGGTTGGCCAGTTCAGCCTTTAGCTGTAGGTTCTTGGCAACAATATGGCCCTGAGTTCATCTTCACTCGGTTTAAAAAGACTCGCCAATTGACTGACATTGAAACGGCGAGGTTAGTTTATTTTAGTTATTTTCACAGTATTATGTCATATGGCATACTATTATGGGGTAATGCTGCTGATATTAATTCCATTTTCGTGCTGTAGAAGAGGGCTGTTCGTGCCATATATAATATGGGTCCCAGAGAGTCACTGAGAGATAAGTTCAAGGAAGTTAAAATTATGACTGTTTATAACCAATATATTTTTGAAAATTTTATATATGTGCACAAAAATATCAACAAATTTAAGGGAAAAGTGACTGTCATAGCAATAATCTTAGAAATAAAGATAAACTTGTGTTGCCCACTACTAGGCTGCGAAAAGTTGGAAAATCATTTGTTGGTAATTCTGTACTTTTTATAATATGTTGCCAGAGAACATTTTGGATATATCTCTCAATAAGTTCAAGGGTTTCATTAAACGCAAATTAATTGAAAAATCTTACTATAGCTTAAAAGATTTTTAATGACAAAAACCCATGGACACAGATTGTTCTAAAAAATATATATAATCCCGGCTGAGTTTGTGTGGGCTCTTCTCAGACCAGGGCGCGTTAGAAACCCTCGTAGTTTTAGTTTTAAAGTTTCCGTAAGTAATTATCACCATGGCCTGTTCCTAAATTAACGTTCAAAAGCGTACAGTGTATCAATTTTTAATAAAGTTTATTTGATTTGATTTGATTGGAATTACAATAATTCTGACTATAATTCTTATAGTAAATACTATTCAATTAAACTTAAAATCTAAAATTGTTAAAGGAACTGCTGATTTTAACAGTTAGTAATTTTTTATTTCTCGTAGTCTTAAATTTACTCAGACTTTTAGCATAATATAATTGCAAAGGAAGTTCATCCCATAAACTAATGGCTTTGAACGTAAAGAAAGTAGAAGTAGATAAAGAATTTATCGACTGAACATAGGACTTTGTCCGGTCTGTTTTAAGTATAAACTATACTAGTGTAAGTCATCAGAGATTGCAGACAATTTATTAGGCAAAGCATTTATTATGCGATTCAATTAAGCGTGCTTAAAATTGGACTCCAAATCAGGAGTTTCTAATCAGGAGGCCTCGAATCAGGAGTCCAATTCCATTCAGTCAATGAGTATTTGAATTACAATATTTGTTAAAAGTAATGGTACCTAATCACTTATAAAAATATATAATCAATTTTTAATTCTTTTATAAGAATAATGGTCAACATTTTATATTATGACTTTTTATTTGTTCAATTTAGTAATGGGTATGTTTCTATTTTACGATACTTGAATGAAATTATATAATGTAATGTATTATATAAACTCTTATAATCTAAAACTTTATAGTTACTTTAATTACTAATTATAGTTTGTATAGCATGAGATTGAAATTGGAAAAAGAAAAATTGAAATGTTTAAGGCGCAGTCTCCAGGGGTATATAGAATATATACTTCTTGACGCTATAAATCTGAATGACAGTATACTTATAACCTTCTTGACGCTATAATGACACTAACTAATTAGCATTAACATGACATTTTCCTTACTACCCGCATTGTTATTTAACATATGTGTTCAATTTTAATTAAGTAATTTTATCCTTGTTTTATTTTTCGTTTAGTGACTGTGCTGTGTAAGTAAAATTGTATTTATGACGTAAAGGTGTCATTTTGGATTCGCTATAGACACGTATGTATTACTAACTTAAATGCTAATTTATATATAACTAATTCTACGATTCACGATTTGTACACCACGCTGTGGTAGAATACAAGGTACTTATATTGTAATAACACCCTATATAACACTGTATTCACAAACAAATAAAATAAAGAAAATTAAGTAAAACCAGTCACCCAACCGTACAGAGGGAACATTAAAGGAACTGAAGGATGCGGATATTATTGAGGAAGTGAATGAACCCTCACCATGGGTATCACCAATGGTTCTTGTTTTTAAGAAGAAGAGGAAGAGGCAGGATCCCAGCAGCATCAGACATGGAATTCAAAACAATGGGCAAGTGATAGAGATGAGTGAGAGACAGATAGCAACCTGGAAATAGGAAGGAATATTGGTGGAAATGTACCTAATCAAGAGTAGTAGGCTGACCTCCAATTGTAATTGGTCTTGTGTAGTTCGCGAACGAACTGGTTCCTGAGAGCGCTCCTTTATATGGACTACGCGATCTGGCTCCGGTGTTGGCAGATCCGCAGTTCCTTGGTTCGTTGGAAAAGCTAGCAAGGAGTATCTAATTGAAAGCGAGGGTGAGCGAGAACGCGGCACCCTCCGAGCTACTGCATGATGACTTACTGCTTATTAATGGATAGAAGATAAATAAATAAAAAAATAAATAAAACAAGGAAGGGATGTAGTGTATTGACTAAGATGATTGGTGTTTCATGCGCACCAATCAGACGAGTCGTTACGTCACATCGCTACGTCACACGTGCGTAGTGAGAGGTCGAGGTGGAGGCAGTCGTGGCCCGACAGCGGAACTGAGTGGTAGTGCAGTGCGACAGTGTGAGCCTAAACACCCAAAGAGGCGAGACAATACACTAAGTATGTCACGCTCTCTTTAAACATTTCTGTGGTGGTGTCGTGTGGTGCGGGTTGTTACGTTCCCTCAAATATGGTTGAGCGAAGCAATGGCTGGATCATGCGTCATGCTCGTGAACGGGTGCCGCCGTCGGAAATGGGGCTACTTTTGTCTGCCCTTCTTAACGTGTAGAATTGTAAGCACCATTCTGAACCAGTGGTAGATTCATTTGTCGATTCAAAAGCACTTGTAAAAGTTTATCCGAATAAAAAATATGTCTTAGACTTGCCTTTACACAAGTTTAAGAACTTTCTTAAAAGTATGCTCATAAAAAAAGCTTATTATACAACTGAAGATTATATAAACGATAAAAAAGCTTGGATTTAACTCGTTCCAGCAATGCGCGAGACGGCATTTCAATCATGTACATTAATAATAATAATTGTTATAATGTTATTTTTAAAAAGAGCAACCGCCGAGTTTCTTACAGGTTCTTCTCGGCTGGAACTGCATTCCGAACCTGTGGTAGACTCAATCGACGATTCAAAAGCACTTGTAAAAGTTTATTTGAATAAAAAACTTTTCTATTCTATTCTATTCTATTCTACAAAATGACAGTAGCTAATGTCAAATGTGGAATCGAATTATAATTCCGACTATAGGTACTTATTTTTATATTTTTTTCCAACATTGGTGATTTTTTTACATCATGTAGGACTGACGTGCCTGACGTTTTGACGACCTCCCTGGTGCTGTGGTGAGCGCTGTGTTATAAGCGGGTGGTCCAGGGTTCGATTCTCGGCAGGGGCAAATTGGGATTTTATAATTTCTAAATTTTCTCTGGTCTGGTATGGTGGGATCACTATATATACTATGATATCACTACCTCGTGACAATAGTCGTTAGAGCCCGCCAGTCCAATTCAATTCAATCCAAACATTGGAGCAGTGTGGCGGGTTCCTCTCACTTATGAGAGAGGAGGCCTGTGCCCAGCTGTGGGACGATGAAGTGTTACTAGTGGTGGTAGGAACATATTATATTTTATCTAATTTCAGAGCTAAGATTACATAGGTAGGTAGGTACGTTACACTAGTTTAAACAAGTTTTAGTATTTTGTCGCAGAAACCGGTCACATGTTCCTGCTGGCCGTGCGCCTGTGCCAGCAGTTCAGCTCGTGCACACGCGACCTCAGCTCTCTGGCGCTGCACATGGGCCTGTACTTCCAGATCAGGGACGACTACTGCAATCTGAGGCAACAGGAGGTAAGTTTGTCGCAGAAACCGGTCACATGTTCCTGCTGCCCGTGCGCCTGTGCCAGCAGTTCAGCTCGTGCACACGCGACCTCAGCACTCTGGCGCTCCCTGATCTGGAAGTACAGGCCCAGGTGCACTGGGCCTGTACTTCCAGATCAGGGACGACAACTGCAATCTTAGGCAACAGGAGGTACTTACCCAACCATATCGACTTACTACTATTATAAACTTGCTTACGACTTAATCCAGGTGGATGTCAATTGTATTTAAATCCCGTAAAAAACAACCTGTATCCATGTACGGCATTCAGCCAGGGATAGCGTGTGCTATTTTGTCAAGATCGGTTCGTCGATAACGCCGCGTCGTGAAAATGTATTAATCTATTTATTGTCTATTACTCTATTGTACTTATGTATTGTCTATTTATTCTATCTCAAAAAAAAATAAGTATGAATTTTTACTTGCAGGCACTTGAAGAGTGGCCGGGCTTAGATGATGAAAAGGTAATTGTTGTACAAAGCTAAGTAAGGTAAAGTCCCCTTATTCCGTGGTATTTTCATAAAAACTCGAAAGAACGTCAAAAATTAAGCATTTACTACACCTTTCTGAAGAACTGGCTATTTTTATCAGAAGCGTTATTTATTTAACTCTTGAAATATCCTAAAAGGACAACAATTACAACTTGATTTAAATGTAAAATTAAATTAAATATGAAGAAAGTCCGAATGCTCCAATTCCGAGGTAAAAATCCTAATTCCGAGGCAAATGGCTCCTAATTCCGAGGGTACAAAATACAAAGGGAAACGAGTAGAATGAATTCTACATGGTGTTCAAAAATGAACTGTATTTATTAATAAATTTCAAAATCAATTCGATACGTATGTAATTTTTTAATTATGTTTGTGTGTAAAATATTAATATATGTATATTATTAATTATTAATATATATATAGCTGCTCGTGCTGATTGGGTCACTGACTGACTCATTGATCACCTCTCCTGTAAAATTTTGTATGAAAATATTTTTTTTTACTAATGGTTTCGTATAGAAGACAAAAATTCATTCGGAGGAAAAATATGGAGAGAGCTGATGATTGAGGATTTCAGAGACGAGCGAATGGCACGCTTAAGGTATTGAAGATAGGTGGGGGGTGCTCGAACAAATGTCACTCGAAACGTCATCCAATTGGCAGTTAGCTGAAAAAAAATTCAAAATGGCGAAAAAAAGATGGCCGCCATACAAATTTCATCGGTCTCCATCTCGGAGGGTATAAAAGATGGAAGAGTGGTTTCTTCGCAAAAGATGATGAGGATCCAAAGGTCTACTTGATGAATTGAAAAAAGAATCAAAATGGCGGAATTTATTTTTCCATAGAAAATGTATGGCGAATATTGAAGAGACTACAAGTTGTAAACTATGCAAGGCTTTGATGCGATTCTTTGGAGAACTCTCAAAGAAAAATATGGAAAGACATGATGATTGAGGGTTTGGAAGATGGATGAGGAGCCCGGGCAGGGTATTGTAGATAGATGGGAGGTGCTCAAACAAAAATTACTCAGAATCTCATCCAATTGGCACTGAGTTGAAAAAAAAAACAAAATTGCGGATTCAAGATGGCGGCTATACAAATTTTGTCGGTGTCTATCTCACCAAGTATAAAAGATGGAAGAGTGGTTTCTAAGAAAAATATGATCAAGAACTAAAAATCTACTAGATGAACAGAAAAAAAAACAAGATGGCGAAATTTATGTTTTCACACAAAAATTTTTTTAGTGAAATTTCTTTTTTTAGTAAAAATTCATGCGGAGGAAAAATACTTATGGAGAAAGCTGATGATTGAGGATTTTGGAGACGGGTAAAGAGCACGGCTAGGGTGTTGACGATAGGTAGGAGGTGCTCAAACAAAAGTTACTCGAAACCTCATCCAATTGGCAGTGAGCTGAAAAATAAGTCCTAATCGAGGGTTTGGAAGAGGGATGAAGATAGGTGGAGGCTGCTCAAACAATAAAACACCCGAAAACAAAACCTCGCGGTCCGCTTTAGCGGGCCGCGCACCCACGCGCCATACTAGTTAATATATATATAGCTGTTCGTGCTGATTCACTGACTGACTCACTGACTCATTGATCACCTCTCCTGAACAATTTTGTATGAAAAATTTTTTTTTCAATAATGGTGTCGTATAGAGGACAAAAATTCATTAAAAGGAAAAATATGGAGAGAGCTGATTATTGAGGGTTTCGGAGATGGGTGAGGGGCACGCTTAAGGTATTGAAGATAGGTGGGGGGTGCTCGAGCAAATGTCATTCGAAACATCATCCAATTGGCAGTGAGCTGAAAAGAAATACAAAATGGCGAAAAAAAGATGGCCGCCATACAAAGTTCGTCGGTGTCCATCTCGGAGGGTATAAAAGATGAAGAGTGGTTTCTTTGCAAAAGATGATCAAGATTGAAAGATCTACTCGATGAATAGAAAAAAAAATCAAAATGGCGGAATTTATTTTTCCATAGAAAATGTATGGCGAATATTGAAGAGACTAAAAGTTGTAAACTATGCAAGGCTTTGATGCAGTTCTTTGGAGAACTCTCAATGAAAAATATGGGAAGACATGATGATTGAGGGTTTGGAACTAGATGGTTGAGGAGCCCGGGCATGGTATCGGAGATAGATGGGAGGTGCTCAAACAAAAATTACTCAAAACCTCATCCAATTGGCACTGAGCTGAAAAAAAACAAAATGGCGGATTCAAGATGGCGGCTATACAAATTTCGTCGGTATCTATCTCACCAAGTATAAAAGATGGAAGAGTGGTTTCTTGGCAAAAGATGATCAAGAACTAAAGATCTACAATTTAATGAACAGAAAAAAATCAAGATGGCAAAATTTATTTTTTCACACAAAATATAATTATGGCGAATATTGAAGAGACTATAAGTTGGGAAACTATACAAGACTTTGATACGGTTCCTTTTCAAAATTTGTTTTTATGGAAGAACTCTCCTTATGGCAAATGATTCGGAGAAAAAAATTTAGAGAGTAATGATGATCGAGGGTTTGGAAGATGGATGAGGAGCACGGCCAGGGTTAAAGATGCTGAAAATGATAGAAGAAGGTGGAGGCTGCTAAAACAAATATAATACTGAAATCCCCGCGGTCCGCTTTAGCGGGCCGCGCAGCCAAGCGCCCTACTAGTATATACATATACAACGTTAGTTTTACTTTGCGCAAAAACCGAAACACGTGTCAAATATTTTTACATTAAGAATATTTATACAAAATTTCAAAAAAATATAATGTAAAGTAACGAAGTTATAAGCTTGTTATGTTGCGTCGTTGTCCTCGAAAAAAATGGTCACCGCAAGCCGTCGCCGCAGCGCCTAGCGATCGACGCGAGTTGAATGACCGCCGCTGTGTGCCGACCGTCAGCTGATGCGCGGTAAACCATTGTGTCTAAGCTTGTAGGATTTCAAAATATTTTTGGACAAAAATATAACACTATATAAAAATGGTTGGATTCGATTTTGTTACTGTTTCTGAACAAACTACTTTCAGGTTTTGCGTAAAGTAAAACTAACGTTGTATATAGCTGCTCGTGCTGATTCATTCACTCACTGACTGACTGACTGATTGATCACCTCTCCTGTAAAATTTTGTATGAAAATTATTTTTTTCACAAATGGTTTCGTATAGAGGATAGAAATTCATTCAGAACAAAAATATGGAGAGAGCTGATGATTGAGGATTTCAGAGACGAGCGATGGGCACGCTTAAGGTATTGAAGATAGGTGGCGGGTGCTCGAGCAAATGTCACTCGAAACGTCATCCAATTGGCAGTGAGCTGAAAAAAAATAATATCAGAGCAAAATTAACCCTAATGCTCTTACAGTCAAATAAGATTTTAAAGTCATAATGTAGTAGGGTACTTCGAATATTTATTTTAAAAATTTCTGCTTGGGGCGTAGACGAATGGCTGAATATATTGGCGGACTCAAACCTTAAAACCAGCCAGTTTAGTTCACTCTCACTCTCAAGTCATGTTAGTCAATGTGTTTCGATACTCGAATTTATATCATCGTTTCCCCAATGTACAAAGTCGGCATAAGGCCTCTGTACTCACTAGGTGTGATAGCCTAGTGGTTAGGACGACCGACTTCTAATCGGAGGTCGTGGGTTCGATCCCGGGGCACGCACCTCTAACTTTTCGGAGTTATGTGCGTTTTAAGTATTTAAATATCACTTGTTTTAACGGTGAAGGAAAACATCGTGAGGAAACCTGCATGCCTGAGAGTTCTCCATAACGTTCTCAAAGGTGTGTGAAGTCTGCCAATCCGCTTGGTCAGCGTGGTAGACTATGGCCAAGACCCTTCTCACTCTGAGAGGAGACCCGTGCTCTGTAGTGAGCCGGTAATGGGTTGATCATGACTCACTAGGTTAGCAATCAGCTGTTCGACAAAAATCTTAGATTTGATAACATGACAGGTTTAGGTATGACGGTGTGACTCTTGTTCCATGGAAGCAAAGGAGGTAGCTTGGATGGGATGCCACGTGTGTGGATACACTGGCACTGTCTCACATACAGGTGACCTCCGTGGCGGCCGGAGCAGCAGCCACTAAGGCGGAAAGGGCCAAGAGGCGCAAATATGAAAATATAGAAAATAATTTCATATTTGTGCCTTTTGGGGAGGAGACCATGGGTTCGTAGGGCGAGGATGCTAGGTCCTTTTTTAAGGGCCTGTCATCCCGTCTCGTGGAGTCCACGGGTGACCGGAGGGCTGGCAGTATAATATTGTACTCTGTATTACTACTGTATAATATTGCACTACTGTATATATATATACTAGTATGGCGCGTGGGTGCGCGGCCCGCTAAAGCGGACCGCGAGGTTTCGGTTTCGGGTATTTTGGTTTGAACAGCCTCCACCTATCTCTCCCATATTTCTAACCCTCGATCATTATCACTCTCCATATTTTTTCTCCGAATCATTTGTCAGAATGAGAGTTCTTCCATAAAAACAGATTTTGAAAAGGAACTGTATCAAAGTCTTGCATAGTTCCCATTTTGTATTCTCTTCAACATTCGCCATATATTTTGTATGGAAAAATAAATTTCGCCATCTTATTTTTTTCTGTTCATCAAGTAAACCACGTCTTGATCATCTTTTGCCAAAAAACCACTATTCCATCTTTTATACTCAGTGAGATAGACACCGACGAAATTTGTATGGCCACTATCTTGAATCCGCCATTTAGGATTTTTTTTCAGCTCACTGCCAATTGGATGAGGTTTCGAGTGACTTTTGTTTGAGCACCTTACACCTATATTCAATACCCTGGCTGTGCTCGTCACCCGCCTCTGAAATCTTCAATCATCAGCTCTCTCCATATTTTTCCTCCACATAAATTTTTGTCTTCTATACGAAACCATCAGTGAAAAAAATTATTTGTGTGGAAAAATAAATTCCGCCATATTGATTGTTTTTCTGTTCATCAAGTAGATCTTTAGGTCTTGATCATATTTTTCCAAGAAACCACTCTTCCATCTTGTATACTTGGTAAGATAGACATCGACGAAATTTGTATAGCCGCCATCTTGAATCCGCTATTTTGAGGTTTTTTTCAGCTCAGTGCCAATTGGATGAGGTTTCGATTAATTTTTGTTTGAGCACCTCCCACCTATCTACAATACCCTGCCCGGGCTCCTCAACCATCTTCCAAACCCTCAATCATCATGACTTCCCATATTTTTTTTTGAGAGTTCTCCAAAGAACCGTATCAAAGCCTTGCATAGTTCACAACGTGTAGTCTCTTCAATATTCGCCATACATTTTCTATGGAAAAATAAATTCCGCCATTTTGAATTTTTTTCTATTCATCGAGTAGATCTTCCAATCTTGATCATCTTTTGCTAAGAAACCATTCTTCCATATTTTATACCCTCCGAGATGGAGACCGACGAAATTTGTATGGCGGCCATCTTTTTTTCGCCATTTTGATTTTTTTTTCAGCTCACTGCCAATTGGATGACGTTTCAAATGACATTTGCTCGAGCACCCCCCACCTATCTTCAATAACTTAAGCGTGCCCTTCACCATTCTCTGAAATCCTCAATCATCAGCTCTCTCCATATTTTTCCTCTTAATGAATTTTTATCCTCTATACGAAACCATTATTGAAAAAAAAAATTCATACAAAATTTTACTGGAGAGGTGATCAATCAGTCAGTGAGTGAATGAATCAGCACGAGCAGCTATATGTATATTTTTTACAGGAGAGGTGATCAATCAGTCAGTGAGTGAATGAATCAGCACGAGCAGCTATATATATATTAATATATACTCCTACCTATCTAGAATGTGCCCCTGGCTGTGCCCCTCACCCATCTTTCAAACCTTCGATCATCATCACTCTCCGTATTTTTGCTCCGAATAATTTGTGGTGTTGATGAGATTTCTTAAAAAAAAACTAATTTTACATTTGTACAATCGTTTTTTTTTAGCTCACTGCCAATCGGATGATGTTTCGAGTGATATTTGTTTGAGCACCACCCACCAATCTTCAATAGGTGCACTGGCCGTGCTCCTCTCATCATCTCATCGATCTCATCTCTCATCTCATCCATCTCCTAAATCCTCAATCATCAGCTGTCTCAATATTTTTCCTTCACATGATTTTTTGTCTTCTATACGAAACCATCAATGAAAAAAACAATTTGTACGGAAAAATAAATTTTGACATCTTGATTTATTTTCTATCCATTTAGTAGATCATTAGGTCTTGATCATATTTTGCCCAGAAAATACTCTTCCATCTTTTATACTTAGTGAGACATCGACGAAATTAGTATAGCCGCCATTTTGAATCTGCCATTTTGGGGTTTTTTTCAGTTCAGTGCCAACTGGATGAGGTTTCGAGTAATTTTTGCTTGAGCACCTCCCACCTATCTACAATACCCTGCCCGGGCTCCTCAACCATCTTCCGAACCCTCAATCATCATATCTTCCCATATTTTTTTTTGAGATTTCTCCAAAAAACCACATCAAAGCCTTGCATAGTTTACAACTTGTAGTCTCTTCAATATTCGCCATACATTTTCTATGGAAAAATAAATTCCACCATTTTGGTTTTTTTTCTATTCATCGAATAGACCTTTGGATCCTGATCATCTGTTGCTAGGAAACCACTCTTCCATTTTTTTTACCCTCCGAAGTGGACACCGACGAAATGTATGGCGGCCATCTTTTTTTCGCCATTTTGAATTTTTTTTCAGTTCACTGTCAATTGTATGACGTTTTGAATGACATTTGCTCAAGCACCTCCCTCCTATCTTCAATACCTTAAGCGTGCTCTTCACCCGTCTCCGAAATCCTCAATCATCAGCTCTCTCTATATTTTTGTTCCCAATGAATTTTTGTCTTCAATACGGAATCATTAGGGAAAAAAAAATTTTATACAAAATTTTACGGAGGGGTGATCAATGAGTGAGTCAGTGAATGAATCAGCACGAGCAATAATAAGATAAACGTTTTAGAATATGAATGTTTGCGTGACTGAACGCGAATGATACTTGGTGTAACTGAAACCATACTGAAATATTGTGAGCATCCTGTATTTTATTTCTATACATACCACGTAATTAGAGGCTCATAGAACCTTATTCCGAGGTAGTATTTCTATCCATACCACATAATTAGGGGCTCATAGAACCTTATTCCGAGGTAATACCACGGAATTGAGTTTTGTAACAAAAAACACGTTTCCTAATTCCGAGTGTTAAAAAAGAAAAGATTTTTCCATAATAAACAAATAATTGAAAGCTTAATTAGATTATCTTCGTAAATATGTACAATACTCTCTCAAAATTGCATCGAAATATGTATAAATTTAATTTTCTTTTAAATTAATTTTCTTTAGCTTTCCCATACAATCTATCAATAAATTACCTAAATAGGTAAACTTTGACACGGTATAGTTAGTGATTGAGACGCCAAAGTGTACCTCGTAATTAGGACTCTGTAACCTTATTGCCTATTTAAATATTCAAAACCGAAACAAGAAGTATTTAACATAAAACGACTCTAAAAATTGAAAAAGTTATGAAGTCTATGAAATCGCAATTCCGCGGTATACCACGGCGTTAGGAACCGGCTAAAATATTTGGCACCTAACGCCGAGGTATTTTTAAAACCTATTTTCACCTTAATTTCTTTACAAATATTCACAAAAGTTGATTGTTTTCGATTGAAAATATAGTCCTTCAAATATTCAAATCTAAATAAAAACAAATAAAGCTCAAAATTAACGGATAAACACTATTTAAAAAAATGTAGGTATTTCGTGCACGAGGTCCAAAATGTATGAAACATGCGTTCGGGCCGGCTGCTAGTGTAAAACTTGCCGGTTATTTTAAAACATATACATATAAAACCAACAATTTCGTCATTTATCTATGGAATGATAAACTATCAATTGATTAAGATATGTTGCAGTAAAAAATAGCTTGGTGATCGGTTGAAAACGCTGTTTTTCTATATACCTCGGAATTGGGTGCCAATTTTAGAATACCACGGAATAAGGAGACTTTACCTTAGTTTAAATTATTTTTAAAGGGTTATTTTTAAAACGTTATAGGTAGGTACTACTTACTCATAATTTTTTTGCCAGGCCCGTAAGGACACCTGTTTCTGCGAAGATATCACGGAGGGCAAATTCAGTTTGCCGATCATTCATGCGATGAAGTCACCGGAAGGAGGACAAATATTAAGTATCCTTTTAAAACTAAGTTTGACCGCCAAAATTGTTAGGTACCTTACCTACCTTTTGGGGTTTTCTGTTAAGAAACTCTCAGTGCCAGTACGTATACGTAGTTAGTATTCTAAGGTGCCAGCCTGGAAATGGCAGTTGGTGGTGTCTCACCCACCTGCCTCGGAGAACACGTTAAGCTGGCTGTCCCGGTTTTTATCATTATTATCATAATATTGTGACAATAATCGTTAAAGTCTGCCAACTCGCAGCAGCTCGGCGAGGCTGGTCTAAGCTCTAAATACCTCGCACTCATAAAAGAGGTAGTTAACTTGTGCTTAGCAGTGGGATGTCAAAAAGTTATAGTATAACTATCAGTCACTTAGGTGACAAATGTAGGACGACTCCGAGTGGGACGGTTGGTGTTTCCAACTTTCATATTATGGGGTTATGCAAGCGGTGGATCGGTGGATCAACAAAGTGGATGGAGTGGAACAACAGGTGGAAGGGATAAACGAAAACACGTCCAGTACTTTCCAAAGTACGATAAGTAATCAAGACCAAAACAAACAAAGTAGGTATATAAGGTGTTACGTTTTCCATACTAACTTCATGTTACCATTCAAGAGCGAATGGATTATAAATATTTACACTGAAATTACATCGCACAGCCTTAATATAATTTTTAATTTGCGCGAAATTATATTTACATAAAGAAAACATTACATAGACAGCTTAATTATTATAATAGCCATCTATTAACGCTGTTTTGCCTAGCTGACCGAGATGGCTTTACTTCACCTTTAGCTGTTTATGTAATGTTTTCTTTATATAAATAAAATTTTCGAAAAAAAATATAAGTTAAATTAAGGCTGTGCGATGTAATTTCAGTGTAAATATATTATAATCCATTCGTTCTTAAATGGTAATAATAAATTAGTATGGAAAACGTACCACCTTAATAATATGCAGTTTAGTATAAGCTTGCGTTACACGGAGAATATCGTGTAAAGTTATGTAAGTAGTAGCAACACTGCACTGGTGTAACGGTTCTATATTATATTCATATATTCTTAATAGTTTATTTCCTGAATTTCACAAAGATATTCTACGCCAAAGAACTCAAGACGTGGAGCTGAAGAAGTACTGCGTGTCTCTACTGGAGCGAGCCGGCAGCCTGCAGTACACGAGGGACGTGCTCTCGGAACTCGATCGATCTGCCAGAGATGAGGTATGTGCTCGTGATATAGCAGCTATCATCATCGTTAGCCTTTCGTATACATCATCATCCGCACTTAGACACTTGCGTCTGTTGGGTGTGATATACCACAGCTGCCATAGTCACCAAGTTCACTCCAGAAGCCACCCGTGATAGCAAGAATTTTCTTAAGCAGCTGGGAAACTCTGAGGGGTCATACATGGCCTGCTACGCCCGTGCATTCCATCTGCACGTGCATTGGTGCATCTACCTCCATGCAGGCTCTGCACAGAGGACTGTGGGTCGTCTAGGAAAGCTGCCTTAATTTAGGCCTTGCTACATACAACCGAATGTCAACTCTACTCCCATTGCTACAGGTTCCAGAACGCCGCGTCGTTGGCGTTTTGTAGTTAGGGTTTTGTAGTTTGCGGTGTTACACCCCCATGCGTGCCCATGCCTCAGAGAGCACGTAGAGCTGTCGGTGCTGCGCGTGATCTCCGGTCGTGTCACATTGGGATGCCATAGGACTGTGAGAGTGAAGAAATGGAGGTTGCATCTCTGTTTGCGCGTACATTATACCTACACTACACTATCTCTTGTAGTTAATCTTTCATAATATGTCTCTCATCTTGATAAACTTCCAACCATAACTGCATATACAAAACCCTCGGCTTGCCCAAAAAGGTCACCGATCTGTAGCCAAGATAATATAGAGGCAATCAGATCTACATCAGGTAAGACCTTGAATCTTCCATGCAACTTTTTACTCCTCTACACACTTAGAGGACATACAAACAAACATTGATTTTTTTTTTCAGGTGTCTCGTCTTGGTGGTAACCCCGACATGGAGGCCGTACTCGATGAGCTAATGTCTTGGAAAGATTGAGACAATTATTACTATCAGTCCTGCGACAAACAGAACGCGCGACGGAAACTGCCGGTCAGGATGCATCAAGTCGCGCGCGTACGCGTGTTCGAGTCGTAATGCGTGCCAACGGCGCGCGACTGCAGACGCGGCTCCAACGCGCGCAGTGTTAAAGCGCTCATTCATATATTATAGTTCTTTGTTTACCACATGGGATGTAAATTAATAAATACTTAAATATTTAACTAACTAGCTGACCCCCGCGACTTCGTCCGCATGGATATAAGTACGTTTTATATAGGATCGGATTGGATCCCATAATCCTTTTTTTTACCAAAACTAAATGTAGCCTAAGTTACTAAATATAACATCACTTATCTGCCATTGAAAGTTCCGGCAAAATCGATCCAGCCGTTTCGGAAATTAGCTGGAACAAATAGACAGATCGACAAACATAAATTTAATCGCACACCAGTTTAAAATAAGCAGTACGTTCAAAGATCCGGGTCCCAAGTTATTTGAACCCAATAAACGTCTGTCATTTCTGAACTAAAAAACCTATGACCTTGAAATATTTACGGGACAATACTTAAAGTACTACCTTTCTAACAAAAAAAGAATGAGTTAAATCGAACTACGCATTAATGAATTACAGCTAAATATACGTTTTAACTTTCTTCCCCTCTCCCAAGGGAACCGTGCTGAATTTCGGGATAAAAAGTATCCTATGTCCTACCTCAGAGTATAAACTCATATCGTACCAAGTTTCATTCGAATCCATTCAGTAGTTTCGGCGTGATGCGCGGCCAAGATACAGACAGACAGACAGACAGACAGACAAAAATGAAAAAAATTGCAGTTTTGGCTTCAGTATCGATTATAGAGTGCCCCCCAATAAAAATTTTCAAAATATCTTCAATGTACAGAATTGGATCTGTTACAGTTTTATTATATTATAGATAGATAGATTTATTTAACTAATTTAAGGTCTAGTTTTCAGTTTAACTAATCTAACTAATTTAAGTAGATAGAACGATACCTATTGTACCTATTAGATAAATGAATGACACAAATTATAAACTAGGCATGGTTATTTTATTTGCATTATTATTTAACTAACTTCTATCTTATAACTTCGTCCGAGTGGATAAATCCACTACGACCAAGGTCGTAAGTCCCGTGCAAACTCCCTTTTTCCTTTTTTTGACCCTTTTTTTACCGACTCCAAAAAAAGGAGGTTCTGTATTCGACCCGTATGTATGTATGTATGTATGTATGTAAGTATGTACCTAAATATGTATGTACGTAAGTATGTTCGCGATTATCTCCGCAACTAATGAACCGATTTTGATGATTGTTTCACTATCGTTATCTACGTACTTTCAGGAAGGTTTTAGTATATAACACATCGAATTATCATTCTTACGTACGAAGTTATAAGCATAAATGTACACATATAATATGTTTTCTGAGATTGCCAGACCTATTGCTGAAGTCTGATATATAGCTATTCTGTCCAAAGACTGTAGTTTAATCGTCAATTTAAATGAATAAAAAAATATTTTAAACTTTTTAGTTCGAATCGTTTGAAGTCGGTTCATTTTTCTTTGAAAAAAAAATATTTGGATAGCAAACCAATATCTACCGAAGACTTACCTATTTATGTACCTAATCTATATATCTATGTATATATATTTTAATCTTATATATCTATACACACTGGCATGCATTACGGCCCGAACTTGCCCTAAGGGACCTTTCAGATAGACCGGCGCGGAGAGCAGAGCAAATTTTAATCGCATTTATAATAGAATCTTAAGACATTGACATAAGCTTTATTTTTACATTTTATCTCTTTTATAAGAGGATGCTCGAGGATGCTCCCAATACGCTCTGTGTGAAATATTAAGAGCAGCCGCTCGGCTGCTCGTCGAGCCGGTCGGCTGCTCTATGCTCGTGCTCTTTCGCGCTCGAGCATCCGACCGGCTCCGTTCGCGTGCTCTTTCATGCTCGCACAGCCGACCGTAGGCTGAATTGCTCTGCCAGCCGGCCCAAGAGCGTACGCTCGGCTTCGAACGCATCCGCGTGTCCGTTCACACAGACCGGCGCGTAAAGCAGAGCAAACTTAAACGGCCGGTCTGTGTGAAAAAAGAAATGCTCTGCGATGCTCTCCGCGCCGGTCTATCTGAACGGTCCCTTAGATGAAAGTGGGCTAACTTGGAAGAGGTATGTATACCCCTTGATCGGTTTTTACACGGCATCGTACCGGAACGCTAACTCGCTTGGCGGCACGGCTTTTCCGGTAGGGTGGTAACCAGCCACGGCTTAAGCCTCCCACCAGACCAGACCAGAGACAATTTAGAAATTATAAAATCCCAAATTACCCCTGCCGGGAATCGAACCCAGTACCTCCCACTTATAAGACCACAGCGCTCACCATTGCGCCAGGGAGGTCGTCATAGTTTGTATTACTCAGAAGATCTGGTTCTGCAGTTACCTACTTACATACTTACTTATAAAAAAATTCTTACAGTAAAACAAGAATTACCTACCTAGTTATTAGAAACAAAGTTGTAAAAGTAAGTATTTGCGTTTTTCGTATTGTGACATTGATTCAATAAGTTTCCCCCTTTTTTTTTTTTTTTGAGAACGGCATCCTAAAAATAACAATGCCAAAATGTCATCTTCATCTTTATCTGCAGATATATGAGCCGCATGTTCTTAAACCGCAAAGATTTATTGAGCGTGCGTTGTGGTCATTATACCTTATATAACAACATACAATGTAAACAACACATTGTGCTTGTATAAAAGCCAAGAAATTCGAAGGATATATCATTGTGAATTATAATCTCTATTTGCACTGTACCCATTCACCTCGGCAATCTTGTTTATAAATTATTACCTCTAAATACCTGTCTTACTTCAACGTATTTAATATCAATTATCATGTCACAAACAAACATTATTGATAATGATGATAAAATAAATTTTGAAAAGGTAAGTTTAGCTGTTTTAATTATATCTAAATTGACCGAGCAAAAGTTCGCTTTTTTCGGTTGTCTGACCATCTGTCTGACTGTCAACAAAGATCGCAATCGCAAATCTATCTATACTTACACAAGTGTAAATTAAAAAAAAAAAAAACATTCTCGACAAGTACTTTATGTACTACTAGCTGACCCCCGCGACTTCGTTCGCGTGTTTTTAGGTTTTATATAGGATCGGATCGGATCCCATAATTCTTTTATGTACCTAAACTAAATGTAGCCTGTTACTCCTTATAACATTGAAAGTTCCATTAAAATCGATCCAGCCGTTTCGGAGATTAGCTGGAACAAATAGACAGAACTACAAACATAAATTTAAACGCACGCCAGCTTAAAATAAGCCGTACGTACAAAGATCCGGGACCCAAGTTATTGGAACCCAATAAATGCCTGTCATTTCTAAACTAAAAAACGTATGACCTTGAAATATTTACGGGACAATACTTAAAGTACTACCTTTCTAACAAAAAAAGAATGAGTGAAATCGAATAACGCGTTAATGAATTACAGCTATATACACGTTTTAACTTTCATCCCCTCTCCCAAGGGAACCGTGCTGAATTTCGGGATAAAAAGTATCCTATAACCTACCTCGGAGTATAAACTCAAATCGTACCAAGTTTCATTCGAATCCATTCAGTAGTTTCGGCGTGATGCGCGGCCAAGATACAGACAGACAGACAGACAGACAGACAGACAGACAGACAGACAGACAGACAGACAAAAATGAAAAAAATTGCAGTTTTGGATTCAGTATCGATTATAGAGTGCCCTCCGATAAAAATTTTCAAAATATCTTCAATGTACAGAATTGGATCTGTTACAGTTTTATTATATTATAGATGATGATCACTTACAGTTCCCGCACACTAGGCCACTAGTGGCGGTACATTTTCTCGTGGCTCGAACGCGGCCACTCGAGCGCTCAGTGTGCGGTGGTACCATTATAAAATACTAGAAAATGCCCGCGGCTTCGCCCGCGTGAATTTCGGTTTTGCACAAATCCCGAGGGAAGCGTGGATTTCCGGTTCCCGTTCCTGCTCCCTTTTGCAACCTTTATACCCTACTTTCAAGGAAGTTTGCTATAGTAATCTACCTATAGCTGTAGCTATAGATTTCGGTTTTTTCAAAAGCCCGTGGGAACTCTTTGATTTTTCGAGATAAAAAGTAGCCTATGTTTTAAGTCAGGGCATAAACTTTCTCCATTCAAAATTTCAGCCAAATCGGTTCAGTAGTTGCAGCGTGATTGAGTAACAAACATCCATCCACACTTTCACATTTATAATATTAGAAGGATATGAAAAATCTCTCCCGCGACTTGTGGCCAGCTACTAGTCGTCGCCACTAGTGGACCAGTGTGCGGGGGCTGTTGGTCCTCATCTATCTAGACCTATTAATTGAGACCTTTCCAATGAGCCCAAACACTCTGTTGGTCGCTGAGGAATTGGATGTCTTGCAGATAACAAATTCCAGGAGATCGTCGGCATTAGGTAAGTGTTACCATGTTCTTGAAATATCATTGAAGTAACAGGATTCCAAATATCGGATCGATCAAACGAAGTTGAAGTTGCCCTCGTCTCTTCATCAACTAGAAAAGAGCCGATGACCTTGCAACAGCTGAATCGATTTTGATAAAACATGTCTTGAAAGCATTGCTAAAAAACCTGCTTTCAAATAAAAAACCGGATTCGAATCGGTTCACCTGTTTAATGTTTAATGCAGCGTACAGAGTACGTGTATATTTTAGTATGATTGAGCTACCCGTGCGGTGCAGACGCGTTCATTTATCTGCTGATGTATAAGTAATAGAGCCAAAAATGCATGCATATAGGATAGGAACATAGAAATAATGACTGACAACTTAACAATAAGTGTAGGAAACGACAGTGTACGTACGTATATAACTTACGTCAATAGTAATAAAAATAAGTGATGTAGGTATATATTTTATTAATTTTGTTTTTTTTTTTCGTTACATTCATGAAATAAAATTAATAAAACCCTAAAATTATTTCAATTTTCGGGTGTAGGAATTTTTTCACTTAACTCTTCACTTTATTTAAATACTTACCCTTCACTTTAATTAAATACCTTAATTTCTCTTCACTATTTTAAAATAGAATAGAGCGAAGTATGTTTGACTTTGACTTTGACTTTTTGTCCCTGTCATTTGGGGATTACGGGACAGGGAGAGCGCTATATTAACTTGTCTCGTTGGATAGGGTATAGGGCATAGATAAATGAATAATAGGGTCTTAGCTGTGGGTCTAAGGCTCAAAGGCGTTCCCCTGCCCCACCGTCGCTGCGCCCTTGGTATTGATGTAATTTTTTTCGCAACTTCCCTGATGTGACTGACGGATAACCTAATGAGTGACAACTGGATAATTCTCTGCTCTATGTTACTCACTCACTCATTATTAACGGAACTGCCTCGTTGGTCTAGCGGTTAGCACGTTCGACTGTGGATCACGAGGTCCTGGGTTCGATTCCCGGGTCGGGCCAAAAAAAAATTAAGGTTATTGGGTTTTTCTGTCAAGAAATTCTCAGTGCCAGCCCGGAGTTGGAAGTTGGCGGTGTTAGATACACCCCCGTGCCTCGGAGAGCACGTAAAGCCGTCGGTCCTGCGCCTAATCTCTCTCCGGTCGTGTCGCATTGGCGTCCCATCGGACTATGAGAGTGAGGGAATAGAGAGTGCACCTGTGTATGCGCACACACTTGTGCACTATAATATCTCCTGCGCAAATGGCTAGTCTCTGCCTCGGTTTAGATTGGCCGCCGTGGCCGAAATTCGGTCAGGAGGACATTATTAACGGAATTGACTGATACTTAACCGATCTTCTAATGTACCCACCTAGGAACCTAGTATACCTACTCTCACTTGTCCCTAGGTACCAACAAAGTGACGTCACATTAATTACGTCAACGTCTAAGCAGCCCGCCATCCATAACTAAGAAGGTCAACAGACCTACAATTATTTTATTTTAATGCTAAAAATACTGCAAAAAATGACACTTAGCTCGTTATAAAATGTGAGCTCAAGGATTATTGTTGCACGTGTTCCTAATTATACTTACCTAAGTCTAGCTGATTCCCGCGGCTACATCCGTGAAATATTTTTATGACAAGCAAAATATTGAAAAGTAAAATAAAAAATTTTACTTCATAATATAAAGCGAACTAATAAATATATTATATTTTCGTAATCACCTTTTTTGATACCCCACTCGATAGGATTTCAAGAAAAAAATATTTTTGGACCCCACATTATGGTGTCCAAAGTCCGCTATTTTGAATTTTTCAAATTTTTATATTCTTCTTGACACTCGCGCTGGCATGGCAAATCTAACGACGTGCCACTTATCAAAATCGGTCCATGCGTTTGGTCTCTAGACTGCCACCAAGGAATAAACATAGGTACATACATACATACATATTTATTTATATATTACTAGCTGACCCCCGCGACTTCGTTCGCGTGTTTTTCTTTGCTATAAACCTCACGGAGCCCGAGACCTTTCCAACGAATGCAAAACCGTGGAAATCGGTTCGTGCGTTCTGGAGTTATAGCGTCAGGAAGGAAAACCCGACTTATTTTTATATAGTAGATTTTTTAGTCCAAACGACTGTTAGTGACATTATAACTAGTAACAGTCAACCAATGGCCGAGTGCGCCCGATCTTTTGTTGAAATAAAAAAAAATCAAGTCTTCATCTATAGGTACTAATATAATAAAGAGAAAGAGTTTGTTTGTTTGAACGCGCTAATCTCAGGAACTAGGTAAGTACTAGACCGATTTCAAAAATTCTTTCACCGTTGAATATGTAAGTGATCCTTGAGTGCTATAGGCTATATATTATGTACCACGAGCGAAGCCGGGGCGGACCGCTAGTCTTTCATATTTAGCAGTTTTTTTTTAATTTATTTATACAATATACAAATATGGTTAGTGATTTACAGAATTTTAGGTGTGCCATACTTACTATATAAACTTACCACCACAAACCAGTTTACTAGGTCTGTGCTTACCACAAACTTACACAAGTTATGACTTATGAGCGAAATATATCCAAGTCTTTATAATTTCCAGGAGTTGCTGGCTCCGTACACCCACCTCCTGCAGGTCAGCGGAAAGCAGCTGCGCGTGAAGATCGCTCTGGCCTTCAACTACTGGCTTCGACTGCCCGATGACAAACTTCGCCAGATTGTGGCTATTGTGGGCAAACTCCACGTTGCTACTCTGATGTTAGTCGACCACCACCATCCACCACCATTACAGCCTTTTAACGTCCCGCGGCTGGGCACAGGCCTCCTCTCTTATTTAGAACTTAGACCTGCTACACTGCTCCAATGCGGGATGGCTGGCTTTAACGACTATTGTTACATGATAGTGATAATAACCGGGACCGACTGCTTAACGTGCTCTCCGAACACGATAAGCAATCAATCAAATCAATCAATCATCAATTGCCTCATGTATTATATTGATAAATGCCTGACAGATAGGTACTTCAGATACTTTAGTTTGGGGTAAAATAGAACTTCAGGCGGTAACCCTGTTTTGTTTTTCATACAAATAACTCATTCTATTTTTAAATGACAACTGTCAAAAATATACAAACTTATATAGATAAAAAACGATTCGCACACGCACCCCATGATCCCTTCAGGCCCTTCACCTTCCCAAGATACCTTATTTTCGACTTCTGCGCAATAAAGTTCAGCGCTAGACTCCTTTGCCGCGAAGTATAACCTCACTTGAAACGTCTGGTGTGCCACCGGTCCTCTGTATAGCAATGTGTTCCAGGGCAGACGATATACAAGACAACTCCCAAGTACGCCGAGGGCTGCCGGCTGCTCACCGTGTCTATGGCCTGCATCGGACAATCAATGCTTCAAAATATATCGTGTTCTTAGTGTTCAAACAAATCATGGAATTACATCCTCAGGTACTATGCAGTTTGTTACGCCATTTTGCGTATATAACGGGTGAGGGGTCGCTATCGAAAATGAAGACAGGTATAACCAGCGGCACGTAAGTCGAGCGGTGACCTTCAAGTGCGCGCAGCGTCGTCCGAATGAGCGGGACACAATACGATTGGAGAGCCAATCAGCGCTTACGAGGGATCCGCGAGAGCTAATCAGTGCTTACAAACGATCCCCACGCCCTCCCCGCGACCCCCTCACACCCCGAGATACCTCATTTTCGACTTCTGCGCATTGAAGGTCACCGGTCGACTTATTTGCCATGACTTGTAATAGTAGTGACGATTACTGACAAGACACCACAAAAAAACCTGTATTTTTTTAAAGTTCGCAATGTAATGCAATCAGCTGACGCTAGAGGTCAGCGAACGTTGGTAATACACTAAAGTTGTTGCCGCGGTAAACCCGAGTTGTGCACACACACATTGCCAATTTGAAAAATACTAAATACTAAACCACTAATACTACTTATAATCTATACTAATAAATAAAATTGAAGTGTCTGTCTGTAATTTCGAAATAACTACCACATATTAAGCTCATATGGTTATTTGAACGATACCATAACCGAATCACACGTTTTTAACATTTTTGTCTGTCTGTCTGTCTGTTTGAACGGGCTAATCTTCGGAACGGCTGAACCGATTTTGACGGAACTTTCACAGACAAGTAGAGGATTAACCAAGGAGTAACATAGGCTACTTTTTTTAACCGACTTTCAAAAAAGGAGTTGTGCTGAAATCGGTAAGTACCTATGTTAAAAAACGCCCTGATAGGTATTTTCGCTGCGTGCGACGGCCGACGCTCGCGTTGCACGGAACTCCCCGCGCCGCGCCACGCGCCCCTGCGCCCTGCGCCCGCCGTACGCGGTACCGCGGTACGCCGCCGCGCGGCGGGGGGCGGGTGGACCAGAAATCTACTTATCCCTCAGGATTTGTGAAAAACCGAAATTCACGCGGGCGAAGCCGCGGGCAAAAGCTAGTACATTATATTAATGGTTATTAGTATTGGATTGTGTTTAGGTAGTATAATAGTAGCACTACGTTTTCGGTAACGTTCCCCCCATACCCTGCATGTACAAATGGTAGGATAGCAACTAGCCTTGTAAAGGGATCTATTGATCTTGGTCTTGGTCTTTGTACAAGAAAGATCCAAGACCAAGATCAATAGATCCATCTAGTTTACAGTACAGTCTCAGGATGCTGTTTCTGTTTTTACCTGTTTTCCTTTTCCTTTTCTTCTGTTCGCTACATTTTGTGAGTTGCGAGTTGTGTGTTTCAGGGGGCCCAAATATACGTCGAAGAGTTCTTAGACGCACTCCGTGGCCAGGGCACTGATATTTACTGGCGGGAAAATTTTATATGTCCCACTGTGGAGCAGCACAAAAATGTTGCCAAACGAAGTAAGTTTCATTGTAGCCTTTTGAAGTAGGACTAAAAGTTGAAGTTGAGCGTGGATTAAGTAGTAATAAGTTAGTAAGAGGAACATAAGTTTAAATATTTTGTTAATTTTTCCTTTTTTTTTTTATTATTTTTTTTTATTAGGATCATTAAACTGGTTACAATTTTTATATCTATCGTAATAAATTACACAAAATATGTACTACACTAATTGGAACCTTTCTAATTGGAATTCTTAAGTCACAGAAAAACTAAAGCTAATTACAATATGTGTATACAAAAGAAAATACCTACAATACTATAAATAATAATAGTACTTAATGAACAAAGAAAGAGAAAGAAAAAAAATATATATTTCTAAGATAAATTTATAAAGGTTGTTACAGAGATACTAAGTTAAATGTAATGAAGTTACAGCCTCAAACTTTTCCTAAAAGAGGTCAAAGAACTTGTGAATATGTCGCAGTTGCTCCTGTGGGAGTTAATTAAGGAGCATATGCGGTAGATCGGGGCGTGTTGTCCTGCCCTGGTGCGACAGAAAGGTAGCTTAAACGGTTTCCGATTATGTAGACGGCTGCCGAGACGCGGAACTCTAAATTTTAGACGCTTAAGTATATCCGGTGCATCAATAAGGCCATTAATAATTTTGAAAAAGAAAATCATATCGAGTTTTTTTCTTCTGTTCCTAAGAGACAATAGATTATAAAATTGTAACCGCGAATCATAGGAGTTCAGTTCCCGGAATTTATTGTCGCTGAAAACTAATTGGTAAAGGAATCGTTTTTGTACACGTTCAAATCTGTCACAATGCACGTTACATGTAGGACTCCAAACTGGGCTGCAATATTTGAGAATACTACGTACAAGAGTGAAATAAATGATAACTGTCAGATTCGGATCCCGGAACAATTTCATTTGACGCGAAATAAAACCTGATAGTTTTGATGCCTTTTTAACAATCGTGTCAAAATGGTGGCGAAAAGAGAGTGAATTGTCTAGAAATACACCTAAATCTCGGACAACACATACTTCCTTTAGCGGGATATCATATGCATAATACAACTGTCCACCTGAGGACTTTTTTCTAGTGAATTTAATAAACATGCACTTTTCAGTATTTAAAGCCATCAAGTTCTTATTACACCAGTCGACAACATTATTGATGTCTTTCTGAAGTAATACAGAATCATTTTCATTTGAAATACTACGGTAGATTTTAAGGTCATCGGCATAAAAACGGTAATTTGAAGAGAGTACATTACTAAGGTCATTGATAAAAATTAAGAAAAGTAGGGGACCCAAATGAGATCCCTGAGGAACACCGGACGGAATGGTTTTTATGTCAGATTTAAAACCGTAAAGAGACACTAATTGAGACCTATTTTTCAAATATGATTCGCACCACCTTAAAAGAGAACCGTGAATACCCATCCGACTAAGCTAAAAACTTCTCTACCCCTTTTTTTTGACGTGGTGGAAAATTTTTATAGCTACCCCCGTTTTGCGGCAGAACGAAAGTTATGTGGGACTTCCCCTACATGAGGGAATGGGGGTATACCCACTAAAAACCACGGCATGACCCTCATGCTGTCTGTACTGGACGCCTGGGGAATCCATCGTATGCATCCCAGGTTCCCAGGCGCCCGGCAGCCGCCCCAGCCGGGGCTCCCGCTTGCCTCTGGATTGTCCCTCCAGAGGCTCGCACCCTCCCGTAATTTTAACGAGGTTTTCTTCCTCCCGCGATGGGCATTGCTGCCCCCCGCCCCGGGGTGTCTCACCCCCAGTTTCATCCGCAGTGCCCTCTGCTAATAAGAGGGACACGCCGAGAAACCTCCCTCCGCCAGGTCATTGGCCATGGCTAACGATATCCCCGTAGGAAATTATTAACCATGTTATACCGGGGCGCACCGGCCCGAATACTGCTCTTTCGGACGTATCCAAGAGGACCAGCAGCACCCAGGCACACTGGGAGGTTACCTGGCTGGTCACCCCTTCCTTCTCTACCCTCACAATATTATCATCATGTGGAATGGTGATATCAACAATTACTCACGCGCTGATCGCTCAACTAACACTACGTATTGGTACCTTATAGCTACTAATTATAACTGCTCATCCACACGTTCGCCAACATGCTGGCCCATCTTATGGCCCAATATGTTGGCCAACGTGTAGAGCGGGAGTTGGAAGGTATTGGAACGATGGCCCGCAAGTTGGCCCGCAGGTTGGTCCGGAGCATACTGAACGACCTTCCAACGTGTGGACGCGAACACAATCTCGTCGCCCAACACCTTCCAACATATCCGCCATCATGTTGGCCAACGTGTAGAGGCGCCTTAATATGTATTCTGTGATTCGGTTGCAATTTAACTATCAGTGATAATAATTAATCAATCTATCCCCGAGAACAGGGAACTATACTATATTATTCAAGAACTGAAACTGAATCATACCTACATAGGCTATACCCTTGGCTATATAGACTAGATATGGTATCTTCCTCCAAGCCATACTGAAAAGCAAGTTTTTGATGGAATATACTGGCTACTTGAGGATGTCTGTGCAAGTACTGACCATTAGCAAGATAGTGTTAATAATTATTATTCTTATATTAACAATAATATTTTTCTCTTGGGTCGCAAATGGTACCCACGTTTTAAAAGTATCCTGTACTTTTATGGCATTTAATTGTTTTTTTTTTGTAGAAACCGGTCGAATGTTCACGCTGGCTGTTCGCTTGTGCCAACTGTTCAGTGATTATAAAAACGATTTGTGCCACCTGGCGTTGCTGCTCGGTGTATACTTCCAGATTAGAGATGATTATTGTAACTTGGTGCAACAGGAGGTAGGTACCTAATAACCTACTTACATATGAGAGCAAGAAAGAAAAGAAATTATTGATTTAACTACTACTTAGATTTTGCCAGCGGCTTCACCCGCATGAATTTCGATCAACCAAATCCGTTCAGTAGTTTTTGCGTGAAAATGTAACAAAGTTAGATCCATGTTTACAAACTTTCGCGTTTATAATATTAGTATTGTATTTAATAATTAATGTTGATATAGGTACCTATTAATATTATGTATTTGCAGGCACTAGAAGAATGGCCAGGGGAAAAAGATAAACAGGTAAATTATTATCTAATAGGGTACTTTCGTTAGTGAAAAATAAATTATGAAATTTGATAAAAATAAAAATTTATGTAGAAATATACTTAAATATTCTGATTTTGAGTCATAAAAGCACGTGATTATTTTATTAAATTAAAATTAAAAGTCGTAATTTCCCATCTGTATATCACGTGACCTAAAACACGAGCCGCCTTGTTGTGACGTCATAATGATAGAAAATACTAATATTAATCTGTGGTCATATAAGCAAAAACCAAGAAAGATAGAGAAAATACTAATATTAATCTGTGGTCATATAAGCAAAAACCAAGATAGATAGAACCTATGGAATTTGAACTCCAAACAAAAAAGGACTGTTGATATTTTTTAATATATTATATAAATAAATATTTTCGATATATCTATATTTTTAAATATATCGATATCGGAGTTCGATATACCGAAAAAACTACCGATATATCGGATTTATTTAAAAAATCGTAAGTCACTTCAAAAATGATTACACAGTTATATTATAGTCCAGTATCTTTATTAAACAAATTAAATTATAAATATATATATATATATATATATATAATTTAATTTGTATATATATATATATATATATATATATATATATATATATATATATATATATATATATTTAAATAAGGTACACTATGGCCTGTTCCACTACCTTCTGATAAGTATCGGGATAGCTTAAACGTAAGTTTTGTCACTTGCTTACTTATGTCAAGTGACAAGGACAATAGTTGTGAATAAGCTATCCGACACTTATCAGATGGTGGTGAAACCGGGCCTTATACCAATATTTTTAAATGACGCTATCACGTAAAATATTCATCCGTAAGCCGACTTGACAGACAACTAATGATGTTTACAAAGATGTTTTAACATTCTGGAATTCGGCAGAACAGAAGTCTGGGTTACATGCAAAGAACTTTGCAACCATAATTGAATCAATTTTTGGCAAATTAGTACTATCTGCTTTTACACAACCGGTTTGCATATTAATAAATAAATAGGTAAAAATAAAATGCACTGACGAAAAAACACAATTACTTAATACTCCTTGAAGATAAAGTTGATCTGTTTACACTGAACTGAAAGTTGTTGCTTCAGAGTACAATGAACTTTATGGTTTTTGTCTATATGACCATAGATTAATGATTAGTATTAACTATGTTTTTATATTAATAGGATATAGTATATATTACTAGGATTAGTATTAAAGGCGGCTCGTGTTTAAGGTCCCGTGATATACAGATTAAAGATTACGACTTTTAATTTTAATTTAATATAATAATATAATAAAAAATAATGAGCTTTTGTGTCTCAAAATCAGAATATTTAAGTATATTTCTACATAAATTTTTATTTTTATCAAATTTCTTAATTTATTTTTCACTAGCGAATGTACCTATTTTTTACCACAGAGGTATATCTATATAAAATTACATTTTGTTTCAAGATGTAAGTATGTAAACTAGGAATACAGAAAAAACATAATATATTTTAAATGAAATACGGTAGATTATTAAGTTTACGATGATTTTGTACCTACATTTTTGTATCTACATTTCGATATCAAACTATCGATATATCGTCCAAAAAATATTAGTAATAAAGAAAAAGTAGCCCAGGTGAATGACTTTATCTTCACTACAATATTTAAGGCGCAAATTCCAGTGTTATATAAAATACATTTATAACCTTCTTGTTTAACATTGTTACGTCATGAAATGGCTGACTTATTGGCTGACAGCGTTTTCGCGGGATTAAAAAATGTTTAAAATTTAATTTAATTTTATGGCATGAACGCGTATTTATTTTGCCGAAATATATTTTTTTGTGGCTTTTTATTAAGAAAAACAACATTTTGAAGTGCTTTTTCAAACACAGTAGAATACCTTGACGATTGCTATATAATGTTATCATCTTATCTATCTATCTATACATATAATAAAATCGTAGAATTGCCGTATCTGTACATTAAAGATTTTTGCAAAATAATAACTGGGGGGTGTTAGGGATAAGTAATGGAACATAAAAAAGCTATTTTTGAAATTTTTGTCTGTTTGTCGGTTTGTCTGTTTGTCTGTTTGTCTGTTTATCTGTTTGACTGTTTGTCTGTTTGTCTGTATGTTTGTGCGCGCATCACGCAAAAACTACTGAATGGATTGAAATGAAACTCGGCATACTTTAAGTTCATACTACGGAGTAACATATAGGATACTTTTTATCCCGAAATTCAGCACGGTTCCCTTGGGAGAGGGGATGAAAGTCAAAATGTGTACTTAGCTGTTATTCGTTAACGGGTGGTCCAATTTCATTCATTCTTTTTTTGTTAGAAAGGAAATACTTCAAAGATTACTGGCTAAACTCTGAAAGGCTGGACCGACTTTGATGGGACTTTCACTGGTGGATGTTTACATTTTGATCTACCTAAACATCCGCCAGTGAACTTTTAACAGTTTTTAGCAAGATATGAGCTCAAAAGAGCTTAGGAAAGACAACATGATTCTCACGGGAGTTTTAAAAATCAATATCCACGCGAACGAAGTCGCGGGTTTCCACTTGTTCAAAATAATATACTCGTAGGTACTTAGTAGGTATTTTGTCTTGAAAGAAATTCTTTTATTTTTTGTTTGTAGGCACGCAAGGACGCCAGTTTCTGCGAAGACCTGACAGAGGGCAAGTTTAGCTTGCCGATCATACATGCGATGAATACTGCAAAAGGTGTAGAGATATTGGGTATCCTTTTCAAAATATCGAAGAAAGAGACAAGGAAGAAATTATTAAAACATTAAAAACAAAGAAAATTTATACTTGACTAGCTGACCCCCGCGACTTCGTTCGCGTGTTTTTCTTTGCTATAAACCTCACGGAGCCCGAGACCTTTCCAACGAAT
Source organism: Melanargia galathea (assembly GCA_920104075.1). Lineage (NCBI taxonomy): Eukaryota > Metazoa > Arthropoda > Insecta > Lepidoptera > Nymphalidae > Melanargia > Melanargia galathea. Next base: position 4,578,147 of record OV049855.1, read on the forward strand.
GCAAAACCGTGGAAATCGGTTCGTGCGTTCTGGAGTTATAGCGTCAGGAAGGAAAACCCGACTTATTTTTATATAGTAGATAAATTTAAAATTTAAAAACCCCCGACATTCGCCGTTTTGTGATTGCGGCCATTTTGGATTTGCATAGTGATATTCTAGTGCTATTCTACTACTTAGTTTAGTTCCCCTTTCACTTGATACTCATATTGAGGGGGCTGTGAAAAAATATGTTATCCGCCATTATTATGATGGCAGCCATCTTGGACCGATTTTCATCAAACATAACTAAGAACACTCCCGGCAAATTCACCTTCAAACAAAAATAACAGCATTTTTAAATCGGTTCACCCGTTTGAGCACTACGGGGGAACAGACACACACACACAGACACGTCAAACTTATAACACCCCGTCGTTTTGCGACGGGGGTTAAAAATAAGAAAGTGACAAAACTGACAATTTTTAGAAGGTAAAGCAACAGGCCCTAGGACTCGTAATGTCTTCTTCTTCAATTTTGCCTGAGAAAATGTCCCAGATGTCCCGATAACTTTCCTAACCTATCAAATTGATGCGTGGAACGGTGCTTAAGATACAAGATATAAGCTTGTTATTTTCTGAACAGCACAAAGATATTCTTAAGCAAAGAACTGAAGACGTGAAGCTGAAGAAGTACTGCGTGTCTCTGCTGGAGCGAGCCGGCAGCCTGCAGTACACGAGGGACATGCTCTCGGAACTTGATCGATCTGCCAGAGATGAGGTAGGTAGCAGTATGTTGTCTAACTCTACTCAGAATTGGGAAGGAGTTAAAACGGGACATAAATACGTCCATAACATACATCTAGCTCGTTTTAACTCTGTACCTCTATAGGTGCTGATAGACTTGAGCATTCACTTGTAATGAGCATTCGTGCGAATGTTACATCACAGAAAAATACGAGAACATTTTAGCGAGCATTCTATCGAGCGTTCTGGCGAGCATTCTAGCGAGCAGATTTGACCGTCAAGTCTTACATCTTCATGAAGTTTTTTGAAGCGTTCGCTAGAATTCTCAAGATGTTCGTAGCAATATTTGGCTCTATGCTTAGCTCGACTCGTTGTTCAGTTCGACAAAAATAAAAACGGCGAATGCTCTATGTTCTGTCAAGGTGGGTTTACACCAAACGAACAAAAGAGCTAGAGCTAGAGCATTCTTTCTTGATCTTTTAGTGTAAACGAAAGCTTGTTGACAGCGTTTACACCAAAATAACAACGAGCAAGAATAAGAACACGAACTAGAACACAAGAACACTTTGAATAGACCGCTCCGGGGAGCGAGCACGTCCGAACACGTAAGAACACTCTAAGCTGCTGTTCGCCCGCTCCAGCGCTGTTTAGATCAAGCGAGCGAGCATTCTTAGAATATTCCATAGAATCTATGCGAGCAACGATAGAACAACGAAGGAATGTTCTGTCTCTGTTTACACTAATAGAATTTGATGGAGAGGGGATAGAACGAGCATTCGCTCGTTTGGTGTAAATCGGCCTTCACAAGTGAATGCTCAAGTCTATCAGCACCTTATAGATCTCAGCCTTATATCAGGACTTTGACCTTGTCCCTGAGCAGAGGATGATTTATCGATTTACCTACTAGCTTCTGCCCGCGGCTCCGCCCGCGTGAATTTCAGTTTTTCACAAATCCAGAGGGAATCGTGGATTTCCGGTTCCCGTTCCCTCTCTCTCCCTTTTCCAACCTTTACACCTACTTTCAAGGAAGTTTGCTATAGTAATCTACCTATAGCTGTAGTTATAGATTTCGCTTTTTTCAAAATCCCGTGGGAACTGTGGGTTTTTCCAGGATAAAAAGTAGCGCAAGCCGCACGGCTTACAACTATAGCAAAAAGTGTCGTTACAACTTTTTTTTTTTAAATTTTTTCCGTCTAGCCCCCTTTTGATAAGGAACTTCGTTCCAAAAAAAAAAAGGCTGACGACATTTGTGACGAAGTGTTCAGGACGCTTCTCGTGTACGGCGGCGATAAGCTTGAGGTTGTTCGTCCACATTCTCAGTTCCAAGTGGTCCATCGAGTGAGGCGACTTTAATCATCATTGTCAACCCATTACCGGTTCACTACAGGGTCTCTTCTTAGAATGAGAAGGGCTTAGGCCATAGTACACCACGGGTTTAGGCCGTAGTACACCACGGATTGGTAAACTTCACACGCCTTTGAGAATATTATGGAAAGCTTTCAGACATGCTGTTTTCCTCACTATATTTTCCCTCCTTTCTGAGTAAACCTGAGATTAAATACTTCCTTCAATTATTTATTATTTTCAGGTTGCAAGTCTCGGCGGCAACCCGGATATGGAGGCTGTACTTGATGAACTTTTAACTTGGAGAGACTGAAAAACCTACCTACCTAAGTACTTGAAACTAAGAAAAAAATAAGATACGTGTTAATAGTTTTATTTTTAACCCGCGACGCAAAAACGACGGGGTGTTATAAGTTTGACGTGTCTGTGTGTGTGTGTGCGTGCGTGGCGTGCGTGCGTACTTGCATGCGTGCGTGCGTGCGTGTGTGTGTGTGTGTGATTGAGTGTGTGTGTGTGTTTGAGTGTATGTGAGACTAATATGATATATACATAATATAATATATATAAGAAAAGATAAGATTAAACGCTGATCAGTTAAATATTTGAATTTTTTCCTCGCTGTAGTGAAATGAAAAGTTGTGTGTTTTGCACGGCTGTAAAATTGTTTGAATCCCTCGCCACACTCAGGATTCTTCTTTTATTTGAACTACTCGCTTCGCACATGGTTAAATCTAAGAATTCTTCGCTTGCTCGGTATTCAATACGTTCACTCGCGTCAAATAACTTTGCAGCCTTGCATAACAATTAACTACACCTAATGATTATTTAAAACAGGAAACAAATTAAATATGAGTATTTATGTACATTATACATAGGTACCTATAATTGAATATTGTATGTCGTGTCTCTACATACATTATAATAATATTACATTGAGACGCAGTATCAGTGTTTGCACCAGTTTATAGATGTTCGAGATGTCTTCGGTGTGCGATGCATTAAGAAATCCTACTGTTACAACAAAAAAAAAGCTGTGATAGCCTAGTGGTTAGGACGACCGACTTCTAATCGGAGGTCGTGGGTTCGATCCCGGGCACGCACCTCTAACTTTTCGGAGTTATGTGCATTTTAAGTATTTAAATATCACTTGCTTTAACGGTGAAGGAAAACATCGTGAGGAAACCTGCATGCCTGAGAGTTCTCCATAACGTTCTCAAAGGTGTGTGAAGTCTGCCAATCCGCTTGGCCAGCGTGGTAGACTATGGCCAAAACCCTTCTCACTCTGAGAGGAGACCCGTGCTCTGTAGTGAGCCGGTAATGGGTTGATCATGATGATGATGACTGTTACAACCACAGACAGAAGTTACAGAACGACGATTTTTGTATTATGAAAAGAGCTGGTGCCCGCGCCTTCGACTCCGTGGATTCATACAAATCTCATAAATTTTTAACCCCTATTTAACCGCATTAGGGGTTGTATTTTCAAAAATCCTTTCTTAGCGGATAGGTATCTACGTCATAATAGCTAACGGACACTTCTCCGAAATTGTGGCAAAAAGTGACGAGGTTGAAAAAAAAATTTTTTTTTTAATTTTTGATTATTTAAGGATACCTCCTCAAAGGGGTACCTAAATTGATATCGGTGATGAAGAAGGCCTTTATCGTACCCTGGTTTCCTAGGAGATATAACAAATTCGGTAATTATGATGGTCATGGTAATGATAAATTGCGATATGGTAATTATCTCTGGTATATGGCGATTAGAATATGCCTATGGTAATTTGTTATTAATCATGGTGATGAGAAACTCTAGAAAGCCATAGAAAAGTATCCGAAAAAGGTGTTTGCTTAAAGTCTAGGAAATCGCTGACCAATAAAACTCAGGACCTCGAGCGTTACAACCATTAGTATTCAGCCAAATAACCTTGAAAGCCACTTTACGTAGCATAACAACTGAGGTGTAAATTCCAGAGTAAACCTGTTCCGGATGTTTGTGTGGACGAGTTTCATGTTGAAATCCTCTGAAAAAGACTCTGAGCTGCTGGACGCAATGAGTGTGCAGCTTTGAAGACCTAAACAGATAATTTTAGACCCAAAAAAGCGTGGTGTGAGCATAATTGAGAGTGAACAGGAGCATAGTTTTTTTATATTTAAAAAAGTGGACAGAACACATTCCCGATTAAGAACCATATACCATAATCAGTCTGTCAGTTTGTCACCTTTTGATTTTATTATAATATCGACGCAAGAAAACATACATTTGCTGTAAGTAGCAAAAATGATGTAAGTAGACTAAAAACACTCAAAATCAGAATATCGCTACAGTGAAAAAAAAAAAAATTAAGTCGTAACATTTTCGAAAAATCTACACGTTCAAATTGTTGTAAGACTCCTAAAAAAGGGTGTATAGGTCTTATTTGGTGTCTAAAACATGGAACTGAGCTATTTCCATAGAAATAATAAAATATTTGATTACGATCAACATTCTTTCAATCAAGTGATGAGAGTGATGAAAATATTTTTAACCCCCGACGCAAAAACGACGTGCGTGTGTGTGCGTGCGTGCGTGCGTGCGTGCGTGCGTGCGTGTGTGTGTGTCTGTGTGTCTGTGTGTGTGTGTGTGTGTGTGTGTGTGTGTGTGTGTGTGTCTGAAATTTGAATTGCCCAAACAAAGTAACTGCACACACTAACCCGGAATATAAATGCAAAAACCAAGTAAACAACAAGCACAACACAAAAACAAAGTACTTACTTGGATGTTGATTAAGTACTTTATTTTTGTATCTAAAATGCAATTTTCGTTTTGTGAAACGATCCCAGGTAAGGTGTTCTGAATGTAATTAGGGTAGAGCGGGGCTAGTTGAGCAATTTTTCACTCTATCGGTCATAGCTCCTCAACTATAAGCCCAAATTGCTTGTTATGCATCATCATCATCATCATCATCATCAGCCTATTTCCGTCCACTGCTGGACGTAGGCCTCTCCCAGGGTGCGCCACACCGTCCGGTTCTCTGCCTTTCGCATCCAATCCCGGCCAGCCACCCTTTTAAGGTCGTCGGACCACCGAGCCGGGGGTCTCCCTACGCTGCGCTTGCCGATTCGCGGTCTCCACTCGAGGACACGTCTGCTCCAGCGGCCATCGGTCCTCCGACAGATGTGACCTGCCCATCGCCACTTCAACGAGCTGATCCTGCGAGCTATGTCGGTTACTTTAGTTCTTTTCCGAATAATCTCATTTCTGATTTTATCCTTCAAAGAGACTCCAAGCATAGCTCGCTCCATAGCCCGTTGAGCGACTTTGAATCTGTGGACAAGCCCCACCGTCAGTGTCCACGTCTCGGCTCCATATGTCATCACAGGTAGGATGCACTGGTCAAAGACTTTTGTCTTCAGGCATTGCGGCAGAGATGACGAAAAGACTTGACGTAACTTCCCAAATGCTGCCCAACCCAGACGAATCCTCCTGTCGGCTTCCTTCTCAAAGTTGTCTCGACCTAGTTGGAGAGTTTGCCCAAGATAGGCATACTCTTCAACGACTTCGAGTGTAGTACCACCGACGGTTATTGGTTCCGGCATGACACGTGAGTTAAGCATGACCTTAGTCTTCTCAAGATTCATGCCGAGACCAACACAACGGGAGGCCCCATCAAGGTCCCGCAGCATTCGGGCTAATTCAGCCGGAGACTCCGCGAATAAGACGATGTCGTCAGCAAATCGAAGATGTGAGATGTACTCGCCGTTTATATTGATTCCCCGTCCTTCCCAGTTCAATGTTTTAAAAACGTCCTCCAGTGCGTTGGAGAACAATTTCGGTGAAATAACGTCACCCTGTCTCACACCTCGGCGCAACTGGATTGGTTTAGTTTGGGAATTTTGAATTTGGACGGTCATCGTAGCGGCGCTATACAGACATCTCAACACCTCGATATATCGCCAGTCAACACGGCATCGTTGCAGAGAATCCAGAACAGCCCAGAGTTCGATTGAGTCGAAGGCTTTTTCATAGTCCACGAATCCCATACACAGCGGCTGATTATATTCTTCTGTCTTTTGGATAATCTGCCGAACAGTAAGGATGTGGTCCATGGTACTATAGCCTTGTCGAAATCCAGCCTGCTCCGGAGGCTGAAACTCGTCAAGTCTTTTGGCAAGACGATTTGTGACCACTCTTGAGTACAACTTATAAACGTTATGCATATTGATGGGTAAATAATTTATCCCTTTCCAAAAGTGACCCTAAAAATTTATTTCTAACATTTCGAGTTTAAGAGCTAAAGCTGTTTAAGTGAAGAAAGTCAGAGGTGCTCAACGTACCCCATAGGTGAGGTAAGTTGAGCAGTTAGAAATCATAGGCAAACCATGGCTTAAATGTTTACTAGACATGAAATAAAATTTCTATTTGACAGTCAACTTTTTATTTATACTCTTTTACTGACATGACAGTGAAATTAAAGTTCTTTTATTTTAATAATTAAACGTAAAAAAAAGAATCGACAAAAACTCAACACATATTTTTCCTTCATTAACAGCATTTGCGCATCATTTAACTGTTGAGTGGTGTAAGAACCTCTAAAAGTTTTTCTTTTATAAATTCGCATCCTAAAATAAAATAAAATAAATATATTAAGTACTTTTCTTCTAAATCATAAAGTCAAATTCAAAGTAATTAACTATTGCTCAACTAACCCCAACCCAAAAATTTGAAACAAAAGTGAAGTTGTCAAAAAACTACTAAATTATATTCCAATAACTTTAAAGATACCAAAAGTATACTAAATTTATGAAAATTCAACACTTACCTGATTGAAAACGGATAATATTTGACTCGTACAGAAGAAATATTCCCATATACTATTTTTTTACTTTTTGGTCGCAAAATAATCAAAGTGTGCATGTACTTCACTCGAATGACAGGTCGTCACGAGCGGTCGCGCGATGACTTCCCCTCTCGCGACTGCTCCTTTCCATAATTTGATGTTTTAGTGTGCGGTGTTTAGTTTCTGAGATATTTCGACTGCCCAACTTGCCCCTATGCTCAACTAGCCCCGCTCTACCTACTTTGTTTATCACTAGGGCAGCCGAGTTAACCTAGTGTTGCTTACTACAAAATTTAATTTTCCTATTTTCCATGAGATTCTGGTCTACCTATACAAGTCATAATTATGAGATAAACAAGTTTTCCAGAAACATTGAGTGACGTTTCCATGAAGACCGCTCTTCGCCTACGTTCCTTTTTTGAAACCAAATTTTATTTCAAAAACATTTTAAACAAGGTTTTAATGTTCAGTATAATACCTGTTTACATAATATTTTGAAGCATTCGAAAAATTTTAATAAAAGTTTCACTTCTGCCGTTCGTGAATTGCATAGGACAGAGTAGGTAAAGGATGTATTAAGTTAAGACATAATCTATCTCCATTTAAAATTTCAGCCAAATCGGTTCATAGAGTAACATAGAGTGGTGGCGGCCATCTTGAATATGCATAGTGCTATTCTATTAGTCAAGCCCTTTCATTTGATACCCATATTCAAATCGGTCCATCCGTTTGAGTGCTACAGGGGAACAGACAGACAGACACACACACACACACACACAGACACAGACACGTTAAACTTATAACACCCCGTCGTTTTTGCGTCGGGGGTTAAAAATACTTAAACTTAAATAATTAATTTCTCCGTCATTTTTAATGATGGATTTCGAAAAAACAAAAAAATCACTGAGTTAGCTATTAGTTTTGATCTATATTTTAATTCCATTTTGGTACCTATACTCTGATTTTTAATTCCGTGGAATTCTGACAGCTGTCATTGTCATTTACAGATGAGTTATTTGTATGGAAAACAGGGTTAACATTAACAAAGTACGATTTCACCCCAAACTAAGCCATAAGCCGCGTAATAATATTAGTAGTTTCGCCCAAAAATAGAAATCGCTAAGAGTGGAAATTAGTAAGTGCACACTAACAACAATAGAAAACAAAAGAAGCACATTGAAAAAATGTATTCAAAAATGGAAGTCGAATGACATTATCACCATGAAGTGTTTGTCAGGCATTTATCATACGGCACGGCACATGCGGCAGTTGACTTTATTTACATAAGTTTTGAATTTTTTATCTTTCTGTGGGAATTGTTTTATCTCTGGTAACATTACGAAACGTCAGAATTCCACGGAATTAAAAATCAGAGTATAAATATGATATTTTCAACATCAGGACTTCAAGCTAGATAACTTCCTCGTTATATATAGGTTGAATTGTTCCGTTTGCGCATCGGGTGACGTCACAGTGATTTCTCCTTTGTAGCAGATAGGTTTAATATATATAAGTCGTGTGAGCAGTATAGTTTGTACAAGCACTTTGTGTTCTTGCCTCAGGCGCTCAAATAATTTTCTGTTGTATATATAAAGTGATTATATTTTTATGTGGAAAAAATGGACCACGGAACGAATTGCGAAAATAGAGAATTATATTTAGAAAAAGTAAGTGCTTATTATACCTACGAGTATAGTCTGATTTTTAATTGCGTGGAATTCTGACGTTTCTTAATGTTATCAGAGATAAAACAGTTCCCACAAAAAAGGATAATAAATTAAAAACTTACTTATATAAATAAAAATCAATTGCCGCATGCAAATAATAGGACAAATGCCTGACAAATACTTAAGGTATTTTAGTTTGGGGTAAAATTGAACTTGAGGTGGTAACCTTGTTTTTCATACAAGTAACTCATTCTATTTTTAAAATGACAACTGTCAGAATTTCACGGAATTAAAAATTAGAATATACCTAGTACCGCTGATCTACATGAACACTGAACAGTGTGATTTTTCAGGAGAGCAATTTTAAAGTTTCTTTTCGTAGGTATACTTAATTCCGCTATGATTCTTTGGTGTACGTAAACTTGTTATTTTCAAACAGTTTCCTACTTTTGAAAAAGCTTGAAATAATTTATCTGCGAGGCGTAAGCTTAGCATTGTGTTTGTAGGAATTATTCAGGGCCGGACTAACGGAGGGATCGGAAGAAACGTTCGTTCTGGATTTATTATTTTTACTACAAAGATGCATTTTTCTATACCAACAGCTAGAGACTGTCAATCCATCAAAGGTGGATACGATGCTCACACGATAGCTGTCATTTTTAGACAATTGACTTCACTGTATCGTTTCCAGGAGTTGCTGGCTCCGTACACTCACCTGCTGCAGGTGCGCGGCAAGCAGCTGCGTGTGAAGATCGCTCTCGCGTTCAACCACTGGCTGCGCGTGCCGCAGAACCGGCTGCGGCACATCGTCGACACCGTCGCCATGTTGCACCAGGGGAGTCTGCTGTAAGTCACCTCGCTTAAGCGAGTTTCAGGCGGAAGTTTCACTTTTATTATGTACTAGAGTCTGGCTAACGAAAGATGAGCTTGAAATCGCCCGGCAAATTTAAAAAAAATTCGGAGGGCATCCCCAAGATTATAGTGAAAAAATTTGAATAACTCAATTTGATACTTGCAAATAATTTTTTTTATTACTTAAATTACAGCATAGTAATGTTTTCACACATTTCTATTTTTACAAACATCTACGTTTTTCAGACCTCATCAGGGGGTTGGATTACCTGACATGCACCTCTGACTTTAAGGAGTAATTGCGTTTTATGATTTACTAAATATTACTTGCTTAGAGGTGAAAGAAAACATCATAAGGAAACCTACATGCCTTGGATAGTGTTGTGGGGTACATCCAAATACCTCTCATTCTGAGAGGAGACCCGTGCTCAATAAAAGGGGTTGAGACTTGAGATGAATAATGCAAACTATCACATTAGAATTAGTATAAGGAAAAAAATAAAAATACAATAATAATTATGTTTTATTCGCTATAGTAAAGCAATTTCTTCCATGTATTGGTTTTGGGTACTTATTCTATTTTCTGCTCCAAATCCGAAAGTGTATCGATTGTTTTCAGTAGGTATTTCATCTGTCCTTGATACATCTTCCAGTTTTACTGTCAAAGAAAATACATATTGTTGTATTAAAATCACAAATCTTAATCAATGATGTAATAAATCGTACTTATATATCGTAATAATATCGTATCGTTTAAAATCACACTAATATTATAGAGGCGAAAGTTTGTGTGTGTATGTGTGTGTCTGTGTATTTGTTACTCTTTAACACCGTAACTACTGAACTTATTACAATAGTTGCATGCATCTGTATGCGTTTGCACTTTTCCTGGAAAAACCACAGTTCCCACGGGATTTTGAAAAATCGAAATCTATTGCTATAGCTACGGCTAGGTTTTAAGGTTGGAAATGGGAATGAGAACGGGAACCAAAAATCCACGATTCCCTCGGAATTTGAGAAAAACCAAAATTTACGCGGGCGAAGCCGCGGGCAGAAGCTAGTTGTAAATTGTAATATATCATGAGAATGAGATATTATGGTTTTAGAAAACATCATTAATAACTTTTACGAATGTAAACCAAGTATCAAAATCAACTGTCATACTTACAAAGAAATCGCTTATCACACGTAAACAATCTTGTTTTTGTATGAATACGTCCTCTTTCTCCCGTTGTTTTTCTTTCAATTTAGATATCATGCAAAACAACAACTTCCGCATTCCACTTTTAATCGTTTTTTTCATTTTTAGACTCGATCACAAAAAATACTCACTAAACAAACTCATAAAAAATCATCAACAACCGCCATCTTCTTTTTCCCGATCGACGTTTTAGGGTTGCCATCTAAAAAGTTTGGAAAAAAGCCCAGGCTCATCTTTCATTAGCCAGACTCTAGCTGATGCTAGCGCCTTTGTCCGCTAGGATTCTCTTATAAATCTCCTGCAACCCTTCATTCCCTATTTACCCACTTGAGGATAGAATTTCCAAAAATCCTTAAACACATCATTTCTTTATTTTTAACCGAAAGCCTAAATACTTGTTTTCATGAATATCACTTGAAAAATTACGGACTTTCATATAAATTTCCATCGTGTATTTAACCCCCTCTGCAGGGCTAGCATGGGCAGTGTGTATATATATCTACGATGGATATAACGGGAGAAGATTGTCCCCGCAAAAATCGCACACGGTGTGTTTATTTTTACGCACACGGTGTGTCACACCGTGTGTGTTAAGTATAATTAAGTATTCAGTTAGTTAGGTTTCCTAAGATTTAAATATATACCTACCTAGGTATCTATTATTACACTGGAATTCTTAAATAATAGGTAGGTAGGTACTTAACGATCTTGAATTGAAGCCGACTTGAATTTGCATTTAATAGGTTAATGCGCACAGGCAACTATATTATATATATTATGGGTATTAACAGTTTAATTTATAATACACTATTTTTTTTTTAGTTTTTAAAATTCCCTTGGAAACTCTTTGATTTCCGGGATCAAAAATATCCTATATCTATTCATCTATAAGGTGCAAATTATCGATGACCAAAATAACGAAAACACACACATTCTTATAAACCTGAATTAACCTGATAGATATCTGTATCTTTAAAAACATAGGACTTCCATGTAACTTTCTAATCCCCATTTCATCGCCTTAGAAGGAACCTAACTTCCAAATTTCAAGTTTGTAGGCTTTAAAGTTCCTGAGACCTCGTGATTAATGAGTGACTGGTATTTCGCTAAGAAGATAGATATACCTACCTACTCGACACTCGAGCCAGCTGAGTGTTCTGCCAATGCCAGACCCTTTCTGCACTGCAATTAATATGTATAATGTTTTCCTGTTTTCAAGGATCGACGATATTCAAGATAACTCCAATATACGTCGCGGTCTGCCGGCGGCGCACTGCGTGTACGGGCTGCCTCTCACCATCAACACATCTCTGCACGTCATTTTCCTGGTGTTGCAACGAGTTTTGCAGTTAGGTCCTAAGGTAATGTTTATAAGGTAGGTAATTTTTTTTATTTGTAGCAATTCATGGAACCCTTATTATATTTTATTTTTTTACCTATATCGTCGTCGAGTCCGTATCTGTTTACACTGTGTGCGTCACAGACATTTCATTCAAAAACTACGTTTGGCCTAATCCTGCCTTGGTATTCTTTAAGACCTGCGATGTTAGGGACATTATCAAGCGTATGACTCGGGGAAAATCACCGGGACACGATGGGTTGAGTATCGAACACCTCCAGCATGCTGGAGTCCATTTGCCTAGAATTTTGTGTATGCTATTTAATTTATGTTTAACACACTCGTATTTGCCTGGGGATTTGATGAGGAATGTGGTCGTGCCAGTGGCGAAAGATAGTACGGGGGACATGTCTGATGTCAAAAACTATAGGCCAATTTCATTAGCGACTATAACAGCTAAGGTCCTGGACGGTCTGCTGGATAGACATCTGGATCAATACTTAGACTTACATAATGCTCAATTCGGCTTTAGGACCGGACTTTCCACTGAGAGCGCAGTGTTGACCCTAAAGGAGACTGTCAAGTACTATACAAGTAGAAAAACACCAGTGTATGCCTGTTTCTTGGACCTCTCAAAAGCATTTGACCTGGTTTCATACCCAATACTCTGGGAAAAACTTAAAGGCACTGGTATGCCACATGAACTCATCAATATATTTAGGCACTGGTATGGCAACCAACAGAACCAGGTAAGATGGGCAGGGGTGTACTCCGACACCTACAGGCTGGAGTGTGGAGTGAGACAAGGTGGGCGCAGCTCTCCAAAGCTTCTCAGCCTGTACGTAAACGAGTTGATCGTGGCGCTCAGCAGCATGCATGCAGGATGTTCTATCGATAATCAAATGATTAATAACATCAGTTATGCGGATGATATGGTGCTGCTGAGCCCCTCGGTGTGCGCGCTGAGAGATCTGCTGCTTGTCTGCGAAACCTATGCTGAAAAGCATGGACTTAAGTATAATACTAAGAAAAGCATGCTTATGGTCTTTGCGGCGGGCAGCATATCTCCCAGCTATGTGCCTCCTGTCAGACTGTATGGCACAGAGTTAATCAGGGTATATAAGTTTACTTACCTGGGTCATATTGTAACAGCGGACTTGAGAGATGATTGTGACATAGATAGGGAGCGGAGGGCGTTGGCGGTCAGAGGGAATATGCTGGCACGCAGATTTGCTCGTTGCACAAAAGAAGTAAAGATAACTTTATTTAAGTCCTTTTGTCAGTCCTTGTATACGAGCGCTCTGTGGGTTAGCTATACCCAAAGATCCCTTAATGCTCTCCGTGTACAATATAATAACATCTTCAGAGTAGTGTTGGGATTGCCTCCATACTGTAGTGCGTCCGGTATGTTTGCGGAGAGTCGAGTGGACGGCTTCTTTGCAATCATACGGAAGAAAATCGCCTCCCTTAAAAGTAGAGTTGAAAGCAGTTCCAACATTATTCTGAAGGTGCTAGCTGACAGGCAGGATAGTGCTATTAAGAAACACTGGATGTCAGCTATAGTAAATAGTTATATTAATTACATAAATTAAATAAACTAACATAGTTAATAAGTATACAATTGTAACTAACACCTGGACCTATGTTGTCTTTTAATAAATAAATACAATACAATTATACACTTATATTTAAAAATTTTAACTTCTCATATACATAATAAATATAACGTACTTACCTATCTGCTCAAATTTTGAAAAAAAAAACTGCCATTCAATCGGTTTCCGTCTCATTTGGTGTATATAAAGTGTAACGCTGGGCGTTCACGGTCAGTGATATACAGTCAAAAGATCTTCAAGTCAAACTTTGGCGCGATGACTACGCACCGATTTTCCATGCCCGTTTTAATTCACAGCTCAAAGCCCATTTGATGAATGATGGCATCGCGCCGCCCAACCTGTGAATGTGCGAACTCACATCAATTTTTGTTCATTCCGCTCATTGGAAATTAAGTATAAGGTGGGCCTAAATTATTTACTGGCATCTTCCCGATCGATTAAAGTCAAATGATTTTAGTCGACCCGGCCCAATCGACTAGAGTCAAATGCCTTTAGTCGATCGAATGAACGCCGAATAGTTTGACCGTGAATGCTCAGCTTTAAAAGAAATTAGCACTTTGTTTCAGGCAGCGGAAATATTTGCTGATGAATTCCTAGAGGTGATTCGCGGCCAGGGCATTGACATTTACTGGAGGGACAACTACATCTGTCCCACTGAAGAGGAGTATCGAAATATGGTTAAACAGAGTAAGTAAGTGTAGACTAATGTCTAATTTCAGAGCCATAGAACTATAAGTTCGATGTTCAGAGCTTAAATTACATAGGTAGGTAGGTACGTTAAACTAGTTTAAACAAGTACCTATTTGTATTTTGTTCCAGAAACCGGTCACATGTTCCTGCTGGCCGTGCGCCTGTGCCAGCAGTTCAGCTCGTGCACACGCGACCTCAGCACTCTGGCGCTGCACCTGGGCCTGTACTTCCAGATCAGGGACGACTACTGCAATCTGAGGCAACAGGAGGTAAGTTTGTCGCAGAAACCGGTCACATGTTCCTGCTGGCCGTGCGCCTGTGCCAGCAGTTCAGCTCGTGCACACGCGACCTCAGCACTCTGGCGCTGCACCTGGGCCTGTACTTCCAGATCAGGGACGACTACTGCAATCTGAGGCAACAGGAGGTAAGTTTGTCGCAGAAACCGGTCACATGTTCCTGCTGGCCGTGCGCCTGTGCCAGCAGTTCAGCTCGTGCACACGCGACCTCAGCACTCTGGCGCTGCACCTGGGCCTGTACTTCCAGATCAGGGACGACTACTGCAATCTGAGGCAACAGGAGGTAAGTTTGTCGCAGAAACCGGTCACATGTTCCTGCTGGCCGTGCGCCTGTGCCAGCAGTTCAGCTCGTGCACACGCGACCTCAGCACTCTGGCGCTGCACCTGGGCCTGTACTTCCAGATCAGGGACGACTACTGCAATCTGAGGCAACAGGAGGTAAGTTTGTCGCAGAAACCGGTCACATGTTCCTGCTGGCCGTGCGCCTGTGCCAGCAGGTCAGCTCGTGCACACGCGACCTCAGCACTCTGGCGCTGCACCTGGGCCTGTACTTCCAGATCAGGGACGACTACTGCAATCTGAGGCAACAGGAGGTAAGTTTGTCGCAGAAACCGGTCACATGTTCCTGCTGGCCGTGCGCCTGTGCCAGCAGTTCAGCTCGTGCACACGCGACCTCAGCACTCTGGCGCTGCACCTGGGCCTGTACTTCCAGATCAGGGACGACTACTGCAATCTGAGGCAACAGGAGGTAAGTTTGTCGCAGAAACCGGTCACATGTTCCTGCTGGCCGTGCGCCTGTGCCAGCAGTTCAGCTCGTGCACACGCGACCTCAGCACTCTGGCGCTGCACCTGGGCCTGTACTTCCAGATCAGGGACGACTACTGCAATCTGAGGCAACAGGAGGTAAGTTTGTCGCAGAAACCGGTCACATGTTCCTGCTGGCCGTGCGCCTGTGCCAGCAGTTCAGCTCGTGCACACGCGACCTCAGCACTCTAGCGCTGCACCTGGGCCTGTACTTCCAGATCAGGGACGACTACTGCAATCTGAGGCAACAGGAGGTAAGTTTGTCGCAGAAACCGGTCACATGTTCCTGCTGGCCGTGCGCCTGTGCCAGCAGTTCAGCTCGTGCACACGCGACCTCAGCACTCTGGCGCTGCACCTGGGCCTGTACTTCCAGATCAGGGACGACTACTGCAATCTGAGGCAACAGGAGGTAAGTTTGTCGCAGAAACCGGTCACAAGTTCCTGCTGGCCGTGCGCCTGTGCCAGCAGTTCAGCTCGTGCACACGCGACCTCAGCACTCTGGCGCTGCACCTGGGCCTGTACTTCCAGATCAGGGACGACTACTGCAATCTGAGGCAACAGGAGGTAAGTTTGTCGCAGAAACCGGTCACATGTTCCTGCTGGCCGTGCGCCTGTGCCAGCAGTTCAGCTCGTGCACACGCGACCTCAGCACTCTGGCGCTGCACCTGGGCCTGTACTTCCAGATCAGGGACGACTACTGCAATCTGAGGCAACAGGAGGTAAGTTTGTCGCAGAAACCGGTCACATGTTCCTGCTGCCCGTGCGCCTGTGCCAGCAGTTCAGCTCGTGCACACGCGACCTCAGCACTCTGGCGCTGCACCTGGGCCTGTACTTCCAGATCAGGGACGACTACTGCAATCTGAGGCAACAGGAGGTAAGTTTGTCGCAGAAACCGGTCACATGTTCCTGCTGGCCGTGCGCCTGTGCCAGCAGTTCAGCTCGTGCACACGCGACCTCAGCGCTCTGGCGCTCCCTGATCTGGAAGTACAGGCCCAGGTGCACTGGGCCTGTACTTCCAGATCAGGGACGACAACTGCAATCTTAGGCAACAGGAGGTACTTACCCAACCATATCGACTTACTACTATTATAAACTTGCTTACGACTTAATCCAGGTGGATGTCAATTGTATTTAAATCCCGTAAAAAACAACCTGTATCCATGTACGGCATTCAGCCAGGGATAGCGTGTGCTATTTTGTCAAGATCGGTTCGACGATAACGCCGCGTCGTGAAAATGTATTAATCTATTTATTGTCTATTACTCTATTGTACTTATGTATTGTCTATTTATTCTATCTCAAAAAAAAATAAGTATGAATTTTTTCTTGCAGGCACTTGAAGAGTGGCCGGGCTTAGATGATGAAAAGGTAATTGTTGTACAAAGCTAAGTAGTTTAAATTATTTTTAAAGGGTTATTTTTAAAACGTTATAGGTAGGTACTACTTACTCATAATTTTTTTGCCAGGCCCGTAAGGACACCTGTTTCTGCGAAGATATCACGGAGGGCAAATTCAGTTTGCCGATCATTCATGCGATGAAGTCACCGGAAGGAGGACAAATATTAAGTATCCTTTTAAAACTAAGTTTGACCGCCAAAATTGTTAGGTACCTTACCTACCTTTTGGGGTTTTCTGTTAAGAAACTCTCAGTGCCAGTACGTATACGTAGTTAGTATTCTAAGGTGCCAGCCTGGAAATGGCAGTTGGTGGTGTCTCACCCACCTGCCTCGGAGAACACGTTAAGCTGGCTGTCCCGGTTTTTATCATTATTATCATAATATTGTGACAATAATCGTTAATGCCTGCCAACTCGCAGCAGCTCGGCGAGGCTGGTCTAAGCTCTAAATACCTCGCACTCATAAAAGAGGTAGTTAACTTGTGCTTAGCAGTGGGATGTCAAAAAGTTATAGTATAATTATCAGTCACTTAGGTGACAAATGTAGGACGACTCCGAGTGGGACGGTTGGTGTTTCCAACTTTCATATTATGGGGTTATGCAAGCGGTGGATCGGTGGATCAACAAAGTGGATGGAGTGGAACAACAGGTGGAAGGGATAAACGAAAACACGTCCAGTACTTTCCAAAGTACGATAAGTAATCAAGACCAAAACAAACAAAGTAGGTACATAAGGTGTTACGTTTTCCATACTAACTTCATGTTACCATTCAAGAGCGAATGGATTATAAATATTTACACTGAAATTACATCGCACAGCATTAATATAATTTTTAATTTGCGCGAAATCTAGGCGCACGAAGTGCGCCAGGCCAAGTTCCTCCGGCCTTGTCGCATGAGTGTGTTATTTTCCATTTCGAGCTGTTTTGACCCCCCTCTTAACTCTGGTTCGCGGGATAGTAATCCTACGAAATTTGAAATATAAGTTAAACTCATGGATGTGATAATAAATTGAAAGTTTCAAATTTTCAAGTTGAACCGTTTCTGAGATACAGAGGTTTGAAAATCACATAAAACAAGACCTACTCACTGACTGATCAAAATTATGACGCACTTCCCGTGTATGTGGAATGTTGAAATTTGGTAAGAAGATGAGTCTTAGTGTGTATATGAAGGAAAAAATCGAAAAATGTCCAAAAGTTGCATCAGACACTGACCAATTCAAAGATATATAAAAATCTGTCTGTTCCCACATCACACAAAAAATACTGAACAAATTTTCATTTTGTTTTAATAAATGTATTTTACTTTATTCGAAGCTATATATAGTTCTTGTTTCATCGAAATCGGTGCACTATTTAGGGAGATGTGACTTTTTAAGTTTTCTAGCAAGGGGTCAATCTTACTGGTCTTGAGTTCTAATAAAAAGTAAAGTGTAGGTAAATAATAAAACGCCAAGAGGTATATTTTTTTATCGAATAAAATGACTATGACTATGACTATGACTATGAAGTCGCGGGCGCGACTTCGTCGGCGTGGACTACACAAATTTTAAACCCCTATATTACCCCCTAAGGGGTTGAATTTTCAAAAATCCTTTCTTTGCGGATGTCGTACGCCACATTAATAGCTATCTGTGTGCCTAAGCCTGTTCCTTCCAGTAGTTTGAGATTCGTCTTTGCCAATAAAACCAGAAGCGCGATTTTCTTAATAATTTTGATAAGCAACCTTGACCCAAGTCAGGAAATGGATGGGTGGCCGACTTTGGAGGTTTGGAGGAGACTTTGGTGTCCTGTTGATTCCGGCTACTAGGTATCACTAATATCTAATACTATTCATTAAACTTAATGAGAGTCAAATACTCAAAATCTTCTCTTAGTTAAGCCGTATGGTTCTAAGTTCTGAAACTGACCACTGAGTGGAAATACTCTGGAGTGGAGTTTCTGTTATCTGTGATTTTGACAGACAGACGAACAAAATAAAAATTCACCCAATTAGAACAGAGAAAGCGACTTTGTTTTATACTATGTATTGAAGATTAAACCACATCTAATCAGACCGTAAAATGTGATAGGGTTCTATTCCTAATTATACTGAAGCGTAAGAGAGAAAAAAGACTTCATTATACTTATTGCATTAACTTTGAAATACTTAGAAAAAAGGAGTGAGATCCAAACAAAAACATTTCATGTGAATAATAAGGCCAACTTCCTATCAAAAAGTTTCGGCCATTAAAAGTACTGATATCAAAAATTATGACCAAGTCCTTTGCTAGGCTCGATAAATGAAACCATACAGTTGTAGAAGGTATATCTTCTTCGATCACCCTCAAGCTGTCATACCATTCCTAATGGTCCTGTTAAAATATTTTTAAATAATTTATGTCTTACTAATAACACAATAATATGAAGCTCATTTGGGACTGAGAATAGTTTTATTGTTTTCAACTTGGCAACATTTTTTAAATTAAACAAATTCAAAGGAGTGCAAAAATGTTGTCAAGCTGAAAACAATAAAACTATTCTCAGTCCCAAATGAGTTTCATATTATAGTGTTATTACTAAGACATAAATTATTTAAAAATATTTTAACAGAATCATTAGGAATGGTATGACAGCTTGAGGGTGATCGAAGAAGATATACCTTCTAAAACTGTATGGTTTCATTTATCGAGCCTAGCAAAGGACTTGGTCATAATTTTTGATATCAGTACTTTTAATGGCCGAAACTTTTTGATAGGAAGTTGGCCTTATTATTCACATGAAATGTTTTTGTTTGGTTATATTTACATAAAGAAAACATTACATAGACAGCTTAATTATTATAATAGCCATCTATTAACGCTGTTTTGCCTAGCTGACCGAGATGGCTTTACTTCACCTTTAGCTGTTTATGTAATGTTTTCTTTATATAAATAAAATTTTCGAAAAAAAATATAAGTTAAATTAAGGCTGTGCGATGTAATTTCAGTGTAAATATATTATAATCCATTCGTTCTTAAATGGTAATAATAAATTAGTATGGAAAACGTACCACCTTAATAATATGCAGTTTAGTATAAGCTTGCGTTACACGGAGAATATCGTGTAAAGTTATGTAAGTAGTAGCAACACTGCACTGGTGTAACGGTTCTATATTATATTCATATATTCTTAATAGTTTATTTCCTGAATTTCACAAAGATATTCTACGCCAAAGAACTCAAGACGTGGAGCTGAAGAAGTACTGCGTGTCTCTACTGGAGCAAGCCGGCAGCCTGCAGTACACGAGGGACGTGCTCTCGGAACTCGATCGATCTGCCAGAGATGAGGTATGTGCTCGTGATATAGCAGCTATCATCATCGTTAGCCTTTCGTATACATCATCATCCGCACTTAGACACTTGCGTCTGTTGGGTGTGATATACCACAGCTGCCATAGTCACCAAGCTCACTCCAGAAGCCACCCGTGATAGCAAGAATTTTCTTAAGCAGCTGGGAAACTCTGAGGGGTCATACATGGCCTGCTACGCCCGTGCATTCCATCTGCACGTGCATTGGTGCATCTACCTCCATGCAGGCTCTGCACAGAGGACTGTGGGTCGTCTAGGAAAGCTGCCTTAATTTAGGCCTTGCTACATACAACCGAATGTCAACTCTACTCCCATTGCTACAGGTTCCAGAACGCCGCGTCGTTGGCGTTTTGTAGTTAGGGTTTTGTAGTTTGCGGTGTTACACCCCCATGCGTGCCCATGCCTCAGAGAGCACGTAGAGCTGTCGGTGCTGCGCGTGATCTCCGGTCGTGTCACATTGGGATGCCATAGGACTGTGAGAGTGAAGAAATGGAGGTTGCATCTCTGTTTGCGCGTACATTATACCTACACTACACTATCTCTTGTAGTTAATCTTTCATAATATGTCTCTCATCTTGATAAACTTCCAACCATAACTGCATATACAAAACCCTCGGCTTGCCCAAAAAGGTCACCGATCTGTAGCCAAGATAATATAGAGGCAATCAGATCTACATCAGGTAAGACCTTGAATCTTCCATGCAACTTTTTACTCCTCTACACACTTAGAGGACATACAAACAAACATTGATTTTTTTTTTCAGGTGTCTCGTCTTGGTGGTAACCCCGACATGGAGGCCGTACTCGATGAGCTAATGTCTTGGAAAGATTGAGACAATTATTACTATCAGTCCTGCGACAAACAGAACGCGCGACGGAAACTGCCGGTCAGGATGCATCAAGTCGCGCGCGTACGCGTGTTCGAGTCGTAATGCGTGCCAACGGCGCGCGACTGCAGACGCGGCTCCAACGCGCGCAGTGTTAAAGCGCTCATTCATATATTATAGTTCTTTGTTTACCACATGGGATGTAAATTAATAAATACTTAAATATTTAACTAACTAGCTGACCCCCGCGACTTCGTCCGCATGGATATAAGTACGTTTTATATAGGATCGGATTGGATCCCATAATCCTTTTTTTTACCAAAACTAAATGTAGCCTAAGTTACTAAATATAACATCACTTATCTGCCATTGAAAGTTCCGGCAAAATCGATCCAGCCGTTTCGGAAATTAGCTGGAACAAATAGACAGATCGACAAACATAAATTTAATCGCACACCAGTTTAAAATAAGCAGTACGTTCAAAGATCCGGGTCCCAAGTTATTTGAACCCAATAAACGTCTGTCATTTCTGAACTAAAAAACCTATGACCTTGAAATATTTACGGGACAATACTTAAAGTACTACCTTTCTAACAAAAAAAGAATGAGTTAAATCGAACTACGCATTAATGAATTACAGCTAAATATACGTTTTAACTTTCTTCCCCTCTCCCAAGGGAACCGTGCTGAATTTCGGGATAAAAAGTATCCTATGTCCTACCTCAGAGTATAAACTCATATCGTACCAAGTTTCATTCGAATCCATTCAGTAGTTTCGGCGTGATGCGCGGCCAAGATACAGACAGACAGACAGACAGACAGACAAAAATGAAAAAAATTGCAGTTTTGGCTTCAGTATCGATTATAGAGTGCCCCCCAATAAAAATTTTCAAAATATCTTCAATGTACAGAATTGGATCTGTTACAGTTTTATTATATTATAGATAGATAGATTTATTTAACTAATTTAAGGTCTAGTTTTCAGTTTAACTAATCTAACTAATTTAAGTAGATAGAACGATACCTATTGTACCTATTAGATAAATGAATGACACAAATTATAAACTAGGCATGGTTATTTTATTTGCATTATTATTTAACTAACTTCTATCTTATAACTTCGTCCGAGTGGATAAATCCACTACGACCAAGGTCGTAAGTCCCGTGCAAACTCCCTTTTTCCTTTTTTTGACCCTTTTTTTACCGACTCCAAAAAAAGGAGGTTCTGTATTCGACCCGTATGTATGTATGTATGTATGTATGTAAGTATGTACCTAAATATGTATGTACGTAAGTATGTTCGCGATTATCTCCGCAACTAATGAACCGATTTTGATGATTGTTTCACTATCGTTATCTACGTACTTTCAGGAAGGTTTTAGTATATAACACATCGAATTATCATTCTTACGTACGAAGTTATAAGCATAAATGTACACATATAATATGTTTTCTGAGATTGCCAGACCTATTGCTGAAGTCTGATATATAGCTATTCTGTCCAAAGACTGTAGTTTAATCGTCAATTTAAATTAATAAAAAAATATTTTAAACTTTTTAGTTCGAATCGTTTGAAGTCGGTTCATTTTTCTTTGAAAAAAAAATATTTGGATAGCAAACCAATATCTACCGAAGACTTACCTATTTATGTACCTAATCTATATATCTATGTATATATATTTTAATCTTATATATCTATACACACTGGCATGCATTACGGCCCGAACTTGCCCTAAGGGACCTTTCAGATAGACCGGCGCGGAGAGCAGAGCAAATTTTAATCGCATTTATAATAGAATCTTAAGACATTGACATAAGCTTTATTTTTACATTTTATCTCTTTTATAAGAGGATGCTCGAGGATGCTCCCAATACGCTCTGTGTGAAATATTAAGAGCAGCCGCTCGGCTGCTCGTCGAGCCGGTCGGCTGCTCTATGCTCGTGCTCTTTCGCGCTCGAGCATCCGACCGGCTCCGTTCGCGTGCTCTTTCATGCTCGCACAGCCGACCGTAGGCTGAATTGCTCTGCCAGCCGGCCCAAGAGCGTACGCTCGGCTTCGAACGCATCCGCGTGTCCGTTCACACAGACCGGCGCGTAAAGCAGAGCAAACTTAAACGGCCGGTCTGTGTGAAAAAAGAAATGCTCTGCGATGCTCTCCGCGCCGGTCTATCTGAACGGTCCCTTAGATGAAAGTGGGCTAACTTGGAAGAGGTATGTATACCCCTTGATCGGTTTTTACACGGCATCGTACCGGAACGCTAACTCGCTTGGCGGCACGGCTTTTCCGGTAGGGTGGTAACCAGCCACGGCTTAAGCCTCCCACCAGACCAGACCAGAGACAATTTAGAAATTATAAAATCCCAAATTACCCCTGCCGGGAATCGAACCCAGTACCTCCCACTTATAAGACCACAGCGCTCACCATTGCGCCAGGGAGGTCGTCATAGTTTGTATTACTCAGAAGATCTGGTTCTGCAGTTACCTACTTACATACTTACTTATAAAAAAATTCTTACAGTAAAACAAGAATTACCTACCTAGTTATTAGAAACAAAGTTGTAAAAGTAAGTATTTGCGTTTTTCGTATTGTGACATTGATTCAATAAGTTTCCCCCTTTTTTTTTTTTTTTGAGAACGGCATCCTAAAAATAACAATGCCAAAATGTCATCTTCATCTTTATCTGCAGATATATGAGCCGCATGTTCTTAAACCGCAAAGATTTATTGAGCGTGCGTTGTGGTCATTATACCTTATATAACAACATACAATGTAAACAACACATTGTGCTTGTATAAAAGCCAAGAAATTCGAAGGATATATCATTGTGAATTATAATCTCTATTTGCACTGTACCCATTCACCTCGGCAATCTTGTTTATAAATTATTACCTCTAAATACCTGTCTTACTTCAACGTATTTAATATCAATTATCATGTCACAAACAAACATTATTGATAATGATGATAAAATAAATTTTGAAAAGGTAAGTTTAGCTGTTTTAATTATATCTAAATTGACCGAGCAAAAGTTCGCTTTTTTCGGTTGTCTGACCATCTGTCTGACTGTCAACAAAGATCGCAATCGCAAATCTATCTATACTTACACAAGTGTAAATTAAAAAAAAAAAAAACATTCTCGACAAGTACTTTATGTACTACTAGCTGACCCCCGCGACTTCGTTCGCGTGTTTTTAGGTTTTATATAGGATCGGATCGGATCCCATAATTCTTTTATGTACCTAAACTAAATGTAGCCTGTTACTCCTTATAACATTGAAAGTTCCATTAAAATCGATCCAGCCGTTTCGGAGATTAGCTGGAACAAATAGACAGAACTACAAACATAAATTTAAACGCACGCCAGCTTAAAATAAGCCGTACGTACAAAGATCCGGGACCCAAGTTATTGGAACCCAATAAATGCCTGTCATTTCTAAACTAAAAAACGTATGACCTTGAAATATTTACGGGACAATACTTAAAGTACTACCTTTCTAACAAAAAAAGAATGAGTGAAATCGAATAACGCGTTAATGAATTACAGCTATATACACGTTTTAACTTTCATCCCCTCTCCCAAGGGAACCGTGCTGAATTTCGGGATAAAAAGTATCCTATAACCTACCTCGGAGTATAAACTCAAATCGTACCAAGTTTCATTCGAATCCATTCAGTAGTTTCGGCGTGATGCGCGGCCAAGATACAGACAGACAGACAGACAGACAGACAGACAGACAGACAGACAGACAGACAGACAAAAATGAAAAAAATTGCAGTTTTGGATTCAGTATCGATTATAGAGTGCCCTCCGATAAAAATTTTCAAAATATCTTCAATGTACAGAATTGGATCTGTTACAGTTTTATTATATTATAGATAGATGATGATCACTTACAGTTCCCGCACACTAGGCCACTAGTGGCGGTACATTTTCTCGTGGCTCGAACGCGGCCACTCGAGCGCTCAGTGTGCGGTGGTACCATTATAAAATACTAGAAAATGCCCGCGGCTTCGCCCGCGTGAATTTCGGTTTTGCACAAATCCCGAGGGAAGCGTGGATTTCCGGTTCCCGTTCCTGCTCCCTTTTGCAACCTTTATACCCTACTTTCAAGGAAGTTTGCTATAGTAATCTACCTATAGCTGTAGCTATAGATTTCGGTTTTTTCAAAAGCCCGTGGGAACTCTTTGATTTTTCGAGATAAAAAGTAGCCTATGTTTTAAGTCAGGGCATAAACTTTCTCCATTCAAAATTTCAGCCAAATCGGTTCAGTAGTTGCAGCGTGATTGAGTAACAAACATCCATCCACACTTTCACATTTATAATATTAGAAGGATATGAAAAATCTCTCCCGCGACTTGTGGCCAGCTACTAGTCGTCGCCACTAGTGGACCAGTGTGCGGGGGCTGTTGGTCCTCATCTATCTAGACCTATTAATTGAGACCTTTCCAATGAGCCCAAACACTCTGTTGGTCGCTGAGGAATTGGATGTCTTGCAGATAACAAATTCCAGGAGATCGTCGGCATTAGGTAAGTGTTACCATGTTCTAGAAATATCATTGAAGTAACAGGATTCCAAATATCGGATCGATCAAACGAAGTTGAAGTTGCCCTCGTCTCTTCATCAACTAGAAAAGAGCCGATGACCTTGCAACAGCTGAATCGATTTTGATAAAACATGTCTTGAAAGCATTGCTAAAAAACCTGCTTTCAAATAAAAAACCGGATTCGAATCGGTTCACCTGTTTAATGTTTAATGCAGCGTACAGAGTACGTGTATATTTTAGTATGATTGAGCTACCCGTGCGGTGCAGACGCGTTCATTTATCTGCTGATGTATAAGTAATAGAGCCAAAAATGCATGCATATAGGATAGGAACATAGAAATAATGACTGACAACTTAACAATAAGTGTAGGAAACGACAGTGTACGTACGTATATAACTTACGTCAATAGTAATAAAAATAAGTGATGTAGGTATATATTTTATTAATTTTGTTTTTTTTTTTCGTTACATTCATGAAATAAAATTAATAAAACCCTAAAATTATTTCAATTTTCGGGTGTAGGAATTTTTTCACTTAACTCTTCACTTTATTTAAATACTTACCCTTCACTTTAATTAAATACCTTAATTTCTCTTCACTATTTTAAAATAGAATAGAGCGAAGTATGTTTGACTTTGACTTTGACTTTTTGTCCCTGTCATTTGGGGATTACGGGACAGGGAGAGCGCTATATTAACTTGTCTCGTTGGATAGGGTATAGGGCATAGATAAATGAATAATAGGGTCTTAGCTGTGGGTCTAAGGCTCAAAGGCGTTCCCCTGCCCCACCGTCGCTGCGCCCTTGGTATTGATGTAATTTTTTTCGCAACTTCCCTGATGTGACTGACGGATAACCTAATGAGTGACAACTGGATAATTCTCTGCTCTATGTTACTCACTCACTCATTATTAACGGAACTGCCTCGTTGGTCTAGCGGTTAGCACGTTCGACTGTGGATCACGAGGTCCTGGGTTCGATTCCCGGGTCGGGCCAAAAAAAAATTAAGGTTATTGGGTTTTTCTGTCAAGAAATTCTCAGTGCCAGCCCGGAGTTGGAAGTTGGCGG
The DNA here is from genome assembly GCA_920104075.1 of Melanargia galathea. NCBI lineage: Eukaryota > Metazoa > Arthropoda > Insecta > Lepidoptera > Nymphalidae > Melanargia > Melanargia galathea. The sequence continues at coordinate 4,604,662 of OV049855.1, forward strand.
TGTTAGATACACCCCCGTGCCTCGGAGAGCACGTAAAGCCGTCGGTCCTGCGCCTAATCTCTCTCCGGTCGTGTCGCATTGGCGTCCCATCGGACTATGAGAGTGAGGGAATAGAGAGTGCACCTGTGTATGCGCACACACTTGTGCACTATAATATCTCCTGCGCAAATGGCTAGTCTCTGCCTCGGTTTAGATTGGCCGCCGTGGCCGAAATTCGGTCAGGAGGACATTATTAACGGAATTGACTGATACTTAACCGATCTTCTAATGTACCCACCTAGGAACCTAGTATACCTACTCTCACTTGTCCCTAGGTACCAACAAAGTGACGTCACATTAATTACGTCAACGTCTAAGCAGCCCGCCATCCATAACTAAGAAGGTCAACAGACCTACAATTATTTTATTTTAATGCTAAAAATACTGCAAAAAATGACACTTAGCTCGTTATAAAATGTGAGCTCAAGGATTATTGTTGCACGTGTTCCTAATTATACTTACCTAAGTCTAGCTGATTCCCGCGGCTACATCCGTGAAATATTTTTATGACAAGCAAAATATTGAAAAGTAAAATAAAAAATTTTACTTCATAATATAAAGCGAACTAATGAATATATTATATTTTCGTAATCACCTTTTTTGATACCCCACTCGATAGGATTTCAAGAAAAAAATATTTTTGGACCCCACATTATGGTGTCCAAAGTCCGCTATTTTGAATTTTTCAAATTTTTATATTCTTCTTGACACTCGCGCTGGCATGGCAAATCTAACGACGTGCCACTTATCAAAATCGGTCCATGCGTTTGGTCTCTAGACTGCCACCAAGGAATAAACATAGGTACATACATACATACATATTTATTTATATATTACTAGCTGACCCCCGCGACTTCGTTCGCGTGTTTTTCTTTGCTATAAACCTCACGGAGCCCGAGACCTTTCCAACGAATGCAAAACCGTGGAAATCGGTTCGTGCGTTCTGGAGTTATAGCGTCAGGAAGGAAAACCCGACTTATTTTTATATAGTAGATTTTTTAGTCCAAACGACTGTTAGTGACATTATAACTAGTAACAGTCAACCAATGGCCGAGTGCGCCCGATCTTTTGTTGAAATAAAAAAAAATCAAGTCTTCATCTATAGGTACTAATATAATAAAGAGAAAGAGTTTGTTTGTTTGAACGCGCTAATCTCAGGAACTAGGTAAGTACTAGACCGATTTCAAAAATTCTTTCACCGTTGAATATGTAAGTGATCCTTGAGTGCTATAGGCTATATATTATGTACCACGAGCGAAGCCGGGGCGGACCGCTAGTCTTTCATATTTAGCAGTTTTTTTTTAATTTATTTATACAATATACAAATATGGTTAGTGATTTACAGAATTTTAGGTGTGCCATACTTACTATATAAACTTACCACCACAAACCAGTTTACTAGGTCTGTGCTTACCACAAACTTACACAAGTTATGACTTATGAGCGAAATATATCCAAGTCTTTATAATTTCCAGGAGTTGCTGGCTCCGTACACCCACCTCCTGCAGGTCAGCGGAAAGCAGCTGCGCGTGAAGATCGCTCTGGCCTTCAACTACTGGCTTCGACTGCCCGATGACAAACTTCGCCAGATTGTGGCTATTGTGGGCAAACTCCACGTTGCTACTCTGATGTTAGTCGACCACCACCATCCACCACCATTACAGCCTTTTAACGTCCCGCGGCTGGGCACAGGCCTCCTCTCTTATTTAGAACTTAGACCTGCTACACTGCTCCAATGCGGGATGGCTGGCTTTAACGACTATTGTTACATGATAGTGATAATAACCGGGACCGACTGCTTAACGTGCTCTCCGAACACGATAAGCAATCAATCAAATCAATCAATCATCAATTGCCTCATGTATTATATTGATAAATGCCTGACAGATAGGTACTTCAGATACTTTAGTTTGGGGTAAAATAGAACTTCAGGCGGTAACCCTGTTTTGTTTTTCATACAAATAACTCATTCTATTTTTAAATGACAACTGTCAAAAATATACAAACTTATATAGATAAAAAACGATTCGCACACGCACCCCATGATCCCTTCAGGCCCTTCACCTTCCCAAGATACCTTATTTTCGACTTCTGCGCAATAAAGTTCAGCGCTAGACTCCTTTGCCGCGAAGTATAACCTCACTTGAAACGTCTGGTGTGCCACCGGTCCTCTGTATAGCAATGTGTTCCAGGGCAGACGATATACAAGACAACTCCCAAGTACGCCGAGGGCTGCCGGCTGCTCACCGTGTCTATGGCCTGCATCGGACAATCAATGCTTCAAAATATATCGTGTTCTTAGTGTTCAAACAAATCATGGAATTACATCCTCAGGTACTATGCAGTTTGTTACGCCATTTTGCGTATATAACGGGTGAGGGGTCGCTATCGAAAATGAAGACAGGTATAACCAGCGGCACGTAAGTCGAGCGGTGACCTTCAAGTGCGCGCAGCGTCGTCCGAATGAGCGGGACACAATACGATTGGAGAGCCAATCAGCGCTTACGAGGGATCCGCGAGAGCTAATCAGTGCTTACAAACGATCCCCACGCCCTCCCCGCGACCCCCTCACACCCCGAGATACCTCATTTTCGACTTCTGCGCATTGAAGGTCACCGGTCGACTTATTTGCCATGACTTGTAATAGTAGTGACGATTACTGACAAGACACCACAAAAAAACCTGTATTTTTTTAAAGTTCGCAATGTAATGCAATCAGCTGACGCTAGAGGTCAGCGAACGTTGGTAATACACTAAAGTTGTTGCCGCGGTAAACCCGAGTTGTGCACACACACATTGCCAATTTGAAAAATACTAAATACTAAACCACTAATACTACTTATAATCTATACTAATAAATAAAATTGAAGTGTCTGTCTGTAATTTCGAAATAACTACCACATATTAAGCTCATATGGTTATTTGAACGATACCATAACCGAATCACACGTTTTTAACATTTTTGTCTGTCTGTCTGTCTGTTTGAACGGGCTAATCTTCGGAACGGCTGAACCGATTTTGACGGAACTTTCACAGACAAGTAGAGGATTAACCAAGGAGTAACATAGGCTACTTTTTTTAACCGACTTTCAAAAAAGGAGTTGTGTTGAAATCGGTAAGTACCTATGTTAAAAAACGCCCTGATAGGTATTTTCGCTGCGTGCGACGGCCGACGCTCGCGTTGCACGGAACTCCCCGCGCCGCGCCACGCGCCCCTGCGCCCTGCGCCCGCCGTACGCGGTACCGCGGTACGCCGCCGCGCGGCGGGGGGCGGGTGGACCAGAAATCTACTTATCCCTCAGGATTTGTGAAAAACCGAAATTCACGCGGGCGAAGCCGCGGGCAAAAGCTAGTACATTATATTAATGGTTATTAGTATTGGATTGTGTTTAGGTAGTATAATAGTAGCACTACGTTTTCGGTAACGTTCCCCCCATACCCTGCATGTACAAATGGTAGGATAGCAACTAGCCTTGTAAAGGGATCTATTGATCTTGGTCTTGGTCTTTGTACAAGAAAGATCCAAGACCAAGATCAATAGATCCATCTAGTTTACAGTACAGTCTCAGGATGCTGTTTCTGTTTTTACCTGTTTTCCTTTTCCTTTTCTTCTGTTCGCTACATTTTGTGAGTTGCGAGTTGTGTTTCAGGGGGCCCAAATATACGTCGAAGAGTTCTTAGACGCACTCCGTGGCCAGGGCACTGATATTTACTGGCGGGAAAATTTTATATGTCCCACTGTGGAGCAGCACAAAAATGTTGCCAAACGAAGTAAGTTTCATTGTAGCCTTTTGAAGTAGGACTAAAAGTTGAAGTTGAGCGTGGATTAAGTAGTAATAAGTTAGTAAGAGGAACATAAGTTTAAATATTTTGTTAATTTTTCCTTTTTTTTTTTATTATTTTTTTTTATTAGGATCATTAAACTGGTTACAATTTTTATATCTATCGTAATAAATTACACAAAATATGTACTACACTAATTGGAACCTTCTCGAAATGACCACAGAATTCTTAAGTCACAGAAAAACTAAAGCTAATTACAATATGTGTATACAAAAGAAAATACCTACAATACTATAAATAATAATAGTACTTAATGAACAAAGAAAGAGAAAGAAAAAAAATATATATTTCTAAGATAAATTTATAAAGGTTGTTACAGAGATACTAAGTTAAATGTAATGAAGTTACAGCCTCAAACTTTTCCTAAAAGAGGTCAAAGAACTTGTGAATATGTCGCAGTTGCTCCTGTGGGAGTTAATTAAGGAGCATATGCGGTAGATCGGGGCGTGTTGTCCTGCCCTGGTGCGACAGAAAGGTAGCTTAAACGGTTTCCGATTATGTAGACGGCTGCCGAGACGCGGAACTCTAAATTTTAGACGCTTAAGTATATCCGGTGCATCAATAAGGCCATTAATAATTTTGAAAAAGAAAATCATATCGAGTTTTTTTCTTCTGTTCCTAAGAGACAATAGATTATAAAATTGTAACCGCGAATCATAGGAGTTCAGTTCCCGGAATTTATTGTCGCTGAAAACTAATTGGTAAAGGAATCGTTTTTGTACACGTTCAAATCTGTCACAATGCACGTTACATGTAGGACTCCAAACTGGGCTGCAATATTTGAGAATACTACGTACAAGAGTGAAATAAATGATAACTGTCAGATTCGGATCCCGGAACAATTTCATTTGACGCGAAATAAAACCTGATAGTTTTGATGCCTTTTTAACAATCGTGTCAAAATGGTGGCGAAAAGAGAGTGAATTGTCTAGAAATACACCTAAATCTCGGACAACACATACTTCCTTTAGCGGGATATCATATGCATAATACAACTGTCCACCTGAGGACTTTTTTCTAGTGAATTTAATAAACATGCACTTTTCAGTATTTAAAGCCATCAAGTTCTTATTACACCAGTCGACAACATTATTGATGTCTTTCTGAAGTAATACAGAATCATTTTCATTTGAAATACTACGGTAGATTTTAAGGTCATCGGCATAAAAACGGTAATTTGAAGAGAGTACATTACTAAGGTCATTGATAAAAATTAAGAAAAGTAGGGGACCCAAATGAGATCCCTGAGGAACACCGGACGGAATGGTTTTTATGTCAGATTTAAAACCGTAAAGAGACACTAATTGAGACCTATTTTTCAAATATGATTCGCACCACCTTAAAAGAGAACCGTGAATACCCATCCGACTAAGCTAAAAACTTCTCTACCCCTTTTTTTTTGACGTGGTGGAAAATTTTTATAGCTACCCCCGTTTTGCGGCAGAACGAAAGTTATGTGGGACTTCCCCTACATGAGGGAATGGGGGTATACCCACTAAAAACCACGGCATGACCCTCATGCTGTCTGTACTGGACGCCTGGGGAATCCATCGTATGCATCCCAGGTTCCCAGGCGCCCGGCAGCCGCCCCAGCCGGGGCTCCCGCTTGCCTCTGGATTGTCCCTCCAGAGGCTCGCACCCTCCCGTAATTTTAACGAGGTTTTCTTCCTCCCGCGATGGGCATTGCTGCCCCCCGCCCCGGGGTGTCTCACCCCCAGTTTCATCCGCAGTGCCCTCTGCTAATAAGAGGGACACGCCGAGAAACCTCCCTCCGCCAGGTCATTGGCCATGGCTAACGATATCCCCGTAGGAAATTATTAACCATGTTATACCGGGGCGCACCGGCCCGAATACTGCTCTTTCGGACGTATCCAAGAGGACCAGCAGCACCCAGGCACACTGGGAGGTTACCTGGCTGGTCACCCCTTCCTTCTCTACCCTCACAATATTATCATCATGTGGAATGGTGATATCAACAATTACTCACGCGCTGATCGCTCAACTAACACTACGTATTGGTACCTTATAGCTACTAATTATAACTGCTCATCCACACGTTCGCCAACATGCTGGCCCATCTTATGGCCCAATATGTTGGCCCAACGTGTAGAGCGGGAGTTGGAAGGTATTGGAACGATGGCCCGCAAGTTGGCCCGCAGGTTGGTCCGGAGCATACTGAACGACCTTCCAACGTGTGGACGCGAACACAATCTCGTCGCCCAACACCTTCCAACATATCCGCCATCATGTTGGCCAACGTGTAGAGGCGCCTTAATATGTATTCTGTGATTCGGTTGCAATTTAACTATCAGTGATAATAATTAATCAATCTATCCCCGAGAACAGGGAACTATACTATATTATTCAAGAACTGAAACTGAATCATACCTACATAGGCTATACCCTTGGCTATATAGACTAGATATGGTATCTTCCTCCAAGCCATACTGAAAAGCAAGTTTTTGATGGAATATACTGGCTACTTGAGGATGTCTGTGCAAGTACTGACCATTAGCAAGATAGTGTTAATAATTATTATTCTTATATTAACAATAATATTTTTCTCTTGGGTCGCAAATGGTACCCACGTTTTAAAAGTATCCTGTACTTTTATGGCATTTAATTGTTTTTTTTTTTGTAGAAACCGGTCGAATGTTCACGCTGGCTGTTCGCTTGTGCCAACTGTTCAGTGATTATAAAAACGATTTGTGCCACCTGGCGTTGCTGCTCGGTGTATACTTCCAGATTAGAGATGATTATTGTAACTTGGTGCAACAGGAGGTAGGTACCTAATAACCTACTTACATATGAGAGCAAGAAAGAAAAGAAATTATTGATTTAACTACTACTTAGATTTTGCCAGCGGCTTCACCCGCATGAATTTCGATCAACCAAATCCGTTCAGTAGTTTTTGCGTGAAAATGTAACAAAGTTAGATCCATGTTTACAAACTTTCGCGTTTATAATATTAGTATTGTATTTAATAATTAATGTTGATATAGGTACCTATTAATATTATGTATTTGCAGGCACTAGAAGAATGGCCAGGGGAAAAAGATAAACAGGTAAATTATTATCTAATTGTAAGCAATAAGTTGACGATTGCTATATAATGTTATCATCTTATCTATCTATCTATATCTATATCTATACATATAATAAAATCGTAGAATTGCCGTATCTGTACATTAAAGATTTTTGCAAAATAATAACTGGGGGGTGTTAGGGATAAGTAATGGAACATAAAAAAGCTATTTTTGAAATTTTTGTCTGTTTGTCGGTTTGTCTGTTTGTCTGTTTGTCTGTTTATCTGTTTGTCTGTTTGTCTGTTTGTCTGTATGTTTGTGCGCGCATCACGCAAAAACTACTGAATGGATTGAAATGAAACTCGGCATACTTTAAGTTCATACTACGGAGTAACATATCTATTTTATCCCGAAATTCAGCACGGTTCCCTTGGGAGAGGGGATGAAAGTCAAAATGTGTACTTAGCTGTTATTCGTTAACGGGTGGTCCAATTTCATTCATTCTTTTTTTGTTAGAAAGGAAATACTTCAAAGATTACTGGCTAAACTCTGAAAGGCTGGACCGATTTTGATGGGACTTTCACTGGTGGATGTTTACATTTTGATCTACCTAAACATCCGCCAGTGAACTTTTAACAGTTTTTAGCAAGATATGAGCTCAAAAGAGCTTAGGAAAGACAACATGATTCTCACGGGAGTTTTAAAAATCAATATCCACGCGAACGAAGTCGCGGGTTTCCACTTGTTCAAAATATACTTAGTAGGTATTTTGTCTTGAAAGAAATTCTTTTATTTTTTGTTTGTAGGCACGCAAGGACGCCAGTTTCTGCGAAGACCTGACAGAGGGCAAGTTTAGCTTGCCGATCATACATGCGATGAATACTGCAAAAGGTGTAGAGATATTGGGTATCCTTTTCAAAATATCGAAGAAAGAGACAAGGAAGAAATTATTAAAACATTAAAAACAAAGAAAATTTATACTTGACTAGCTGACCCCCGCGACTTCGTTCGCGTGTTTTTCTTTGCTATAAACCTCACGGAGCCCGAGACCTTTCCAACGAATGCAAAACCGTGGAAATCGGTTCGTGCGTTCTGGAGTTATAGCGTCAGGAAGGAAAACCCGACTTATTTTTATATAGTAGATAAATTTAAAATTTAAAAACCCCCGACATTCGCCGTTTTGTGATTGCGGCCATTTTGGATTTGCATAGTGATATTCTAGTGCTATTCTACTACTTAGTTTAGTTCCCCTTTCACTTGATACTCATATTGAGGGGGCTGTGAAAAAATATGTTATCCGCCATTATTATGATGGCAGCCATCTTGGACCGATTTTCATCAAACATAACTAAGAACACTCCCGGCAAATTCACCTTCAAACAAAAATAACCGCATTTTTAAATCGGTTCACCCGTTTGAGCACTACGGGGGAACAGACACACACACACAGACACGTCAAACTTATAACACCCCGTCGTTTTGCGACGGGGGTTAAAAATAAGAAAGTGACAAAACTGACAATTTTTAGAAGGTAAAGCAACAGGCCCTAGGACTCGTAATGTCTTCTTCTTCAATTTTGCCTGAGAAAATGTCCCAGATGTCCCGATAACTTTCCTAACCTATCAAATTGATGCATGGAACGGTGCTTAAGATACAAGATATAAGCTTGTTATTTTCTAAACAGCACAAAGATATTCTTAAGCAAAGAACTGAAGACGTGAAGCTGAAGAAGTACTGCGTGTCTCTGCTGGAGCGAGCCGGCAGCCTGCAGTACACGAGGGACATGCTCTCGGAACTTGATCGATCTGCCAGAGATGAGGTAGGTAGCAGTATGTTGTCTAACTCTACTCAGAATTGGGAAGGAGTTAAAACGGGACATAAATACGTCCATAACATACATCTAGCTCGTTTTAACTCTGTACCTCTATAGGTGCTGATAGACTTGAGCATTCACTTGTAATGAGCATTCGTGCGAATGTTACATCACAGAAAAATACGAGAACATTTTAGCGAGCATTCTATCGAGCGTTCTGGCGAGCATTCTAGCGAGCAGATTTGACCGTCAAGTCTTACATCTTCATGAAGTTTTTTGAAGCGTTCGCTAGAATTCTCAAGATGTTCGTAGCAATATTTGGCTCTATGCTTAGCTCGACTCGTTGTTCAGTTCGACAAAAATAAAAACGGCGAATGCTCTATGTTCTGTCAAGGTGGGTTTACACCAAACGAACAAAAGAGCTAGAGCTAGAGCATTCTTTCTTGATCTTTTAGTGTAAACGAAAGCTTGTTGACAGCGTTTACACCAAAATAACAACGAGCAAGAATAAGAACACGAACTAGAACACAAGAACACTTTGAAGAGACCACTCCGGGGAGCGAGCACGACCGAACACGTAAGAACACTCTAAGCTGCTGTTCGCCCGCTCCAGCGCTGTTTAGATCAAGCGAGCGAGCATTCTTAGAATATTCCATAGAATCTATGCGAGCAACGATAGAACAACGAAGGAATGTTCTGTCTCTGTTTACACTAATAGAATTTGATGGAGAGGGGATAGAACGAGCATTCGCTCGTTTGGTGTAAATCGGCCTTCACAAGTGAATGCTCAAGTCTATCAGCACCTTATAGATCTCAGCCTTATATCAGGACTTTGACCTTGTCCCTGAGCAGAGGATGATTTATCGATTTACCTACTAGCTTCTGCCCGCGGCTCCGCCCGCGTGAATTTCAGTTTTTCACAAATCCAGAGGGAATCATGGATTTCCGGTTCCCGTTCCCTCTCTCTCCCTTTTCCAACCTTTACACCTACTTTCAAGGAAGTTTGCTATAGTAATCTACCTATAGCTGTAGTTATAGATTTCGCTTTTTTCAAAATCCCGTGGGAACTGTGGGTTTTTCCAGGATAAAAAGTAGCGCAAGCCGCACGGCTTACAACTATAGCAAAAAGTGTCGTTACAACTTTTTTTTTTTTAAATTTTTTCCGTCTAGCCCCCTTTCGATAAGGAACTTCGTTCCAAAAAAAAAAAGGCTGACGACATTTGTGACGAAGTGTTCAGGACGCTTCTCGTGTACGGCGGCGTTAAGCTTGAGGTTGTTCGTCCACATTCTCCGTTCCAAGTGGTCCATCGAGTGATCATCATTGTCAACCCATTACCGGTTCACTACAGGGTCTCTTCTTAGAATGAGAAGGGCTTAGGCCATAGTACACCACGGGTTTAGGCCGTAGTACACCACGGATTGGTAAACTTCACACGCCTTTGAGAATATTATGGAAAGCTTTCAGACATGCTGTTTTCCTCACTATATTTTCCCTCCTTTCTGAGTAAACCTGAGATTAAATACTTCCTTCAATTATTTATTATTTTCAGGTTGCAAGTCTCGGCGGCAACCCGGATATGGAGGCTGTACTTGATGAACTTTTAACTTGGAGAGACTGAAAAACCTACCTACCTAAGTACTTGAAACTAATAAAAAAATAAGATACGTGTTAATAGTTTTATTTTTAACCCGCGACGCAAAAACGACGGGGTGTTATAAGTTTGACGTGTCTGTGTGTGTGTGTGCGTGCGTGGCGTGCGTGCGTACTTGCATGCGTGCGTGCGTGCGTGTGTGTGTGTGTGTGATTGAGTGTGTGTGTGTGTTTGAGTGTATGTGAGACTAATATGATATATACATAATATAATATATATAAGAAAAGATAAGATTAAACGCTGATCAGTTAAATATTTGAATTTTTTCCTCGCTGTAGTGAAATGAAAAGTTGTGTGTTTTGCACGGCTGTAAAATTGTTTGAATCCCTCGCCACACTCAGGATTCTTCTTTTATTTGAACTACTCGCTTCGCACATGGTTAAATCTAAGAATTCTTCGCTTGCTCGGTATTCAATACGTTCACTCGCGTCAAATAACTTTGCAGCCTTGCATAACAATTAACTACACCTAATGATTATTTAAAACAGGAAACAAATTAAATATGAGTATTTATGTACATTATACATAGGTACCTATAATTGAATATTGTATGTCGTGTCTCTACATACATTATAATAATATTACATTGAGACGCAGTATCAGTGTTTGCACCAGTTTATAGATGTTCGAGATGTCTTCGGTGTGCGATGCATTAAGAAATCCTACTGTTACAACAAAAAAAAAGCTGTGATAGCCTAGTGGTTAGGACGACCGACTTCTAATCGGAGGTCGTGGGTTCGATCCCGGGCACGCACCTCTAACTTTTCGGAGTTATGTGCATTTTAAGTATTTAAATATCACTTGCTTTAACGGTGAAGGAAAACATCGTGAGGAAACCTGCATGCCTGAGAGTTCTCCATAACGTTCTCAAAGGTGTGTGAAGTCTGCCAATCCGCTTGGCCAGCGTGGTAGACTATGGCCAAAACCCTTCTCACTCTGAGAGCAGACCCGTGCTCTGTAGTGAGCCGGTAATGGGTTGATCATGATGATGATGACTGTTACAACCACAGACAGAAGTTACAGAACGACGATTTTTGTATTATGAAAAGAGCTGGTGCCCGCGCCTTCGACTCCGTGGATTCATACAAATCTCATAAATTTTTAACCCCTATTTAACCGCATTAGGGGTTGTATTTTCAAAAATCCTTTCTTAGCGGATAGGTATCTACGTCATAATAGCTAACGGACACTTCTCCGAAATTGTGGCAAAAAGTGACGAGGTTGAAAAAAAAATTTTTTTTTTAATTTTTGATTATTTAAGGATACCTCCTCAAAGGGGTACCTAAATTGATATCGGTGATGAAGAAGGCCTTTATCGTACCCTGGTTTCCTAGGAGATATAACAAATTCGGTAATTATGATGGTCATGGTAATGATAAATTGCGATATGGTAATTATCTCTGGTATATGGCGATTAGAATATGCCTATGGTAATTTGTTATTAATCATGGTGATGAGAAACTCTAGAAAGCCATAGAAAAGTATCCGAAAAAGGTGTTTGCTTAAAGTCTAGGAAATCGCTGACCAATAAAACTCAGGACCTCGAGCGTTACAACCATTAGTATTCAGCCAAATAACCTTGAAAGCCACTTTACGTAGCATAACAACTGAGGTGTAAATTCCAGAGTAAACCTGTTCCGGATGTTTGTGTGGACGAGTTTCATGTTGAAATCCTCTGAAAAAGACTCTGAGCTGCTGGACGCAATGAGTGTGCAGCTTTGAAGACCTAAACAGATAATTTTAGACCCAAAAAAGCGTGGTGTGAGCATAATTGAGAGTGAACAGGAGCATAGTTTTTTTATATTTAAAAAAGTGGACAGAACACATTCCCGATTAAGAACCATATACCATAATCAGTCTGTCAGTTTGTCACCTTTTGATTTTATTATAATATCGACGCAAGAAAACATACATTTGCTGTAAGTAGCAAAAATGATGTAAGTAGACTAAAAACACTCAAAATCAGAATATCGCTACAGTGAAAAAAAAAAAAAAATTAAGTCGTAACATTTTCGAAAAATCTACACGTTCAAATTGTTGTAAGACTCCTAAAAAAGGGTGTATAGCTCTTATTTGGTGTCTAAAACATGGAACTGAGCTATTTCCATAGAAATAATAAAATATTTGATTACGATCAACATTCTTTCAATCCACAATCAAGTGATGAGAGTGATGAAAATATTTTTAACCCCCGACGCAAAAACGACGTGCGTGTGTGTGCGTGCGTGCGTGCGTGCGTGCGTGCGTGCGTGCGTGCGTGCGTGCGTGCGTGCGTGCGTGCGTGTCTGTGTGTCTGTGTGTCTGTGTGTGTGTGTGTGTGTGTGTGTGTGTGTGTGTGTGTGTGTGTGTGTCTGAAATTTGAATTGCCCAAACAAAGTAACTGCACACACTAACCCGGAATATAAATGCAAAAACCAAGTAAACAACAAGCACAACACAAAAACAAAGTACTTACTTGGATGTTGATTAAGTACTTTATTTTTGTATCTAAAATGCAATTTTCGTTTTGTGAAACGATCCCAGGTAAGGTGTTCTGAATGTAATTAGGGTAGAGCGGGGCTAGTTGAGCAATTTTTCACTCTATCGGTCATAGCTCCTCAACTATAAGCCCAAATTGCTTGTTATGCATATTGATGGGTAAATAATTTATCCCTTTCCAAAAGTGACCCTAAAAATTTATTTCTAACATTTCGAGTTTAAGAGCTAAAGCTGTTTAAGTGAAGAAAGTCAGAGGTGCTCAACGTACCCCATAGGTGAGGTAAGTTGAGCAGTTAGAAATCATAGGCAAACCATGGCTTAAATGTTTACTAGACATGAAATAAAATTTCTATTTGACAGTCAACTTTTTATTTATACTCTTTTACTGACATGACAGTGAAATTAAAGTTCTTTTATTTTAATAATTAAACGTAAAAAAAAGAATCGACAAAAACTCAACACATATTTTTCCTTCATTAACAGCATTTGCGCATCATTTAACTGTTGAGTGGTGTAAGAACCTCTAAAAGTTTTTCTTTTATAAATTCGCATCCTAAAATAAAATAAAATAAATATATTAAGTACTTTTCTTCTAAATCATAGAGTCAAATTCAAAGTAATTAACTATTGCTCAACTAACCCCAACCCAAAAATTTGAAACAAAAGTGAAGTTGTCAAAAAACTACTAAATTATATTCCAATAACTTTAAAGATACCAAAAGTATACTAAATTTATGAAAATTCAACACTTACCTGATTGAAAACGGATAATATTTGACTCGTACAGAAGAAATATTCCCATATACTATTTTTTTACTTTTTGGTCGCAAAATAATCAAAGTGTGCATGTACTTCACTCGAATGACAGGTTGTCACGAGCGGTCGCGCGATGACTTCCCCTCTCGCGACTGCTCCTTTCCATAATTTGATGTTTTAGTGTGCGGTGTTTAGTTTCTGAGATATTTCGACTGCCCAACTTGCCCCTATGCTCAACTAGCCCCGCTCTACCTACTTTGTTTATCACTAGGGCAGCCGAGTTAACCTAGTGTTGCTTACTACAAAATTTAATTTTCCTATTTTCCATGAGATTCTGGTCTACCTATACAAGTCATAATTATGAGATAAACAAGTTTTCCAGAAACATTGAGTGACGTTTCCATGAAGACCGCTCTTCGCCTACGTTCCTTTTTTGAAACCAAATTTTATTTCAAAAACATTTTAAACAAGGTTTTAATGTTCAGTATAATACCTGTTTACATAATATTTTGAAGCATTCGAAAAATTTTAATAAAAGTTTCACTTCTGCCGTTCGTGAATTGCATAGGACAGAGTAGGTAAAGGATGTATTAAGTTAAGACATAATCTATCTCCATTTAAAATTTCAGCCAAATCGGTTCATAGAGTAACATAGAGTGGTGGCGGCCATCTTGAATATGCATAGTGCTATTCTATTAGTCAAGCCCTTTCATTTGATACCCATATTCAAATCGGTCCATCCGTTTGAGTGCTACAGGGGAACAGACAGACAGACACACACACACACACACACAGACACAGACACGTTAAACTTATAACACCCCGTCGTTTTTGCGTCGGGGGTTAAAAATACTTAAACTTAAATAATTAATTTCTCCGTCATTTTTATTGATGGATTTCGAAAAAACTAAAAAATCACTGAGTTAGCTATTAGTTTTGATCTATATTTTAATTCCATTTTGGTACCTATACTCTGATTTTTAATTCCGTGGAATTCTGACAGCTGTCATTGTCATTTACAGATGAGTTATTTGTATGGAAAACAGGGTTAACATTAACAAAGTACGATTTCACCCCAAACTAAGCCATAAGCCGCGTAATAATATTAGTAGTTTCGCCCAAAAATAGAAATCGCTAAGAGTGGAAATTAGTAAGTGCACACTAACAACAATAGAAAACAAAAGAAGCACATTGAAAAAATGTATTCAAAAATGGAAGTCGAATGACATTATCACCATGAAGTGTTTGTCAGGCATTTATCATACGGCACGGCACATGCGGCAGTTGACTTTATTTACATAAGTTTTGAATTTTTTATCTTTCTGTGGGAATTGTTTTATCTCTGGTAACATTACGAAACATCAGAATTCCACGGAATTAAAAATCAGAGTATAAATATGATATTTTCAACATCAGGACTTCAAGCTAGATAACTTCCTCGTTATATATAGGTTGAATTGTTCCGTTTGCGCATCGGGTGACGTCACAGTGATTTCTCCTTTGTAGCAGATAGGTTTAATATATATAAGTCGTGTGAGCAGTATAGTTTGTACAAGCACTTTGTGTTCTTGCCTCAGGCGCTCAAATAATTTTCTGTTGTATATATAAAGTGATTATATTTTTATGTGGAAAAAATGGACCACGGAACGAATTGCGAAAATAGAGAATTATATTTAGAAAAAGTAAGTGCTTATTATACCTACGAGTATAGTCTGATTTTTAATTGCGTGGAATTCTGACGTTTCTTAATGTTATCAGAGATAAAACAGTTCCCACAAAAAAAGGATAATAAATTAAAAACTTACTTATATAAATAAAAATCAATTGCCGCATGCAAATAATAGGACAAATGCCTGACAAATACTTAAGGTATTTTAGTTTGGGGTAAAATTGAACTTGAGGTGGTAACCTTGTTTTTCATACAAGTAACTCATTCTATTTTTAAAATGACAACTGTCAGAATTTCACGGAATTAAAAATTAGAATATACCTAGTACCGCTGATCTACATGAACACTGAACAGTGTGATTTTTCAGGAGAGCAATTTTAAAGTTTCTTTTCGTAGGTATACTTAATTCCGCTATGATTCTTTGGTGTACGTAAACTTGTTATTTTCAAACAGTTTCCTACTTTTGAAAAAGCTTGAAATAATTTATCTGCGAGGCGTAAGCTTAGCATTGTGTTTGTAGGAATGATTCAGGGCCGGACTAACGGAGGGATCGGAAGAAACGTTCGTTCTGGATTTATTATTTTTACTACAAAGATGCATTTTTCTATGCCAACAGCTAGAGACTGTCAATCCATCAAAGGTGGATACGATGCTCACACGATAGCTGTCATTTTTAGACAATTGACTTCACTGTATCGTTTCCAGGAGTTGCTGGCTCCGTACACTCACCTGCTGCAGGTGCGCGGCAAGCAGCTGCGTGTGAAGATCGCTCTCGCGTTCAACCACTGGCTGCGCGTGCCGCAGAACCGGCTGCGGCACATCGTCGACACCGTCGCCATGTTGCACCAGGGTAGTCTGCTGTAAGTCACCTCGCTTAAGCGAGTTTCAGGCGGAAGTTTCACTTTTATTATGTACTAGAGTCTGGCTAACGAAAGATGAGCTTGAAATCGCCCGGCAAATTTAAAAAAAATTCGGAGGGCATCCCCAAGATTATAGTGAAAAAATTTGAATAACTCAATTTGATACTTGCAAATAATTTTTTTTATTACTTAAATTACAGCATAGTAATGTTTTCACACATTTCTATTTTTACAAACATCTACGTTTTTCAGACCTCATCAGGGGGTTGGATTACCTGACATGCACCTCTGACTTTAAGGAGTAATTGCGTTTTATGATTTACTAAATATTACTTGCTTAGAGGTGAAAGAAAACATCATAAGGAAACCTACATGCCTTGGATAGTGTTGTGGGGTACATCCAAATACCTCTCATTCTGAGAGGAGACCCGTGCTCAATAAAAGGGGTTGAGATGAATAATGCAAACTATCACATTAGAATTAGTATAAGGAAAAAAATAAAAATACAATAATAATTATGTTTTATTCGCTATAGTAAAGCAATTTCTTCCATGTATTGGTTTTGGGTACTTATTCTATTTTCTGCTCCAAATCCGAAAGTGTATCGATTGTTTTCAGTAGGTATTTCATCTGTCCTTGATACATCTTCCAGTTTTACTGTCAAAGAAAATACATATTGTTGTATTAAAATCACAAATCTTAATCAATGATGTAATAAATCGTACTTATATATCGTAATAATATCGTATCGTTTAAAATCACACTAATATTATAAAGGCGAAAGTTTGTGTGTGTATGTGTGTGTCTGTGTATTTGTTACTCTTTAACACCGTAACTACTGAACTTATTACAATAGTTACATGCATCTGTATGCGTTTGCACTTTTCCTGGAAAAACCACAGTTCCCACGGGATTTTGAAAAATCGAAATCTATTGCTATAGCTACGGCTAGGTTTTAAGGTTGGAAATGGGAATGAGAACGGGAACCAAAAATCCACGATTCCCTCGGAATTTGAGAAAAACCAAAATTTACGCGGGCGAAGCCGCGGGCAGAAGCTAGTTGTAAATTGTAATATATCATGAGAATGAGATATTATGGTTTTAGAAAACATCATTAATAACTTTTACGAATGTAAACCAAGTATCAAAATCAACTGTCATACTTACAAAGAAATCGCTTATCACACGTAAACAATCTTGTTTTTGTATGAATACGTCCTCTTTCTCCCGTTGTTTTTCTTTCAATTTAGATATCATGCAAAACAACAACTTCCGCATTCCACTTTTAATCGTTTTTTTCATTTTTAGACTCGATCACAAAAAATACTCACTAAACAAACTCATAAAAAATCATCAACAACCGCCATCTTCTTTTTCCCGATCGACGTTTTAGGGTTGCCATCTAAAAAGTTTGGAAAAAAGCCCAGGCTCATCTTTCATTAGCCAGACTCTAGCTGATGCTAGCGCCTTTGTCCGCTAGGATTCTCTTATAAATCTCCTGCAACCCTTCATTCCCTATTTACCCACTTGAGGATAGAATTTCCAAAAATCCTTAAACACATCATTTCTTTATTTTTAACCGAAAGCCTAAATACTTGTTTTCATGAATATCACTTGAAAAATTACGGACTTTCATATAAATTTCCATCGTGTATTTAACCCCCTCTGCAGGGCTAGCATGGGCAGTGTGTATATATATCTACGATGGATATAACGGGAGAAGATTGTCCCCGCAAAAATCGCACACGGTGTGTTTATTTTTACGCACACGGTGTGTCACACCGTGTGTGTTAAGTATAATTAAGTATTCAGTTAGTTAGGTTTCCTAAGATTTAAATATATACCTACCTAGGTATCTATTATTACACTGGAATTCTTAAATAATAGGTAGGTAGGTACTTAACGATCTTGAATTGAAGCCGACTTGAATTTGCATTTAATAGGTTAATGCGCACAGGCAACTATATTATATATATTATGGGTATTAACAGTTTAATTTATAATACACTATTTTTTTTTAGTTTTTAAAATTCCCTTGGAAACTCTTTGATTTCCGGGATCAAAAATATCCTATATCTATTCATCTATAAGGTGCAAATTATCGATGACCAAAATAACGAAAACACACACATTCTTATAAACCTGAATTAACCTGATAGATATCTGTATCTTTAAAAACATAGGACTTTCATGTAACTTTCTAATCCCCATTTCATCGCCTTAGAAGGAACCTAACTTCCAAATTTCAAGTTTGTAGGCTTTAAAGTTCCTGAGACCTCGTGATTAATTGAGTGACTGGTATTTCGCTAAGAAGATAGATATACCTACCTACTCGACACTCGAGCCAGCTGAGTGTTCTGCCAATGCCAGACCCTTTCTGCACTGCAATTAATATGTATAATGTTTTCCTGTTTTCAAGGATCGACGATATTCAAGATAACTCCAATATACGTCGCGGTCTGCCGGCGGCGCACTGCGTGTACGGTCTGCCGCTCACCATCAACACATCTCTGCACGTCATTTTCCTGGTGTTGCAACGAGTTTTGCAGTTAGGTCCTAAGGTAATGTTTATAAGGTAGGTAATTTTTTTTATTTGTAGCAATTCATGGAACCCTTATTATATTTTATTTTTTTACCTATATCGTCGTCGAGTCCGTATCTGTTTACACTGTGTGCGTCACAGACATTTCATTCAAAAACTACGTTTGGTATTATACACTTATATTTAAAAATTTTAACTTCTCATATACATAATAAATATAACGTACCTATCTGCTCAAATTTTGAAAAAAAAAAACTGCCATTCAATCGGTTTCCGTCTCATTTGGTGTATATAAAGTGTAACGCTGGGCGTTCACGGTCAGTGATATACAGTCAAAAGATCTTCAAGTCAAACTTTGGCGCGATGACTACGCACCGATTTTCCATGCCCGTTTTAATTCACAGCTCAAAGCCCATTTGATGAATGATGGCATCGCGCCGCCCAACCTGTGAATGTGCGAACTCACATCAATTTTTGTTCATTCCGCTCATTGGAAATTAAGTATAAGGTGGGCCTAAATTATTTACTGGCATCTTCCCGATCGATTAAAGTCAAATGATTTTAGTCGACCCGGCCCAATCGACTAGAGTCAAATGCCTTTAGTCGATCGAATGAACGCCGAATAGTTTGACCGTGAATGCTCAGCTTTAAAAGAAATTAGCACTTTGTTTCAGGCAGCGGAAATATTTGCTGATGAATTCCTAGAGGTGATTCGCGGCCAGGGCATTGACATTTACTGGAGGGACAACTACATCTGTCCCACTGAAGAGGAGTATCGAAATATGGTTAAACAGAGTAAGTAAGTGTAGACTAATGTCTAATTTCAGAGCCATAGAACTATAAGTTCGATGTTCAGAGCTTAAATTACATAGGTAGGTAGGTACGTTAAACTAGTTTAAACAAGTACCTATTTGTATTTTGTTCCAGAAACCGGTCACATGTTCCTGCTGGCCGTGCGCCTGTGCCAGCAGTTCAGCTCGTGCACACGCGACCTCAGCACTCTGGCGCTGCACCTGGGCCTGTACTTCCAGATCAGGGACGACTACTGCAATCTGAGGCAACAGGAGGTAAGTTTGTCGCAGAAACCGGTCACATGTTCCTGCTGGCCGTGCGCCTGTGCCAGCAGTTCAGCTCGTGCACACGCGACCTCAGCACTCTGGCGCTGCACCTGGGCCTGTACTTCCAGATCAGGGACGACTACTGCAATCTGAGGCAACAGGAGGTAAGTTTGTCGCAGAAACCGGTCACATGTTCCTGCTGGCCGTGCGCCTGTGCCAGCAGTTCAGCTCGTGCACACGCGACCTCAGCACTCTGGCGCTGCACCTGGGCCTGTACTTCCAGATCAGGGACGACTACTGCAATCTGAGGCAACAGGAGGTAAGTTTGTCGCAGAAACCGGTCACATGTTCCTGCTGGCCGTGCGCCTGTGCCAGCAGTTCAGCTCGTGCACACGCGACCTCAGCACTCTGGCGCTGCACCTGGGCCTGTACTTCCAGATCAGGGACGACTACTGCAATCTGAGGCAACAGGAGGTAAGTTTGTCGCAGAAACCGGTCACATGTTCCTGCTGGCCGTGCGCCTGTGCCAGCAGTTCAGCTCGTGCACACGCGACCTCAGCACTCTGGCGCTGCACCTGGGCCTGTACTTCCAGATCAGGGACGACTACTGCAATCTGAGGCAACAGGAGGTAAGTTTGTCGCAGAAACCGGTCACATGTTCCTGCTGGCCGTGCGCCTGTGCCAGCAGTTCAGCTCGTGCACACGCGACCTCAGCACTCTGGCGCTGCACCTGGGCCTGTACTTCCAGATCAGGGACGACTACTGCAATCTGAGGCAACAGGAGGTAAGTTTGTCGCAGAAACCGGTCACATGTTCCTGCTGGCCGTGCGCCTGTGCCAGCAGTTCAGCTCGTGCACACGCGACCTCAGCACTCTGGCGCTGCACCTGGGCCTGTACTTCCAGATCAGGGACGACTACTGCAATCTGAGGCAACAGGAGGTAAGTTTGTCGCAGAAACCGGTCACATGTTCCTGCTGGCCGTGCGCCTGTGCCAGCAGTTCAGCTCGTGCACACGCGACCTCAGCACTCTGGCGCTGCACCTGGGCCTGTACTTCCAGATCAGGGACGACTACTGCAATCTGAGGCAACAGGAGGTAAGTTTGTCGCAGAAACCGGTCACATGTTCCTGCTGGCCGTGCGCCTGTGCCAGCAGTTCAGCTCGTGCACACGCGACCTCAGCACTCTGGCGCTGCACCTGGGCCTGTACTTCCAGATCAGGGACGACTACTGCAATCTGAGGCAACAGGAGGTAAGTTTGTCGCAGAAACCGGTCACATGTTCCTGCTGGCCGTGCGCCTGTGCCAGCAGTTCAGCTCGTGCACACGCGACCTCAGCACTCTGGCGCTGCACCTGGGCCTGTACTTCCAGATCAGGGACGACTACTGCAATCTGAGGCAACAGGAGGTAAGTTTGTCGCAGAAACCGGTCACATGTTCCTGCTGGCCGTGCGCCTGTGCCAGCAGTTCAGCTCGTGCACACGCGACCTCAGCACTCTGGCGCTGCACCTGGGCCTGTACTTCCAGATCAGGGACGACTACTGCAATCTGAGGCAACAGGAGGTAAGTTTGTCGCAGAAACCGGTCACATGTTCCTGCTGGCCGTGCGCCTGTGCCAGCAGTTCAGCTCGTGCACACGCGACCTCAGCACTCTGGCGCTGCACCTGGGCCTGTACTTCCAGATCAGGGACGACTACTGCAATCTGAGGCAACAGGAGGTAAGTTTGTCGCAGAAACCGGTCACATGTTCCTGCTGGCCGTGCGCCTGTGCCAGCAGTTCAGCTCGTGCACACGCGACCTCAGCACTCTGGCGCTGCACCTGGGCCTGTACTTCCAGATCAGGGACGACTACTGCAATCTGAGGCAACAGGAGGTAAGTTTGTCGCAGAAACCGGTCACATGTTCCTGCTGGCCGTGCGCCTGTGCCAGCAGTTCAGCTCGTGCACACGCGACCTCAGCACTCTGGCGCTGCACCTGGGCCTGTACTTCCAGATCAGGGACGACTACTGCAATCTGAGGCAACAGGAGGTAAGTTTGTCGCAGAAACCGGTCACATGTTCCTGCTGGCCGTGCGCCTGTGCCAGCAGTTCAGCTCGTGCACACGCGACCTCAGCACTCTGGCGCTGCACCTGGGCCTGTACTTCCAGATCAGGGACGACTACTGCAATCTGAGGCAACAGGAGGTAAGTTTGTCGCAGAAACCGGTCACATGTTCCTGCTGGCCGTGCGCCTGTGCCAGCAGTTCAGCTCGTGCACACGCGACCTCAGCACTCTGGCGCTGCACCTGGGCCTGTACTTCCAGATCAGGGACGACTACTGCAATCTGAGGCAACAGGAGGTAAGTTTGTCGCAGAAACCGGTCACATGTTCCTGCTGGCCGTGCGCCTGTGCCAGCAGTTCAGCTCGTGCACACGCGACCTCAGCACTCTGGCGCTGCACCTGGGCCTGTACTTCCAGATCAGGGACGACTACTGCAATCTGAGGCAACAGGAGGTAAGTTTGTCGCAGAAACCGGTCACATGTTCCTGCTGGCCGTGCGCCTGTGCCAGCAGTTCAGCTCGTGCACACGCGACCTCAGCACTCTGGCGCTGCACCTGGGCCTGTACTTCCAGATCAGGGACGACTACTGCAATCTGAGGCAACAGGAGGTAAGTTTGTCGCAGAAACCGGTCACATGTTCCTGCTGGCCGTGCGCCTGTGCCAGCAGTTCAGCTCGTGCACACGCGACCTCAGCACTCTGGCGCTGCACCTGGGCCTGTACTTCCAGATCAGGGACGACTACTGCAATCTGAGGCAACAGGAGGTAAGTTTGTCGCAGAAACCGGTCACATGTTCCTGCTGGCCGTGCGCCTGTGCCAGCAGTTCAGCTCGTGCACACGCGACCTCAGCACTCTGGCGCTCCCTGATCTGGAAGTACAGGCCCAGGTGCACTGGGCCTGTACTTCCAGATCAGGGACGACAACTGCAATCTTAGGCAACAGGAGGTACTTACCCAACCATATCGACTTACTACTATTATAAACTTGCTTACGACTTAATCCAGGTGGATGTCAATTGTATTTAAATCCCGTAAAAAACAACCTGTATCCATGTACGGCATTCAGCCAGGGATAGCGTGTGCTATTTTGTCAAGATCGGTTCGTCGATAACGCCGCGTCGTGAAAATGTATTAATCTATTTATTGTCTATTACTCTATTGTACTTATGTATTGTCTATTTATTCTATCTCAAAAAAAAAATAAGTATGAATTTTTTCTTGCAGGCACTTGAAGAGTGGCCGGGCTTAGATGATGAAAAGGTAATTGTTGTACAAAGCTAAGTAGTTTAAATTATTTTTAAAGGGTTATTTTTAAAACGTTATAGGTAGGTACTACTTACTCATAATTTTTTTGCCAGGCCCGTAAGGACACCTGTTTCTGCGAAGATATCACGGAGGGCAAATTCAGTTTGCCGATCATTCATGCGATGAAGTCACCGGAAGGAGGACAAATATTAAGTATCCTTTTAAAACTAAGTTTGACCGCCAAAATTGTTAGGTACCTTACCTACCTTTTGGGGTTTTCTGTTAAAAAACTCTCAGTGCCAGTACGTATACGTAGTTAGTATTCTAAGGTGCCAGCCTGGAAATGGCAGTTGGTGGTGTCTCACCCACCTGCCTCGGAGAACACGTTAAGCTGGCTGTCCCGGTTTTTATCATTATTATCATAATATTGTGACAATAATCGTTAATGCCTGCCAACTCGCAGCAGCTCGGCGAGGCTGGTCTAAGCTCTAAATACCTCGCACTCATAAAAGAGGTAGTTAACTTGTGCTTAGCAGTGGGATGTCAAAAAGTTATAGTATAATTATCAGTCACTTAGGTGACAAATGTAGGACGACTCCGAGTGGGACGGTTGGTGTTTCCAACTTTCATATTATGGGGTTATGCAAGCGGTGGATCGGTGGATCAACAAAGTGGATGGAGTGGAACAACAGGTGGAAGGGATAAACGAAAACACGTCCAGTACTTTCCATAGTACGATAAGTAATCAAGACCAAAACAAACAAAGTAGGTACATAAGGTGTTACGTTTTCCATACTAACTTCATGTTACCATTCAAGAGCGAATGGATTATAAATATTTACACTGAAATTACATCGCACAGCATTAATATAATTTTTAATTTGCGCGAAATTATATTTACATAAAGAAAACATTACATAGACGGCTTAATTATTATAATAGCCATCTATTAACGCTGTTTTGCCTAGCTGACCGAGATGGCTTTACTTCACCTTTAGCTGTTTATGTAATGTTTTCTTTATATAAATAAAATTTTCGAAAAAAAATGTAAGTTAAATTAAGGCTGTGCGATGTAATTTCAGTGTAAATATATTATAATCCATTCGTTCTTAAATGGTAATAATAAATTAGTATGGAAAACGTACCACCTTAATAATATGCAGTTTAGTATAAGCTTGCGTTACACGGAGAATATCGTGTAAAGTTGTGTAAGTAGTAGCAACACTGCACTGGTGTAACGGTTCTATATATTCATATATTCTTAATAGTTTATTTCCTGAATTTCACAAAGATATTCTACGCCAAAGAACTCAAGACGTGGAGCTGAAGAAGTACTGCGTGTCTCTACTGGAGCGAGCCGGCAGCCTGCAGTACACGAGGGACGTGCTCTCGGAACTCGATCGATCTGCCAGAGATGAGGTATGTGCTCGTGATATAGCAGCTATCATCATCGTTAGCCTTTCGTATACATCATCATCCGCACTTAGACACTTGCGTCTGTTGGGTGTGATATACCACAGCTGCCGTAGTCACCAAGCTCACTCCAGAAGCCACCCGTGATGGCAAGAATTTTCTTAAGCAGCTGGGAAACTCTGAGGGGTCATACATGGCCTGCTACGCCCGTGCATTCCATCTGCACGTGCATTGGTGCATCTACCTCCATGCAGGCTCTGCACAGAGGACTGTGGGTCGTCTAGGAAAGCTGCCTTAATTTAGGCCTTGCTACATACAACCGAATGTCAACTCTACTCCCATTGCTACAGGTTCCAGAACGCCGCGTCGTTGGCGTTTTGTAGTTAGGGTTTTGTAGTTTGCGGTGTTACACCCCCATGCGTGCCCATGCCTCAGAGAGCACGTAGAGCTGTCGGTGCTGCGCGTGATCTCCGGTCGTGTCACATTGGGATGCCATAGGACTGTGAGAGTGAAGAAATGGAGGTTGCATCTCTGTTTGCGCGTACATTATACCTACACTACACTATCTCTTGTAGTTAATCTTTCATAATATGTCTCTCATCTTGATAAACTTCCAACCATAACTGCATATACAAAACCCTCGGCTTGCCCAAAAAGGTCACCGATCTGTAGCCAAGATAATATAGAGGCAATCAGATCTACATCAGGTAAGACCTTGAATCTTCCATGAAACTTTTTACTCCTCTACACACTTATAGAGGACATACAAACAAACATTGATTTTTTTTTTCAGGTGTCTCGTCTTGGTGGTAACCCCGACATGGAGGCCGTACTCGATGAGCTAATGTCTTGGAAAGATTGAGACAATTATTACTATCAGTCCTGCGACAAACAGAACGCGCGACGGAAACTGCCGGTCAGGATGCATCAAGTCGCGCGCGTACGCGTGTTCGAGTCGTAATGCGTGCCAACGGCGCGCGACTGCAGACGCGGCTCCAACGCGCGCAGTGTTAAAGCGCTCATTCATATATTATAGTTCTTTGTTTACCACATGGGATGTAAATTAATGTTACGTGCTGGGGTTCGAATATTTGGAATAAAACACCTGGTGACCCTTGATCAGACTTTATTCTGCACTTCCGTATTCCACTTGGTACTCCTGATCCTCTTGTAGACTTCCTCTTCACGTTTGTTCGCTTCCAATCCTCTTCACTTCCGATCGCTTCCTTCGCTTGTATTTCGCTTGGCTCTCAGAACTGAACTGAACTCCGTCCGGTCGCCGGTCCCTTTATATACCCGTTACCGCGTGACTAAGCGTTTTCTAGAAAGTTCCACCCCTATCGATGTTTATTCCGGAAAGGTCGCGTTGTTGTTGTTTACATCATGGGTTGTTTAGGTATTTATTAGGTGACGAGCGATTATGAACCTTAATGCACTAGTAATAAGGTTCATTCGTAACACTGCCCCCCTCTTAGCGATGCTCGTCCCGAGCATAACTGTTGCTTCCGTAATGTTTTGCTAAGCGGTCGATGTGTACAACCTTAAATTTTCCCCTTGGTTGACGTTGAATCCTATACGTGACGTCGTTAATACGGGTAACCACTTTGTATGGACCCTCCCATCTGGTTTGCAATTTTGGAGATTTCCCTTTTCGACGAGTCGGATTATGCAGCCAGACTAAGGCGCCTTCCTCAAATCCGCTTGTGTTCGATTTCCGGTCGTATCTGGTTTTCATGTTCTCACTTGATTGCAATCCGTTTTCCCTGACTGTAGCATGTATTTCTCGCATTTTCTCTCTCAGATTGGCGACGTAGTCTTGTACGGTGCAAGGTTCATCCGGTGTCCCTCCCATCAATAAGTCTACTGGTAACCGTAGTTCCCTGCCATAATTGACTAACGCCGGAGTCGCCTTTATGCTCTCATGCTCTGCAGTCCTGTAGGCGAGGAGAAACAGTGGAATGTACCTGTCCCAGTCTCTTTGGTGGGCGTCAACCAACTTTGCCAAATGCCTTTCAAGCGTCTGATTGAATCTTTCAACCATTCCGTCAGACTGCGGGTGGTATGCAGTTGTGCGTGTCTTATGCAGACCTAAAATTTTGCATACTTCCTGAAACACTTGCGATTCAAAGTTCCTTCCTTGGTCTGAGTGGATTTCCAATGGTACACCAAAGCGACATATAACCTCCTCAACGAGCTTAGTTGCAACAGTTGTAGCTTCCTGGTTAGGTATCGCGAATACTTCCGGCCACTTAGTGAAGTAGTCCATAACAACCATAAAGTATTTGTTCCCTGATTCAGTCACAGGGAATGGTCCGGCTACATCAATAGCTATACGTTCCCAGGGTGCACCAACATTGTACAGCTGCAGGTTACCTCTACTCCTTGTCTGAGGTCCCTTCACGGCAGCGCAAATGGTACATTTACGGCACCAATCCTGCACATCCTCCCGACAATGGAGCCAGTAGAACCTCTCTCGTACTTTCGTTAGTGTCTTCTTGATGCCAAGATGACCTCCCGAAACTCCGTCATGCACTTCACGTAGGACATCGGGTACCTTGGCTCTCGGAACGACTACCTGAAGATGGAACTCCCTGCCGTTAGTCTTTTCCCATTTTCGGTAAAGTATTCCATTTTGCAGAGTAAGACTGCTCCACTGTGCCCAGTATGCCTTAGTGATAACGCTCATAGGTGCAACCTCACTCCATGTTGGTCTGGCGTCTCCTCTTTTCTTCCACACGATGATGTGCCGTAGATCCTCATCACCCTCTTGAGCCATCTTCATTGCATCATCCTCCCAGGGACCTAAGGAACTCGTCCTGGTTAGTTTCAATGATAGCTCCGTCGACTCCTGTTTGATGCAATGCTTGCATTCTTCCGGGCATGGCCTCCGAGAAAGTGCATCTGCATTTCCATGTGACTTCCCGCTGCGATGTTGAGTCTCGAAGTCATATTCCTGGAGCTGTTCAATCCACCGAGCAACTTGACCTTCGGGATTCTTAAATTGCAGTAGCCATTTCAATGCTGCATGATCCGTACGTAGTAAAAACTTTCGGCCGATTAGGTACTTGCTGAAGTGTTGCAACGTTTTTACCACGGCAAAAAGTTCCCTCCGTGTCACGCAGTAGTTCCGTTCCGGTCTTGACAGTGATTTGCTGAAATACCCCATAACAACTTCTCTATCTCCCTGCTTTTGGGATAGCACTCCTCCAATCGCTGTGTTGCTCGCGTCGGTATCGACGATAAACTGGCCTTCCGGTTGTGGGTATCCCAGAATTGGTGTTTCACATAGGTATTTCTTCAGTTTTGAAAAGGAATCTTCACAGGCTTCATCCCAACAAAATGGTCTTTTCTCTTCCGTCAGTCTATGTAACGGTTTTGCGATCTCAGAAAACCCCTTGACGAAA
The DNA here is from genome assembly GCA_920104075.1 of Melanargia galathea. Lineage (NCBI taxonomy): Eukaryota > Metazoa > Arthropoda > Insecta > Lepidoptera > Nymphalidae > Melanargia > Melanargia galathea. The sequence continues at coordinate 4,632,494 of OV049855.1, forward strand.
CGCCTGTAGTAAGAGCACAAACCCAAAAATGCCCTTACCTCTGTCTTGTCTTTAGGGGTAGGCCATTTTTTAACCACTTCAACTTTCGCCGGGTCAGTCTGGATGCCCTCACTTGTGATGACATGGCCGAGATAATTCACTTCTTTCCTGAATAGCTGACACTTCTTCGGGTTAAGTTTTAAGTTTGCCCCATGTATTTTGGCGAAGACTCGCTCCATGTTTTGCAAATGGTCCTCGAAGTCTCGACCCATGATAACGACGTCATCTAGATACACCAAGCAGGCATCTCCTACTAAACCTGCTAGCACACATTCCATGAGTCGTTCGAAGGTGGCAGGTGCGTTGCACAATCCAAAAGGCATAACATTAAACTGCCATAATCCTTTTCCCGTTGAAAACGCTGTCTTCTCCTTGTCTTTTGGATGGATTTCTACTTGCCAGTAACCTGATTTTAGGTCTAGAGTCGAAAACCATTTCATGCCACTCAAAGTATCCAGAGTGTCATCGATTCTAGGTAGCGGGTAACTATCCTTCTTTGTGATGTCATTGAGCCGCCTATAGTCCACGCAGAACCGTGTGCTTCCATCTTTCTTCTTCACAAGCACAACCGGTGAGCACCAGGGACTTGCGGATGGTTCTATTATTTTGTTCCTTTCCATTTCTTTCAGCATATCCTCGACTTCTTTTTCCTTCGCGATTGGTAGCCGTCTCGCCCGCTGACGGATGGGTCCCTCATTTCCGGTATCGATTCTATGCTGCACTAACGATGTTCTCCCTGGGTTTCCTTCTTGACTAGAAAAGATGTCCGCGTAGCGTAATAGAAACTTCTTTGCCTTGATGCTTTGTGAATAAGTCAGGTTGCTTTTGCAGTCTTTAAGAAGCTCATAGACTGTAGGATCCTTCCAAGAACCTGATTTATCCGTGCTTGGCATTGAAGTGCATTTCTTCAGCCACACAACTTCCTCGCACTTTCCGACGATGTCCCCCTTATTGAAGTAAATCTCGCGATCATCCAAATTTAGAACTTTTACTACAGCTTTAGTACTACCATTGACGAGAGTTCTTGCTGTCATGAATCTTCGAGAGGCTGTCTTCTGGGAAATGTCCTCAATCAGCACACATCTGCCTTCCTTGGTGTTATTAGTACATGGCAGCTTTACCATCACGTGAGCCTCTGCACGTCCAGGGATGACGATTTCCTTAAGACATGTCACTTTCCCATTAGCACCTCCGAGAATGAAGATTTCTTCCGTACCACACTTAAATACTCCGTCAGCAACATCAATTCTGCAGTCGTGTGTCCTCATAAAATCTAGACCAAGGATACAGTCATCCATAATTTCAGCCACAATCACGTTGTGCGTATAAGATGTCTCCCCTAAGTACATTGTAACAGTCATTTCCCCCAGGACGGGTATTGGCTGACCGGAGGCTGAAAGAAGTCGACAGTTGATTTGCTTGCCGTACCTCGACACAGATTTCAATAGGTCCGGCCGGACTATTGTCCTGGAGGCCCCAGTGTCCAATGTCATCCTGCAATCGATCCCGTTTATGGTGCCTGGTATTGCTAAATTGTTCCCATCGCATACTTGTGAGATAACCGTTGCTGGGGCTCCCTCCGTGCCAGCCAGTACTCGCCCCTTAGTCCTGGCTGTTACTAGTTTCCCTGATTTTGAGGGAACTTTGCATTCTCACCTCTCTTCGCAAGCTCCTCCAACCGTTCCTCTATTTTCGTTAGTCGGGACATCTGCGACTCTTTCTGTGGGCAATTCAGCTGCAGATGCCCTTTCTCACCACATCTATAGCACACAGCGCCAAAGTTCTTCCTGAATGAGGTCTTAACCTCTTTCACCTCCTCGACAACTTCACGTAGTCTGTGAGTCTGCCGAATGTCGTGTCGAACTGCTTCGACCTCTAAGGCATGCGCCAATGCTTCTTTTAATGAGGCATGGTGACGAAGCCTCACGGCAGCTCTTACCTGCAGGTCTTTGATTCCGTCGACAAAAGCTTGCACGGTGTTTGCAGTTACCATTTTATCGTCGACCGATGGATAAGCTTTCCGCACAAGCTTATCTATTTCCAACGCCCATTGCTGGAGACCCTCTCCAGATCGCTGGACTCTATCGCGCAGCTGGGCGCGGAACACATGCTCCAGATGTCGCTCCCCATACCTGGATTCGAGTGCATCCAACAGTTCCTTGTATCCACATCCTGAAGTGGGAAGGGCCTCCAGAACAGTTAGAGCCTGCCCTCTCAATGCGACAGTGAGGGCAGTCAAGCACTGTTCGTCCGTCCATCCGTTAGCAGTAGCAACAGTCTGAAACTGTTGCCGGTACGCGGGCCAGGAGGTGCTACCGTCGTATGGGGGTACCTTAACATTAGGTCCCTGAACTGCGCCCATCGCTCCACTTGACGTTAGTCTTGTCGTTTCAAGACGTATCACCTTTTTCTGTAGCTCGTTGAGGCCAGTCTTCACACCATCTATGTCCGTTCCTAGGCAGGTGACTCGCTCGTCCATGAGGTCCAACTCTTTTCGCAATTTAGCCACCATGCCGCCGACTTCGTGAACGGCCGACAAAACAGTCCGCTGCACCCCTTCAAATTTGCAATCTTGATTTTCCTGTATCGCTGCTTGATTTTCCTGTATCGCTGCAAACTGTTGTTGCATTATCCGCATCAAACTCGACAAGTCAACGGTGGGCGTGGCTTGCTCAGTGGGCGTGGCCAGGTGGGTGTGGCCAGTGGGCGGGGCCTCCGGCTGAGTGGGCGTGGCCTCAAGGGGCGTGGTCTGGTGGGCGTGGCCAGTGGGCGGGGCCTCCGATTGGGTGGGCGTGGTCTCAAGGGGCGTGGCCTGGTGGGTGTGGCCAGTGGGCGGGGCCAGCTGGGGGGACCCACCAGGTGCTGGTTCCTCCAGGTGCTCCTCCACAGGTGCTCGGCTGGATTCCGCTGCACGCTGGGCCCTGGTCTTGACACCCTCGCTGCCGAAGTCGTCTCTCGGAGTCAATGGCATAGCTTCCAAATCGCACTTCTGTCACCAATTGTTACGTGCTGGGGTTCGAATATTTGGAATAAAACACCTGGTGACCCTTGATCAGACTTTATTCTGCACTTCCGTATTCCACTTGGTACTCCTGATCCTCTTGTAGACTTCCTCTTCACGTTTGTTCGCTTCCAATCCTCTTCACTTCCGATCGCTTCCTTCGCTTGTATTTCGCTTGGCTCTCAGAACTGAACTGAACTCCGTCCGGTCGCCGGTCCCTTTATATACCCGTTACCGCGTGACTAAGCGTTTTCTAGAAAGTTCCACCCCTATCGATGTTTATTCCGGAAAGGTCGCGTTGTTGTTGTTTACATCATGGGTTGTTTAGGTATTTATTAGGTGACGAGCGATTATGAACCTTAATGCACTAGTAATAAGGTTCATTCGTAACATTAATAAATACTTAAATATTTAACTAACTAGCTGACCCCCGCGACTTCGTCCGCATGGATATAAGTACGTTTTATATAGGATCGGATTGGATCCCATAATCCTTTTTTTTACCAAAACTAAATGTAGCCTAAGTTACTAAATATAACATCACTTATCTGCCATTGAAAGTTCCGGCAAAATCGATCCAGCCGTTTCGGAAATTAGCTGGAACAAATAGACAGATCGACAAACATAAATTTAATCGCACACCAGTTTAAAATAAGCAGTACGTTCAAAGATCCGGGTCCCAAGTTATTTGAACCCAATAAACGTCTGTCATTTCTGAACTAAAAAACCTATGACCTTGAAATATTTACGGGACAATACTTAAAGTACTACCTTTCTAACAAAAAAAGAATGAGTTAAATCGAACTACGCATTAATGAATTACAGCTAAATATACGTTTTAACTTTCTTCCCCTCTCCCAAGGGAACCGTGCTGAATTTCGGGATAAAAAGTATCCTATGTCCTACCTCAGAGTATAAACTCATATCGTACCAAGTTTCATTCGAATCCATTCAGTAGTTTCGGCGTGATGCGCGGCCAAGATACAGACAGACAGACAGACAGACAAAAATGAAAAAAATTGCAGTTTTGGCTTCAGTATCGATTATAGAGTGCCCCCCAATAAAAATTTTCAAAATATCTTCAATGTACAGAATTGGATCTGTTACAGTTTTATTATATTATAGATAGATAGATTTATTTAACTAATTTAAGGTCTAGTTTTCAGTTTAACTAATCTAACTAATTTAAGTAGATAGAACGATACCTATTGTACCTATTAGATAAATGAATGACACAAATTATAAACTAGGCATGGTTATTTTATTTGCATTATTATTTAACTAACTTCTATCTTATAACTTCGTCCGAGTGGATAAATCCACTACGACCAAGGTCGTAAGTCCCGTGCAAACTCCCTTTTTCCTTTTTTTGACCCTTTTTTTACCGACTCCAAAAAAAGGAGGTTCTGTATTCGACCCGTATGTATGTATGTATGTATGTATGTAAGTATGTACCTAAATATGTATGTACGTAAGTATGTTCGCGATTATCTCCGCAACTAATGAACCGATTTTGATGATTGTTTTACTATCGTTATCTACGTACTTTCAGGAAGGTTTTAGTATATAGCACATCGAATTATCATTCTTACGTACGAAGTTATAAGCATAAATGTACACATATAGGGTAAAACCCGGATAGATGCCGCAGTTGGATAGATGCCTCAATGTCAAAAAACCTGACTTCCCAAACTCGCGACTAAAAATTGATAGTTTAAATAAGAAGCGCAGGCCCCCCAAACCTCAGGCTCCTACATACATTTGTATTAAAACAATTTGTTTCGCTTGTGCGTGTGATTATCTCCGCAGCGAACGCGGCAAATCCTTCAAAGTTTTAGAGGCGAGTATTTGCCGTTGTATAACTTTTGAAGTAGTAGTAGATTCTATTATATTTTTTATTATGTCAATACACTGGTTCAATAAGTGTACACCTAAGTGTAAATAATCGATCTTTAGTTTTTAGTTTATTTAATAAATCAAAGGGCATCTATCCATATCAAAAAGGATAGTTGCCTCGATTTTTCGAGGTATAGGTGCCCTTAGAGGCATCTATCCCCTAATATACCTATCGATATATTAAGTTTTTTTTTAATATTTTTAATGTTCTTTTATATATTTTTTTCTTTTTTAAATAAATTACTGATAGTTTTTATATACTTCGGGGCATCTATCTCTTTCAGCCCGATCTGTCCAGTGGTTTGAACTGTGCGTTAATAGATCAGTCAGTCAGTCAGTCAGTCGGTCACCTTTTCCTTTTATATATTTAGATAATAAAACCTTATGAAACTATGTATTTTGCTTATTTTTTTCATAGGGCATCTATCCTTTTTAGTATTTTCATAGTGGGGCATCTATCCACACAGGTAGGCATCTATCCCTAAAAAAAAGGGTCTGCAAAAAGTTAAATTCTGCAAAATCTGTAATCGTTAGGACAATAAAAACAAGTCATAATGGAACCCAAAGGATTAAACTAGCTATATTCATAAATATTATTTGTGATAAATTAATATTTTAAAAGTTAGGAGGCCATTTCAAAAAGTGGGGCGTCTATCCGGGTTTTACCCTAATATGTTTTCTGAGATTGCCAGACCTATTGCTGAAGTCTGATATATAGCTATTCTGTCCAAAGACTGTAGTTTAATCGTCAATTTAAATGAATAAAAAAATATTTTAAACTTTTTAGTTCGAATCGTTTGAAGTCGGTTCATTTTTCTTTGAAAAAAAAATATTTGGGTAGCAAACCAATATCTACCGAAGACTTACCTATTTATGTACCTAATCTATATATCTATGTATATATTTAATCTTATATATCTATACACACTGGCATGCATTACGGCCCGAACTTGCCCTAAGGGACCTTTCAGATAGACCGGCGCGGAGAGCAGAGCAAATTTTAATCGCATTTATAATAGAATCTTAAGACATTGACATAAGCTTTATTTTTACATTTTATCTCTTTTATAAGAGGATGCTCGAGGATGCTCCCAATACGCTCTGTGTGAAATATTAAGAGCAGCCGCTCGGCTGCTCGTCGAGCCGGTCGGCTGCTCTATGCTCGTGCTCTTTCGCGCTCGAGCATCCGACCGGCTCCGTTCGCGTGCTCTTTCATGCTCGCACAGCCGACCGTAGGCTGAATTGCTCTGCCAGCCGGCCCAAGAGCGTACGCTCGGCTCCGAACGCATCCGCGTGTCCGTTCACACAGACCGGCGCGTAAAGCAGAGCAAACTTAAACGGCCGGTCTGTGTGAAAAAAGAAATGCTCTGCGATGCTCTCCGCGCCGGTCTATCTGAACGGTCCCTTAGATGAAAGTGGGCTAACTTGGAAGAGGTATGTATACCCCTTGATCGGTTTTTACACGGCATCGTACCGGAACGCTAACTCGCTTGGCGGCACGGCTTTTCCGGTAGGGTGGTAACCAGCCACGGCTTAAGCCTCCCACCAGACCAGACCAGAGACAATTTAGAAATTATAAAATCCCAAATTACCCCTGCCGGGAATCGAACCCAGTACCTCCCACTTATAAGACCACAGCGCTCACCACTGCGCCAGGGAGGTCGTCATAGTTTGTATTACTCAGAAGATCTGGTTCTGCAGTTACCTACTTACATACTTACTTATAAAAAAATTCTTACAGTAAAACAAGAATTACCTACCTAGTTATTAGAAACAAAGTTGTAAAAGTAAGTATTTGCGTTTTTCGTATTGTGACATTGATTCAATAAGTTTCCCCCTTTTTTTTTTTTTTTTGAGAACGGCATCCTAAAAATAACAATGCCAAAATGTCATCTTCATCTTTATCTGCAGATATATGAGCCGCATGTTCTTAAACCGCAAAGATTTATTGAGCGTGCGTTGTGGTCATTATACCTTATATAACAACATACAATGTAAACAACACATTGTGCTTGTATAAAAGCCAAGAAATTCGAAGGATATATCATTGTGAATTATAATCTCTATTTGCACTGTACCCATTCACCTCGGCAATCTTGTTTATAAATTATTACCTCTAAATACCTGTCTTACTTCAACGTATTTAATATCAATTATCATGTCACAAACAAACATTATTGATAATGATGATAAAATAAATTTTGAAAAGGTAAGTTTAGCTGTTTTAATTATATCTAAATTGACCGAGCAAAAGTTCGCTTTTTTCGGTTGTCTGACCATCTGTCTGACTGTCAACAAAGATCGCAATCGCAAATCTATCTATACTTACACAAGTGTAAATTAAAAAAAAAAAACATTCTCGACAAGTACTTTATGTACTATGATGATCACTTACAGTTCCCGCACACTAGGCCACTAGTGGCGGTACATTTTCTCGTGGCTCGAACGCGGCCACTCGAGCGCTCAGTGTGCGGTGGTACCATTATAAAATACTAGAAAATGCCCGCGGCTTCGCCCGCGTGAATTTCGGTTTTGCACAAATCCCGAGGGAAGCGTGGATTTCCGGTTCCCATTCCTGCTCCCTTTTGCAACCTTTATACCCTACTTTCAAGGAAGTTTGCTATAGTAATCTACCTATAGCTGTAGCTATAGATTTCGAAAATCCCGTGGGAACTCTTTGATTTTTCGAGATAAAAAGTAGCCTATGTTTTAAGTCAGGGCATAATCTTTCTCCATTCAAAATTTCAGCCAAATCGGTTCAGTAGTTGCAACGTGATTGAGTAACAAACATCCATCCACACTTTCACATTTATAATATTAGAAGGATATGAAAAATCTCTCCCGCGACTTGTGGCCAGCTACTAGTGGTCGCCACTAGTGGACCAGTGTGCGGGGGCTGTTGGTCCTCATCTATCTAGACCTATTAATTGAGACCTTTCCAATGAGCCCAAACACTCTGTTGGTCGCTGAGGAATTGGATGTCTTGCAGATAACAAATTCCAGGAGATCGTCGGCATTAGGTAAGTGTTACCATGTTCTTGAAATATCATTGAAGTAACAGGATTCCAAATATCGGATCGATCAAACCTGTGGAAGTTGCCCTCGTCTCTTCATCAACTAGAAAAGAGCCGATGACCTTGCAACAGCTGAATCGATTTTGATAAAACATGTCTTGAAAGCATTGCTAAAAAACCTGCTTTCAAATAAAAAACCGGATTCGAATCGGTTCACCTGTTTAATGTTTAATGCAGCGTACAGAGTACGTGTATATTTTATAGTATGATTGAGCTACCCGTGCGGTGCAGACGCGTTCATTTATCTGCTGATGTATAAGTAATAGAGCCAAAGGATAGGAACATAGAAATAATGACTGACAACTTAACAATAAGTGTAGGAAACGACAGTGTACGTACGTATATAACTAACGTCGATAATAATAAAAATAAGTGATGTAGGTATATATTTTATTAATTTTGTTTTTTTTTCGTTACATTCATGAAATAAAATTAATAAAACCCTAAAATTATTTAAATTTTCGGGTTGTAGGAATTTTTTCACTTAACTCTTCACTTTATTTAAATACTTACCCTTCACTTTAATTAAATACCTTAATTTCTCTTCACTATTTTAAAATAGAATAGAAGCGAAGTATGTTTGACTTTGACTTTGACTTTTTGTCCCTGTCATTTGGGGATTACGGGACAGGGAGAGCGCTATATTAACTTGTCTCGTTGGATAGGGTATAGGGCATAGATAAATGAATAATAGGGTCTTAGCTGTGGGTCTAAGGCTCAAAGGCGTTCCCCTGCCCCACCGTCGCTGCGCCCTTGGTATTGATGTAATTTTTTTCGCAACTTCCCTGATGTGACTGACGGATAACCTAATGAGTGACAACTGGATAATTCTCTGCTCTATGTTACTCACTCACTCATTATTAACGGAACTGCCTCGTTGGTCTAGCGGTTAGCACGTTCGACTGTGGATCACGAGGTCCTGGGTTCGATTCCCGGGTCGGGCCAAAAAAAAAATTAAGGTTATTGGGTTTTTCTGTCAAGAAATTCTCAGTGCCAGCCCGGAGTTGGAAGTTGGCGGTGTTAGATACACCCCCGTGCCTCGGAGAGCACGTAAAGCCGTCGGTCCTGCGCCTAATCTCTCTCCGGTCGTGTCGCATTGGCGTCCCATCGGACTATGAGAGTGAGGGAATAGAGAGTGCAGCTGTGTATGCGCACACACTTGTGCACTATAATATCTCCTGCGCAAATGGCTAGTCTCTGCCTCGGTTGAGATTGGCCGCCGTGGCCGAAATTCGGTCAGGAGGACATTATTAACGGAATTGACTGATACTTAACCGATCTTCTAATGTACCCACCTAGGAACCTAGTATACCTACTCTCACTTGTCCCTAGGTACCAACAAAGTGACGTCACATTAATTACGTCAACGTCTAAGCAGCCCGCCATCCATAACTAAGAAGGTCAACAGACCTAAGTACAATTATTTTATTTTAATGCTAAAAATACTGCAAAAAATGACACTTAGCTCGTTATAAAATGTGAGCTCAAGGATTATTGCACGTGTTCCTAATTATACTTACCTAAGTCTAGCTGATTCCCGCGGCTACATCCGTGAAATATTTTTGTGACAAGCAAAATATTGAAAAGTAAAATAAAAAATTTTACTTCATAATATAAAGCGAACTAATAAATATATTATATTTTCGTAATCACCTTTTTTGATACCCCACTCCATAGGATTTCAAGAAAAAAATATTTTTGGACCCCACATTATGGTGTCCAAAGTCCGCTATTTTGAATTTTTCAAATTTTTATATTCTTCTTGACACTCGCGCTGGCATGGCAAATCTAACGACGTGCCACTTATCAAAATCGGTCCATGCGTTTGGTCTCTAGACTGCCACCAAGGAATAAACATAGGTACATACATACATACATATTTATTTATATATTACTAGCTGACCCCCGCGACTTCGTTCGCGTGTTTTTCTTTGCTATAAACCTCACGGAGCCCGAGACCTTTCCAACGAATGCAAAACCGTGGAAATCGGTTCGTGCGTTCTGGAGTTATAGCGTCAGGAAGGAAAACCCGACTTATTTTTATATAGTAGATTTTTTAGTCCAAACGACTGTTAGTGACATTATAACTAGTAACAGTCAACCAATGGCCGAGTGCGCCCGATCTTTTGTTGAAATAAAAAAAATCAAGTCTTCATCTATAGGTAGGTACTAATATAATAAAGAGAAAGAGTTTGTTTGAACGCGCTAATCTCAGGAACTAGGTACTAGACCGATTTCAAAAATTCTTTCACCGTTGGATATGTAAGTGATCCTTGAGTGCTATAGGCTATATATTATGTACCACGAGCGAAGCCGGGGCGGACCGCTAGTCTTTCATATTTAGCAGTTTTTTTTTAATTTATTTATACAATATACAAATATGGTTAGTGATTTACAGAATTTTAGGTGTGCCATACTTACTATATAAACTTACCACCACAAACCAGTTTACTGGTCTGTGCTTACCACAAACATGAAATGAAATGAAATGAAATGAAAATTTATTCATAAAAACTTATCTCTAATTTACACGTGTCGGGAATCCTGAATTAAGTTTAGATAAAACCTGTGTCTCAGGGTCCCCGCTCTTCCTATTTATAAAACATAAGAACAAGATAAAAGAAATGAAGAACAACAAAATAAAATAAGCATGCAATGAATTAAGATATGAGAGAATGTATGTGTGTGTGTGTGTGTGTTTTGTGAGTGTTTATGTGTGGATGAGTGTGTGTGCATGTGTGCGTGTGTGTGTCTATGTGTGTGTCTGTTAAAATGGCTTAGTAGGTACCCATATATATAATTATTAAATTTGTAATTTTAGTAGATTTTCGGTATCATCATAACAAACATACACAAGTTATCAGCGAAATATATCCAAGTCTTTATAATTTCCAGGAGTTGCTGGCTCCGTACACCCACCTCCTGCAGGTCAGCGGAAAGCAGCTGCGCGTGAAGATCGCTCTGGCCTTCAACTACTGGCTTCGACTGCCCGATGACAAACTTCGCCAGATTGTGGCTATTGTGGGCAAACTCCACGTTGCTACTCTGATGTTAGTCGACCACCACCATCCACCACCATTACAGCCTTTTAACGTCCCACTGCTGGGCACAGGCCTCCTCTCTTATATGAGAGAGGGATTTAGAGCATAGACCCGCCACGCTGCTCCAATGCGGGTTGACTGGCTTTAACGACTATTGTCACATGATAGTGATAATAACCGGGACCGACTGCTTAACGTGCTCTCCGAACACGTTAAGCAACAAGTATAAATTAAAAATTTTAAAAACCCTCCACATTCGCCATTTTATGGCGGCGGCCAACTTGGATTGACATAGTGCTATTCTACTAGTCAAGCCCTTTCATTTGATACCCATATTAAGGGAGTTGTGAAAAATATGTAATCCGCCATTTTGTAGCGGCAGCCATCTTAGATCGATTTTCATCAAACATAGCTAACAACATTCTCGACTAATTCACCTTTCAAACAAAAAAACCGCATTCAAATCGGTTCACCCATTTGAGCGCTACAGGGGAACAGACACACAAACACACAGACACGTCAAACTTATAACACCCTGTCGTTTTTGCGTCGGGGGTTAATTAATCAAATCAATCAATCGTCAATTGCCTCATGTAGATATGACAAATGCCTGACAGATACCTACTTTAGTTTGGGGTAAAATAGAACTTCGGGCGGTAACCCTGTTTTTCATACAAATAACTCATTCTATTTTTATATGACAACTGTCAGAATTCCACCGAATTAAAAATCAGACTATACAAACTTGGATACAAACGATTCGCACACCCGCCCCCGCGACCCCTTCAGGCCCTTCACCTTCCCAAGATACCTTATTTCCGACTTCTGCGCAATAAAGGTCAGCGCTAGATTTCTTTGCCGCGAAGTACCTATAACCTCACTTGAAACGTCTGGTGTGCCACCGGTCCTCTGTATTGCAATGTGTTCCAGGGCAGACGATATACAAGACAACTCCCATGTACGCCGAGGGCTGCCGGCTGCTCACCGTGTCTATGGCCTGCATCGGACAATCAATGCTTCAAAATATATCGTGTTCTTAGTGTTCAAACAAATCATGGAATTACATCCTCAGGTATTATGCAGTTTGTTACGCCATTTTGCGTATATAGCGGGTGTAAGGGGTCGCTATCGAAAATGAAGACAGGTATAACCAGCGGCACGTAAGTCGAGCGGTGACCTTCAAGTGCGCGCAGCGTCGTCCGAATGAGCGGGACACAATACGATTGGAGAGCCAATCAGCGCTTACGAGGGATCCGCGAGAGCTAATCAGTGCTTACGAACGATCCCCGCACACCCCGAGATACCTCATTTTCGACTTCTGCGCATTGAAGGTCACCGGTCGACTTATTTGCCATGACTTGTAATATTTAATAGTGATGATTACTGACAAGACACCACAAAAAAACCTGTATTTTTTTAAATTTCGCAATGTAATGCAATCAGCTGACGCTAGAGGTCAGCGAACGTTGGTAATACACTAAAGTTGTTGCCGCGGTAAACCCGAGTTGTGCTAATTTTAAAAATACTAAATACTAAACCACTAATACTACAAGTACTTATAATACATTATACAAATGGTTATTAGTATTGGATTGTGTTTAGGTAATATAATAGTAGCACTACGTTTTCGGTAACGTTCCCCCATACCCTGTATGTACAAATGGTAGGATAGCAACTAGCCTTGTAAAGGGATCTATTGATCTTGGTCTTGGTCTTTGTACAAGAAAGATCCAAGACCAAGATCAATAGATCCATCTAGTTTACAATACAGTCTCAGGATGCTGTTTCTGTTTTTCCCTGTTTTCCTTTTCCTTTTCTTCTGTGCGCTACATTTTGCCAGTTTCGAGTTGTGTGTTTCAGGGGGCCCAAATATACGTTGAAGAGTTCTTAGACGCACTCCGTGGCCAGGGCACTGATATTTACTGGCGGGAAAATTTTATATGTCCCACTGTGGAGCAGCACAAAAATGTTGCCAAACGAAGTAAGTTTCATTGTAGCCTTTTGAAGTAGGACTAAAAGTTGGAGTTGAGCGTGGATTAAGTAGTAATAAGTTAGTAAGAGGAACATAAGTTTAAATATTTTGTTAATTTTTCCTTCTCTACCCTTTTTTTTTTTTTTTTTATAGCTATCTCCGTTTTGTGGCAGAATGAAAGTTATGTGGGACTTCCCCTACATGAGGGAATGGGGGTATACCCACTAAAAACCACGGCATGACCCTCATGTTGTCTGTACTGGACGCCTGGGGAACGCTCTCGCTCGACTCTGGACTGCCCCTCCAGAGGCTCACACCCTCCCGTAATTTTTAACGAGGTTTTCTTCCTCCCGCGATGGGCATTGCTGTCCCACGCCCCGGGGTGTCTCACCTCCAGTTTCATCCGCAGTGCCCTCTGCTAATCAGAGGGACACGCCGAGAAACCTCCCTCCGCCAGGTCATTGGCCATGGCTAACGATATCCCCGTAGGAAAATTATTAACCATGTTACCGGGGCGCACCGGCCCGAATACTGCTCTTCCCTCAGACGTATCCAAGAGGACCAGCAGCACCCAGGCAGTTACCTGGCTGGCACCCCTTCCTTCTCTACCCTCACAATATTATCATCATGTGGAATGGTGATATCAACAATTACTTACTCGCGCGCTAATCGTTCAACTAACACTACACATTGGTACCTTGTAGCTACTAATTATATGTGTTACCGGCTGAACCCGATTTCAGGACAAACTAGTTTTGCCTAGGCTAAACTAGTTCTTCCTATACGCGATATGATTTACTAGTATAGCCTAGTCCAAACTGATTTTTCCTAAGCCTCATAGGATAAACCAGTTTACCCTAGTGCCATTTTATTTGATTTCAAAATTTTATTTTATTTTTTCAGAAGCTAGGATAGGTTAGGTTAAAACAGAAATATTCATGTGCCCGGCCGCAGGCCGGGCACTTAGATTCTATTGGGTCTTGGGAATAGGTTCTATTGGGATTTGGGAACTCCCGCATGTGCAAGTCCTGACATGTTTGATCAATTAATTTCAACTCAGCTAAATTGGTTTAGACTAGGCCGTACTGGTTTATCCTAGAGTGTGCGTATTTATATCAGGATCAACTAGTTTGACCTAGGCTAAACTGGTTTATCCTATGAGGCTTAGGAAAAATTAGTTTTGACTAGGCTCTACTAGTTAATCCTAGGCTATACCCTTGGCTATATAGACTAAGTATGGTATCTTCCTCCAAGCCATACTGAAAAACAAGTTTTTGATGGAATATACTGACTACTTGAGTATGTCTGTGCAAGTACTCACCATTAGCAAGATATAGTGTTAATAATAATTATTCTTATATTAACAACTAGCTGACCCCCGCAACTTCGTTCGCGTAGATATAGGATTTTATATAGGATCGGATCGGATCCCATAATTCTTTTATGTACCTAAACTAAATGTAGCCTAAGTTACTCCTTATAACATTGAAAGTTCCATTAAAATCGATCCAGCCGTTTCAGAGATTAGCTGGAACAAATAAACAGACCAACAAACATAAATTTAAAGGCACACCAGTTTAAAATAAGCCGTACGTTCAAAGATCCGGGTCCCAAGTTATTTGAACCCAATACTGAGGGTTGTAATGTCTGTCATTTCTGAACTAAAAAACCTATGACCTTGAAATATTTACGGAACAATATGTAAAGTACTACCTTTCTAACAAAAAAAGAATGAGTGAAATCGAACATCGCGTTAATGAATTACAACTAAATACACGTTTTAACTTTCATCCCCTCTCCCAAGGGAACCGTGCTGAATTTCGGGATAAAAAGTATCCTATGTCCTACCTCGGAGTATAAACTCAAATCCTACCAAGTTTCATTCGAATCCATCCAGTAGTTTCGGCGTGATGCGCGGCCAAGATACAGACAGACAGACAGACAGACAGACAGACAAAAATGAAAAAAAATACAGTTTTGGCTTCAGTATCGATTATAGAGTGCCCTCCAATAAAAATTTTCAAAATATCTTCAATGTACAGAATTGGATCTGTTACAGTTTTATTATATTATATGTATAGATAATAATAAAACCTCTTGGGTCGCAAATGGTACCTACCCACGTTTTAAAAGTATCTTCAAGTACTTTTATGGCATTTAATTGATTTATTTTTGCAGAAACCGGTCGAATGTTCACGCTAGCTGTTCGCTTGTGCCAACTGTTCAGTGATTATAAAAACGATTTATGCCAGCTGGCATTGCTGCTCGGTATATACTTCCAGATTAGAGATGATTATTGTAACTTGATGCAACAGGAGGTAGGTAACTAATAACCTACTTACATATGAGAACAAGAAAGAAAAGAAATTATTGATTTAACTACTAGGTTTTGCCAGCGGCTTCGCCCGCATGAATTTCGATCAGCCAAATCCGTTCAGTAGTTTTTGCGTGAAAATGTAACAAGGTTAGATCCATATTTACAAACTTTCTCGTTTATAATATTAAGTACCTAGTTAGTATGATTAATGTTGATATAGGTACCTAACTATTAATATTATGTTATGTATTTGCAGGCACTAGAAGAATGGCCAGGGGAAAAAGATAAACAGGTAAATTATTATCTAAGCATTCTTAGCAATAAGTTGGCGATTTCTATATAATATCTTATTCAAAATAATATACTCGTAGGTACCTACTTAGTAGGTATTTTGTCTTCAAAGAAATTCTTTTTTATTGTTTGTTTGTAGGCACGCAAGGACGCCAGTTTCTGCGAAGACCTGACAGAGGGCAAGTTTAGCTTGCCGATCATACATGCGATGAATACTGCAAAAGGTGCAGAGATATTGGGTATCCTTTTCAAAATATCGAAGAAGAAATTATTAAAACATTAAAAACAAAGAAAACAAGTATAAATTTAAAATTTAAAAACCCCCCTACATTCGCCATTTTGTGATAGCGGCCAAAACTGTGAAAAACTGAAAGTGACAAAACTGAAAGTGACAAAACTGTCAATAATTTTTAGAAGGTAGAGCAACAGGCCCTATGACTCGTAATGTCTTCTACCGACGCTCCCCTTGCTCTCAATTTTGCCTGAGAAAATGTCCCAGATGTCCCGATAACTTTCCTAACCTATCAAATTGATGCATGGAACGGTGCTTAAGATACAAGGTATAAACTTGTTATTTTCTGAACAGCACAAAGATATTCTTAAGCAAAGAACTGAAGACGTGGAGCTGAAGAAGTACTGCGTGTCTCTACTGGAGCGAGCCGGCAGCCTGCAGTACACGAGGGACGTGCTCTCGGAACTCGATCGATCTGCCAGAGATGAGGTAGGTAGCAGTATGTTGTCTGACTCTACTCAGAATTGGGACGGAGTTAAAACGGGACATAAATACGTCCCTAACATATATGGCTCATCTTAACTCTGTATACGCTCTACAGATCGCGGTCTTATATCAGGACTTTGACCTTGCCCCTGAGCAGAGGATGATTTATCGAATTACCTACTAGCTTCTGCCCGTGGCTCCGCCCGCGTGAATTTCAGTTTTTCACAAATCCCGAGGGAATCGTGGATTTCCGGTTCCCGTTTCCGCTCCCATTTCCAACCTTTATAACTACTTTCAAGGAAGTTTGCTATAGTAATCTACCTATAGCTGTAGTTATAGATTTCGGTTTTTTCAAAATCCCGTGGGAACTGTGGGTTTTTCCAGGATAAAAAGTAGCATATGTGTTAAGTCAGGGCCTAATCTATTCAAAATTCCATTCAAAATTTCAGCCAAATTGGTTCAGTAGTTGTGGCGTTAAAGACTAACAATTAATATACACACAGACACACAAACTTTCGCCTTTATAATATTAGTGTGATTTGGTGATACAAAGTGAGATGCACCAGGTGGCGGTGTCTGTGTGTCTGTTCTGCCGCGCTGTTGGTGCACAGAAAGTACAGTAGCCTTCCCATGCGCAGACACAACCCCTTAACAGCTGCGACGATCTCCCTGGCGCAGTGGTGAGCGGTGTGATTATAAGTGGGAGGTCCCGGGTTCGATTCCCGGCAGGGACAATTTGGGATTTTATAATTTCTAAATTGTCTCTGGTCTGGTCTGGTGGGAGGCTTTAGCCTTGGCTGGTTACCACCCTACCGGCAAAGCTGTGCAGCCAAGTGATTTAGCGTTCCGGTACGATGCCGTGTAGAAACCGATCAGGGGTATGCACTATGCATACCTCTTCCAAGTTAGCCCGCTTCCATCTTAGACTGCATCATCACTTGCCATCAGGTGAGATTGCAGTCAAGGGCTAACTTGTAGTTGAATAATAAAAAAAAACTTGAGAGGTGTCAAGGGACACCCGGGTTATATTGTATAATAGTTATTTTTTTATTATTATTTATTAGTACAAAAAACCTGTAGGTATACTTACACTCAACAAAAATAATCGTCGCAACACCACACTGTTCAATTTGCGAAATAGAAAGACGAAACGAAAATATAAGAGAGAGAGAGACAGACAGAGAAACACGCGCACGCCGCACGGCTTACAACTATAGCAAAAAGTGTCGTTACAACTTTTTCTCTTAATTTTTTCCCCCCTTTCGATAAGGAACTTCGTTCCAAAAAAAAAGGCTGACGACATTTGTGACGAAGTGTTCAGGACGCTTCTCGTGTACGGCGGCGATAAGCTTGAGGTTGTTCGTCCACATTCTCCGTTCCAAGTGGTCCATCGAGTGATCATCATTGTCAACCCATTACCGGTTCACTACAGGGTCTCTTCTTAGAATGAGAAGGGCTTAGGCCATAGTACACCACGGGTTTAGGCCGTAGTACACCACGGATTGGTAAACTTCACACGCCTTTGAGAATATTATGGAAAGCTTTCAAACATGCTGGTTTCCTCACTATATTTTTCCTCCGTTCTGAGTAAACCTGAGATTAAATACTTCCTTCAATTATTTATTATTTTCAGGTTGCAAGTCTCGGTGGCAACCCGGATATGGAGGCTGTACTTGATGAACTTTTAACTTGGAGAGACTGAAAAACCTACCTACCTAAGTACTTGAAACTAATAAAAAAATAAGATACGTGTTAACAGTTTCATTTTTAACCCCCGACGCAAAAACGACGAGGTGTTATAAGTTTGACGTGTCTGTGTGTGTGTGTGTGAGTGAGTGGCGTGCGTGCGTGCTTGCATGCGTGCGTGCGTGCGTGCGTGCGTGCGTGCGTGTGTGTGTGTGTGTCTGTCTGTTCCCCCGTAGCGCTCAAACAGGTGAACCGATTTGAATGCGGTTTTTTTTGTTTGAAAGGTGAGTTAGTCGGGAGTGTTGTTAGCTATGTTTGATGAAAATCGGTCCAAGATGGCCGCCGCCACAAAATGGTGAATTACATATTTTTTCACAACTGCCTCAGTATGGGTATGAAATGAAAGGGCTTGACTAGTAGAATAGCACTACGTAAATCCAAGATGGCCGCTATCACAAAATGGCGAATGACGGGGGTTTTTTAATTTTTAATTTATACTTGTATACACAATTAAACGAAGCAAGCGTTTTCGTCGGCGCGGATTTTAGTTTTTAAAAATCCCGTGGGAACCCTCTTTGATTCGTCAACTCGTGGGGGAAATTTCGGTGAATTTTTCGCCCATCCCATCTCGTCTCGCTGATTGTGATACCTGTATAGGTTTCCGAATTTGCGCATTTCCAAAACTTTACCAAATACTACACATCGAGAAACTGTAATATACCTAATTCAATACTTCGAATATTTATTTTACAACATTTCCGCTTGTAGCGCTGGCTGTAAACGAATGTTGAACGTATTGGCGAACTCAAACTTAAGATAAGCTAATTTAGGTCCATTTTACTCTGAAGTCATTTTGTTTCGATCAGCAGTAGGTATTTAGTAAAGTTTTCGAGCTGTGCAAAGTGAGACTAAGCATACCTTTTTTTTTTTTTTGACGCTGGGAAATGCATTTACGCACACCTTCCGGAAGCAGCGCAGCGGACTGCGCCGCTTCCGGAAGGTAGTGTGGGACTCAAGCATTATTTTATCTATGGATCAAACGATGCGGTTTCGACGTACCTACCTATGATGAAAATTAGTAAGTATAACCCCCGGCACGTAAGTCGACCGGTGATCTTCAAGTGCGCGCAGCGTCGTACGAGTGAGCGGGACACAATACATTGGAGAGCCAATCAGCGCTTACGAGGGATCCGCGAGAGCTAATCGGGTGCTTACGAACGATCCCCACGCCCTCCCCGCGGGCCGCGACCCCCTCGCACCCCTAAATACCTCATTTTCGACTTCTTCTCATTGAAGGTCAACGCTAGACTTATTTGCCGTGACTTGTAAGTAATTACTGCGATCGTGTGATGAGTTGCGAGCTTCAATTAGGACACTCTTAGGGAATATTTGATTCGATTCGTGCCGTGATGCTGAATATAGCCCATAACCTAAAATAATCCTCTAAATATATTAGTAGGTATATATTAGATAGATAGATATAGAATTCATAATATAAAAAAGTATGAACATCATGTAAGTACGCAAAAACTAGTTGCAAAGATGGAATCATCCTAAAATTAAATATCAAATTAGCATAATATTCATGTTACAACAGCTTACATCCAATGCTAAGGTGCTTAAAAAAAGTAAAAAATTAACAGACTAGAACAACTCTAGGTCACAAAACAAACTCGTAAGTCTTAAAACTAGGTACCTACTTACCTATTACTTAGTTATTATTACACGAGCGGACACCCGCGACTTCGTTCGCGTGGATATGGGTTTTTAAAAATCCCGCGGGAACTTTTTGCTTTCCTTAAGCTCTTTTGAGCTCATACCTTGCTAAAAACGGTTAAAAGTTTACTGGTGGATGTTTAGTTAGATAAAAATGTAAACATCCACCACTGAAAGTCCCATCAAAATCGATCCAGCCTTTCAGAAATTACCCGGTAATCTTTAAACTATCTTCTTTCTAACAAAAAAAGAATGAATGAAATCGGACTACGGGTTAATGATTTACAGCTAAGTACACATTTTGACTTTCATCCCCTCTCCCAAGGGAATCGTGCTGAATTTCGGGATAAAAAGTATCCTATATGTTACTCCGTAGTATGAGCTTAAATCATGCCAAGTTTCATTTCAATCTATTCAGTAGTTTTTGCGTGATTCGCGCACAAACATACAGACAAACAGATAAACAGACAAACAGATAAACAGACATACAGACAAAAATTTCAAAAATAGCTTTTTTTACGTTCTATTACTTATCCCTAACATCCCCTAGTTATTATTTTGCAAAAATATTGAATGTACAGATACGGCAAGTCTACGATTTTATTATATGTATAGAAGATAAGTAAGTGTGCTTCGATATGATTAGGAGATGTGCTTTTTGTTAAAATTCTAAAGGTTAAGCAAAGATTATATTTTTGTTTCATAAAATTATTTTATCAAAATATCGAATCCTTTATTGATTGAAACTTACATAATATAATAGACAAAACATTACACTCACTACTACTAGGCTATGAAAAATTGAATAGTTGTTGGTGGAGGTGTAGGTAATAAACTACCAGAAGACATTTTGGAGATTTTTACAAATAAGTACATACTCACTACAAATACTTAAATATAAAAATTACAAATAATAAATATTATCATCCAAACCACTGTAACAAGGCAAGATGCCCAGAACGCTGACTGCGTTACCTCGTTGAATGGCAAGACTAATATGCTGACCGAGGTAACTGCCAGCCCTCCGGTCACCCGTGGACTCCACGAGACTGGATGATAGGTCCATAAAAAAGGATCTATCATCCTCTAACTTTGGAGATGTCTCTCATCAAGCTCATCAGTTTAAAGTTTGAAAAACTTATTATAAGTATTAGTGTAAAAGATTATTTTATCAAGTATAAATTAAAAATTTAAAAAACCCCCTCCATTCGCCATTTTGTGGCGGCGGCCATCTTGGATTTGCATAGTGCTATTCTACTAGTCAAGCCCTTTTATTTGATACCCATGTTGAGGGAGATGTGAAAAAATATGTAATCCGCCATTTTGTGGCGGTGGCAATCTTGAACCGATTTTCATCAAACATAGCTAAGAATATTGCCGACTAATTCACCTTTCACACAAAAAAACCGCATTCAAATCAGTTCACCCGTTGGAGCGCTACGGTGCCACGTCAGACAGACAGACACACACACACATAAAAATAAATAATAAAGTATTATATAAAGTTATTCCTTCCAAGGTACCGAATCTTCGGTGCACAGTCTGATTGGCACTTAGCCGGGTTTTATATTTATTTAATGAAATAAAATGTTCCTTTGCTTCCCACAATGGTCACAATGACCTCCTCTATCTCACAAGAATCATGATTGAAAGCGTCGTGAGTCGCACGCTTCTTCATACAAATCCGAGTAACTAACTATACGGTGATAAGTCTATTTACGCAAAAACGACGGGGTATCATAAATTTGACGTGTCTGTGTGTGTCTGTCTGTTCCACCTTAATATGGTTCCACCGTAGCGCTCAAACGGGTGAATCGATTTGAATGTGGTTTTTTGTTTGCAAGGTGAATTAGTCGGGGGTGTTCTTAGCTTTGTTTTATGAAAATTGGTTCAAGATGGCCGCCGCCACAAAGTGACGGATTACATATTTTTTCATATTTGCCGTGCCATGACAATACATCTTCAGATACAGTGTTTTGTCGTAACATCGATAAATGAGCTCCTCGCACAAGGTTACATATAATGGCTATTAAATATTTCTATTAATTTTTATAAATACTGTGAAACTCCATAGAAAAAGTCACTGTATCTTGTAAAGTATGGGTATCTGTATTGATTAAACACTGCATCATCAAATACTTACAGTGTTTTGTCAAAACACAACTCTTGATTTTGTCGACCGCCATATATGCGTACAGTGTTTTGTCATAACAAACTCGCGACTCGGAAGCTAACGACAGTTTTTAGGGTTCCGTACCCGAAGGGTAAAAAACGGAGCCCTATTAATGTCACTCGGCTGTCTGTCCTTCTGTCCGCCGGTCACAGGTCTCTAGCTCGCAGACGAAATGAGTTACAAACCTGAAATTTTGGTATTTAGTGTAAAACGTTAACCCAAAATCAAATATTGAATTAGAAATTGAATTAAATTATTTTTCAGGGGGGCTCCCATACATGAAAAAGGAGCCGGAAAAAAAAAATTTTTCTTTACCCTAGCTTGTGGGGTATCATTGTTTAGAGCTCATTAAGTAGAGTACAAATATATATTTTTTTAATTTTTATCTCAAAAAATAAGGGAATGGGAGGCCATCAAAGTTGTCAGTTTTAGACCATTTTTGTGACGGGGGCTATCTCAAAAACTAAACTAAGTAGTTGGGAATATGATATTTCAGTATATTATGTACTATATGCTCTATTTAAACAACAAATACTGAAAACAACGATTTATTAAATAGTTTATAAGCTGTGACCAAAATAAATGAACATTTTTTTGGGTTTTTCTTTCACGGTTTGTTGCGATGTCTAGCTCGGAAATTAAATATTTCTTAGACCCAAAATATTATATTGTTCATAATTATGTACGGAACCCTGAAAGAGCGAGGCCCGACTCGCACTTGGCTGATTTTTTCATTACTAAGTATATTAGATAGTTCAGTAACCTTAATAATCCAACCTTGCGTCAAATCGTGTAGTTCTGATTTTTCGCAGACTTGTTCATGATGTTAGCCAAACGAAAACTGTCAAAAATCGAAATAAAATCAGCCAAGTGCGAGTCGGGCCTCGCTCTTTCAGGGTTCCGTACATAATTATGAACAATATAATATTTTGGGTCTAAGAAATATTTAATTTCCGAGCTAGACATCGCAACAAACCGTGAAAGAAAAACCCAAAAAAATGTTCGTTTATTTTGGTCACAGCTTATAAACTATTTAATAAATCGTTGTTTTCAGTATTTGTTGTTTAAATAGAGCATATAGTACATAATATACTGAAATATCATATTCCCAACTAGTTTAGTTTTTGAGATAGCCCCCGTCACAAAAATGGTCTAAAACTGACAACTTTGATGGCCTCCCATTCCCTTATTTTTTGAGATAAAAATTAAAAAAATATATATTTGTACTCTACTTAATGAGCTCTAAACAATGATACCCCACAAGCTAGGGTAAAGAAAAATTTTTTTTTTCCGGCTTCTTTTTCATGTATGGGAGCCCCCCTGAAAAATAATTTAATTCAATTTCTAATTCAATATTTGATTTTGGGTTAACGTTTTACACTAAATACCAAAATTTCAGGTTTGTAACTCATTTCGTCTGCGAGCTAGAGACCTGTGACCGGCGGACAGACGGACAGACAGACAGACAGACAGACAGACAGCCGAGTGACATTAATAGGGCTCCGTTTTTACCCTTCGGGTACGGAACCCTAAAAACTGCGAAAATTTCGGATTTTTTCAGATTTTGGCGATTATAATCCAAAAGGCTAGTTCTTGATGAGGTTTTTCTATATGGCTGCGTAATAACGAATCCATTTCAAAACATATTTCAAATTCAAAAAAATCAAACAAATATTGAAGATTTTATGGCCAATTCCCAAAAAAATCAAAAAATCGCGATTTGCCAAAAATGCATGATTTTCAGATACAGTGTCATGGCACGGCAGTTAAATTAACTCCCTGAATATGTATCAAATGAAACACCCCGTCGTTTTTTGCGTCGGGGGTTAAACTGCGACAATACTGGATGACGTATAGCACGTTGGGACTGCTAATAGTGGGAGATCCCGTCTTAGAAATTTATACCCTCATCTGTTATTCAATTCTGATAGAGATTATATGCTAGATAATTCATAGATTGATACATTGCACTTTGGTTGCCTGGCTAAATTTGGTGCCTATGATGTTAAACACAAAAAAAATTAATCAATTTTTTTCGATCTGCTTCCCTCATCTGTTATTTAAACGAATTATATGTCAAATGAAAGATTATTTTATTCCCAATCGAACCGTATTTGGTTGCCTGGTCAAAAGTGGTGCTAAATCATGGTTGTCTGGATTTTAAGATATAAAATTTTCTGTGCGAGTGTTGAAATTGACAGAAAAGTGTTGCGCGCGCAATTTCATTTGACAGACAAAGATGCAGTGAGGCAGGCGTGCACTCGGCAGGTGCTTAGTCTATACATAGATTAAAACCATAGACTTGCTGTGCCTGTCCATTAAAGATATTTGCAAAAAAAATAAGCGAGAGACGTAAGGGATAAGTAATAAAACGTAAAAAAGCTGTTTTTGAAAATTTTGTCTGTTTCTGACAGCAAACTCAGATAATACACGCACAAACATGTATGTTTGTGCGTGTTTTTGCGTAATACACGCACAAACATACATGTTTGTGCGTGTATTACGCAAAAACTACTGAATGGATTGAAATTAAACTTGGCATGATTTAAGTTCATACTACATAATAGCATATAGGATACTTTTTATCCCGAAATTCAGCACAGTTCCCTTGGGAGAGAGGATGAAAGTCAAAATATGTACTTAGCTGTAATTCACTATCGCGTATGCTGAATTTCGGGATAAAATGCTATTATGTATGCTATTATGTAGTATGAACTTAAATCATGCCAAGTTTAATTCCAATCCAGCCAAGACGGCATCTCAGACCATAAGAGGTTAGTGACTTGAATAAACAGTCAGCGTGAAATAAAAATATAAAATAAGTACCGAAGTAAGTAACAAAATTCAAGCAGGGTAATGCGAGATCATAATGCATATCTTCGTAAAATCTGCGAAGAAATTGATGCTTACGTTAATTATAGACATGAGTCCAGTCCAGGAATATGTATCATAAAATTTTCTTCTTTTTAGAGCATTGATGTAAAAACTTATTTAAAAAAAATATACTTAGCTAGCTTCTGCCCGCGGCTTCGCCCGTACGAATTTCGGTTTTTCACAAATCTCGAGGGAATCGTGGATTTCCGGTTCCCGTTCCCACACCCTTTTTCAACCTATACCTATACCTACTTTCAAGGAAGTTTGCTATAGTAATCTACCTATAGCTGTAGCTGTAGATTTCGGTTTTTTCACAATCCCGTGGGAACTGTGGATTTTTTCAGGATAAATGACAACGACAGCAAACTATTGCAATGATGTGTTATGTGAGCGTGATGTAGGTACCTAAGAACAATCAGCGCAATCTATCGCGTTTTTGGAAGTCTATATGTATTTAAGTCCCATAGGAACACTTTTTCCGGAATAAAAAGTAGCCTATGTGTTATGTCAGGGCATAATCTATGTATCTCCATTCAAAATTTCAGCCAATCCTTCGACTGCGTCGTCATTCCCCATCATTTTAATAATTCTGCTCATTGCCTGACTGCCTCGTTGATCTAGTGGCTAGAATATTTGAATGCAGAAATCACGAGGTCCCGGGTTCGATTCTCGGGTCGGGCAAATAATTGTTAGGTATTGGATTTTTCTGACAATAAATTCTCATTGCCAGACCAGAGTTGGAATTTGGCGGTGTTTCACCCCCGTGCCTCGGAGCGCACGTTAAACAGTCGGTCCCGGTTATTATCACTATCATGACGTGACAGTAGTCGTTAAAAGCCCGCCATCCCGCATTGGAGCAGCGTGACGGGTCTAAGCTCTAAATCCCTCTCTCCTGAATCCTGAGTGAGGAGGCGTGTGCCCAGCTGTGGGACGTAAAAGGCTGTAGTGGTACAATTGAACCTCTGGTTCCTCTGGTGCTGCAATGTTCATGGGCGGCGGTAATCACTTTACATCAGGTGACCCGCTTGCTCGTTTACCCGCAATCTTTATAAAAAAAAAGAAGCATTCATTTACCCCCGCCACTTTATCGCTCAAGAAGAAGTAAGACAACGATCTTGGCACAGAAATAACTCGCATCGCGGAGAGGGCCACTTTTTATCCCGGGAAATGAAGAGTTCCCAAGGGATTTATGCAAAACCATCTATGCGGATAGGTATCGGCTAGTAGATAAATAAAATAAAATGCTAGTTATTAATACCTAGTTTATTTTGTATCATTGAATAAGTACATATAGGATCACTGTTGTAATTAATATACGTACGTACTTAATTAAATAACCTAAATTAAAGATTACTCAATTGGATACCTAGTCGTATCTACCTATCACATATTTACCTATAATGAAATTAATAAACTATTTTTTTCATGTAAGTATATTATTTATTTATTACTAGCGGACCCGGCGACGTCGTCCTGCCCGCTATTAGCGCCTCCTACCGGGTCCAATTTTTCTACATATAAACCTTCCTCTTGAATCACTCTATCTATTAAAAAAAACCGCATCAAAATCCGTTGCGCAGTTTTAAAGATTTAAGCATACATAGGGACATAGGGATATAGGGACAGAGAAAGCGACTTTGTTTTATATTATGTAGTGAAGTGATACACTAGGAACGCTGTCACACTGCGCGCTAGAGTGAGACGTGCTTCATATATTTGTGATATAATCACAAGTCACAATTGAGCACGCGTACGCGCGCGGTGTGGTACGTCCTGCCGAGCAGTTGCTGTCGCGCCGCGCTGTCATCGCGCGTTCTGTATGTTGCAAGATTTAAAGTATTTATCTTAATCTTTCCAAGACATTAGCTCATCGAGTACGGCCTCCATGTCGGGGTTACCACCAAGACGAGACACCTGAAAATAAAAAAATAAAATAAATTGTAAAATGAAGCCACTAGTTCACGTTGGCCAAGCGCGTTCGGCAATCGTCGGCTAACGCGTGAACGTTTTTATCTGTGACGATTGACGTACTGAGTCGTAGACCGACGCATCACGCGAATGATCGACGAGATTAGTCCTTACCTCATTACAGCCGATTCTACTGGTAGCAAATTAATTATTTTAGATATCTATACCCTGATTTCGAATTCCGTGGAATTCTGACAGCTGTCACTGTCATTTACAGATGAGTTTTTTGTATGGAGAATTAATAATTCCCTGTCATCATAAAAAGCCATATGCCGAATAATAATATTACTATTAGTCGTTTCGCCCTATAATAGAAAACACCAAGAGTGGAAACTAGAAAGTGCACACGAACAGCAATAGAAAACAAAAGAAGCACATTGAAAAAATTCATTCAAAAATGGAAGTCACATGACATTCTCACCATGAAGTGTCTGTTAGTCATTTGTCATTTATCTACATGCGGCAGTTGATTTTTATTTACATAAGTTTTGAATTTTTTATCTTTTTTGTGGGAATTGTTTTATCTCTGGTAACATTATGAAACGTCAGAATTCCAAGGAATTAGAAATCAGGGTACCTATATTGACCAAATGATCGATTCGAATTTATGCGGTTTATGGACGTACCTACGTATGCGTGAAATATTGACAGCCGCCATAATGTTACTTAAAGCTCAGCCCATTGTTAAACATAATCATAACAATATTATTTATCGGTCAAGGTATAGGGGAAACCTTGACCGAAAAAAATAATATCGGAATCGCACGATTTACTTGAATCATGGTTATTTTCCTCGAAGAGTAAAATGAGCAACAACATTCTCGTAATTTGTGAGTAATATATTATATAACCTTAAGATATAATAAGTAATACCTGCATTTAGCTCCTCACTTATAATACTTATGGCCTGTTTCACCACTTTATGATACTTAAATCAGATAGCTATCTACAACATTTGTCTTTGTCACTTGACATAAAGTAACAAAGTGATAAAACTTACGCTCCACTTACGCTCTAATCACTAATGGGTCTAGCAAAGCCAAATTTCGGCGAAAATGGTACAGAGTAGTTGACATGTAGTGGGGGTCTTCCAATGCTTCGTTTGACCTCCCCCCTTCCCCTAGAAGATCCCCCCCCCCACTAGATGGACGGAGCCGCTGGAAACAGGCGGCACAAGATCGTGTTCTGTGGCAATCCTTGCAAGAGACCTATGTCCAGCAGTGGACGTCTATTGGTTGAGACGACGACGAATTGACATCTGGATGTGTAGGAAGCCCTAAATAAAGGCTACCCTGTACTCAGTGCTAGCTCAGTGCAGGCTAGGCTGTACTCAGTGGCGTGCACTTCATAAACGCGTCAAAGCACTGCATACCCTGGCAAAAGTGCCGCTTACTCAGGAAAAGAGAAGAAAAATTAAACTGAAACCGATAAAGAAATCTTGTTCATACCTATTGCATACCCTGGCTTAGAAATCTGTGCCCGCCACTGGCTGTACTAGACAACCCACAGGCGTCTGTGCAGAGCTTGCATGTTAGTCACAGACCAATAAACCCATAGACGGATAATAGGCTTATTGGTTTGTGATGTAGGTAGACGCACCAACTCACGTGCTGATGGAGTGCTCGCACGTAGCAGACCATTGCAAAAGCAATCTGAGTTCGGCAGTGGCACATCATTCACGACAGACCCAGATGTCTAAGTGCGGATGATGAGAGGAATTATACGAAAGTCTAATGACGATGATAGCTGATAAATTCATTCATTCATTCATCATATTATATCATTCACAAAACAGGTCATCCTAGTGTGGAAACCGATGGAAACAAATTATAAATTATTTTCTGTTTTGGGTAAAAAAAAATTAGGAGCACATAGGTACCTCATCTCTGGCAGATCGATCGAGTTCCGAGAGCATGTCCCTCGTGTACTGCAGGCTGCCGGCTCGCTCCAGCAGAGACACGAAGCCCTTCTTCAGCTCCACGTCTTGAGTTCTTTGGCGTAGAATATCTTTGTGAAGTTCAGGACATAAACTATTACGAATACCAGAGCATTGTAACTTAGGTTATAATTTTATCTACATCTGAAGGATATTTCCAAATAAATTATCTCAAACACATGCCAAGAATCCCAAGAACCGGCGGAAATCGAAACCGTTACCCCACTGTAATGTAGCTAAGTGCACACTTAAAACTTCAGTGGCGTAGCGTGGACTTATATAAACGTGGGCGAATTCGCATCAGCGAGGCCCCTTTTCTTTCGTTCCTTAGATATGCCTCTATATTAGATGTCGCACTTAAGAGGAACTTCTTGCGAGACCCCAAACAAGCACAATGTTAAAGTGGCGTCCTTTTTCGAGTGTAAAAGTGATCAAATTAATTAATCACCTGTGGCCCACAGGTGACGCGAGACCCTCGCGAGTGCGAAGCCGTGGGCGTGGACGCACGTCACCCACGCCTAGCTACGCCACTGCTTAATTTTTGGCAGTCATACTTAGTTTTAAAAGGATACTTAATATTTTTCCTCCTTCGGCCTCCGGTGACTTCATCGCATGAATGATCGGCAGGCTGAATTTGCCCTCCGTGACGTCTTCGCAAAATATCCTATCCTTACGGGCCTGGCAAAGAATTATGACTTTGCAATAGCTACTCAGTTTACTGTATAAATAAATACTTAATGCAGCTACATATGGGTGTGACATTAACACATGCAACATAAATAATATGAATATTAGCATACAAGGATAACAAGTATAAATTAAAAATTTAAAAAACCCCCGACATTTGCCATTTTGCGGTGGAGAGCGATGGCCAGCATCTTGGATTTGCGTAGTGCTATTCTACTAGTCAAGCACGGTAGTCAAGCCTTTTAATTTGATACCCATATTGAGGGAGTTGTGATAAAAATGTAATATGTAATCCGCCATTTTGTAACGGCGGCCATTATGGATCGATTTTCATCAAACATAGCTAACAACACTCTCGACTAATTCACCTTTCAAACAAAAAAAACCGCATTCAAATCGGTTTGTTCGAGAGTGTTGTTAGCTATGTTTGATGAAAATCGATCCAAGATGGCCGCCGCTACAAAATGGCGGATTACATATTTTATCACAACTCCCTTAATATGGGTATCAAATGAAAGGGCTTGACTAGTAGAATAGCACTATGCAAATCCAAGATGGCCGCCGCCACAAAATGGCGCATGTCGGGGGTTTTTTTAATTTTTAATTTATACTTGTTGGGTCAACTTGTCCGCGTCTCAATTTTCAAATAGACGGCAAATAGTTTTTTTACTGTAGTATACGTATAACAACAATTAGATACCTTTTCATCATCTAAGCCCGGCCACTCTTCTAGTGCCTGCAAGTAAAAATCCGTACAATTTTTTTTTGAGATCGTTACAAATAAATAGACAATGTGGCTAATTCTGTTGTACACAATCTCTAAACTAAACTAAATTGACAGGTTTAAAAATAGTGCTATCCCCTTCAGCAGGGAGGATTGTGAAAGAGACAGGAATATATTATATTTAGACCTGTCATTTTAGTTTAGTTTATAAATTGTGTACAACAGAATCGGCCACAATACATACAATAGACTATATAGAATAGAGAGAGCTATGCTCGGAGTTTCTCTACGCGACCAAATCAGAAATGAGGAGATCCGTGGAAGAACCAAAGTCACCGACATTGCTCAACGGGTTGCAAAACTGAAGTGGCAATGGGCGGGGCACATAGTCCGAAGAACCGATAGACGTTGGGGTCCGAAGGTGCTAGAATAGCGACCTCGCACCGGAAAACGCAGTGTTGGCAGACCCTCTACTAGGTGGCCCGACGACATCAAAAGAGACGCAGGGAGTCGCTGGATACAGGCGGCACAACACCGCGGCGTGTGGAAGTTCCTACAAGAGACCTATGTCCAGCAGTGAACGTCTATCGGTTGAGGAAGACGAGATTAATACATTTTCACGGCATTATCGCCGAACCGATCTTGACGAAATGTCACACGCTATCTCTGGCTGAATCCCGGACATTACTAGGTTACTTTTTACGGGATTTAAAAACTTATTAAGTTATGAACAAGTTTATAATAATTAGTAGATATGGTTGGGTAAGTACCTCCTGTTGGCTCAGATTGCAGTAGTCGTCCCTGATCTGGAAGTACAGGCCCAGGTGCAGCGCCAGAGAGCTGAGGTCGCGTGTGCACGAGCTGAACTGCTGGCACAGGCGCACGGCCAGCAGGAACATGTGACCGGTTTCTGCGACAAACTTACCTCCTGTTGCCTCAGATTGCAGTAGTCGTCCCTGATCTGGAAGTACAGGCCCAGGTGCAGCGCCAGAGTGCTGAGGTCGCGTGTGCACGAGCTGAACTGCTGGCACAGGCGCACGGCCAGCAGGAACATGTGACCGGTTTCTGCGACAAACTTACCTCCTGTTGCCTCAGATTGCAGTAGTCGTCCCTGATCTGGAAGTACAGGCCCAGGTGCAGCGCCAGAGTGCTGAGGTCGCGTGTGCACGAGCTGAACTGCTGGCACAGGCGCACGGCCAGCAGGAACATGTGACCGGTTTCTGCGACAAACTTACCTCCTGTTGCCTCAGATTGCAGTAGTCGTCCCTGATCTGGAAGTACAGGCCCAGGTGCAGCGCCAGAGTGCTGAGGTCGCGTGTGCACGAGCTGAACTGCTGGCACAGGCGCACGGCCAGCAGGAACATGTGACCGGTTTCTGCGACAAACTTACCTCCTGTTGCCTCAGATTGCAGTAGTCGTCCCTGATCTGGAAGTACAGGCCCAGGTGCAGCGCCAGAGTGCTGAGGTCGCGTGTGCACGAGCTGAACTGCTGGCACAGGCGCACGGCCAGCAGGAACATGTGACCGGTTTCTGCGACAAACTTACCTCCTGTTGCCTCAGATTGCAGTAGTCGTCCCTGATCTGGAAGTACAGGCCCAGGTGCAGCGCCAGAGTGCTGAGGTCGCGTGTGCACGAGCTGAACTGCTGGCACAGGCGCACGGCCAGCAGGAACATGTGACCGGTTTCTGCGACAAACTTACCTCCTGTTGCCTCAGATTGCAGTAGTCGTCCCTGATCTGGAAGTACAGGCCCAGGTGCAGCGCCAGAGTGCTGAGGTCGCGTGTGTACGAGCTGAACTGCTGGCACAGGCGCACGGCCAGCAGGAACATGTGACCGGTTTCTGCGACAAACTTACCTCCTGTTGCCTCAGATTGCAGTAGTCGTCCCTGATCTGGAAG
The DNA here is from genome assembly GCA_920104075.1 of Melanargia galathea. NCBI lineage: Eukaryota > Metazoa > Arthropoda > Insecta > Lepidoptera > Nymphalidae > Melanargia > Melanargia galathea. The sequence continues at coordinate 4,664,505 of OV049855.1, forward strand.
TACAGGCCCAGGTGCAGCGCCAGAGTGCTGAGGTCGCGTGTGCACGAGCTGAACTGCTGGCACAGGCGCACGGCCAGCAGGAACATGTGACCGGTTTCTGCGACAAACTTACCTCCTGTTGCCTCAGATTGCAGTAGTCGTCCCTGATCTGGAAGTACAGGCCCAGGTGCAGCGCCAGAGTGCTGAGGTCGCGTGTGCACGAGCTGAACTGCTGGCACAGGCGCACGGGCAGCAGGAACATGTGACCGGTTTCTGCGACAAACTTACCTCCTGTTGCCTCAGATTGCAGTAGTCGTCCCTGATCTGGAAGTACAGGCCCAGGTGCAGCGCCAGAGTGCTGAGGTCGCGTGTGCACGAGCTGAACTGCTGGCACAGGCGCACGGGCAGCAGGAACATGTGACCGGTTTCTGCGACAAACTTACCTCCTGTTGCCTCAGATTGCAGTAGTCGTCCCTGATCTGGAAGTACAGGCCCAGGTGCAGCGCCAGAGAGCTGAGGTCGCGTGTGTACGAGCTGAACTGCTGGCACAGGCGCACGGCCAGCAGGAACATGTGACCGGTTTCTGCGACAAACTTACCTCCTGTTGCCTCAGATTGCAGTAGTCGTCCCTGATCTGGAAGTACAGGCCCAGGTGCAGCGCCAGAGTGCTGAGGTCGCGTGTGCACGAGCTGAACTGCTGGCACAGGCGCACGGCCAGCAGGAACATGTGACCGGTTTCTGCGACAAACTTACCTCCTGTTGCCTCAGATTGCAGTAGTCGTCCCTGATCTGGAAGTACAGGCCCAGGTGCAGCGCCAGAGTGCTGAGGTCGCGTGTGCACGAGCTGAACTGCTGGCACAGGCGCACGGGCAGCAGGAACATGTGACCGGTTTCTGCGACAAACTTACCTCCTGTTGCCTCAGATTGCAGTAGTCGTCCCTGATCTGGAAGTACAGGCCCAGGTGCAGCGCCAGAGAGCTGAGGTCGCGTGTGTACGAGCTGAACTGCTGGCACAGGCGCACGGCCAGCAGGAACATGTGACCGGTTTCTGCGACAAACTTACCTCCTGTTGCCTCAGATTGCAGTAGTCGTCCCTGATCTGGAAGTACAGGCCCAGGTGCAGCGCCAGAGTGCTGAGGTCGCGTGTGCACGAGCTGAACTGCTGGCACAGGCGCACGGCCAGCAGGAACATGTGACCGGTTTCTGCGACAAACTTACCTCCTGTTGCCTCAGATTGCAGTAGTCGTCCCTGATCTGGAAGTACAGGCCCAGGTGCAGCGCCAGAGTGCTGAGGTCGCGTGTGCACGAGCTGAACTGCTGGCACAGGCGCACGGGCAGCAGGAACATGTGACCGGTTTCTGCGACAAACTTACCTCCTGTTGCCTCAGATTGCAGTAGTCGTCCCTGATCTGGAAGTACAGGCCCAGGTGCAGCGCCAGAGTGCTGAGGTCGCGTGTGCACGAGCTGAACTGCTGGCACAGGCGCACGGCCAGCAGGAACATGTGACCGGTTTCTGCGACAAACTTACCTCCTGTTGCCTCAGATTGCAGTAGTCGTCCCTGATCTGGAAGTACAGGCCCAGGTGCAGCGCCAGAGTGCTGAGGTCGCGTGTGCACGAGCTGAACTGCTGGCACAGGCGCACGGCCAGCAGGAACATGTGACCGGTTTCTGCGACAAACTTACCTCCTGTTGCCTCAGATTGCAGTAGTCGTCCCTGATCTGGAAGTACAGGCCCAGGTGCAGCGCCAGAGTGCTGAGGTCGCGTGTGCACGAGCTGAACTGCTGGCACAGGCGCACGGCCAGCAGGAACATGTGACCGGTTTCTGCGACAAACTTACCTCCTGTTGCCTCAGATTGCAGTAGTCGTCCCTGATCTGGAAGTACAGGCCCAGGTGCAGCGCCAGAGTGCTGAGGTCGCGTGTGCACGAGCTGAACTGCTGGCACAGGCGCACGGCCAGCAGGAACATGTGACCGGTTTCTGCGACAAACTTACCTCCTGTTGCCTCAGATTGCAGTAGTCGTCCCTGATCTGGAAGTACAGGCCCAGGTGCAGCGCCAGAGTGCTGAGGTCGCGTGTGCACGAGCTGAACTGCTGGCACAGGCGCACGGCCAGCAGGAACATGTGACCGGTTTCTGCGACAAACTTACCTCCTGTTGCCTCAGATTGCAGTAGTCGTCCCTGATCTGGAAGTACAGGCCCAGGTGCAGCGCCAGAGTGCTGAGGTCGCGTGTGCACGAGCTGACCTGCTGGCACAGGCGCACGGCCAGCAGGAACATGTGACCGGTTTCTGCGACAAACTTACCTCCTGTTGCCTCAGATTGCAGTAGTCGTCCCTGATCTGGAAGTACAGGCCCAGGTGCAGCGCCAGAGTGCTGAGGTCGCGTGTGCACGAGCTGAACTGCTGGCACAGGCGCACGGCCAGCAGGAACATGTGACCGGTTTCTGCGACAAACTTACCTCCTGTTGCCTCAGATTGCAGTAGTCGTCCCTGATCTGGAAGTACAGGCCCAGGTGCAGCGCCAGAGTGCTGAGGTCGCGTGTGCACGAGCTGAACTGCTGGCACAGGCGCACGGGCAGCAGGAACATGTGACCGGTTTCTGCGACAAACTTACCTCCTGTTGCCTCAGATTGCAGTAGTCGTCCCTGATCTGGAAGTACAGGCCCAGGTGCAGCGCCAGAGTGCTGAGGTCGCGTGTGCACGAGCTGAACTGCTGGCACAGGCGCACGGCCAGCAGGAACATGTGACCGGTTTCTGCGACAAACTTACCTCCTGTTGCCTCAGATTGCAGTAGTCGTCCCTGATCTGGAAGTACAGGCCCAGGTGCAGCGCCAGAGTGCTGAGGTCGCGTGTGCACGAGCTGAACTGCTGGCACAGGCGCACGGCCAGCAGGAACATGTGACCGGTTTCTGCGACAAACTTACCTCCTGTTGCCTCAGATTGCAGTAGTCGTCCCTGATCTGGAAGTACAGGCCCAGGTGCAGCGCCAGAGTGCTGAGGTCGCGTGTGCACGAGCTGAACTGCTGGCACAGGCGCACGGCCAGCAGGAACATGTGACCGGTTTCTGCGACAAACTTACCTCCTGTTGCCTCAGATTGCAGTAGTCGTCCCTGATCTGGAAGTACAGGCCCAGGTGCAGCGCCAGAGTGCTGAGGTCGCGTGTGCACGAGCTGAACTGCTGGCACAGGCGCACGGCCAGCAGGAACATGTGACCGGTTTCTGCGACAAACTTACCTCCTGTTGCCTCAGATTGCAGTAGTCGTCCCTGATCTGGAAGTACAGGCCCAGGTGCAGCGCCAGAGTGCTGAGGTCGCGTGTGCACGAGCTGAACTGCTGGCACAGGTGCACGGCCAGCAGGAACATGTGACCGGTTTCTGCGACAAACTTACCTCCTGTTGCCTCAGATTGCAGTAGTCGTCCCTGATCTGGAAGTACAGGCCCAGGTGCAGCGCCAGAGTGCTGAGGTCGCGTGTGCACGAGCTGAACTGCTGGCACAGGCGCACGGCCAGCAGGAACATGTGACCGGTTTCTGCGACAAACTTACCTCCTGTTGCCTCAGATTGCAGTAGTCGTCCCTGATCTGGAAGTACAGGCCCAGGTGCAGCGCCAGAGTGCTGAGGTCGCGTGTGCACGAGCTGAACTGCTGGCACAGGCGCACGGCCAGCAGGAACATGTGACCGGTTTCTGCGACAAACTTACCTCCTGTTGCCTCAGATTGCAGTAGTCGTCCCTGATCTGGAAGTACAGGCCCAGGTGCAGCGCCAGAGTGCTGAGGTCGCGTGTGCACGAGCTGAACTGCTGGCACAGGCGCACGGCCAGCAGGAACATGTGACCGGTTTCTGGAACAAATCACTAATAGATACACAAATAGATAGCTACTTGTTTGAACTAGTATAGTGTAGGTACCTACCTATGTAATCTAAACTTTGAAATTAAATAGGTATATTCTGGATGTAACATTGCCCTTTTGGGCAATTACTTACCTAACGGCCGAATAATAATGTGATTTTTAAAGGACGAGACGCCAACCGAGTCCTTTTTTTAGCGAAACGAAATAATAAAAAAAATATATATAAATCAAGCATTAACCAAAGGTTTTAATTCATGTTATAACGTGACTGACTTTTAAGTTAGGTACATCGCAATTTCGTACAATTAGATTACAAGTGAACACAGCTTTTACCAGTTACATACGGTTAAAACTTCAGCCTCTCTTTCGAGGACACCGATGTGTGTGTGTGTGTGTGTGTGTGTGCGTGTGTGTTTGCGTGTGCGTGTGCGTTTGCGTGTTCGTGTGCGTGTGCGTGGCGGGTGCGGGTGCGGGTGCGGGTGCGGGTGCGGGTGCGGGTGCGGGTGCGGGTGCGGGTGCGGGTGCGGGTGCGGGTGCGGGTGCGGGTGCGGGTGCGTGTGCGTGTGCGGGTGCGGGTGCGTGTGCGTGTGCGTGTGCGTGTGCGTGTGCGTGTGCGTGTGCGTGTGCGTATGCGTGTGCGTGTGCGGGTGCGGGTGCGGGTGCGGGTGCGGGTGCGGGTGCGGGTGCGGGTGCGGATGATGTATTTCTGTTGCCGCTATAATAAAAGTACTAAAAAACAGAATAAAATAGATATTTAAAGGGGCTCTCATACAACAAACGTGATTTTTTTTGCTCGTTTTTGCTCGATATTCATAACCGCATTAGGTAGACGTTTGAAATATTCATAGAATATTTAATAATATAGTATTTACTTTAAAAATAAATAATAATATTCAAATAAAACAAATAGGTATTTAAGGGGGGCTCCCATACAACAGACATGATTTTTTTGCCGTTTTTATAGATAATGGTACGGAACCCTTCGTGCGCGAGTCCAACTCGCACTTGACCGGTTTTTCCATAAGATAGGCTGATTTTGATGAATTATGTGTCAATTAATTCTTTGTTATGGTCCGGATGACATAGGCTACATTTTATATACGAATAAAATCGAGAAGCGACGTGCGAGCGGCAAAAGTTAATTATTATTTAGTTTGGGATAGATATAACAGATGACGCCACTAGCTGCTTGCCCCGCGATTTCGGGTTTCGCTTGCGTAGTCGGGTTTTAATTTACGAACTTTATACTTGTCACCCTTTGGATACGGAACCCTAAAAAACATTAGTCTACACTAACTTACTCTGTTCAATCATATGTTGATACTCCTCTTCAGTGGGGCAGATGAGGTTGTCCCGCCAGTAAATGTCAATGCCCTGGCCGCGGACTACTTCTAAGATTTCCTCAGAAAATATTTCCGTTGCCTGAAACAAGGATGCAAAGTTTCAAAGCTGAGTAGTCACGGTCAAGCCATTCGGCGTGACGTCGATCGACTTTTAAGTCAAATGAATGAGTGCCAAATGCTAATTATAATTTAGGCAACTAGTTTATAAAGTATAATTTTGGCAATTCCGTTCATTTGAAATTATAATTTCAAACAAGTAGTTATAAATAAAAAATTTAAAAAAAACCCCTGACGTTCGACATTTTGTGGTGACGGCCATCTTTGATTTGCATAGTGCTATTTTTAACCCCCGACGCAAAAATGACGGGGTGTTATAAGTTTGACGTGTCTGAGTCTGTGTGTGTGTGTCTGTGTGTCTGTCTGTTCCCCTGTGCCGCCCAAACGGGTGGACCGATTTGAATGCGGTTTTTTTTTGTTTGAAAGGTGAATTAGTCGAGAGTGTTGTTAGCTATGTTTGATGAAAATCGGTCCAAGATGGCCGCCGCTACAAAATGGCGGATTACTTACATATTTTCTCACAACTCCCTTAATATGGGTATCAAATGGAAGGGCTTGACTAGTAGAATAGCACTATTGCAAATCCAACACGGCCGCCGCCACAAAATGGCGAATGTCGGGGGTTTTTTAAATTTTTAATTTATACTTGTCTACTAGTTAAGCCCTTTCATTTAATACCCATATCGAGGGAGTTGTGTAATCCGCCATTTTGTGGCGGCGGCCAACTTGGACCGATTTTCATCAAACATAGCTAAGAACACTCCCGACTAATTCACCTTTCAAACAAAAAAAAACGCATTCAAATCGGTTCACCCATTTGAGTGCTACGGTGGAACAGACACACACACACACACACACACCCACACACACACACCCACACACACAGACACATCAGACTTATAACACCCCGTCGTTTTTGCGTCGGGAGTTAATGAACGCATGAACGGAATTAACACAAATTGATATATATGTTACCGGACAAACCCGATTTCAGGACAAACTAGTTTTGCCTAGGCTAAACTAGTTCTTCCTATACGCGATAGGATTAACTAGTAGAGCCTAGTGCAAACTAGTTTTTCCTAATCCTCATAGGATAAACCAGTTTAGCCTAGGTCAAACTAGTTGATCCTGATATAAATACGCACACTCTAGGGTAAACTAGTACGGCCTAGTGTAAACCAATTTAGCTGAGTTGAAATTAATTGATCAAACATGTCAGGACATGCACATGCGGGAGTTCCCAAATCTCAATAGAACCTATTCCCAAGACCCAATAAAATCTAAGTGAATAAACATGAATATTTCTGTTCTAACCTTACCTATCCTAGCTTCTGAAAAAAATAAATAAATTTTTGAAATCAAATAAAATGGCACTAGGCTAAACTGGTTTATCCTATGAGGCTTAGGAAAAATTAGTTTGGACTAGGCTAGTTATACGAGTAAATCCTATCGCGTATAGGAAGAACTAGCTTAGCCTAGGCAAAACTAGTTTGTCCTGAAATCGGGTTCAGCCGGTAACATACATATATAAGTTTGCACATTCACAATTTTCTCGGCGTGGTGCCACCATGCGGCGCACGAATTTGATCAAATGTGGGCAAGCAAAATCGGTGGGTTGTCACCGCGCCACAGTTTGACTCGAAGACTCGACTCTCTCCATCTTTTGGCTGGATATCACTATATTTGAAGCAGTGAACTGATCGTAAACGCCCAGCTTACCAAATGCGATGGAAAATTCACGGCAAAAAAGATTTTCTTTTTTTTTTCTAAATTTAAGCAGGTACAGCTACGTGATAGCGTTAATAAATGCGCCAAATGTACCTAGTTTCTGAATGAAAAGGCTGTGACACATACAGTGCGAACAAAGACGGATTTGACGACACTATTATGCCCAACTCAGACGGTTCACTCTTCGGGATTTTTGCTTTCATTTGCGAGGCTTCATCGAAGAGTCATCGAAAATGAACCGTCTAAACACCGTCCGTTCATCGTTCACAGGCACTGTGCCATAACTGCCATAGCAAATATCGTATCGTGCATCTTTCATCGCAAAAATGAACGATGAACGGGGCACGAAAATTAAAGCAAAAATCCCGGAAAAATGAACCATCTAATGGGAAGGGATCCATGTTTCGCTACAGAGCAAAAAAGTATCTACTTTAAAATCATTACCTTAGGGCCCAACTGCAGAACTCGTTGCAACACCAGGAAAATGACGTGCAGGGATGTGTTGATGGTGAGAGGCAGCCCGTACACGCAGTGCGCCGCCGGCAGACCGCGACGCACATTGGAGTTGTCTTGAATGTCGTCGATCCTTGAACAGGAAAACATTATACATATTAGTAGCAGTGCAGAATGGGTCTGGCATTAAAGTACAGGACAACATCAACTGGTATATTTATCTTCTGTCTAATACAAGCGAAATACCAGTCACTCATTAATCACGAAGTCTCAGGAACTATAAGGCCTACAAACTTGAAATTTGGAAGGTAGGTTCCTTCTAGAGCGTAGGACATCAACTAAGAAACGGTTTTGAGGAAATCCATCAAGGGAATGAAATGGTGGTTGCAAAGTTAGGTATATGAAAGTCCTATACATATTTTTGGAGTCAGACACATGAAAATCAGCATTTAGGTTATAAGTTTTAAATAATAAAAACTTGCATAAGTTATTTCGGAAAATCTTCCCGTAAGGGTGATAAAATAGGGGATGAAAGTTTTTATGGGAAGTTTTAATTATTGTCATTAAGAGTGACACGAAAGCTATAAAATGCATTAGTAAACTCATAGGGAACGAATTAACTAACTGTATCAACGGACACTTTGCTAATGGAACTTTTCCAGATGAATTAAAAATAGCCAAAATAACTCCAATTCATAAGTCTGGTGCAAAAACAGACCCCAACAACTACCGCCCAATCTCGGTACTACCAGTTATATCCAAAATTTTTGAAAAGGTTATTTACACCCGACTAGACAAATATCTTAGTTCTATAAACTTTCTTTATAAAAGACAGTATGGGTTTCGGTCACAATCCAATACTCTTTCAGCCACAATTGACCTCATAACAAAATTGCACACTAATATAGATCAGAAAAATATTGCATTGGGCGTATTTATCGACCTGAAGAAAGCCTTTGATACAGTTAGCCATTCAATACTATTGCATAAGCTCAAAGACATAGGCATATCAGGGGAAGCGTATAAAACACTTGAGTCATATTTGAGTAATAGACATCAAATTGTAAAAATTGGACAGTATCAAAGTAAACCCTGTCGTTCCTCTGAATTTGGTGTGCCACAAGGATCAATACTAGGACCACTACTGTTTCTTATTTATATAAATTCCATACACAAAATCAAACTACATGGTCACTTGTCTCTCTATGCCGACGATACTTGTCTTTTCTATTTTGGCAATTCTATAAGTAACATAATAAATCAAGCACAACAAGATCTGGATATACTATCAACTTGGTTTCAGCAAAATTTACTTACTATTAATGTTTCCAAAACCAGCTACATCATTTTTAAAAGTAAAAATAAAAAAATACCTCCTCATCCCCCATTACTAATCAACAACCAAATATTAGAACAAAAACAGTCTGAAAAGTATCTTGGGCTAAGGCTGGACAGTGACTTGAGTTGGAAGACGCAAATTAAATGTATTAAAAATAAGCTTTCCACCCTAATGGGATCCCTGCGTAATATAATCCATTGCTTGCCTCGTCGAGTGCGCCAAATAATATACAACTCCTTAGTTAAACCACACCTGTTGTACTTAATCGAAGTTTGGGGATTTGCACCAAAAACTAACCTGAAAGATCTACAGATTGCACAAAGTAAAATAATCAAAATGTTATTTAATTATGACTACCTAACACCTACAGTTAAATTATATAAAGATACAAAACTAATGAACATTAAACAGCTCCATTCATATTACACTTGCATATTAATAAGAAAAATTCTCAACAAATCCATTCACACACACATTACTTTCACCAAAAAACACCAAGTGCAAAGTCGAATCAGTCGTAGAGGAGATCATGTTTTACTTCCACGAATACGTACACGTCAAGGAGGAAGAAATATAAAATTTGAAGGAGTACAAGTGTATAATAAATTACCCAAGGAAGTGAAGAATGCGAACTCGTTTAACATATTTAAAAACAAACTCAAAAAACATATACTTCACGATATAAATTTATTCAAATAAACCTCCTGGATTACTGATATTTGCTACACTGTGACGACGATCTCGCATTCTCAAACGGAATAAATTTTTGTGAGGGTAGATTAATAGAACTGAAATTGTATTTTGCACCTGACTGCTGCAAAAAAAAAAAAAATCTATATTCTAATTAGATATTAAGTTTCTCTGTAAGTGAATTTTGTAAATAATTCGTTGAGAAATAAAAATTCTTTAACCCGAAGAGTGCTCTCCATGGCAGCGACAAATCGTTTGTGGGTGGAGTTTAAAACAGTCATTTCTGCATTTAGATAGCGAGACATCTTCAGTAAAGAAGAATACTAAAAATAAATACTTAAATAAAAAATTAATTATAAATAAATTTTGCTTGAGAAATCATGATTTTTAGTGAAAAACGGCAAGGTAAAAAGATGCAAATCTAGGTTTGGAATTACGCCTATTTTAGCAAATATTAAGCAATTTTTTAAACTAAAGACATTTGAAATTATTATGAAGTAACGTATGATATGACTTTGGATGTTTTTCAATTTTCTGTTGAGTTTCTTATATACTTACTTATATTTATTTACGCACGAAGTTGCCTCAAAATTTTCCCTAAAATAGTGATTTTTCAAGCGTCATAACTTTTAAAATAAATATAATTTTACTATTTTTTTATTTTATAGCATAGATAATGGAGATATAAATTGATATCAGGCTTAACTTTAGATCTATAGCGACAAATATTAGAATAATAGGCGTAATACGTTTGTATGAAGAAGCGCGTGAGGAGAGCAACCTTAAGTATTAACTTGTTTGGCACCTGCAAAAGGTTCTTTCTATAGTAAGGGAGCCCAAGATGGGATTTTTGGATTTACTCGAGCGCGTCAGAAAGGGAGGCATCTTGCATCCTGCTGAGAACCCTCTACCATGTATTATATATAAGGTCTTTATAGTATAGGTAGAGCCACGCGCAAAAAAAAATTATGGACAGAAATAATTAAACTCAAGATTAAGATATGGTGGGTTAATTATGAGCTAAGAACAGTATATTTAGAAAATCAGACTATTTGAACGTAAAGGCGCCACTCCACCAGTGTGCGGCACTGTGCGACACTGTACTGCACAGTGTACGGCACAAATGTTTCTTTCAGTGAATCAACTTAGTGAATATTTACAAAATGTGCGTGTGTTTTGCCACAATGTGCGTGTGTTTTGCCACAATGTGCGTGTGTTTTGCCACAATGTGCGTGTGTTTTGCCACAATGAGCGTGTGTTTTGCCACAATGTTCGCGTACAGCTGCGAACTTGTGTGCGCGCACTCGTAATCAGCAGTGAAGTCATTGTTGCCAACCCAGATTTTGAAAATGACGTAACTAGGCTAGATTAGAAAATTACGTAGATTTAGTAAAAATTGCCTGTGAAAAGTTCGTAGATCTACGTACTTTTTTTGAGTGAAATGAAGAGAGTAGGGAAGGTAGAACCGCCAAAGGAGTTGTCCAAAAGTGGTTTTTTTAAATTTGAATGTAATTAACCAAGATACTGTTGACATTAATTCTATTAACCTCAATGATGAAATTATATTAAAGGAACTTAAATCCGTTAACATTCACAAAGGTGCTGGCCATGATAATATTCATCCCGTCTTAATCTCTAGATGCGCTGATGAACTACTTAACCCTGTGGCTAATATTTTTCGGTCATCTATTGAGTCGGGTATATTTCCCCGTATCTGGAAACAAGCACTCATTACTCCCATTTCTAAAAATGCACAAAAAAACCTAATTAATCAATATAGACCTATCTCTAAACTATGTATTCTAGGAAAGCTCCTGGAAAAAATAATCACATGTCAATTATCCTTAGCCATCCGAAATCATGTTAATGAAAATCAGCACGGTTTCATGAAGTCACGCAGTGTTGAGAGTAATTTAGTTATATTTACAGATTTTTTGAGTCACTCTATGGATATAAATGCCCAAGTAGATGCCATATATACCGACTTTTCTAAAGCATTCGATAAAATTAACCACGATTTACTCTTAGAGAAACTCTGGAAACTCGGTGTACATGGAAATTTGCTCAGATGGATAGAATCCTATATTAAAAATCGTAGTCAAGCTGTTTGCCTAAAAGGTTTTCGTTCAACCTTCTTATCTATACCTTCCGGTGTCCCGCAAGGCTCCCATTTGGGTCCAGTACTGTTCTCCTTATACATAAATGACGTAGGGGACTCTCTAGTTCATAGTAATTATCTTTTATACGCTGATGACACAAAACTGTACAGAGTCATTACTTCTTTTGATGATTGCCTGAAGTTACAAGCGGATCTTGATAATTTATCCAATTATTGTGCTCGGAATCAACTTTTTCTGAATTTTGAAAAATGTAGTGTTATAACTTTTACTAGAAATAAAAATCCCTTAAAATTTAACTATAATCTTTGCAACAATACCCTTAAACGTGTAAACCAAGTCCGTGACCTGGGTGTGATTCTTGATGATCAATTAACTTTCAACTTGCACATAGATAAAATTACACAACGTGCTTTTAGAAATTTAGGTTTTATCAACCGTATTACTAAACCATTCAGTAAAACTATAACACTAAAAATTTTATATTTTGCCTTTGTTCGTTCAATATTAGACTTCGGTTGTGTTATTTGGAGCCCTTTTTATAAACATCATATTGAAAGAATCGAAAAAGTCCAACGTAAATTTATTAGAATATTAAACTTCCGTTGTAGTCGCTACAATGATTCTTATGACATTTCCTTAAAACACCATCGCATTTTAAGCCTTTATAACCGCCGAAAACAGTTTGACATTACATTCTTGCATAAAATCATAAATGGTCAAATTGATTGTCCCGTGCTGTTATCTAAACTTAACTTTTCTTGCCGAGTAAGACTTCCCATTCGCCCCAATCGTAAATTAAATTTATTTTTGCCGCCCTTATTACATAAAAAATATACCCGCAACTGTTACATTTCTCGTTCTACTACACTATACAATGACGAATTTTCTGACGTAGATATTATCTTTAGCTCCTTAAAGGGAATTAAAGTTGCTTGTTTTCAAAAATACCTCTGATGTAAGGTACATTAGAGGTATTTTTGAAAACAACCGACCATCTTATGTTTTTGTTTGTATTTATTTTTCTTCTTTCTTGCTTATTATCTTTATTTTATGTTAACCTATAATGTAAATGTGTATAAATATTCCTAACTTTCTTTTTTTTTTTTTGGATTTCTGTTCCGCTCAATTGCTCCTATTATAATTATATCTAACTATGTACTTTTTCGGCAATGTTTGTCTATCATTTATTAGATATGTAATACTCATGTAATCCTTTTTCTGTAATGACTGTTTTTGCCAAAACAAATAAAAATAAAATAAAAAATAAAAAATAAATTTAATGAATTTCGATAAAAATCTAAAAAGGCTTCTATCTAAATAATATACAGATTTTTTCAGGACCCCGATATTGAGATTTTTTTTTGACGCATTTATCGAGCTTTGCTTGTGACTAAACACCGGTTTAAAAATAGAACTTCAAAAATAACGTTTGTACGAATATGTATTTTTTTATTTTTTGCTCAAAGAATAAGAAAATGGGGGGCCATCAAAGTTGTCAGTTTTAGACCATTTTTGTGACGGAGGATATCTAGAAAACTAAAATAGTTAGGAATATGATATTTCGGTAAATTATGTACCATAATTATACTCTATTTAAACAAATACTGAAAACAACGATTCATAAAATAGTTTATAGACTGTGACCAAAACAAACGAACATTTTTTGGTACTTTTTGGTATTTTTTGGTACAACTCAGGTACCTCATACTTACTGGTTTTCCTTAGCCCAGCTTGTTTTTCTTTAAATACGCACAATAATTGATTTAAATCACTATAACACGATGTTAAATATTACGCAAAACAAATTAAATCGCAACAACAAGTCTTAAATATTATACGCAATTTATTTCTTACCAAACGACGCTCGGAAAGTACCTACTTAGCAATTTTGTAAGAAATTCAGCGATTTACGCACTCGCGCTCGTTCTATGTGATAATTGAGGGAAAGGGGTGCAAAAAAGTGCTGCCTTATTTTAGAACTAAGTATTTTCCCATTGGTGCAATACTAAATAAAAAATACCCATTGCAACTAGATGGCACCAAAACTATAATATCGACAGAAATATAAAGAAGTGCCGACTTATGGGGGGGTGCCGGCCTAAGGAGCATCCCCCCTACTTAGAGACGGATTGATAATATACGATATTAGTAGTATGTATGGCCGGTTCAACAGCACAGCCCCACACGTTTTCCACTGGTGTATTCTTATATAAAAAAACTAAATTCCGACAGTTGTCACCCCAAGCCGATTGAACAGCAATTTGATCAGATTGTTCATAAAAAAGTGCGCTCGCGGGGGCTACCTGCCGGTATGCGGCCCATGACAAAAGCGCATCCGCGCCAGGTACCCGAGGCAGGCAACCCCTCCGTACGCAGGTAGCAGACCCTTCGGCAACTATGGACTCTTGCTTTGCTATGGTTTCCATTATTATCCGACTTCATATAAAAGTGTACTACGAGCTATGAGTTTATCTTGTTATTTCATGATAATTATAATGAATGAAAAAATAGAATTTTATATTTACTTATTTATAGATTTAAATATGATTAATAGCTAATGTATGTTATACAAGCAATGCGAACAATTTCAATTTCAACTAACCTAACCTTTATAGTTCTTATTATTCACTATTTAATTAATTACAAAGAAAATATACTCGAACTTAACTGTTGAGGAATTGAACCCAAGACACACTCTATTATAAGACCGCCTATTGACGGTGGTCAGTTTGTCAATAAATTCATTTCACAAGTATAAATTGAAAATTTAAAAACCCCTGACATTCGCCATCTTGGATTTGCATACTGCTATTCTACTAGTCAAGCCCTTTCATTTGATACCCATACTCTTGAAACGCGGCTGAAAAACATGTCTCCCTCTCTTGCGGCTGTCGGACCGGTTCGACAAGACTATGTTATCCTAGTTTAGACCTTATAGTTAAAATTATTAAGAGAGTTGTGAAAAATATGTAATCTGTCATTTTGTAGCGGTGGCCATCTTGGATCGATTTTCATCAAACATAGCTAACAATACTTTTAATTAATTCACCTTTCAAACAAAAAAAAAAACCGCATTCAAATCGGTTCACCCGTTTGAGCGCTACGGGGGAACAGACACACACACACACACATTATTTGTCCGACCTGGGAATCGAATCTGGGACCTCGCGATCTGCAGTCGAATATGTTAATCACAAGACCAACGAGGCAATTACATCATAACTTACTTGTACGTTTCAAAGAATTTACCCTAATAATAGAATAATTTATAGCTCTATGCACGAATCTACCTGTTCGATTTTTTTGTCCATTAGATTTATGCATTTTACGATCTCACCAACCCCTTGACACGCACAAACTTGTCTGATTTTTTATTACTCTTTTATATTTTATCATCCCATTATCTTCGGGGAGGTATGTAGACAGGAAAAAATATTGCACGCAGGTGCAAAACAGGTGTTCAAGCATGTTGCTGCACGTCTAAGAGCATATAGTATAAGAACGATACATTTCAATTTTTCTAACACAAGTTTACTCAGTGCGACATCGTTAGGATCTCAGTCTAAAATAAGTCTTAAATATTACTTAGCTGTCAGTAGTAGAGTAGTAGAGTCAGTGTGTTGTGAACCTACATATTTATTATGGCGGTAAGTGTGTAATTGCACCAATTATTTAAATAATGATAGCTTATAATATTTTTTAGTGACAAAACCCAGGGACATACCTAAATTGCTCTAAAAGCCAACAGTTCAAATAATCATTTATAAGGTTTGACCATATTGTGACATGGTGATAATAAACCCTCGTATTTTTAGTTTTAAGTTTTCGTGAGTAATTATCACCATTATATCATGTTCTTAAATTGACGTTCAAAAAGTGTACAGTGTACCAATTTTGAATAAAGTTTATTTGTCTTGACTTTGTAACTAACATCTTGATTCGTTAGTAATGGGACTTTTATAAATTGTAACAAGTACTTTATAAATTGAAGTTAATTTAATTAGTTTATGTAATTTTATTTGTTGAAATATCATCTTTTTATTTCAGGACTCGCAGAATGATGAATTCACCTATAAACATTACTACTATCCACTCAATGTGTCAGACGATCAAGATGCGAGTGATTGTGCGTCAAATAATAAAAAGACTGCTTCAAAAAAGAACAAAATGATGGAGCAAAACAATATAGATGTATTTTTTGAACAACCAAAAAAAAAGAAGAGAACTACTATTTCTTCAACGGTAGCGCAAGCGACTGAAGGAGGTCTATCGTATATCTCATCCAATGATGGTGATGGTGTCAGTGCAACTCATCTCATCAAAATAGATGTCTATGACATGAAGAATCTGAAAGGGGTTTCACCTCTTGAGTACTGGAAACATGCAGATTTACGATTAAAGTACTACGCGAATTCAGACGCTGATAAATTTTATCACGCCACTCGAGATATTATTTACAACATAACAAAGCAGATCGCAGGAAGAAATGATTGTAAAAAATATTTTATCGACAGAGATGTCAAACAATAAAAATACCTATAAATTATTCCATCGTAAGAAATATAACTATTTAAAAGATGTTTAGACGGATTCCTAATGATGGGCGTATACACATGTGTTTTTAATAAATTCCTAAACCGAGTCCCCCACTCTTCATCGACGGAACAAAGTATAAAAGTGTTTTGCCCTGAGAGACGAACTTCATATTCTATTTCACTACGTCAAAACCATACAATGTCGTCTCAATTGTGTGAACTGAACGAGACCATTTATGATGAAGAAATGGTTTCACTATGTGAAGAAGTGGAAGAGGAAAATACGCTCAATTTTGAGGATATCGAGATCGAGTTGTGTGAAGACATACAAGATGAAAATCATTATTCCAGTCCAAGTCCAAGTCTCTACAGCCCGGTTGAATTCATTGAGAGGGAAGATGCTCTATTTGGAATACGAATACCAGCAACAGACTATGAAGACTCTGAGCAAGATTCACTCCATTCGTTCTCACAAGATGAAAATCATTATTCCAGTCCAAGTCCAAGTCTCTACAGCCCGTTCTCATCACAGTGTACACTTAAGTTATCGTTACTTTAAGATTTATTTTAAAAAAATGGTATGTAAATAAAACTATAGTTATTCAAAACAATATTTTTTTTATTTCATTACCTTATAAATAAAGTCATAAACATATATTGTACAAGTTGATCATTATACAAAGTATTATCAGAAAATATATTAAGAAATTGTGACATTGAGATGTTGTTATATTTAAAATATATATAAACTAAACAATACATTCCGCAAAATGGGCTGAAATAGTTCTGAAGTACTTTATTATTATGACTCCACTTCTTACAATTGTTTTTCAAAAACATTTCATGATAATCCATTGGTTTTCGACCAAACGAGTCAAAATATTCACCAACACCATTAGTATCCACGTATATTGCTACCCAGTGAGATCCAGGTTTTGTATCAGGATCTAAATTAGAAATTAAATAAGCCGGTGGTGTTAAATAGATCGGTATCTTATTTGCTGCAAAAACATTGAAGTGAATATTTGGATCGATTATGTTTAAATATTTCCCAATCTCAGTAGTATCCATTGAAAACTTAAATAGAAATAAATTTAAAAGTAAATAAGATAATCTTCTTGATTGAATGAGTGGTTAACAAATGACTCAAAAATTAAATACCCGCATTTATATTCATTTTTAACTATTGTAGTCTAAACTAACATCTCGATTTTTATTAATTTCAATTACATTGTCAAACTCTGCGTATACAATACAATTAAGAGTTGTTGTTAGAGCTCTTTCAAATCGAACTTCAAATCTTACACTACCCCGTTTTATGAGATTCCAGTGGGAGTTTGAATTAGCAGATAAATCAGGAGTTAAATCAAAAGCAAGCAGACAATATCCATTATTATACTCCTCCTTAGAGACGTCATTTCCATCATTCAAGAAATGAATTCCTGTTCCAGAGAATAAAGTATGATATGCACTCGTGAACATATTATTATCAAAAGAGGGTGTTAATGTTTTTGATGGTATAGATTGGCCATCAACATACAAACCGAACAGGTTAAGTCCGTGATTACCAAAATTAAAAGGGTTTGTATTTAAAGATCCATTAAAGGCCGAATTTCCTACGAAACCAACTATACATCTTTTGGGAATTTGTCCTAAAAATACATTATCAAGCATTTTTCCCTGAATCCCTGATGGAATCGTTAAGACTTTAACTTCAGCACGAGTGACAGGATATTTTGCAGTTGTAGTAGCTAATACTTTCTCATGTGCAATTAATACACTGGGATTGATCCGAACTTTGCGCATTACAAGGCTAGCACTAGATATATGCACTTTGAATTTACTATCTGCTGTTGAACACATAAGATTAAAAGTATCTTTAGAACGTACTAGTTTTAGACGCATTTCGACACCTTTGATTAAAAACTTATCTTGATTAAAAATATCAGCATGTATGTGACCAATCATTTCAATAGTTTGACTTTCCTTTGCTAATTCTTCTCTTTTTGTGTATCCTTGATTTGAAGCATCACATGAATCCATTTTCGAGGCTGTATCTTTATACCAAAGGCCACAAGTAAGATGAGATTTCTTAGCAGCTGCACCATAATTAAGCAAAGTCTCGATGTAAGCTCGATACCCATAAGTGTTGTTTGGAGGTGATACGAGCTTTTGATTTAAATATATGTCAACCTGACTAAAAAGTGAGTGTAGCCAATTGTTAACTGGAGCAACATTAGTCGTCGCCGAAATGCTAGTTGCATCAGCATTCTGAACTTTAGCTTTTATGTGAAGTAGGGTATGAGATAAATCAATGTAATCATCTCCATTTCCAGGTACTAAAAACTCAATGGGACCATCATCAGTCAACGATGAAATGGGGTTGTAATGAATCCATTGTCCTCCCTCAATACTAGTTTGAGTTGATGGTAAAGCAAACAAATCCAACTCAGATTTTACGCATTCACAGGAGTTATGATGTAAAAATGACATTATTTAATTTTAACTTTTATGAAAAATATCTTGAATATTACTCTGTTTAATTTTCTTAGTACCGTTCCGTTTGAGAGTATTCTTAGGAGTGATACGTTTCCTTTTTTGTCGCCTAATTTTATATCCTGATCCTCTCATTATTGAATCAATTTTTTTGTCAGCTTTTTGTTTTAGATTCGAAGTTGCTGTTTTTAAACGTGATCTCATAGATTCATCCATAGGTTGCACATTTAACATATCAGATAATAGACCCACACCAGCATTCAAAGCTTCTTTACCCACAACTTTTGCACCACTTTTCAAAAGTGGAAGAACAGATCTGAATAGTCCACCCAAAAAACTACCAATACCATGACCTCGCTGATAAGGTGCACCTTTATAAATTGCACCAATACCAGTACCAGCTTGATGAGAATAATAATGTAAGTACGGACACGACATTTTAAATACACTTTTTCACTTGATTCTCTTAAAATGTACTTTAATACATGTGGTCCCAAACTGGAATGGTACTTTTCGACCTGTACTCGTTCTTATATCTATTTCTATCACATCGAACTCTCTACGCATGACAGGTACATAATGAGGCGGTGAAAAAATATGCATTTTATTAGCCCCGTATACATAGACTGTTGGATCTAGTGGTGCGATTCTGAGAAGAGGGGCCATAACATCTCCAACAATTTGTGGCTCTATTATATCACAATAAATGAACAACTGAGATGGCAATCCTAATTTTAAATTATAAGGATATGTTCCAGTTTTATTTTGAATTAGGTTTGTATTTGGTTCAAAACCGAGTTGTAAACATAACTTTGTTGACAACTTAAGTACATCAATGAAGGTATTCGTACATAATACCGATACTTGCTTCTTTATTTCATCATAATTAAACATTATTCCAGCATCGGTATTTTTATTTAATTCAGCTACAATATGATCAATGCTATCATAATTCATGACAGGAATACGGTTTCTATAGTGCACTAATGAACTTATATCTTCATCGGGTATTGTAATCCACTTTGATGTATAAATAACATTTTCATACTCTCGAACCGTATACATAGTGCAAGGATATTGAAATTCAACAACTCCAACGTGCCATTCTCCTTCCAAAATAAGTGATTTTGGTAATTTTGTTGAGAACATGGTCGTCGTGTTTTCCGGGAAGTATTCCATTGAACTATTACTAAGTAAAGTTAAATAAAAATTGTCTTCCATCATCCTATCTGATTAAGACTGGATTCTAAAATCCAACTGTTAAACTTATCAGGATAACCTTTCCACTTGACAAGTACTTCTTTTCTGTTACCTGAGTAGCGAGACCGTAGTATTTTATCAATTTTATATTGAGTGGTGGGGCTATATGTAACTTTTTGTAATTCATTCTCATAAAAAGTACCAACAATAGGTTCACTTTGAAGATCTTTAATAGTATATACTACTCTGGACATGTTATTTTTTATACCAGTTATAATAAATATTTCATCACTCCAATTTGTCTCATATCCTTTTTGAAAAATGTGCTTATATTTTGTTATTCTTACATGATCTCCAATCGAAAACTTAGACTGTGGTATAGCACTGATTTTATTATTTATATTTCCATATAAATTATTCCAAACTATCATAATGTTATTAAAATTAACTTCAAACGGACACATTTTTATGCTTGAATGGAAGCTATGATTATAAGAATAGAGTAAATCTTGTAAAATATTAATATAAGTATAGGTATTTTTATGTGTAAAATAACGCCACATTTTAGTTTTTAATGTCCTCTGAAATCTTTCAACTACACTTGCTTTAATATCTGGGTTGTTGGTTGTGTAATAATTTACATTTTTACTTTTAAAGTATTGTCTAACATCTTTTGATACGAATTCGGTACCTTTATCTGATTGTAAGTGGATGGGAGTTGCATTAGCTTCAGTAAATATGCTTTCAAATGCTTGTTTTATACTTTCAGAATTTTTCTTTTTTAGGGCTCTAGCGAAAGCGTATTTACTAAAAACATCAATAACACAAAGAATATAATTAAAACCTTCATTATATTGAGAATAAGTACGCATATCACTTAAATCTGCTTGCCAAAGTTCATTAAGATTAGACAATATATATTTATTCCGGGGGAATTTTCGATGCACAGGCTTATGTAATGTATAAGTTTCCTGAGCTTGCAACCATTCTTTCACTTGCTTTCTATTCATTTTACCTTTTAATGCTCTTGATAATTTCTCTGCGCTTCCATAACCAGCAGGATTGGACACATCGTAATATATATCTTTGATGTCTAATATGGATTCCATCTTTCCCAAACGTCCTGTTTTTTCCTTAGTTTGTATGATGTTAAAGTTTTTGGACTTTTATCATCAATTGGAGAACTATGTCTTCTGGATTTTGGTGATATATTACTAATATTTTCAGAAGCTTGAGGGTTACCAATACATATTAAGGGAACCCCTATATCTTTTATAGTTTGGATAAATTTTTCCCATCCATTAGGCTTGGGGCGTTTTAATGGTCTCAAGGTATAATTTACTAGATCCACTATATTACTACCATCTACAGCTTCATTATCTACGACTATCAATCCATCCTTTTTCCAACTAATTTTTTCTTTATTGTTTAACAGAGTATTTAACAATATTTCACCTTTTTTTCTATACGTTTTTGGTATAAGTTTGTTTATATAAGTAGGGGTATATAAAATTTCAATCGGTAGCCCAAGTACGTGCTTATCATCATCTGATTCCGCATTAACTGCTGAATCATTGTCTTTCATTTCCTTTTTAAATATACTGTTATTGTCATAGTTTCGATCGTCCTCTACAGTGACTGGTAATTTAATTGGTTTTCTCTCTCCTTCGGTAATATGGAGATATCTTTGTAAAATTTGCGTGTATAACGTCCATTTTTCACGATCATCTAGTTTACTTTTCAGTATTTTTTGCATTTCTTTATCTAATCTTGACAAAGAATCGTCAGATGCAATATTTCTTGATTTTAGTCTTTCAATGACCTCTGGTTCAATAAGAACCATTTTTTTTGCGTGTTCCATTTTTATATTAAATTAAACAACCCATTTAAAACAGCTCCCAAAATAATAGGCAGAAATGCTCCTCCTTTTTGAATGATAATACGTTTTCGTGATTTATTTCCCCCTTTCTTTATTAATTTTCTGAGAATAGTTTTGTGTTTTTTTAACTTAGTCTTCTCACAATCCTTTAAAGGTAGTTTACCATTTAGTATATTGAAAATACACTCGCAAATACAATTGATTTCCTCGTCCTTACACACTTTCAATAAGGCTGTTCGGAATTTTGGTTGAAGTGTGTGTAAAGCCTTTAGTAAATTTTTGTGTGTTTTTACTCGTGCAGACATTGTTTTACAGTGATTCTGAATACATATTTATATTAACTTTGTAGAAAAGAAGCAATTCAATTTTACAGACGATTCTCTTGTCTCTTTATTGGGGGTATTTTCTTTAAATATTTCTTTGATATACTCACAAACACGATTAATTTCTTCTTTCTTAAGAGAGCGAAGTAAAATTTTACGATATTTTGGTTTAAATGTTTGTAATGCACACCTCAACTTTTTCGTGTCTTGCGTAGTACTTCCTTCAACCATTATTTGCTACTGACAAGAATTGAGTCATGCAAACCATATTTAAACCCCTTTTTAGGGATGTATACTACACAATCATTAGAAGTATTATCAATCTTAGTTTTAAAACGACATGAATCATTTGTATTTTGCTTTAACCTCCTGAGTACCAGACACCCTTTTTCTATTGTTTCTTTCTGAAACTTTTGTATTGCACTATTAGACTATCACTTAGTACGGGAAAAATATTTAAAAAAATCAAGTACCGGAAAAACTGGTTTTTCACTATGTTCTATACAAAGTACAAGGGAACTAAACTATTATGTGCTTCATAAAGGACGTAGCCTATTTTTGGTGGCGTAGTGAGCAGATAGGAGCAATACATAATTAGATTGGATGTATAATTTTAAGAAGTTTTATGAAATGTTTCATAATTAACAGAAATTAAACTCTTTTTCACAACATATTAAAAAAAACTAAACTCTTCTTATAAACGTATAGTAATTCAATAGGAGGAACATTAGAGATCAATCATTCATACTTATATTAAAGTTTGTAGGAATCAACAGTCAGTTAGGAATGGAAGTTTTCATGGAAATTAGTAAAACAATTGCGATTAGGCGTAAAACATAAGTAAATTTCACATTTCTTGCAAAATACCGTAGTTTTTTTATCATAGGCAGTCTTTCTGCAGCGACATTGTTTTGTACCATATGCTGACAAATGTGCTGCACTTTTGGTATGGTTTTCTTTGGAAGGTGGTCTTGGTCTTATGGTTTAATTAAAATCTTACGTTTTTTTATGTTACGGCTCCAATTCTTCGTATTTAACTTAACCATCATCATCAATTCTTCTTCATTGTCATCAATTAGTTTGGTGCCTAAATTCTGCTTGTATTCTCGCATTTTTACGTTATTTTTCTTTGGTGTACCCTTATCTACTTCTACCATTCTATACTGCAACCAAGCATTTACAACGGCTAGGTTGAAAAGATGCGAAATTACGCGTATTGTCCATTTTTTGTACGATTACATGATGGGCAAACAGAAAGCATTCTATCGGCGAGTAAGTATCTCGTGTATCCATTACACTATTTATTTCTATATCAAGTATCTCGTGTATCCAAGTATCCTGAATGCCAAAGTTATTTTGTCGATTTCTAATAGCTATATGTCGAGTGGATAATTAATTGTGAGTTCTCACCTCTACCCCGGCTACCACCACGACTTTGCCCACGAGATGTTCCTCTTGAACGTCCTCTTGCTCGTGGTAAGTATGACGAAGTTGAAGGACAATCCAAGTTGTCTGATGTTGCTGGAGAAGGCGCAGAAATTACTAAATCATCTTCATCTTCGCTTGAACTACTGGAACCGCTTTTACGGTGAATACAGACTGTTTGGTTGGTTTCTGGTGGTTGAAACTCGGGATCTTCGTTTGAATCATCTCCAGAATAGTCGAATTCGGAGTCATTCAAAATTTCTGCGATAAGGTTAGGTGTTAAATCTAAAAAAAATGAAGAAATTGTTAACGTACTTTATGTAGTACTCGGGAAGACAGACGTGAAATATATTAATTACATACTTTTGTACTTTGCAGAGGACATAGAAAATAACATCAAGGTTAGGTTAGGAAAATTAAATTTTTTTGGTAAAATATTACTTTGAGCAATTAGTTTGTACTATCAATAACTAGTTTTACACAAAAAACTATGAAATTACATAAAAACAGAAAAGATTAACATGGATAAACTTACTTCTTACTTACGCACGTTCGCTCGTCCACCTTCCGACGCCATTTTCAAAAGAATGACAGCTGTCAAATGTGTTGTTTTATTTTTTGTATTAACCAGTGTAGTCACTAGATGTCGCCAGTAACATATTTTTAGAACTAATAATGAAAATAGAGACCACAGATTTTTTTATTTCCTACGTACTTTGTGTAGTACAGATGTACGCAGGAGGTTAAATCAATCATTAAATAACCATGAGGTTCTGTAGTGGCATCTTTATAAGCCTCTTCAACAAACTTTGAATTCTCAGGAAATACTTGACGTGCTAAATGGCGAATTTGTGTTCGGTCTCTGGGATTTTTAAAGTAAATTATGTAACTTGTATTTAGAGAAATATCTCGTTGCCCTTTTCCTTGATGAAAAAGATTTTGTGTGATATAAAATACACTTAAATTTCTGTGGTGACTACCTTTAGTAAAAATATCAACAACACGACCATCTGACTCCCTCATAAGATCATCAATTATGACTAATCGAGGATGTTTTCCATCAAACATACTCATTTCAGGAATTCCTTGAATGTAAGTTACATTTTCTAGATTGTATAGAGGCTGCATTTCATCGTAACACCACAAAATTTGATCAAATCGTGTATTACATATATCATTACAGTGTTTTAAGAAATTTGTCACAAAATGTGATTTACCACATCCACTCGGTCCTGCAACTATAGCAGTAAATGGATGGAGAAAATGATACATGTTCAAAAATACGTGTAGTTTCAGTTGAATTAGATATAGAAATGGGGAATAAAGTAATAAGACATTGATTTAAGTATACATTTATTCATAATTATATCTTAATTTTCTATACAATTTATAACTTAAAGATACATCTATACATTGTAGCACTTACTTAAAAAATAACATCGAGTCTTACCGCAAATCATTAGTAATCGACTTTATTTTGTAATGACCCCAAGCTAAAGTGTTGGTAGAGTTATTAATTAAAAACCGTTTAGTATCTGAATGTGATAATGATATTTTATTATTTTTTTGAGTAAATATTATATGCTTTATCGATCTGAATCTATACATTTCACATAACTCATTTTTTTGTTCAAATAAAACTGTTTTATAATTCTTAATTTTAAAATTTTTGGTAACCGATTTGTTTACGCCTTTTGCTTTAGCAATGAATTTATTTTGTGTATTAAAAGCATACACTTTTGATCTCAAACCAACAAATTCAGTCATAATAGTACCATTATTTTCATCCTTAAAATAACCAATTTTTTTTTTATTTGTCCGAGGAATATCATAACTATTATTAGAGGGGTAATCCGAAGTATCAAAGTATTTATTTAAGTCAGGTTTAATGTCATCATAAAAGTTATCAGTAAAAATGTGATATATGAAACTATCTGTGTCTGTATAAAGCATTTTACAACTTGAGCCATATTTCTTTTTCATATATTTGTAATGGAAATCATACATAAGAGTTTTAGAAATATCTAAAATACAAAATCCTAAGTAAATAGGTTTATTATAAAGTAATTTAGTTTTTCTCAATTGTATAGCAACCAAATTTTCTGAAAATATTGAGACACTATGAAACTCAGGTCTCGCAATAAGTTTTTGAGCACCAACATATTTTCCCTTATCTTCCCAATGTGTACATAGTTTGACATCTACACGTTTTTCAATGTTCTCCATTGTTTTCCCAAATATTGAATTATTCATTAACTTATAGAAATCCTTTTCAAAATCAGATTGGGCAGATGTACGTAACTGTGTGTTTAAATCAATATATTTTTGTAGCCAAGGACTTTGATTGAATTTTAAAATCCGATGAATTTTTTTTAGTTTTAAACCCATTTCTAGGCACTGTATAAGATTTCTATAATGAATTACATACTTAGTTTTATCGAATAGATTTGGAACTAATTTTAAAGTTTTACTCCCTCCAACAAGTATATTCTCTGGACAAAGAGGAAAATCGGTATGTAAGTCATGTAAAGCTTCGGGATATTCTAAGTCTACTTCTAGAATATAACCCACATCAGAATCAATCGGTATGTTGAAATTAGTCTCACAATTTACCCATTCAAATCCACCTGTAGGAAGGTATTGAGACATAGCCCAACCATATAAATTATTAGCGTCTAAGTATGCGAGATAAGATGATTGAATTTTCTCATTAAAATTTGCCATGTACTTATTATTGGCTTGTGCATAGCGGTTACTGCACTGTGAAACACCACCGCGTATACCTGATTTTACGAATGCAATTTTTTCAAAATCTGTTAATAAATCTAATGTTATTTGTGTGTACTTTAACATTGCATCCCAACTAAGACCTGGTGCTGTATAATAATGAGCAGGATCTAAATCATAAGTTTTAATACAAACGTTTCTAAAATTTTCAAATATATCTGTTAAAAGTAATACATCCGTTTTCAAGTATAAATCAGAGTAATCACTCATATAAAGACATTTAAAATGGTTCCAAACATCTCTAGCATGTTTATAATCTTCATTTGAAATAGTACTGTTTGTAAGTGTACTGAAAAACTGATTCTGTGTTGGAAGTGATGTTAAATTTAAGGAGTCAAATGATGTCATATATTCGTATGGGTATACACCTTTACGTTTTAAATAATAAATATCTTTTTCACTTTGAAAATTTCTTCGCAATTCGATGAAATCTTCATCATTTAAATTATTTGTTAACGATTCTAGACTACTAGATAAAAATTTAAAAGAATCAATAAACCTCAATTCAATTTGTTTGTTCGTGATTTGTGTCTTTTTTGAAAACGAAATATATCGTTCTTTATTTTGGGGTATGACATTTATTGCACCTTCTGAGAAATTCAATGCATGCACAATGAAATGAGCATCGTAGTTACTAAGGTTATGTAAAATTATCGGTATAAATTGAGGAGTTTCTAACTTTTTACTACAACTTTTGTGGCAGACACCTACAAAAACTCCAGTGTATTTATTATATGCTATTTCGCGATCCGATTTTAGTTCTTTTTCACATATATGACATGTACATATTGCAGATAATTTTTCGTTGTCATTTATCGTTAGAGGCAGTGGATTAACTTCAATTAAATGATCATCATAAATTCGTTTTATATCATCATTTAAGGTCTCCATAAACACTTTGGCACAATCAGTACCTGTATATGTTTTATATATTGATAGACTATCATTAAATGTACATTTGATATAGTATCCAAAGCTATATACTTCATGTTTTTGAAAATTTGTTGTGTATGAGGTAGTTGGATCATTATCACATCCTTGTATAGGATTTAGAAATGCTTCAAAATCTGCGTAAACAACAAAAGGCAATTTGAGCTTTCTCTCATATTTATTAAATGTTAATTTAGCTTTCGTGATATCGGGCATATCAGTTTTAATGTGATTACAATCAAACTTTTGATGTGATTTTAATTTACTCTCCGATTGAAAATATAGTAAGCAACCATCGCAAATAAATGTGGCGTGGTGATGTTTGTTTAATTGTTGACCAACTAGCCTGGAAAGATTTTTTATATAACAATAATGACCATTAGAACCATTATTTATGTATAATAAATTTATGTGTTTATGTTTTCGAGATTTTGTGAAATAGAGAGGACCAATAATCTTCGTAGAATTGCTTTTTGTGTCAAGTTCAAGTCCAAAAACATTTATACTAATATTATTTAATGTCTCAAATTTACTGATATCTTTTAATTGTACTGGAAATGAAATATTTGTAAAATCTAAAGAGTTTTGTTTCGTTATATATGAAGTCACTCTGTTTGCATTCACTTTGACTGGATACAAAGCGGAAAGTATAGCCCATTGAAAGCATCTATTGTCATTATTTTTTACATTAATAATAGCAAGTTTATGTTTGATATCTATTGGTAAATCTATATAAGAGTTCCCTTTTAACGGGTTTAATTTATTTATATTTAAATCCACATAATTAATTTTTTTAAGACTCCAACCACTATCTTTCTTTTCAAAATTACAAACTTTACTCGAAGTTTCAGCTAATAAATCCGAATAAATGGTATTAATTTCATCACCTAAACAGAATGTATAGTTACACGTTTGAAAGTCAAATGAATTTTCTAAATTTTTTGATTCTTGAATAAAGTCACCGTTTAAAATGAAGTTAACTTTAATCAAAGTATGCTCTTTTAAAAGCGTATGAAGCAAGTCATGAACAATATTTTTAATGGAATTAAAAAAAGATTCAGGCGTCTCAAATTCTAAATTATTATTGGAAATCCTGTATGTTGCTATCCGTCGACCAAAAGCATTTTCTATTAATTGCACGTTGGTTAAGTTTTGTACCGAACTATTAAGAAGTACATTATTCATATGTTTCTTGCTTTTAAGGTGGTTGGTATAGTACTTTCGACTAATATTTATTTTACAGTAAGGACACTCAACACTATGATATTTTGTAGAACTTACAGATGAGGACGATTCTTCCTGCACTGATTTTGATGTCGTTAATAACCCCGTAGATGTAGAAGGTTCTTGACAACATGGTCGTTTACTCGTAGACTGTGTGACTGCAGTAGCCTCTCTTTTCACTCCGGCTCCAGTTTGCTTTGAACTGAAAAATAAAAATAGAATTATGAAACATATTTTCTATAATACAAACGTTACACTAATCTTTATTTAAATATTTACCATTTGTAGCACACATATTACAATATGCTTTCATAGGAAATACACCGTCAATTTCATCCGAAAGAGGACAAATGGAGATACGATGACCACTACATGGTGTATAAAACGGTTTAATCTCTGGGTCATCTAACATCCATCTAGGTAGTCTTTCAGAAATGTACCACAACCGTATGTATCGGTGCATCTTATTTAACACAAATGATTTAGTAAATACACTTATTTCATCATTGGAAAAAGCTTCCATGATTAATATTTTTCTATCACAACTTCGCTCTGAATGAGTGTAGTTAACAATAAAACCGAGTATTTATACGTAAATAGCCCCTCCCCATCAGCGTTGTGTTTAAACAAGTTTGAACTAGTCAGGGACGAGGGTGTATGGGATGGTGGCCGTTACATCAATAAAAAAATATAATCATGCACCTTATCTTCGGTCAACCGTTTGGGGTATAATAGATTAAAATAAACACTGTTCATGGAGAAAAAAATGATGGATAAAAAATACTCACGAATAAACTTGATCTCGTTCGACTTCCATACATATGTTAACTAACTTAGCGTTCAATTCTGCTTCTTCACAATTTGCCAGCAATTCTTCATCGTCAACAGAGTCGTTAAAGGCACACAGTTGACACAGCATTGTTGTAGATGGCGAGATGGAATATGACTTGAGTGTGTTAGAACAGGACTCTTTTATAATTTGTTTCGGCTGTGTTCACAGGCAAAATAGTAGGGAGAGTACATATTATTTTGAAATATATTTACGTTAAGTGACCTGGGTTACTAATTTTGTTATTTATTTGCAGCAGGCAGCGATGTTATCTTTTAAATAGTTATATTTCTTACGATGGAATAATTTATAGGTATTTTTATTGTTTGACATCTCTGTCGATAAAATATTTTTTACAATCATTTCTTCCTGCGATCTGCTTTGTTATGTTGTAAATAATATCTCGAGTGGCGTGATAAAATTTATCAGCGTCTGAATTCGCGTAGTACTTTAATCGTAAATCTGCATGTTTCCAGTACTCAAGAGGTGAAACCCCTTTCAGATTCTTCATGTCATAGACATCTATTTTGATGAGATGAGTTGCACTGACACCATCACCATCATTGGATGAGATATACGATAGACCTCCTTCAGTCGCTTGCGCTACCGTTGAAGAAATAGTAGTTCTCTTCTTTTTTTTTGGTTGTTCAAAAAATACATCTATATTGTTTTGCTCCATCATTTTGTTCTTTTTTGAAGCAGTCTTTTTATTATTTGACGCACAATCACTCGCATCTTGATCGTCTGACACATTGAGTGGATAGTAGTAATGTTTATAGGTGAATTCATCATTCTGCGAGTCCTGAAATAAAAAGATGATATTTCAACAAATAAAATTACATAAACTAATTAAATTAACTTCAATTTATAAAGTACTTGTTACAATTTATAAAAGTCCCATTACTAACGAATCAAGATGTTAGTTACAAAGTCAAGACAAATAAACTTTATTCAAAATTGGTACACTGTACACTTTTTGAACGTCAATTTAAGAACATGATATAATGGTGATAATTACTCACGAAAACTTAAAACTAAAAATACGAGGGTTTATTATCACCATGTCACAATATGGTCAAACCTTATAAATGATTATTTGAACTGTTGGCTTTTAGAGCAATTTAGGTATGTCCCTGGGTTTTGTCACTAAAAAATATTATAAGCTATCATTATTTAAATAATTGGTGCAATTACACACTTACCGCCATAATAAATATGTAGGTTCACAACACACTGACTCTACTACTCTACTACTGACAGCTAAGTAATATTTAAGACTTATTTTAGACTGAGATCCTAACGATGTCGCACTGAGTAAACTTGTGTTAGAAAAATTGAAATGTATCGTTCTTATACTATATGCTCTTAGACGTGCAGCAACATGCTTGAACACCTGTTTTGCACCTGCGTGCAATATTTTTTCCTGTCTACATACCTCCCCGAAGATAATGGGATGATAAAATATAAAAGAGTAATAAAAAATCAGACAAGTTTGTGCGTGTCAAGGGGTTGGTGAGATCGTAAAATGCATAAATCTAATGGACAAAAAAATCGAACAGGTAGATTCGTGCATAGAGCTATAAATTATTCTATTATTAGGGTAAATTCTTTGAAACGTACAAGTAAGTTATGATGTAATTGCCTCGTTGGTCTTGTGATTAACATATTCGACTGCAGATCGCGAGGTCCCAGATTCGATTCCCAGGTCGGACAAATAATGTGTGTGTGTGTGTGTCTGTTCCCCCGTAGCGCTCAAACGGGTGAACCGATTTGAATGCGGTTTTTTTTTTTGTTTGAAAGGTGAATTAATTAAAAGTATTGTTAGCTATGTTTGATGAAAATCGATCCAAGATGGCCACCGCTACAAAATGACAGATTACATATTTTTCACAACTCTCTTAATAATTTTAACTATAAGGTCTAAACTAGGATAACATAGTCTTGTCGAACCGGTCCGACAGCCGCAAGAGAGGGAGACATGTTTTTCAGCCGCGTTTCAAGAGTATGGGTATCAAATGAAAGGGCTTGACTAGTAGAATAGCAGTATGCAAATCCAAGATGGCGAATGTCAGGGGTTTTTAAATTTTCAATTTATACTTGTGAAATGAATTTATTGACAAACTGACCACCGTCAATAGGCGGTCTTATAATAGAGTGTGTCTTGGGTTCAATTCCTCAACAGTTAAGTTCGAGTATATTTTCTTTGTAATTAATTAAATAGTGAATAATAAGAACTATAAAGGTTAGGTTAGTTGAAATTGAAATTGTTCGCATTGCTTGTATAACATACATTAGCTATTAATCATATTTAAATCTATAAATAAGTAAATATAAAATTCTATTTTTTCATTCATTATAATTATCATGAAATAACAAGATAAACTCATAGCTCGTAGTACACTTTTATATGAAGTCGGATAATAATGGAAACCATAGCAAAGCAAGAGTCCATAGTTGCCGAAGGGTCTGCTACCTGCGTACGGAGGGGTTGCCTGCCTCGGGTACCTGGCGCGGATGCGCTTTTGTCATGGGCCGCATACCGGCAGGTAGCCCCCGCGAGCGCACTTTTTTATGAACAATCTGATCAAATTGCTGTTCAATCGGCTTGGGGTGACAACTGTCGGAATTTAGTTTTTTTATATAAGAATACACCAGTGGAAAACGTGTGGGGCTGTGCTGTTGAACCGGCCATACATACTACTGATATTTTTGAACCCGGAAATCAAGGAGTTCCTACGCGTACAACAGCTAAGTAGTTTTTTATTTATTAGCTTATTATTAATTCAACTTTTATTAGATATTAATATTTGATTAATATATTTATGAATGCCTATTATGCTCCTTGATCTTATAAATTCAAATTCAAGTCGGCGTCAAACTTTTTATACCTACTAATTATACTCGTTAGAATTCTTGAAATATCACGAATTCTAGTGTAACAATAGATTTATTAACGCAGTCAAAATAGACGTAAAAATGTTATCAAATAGCAGTAATTCCGACAGAGCTGAATTTTGGTAGAGACCTTGGGTGCACCAGAAGGAATAAAGTGTCAAAAGTCCCCATTAATCCCATGTCTGCTAAAAAAGTTATTCAAGGTCAAAGTCACAATTTTCTGTTCTTTTGGATTTTTCTTGAAAACGGTAAGTTTTTAGAAATACAGTCCAGGCAGAAATTGTAGATCATAAAATTATCTACAAAAATATTCTTTATACTTTTTTTCCTAAGAATCACCATTCCTAAGATATCGCCATTCTAAAAAAGTTCACGCCTACTTCGAGACACTTCACTACTATAGTATAAAACAAAGTCGCTTTCTCTGTCCCTATATCCCTATGTCCCTATGTATGCTTAAATCTTTAAAACTACGCAACGGATTTTAATGCGGTTTTTTTAATAGATAGAGTGATTCAAGAGGAAGGTTTATAAGTAGAAAAATTGGACCCGGTAGGTGGCGCTAATAGCGGGCAGGACGACGTCTGCCGGGTTCGCTAGTCTATACTAATAAATAAAATTGAAGTGTCTGTCTGTAATATCGAAATAACTACCTCATATTAAGCTCACATGGTTATTTGAACGGTACCATAACCAAATCACATGTTTTTAAAATTTTTGTCTGTCTGTCTGTCTGTCTCTGTCTGTTTGAACGGGCTAATCTTCGGAACGGCTGAACCGATTTTGACGGGACTTTCACATACAAGAATTAACCAGGGAGTAACATAGGCTACTTTTTTAACCGACTTTCAAAAAAGGAGGAGTTGTGTTTTTCTACCTATGTACATCGATATCTCCGAGATTTCTGAACCGATTTGCGTAATTTTTTTTGTAATCGATAGAGAAAAATTGCGACACTGTCCTACAAAAAATTTGGATTCCAACTCCTCAATCCTGATGCTGTAGGAGACCTGATCCCAAAAACTAATGGGATTTAGGAACTGTCGGTTATTTAAATTGACATTGGGGGTACTAATTAAAGACTTTATCGTTGAATAAACTCGAGTAGGTACATATCCAACTCCTCAACCCTGATGCTGTAATGCATTCCGAAATCGTAGGGATCCCGCGGGATTTTTCCGTTCTGGGGACGGGTTACTACAGACAGGCTACTTTTTGTTCTGGAAAATCAAAAGTTCCCACGGGATTTTTGAAAACCTAAATCCACACGGGCGAAGCCGTGGGCATCATCTAGTTATCAATAAAATTTGTTTAAAGCTATTAAATATAAAATTTAAGAAATGCAAAAATTGAGAGACTTACTGGATAAATAAGTAGTCGGTAGTATGAATTGAAATCATACATACAGACAAACATACAAACAGACAAAAATTTCAAAAACAGCTTTTTTACGTTCCATTACACTTTACCCCACATCCCGAATACTCCCCAGTTATTATTTTTCAAAAATATTTAATGTACCTATACCCGTATTACTAATTCCCTGGAATTCTGACGTTTTGTAATGTTACCAGAGATAAAACAATTCCCACAAAAAAGATAAAAAATTCAAAACTTATGCAAATACAAATCAACTGCCGCATGTAGATATGACAAATGCCTGACAGACACTTCATGGTGATAATGTCATTCGACATCCATTTTTAAATAAATTTTATTCAATGTGCTTCTTTTGTTTTCTGTTGCTGTCAGTGTGCACTTTCTAGTTTCCACTCTAGGTGTTTTCTATTTTAAGACAAAACGAGTAATATTATTACGCGGCATATGGCTTTTTATGATGACAGGGAATTAAAGTAAGGAAGGGGTAAAATCGTACTTCGTAGATGTTAACCCTGTTCTCCATACAAATAACTCATCTGTAAATGACAATGACAGCTGTCAGAATTCCGGGGAATTAGTAATACGGGTATACATACCTACATATACGGCAAGTCTAAGGCGTCGTCCTAATACAACGCGAATGCGCAATCATCGATTCGCGCGAATAAGCGATGCGACCATCGCATGTTCGTGCGATGACAAAAACTGGCTGGCCTAATAGAACGCGAATACGCGATCATCGCGCGAATCGACGATGCGAGCAGCCGCGGGTTCCGCTTCGCTCCGCAATTTGCGCGCGGAATTGGCGCTAAGCATGGACGTCAGAAACACCCAGTTTTTACTTTCTGGATATATATGGATGACTTATTCTGCGAGTCTTGACAGTAATGAAGTAAAACAACGTGGGTCACAAAGTGCCTTATTGAAAATGAGACCAATACGTGGTGAATTTCACAATCAATATTTTGATATAGGTATGTCGAATAGATGAGTCTGCATTTTATAGCAAGACCTGTCAAGATTTGGTCTAGCAGTTTATGTTTCATTCCATACAATAAAATTGAAAATATTTTTTTTCGGGCAAACTATCAGTTTTAGAGAAAAACTTTTAATAACAATTATTCATCAGAATGATAAGATCTTTCGATAAGTATTTTTTGAAATGGAATTTGTTACAAAAAATCCTATATCCCTCATATAGCAGTTTCGACAGAGACGCGCGGGCAGTTCGGGTCCCTGCCCTTCACCCCGCTGCCCAACGACGCGACGCAATTGTCGCGCGAATGCCTATTAGGACACCTATTCGAGATCAGTATGTTTGATCGCGCGTTCGTACGAGTAGAATTCGCGCGAACTTGCGATGATCGCGCATTCGCGTTGTATTAGGACAACGCCTACGATTTTATTATATGTATGTATAGATCACACTTAAGAGCCCTCTTCATGAGAATGACAAATCGTTGGTGGGTGGAGTCTAAAATAGTGATTTCCCGTTCTGCATTTAGAGAACGCGACATTTTCAGTAAAGAAGAGTACTAAAAATAAATAATAAATTAATTAAATAAATAAATTTTGCTTGAGATAATAAGATTTTTATTGAAAAACAGCAAAGTAAAATATACAAATCTAGGTTTGGAATTACGCCTATTTTAGCAAATGTTTGGCAGTTTTTTTACATAAACTAAAGACATTTGAAATTATTACGAAGTAACGTATGATTTTGGTAGTTTTTCAATTTTCTAGTTTCTTATATAGTTCATTTACGCACGCGCGCAGTTGCCTCAAAATTTGCCCTAAAATAGTGAATTTTCAAGCGTCATAACTTTCAAAATAAATATAATTTACTAATTTTTTATTTCATAGCATAGATAATCGAGATATAAATTGATATCTGATTTAATTACGGCTTTAACGGAATATACGGCTATACGTTTGTATGAAAAAGTGCGTAAGAAGAGTCACCTTAATACAATAATATTAACACTTGATTTTCCAGAACAAAAAGTAGCCTATCTAGTAACCCGTTCCCAAAACGCAAAAATCCCGTAGGATCCCCACGATTTCGGAATGCAATTCCTTACAACATCAGGGTTGAGGAGTTGGATATGTACCTACTCGAGTTCATTCAACGAAAGTTAAAGTCTTTAATTGGTACCCCCAATATCAATTTAAATAACCGACAGTTTCTAAATCCCATTTATTTTGGGGATCAGGTCCTCTACAGCATCAGGATTGAGGAGTTGAATTTATTACAGTAGGTTCCTGTAAT
This sequence comes from Melanargia galathea, assembly GCA_920104075.1. NCBI lineage: Eukaryota > Metazoa > Arthropoda > Insecta > Lepidoptera > Nymphalidae > Melanargia > Melanargia galathea. Next base: position 4,700,235 of record OV049855.1, read on the forward strand.
AATCCTTTCCTAATGTAGGCGCACATTAAGAAAGGATTATTGGAAATTTCACCCCTAAGGAGCTTAAATAGGGGATAAGGTTTTTATGAGTCCTTAATTTTTTGTGTGATTACCAATTTTCATGGTATCAAAAAAATTGGTATTTAGACTTTCGCTTAAATTTAAAAAATTACGTGTTTCAGGAATTTTGAAAAAACTACCATCAATAGTCATACCATCAATAGGTTCAATAGTGGATGAAAGTTTGCATAAAATTCCGTCATTTCTCAGTCAGTTATACTTATCGATGAAAATCGGTATTTAGACTTTCGGTTAAATGATATTTGTGTTTCAGGATTTTCGGAAATTCTATCCTCAAGTGGGTTAAATTGGGGATTAAGGTTTGTATGAGATTTATAAGAATCCTAGCGGACAAAGGCGCTGGCATCAGCTAGTACATAATAAAAGTGAAAATTCCATCTGAAACTAGCTGGAGCGATGTAACTTACAGCAGACTCCCTTGGTGCAACATAGCCACGGTTTCCACGATGTACCGGAGCCGGTCCTGCGGCACGCGCAGCCAGTAGTTGAAGGCGAGAGCGATCTTCACACGCAGCTGCTTGCCGCGCACCTGCAGCAGGTGAGTGTACGGAGCCAGCAACTCCTGGAAACGAATTAAAAAAAAAAGAAAAAAAAACAGCGAAGTCGATCGTCTAAAATTGACACCTACAGTGTGAGGATATGGCTAAAATGCATCCTTATACCTACCCAGCAAAATTATAATATAATAATTTATAATAATATAAAGTAGCTAGACTGACTGATCATCAACGCACAGCCTAAACCGCTGAAGATAGAAACTTGAAATTTTCACAGTGGCTTCCTTTTATGACGTGGGCGCATACTAAAAAAGGATTATTGCGAATTCCATCCCTGAGGGGGTTAAATAGGGGATAAAAGTTTGTATGAAAGTCCGTCATTTTTCAAGTTATATCCATGAAAATTGATATTTAGGTTTTCGGTTAAAAGTAAAGAGTAACGAGTTTAAGAAATTTTGGAAAAATTACCCCCAAGTGGGTTAAATGGGAGTTGAAAGTTTGTATGAAAGGCCGTCATTTTTAAAGTTACTTATATCAATGAAAATAGGTATTTAAGTACTGTCGGTCAAAAATAAAGAGTTACGTGTTTCAGGAATTTTGGAAATACCACCCCCAAGTGAGATTTATAAGAATCCAAGCGGACGAAGTCGCTGGCATCAGCTAGTAAGATTATAATATATTATAATAGGTCCAGGACGAACGCCTCTTCCGCCCCCTCTCTTAGTCCGCCCCTGAATTATTCCCACAAACATAAAGCTGAGCTTACGCCTCGCAGATAAAATTATTTCAAAAATTTACCTTTTTTCAATCGATATTCAAGCTTTTTCAAAATAGGTAGGAAACTATCACACTTCACACTAATATTATAAAAGCGAAAGTTTGTGTGTGTGTGTGTATGTTTGTTACTCTTTAACGCTGCAAATACTGAACTGATTTGTCAGAAATTTTGCATGGAGATGGATTATGCCCTGACTTAACACATAGGCAGGATAAACCCTTTTTATCCTGGAAAAATCCACAGTTCCCACGGGATTTTTAAAAACCCGAAATCTATACTACAACTATAGGTAGATTTAAAGGCTGGAAAAGGGAGTGGGAACGGGAACCGGAAATCCACGATTCCCTCAGGATTAGTGAAAAACCGAAATGGGGGCAGAAGTTAGTTTGAAAATAAGAAATTTACGTACCTAAATAGATCTACTTTTTTAGTCTATACTTAAAGCCTTAAAAAATATATTAAGAGCGCTCTTCATAGGAGCGACAAATCGTTGGTAGGTGGAGTCTAAAACAGAGATTTCTGCATTTAGAGAGCGACACGTCTTCGGTAAAGAAGAGTACTAAAAATAAATAAATAATAATTTAATTAAATAAATAAATTTTGCATGATTTTTAGTGAAAAACGGCAAAGTAAAAAGATACAAATCTAGGTTTGGAATTACGCCTATTTTAGCAAATATTTGGCAATTTTTTACATAAACTAAAGACATTTGAAATTATTATGAAGTAACGTATGATGTACTTTAGTCGTTTTTCAATTTTCAAGTTTCTTATATAGTTTATTTACGCACGAATCGCCTCAAAATTTGCCCTAAAATAGTGATTTTTCAAGCGTCATAACTCTCAAAATAATTTTACTATTTTTTTTTTTAATAACATAGATAATGGAGATATAAATTGATATCTGGCTTAATTTAAGATCTATTGCAACAAATATTAGAATAATAGGCGTAATACTTTTGTATGGAGAAGCGCGTAAGGAGGGCAACCTTAAGGTGAGTTAAGAATCATAGCGGATAAATATTAGAAAAACAAAACTTTAAAATTGTTCTTCTGAAATATGTCTTTTAGATAAATAGGTACTCGTAATTATGTACCCTGTTCAATCATACAAGTGGTAATTAGGTATTAAAATCACTTACTTTTTCTAAATATAATTCGCTATTTTCGCAATTCGTTCCGTTGTTCATTTTATCGATATAAAATTATCACTTTATATATAAAACAGAAAATTACATATGCATGCAGAAGAGGCAAGAACACAATATGCTTGGACGAACTGCCGACACGACTTTTATATTACATCTATCTGCCAAAGGAGACTTTGACGTCACCCGATCGGATGCATAATAGTCAGGCAGCCGAGGAACAAATTTTTTAGTTATTTTGTAGATTTTAACCCTGTTTTCCATACACATAACTCATCTTGAAATGACAATGACAGCTGTCATTCCAGCTGTCATTGTCACTTCACAGCTGACATTCCACCGAATTAAAAATCAGAGTATAATTATTTATAATTTTTAATCATTTTTATAACCTCATTATTTGGAAATATTCGGAGTGGAGGACGCTGTAGACTATTATTAATAAGTAGCTGATTTTTTATGCGCACCTGCGCACTCGAGTAGCTGCCTCCATCGAGATTTTTCATAGATAAAAAAACTTGGTAGTCTAGTTGAAACGAAACGAATCTACTCACGAAAATTCATCTTTTTATTAATCACTAAAAAATTTGTTCGTTGGCTGCCGGACCATAAACGGAACGACCTATAACGAATAGTATATATGTATCTATATCTATACCCGAATTACCAATTCCCCGGAATTCTGACAGCTGTCATTGTCATTTACAGTTGAGTTATTTGTATGGAGAACAGGGTTAACATCTACGAAGTACGATTTTACCCCAAACTACTTTAATTCCCTGTCATCATAAAAAACCATATGCCAAGTAATAATATTAGTCGTTTCGCCCTAAAATAGAAAACACCAAGAGTGGAAACTAGAAAGTGCACACTAACAGCAATAGAAAACAAAAGAAGCACATTGAAAAAATTCATTCAAAAATGGATGTCAAATGACATTCTCACCATGAAGTGTCTGTTAGGCATTTGTCATATCTACATGCGGCAGTTGATTTTTATTTGCATAAGTTTTGAATTTTTTATCTTTTTTGTGGGAATTGTTTTATCTCTGGTAACATTACGAAACGTCAGAATTCCGGGGAATTAATAATTCGGGTATAGGTGCAGACACCAAAAATTAAAAACACCAGTGAGTTAGACTACGGAACAGGTTCTCATATCATGAGACGTCACATATTATCTAGTTTAGATCTAGTTTAATATTTTTGCCCCACACTTACGATTACTATGTCCTGAGTTATAAACATTTTTAAGTAAGCTTAGCGTAACATAATATTTGTCTATTTACTCTTTCACTCTTTGCGTATTAGGCACGGGTATTAGGTACTAGTGGTTCGCCCCGGCTTCGCCCGTGGTATATGTACCAGCCTATAAAGCCTATAGCATTCAAGGATCACGTACATATCCAACGGTGAAAGAATTTTTTAAATCGGTCTAGTAGTTCCTGAGATTAGCGCGTTCAAACAAACAAACTCTTCCGCTTTATTATATACTAGCTTTTGCCCGCGGCTTCGCCCGCGTGAATTTCGGTTTTTCACAAATCCTGAGGGATAAGTAGATTTCTGGTCCACCCGCCCCCCGCCGCGCGGCGGCGTACCGCGGTACCACACGACCGCGTACGGCAGCGCAGGGCGCAGGGGCGTGCGGGGCGGCGCGGGGAGTTCCATGCAGCGCGAGCGTGCGTCGGCCGCCGCGAGCAGCGAAAATACCTATCAGGGCGTTTTTTACCGATTTCAACACAACTCCTTTTTTGAAAGTCGGTTAAAAAAGTAGCCTATGTTACTCCTTGGTTAATCCTCTACTTGTCTGTGAAAGTCCCGTCAAAATTGGTTCAGGCGTTTCGAAGATTAGCCCGTTCAAACAGACAGACAGACAGACAAAAATTTTAAAAACGTGTGATTCGGTTATGGTATCGTCCAAATAACCATATGAGCTTAATATGTGGTAGTTATTTCGAAATTACAGACAGACACTTCAATTTTATTTATTAAATTAGTATAGAAGTATAGAAGTATAGATTATCGTTGGGATAAACATATCGACGCAAGAAAACGTATTTGCTGTAAGTTGCAAAAATGGCGTAAGTAGATCGAAAACACAGTTAGAATCAGTTTTTTTTTTCTGTGTCGAATGGTCTGGGTCTCATATCGCTGCAGTGAAAAAAAAATTAAAAAGTTGCAACATTTTCGAAATTATTGTAAGTCCCCCAAAAAAAAACGTGTTTTTGATACTTCTTTAGTTTTTTTCTAGGTACTTACAGCAAAAGTGCAATCTGAATCTTTTTTTACGTCCGTAAAACATGGAACTGAGCTATTTCCATACAAACAATAAATACTTACGCCATTCTTATGTCTGTAAATGAAAAGTCAATTGCTGCAAGTAAAGCCAACAGTTCAAATCATTTACAAATTAGACATATTGTGAGATGGTGATAATAAAAAAACAATAACCCGGCTGAGTTTGTTGTGGGCTCTTCTCAGACCAGGGCGCGTTTGGAACCCTCGTAGTTTTAGTTTTAAGTTTTCGTAGTTATTATCACCATTACATCACTTTCATGTACTTTATAATATACAAGCGGAAACCCGCGACTTCGTTCGCGTGGATATTGGTTTTTAAAATCCCGTGAGAATCATTTTGTTTTTCCTAAGCTCCTTTGAGCTCATACCTTGCTAAAAACTGTTAAAAGTTCACTGGCGGATGTTTAGGTAGATCAAAATGTAAACATCCGCCAGTGAAAGTCCCATCAAAATTGATCCAGCCTTTCAGAGATTAGCCAGTAATCTTTAAAGTATTTCCTTTCTAACAAAAAAAAGAATGAATGAAATCGGACCACGCGTTTACAAATTACAGCTAAGTACACATTTTGACTTTCATCCCCTCTCCCAAGGGAACCGTGCTGAATTTCGGGATAAAAAGTATCCTATATTTTACTCCGTAGTATGAATTTAAATACCTATTTATTCTAAGGTATAGATATAGAAGATAGAAGATAGATTGACGTTCAAAAAGTGTACAGTGTAGGTACCTACTTTGAATAAATGAATTTTGAATTTCAATTTGAATTTAACCAAAAACCTATTTCTTATATAACTATAAAATATTTTGATTGCTACTAGTGAATATTACTTTAGTAAAATTGTGTACAAAAAATATTTTTCTGTCACTGTTAATTAAGAAGTTATTAATTTTTTTCTAATTATAAATCGTTTTTTGGCTCTGCTGAAAAGTTGGGTTTTGGCTACTTAGAGCAAATACATTTTCTTGCGTCGATATAATATTGTGATCAATATTATTGACAGACATTAAAAGCACATCCAATCCAAATAAAAGCACAATTATTATTGTCGAACTTGTAATAATTATTATTATTAGTACTTATCTGGTACCTATAGTATATCTCTAATCTCTATGAAGTGGACTCATACCACAGAGTACCTACAGAGGGGAAGCTTCTAGTAAGCGGCCCGCTGTAGGTACACTCACACATATGCGCATGTTTGTCACCAACTGTACCGGTTAGTGGAACGAGCGCGCGTCAGTGAACCGTTGGTGAGTGTGTTTGTGTAGTATACCTACAGCGGGCCGCTTGTGGATATGCTTCCCCTCTGTAGATTTACTACTCGTGTGCTCATACGTCCTACGTGTACATATATATACCTACACATCAATCGAGAGTCGGACTGAGGCCATTTTTGGGACATTGCTGCTGCATATAATTATGACAACTCTATAAAAAATATGCACACAAAAACCAACTAAGCATTTTTTTTTTTTTTTTTTTTCCGTTTTTATCTGCAATCAGTCGACAGACTATAATCAGATCTGGTGAAATAATAATATGGCTTTATCAGACTACAAAGGCTCCTGTCCTCAAGTCTGCACATTATCGAGCACATTCGCCCGTTTCAATCTCTTTAGAGTTTCCGCTGTTAACAAGCTGTTTGCCAGTGGATTAGGATGTATTACTAGACGTTCCCGGTGTTTATCTTTATATTTATTGATTTCCTCAACTACTGTTGGCATTTCTAAATATTGGTGTATTTCAGTGTTGCGTGCAAACCAGGGAGCATTGGTAATGGTTCTGAGCATGCTGTTCTGAGCTCGTTGTATGGCCTGTATATTGGATTTGCTGGCCGTGCCCCAGATCTGTATACCATAAAGCCAGATGGGTTTCAGGATTGAAGTATACACCAATGTTTTATTGTTGAGGGACAACGTAGATTGTCTTCCTAAGAGCCAAAGTAAATTTCTAAAGCGATTGTTGAGCTCATCACGTTTGCGTTTGATGTGATCCTTCCAAGTGAGGCGTCGGTCCATGTGAAACCCCAAGTACTTCACACATGTTGTTTCGGGTAATGTTTCTTTTCCTAATTTTACTGATGGACAGTCGCCGTTTTTTAGGGCAAAGGTCATGTGTTGAGATTTAAGTGCGCTAGGTTTAATGCGCCACTTGTTTAGCCATAAGTTTGTCTTATCCAACTGTTTTTGCAACTGAGTACTTGCTTGTATCGGGTCTTTATTGCAAGAAAGAAAGGCAGCGTCATCTGCAAAAGTTGCAACAGTGACGTCTGGTGAGAGAGGCAAATCACATGTGAAGATGTTGTACAAGACAGGACCCAGGACAGACCCTTGGGGTACACCGGCGGTACAGGTGTATAAGCTAGATCTCGCATCGTGCTGTTTCACTTGGAATAGTCTGTCTTTTAAGTATGATTCTAATATCAAAAACATAGAGTGCGGTAAGAATTGCTTAATCTTACAAAGAAGGCCTTTGTGCCATACTTTGTCGAAAGCCTGTTGAACATCGAGGAAGACTGCAGAACAGTACTCCTTTTTTTCTAGGGACTGCCGAATCGTATGGTATACTCTATGTACCTGTTCCGTAGTCGAGTGTCGTTGACGAAAGCCAAACTGGTGCTCAGGGATTACACCGAGTTCCTCTAAACTAAGTTTTAATCTAGTCAAGAATATTCGTTCCCAGAGTTTGGATAGCACTGGCGTAAGACTGATGGGACGATAAGACGATGTTTCTTCCACAGGTTTTCCTGGTTTGAGAATCATAATGACTTGGGATATTTTCCATATATCAGGAAAATGACATGTTCGGAATATAGCGTTGAAGAGATTGGCCAAAAATATGAGACATTTCCTAGGTAGCTCTTTTAGAAGTTTAGGTGTTATAAGGTCAAAACCAGGAGCTTTCTTGGCATCTAAAGTAGTAATAGTTTTGGCAATTTCTTTAGGGGAAGTTGGCTTCAGGGGCAAACCAAGTTGTAAGTCTTGTGCAAGGATGGCATCGATTTCCGTATCATTTGAATCAATAGGCTCGTTGGGTCTAAATACTGAGGTCAGATGGTCGGCAAAAGCGGCCGCTTTCTCTTCATCAGTACGAGCCCAGGTGGTTCCTCTTCTGATCGGAGGCAAATGTTTTTGGGGTTGCTTTAGGATATTTTTGGTGGCATTCCACAGTGAGTGCTCTCCTCGGCCTGTCGGAGACATCTGTTCCAGATTAATTTTTGTGATGTTGTTTGAGGTAATTTCCAAAATGTCTTTAAGCTCTTTGATAGCGCGGTTTAGACGTGTTTTGTCACCTTGGTTGCGTGAAGTCTGCCATATGCGCCGAAGTCGTCTCTTTTCCTCGATTTTACTTCTTATATCTGAAGGTAGCCACACGCCAGCATGCTTAGGGGTTATATGAGGTGTATTAATCCAGGCAGCAACCTGAATTGCATTTGTAATATAAACACTTGCATCTTCGATTTCGTCAGCAGTTTTCAAAGACATATTTAGATTGATTTTTCCATCAAGGTAATCTCGAAAGGATTCCCAGTCTGTTTTAGAGTTGTACAGTCGTTCCAAATTACTTTCGTCCGACGTGGGAATTATCGCACTAACCTCGAGGATAACCGGTGAATGGTCTGACGAGCTGTCAAGGCTAGATTCGATAGATGTGTATAAATGCCCAATATTTTTCGTAATAAAGAAGTCCAGCAGGTCGGGCTTTTTTCTAGGATCCGTGGGCCAATAAGTAGGATCACCTGAAGAGACGGACTGAAGACGATTATTGTCAATACTCATCTTGAGTTCACGGCCGCGTGAATGTGTATAACGTGAACCCCAGTAGGTATGCTTGGCATTCCAGTCTCCACCACTTATGAAACGACTGCCTAGTGTTTTGAAATATGCAGAAAACATGGCCTCGCTAATGTTGTGCCGAGGTGGGCAATACGTAGCTGAGAGAGTAATATAATCAGCGCGATCTTTAACTCTTATGGTCGTTGCCTGCAAGTGATTCGTTACATAAGGCTCCATCAAAGAGTGTTTCAAATGCTGTCTAATGATGATTGCAGTTCCTGCATGCGCACTACCATCGGGATGAGGCGTTAGGTAAGTACAATAATTAGGTATTTGGAAGAAACTTCTTTCTGTGACATGAGATTCAGAAATAAGAACTGCATCTAGTTTATTGGCTACCATAAATGCTACTAATTCGTCTTTTCTGCCTGATAGTCCGTTAATATTCCACGTCGCGATGCGTAAAGTATTCATTTTTGCATTTGGGTGACGAGTGTTGTTATAAGACCCAGAAGAGTACTTATTTGTTGTAGTATATATTCTAATTTATTGTTTTGTTGTAGGAGTAATTTTTCTAAAGCATTTGTGAGTTGAGAGGATTCAGTATTTTCACTGGTATCTTTTGGAGGAACATAGGTGGCAGCGGCTTCCGCGTACGTTTGAGTTTGTGTTTGATTCTGTTTCGCTATTGAAGATGTAGTTGTTACTTCTGCAATATTTGGTTTCGGCTGTTGTGGTACTCTATTATTTTGCTTTTTTCGTGAAAGTATCTCTTTGTATACCTGGCAACCCTTGAAGTTTGCGGGATGATCAAGGAAACACAGTGCGCACTTAGCAGGTGTATTTCTATCTTTTTTAGGGCAATCGGAAGTTCTATGTCCTTCTCCACATTTGACGCAACGATACGGCCTCATACAATTATTTTTTGAATGCCCGTATTGTTGGCATCGGTGACATTGTACTAGTGTTTTAGATTTGCGAGGATTTTCAATTTTTACTCGTTGGTGGAATATGTACTTTATTTCTTTCACAGATTTATTATTGATACCAGGCTCGATATTAATAAAGAAGGTTGACGTTGGGATTTTATTGGGCCCGTATCGAGCATTAATAATTTCGCCTCGTACCTTATTACCTGTCTCTTCTATAGCTTCGATTATTGCACTATGTGGGGTCGTATGGTGTAATTTTTTTACAACTATGCGGAAACATTTCGTGTCCTTCCTTGTGAAAGTGTGTCCAATCAGACCGTTTTCTCTAATGACATCAATAATTTTTTTGTATTCTTCTGTGGAGTCGATGATGATTCGCAGGTTATTTTTGTTAACTATTTTTAGCTTAAAGTGCTCTGCGCTGCTTCGTGACTCTAATAGTTTTGATAATTTATTCACGTCTTGGATGCCATACAAGATAATGGGCGGTGGCTTGTTCACGGGTTGTTTTTTAGGAAGAATATTATCGTCACCTGGTTGGTCTACTGGCAGAGCGCTGAAGGTATTTGCCAATTGTGTATGTTGCGTTGGGGAATCACTGACTCGTCTACGTTTCCATTGCCTTGAGCAAGGCACTTTTTGCCAGCTGGGAGGCTGTGTCATTATTTCTGGAGTATCCATCATGGTATCGGAATCATAATCAGTGTTACATGTTAGATAGCTGTCGATCTTTTGCTGGACAACATTGCTTACATCACTAAGGGATGAAGATCTTGGTCTGTCAAAGATCTTCGTCACTTGACGAGGAAGAGTTGAGGGCACTCGCTGTTTTGGTTTCTTGCTTTCGTGCTCCTTTATATTGCTTTGGCCAGTAGCATTATACACTGATGGGGCGGCCTGGTTGCCCACCACCTCACAGTCTTCGGTAACCAATTTCTCACACACAGGCCCGGGTACCCGTGTGCGCCGGTCGCTAGCCGGATCGCATGGCAAATCGCATTTCTCTTTATCCATACTTTCATAAAAGGGGGGGGGGGGGGTTGGGAAAATTAGCAATAGCGCTTTCCCAAGGCGCTACCCGCAGACTTTTGAAGGGGATTTAATTCCTCCCGGCTTCTGCTAGCCAATGTGGAATGGTTATACCGCCATTTGTCGGTCGTCAGAGCCTCGTCGGTTGATTAGCAGGGGGTACCACGTGCAGGTGAGGTTGACAATTGGAGTGCTGAGGTGGAGGTGCACTCCCTTACCCCCCAAACTAAGCATGAAACAAAAACCTTCAAATACCAAAATTCAATGAAAAATTGATGCCAAGTACGGTACCTGACATCCATCTTTGCAATGCCGTACACCACCGTATACGTATGTGTGACCACTCAGTTCTACGCGTTTTTACCGGTGATAATATTATCGCGTAGTTTGAGGCATTTTAAGCTGTGATAGCCTAGTGGTTAGGACGACCGACTTATAATCGGAGGTCGTGGGTTCGATCCCGGGCACGCACTTCTAACTTTTCGGAGTTATGTGCGTTTTAAGCACGGAAGAGAGAAAGTCTTATTCATTTTATCTATGGTTTTAAGTATTTAAATATCACTTGCTTTAACGGTGAAGGAAAACATCGTGAGGAAACCTGCATGCCTGAGAGTTCTCCATAACGTTCTCAAAGGTGTGTAAAGTCTGCCAATCCGCTTGGCCAGCGTGGTAGACTATGGCCAAAACCCTTCTCACTCTGAGAGGAGACCCGTGCTCTGTAGTGAGCCGGTAATGGGTTGATCATGATGATGATGATGATAAACAACTCAACATAGAAAAGAAGGTAAGAGGGAAAACCCAGGTGATCAATGAAAAAAGCCTTACTTTATTATGACCTGATGGGAAAGAAATACCCCAGGCAAAACTGGACGATCTAAAATCAATGTTTGACCTAATCCCTAAGGACTGTTTTCATTTTTAGGGTTCCGTAGTAAACAAGGAAGTTTTTCCTAAGCTCCTTTGAGCTCATACCTTGCTAAAAACTGTTAAAAGTTCACTGGCGGATGTTTAGGTAGATCAAAATGTAAACATCCGCCAGTGAAAGTCCCATCAAAATTGATCCAGCCTTTCAGAGATTAGCCGGTAATCTTTAAAGTATCTCCTTTCTAACAAAAAAGGAATGAATGAAGTCGGACCACGCGTTAATGAATTACAGCTAAGTACACATTTTGACTTTCATCCCCTCTCCCAGTAGTTGGAGATCCCGTCTTAGAAATTTATACCCTCATCTGTTATTTAATTCTGATAGAGATTATATGCTAGATAATTCATAGATTGATACATTGCACTTTGATTGCCTGGCTAAATTTGGTGGTAAAATGTTAAACACAAAAAATTTAATCAATTTTTTTCGATCTGTTTCCCTCATCTGTTATTTAAACGAATTATATGTCAATTGAATTTTTTTTTTCCCAATCGAACTGTATTTGGTTGCCTGGTCAAAAGTGGTGCTAAATCATGGTTGTCTGGATTTTAAGATATAAAATTTTCTGTGCGAGTGTTGAAAGTGACAGAAAAGTGTTGCGCGCGCAATTCTATTTGACAGACAAAGATGCAGTGAGGCAGGCGTGCACTCGGCAGGTGCTTAGTCTATACATAGATTAAAACCATAGACTTGCTGTGCCTGTCCATTAAAGATATTTGCAAAAAAAAATAAGTGAGAGACGTAAGGTATAAGTAATAAAACGTAAAAAAGCTGTTTTTGAAAATTTTGTCTGTTTGTTTGGATACGCGATAGTGAATTACAGCTAAGTACATATTTTGAATTTCATCCTCTCTCCCAAGGGAACTCTGCTGAATTTCGGGATAAAAAGTATCCTATATGCTATTATGTAGTATGAACTTAAATCATGCCAAGTTTAATTTCAATCCATTCAGTAGTTTTTGCGTAATACATGCACAAACATACAGACAAACAGACAAAATTTTCAAAAACAGCTTTTTTACGTTTTATTACTTATCCCTTACGTCTCTCACTTATTTTTTTTGCAAATATCTTTAATGGACAGGCACAGAAAGTCTATGATTTTAATCTATGTATAGACTAAGCAGTTAAGCACCTGCCGAGTGCACGCCTGCCTCACTGCATCTTTGTCTGTCAAATGAAATTGCGCGCGCAACACTTTTCTGTCACTTTCACCACTCGCACAGAAAATTTTATATCTTAAGAGCAGTTTTACCTTTTCTCTGAAAAATCTAAGATTTCAAGCTCCAAATTTAGCATTGTAGGAGAGACTTTCACATATTTCAATACATGTTTTAAATAAACTAATCCTTCATATTGACATTTGTCAGACCATATTTACAAAAACTATTTTATTTATTTTGTAATGATCAATTTCCCACACCTCGTTTTAATAAAATGAATAACAGACTCAACTTTGAAGCTCTATATCTGTCCTTAAAAGTCATCTGATTTACTTGAAAAAAATACCTAAATATCAGACATATAGTCTTATTGACACATTACAGACCAGAATATAGATTTTTAATCAAATTAATGGTTAAAAAAAAAAGAACTTCCGCCAAATTTCCCGAATTATACGGTTACTTTAACACGATTTTTTGTATTGAAAAAAGCATAAATTCAATAAAATTTTTATGTAGAAATAAACTACGTTCTTTAACGAATCTATATATATAGTTTAATTAACAATCCATTTATTTGATCAAACATAAAAACTTATTAAACATCCCCCTAAATTACAATAAATAGCTATGCAATGTCTTCGCTTATTTAGTATGCGCCCGGCGCTCGTTGGGGAAGGACCTGTGCAGTTTTTGCCACCATCCAGATGCACGTACGAGAGTCGTGTAAACACTAATTTATACAACGACTGCAAAGTTTTGAGCATGAATATTTTTCTAAAAAATATGCGTGAGTATTTTTTTAAATAAGTGAAATTACAGCATAGCACCTAGGACAGTCACGGAAATATGATATTATAAACTAATACTAAAGTAGTCCATTTTGAAATCCAAGATGGCCGTCATATTTTTTTTTTTTGAAGAAATTATCATCTATCTCATATAATAAAATCGTAGATTTGCCGTATCTGTACATTAGAGAATTTTGCAAAATAATAACTGGGAAATGTTACGGTTACTCAACCGTAACCGTATAAATAGAACGATAAAAGCTATTTTTGAAATTTTTGTCTGTTGGTCTGTTTATCTGTTTGTCTATTTGTCTGTATGTTTGTGCGCGCATCACGCAAAAACTACCAAATGGATTGAAATCAAATTTGGTATGATTTAAGTTCATACTACGGACTAACATATAGGATACTTTTTATCACGAAATTCAGCACGGTTCTCTTGGGGGAGGGGATGAAAGTCAAAATGTGTACTTAGCTGTAATTCATTAACGCGTGGTCCGATTTTATTCATTCTTTTTTTGTTAGAAAGGAGATACTTTAAAGATTACCGGCTAATCTCTGAAAGGCTGGATCGATTTTGATGGGACTTTCACTGGCGGATGTTTACACATTTTGATCTACCGTTTTTAGCAAGTTATGAGCTCAAAGGAGCTTAGGAAAAACAAAATGATTCCCACGGGATTTTATAAAATATCCACGCGAACGATGTCGCGGGTATCCACTTGTTTATAATATGGGTGTCATTTCATTTCCGAAGATTTTTGCAAAATAAATACTGGGGGATGTTAGAGATAAGTAATAGAACGTAAAAAAGCTATTTTTAAAATTTTTGTCTGTCTGTTTATCTGTTTGTCTGTTTATCTGTTTGTCTGTTTGTCTGTATGTTTGTGCGCGCATCACGCAAAAACTACTGAATGGATTGAAACAACGAAACTTGGTACGATTTAAGTTTATACTACGGAGTAATATATAGGATACTTTTTATCCCGAAATTCAGCACGGTTTCCTAAGGAGAGGGGATGAAAGTCAAAACGTGTATTTAGCTATAATTCAATAACGCGTGATCCGATTTCATTCATTCTTTTTTTGTTAGAAAGTAGATACTTTAGAGATTACCGACTATTCTCTAAAAGGCTGGATCGATTTTGATGGGACTTTCACTGGTGGATGTTTACATTTTGATCTACCTAAACATCCGCCAGTTAACTTTTAACAGTTTTTAGCATGATATGAGCTCAAAGGAGCTTAGGAAAAACGAAATGATTCCTACGGGATTTTTAAAAACCAATATATATATCCACGCGAACGAAGTCGCGGGTGTCCGCTTGTTACTATAATAAAAGTCGCACTTGCACTTCTGACTAAACCGACATTTTAGCAGTAAACAAAGATTGCATACTTTTTATTGTTCTATTGCTAAACTTTAAATAATTGTACCTACTCTTATCAGAAAATGTATTCAAGAACTTCAACAGGTGCAATGCAACAGCTCTGTTATGTTATTTTCAGACAGATGATTTGAAATATAATAATAATAATAATAATTGGTAGGTAATTGTTAAATAATTAAAAAGGAATTTGTTTCTTTTATTAGTTAGTTTAGAAAAAAATGGCTGAAGGCTAAATATGCGTAACACCTATGATATAAATACGGAACCCTACATGTATTCATAGAGAAGAACATCATATTATCCTGGTCGCTTTTGTTTTGTAAGTTGAACGTAGATTCATGAAATACTTATTCGATAAATATATTTTATAATAAACATTATATATATATAATACTACAACATCAAAGAAATAATTCAGAAATTTATATTTAATACAAGTACCAAAACTAAATTCATGGTCGCGCTATATGCAAGTGGTCGTCCGTGCAGCATGCCGCCCGTCTACCTGCCGTTAGATACCTAAACTTCCATAGCACGAAACTGGGAGAGGGGTCTTAAGAGCGTTGACGCACGGACCCGCTTCGCAAGTTTAGGCATTTACCTGGGATTCTTTGTTTACGTGAATGAACGCGCCGCTCCAAATGCAGTGTAGTGTAACAAACCGTTTTGATCTTTTTACCATTTTCAAACGGGCTATTTATTTTTTTAATATTCTTAGGCACCTATACCTAAGTTTTTAGTTCGTAGATTTTTAATTTTATATAGCAGGCATAATTAATGTATAATGCTTGAAAAAGACCTTATAGAGTAGACCAGTTCATAAAAATTATAATTGGAGAATATAGTACAGCTTCTGATATTGATTTTTTTATATACCTACTCCGTACTCGTGTAAGGGTAAGATAGTGAAGAAAAATGCAGATTCATTCAAAATCTTGTTAATTTACTTATTACATACCAGATTTTGCCCGCGGCTTCGCCCGTGTGAAATTCGGTTTTTTACAAATCCTGAGGGAATCGTGGATTTATCTTTTTACATATTTACAAAATAAAATTATTACTAAAGTAATTCAAAACAGGTAATAAATACATTTTCTGTATGTAGATTGTAGGTATACTTAATTTGAACATTAAATAATCGCTGCTAATACAAAAATGCAATTAGAAATCATTCATTGTAATGACGCAATGTACCTCAAAATATTAGAATTAATAAAATCTATGTATATAAAACAAAGTTGTGTTAGTTCGAACACTTATAACTCGAGAACGGCTGGAGCGATTTTCATGGTTTTTGATTTGTCTCCGTTCAGAATAGCATAATAACTATTAAAAACATTGGAAAATTGACGAAAAAATAAAATAAGAGGAAAAACATTTTCCCATACAAAATGTTCAAGGGATTCGTAACTGTCAAACAACCCATCGCGTCGATACGGTAAACTCTCTCACCCGTACCTATATAATTCTTTGGTACGTATGTTAGTCACTTAACTCCTCCTAAACGGCTGGACTGATTTGTATAATATTTTGTGTGTATATTTCAATGGGTTCCTGGATGGTTTGAAAACCGTTGTTACCGGACGATAGTTTTTGTATACGATAGCTATTTTCTAGTTCATTTTCCACATAATATTATGTACTATATGTTGGCCGCGAGTTCGTCAGCGTGGATTTAGGTTTTTAAAAATCCTGTGGGAACTATGTCAATTTTCGAGACGCAAGCTACCTCTGTACCTACCAAATTTTGTATAACGAATTTGTTAAATGGACGGACCTTTAAGAATTCTTCTCACGGAATTCTTTCTCTTCTTTTCTTTAATTTTTCGAGATAACAAGTATAAATTGAAAATTTAAAAAACCCCCGACATTCGCCATTTTGTGGCGGCGGCCATGTTGGATTTACATAGTGCTATTCTGCTAGTCAAGACCTTTCATTTGATACCCATATTAAGGGAATTGTGAAAAATATGTAATCCGCCATTTTGTAGCGGCGGCCATCTTGGATCGATTTTCATCAAACATAGCTAACAACACTCTCGACTAATCCACCTTTCAAACAAAAAAAAACCGCATTCAAATCGGTTTACCCGTTTGAGCGCTAAAGGGGAACAGACAGACACACACACACACACAGAGACACGTGAAACTTATAACACCCCGTCGTTTTTGCGTCGGGGGTTAAAAAGTATCCTATATCCGTCCCCAGGATGTAAGCTAACTCTGTACCTAATTACATAAAAATCGGCAGACAGACAGACACACTTTCGCAATTATAATTTTATATAGTATGGATTACTGATTTACAACTATAATCCTCAACTATAACTATAATTATAATATATTACAATTATTAAAAATACGTAAAAAGTTTTCATCTATCTGTAAGAAAAAATAGCAAGCATTAAAAATATCTAGTATTGAATAGTGACAGTCGCACTACAATTTTACGTATATTCCATGTAATCCAATAAGAATTGCCGAGACAAAAAGCGTTACGTCCGTTCGCGGAGAGGCCTCGGCTCATACTAGTTTCCTAGTTCAATTTCCTACTGCCTGTTTCTGAGTTTTGGTGTCAGTTTCAAAGTTATTTTTTGGAAACAAATAGTCGTTAATTTTAGATTTTTTTTTACTTATATTATTGCAAATATGGTTAACTTTTATATGTACTTAATTTTACTTATAAATAGCGAAAAATAATCTACTAAAATGACGGTTTTATATGTCTATAATTTACTGAAATTATAATTCCTTTGCATGGATTTTTATGATGTAAAAAATGCCAAATTAAAAAATGTTTTCTTCCATGTCTTTAGTTCATGACATTTCCTTTCATAAATATATCTTTGTGTGTGAATTGAACAAGTAACTTTTGACGTAGTGAACGTCAAAGATTCCACGAATCCCAAAATTCGTAAATAGGCTTTTGGTATTTTGGCAAGACAAAAACTATCAATAAATTGCAAAATGTTGTCTTCCAATTCCCTAGAACACAAAATTTTCTACAATGTAGTATAAATAAGTTTTTAAGTAAATGCATAGATTAACAACATATGAAGGGTCGAAATAGCTTAAAAATGAGCAAAAATGGCGCAGAACGCATCAACGCTCTTAATATCCAGACAACCATGATTTAGCACCACTTTTGACCAGGCAACCAAATACGGTTCGATTGGGAATAAAATAATCTTTCATTTGATATATAATTCGTTTAAATAACAGATGAGGGAAGCAGATCGAAAAAAATTGATTAAATTTTTTTGTGTTTAACATTATAGGCACCAAATTTAGCCAGGCAACCAAAGTGCAATGTATCAATCTATGAATTATCTAGCATATAATCTCTATCAGAATTAAATAACAGATGAGGGTATAAATTTCTAAGACGGGATCCCAGACCACAGGGAAACCGTGCTGAATTTCGGGATAAAAAGTATCCGTATACTTTTATTATTACGTAAGCAAATAGCTACTCCGTAGTATGAACTTATTTTTTTATCGTTCTAGACATTTCCTAGATCATAAACTAAGCCTACCTATCGATTTGTATCTTAATTATTTATGCCCTACCGAACACAAAATAGAAAAATTATATTTGCTTTGAAAGTTATCCTAGTTCCTCCAAATCATAAGAAATCCGCTGTTGTTCTATCCCAAATCAACAAAATAATATTATAGGTAACTAAGTAGGTATATATACTTAAGTATAATTATTGTGTCTTTAATTAAAATAAGTATAGTTAATTAGGATTCAGTTTTACTTAGATACGTCAAAGTCATAAAAAATTTAATAAAAATAATAAATAATGGATGCACACAAAATGAATTTGTATTTAAACAAAATATGAAAATCAAAAATGACTAAGTAGGTATTTAAAATAGTAGATTATTCTTAGGTGATTATGTTGTAGTGCGATGGCCATTATATTTATAAAAGAAACAAAGATGACTAATATTGATACGGTCATTATAAATTAACTAGCTGATGCGACTTGGCGTCTTCGTCCGCGTGGATTCACAAATGTTCCGCTCAACTTTCTTAATTTTTTATTTTATACAAGTGGATACCCGCGACTTCGTTCGCGTGGTTATTGGTTATTAAAAATCCCTTGGGAATAATTTTGTTTTTCCTAAGCTCCTTTGAGCTTATACCTTGCTAAAAACTGTTCAAAAGTTCATTCAAAAGAATGAATGAAATCGGACCACGCGTTAATGAATTACAGCTAAGTACACATTTTGACTTTCATCCCCTCTCCCAAGGGAACCATGCTGAATTTCGGGATAAAAAGTATCTTATACCTATGTTACTCCGCAGTATGAACTTAAATCATGCCAAGTTTCATTTCAATCCATTTAGTAGTTTTTGCGTGATACGTGCACAAACATACTGCAGACAAACAGATAAACAGACAAACAGACAAAAATTTCAAAAATAGCTTTTTTACGTTCCATTACTTATCCCTAACATCCTCCAGTTATTATTTTGCAAAAATAATTATATTTAATGTACAAATACGGCAAGTCTACGATTTAATTATGTTGGTACAGCAGCCCTGGAACAAAATTTTAGTGATTAATAACAAGCTGAATTTTCGTGAGCAGGTTCGTTTCGACGAGACAAACAAGTTTTTTATCTATGAAAATTCTCGATTTAGGTAGCTACTCGATTGGGGAGGTGTTAAGAATTTCGATTCGCTCGTGTGGGAAATCGTTCTACTAAATTTGTAGGACTATATGGCCATTTCATTATACTTACAAGTATTTATTAGGCTGCATACAAAAAATCTGTAATGGAATATCCTGTTCTTCTGATTTCTGAGAGACCAATTATATCATATTTAATGCCAGATATTGCTTCTTTGAATTCTAATAATCTTGTATTAGATAAGAGAGACCTTGCGTTATATGTACAGATGTGAAGTTGTTGAGTTGATGGAAGGTTATAGTCACTTAAATCCCCCGCGGTGACCGGCCGTATTGGGGAATTGTGTGGAGAGGTCGCTCTTAGTTGTCAATCTTTTTTCAGTGGTGAGATGGTGTTGCTTTGGGATGTGGCAGTCGCAGTACTTGATGCAGTGTGGGTTCGTTGTTCTTTTTTATTTGGAGTTTTAACCATATATTTTTGGATAGAAGCAGTATTAGTGCTGTGTAGAGGTTTTTTGAAATAGTTTTTTGTAGTACGACTATTATTGTTAGAATTTTCAGGAGACTCCGATAAAGTTCTTTTATTACGATTTCCTGTATCTTGGTTCTTTCCTTGCTGAGTATGAGTTTCCTCTGGTATTATTATTATTTTATTGTACCGCAAGATAGCTCTCTTGCCTTTGCTTTTTTCTTCTTGTATTTGTATTTTCAATTTTTTACGTTCTTCTAATACATCTGGAGGAAAATCTTCTTTAATATAGTAAGGGAAGCCCTCAAGATTTTTCTTATTTTTCAGAAGCTTAATTTTCATCCCCATTGTAGTTAAAGTGATAACAACAGGTCGCAAATTTTCATTTTTTTTTCCTAGACGTCTGACATCCTCTATGTTTTCCTCACTGCATTTGATTTTCATTTTCTGGTTTATAATTTCCAGCACTTTATTTTGTAGTTCATAATAGTTCCGTTCAGATTCTTCGATACCAAAGAAAACTATATTTTTCTTTCGGATTGATCTTTCTAGTTGCTGTATACGCCGTCCTTGTTGTTCTACTGTGGTTTGTAAATCGTTGTACTTGGATTCAAGATTCATGAAATTTTCATTTATGTTTTTGCTTATAATTTCAGGTATAGTTTGTTTCAACTCCCGTATTTCATTAGTTTGTAAATCAAATTTTTGTTGTAAAGTGCGCATCATAGTTGTGAGTTCCTCCATTGTATTAGCTATATCCTGCCTTTTAGTATAGCAAAATATTACAATATATTAGCAACACTGCCTAAGTACTACAAGGATAATTTGTACACAATGAAATCAGTGTTTATAAACATTACAGAAGACGAGGAACATATTTTTTGTTATTATGGTGAAACAAAAGGCCTCTATGGAGTGGGATTCCTTATAAAAAAGAAATGGAAATGCAATATTGAGAGTTTTATTGCTATATCAGAACGTATATGTATCCTGAATCTCAAATTTACCAACTTATCCCTCTCTATTATTCAAATATATGCGCCTACTATTGATTTTGATGAGGCAGAAATAGATAAATTCTACAAGCAACTCCAAAATGCTATAGAAAATTATAACAACAAGATCATTGTAATGGGAGATTTCAATGCTCGTATAGGACAACGTCAGCCTGGTGAAAATACTATTATAGGACCCTACTGCTATGGAAAAAGAGACAAAAGAGGTCGAAGACTCCTTCAGTTTGCCATTGAAAATAACCTCGTAGTAATCAATAGTATTTTCAAAAAGAAAATCAATTGTCTATGGACATGGCTCTCACCAAATAAAGTTAAAAGTCAAATTGACTATGTTTTATCTAACATAAAAGAAAAAATGACAAATATAGAAGTTTTAAGTCGACTACCATTCCCCAGTGATCATAGACTTATCAGAGTTTCTTTCACGCTAAATGCTAAAAAAAGTAGAGTAAACTATAGGAATTTAAACATCAAAATTGAAACAAAAAACGACCAATTGGTTTTCCTTCAGGCTCTCAAGATAATAGCCAATGATATAAAATTTGAAGATGATGATATAGAATCTTATTACTTAAAAATCAAAAATGCCATAACAAATAGCTTAGAGTCTATCCAGAATGGTAAACAAACAAGAAAAAGCATCATTTCTTTGCAGACAAAAAATTTAATCAAACGGAGAAATGAATTACAGCATAAATCATCCATAAATAAAGAAGAAAAACAAGAACTTCGCTATTTATATAAAAATATTTTTAAATGTATAAAAACTGAGTATCAAGTACACAGACAAAATATAATTGAAAAGCATTTGATTGCTTCAGGAAGTCTTAAGAAGGGATACAAAGAGTTAGATACTGCCAAAAAATGGATTCCATGCCTAAACGACTCCAAAAATTCAAAAAGTTTCTCTAGAACAAAAATAATAAGTATAGCAACTAATTTTTACAAAGATCTATATGCCCAGATAAATCCAGAAAAATTTGATGAACCTCTCAATGTTGACCCTACAATGAAACTAGATAAATTTACTAATGATGAAATATTGAAAAAAATAGATAGCTTAAAAAATGATAAATCTAGTGGACCAGATGGTATTCCAAATGAAGCAATAAAAGCTGGAAAATTTATAATTACACCATTTTTGAACATACTTTTTAACAAAATTTTGGAAAAAGGAATTATTCCTAAACAATGGGCAGAGTCTGATATAATTTTACTTTATAAAAAAGGAAATCCTGCAGATATTGCAAACTACAGACCTATTAGTCTCCAACCAAACCTATATAAATTATTTGCATCTTGTCTTGAAAACCGAATCAAGCTGTTCACTGAAGAACATCAACCAGTAGAACAAGCAGGTTTTAGGAAAGGTTTCTCAACTATAGACCATATATATGTCCTAGACCAAATAATAGAAAAGTATGAAGAGTTTAGACGCCCTCTTTATCTGGCTTTTATTGACTATGCTAAGGCATTTGATTCTATATCACATAATAGCATGTGGAGAGCCTTACATGACTGCAATGTGCCAAATGATGCTGTTGAAGTAATAAAAAACATATATAGTAACAGTGTAAGTCGAGTAAAGCTTGATAAAACAGGGCAAGAAATAAATATATGCAGAGGCGTAAGACAAGGAGACCCGCTTTCACCAAGAATATTCATAACCGTACTCCAAAATATCATGAAAAACTTAGATTGGAGTAAAAAAGGTATCAACATAAATGGTAGCTACCTAAATAACCTAAGGTTTGCTGATGACATTGTGCTATTCGCTGAGACTGCCACACAACTAGAGTCAATGATAAATGATATATTCTCAGTCAGCAAAAGGATAGGCTTAGAATTAAATACTATGAAAACAAAAATCATGACAAACAACCTTGAGAAACAAATTGTAGTTAACAACCAAATATTGGAATATGTCTCAGAATACATCTACCTGGGGAAACTAATATCTTTTAAAAAATCCAGACATCGTGATGAATTAGACCGACGTATAAATATGACTTGGAAAAAATTTTGGAGCTTTAAAGAAATACTCAAATCAAACTTTCCCTTGAAAATGAAAAAGAAAATTCTTGACACCTGTATTTTGCCTTGCCTCACTTATGGATGTCAAACTTGGATCTTTAATAATTTCACTGAAAACAGAATAACTTCATGTCAGAGAGCTATGGAACGGAGTATACTGAACATTAAACGCTTAGATAAAAAAAGAAACACTGAAATACGACAAAAAACAAATGTTATAGATGCTTTGCAACATAGTAAAAGACTAAAATGGGCATGGGCAGGTCATGTTGCACGTATGAACGATAAAAAATGGACAAAAAAGGTATCTACATGGTCAGGTCCCCATGGAAAGAGACAAAGAGGCAGGCCATTAGAGCGTTGGTCAGATGAAATTAAAGAATTTACTGGAGAAAACTGGATTAGTAAAGCTTCAAATAGAAAGATGTGGAGAAAGATGGAAGAGGCCTACACTCGAAGAGAGGTCCTTAATAATAACCAGCTATAATACAAATCTCAATTTATAAACCAAATTATTAAGGATAAAGGAGGCTTAAATAATAATAATAATAATACAAAAAATCAGCTGGTTATTAATAATATTCTACAGCGACCCCCACTCCGAATATTTCCAAATAATGAGGTTATAAAAATGATTAAACATTATTAATAACTAGCTGATTTTATGAATGCAGCTTAGTAAATACTTGTGTAATGAAATGGCTACATAGTCCTATAAATTTAGTGGAACGATTTCCCACCCGGGCGAATCGAAATTTTTAACACCTCCCCACTCGATTAGCTACCTCCATCGAGAATTTTCATAGATAAAAAACTTGTTTGTCTCGTCGAAACGAACCTGCTCACGAAAATTCAGCTTGTTATTAATCACTAAAAATTTTGTTCCAGGGCTGCTGTACTATATTATGTAGGGGAGAGTCGGATATATCGTACCACTTTTTACTTCAACTTAAATATTTCGACTATGGCAAGACTTACAATAATTAACGAATATGCAAAAATAAAGTTTAATATTTTGACAGAGAACGACAACGAGTCGTTTTAGTCCTATCACTATATATTTTTAACCCCCGACGCAAAAACGACAAAAACGCCGGGGTGTTATAAGTTTGACCTGTCTGTGGGTGTGTGTGTGTGTATGTGTGTGCGTGCGTGCGTTCGTGCGTGTGTGTGTGTGTGTGCTATTCTATAATACTAGTCAAGCCATTTTTGATACCCATATTGAGGGAGTTGTGATAAAATTTGTAATCCGCCATTTTGTAGCGGTGGCCATCTTGGATCGATTTTCTTCAAACATAGCTAACAACACTCTCAACTAATTTACCTTTAAAAAAAAACCGCATTCAAATCGGTTCACCTGTTTGAGCGCTACAGGGGAACAGACACACACACTTTAAGTAAAGCGTCTGATAAAAGTTCTGGCCTATGGAAAGTGTCTGATACTGTTGGTAGTGGTTTGGAGTGATATTCTACAATATACATATATAAAAATCAGCCATGTTAAATTAAGTTAAGTTAGGTACTGTTATTTTTAGTTACCTTTCACACTTGATAACTCTTGGATCTAGGATCTTGGTCTATATAGCTTTTTGTATAGTATTCTTTTTTTTTTCATTGTATTTTTAGGCAGTGGTGATAAAACTTTTATTTTTTTACTAATATCAGCAGATGTAGTTTCCAGTTGAATGGATTTTGTTTTCGACGTCGATAGTTGTGCATATATTTCAACAAGAAAAGAAATCAAATGCTCCTTTTCTTTATTGTCCTCTACTTGTACCCTTTCTTTTTTCTTCAAGTCATCTTTTTTTCTGGTTCTGTAAAATTTTGTAACACTGATATGCTTTCGTAGCTTGAATTCATTGCTTCAGCGGTTAGCAAATTGTCAGCGGCCTCAAACATATGCTCAGGAAAAATATGTCTGTTTATCGGCCAATTTCCACTAGCTCTGAATCCATTCACAATATTGCCAATCATTGCTTCTCTTTCGTACGCTTCTCCAAATAATTGAGCAACTTGGTATTGCGTTACTAATGTCGCCCAGGATTGGTCCTCAGCCATTTTTCTGTGTTTTGGATTTGAAGAACGAAACGTCAAGAGGCTGAATTCGATTTATTGTATAACCTGATAGTTGTAACAGTATTATTCCATTATCTTTTGCCAAACACAGAGCTTCAAAGTTTTTTGAGTGTGTCGTATGTCCATCCATAAGCGGAAGAACTTTGTTTTCCTGTGTGGGCTTCACAATTTTAATAAAGTGCTTCAACCATTCAACGAAGAGAGTAGAGTTAATGTAACTGCTTTCAGAGACAGTAACAATACTGCCTATAGGAGCACCAGTTGCTATTTATAGTTCCGGGTTTTGTCTCATCCTTTTAAATATTAGCATTGGAGGGATAAACTGGCCAGATACCTGAATAGATAGATTGAAATGTAACTTGGTACGATTTAAGTCCTTACTAAGTACGGAGTAACATATAAGATACTTTTTATCCCGAAATTCAGCACGGTTCCCTTAGGAGAGAGGATGAAAGTTAAAATTTGTACTTAGTGGTACTTCATTAACGTATGGTCCGATTTCATTCATTCTTTTTTTTTTGTTAGAAAGGAGATACTTTAAAGATTACCGGCTAATCTCTGAAAGGCTGGATCGATTTTGATGAGACTTTTACTGGCGGATGTTTACATTTTGATCTACCTAAACATCCGCCAGTGAACTTTTAACAATTTTTAGCAAGGTTTTGAGCTCAAAGGAGCTTAGGAAAAATAAAATTATTCACATGGGATTTTTAAAAACCAATATCCACGCGAACGAAGTCGCGGGTGTCCGCTTGTTATAAAATAAAGTGAATGTTCAAGGAAGTAGTGTTTTATATTATAATATATTTATATACTAGATGATGCGTGGGCATCATCTGTGGGCTTCGCCCGTGTGGATTTAGGTTTTTAAAAGTCCCGTGGGAACTTTTGATTTTCCAGAACAAAAAGTAGCTTATTTGTTAAGTAACCCGTCCCCAAAACGGAAAAATCCCGTGGGATCCCCACGATTTCGGAATGCAATTCCTTACAGCATCAGGGTTGAGGAGTTGGATATGTACCTACTCGAGTTCATTCAACGATAAAGTCTTTAATTGGTACCGCAATATCAATTTAAATAACCGAAAGTTTCTAAATCCCATTAGTTTTGGGGATCAGGTCCTCTACAGCATCAGGATTGAGGAGTTGGAATCCAAATTTTTTATAGAACAGGGTTGCAAAGGTTTTCTATCGATTAAAAAAAGAATTACTAAAATCGGTTCAGAAATCTCGGAGATATCGGTGTACATAGGTAGAAAAACACAAATCCTCCTTTTTTGAAAGTCGGTTAAAAAAGTAGCCTATTTTACTCCCTGGATAATTCTCTACTTGTATGTGAAAGTCCCGTCAAAATCGGTTCAGCCGTTCCGAAGATTAGCCCGTTCAAACAGACAGACAGACAGACAGACAGACAGACAAAAATTTTAAAAACGTGTGATTCGTTTATAGTATCGTTCAAATAACCATATGAGCTTAATATGAGGTAGTTATTTCGATATTACAGACAGACACTTCAATTTTATTTATTAGTATAGATTATATTACTATTATACACCCAACCTGCGGACTAACTAATTATACAAGCGATAAGTACAAGTCCAAAAATACGCGCGCAATAATAATTGAGAACCTTTTATTTTGAAAATCTGTTAGAAGTACTTATACTCGACGAAGAAAGAAGATTATACGGCGAAGTTACCTCTATTATACGTGTCACGTGACCAAGTGCGAAATCCCTTTGTTCATTAAAAACACAATTACAGAATAAAATTGCTGATCATCGAGTTAAGTAATCAGATCATTATATCGCAAATCGCAATTTTTTCATAGATCCTTTGTAATAATGAGCTATTTATTATTGGATTATTATTTGCGAGACAATTGCTCATTATTATTACTTATTGTTTATGTATTTTTTTTTTATGGATGCACATTCAAAGGTGGACTTTGAGCTGTGACTTTGAGGTAAGTAAAGTCCGTTCGGTAACGTAGTGTCGGTACAGGTGCAGGTGCTCTTAGTACCTATCGATGGTTAAAACCGTGTTCATGAGAACATTATATTTTATGTTTATGGTTATATTGTAATAAAATACGAATATAAAAAAATATAAAAAGGAAAGAGAATTTTAATGAGTAGGTATAAAACGCCAAAACCCCTTGTGCCTGTACATCCCGCGCGGCATGCTTTGAAGTTACGGCGGTGTCTTTGGCAAAACACCGCGCGGCGGGGGCGGCAAGACACAAAAGGCGACCTTAAGAAAACGAACAGACTATACCTGTACACCCCGCGCGGCATGCTTTGAAGTTACGGCGGTGTCTTTGGCAAAACACCGCGCGGCGGGGGCGGCAAGACACAAAAGGCGACCTTAAGAAAACGAACAGACTATAGGTATAAAACGCCAATTCCATTGTACCTGTACACCCCGCGCGGCATCTTTTGAAGTCACCGGCGGTACCTTTGGTAAAACGCCGCGCTGCGGAGGTGGCGAGAGACAAAGGTGACCGTAAGAAAACGAACAGACTTTATGCGACCGTGACACAGAGTAACGCGATCGTTACAGTGTTACCAAGGTCAGGGTGCGAACTTCACAAAGCTGCCTCACCTCGCACCTCGTGCTTTACGAGCTACCTCGATGTAAGCACATGAGTAGTAAGGGACCTTTCAGACAGACCGGCGCGGAGAGCAGAGCAAATTTTAATCGCATTTAAAATAGAATCTTAAGACATTGAAATAGGCTTTATTTTTACATGTTAACTCTTTTATGATAAGAGGATGCTCGAGCATGCTCCCAATACGCTCTGTGTGAAATATATGAGAGCAGCCGGTCGGCTACTCGTCGAGCCGGTCGGCTGCTCCATGCCCGTGCCCTTTCGCGCTCGAGCATCCGACCGGCTCCGTTCGCGTGCTCTTTCATGCTCGCACAGCTGACCGTAGGCCGAATATGCTCTGCCGTCCGGCCCAAGAGCGTACGCTCGGCTCCGAGCGCATCCGCGTGTCCGTTCACACAGACCGGCGCGGAGAGCAGAGCAAATTTGAACGGCCGGTCTGTGTGAAAAAAAAAATGCTCTCCGACGCTCTCCGCGCCGGTCTGTCTGAAAGGTCCCTAAATCTACAGAGAGGAAGCTTCCACAAGCGGCCCGCTGTAGGTATACTCACACAAACACACTCACCAACGGTTCTCGGACGCCCGCTCGTTCCACTAACCGGTACAGTTGGTGACAAACGTGCGCATATGTGTGAGTATACCTACAGCGGGCCGCTTGTAGAAGCTTCCCCTCTGTAGGTACTCTGTGATGTAAGTATGCAAATGTTGGTACAAGCACAAACATGCTGAAAGATGTTGCACCTCGCACCTCGCACTCGGCATGATGGACATTAGTGCATTTGCATACATTAATCGTTTTACAAGTATAAATTAAAAATTTAAAAAACCCCTGGCATTCACCATTTTGTGGTGGCGGCCATCTTGGATATGCATAGTGCTAATCTACTAGTCAAGCCCTTTCATTTGATACCCATATTGAGGGGGTTGTGAAAAAATATGTAATCCGCCATGTTGTGGCGGTGGTCATCTTGGACCGATTTTCATCGAACATAGCTCTATGAACACTCCCGACTAATTCAACTTTCAAACAAAAAAAAAACGCACCCGTTTGAGCGCTACGGTGGAACCGACAAACGCACACACACAGACACGTCAAACTTATAACACCCCGTCGTTTTTGCGTCGCGGTAAAGTGGGAGATGTAAGGTGCGCGGTGCCGGTGAGGCATCTTTGGCATGTTCACACCCTTAGAAGTGTCCCTACTCACTCGTCGCGGGAGTTCACAAGATCAAGAGCTCTCCATCATGGGCGTATATAATTCGGAGGTCCAGGGGTCCGGCTGCCTGAATAGGGGGGTCCCGGGCTATTCAAGGCGGACAAATTTTACACTTTGAGTGATAAGAGTGATTAATTATTAGATTGCGAATAAATAAATTAGCAATAAAACGTAAGAGGCTTTTAATAATTTAAAGTAGGTGCTTAAAGTTAAACTTTGCGCGTTGTTCAAGCAGTCGGTTTAAGATTTATTTTGCATTATTGGTATTTTTTTTTACTGTGGAGTATGTATGTAACTATGTTAGTTTTAAATAATAAAAACCTGTATATTTTATTCTGAAAAATCTTCCTTTATGGGTGGTAAAATAGGGGATGAAAGTTTTAAATTTTAAGTTGATAATAACACTATTATAATTTTATATTATTGTTATTATCAACTTGAAATTTGGAAAGTAGGTTCATTCTAGGGCTTAAACACCAGCCTAGAAAAGTCTTCACGAAAATCCTCCCCTAAGTGAAAATTAAAGAGTTCCCAACGGATTTTTAAAAAATATTTTCCCATACAAAATGTTAACGGGTTTCGTAACTGTCATTATCGACGAAACTCTGTACTTGGAAAAGGTAATTTTCATAATAATGCGGAGGGATCTTTTAGCCCACATTGTGTGATTAACCAACGAAAACCCCTACCATTATGTTATTAATGGGCCTTGACGAATGAAGATGTAGAGATAGAAAAAATGTATTATTATTGTTATATCTGTGACTGTATCATATTGTTTTCAGGATTCGACTAGTCGATCCTTGAGGTACTCGTAGTCAAAATCTAAACCAATAGTGTAATTAGCTCGCAACAACCGACAAACTCTGATGTTCCTACTGTTTTTATGAAGTCGCCTTAACTACCAAGTGTAGGCATACAGATTACAGACTCCTCACTTGTAGCCCTTTTTTTGCGTGGTGGAAAAGCTTTATGGCTACCCCATTCCTTAGTAGAACGGAGGTTATGCGGGACTACACACACACCGCGGTCTTGAGCCACTTGTATCCAAGTAACTCCCTGCGATTTGTTGCGATCCATCCAGTGTGGAATTTACAATCACTTCACTTTCCGTTGCGAGGTCCTCATTCCAGAACCTTGGACCCCTATCCAATGATGTATTACTTAAACTAGATCGTAAAGCAATGCCTCGGTGTTATTTCGGGTATGTTCGTGGGCAACTTAGACTTCAGTTGCCAGCCCGACGTCCGAGTGAACACGAACGTAACTGTTACTTGCCACACAATTTTTCAAAATGGTGAAATGTACAGTTAAGATTTGTATGTCACGGCACAGAATATATAATAGTACAGGAGGTGTGAAGTAGAGTCGTAGAACTCTACAATCAAACAAGTCTACCAATTCGCACTGTGCCAGCGTAGTGAACTACGGCCTAAAACCTTCTCATTCTGTGAGGAGAACCGTGCCCTGTACTGGGCCGGTAATGGGATTTTGACCTCCCTGGCGCAGTGGTGAGCGCTATGGTCTTATAAGTGGGAGGTCCCGGGTTCGATTCCCGGCAGGGGCAACTTGGGATTTTATAATTTCTAAATTGTCTCTGGTCTGCTCTGGTGGGAGTCTTCAGCCGTGGCTGGTTACCACCCTACCGGCAAAGTAGTGTCGCCAAGCGATTTAGCGTTCCGGTATGATGTGCAGAAACCGACCAGAGGTATGCATACCTCTTCCAAGTTAGCCCGCTTCCACTTTAGACTGCATACTTACCATCAGGTGAGATTGCAGTCAAGGGCTAACTTGTGCTTGTAAAAAAAGATGATGACGCGTAGGTACACTGACCACTGTAGGTATTAACAACGTTTCAACCCGGCATGTCAGGGCGGACGACATTCTGGACAACTCGAAGGTGCTGTAGAGGCTGTAGCTGCCATAGGGACTTGCAGGACTTTGGATCCAGTAAAAAAAGGCACTTTATTTGCACATATTTAATTGGACACTTGTACACGGTACGGAGGCAAGCCGCAAAGAGAGGGCCCACCGGGTTGCCACATTCACATTTTTTTTTTTTTATAAAAATTGCGGGCAAACGAGCAGGCGGGTCACCTGATGTTAAGTGATTACCGTCGCCCATGAACATTTGCAGTACCGGAGGAACCACTTATGTGTTGCCGGCTTTTGAGGAATTTGTTGATCCTCCCCTTGAATAACCCCATGTTGTAAGTTTGTGGAAACACCACCGCAGGAAGTTGGTTCCACAGTTTAAGAGTGCGCGGAAGGAAAGACCTCGCAGTCGCACACCGCTTGGTTGTGGTCCGCCAATGGTCTAGGTGGTGAGGGTGATAACATTTTCGGTGTTTTTTTTTTTTGACTACATTTTAATTTGACTACAGTGTGACCGCCTTTTCGTCTTAGGTTTCCCTATAACATTATGTTGAACGCAACAGGTGCGGCGCGGGATGCCGGCAGCGCACTGCGTGTACGGAGTACCGCTCACCCTCAACGCGACCATTCACGTTTTCTTCCTAGTGCTGAAGCGGTGCTTAGCATTACGTCCTGAGGTAAGTGTTCTCCTACTGATTTGACGCGCGCGACTTCTTGTCTGGAAGAGATCGCTACTCAGCGATAAGACCGCCTTGTTGTACCTACGTTGTATCTATAAGTTTTCTTTTCTTAGCCTATCCTTTGTGTTTTTATGTGGTGTGCAATAAAGTAGGTATATACATAGGTACATACCTACATACATACTTCTTTTTAACAGACTTCAAAAAGGAGGTTCTATATTAGATCCGTATGTATATGTTACAGCCAAAGTAATTAATTAGCTTTTATTCATAATGACTGGCAATTATAAATAATAGCTAAATTGTCCAGATATTATTCATAATATCATGTCAAACCAGACATTATTCATAATAGCAGATGAACGTTGGTCAAAATGATAAATACGGCCCGCCTTGCTTCCCCTCCCGTATCTCATTCCTTTGTGGTGTGGCGTGATCACCACGATCTCGAAATCTAAACTACCCTTTTTTTTTTTTTTTTTTTTTTTTGGTATCGGGTTGGAAAATCCTCAATGGAGTTCCTCCGCCCTCGGGGAAGGGCGAAGGGGCCTGTCAGACTCTTACTGACTAAAAACCAACCCGTGTTCCTCATGTACCCATGTGTCAGGGGGCGGGTATCGCCGAAGCATTCGTCGCTACCCCCCAACGGGTATTGACCCGCCAGATGGTCAGGCGGGCCCCGTCACCCACTGCGGCCGTCACCCCGGCCGCAGGACTCCACTATGAGGCGCGCGCGGAACACGACGCCGCCGCCTCAAGGCCTGCTGCTGGTCGGACGACAAGACGCCCCGAGTCTGCCGTCCGCAGGCCGCGCCCTACGGTGGCCGGAAGTCAGCCACCCTACGACGCCCAGTGCGTCTGCTGCGGGAGGGGAGAGAGGATGCAGCCTCTCTCTCCCTTTCCGCCGCCTCCTTTGCGAGCATCACAGACTCGCAAAAGTTGGCGACGGCGCTCCACCCTGACTCGCTCCCGACCATGGTAGATACAACAGCCGGAAGCGAGAGGTTTCCCGCAGCACCTACGGCCGCGACCAAGTCACGGCGCTGCTCAGCCCAAGCTGGGCACTCCGCCAACGTATGCAGCGCCGTATCGACGCGGCAATCACCACAATGGTGGCACTGGGATGTCGGCTCCCGGCCTATGCGACACAGGTACTTCCCGAAGCACCCGTGTCCGGTAAGTACCTGCGTCAGCCGGAAGCTGAGGGCGCCGTGGCTCCTATTGAGCCACTCCTCTAGCACAGGCCTTACCGCCGCTACAGCGGCGTGCCCCGCCGTGGGTTGCGCTAAGCGCGTCCGCCACTCCGCCACTAGGACCTGGCGGAGCCTTGTCCTGCGTGCCTCAACCTGTCGAGGCACCAGGCACTCGCCCCGCTCGAAAATCTAAACTACCCTATCCTAACCTAACCTAACCTAACCTAGCCTAAAATTCCTGATGTAGACCGTGCCAAAGCTGATGATAGAAACATTATATGCATAGCTGTTGTAATTTCTCCGGAGACACCTCAGAAGATAAGTACCTCACGAAAATAAGTATTATTATTGAACTAGTGGATGCGTGCCACTTACAGAAGCTAGGTTAGGTTAGGTTAGAACATAAATATTGAGGTGACCGGCCGCAGGCCGGGCACTTAGGTTCTATTGGATCCTAGGTAGAATGTGGTCCAAAACGAAATCTGAGCACCCCAACCCAAAGCAATAAGTCGGTTAAATTCAAACAGTTACCTAATTAATTTTGAAAAAAAAAAATCGTATGGTTGCATTTTGGCCTTGTATATATTGGAACGATGCACGCGCGCGTCCACGTTACAAAATATATACTAGTAGTACACAAAATTCGTGTATACTTTGTAGTGCAAAATTTGAAAACTGCATTACAATGTATACATAAGCAGAATCCTATGGGTGCATTCTGGCTATGTACATATATTATGTAAATACGCGCCCCCGCCCGCCGTGGAAAATCGTAGGGACCCGCGCGAGCCGTAGCGGATGAGGCAGGTCGAAGGCGACCAGCAAGCCGAAGCTGCGGTGGTGAGCGTGGGTGCCTGGGATTTGCTACGCAACCTGGGCGATGGGGCTGCACTTCCCCCAGCGCCGAAGCTGTTGCAGAAGTAACTATGTTTTTAGGTGGTATAAACTGTTTATTTGACGTTATATTTTGCAATATCTGGTGATCAGTTAAACATAAGTCCTTGTTTTGTTACTTTATCCAAGTCTTCCAAGATATTATATAAAATAGCTGAATATTATTTATAATAGCTAGATAATTTTAATAATTCTGTGTCAATTATTACTTTATCCAAATTGAGTTGATAATATTTATAATGGCTGGATAGTATACATAATATCCTTATTTATTACTTTGGCTGTAACATATACATAATATGTTCGCGATTATTTCAAAAACTAGTGAACCGTTTTTTAATAATGCTTTCACTATCGTAATCATTGGAACTATTTACTATCTACTTTCAAGAAGGTTTTAATATATAACACAACTAGTTATCATTCTTATGTACGAACTTACGAAGTTACACGCATAAATTTACCCACATGTCATTAATATTTTTGATTGGTTTGCACCGATTTCTCTGAAATTGCTGGACCGAAGCCGGTTTAATTTTTCCTAAAATATAGCTTGTCTTGTTCGGGGATTCGAACTCTTTGATTTTTCGATATAAAAAGCATCTTGCATGCAGGATTCTTTGCCAAATTTCATCAGTTGCAGTTGCACAGTAAAAAGATTTAACAGATTTTATTGCCCGCCGAGGCCAACAATTACATTTATAGTATTGACGTCACAGTAGCTGATAGCATCAAACAATATAATTTTTGATAATAAAAAATACATAAAAAATGAAAGCTTTCTAAAAAACTTCGTGTAGAAGATCGCAGGTACTTATTATCTCGATAATATTTAAAGATAACCGCGTAATCCGCGCATAGAGGACAAACATAAGACACATTCATTTTTATATAGGTAGGTAGATTTTTTGGGTTAGAAACCTTCGCGGACGTAATGCAGAACAATTCACCAAAGTTTCATCATAATCGGACGAATAGTTTAGCATTGCATAGAGGACATACAGACAAACATTGATTTTTATTTATATACCTAAGTACATAGATTAAACACTGTTTTTCACGTACTTTTTCCAAGATTAGGTATCTCTGCCTTAAATTAATGTTTAGGTCCACTCAATTGTCAAGTTTGCTTTTTAAGGCCATCAACTAACAAAACAACTAATTAAATAAAACAAAATTATTCCAGGCTGCAAAAATATACTGTGAGGAATTTCTCATATTAGCTCGTGGCCAGGGTACTGACATTTACTGGCGCGAGAATTTCATCTGCTCCACTGAAGAGGAATACAAAAATATGCTCAAACAAAGTAAGTTATCACTATCACTACATAATTATAACCCCCGGCACGTAAGTCGAGCGCTGGCCTTCAAGTGCGCGCAGCGTCGTACGAACTACGAGTGAGCGGGACACAATACGATTGGAGAGCCAATCAGCGCTTACGAGGGATCCGCGAGAGCTAATCAGTGCTTACGAACGATCCCCACGCCCTCCCCGCGACCCCCTCACACCCCGAGATACCTCATTTTCGACTTCTGCGCATTGAAGGTCAACCGCTAGACTTGTTTGCCGTGACTTGTATAATATTATAAAACAAAGTACCCCGCCGTGTCTGTCTGTCTGTTCGCGATAAACTCAAAAACTACTGAACGGATTTCCATGCGGTTTTCACCAATAGACATATTGATTTATGAGGATAAGATTCAGGTGTTAAAGTTTTGTGTAAATTGGTTGAAATATGACGTTAATAATTATTGTTGAAAATATTGGAAAAAGTCAAGCCTTCATCGAAGCTTTCATCGAAAACGCTGCCTGAAGAACACTGCATGGTGATTGGTGGGATAGTAACAGGACGTGATAGTGACGTGATAGGTAAGCGATAGTGCGTTGAAGTATCACTAAAAGGGTTACTGGACAACTCGACCGCAATAAAATCGACCGAATGGTCGAGTTGTCCACATTCAATTTTATTAATATTTTCTGATGGTCAACTCGACCGCACGTACAAAGTACAGTCATTTACAGTAGCAGATAGGTTGGGTTGAGGTATAAAAGTACAGTACAGGTATAAAGAGATAGCAAATCTCATTTTCGTTTAGAGACGTACCTATTATTATCTCTTGTATTCAGGAGAAAGAGACGGCTATTGGTGACATTTAAAAAAATTACCTCGTGGGAGCGCCGTATTACCCAACGTGTTTTAGTTGTTTAAAACTGTCAAGTTGTTGGTGACGTGCATGTAGGTGCTACTGTGAGTTTAGTTTTATTTGTTATGAAAATCATTCATAACAAAAAAAATCCTGATGTGTGATTTTCTCCTAAGGTGACCTGTTTGATATTATAGATAATAAGAGGTCAAAAGCTAGTAATAATTTGTTTTTTTTTTGTTGATATAAGTGGTATTTTTTTAAACTGACTGACTGACTGACTGAAACAATCCATGAAAATAGAAATTGTTAAGGTTTCAATATTGACAGCAATTATACAAATCTGTGATTTTATAAATAAGACTTATTTTTTTATAGAGTAAAATATTTAGGTGTGTACGTTATATTATGATGTTTTTGATGACTTACATACAGTATTGCGAAATTTTATACATATACATATATAAATACTTTTATTTCATATTTATAACCTTTTTAATTTTTGTGATGTTAATTTTTACTGATGCTACTTATAATTTGTTTCAAAGAATACCTAAATTTTGCTCTTTCAAAAAATACCATTTACCTATTCATAATATCTTGATAATAATTAATAAAACGCTGATAAATTATAAGTAATTTCATATAAAAGTTAATCAAAATATTTGATACGTGAAACACTTTTTGTATTCGACTGTACATAAACAACTCAGAATTCTGCTATTGGCCGAGTTGACCATCAAAAAATTGGATGTGGACAACTCGACCATTCGGTCGATTTTATTGCGGTCGAGTTGTCCAGTAACCCCACTAAAATATATCCGAGAGACGATGCCAGTACCTTTATTTACTACTAGCTGATGCTCGCGACTTCGCCCGCGTAGATTCATACAAATCTCATCCCCTATTTTACCTACTTGGGGGTGGAATTTCCAAAATTCCTATAAACACTTAATTCTTTAGTTTTAACCGACCGTATAAATACGGATTTTCATTGATATAACTTTAAAAATGACGGACTTTCGTATAAACTTTCATCCCATATTTTATCCACTTGGGGGAAGAATTTCCAAAAATCCTGAAACATATATTCTTTATTTTTTACCGAAAGCCCAAATATCAATTTTCATGGATATAACTTGAAAAATGACGAACTTTCATACAAACTTTCATCCCCTATTTTTAACCCCTTTAGGGGTAAAATTTGCAATAATCCTTTCTTAGTGTGCGCCTACGTCGTCATAATGGGAAGCTACTGTGAAAATTTCAAGTTTCTAGCTCCATCTGTGCGTTGATGATCAGTCAGTCAGGGCAAGCTTCTTTATATTAGTAGATATAGATAGACTAATCTACAAGTTAGCTGTTGTAATAGTATAGTCTATGGATGTTGTAAGAGTATAGTCTATGACGCTATGTTATAAGTCAAGGAAAAGCGGGTTATTGGGTTAGGTGTTTGTAGAAAAAGGGGTTTTGGGTAATAATTATAATGATGTTTAATAAAGTTCTGTACTAATTAAAAAGAATCTTTCATTATTACTACATGGTGGCAGCGGTGAATACTGAAATATGGATAAAATTAACCCACCGGAGGTGTTCGATTTTGTGCCGGCATCATGGCCGAGTTGGAGGACGCGATTTTTGAGATACATATGTATCAGTGGGCAGGCGGACAAGGAAGACCCTGTTAAGATTAATATATTAATATATTTGATGGGAAAACAAGGTGAATTGTTGGCAAAGCAGTTAAAGTTCACGGAGAAGTCCAAATTTGAAGACGTGTTAAAGGACTTGGATGGTTATTTTTTGCCAAAAAGGAATATCATTTTCGAGAGGTTCAAATTTAATACTCGTATACAAAAAGAGGAGGAAGAAGTGGATGAATATGTGAGGCAGTTATACATTTTAGCAGAGACTTGTGAGTTTGGTATGTTGAAGGAAGAATTTATAAGGGACCGAATAGTTGTTGGGTTGAGATCTCTCAAGACAAGTGAAAGAATGCAACTAAAGTCAGATTTGACTTTAGAAGATGCTATAAGGATGGCCAAACAAGCCGAAGAACAGGAACGGGCTAAGGTCATGTTGCAAAGAGATGAGAGTGAGATTAATAGGAAAGAAGATCATGAGATAAATAAAATTCAACAGACGAAAAGACAGGATTGTGAGAGGATTAAGGTACAACAATATAAGAAGTGCTGGTGGTGTGGAAGAATGGGGGTTCACAAAAAAGAGAACTGCCCAGCCAAGGCTGCAGCTTGTTTCAGATG
Organism: Melanargia galathea; assembly: GCA_920104075.1. Classification (NCBI taxonomy): domain Eukaryota; kingdom Metazoa; phylum Arthropoda; class Insecta; order Lepidoptera; family Nymphalidae; genus Melanargia; species Melanargia galathea. The sequence goes on from OV049855.1 coordinate 4,738,153, forward strand.
CAAGAAAATTGGCCATTTTTCAAATTGCTGTAGAGACTGGAAAAAGGTGAATAGATTGGACATTGCGGAAGAATTCGAGGTAAAAGTGGATGTTTATATTGATAAAATTAAACAAAGTGTAAAATTTTTAATTGATACGGGGGCTGATATTGTAGCTCTCCCATATTCTGTAGTGGGGAGAAATGCTAAGCTGATAGAAAATGCAGAAACAATAAGAGGTCCTGATGGAACAGTTTTGAAGGTTGTAGGTTGGTTATATATTAAATTGGACTATAAAGGAAATATATTTAAGGGTAAAGCATTTGTTATAAAAAATTTACAAACTCCTATATTGGGAAGGCCTGCAATTAAACAAATGAAAATATTAAAATTATGTAATGTTCAGAGTAAAAGTAATGTTTGCGAGGAAAAGACTTCACTGGTAGACAAAATATCAGTGGAGAAAGAATTTCCAGGTATTTTTAACGAATTAGGAGTTTTCAAAGATAAATTTACCATAAAATTAATTGATAATCCTAAGCCATTTGTTCAATATACTCCACGTGTTGTTCCAATACCCTTATTAACTAAGGTTAAGCAGGAATTAGACAGATTAGTAAAGTTAGAAGTCCTAACTCCTGTGGAGGAACCTACTATGTTTGTGTCCCCAATAGTGGTAGTGCCAAAAGGGGAAAACGGGGTAAGAATATGTGGGGACTACACACAAGTAAATAAAAATATATTGAGGCCTATATATCCTATTCCAAAAGTTGAGAATACCTTAGGTAGATGAAGGGAGCTAAAGTATTTTCCAAAATTGATGCTACATCGGGATTTTACCAGATTTGTTTAGATGAGGAGTCGCGCAAAATTACTACAATACTTACTCCGTTTGGGAGATATATGTATAAGAGATTGCCAATGGGCCTCAACTGTGCTCCTGAATATTTTTCAATGAAATATTCACAGTTATTTAGTGATTTAGAGGGTGTTGTTATACATGTGGATGATATACTAGTTTATGCTGAGGATAGAAACAGTCATGATAAAGTATTGAAAGAGGTTTTGAAAAGATTGAGTAAAGCGGGGTTGACAATTAATAGAGAAAAATGTATATTTGGTGTTGAGAAAATTGCTTATTTAGGTCACATAATTAGTTCTCAAGGCATTGCTTTAGATCCAGATAGAGTAGAAAGCATAAAAAATTTTCCCCAGCCAAAAAATAAGAAAGAATTAATGCAATTTTTAGGATTAGTTAATTATGTAGGGCGATTTGTGCCTGACAAAACAAATATATTGGAGCCATTAAATGAGCTTTTAAAAGAAGGTGTTTCCTTTTTATGGGATTTTTCACAAGAAGATGCATTTCAGAAGATCAAAAAAATGATACAGAATTCTCCTGTATTAAGTCATTATGATCCTATGAAAAAAATTACAATATCCGCTGACAGCAGTTCATATGGGTTAGGAGCAGTTTTATTGCAGGAAGATGAAAATGGGCAAAGAAATGTAGTTTCTTATGCTAGTAGGACATTAAATAATTCAGAAAAGAATTATGCACAAATAGAAAAGGAGTGTTTAGCACTATCATGGGCAGTTCATAAATTTAGGGATTATATTGTAGGTATTAAGGTAACATTAGAAACTGATCACAAACCTCTTGTGCAAATACTGCAAACTAAACCAATAGATGATTTGACTCCTAGGTTATTGAGATTTAGATTACAATTAATGAGATATACATATAAAGTTGTTTACGTTCCAGGAAAGAAATTAGTGGTTGCCGATGCTTTGTCAAGGGCGCCGTTATCACAAACTGAAGGGGAAAAAGATTTTAATATTAATGTAATTTCAACAGGTAATTTAGAGGACAGTAAATTAAAGAAAATTAAATTTGCACAAGAACAGTGTCACATATGTTGTATACTTAAAAAGTTCATTATACAAGGGTGGCCACATAAGAACAAAATACCCAAAGAAATACAAGCTTATTATCAGTTGAGGCATAATTTATCAGTACAAGAAGGATTTTTACTTTATAATACTCGATTAGTAATACCTCAGACATTACAAAAAGAAATTTTGGATAATATTCATGAAGGGCATTTGGGAATAACAAAATGTAGAGAAAGGGCAAAGCAGGCTGTATGGTGGTTAGGATTATCAACACAAATAAAAGTCATAGTGCAAAATTGTCCCATATGTATTCAAGAAAGGCATAATATAAAAGAACCATTATTGTTAGAACAGTTTCCTACCAGAGCATGGCAAAAAGTGGGTATAGATTTATTTAAACATGATGATAAATGGTATGTTGTTATTATTGACTACTACTCTAGATATATTGAGTTATTTCAATTAAAAGATTTAACAGAAACTACTATTATAAAGCATTGTAAAGAAACATTTGCTCGCTATGGAATACCAGAATTGGTTCGGACAGATAATGGGGTTCAATTCAAGTCAAAATTCAAAGAATTTGCTAATAACTATAACTTTAATCATATTACAAGTAGTCCATACTTTGCTCAAAGCAATGGGTGTGCAGAAGCAGCTGTCAAGATAGCAAAAAATTTGTTAAAAAAGAATTCAGATATACATTTGGCATTATTAATTTATAGAAATACACCAATGGAATCTGGATATAGTCCTAGCGAGCTGATGTTTAATAGGAAATTAAGAGAGATTTTACCAATGTTTCCTAAAAATTTAAATGTAGGTACAGGTATACATAAAAGTTATGTAACCAATAAATTGCAGTATAGGCAGAAAACAGCTGAGAGTTTTAATAAAAGACATAAAGTGAGTAATTTAAGTGAACTTAAAGAGGGGGATAAAGTGTGGATTATTGATTTGAGGAAGTACGGAGTGGTAAAAAGAAAGGCGAAGGAGCCAAGGTCATATTTTATTGAAATTAATGGTGTTACATATAGGAGAAATAGATGGCATTTGATTCCAGCACCTTTTGTAACCGAGGGAAAGTCAGCTAGGTATCAAACAGGGGTTCATGGGGAGTACATTGATGATGATTATGGTAGCAATAGTAGAGATGTAAGTGAAGTTGATAATGGGATTTTAGAAAGAGAATCAGTGGGAGAAAGGGATGTAGAGAGTAATGATAATGATAATTTGGGTGAAATGGTGTATAATGAGAATATAAGTTCAGGACCATCTGTTATTACACACAGAGGCTCTGAAAGAATAAAACAAAAACCTAAATGGTTTAATGATTATGTAATTGGGTAACATGTAAGTTTGTTTTATTATAATTATCTTAAGAGAGAGGATGTTGTAATAGTATAGTCTATGGATGTTGTAAGAGTATAGTCTATGACGCTATGTTATAAGTCAAGGAAAAGCGGGTTATTGGGTTAGGTGTTTGTAGAAAAAGGGGTTTTGGGTAATAATTATAATGATGTTTAATAAAGTTCTGTACTAATTAAAAAGAATCTTTCATTATTACTACACTAGCTGACCCCCGCGACTTCGTTCGCGTGTTTTTAGGTTTTATATAGGATCGGATCGGATCCCATAATTCTTTTATGTACCTAAACTAAATGTAGCCTGTTACTCCTTATAACATTGAAAGTTCCATTAAAATCGATCCAGCCGTTTCGGAGATTAGCTGGAACAAATAGACAGAACTACAAACATAAATTTAAACGCACGCCAGCTTAAAATAAGCCGTACGTACAAAGATCCGGGACCCAAGTTATTGGAACCCAATAAATGCCTGTCATTTCTAAACTAAAAAACGTATGACCTTGAAATATTTACGGGACAATACTTAAAGTACTACCTTTCTAACAAAAAAAGAATGAGTGAAATCGAATAACGCGTTAATGAATTACAGCTATATACACGTTTTAACTTTCATCCCCTCTCCCAAGGGAACCGTGCTGAATTTCGGGATAAAAAGTATCCTATAACCTACCTCGGAGTATAAACTCAAATCGTACCAAGTTTCATTCGAATCCATTCAGTAGTTTCGGCGTGATGCGCGGCCAAGATACAGACAGACAGACAGACCGACAGACAGACAGACAGACAAAAATGAAAAAAATTGCAGTTTTGGATTCAGTATCGATTATAGAGTGCCCTCCGATAAAAATTTTCAAAATATCTTCAATGTACAGAATTGGATCTGTTACAGTTTTATTATATTATAGATTAGCCCTTGACTGCGATCTTACCTGATGGTGCATGACGATACAGTCTAAGATGGAAGCGAGAAGGTAAATCAATCAATGAATCAATAAAGAGGCACAGCTTTGACGATGGGATGGTTGGTCAAGACTGGGCAAAAGACAATTTAAAAATTATCATTTCCCAAATTGACCCTACCGGGAATCGAACCCGGGACCTCACACTTATAAGACCACACTGCTCACTACTGCGCCCGGGAGGTCGTCGAAATCTCCCTATTAGTTATTTTTTTTTATATTAATCGCGGGCAAACGAGCAAGCGGGTCACCTGATGTTAAGTGATTACCGCCGCCCATGAACATTTGCAGCACCAGAGGAACCACTAATGCGTTGCCGGATCCGCCCCTTTGAATAACCCTATGTCAAAGTTATGTGGGAACACCTCCAAAGGGAGTTGGTTCCACAATTTTTGAGTGCGCGGAAGAAATGACCTCGCGCAACGCTTGGTTGATGTATGCCAGTGATCCGGGTGGTGAGGACGATAGCTTTTTCGATGGCGTGCGGTGCGGTGCTGGAAATGAGTAGGTGGTATTAGGTCGAACTCCTCAGAACATTCCCCGTTGTAGAGACGATAGAAAACGCAGAGAGAGCTAAGTAACGTCCCTGCGAACCTTTAATCCCTCCAATGAGCTAGTTAGTTTGGGATTGTCCACGAGTCGAATTGCCCGCTTCTGTATCCGGTCAAACGGAAGGAGTTGGTGTTGGGGTGCTCCGGCCCATAGGTGTGTCATATCTTAAAAACATATCTAGCCCGAATGTGAACTTCTATCATTCTTATTTTCGTTTTTCCTATCATAGCCCAGTCAATTTAGACTTTCAAGGTTACAATTATAAATGAAATGTGAAAAGTCCTCATCGATACGTCAAAAAGTTAAGTGTCGAAATAAAAATGAGGGACTGGATTTCTTTTTACCTGAAATTCTGATATTTTCAATATTTTATGTGTGTATGTAACTTATATGTGTAAGTTATGTGTAAGTTACACACTTACACATATAAAATATTATAAATATCAGAATTTCGGGTAAAAAGAAACCCAGTCCCTCATTTTTATTTCGAAACTTATCTTTTTGAATCATAATGATTCAAATCGGATCTCAAAAACGGTGGCTCTTAGGAAAAAAAGTATTCAGACATTTTTTATAGATAATTACCTGATCTACAATTTTGTCTAAAATAATTTTAAGATAAGACTTACCGTTTTGCTGAAAACTTCCCGTGAAAACTTTGACCCCGAGTATTTTTTTTACAGGTGTCGGATCGATAAGGACTTTGTACATTTCATTTATAATAGTGTCCCGAACAATCCTACCATATTTCAGCCAAATGTGAGTCAACTGTGCGTGTCCAGGAGTAAATTTTTTTCCAGGTGTCGGATCGATGAGGACTTTTTACATGTCATTTATAATAGTGTTTTGAACAATCCTACCAATTTTCAGCCAAGTGGGAATTATTGTAACCTCACCCCTATTTTTTAGTCTAATTTGACCGGTCTAATAAGCCAATCGTACCTATATACAGTTCTGTTGTACACTCTTTAAACTAAATTGACAGGTACCTAGATGTGTTTTTTCCCAATACTATTCCCAATGTTCCATGCAGCAAAAGATAGCATAATTTTAAGGCTGTCATTTTAGTTTCATTTAGAGATTGTGTACAGCAATATTGGCACAATTGCTACGCAAGGTAAATGTATTGAACGGATATCAAAATCTTATTTTATTTTATTTGATGTTCGCTAAATTATTTAGTAAAAATTGCGCAACACTTGGCCTTGTCAACGTCCCAGATATATTTACACTTCGAATATTATTATTCGTAGCATTTAAGTACATGACCTTTTTTTGATTTGCTGCATTTGTTAATAATCACACTAATAGATGCGATAATGCGATAACAAAGACTCTATGTATGTACCTATATAAATACGAATTTAAATTTAAAAATACGAATTTGAAAAAAAATACGAATTAAAAAAAAATACGAAACGTTGTTATTATCAGTGGATATCTCAAATATTGAAAGGATATCCCGTGTGAGTTAACCTAAGAGTTATCTTATCTCTAAAAATAAAAGCAACGCTCTATAATTGTTTTTAGGGTTCCGTACCCGAAGGGTAAAAAACGGAGCCCTATTAATGTCACTCGGCTGTCTGTCTGTCCGTCTGTCCGCCGGTCACAGGTCTCTAGCTCGCAGACGAAATGAGTTACAAACCTGAAATTTTGGTATTTAGTGTAAAACGTTAACCCAAAATCAAATATTGAATTAGAAATTGAATTAAATTATTTTTCAGGGGGGCTCCCATACATGAAAAAGGAGCCGGAAAAAAAAATTTTTTCTTTACCCTAGCTTGTGGGGTATCATTGTTTAGAGCTCATTAAGTAGAGTACAAATATATATATTTTTAATTTTTATCTCAAAAAATAAGGGAATGGGAGGCCATCAAAGTTGTCAGTTTTAGACCATTTTTGTGACGGGGGCTATCTCAAAAACTAAACTAGTTGGGAATATGATATTTCAGTATATTATGTACTATATGCTCTATTTAAACAACAAATACTGAAAACAACGATTTGTTAAATAGTTTATAAGCTGTGACCAAAATAAACGAACATTTTTTTGGGTTTTTCTTTCACGGTTTGTTGCGATGTCTAGCTCGGAAATTAAATATTTCTGAGACCCAAAATATTATATTGTTCATAATTATGTACGGAACCCTGAAAGAGCGAGGCCCGACTCGCACTTGGCTGATTTTTTGATGTTAACAATGAACCTTTACAAAGTTAGTTTTGCGGTTCATTAAGTTTTGCGGTTCATTAAGAAGAGATTTGTGATACCATAATTACGTTAAATACTTTTACTTCTGGGGTACGGAACCCTCGGTGCGTGAGTCTGACTCGCACTAGACTTGTTTTTTCAATGTAGCGTGATTTAGATTTAATTGAATGCATTGTATTGATTTATAATGATTAATGACAATTAATGGATGTCTGCACGTGTAGTTTAGATAGGTATTTAGGTAGGTTGGTATCATGTGGATAATCAAAGGTTGGTATACTTACCTACGATTAGTACCTACTATTTTTTGTAGCTATTTCTAACAATAACGACCTAACCACCTACTTACTTATTGTTGTGAGTGAATAATTATTTTTTATTATTATTAACTAGATGGTGCCCACGGCTTCGCCCGTGTGTATTTATTTAGGTTTTTAAAAATCCCGTGGGAACTTTTGATTTTCCAGAACAAAAAGTAGTCTATCTGTAGTAACCCGTCCCTAAAACGGAAAAATTCTGTGGGATCCTTACGATTTCGGAATGCAATTCCTTACAGCATCAGGGTTGAGGAGTTGGACATGTACCTACTCGAGTTCATTCAACAATAAAGTCTTTAATTGGTATCCCCAATATCAATTTAAATAACCGACAGTGCTTAAATGCCATTAGTTTTGGGGATCAGGTCCCCTACATCATCAGGATTGAGGAGTTGGAATCCAAATTTTTTGTAGGACAGTGTCGCAATGTTTCTCTATCGATTAAAAAAAAATTACGCAAATCGGTTCAGAAATCTCGGAGATATCGGTGTACATAGGTAGAAAAACACAACTCCTCCTTTTTTGAAAGTCGGTTAAAACAGTAGCCTATGTTACTCAATGGTTAATTCTCTACTTGTATGTGAAAGTCCCGTCAAAATCGGTTCAGCCGTTCCGAAGATTAGCCCGTTCAAACAGACAGACAGACAGACAGACAGGCAGACAGACAGACAGACAAAATTTTTAAAAACGTGTGATTCGGTTATGGTATCGTTCAAATAACCATATGAGCTTAATATGAGGTAGTTATTTCGATATTACAGACAGACACTTCAATTTTATTTATTAGTATAGATTAGTATAGATGTAATGTAATATTATACCCTACATCCACCGAGAAAAGTTAAGTATAGCGCTCTCCCTGTTCCGTAATAATAATATAATACTTAATCTTTATTGTTCAAAAACTTACATGGATACAATATTACATTACTTACTTTAAAGTATGTATTAAAGTAAGCCATGGTACAGTATTCTTTAAATGTCAAGGTAGGTACTTACTTACTATACCTACTTATATAGGTACTTACTATTGAAAAAAAAGCTACAGCAATCTACAGCCACAGCTATAGGTAGATTACTATAGCAAACTTCACATGTTAAATAAACTGAATAAATATACCTATTCCATTAAAAATATCATAGGTGTATTTAATCTTAAGACTAGTTAACTAAATCTCAAGACACGTGTCATTACGTCGTATATGTATTATGTATAGCCAGTGCATCACCCGCCGCGAGAACGTCTTATAAATCGATGAACGCTGGCTGCACGCATGAAAAAGCATGACTCATTGTCAGGTACCGCGTGCAAGCGAGAGCGCGGAAGCGATAGAGAAGGCACGATCGGCCTAAGCGTTCAGCTTGTGACGCATCTCTCTCTTTGTTTTCTTATGACGTTATCTTAGCGTCCTTAAACCGACTTTACCGATTTTTGTTAAGCAATGGGGATGGCTTAAAATGATATTTCAACTTGTCTAATGTGACTAATATTCCCCTTTCTGCTCCAAATGAATGTTAAGTTTGTGTTAGGATTGCCTAAGTTCGACAATAGGGCAACTGGTAGTAGGGTTTGGGGTCGACCTCTCGGTTGTCAGTCCACGCCCTTACTGTTACTGTTTCACCACCTTAATTGTTAGATAGCTTATTCACAACTTTTGTATTTGTCGCTTGTGCTTGCTACATACCTATTAAGTGACAAAACTAGACAAAGAGTAAGTTTCGGTTTTATTAACAACTAGATGATGCCCACGGCTTCGCCCGTGTGGATTTAGGTTTTTAAAATCCCGTGGGAACTTTTGATTTTCCAGAACAAAAAGTAGTTTTATCTGTAGTAACCCGTCCCCAAAACGGAAAAATCCCGTGGGATCCCCACGATTTCGGAATGCAATTCCTTACAGCATCAGGGTTGAGGAGTTGGATATGTACCTACTCGAGTTCATTCAACGATAAAGTCTTTAATTGGTACCCACAATATCAATTTAAATAACCAAAAGTTTCTAAATCCCATTAGTTTTGGGGATCAGGTCCCCTACAGCATCAGGATTGAGGAGTTGGAATCCAAATTTTTTGTAGGACAGTGTCGCAATGTTTTTCTATCGATTAAAAAAAGAATTACGCAAATCGGTTCAGAAATCTCGGAGATATCGGTGTACATAGGTAGAAAAACACAACTCCTCCTTTTTTGAAAGTCGGTTAAAAAAGTAGCCTATGTTACTCCCTGGTTAATTCTCTACTTGTATGTGAAAGTCCCGTCAAAATCGGTTCAGCCGTTCCGAAGATTAGCCCGTTCAAACAGACAGACAGACAGACAGACAGACAGACAGACAGACAGACAGACAGACAGACAGACAGACAGACAGACAGACAGACAAAAATTTTAAAAACGTGTGATTCGGTTATGGTACCGTTCAAATAACCATATGAGCTTAATATGAGGTAGTTATTTCGAAATTACAGACAGACACTTCAATTTTATTTATTAGTATAGATTATTAGGGCCTGTTTCACCACCTTTTGATAAGTGTCTGATAGCCTAAACGTAAGTTTTGTCACTCTCTTACTTTGTGTCAAGTGACAAATACAAAAGTTGTAGATAGCTAGCTATCCGATACTTATCAGAAGGTGGTGAAACAGGCCCTAATAATTATGTTTTGACAAATTCCAGGTGGCTCGTCTTGGTGGCAACCCTGACATGGAGGCTGTGCTCGACGAGCTGATGTCTTGGAAACATACTTAGAATTTATTGTACTTACTTACGCAACAAAAAGAAATGCCTGAACATGAAAACTAGAGGCCGTTTCCTTATTAAGAGTCATAAGGACCAAACTAGCGCAGTACAGCACGCACAGTAATAATTAAAAAAAAAAATAAGGAATCCAAAATTATTTCGTTAGGTCCGAGCGGCTAAAGTAAAATATTATTTAGTTTCGGATAGATATAAAGAGATGGCGCTGCAGTGCGTCCGTTGACATTTTCTTGAGTTGTCTCCGCGTATTTTTATTGATTTAAATTACATTTTGCCAGAAATTAAGCTTACAATATGGTTCATTAGTTTCGTTAGTTAACAAATCATTGAAATTAAATGAAGATCTGGAGCTTTAGCAAAAATTGCGTTAAAAAAGAGTGTGAAAATGTGACCTAAACATTGATGTGTAGGTACACAGTGCTAAAACGTACAAAAATAACATTATGATCTAAAATACAGTATTTTACTTAAGAATACGGCAAATGGTTGTTAAATACTTAACATGTTTAAGCTGTGATAGCCTAGTGGTTAGGACGACCGACTTCTAATTGGAGGTAGTGGGTTCGATCCCGGGCACGCACCTCTAACTTTTCGGAGTTATGCGCGTTTTAAGTATTTAAATATCACTTGCTTTAAACGGTGAAGGAAAACATCGTGAGGAAACCTGCATGCCTGAGAGTTCTCCATAACGTTCTCAAAGGTGTGTGAAGTCTACCAACCCGCTTGGCCAGCGTGGTAGACTATGGCCAAAACCCTTCTCACTCTGAGAGGAGACCTGTGCTCTGTTGAGTCTGTAGTGAGCCGGTAATGGGTTGATCATGATGATGATGATGATGATTCTGCAAATTCCGTATTCATATACACTGCCATCTAGTGAGTCGATCTTGAACTTATTACTGAAACCAATAGTCTGGCACATCTTGCTAGGTGTCGCCACAGGAGGGCGATAGTAGTCACTCATCAATAATTTTATTAAATAATGCGAATCTCGCTAGCTAATAAAATTCCAGTATGGAGCAACTTACAGAACTGATCAAAAATGTACACTCGAAGTTTGAAATACAATCGAATGAATTGAAGGACATGAAAGTAAGCATCACAAGCGATATAAAAAGCTATTTAGATGAAAAACTCATTACATTCTTTAGAATCCAGGCAAATAAAAGTAGAAAAAATTACAGAACAAGGGCGCAGAATACAACTATTGGAAATTCTATGAGGAAGAAAAATGTGGTATTTTTCGGGGTGGAAGAAACGAAAAAAAAACTATATTGATCTCCAAAAAAAGATAGTTGATTTGATAAATGGACACAATATGAATAGGTACCTATTATTATTATTATTAACTGCCAAAAAGAAGACATAGAACACTTAAGACGTTCAGGGAAGAAATCAAACAAAATACCTACGACCGATTATTGTCACTATGGGAAAAAAAATTGAGCTGCTTAAAAACAAGAACTCCCTTAGTAACACTTACTTTCCCCCTGAGCTCATTGAAGAAAGGGCTGCTTAAAAACAAGAACTCCCTTAGTAACTTCCTGTTACAAGACTTTCCCCCTGAAGTCATTGAAGAAAGGAAAAAAATTACAAATTCAGCTAAAAATAGAGAAAGACAAAGGAAATAGAGCCTTCATTAAATATAACACGCTAGTAATCCTATCTAAACCAAACCAACATAATGAACGTCAAAAGAGACCTGAAACACAAATACTACATAATCACAAGCTTTAAGAAACCTCAAAAGAAAAATAAATTAGAAATATCACAATATCTTGTGAGATCTCAGTACATCAGCCTACCGAAATTTCTTCAAATATTGAGACAGCCATCTCTCTACATCCCCCAACACGGCCGGTCACCGCGGGGGATAATGTCGACCACAACCCTCCAGGTCAACTCTACTCTACAATTGCACTTATTATAATTTTCACCTCAGTAGCTCAAAAAGGGCGCGTTTGCTGGCCAAAATCAGTGAGCAAAAGTCGTTTTGCTCACTCAGTGAAAATAAGTGTTTTGAATTTAGAACGCTTTGGATTGTCATTTCTTCAATTCACTGTCTCAAGAAAAGTTCGGAACTTTTGTATCAAATAGTTTGTATACCTAACCCCAACATTTTATTTCATCAAAATTTTCTATTATATATTACCTATTTAAACTATTGAGTTTTTCTTAAAATGTGTTTTAGAATTTATAATTCTGTAAAACAACATGAAACGTAAACGATTTAAGGAGAATTAAAATAATTAGTTAATTCAAAAGAGGAATAAAAAATGGCGGGAAAAAAAATTGTCTATACTTTAGTTATATCTTAATTAGGTAAGTACCTAACTAATTTATTTGTAGTTACTTGTCGTAAAAAAATTAAAATTAACAAAATGAGTGACTCTGAAAATGAATGAAATTAATCATTTGTAATTATTTATTAAGGATAAATAAAAGGCTTTTTTATTTTTATTTTTTACTAGATTCTGCCCGCATCTTCGCCCGCGTGAATTTCGGTTTTTCACAAATCCCGAGGGAATCGTGGATTTTCGGTTCTCGTTCCCGCTCCCTTCCCTTCCTTCCTCCTTCCTCCCCTCCCTTCAAGGAAGTTCGCTATAGTAATCTACCTATAGCTGTAGCTATAGATTTCGGGTTTTTCAAAATCCCGTGGGAACTGTGCATTTTTCCAGGATAAAAAGTAGCCTATGTGTTGCCAATGCATGCAACACAGCAAGCTATTGCAATAATGCGATATGTGAGGATGATTTACATCAGGACAGTCAGCGCCCTCTATGGCGTTTTGAAGGTTTATATCTATTTTAGTCGCACAGGAATAATTTTCCGGGATAAAAGTACCCTATGTGTTAAGTCAGGGCATAAGCTATCTCCATTCAAAATTTCAGCCAAATCGGTTTAGCAGTTGTGGCGGAGAAGAGGAACAATTATACACACACAAACTTTCGCCTTTATAATATTACTAGCTTTTGCCCGCGGCTTCACCCGCGTGGATTTCGATTTCTCACAAATCCTGTGGGAATCGTGGATATCTGGTTAGGTAGTATCACAAGCTTCTACAAGTGGACCGCTGTAGGTACACTCACACATGCGCTCTCACCAACGGTTCACGGACGCCCGCGTCTGACCTCCAATCGGCTCAGTTGGGTGACAAACGTGCGCTATGTGTGAGTGTACCTACAGCGGGCCGCTTGTAGAAGCTTCCCCTCTGTACCTATCTATTCGTGTGATTGTAGCTAATTCTACTCATAATCTCTAAACTAAATTGATAGGTTTAAAAATAATTCTATCCTTTTCCGCAGGGAGCATTGTAACAGAGATAGGAATATATTTAGACCTGCCATTTTAGTTTATTTAGTTTAGTGATCAAAGGCCTGTTTCACCACCTTCTGATAAGTTTCGGATAGCCTAAATATCTAATTAAATCTAAGTTTGTCACTTTCTTACTTTATGACACACTTGTCATGAAGTAAGAAAGTAACAAAGACACAATGTGAATAAGCTATCCGACACTTGTCAGAAGGTGGTGAAACAGGCTCTAAGTATAACAGAATTAGCACTAATCTATTTTTTTTAATAAGAATATTATTAGCCATGATAAACTTGACTAATATTCCCCTTTCCCCTCCAAATAAGTGTATAGCTTGTGATTGTATGGGTACGACAATAGTGTAACGGGTGGGGTTTGAACCGTCGACCTTGCGGTTTTTGATCCATGCCTGACGACCGTTGCGCTATTGAGGCTTCTAAATCACTACATAGTATAAAACAAAGTCGCTTTCTCTGTCCCTATGTCCCTATGTATGCTTAAATCTTTAAAACTACGCAACGGATTTTGATGCGGTTTTTTTAATAGATAGAGTGATTCAAGAGGAAGGTTTGTAAGTAGAAAAATTGGACTTGGTAGGTGGCGCTAATAGCGGGCAGGACGACGTCTGCCGGGTCCGCTAGTATTTCATATAATAAAATAGTAGAATTGCTGTGTCTGTACATAAAAGATATTTGCAAAATAATAACTGGGGGATGTAATGGAACATAAAAAAGCTATTTTTGAAATTTTTGTCTGTGTCTGTATGTTTGTGCGTGCATCACGCAAAAACCACTGAATGAATTGAAATGAAACTTGGCATGATTAAAGTTCATATTAAGGAGTAACATATAGGATATGTAATGGGTCACAGCCGATGACAAGTAAACACGGTATTACAGTCTTAGCATTTTTTTATTATTTGAAGAAAAACCGAGTGAGAGATTACAAGGTACTTACAGTTGTTTAACCTAGGTATTTGGTATTGTATTAACACTAATTGTTATTAATCTCTTGAGATACTCTGAGACACTCTGGGACAACACTGCCTAGTGCCTCGATTTAAGGTCAATATATACGAAAGAAATGCAATTAATAAACAATTAATAAACAGTCATTACAGATATTTTGTAGTTATCTTGAATACTTACCGCTCTACCGTTGTGACCGCAAATGTAATTTTAATTCAATAACGTGTAATGGTGACAGAATATTGTGGTTGCATCACGTAGCCACTTGTACCTAATTATGATAACCATAGATAAAATGAATAAGACGAGATATGGCAAGGGGGCGTGGTTCCTGAGAACTCTTCTGGCGTTAAATACACCTGAGAACCGTTTTTGTCTTGAGTCGAATGTCGTCCAACGATCGCTTCACCGCTCTCGATTTTTAACAAAATGCCGTGTTGTTCAGTGGTTGTTTGCAAAAAATCAAGCAAAAAAGTGAATCATACAAAATATGGCATCTCATTTCACACTTAAGTACAAGCTATTGTTGTTATTTTCCATAAAAAACAAGAAAACATTATTTTGTATATTTACATTATGCTAAAAATGTGCTAAATTGAGAAGTTTATATCTCATTATGAACAAAATCCATTGCTTGCTTAGTAGAAATCAATCATCGAATCGGTCGGTCTTAGGACGCAATGGACTTGTACTATATAAATATATTCCTTCACTAGACGTTAGACTCACGGTATGGACGCCGATCGGGTGGTCGTGGTCGTAGAGATGTCATGATGTTAGCTAAGTACATTGTTATCGATATTTTAACGACCAAACGATGATTTTTGATACAGTTATTATTAATTAACCCCCGAAGCAAAAACGACGGGGTGTTATAAGTTTGACGTGTCTGTGTGTGTGTGTGTGTGTGTGTGTGTGTGTGCGTGTGTCTGTCTGTTCCCCTGTGGAGCTCAAACGGGTGGACCGATTTAAATGCGTTTTTTTTTGTTTGAAAGGTGAATTAGTCGAGAGTGTTGTTGTTGATGTTTGAAGAAAATCAGTCCAAGATGGCCGCCGCTACAAAATGGCGGATTACATATTTTTTTACAACCCCCTTAATATGGGTATCAAATGAAAGGGCTTGACTAGTAGAATAGCACTATGCAAATACAAGATTGCACCACCACCACAGAATTTTGGGTAAAAAGAAACCCAGCCCCTCATTTTTATTTCGAAATTAATTTATTTGAATCGTTATATCTCAAAAACGGTGGCTCTTAGGAAAAAAAGTATACAGACATTTTTTATAGATAATTATCTGATCTACAATTTTGTTTAAAATAATTTTATGATAAGACCGTTTTGCTGAAAAATTTCCCGTGAAAACTTTGACACCGAGTAATTTTTTTCCAGGTGTCGGATCGATGAGGACTTTTCACATTTCATTTATAATAGTGTTTTGAACAATCCTACCAATTTTCAGCCAGGTGTGAATATTGTAATCTTGGAAGTCTAAATTGATCGTATTATATAAGTAGGCATTTTTTATATCGTATTATTTTTGATTCATAATAATAATAATATATCGCTTTTCTTAATATATAAGTCATTGTCAAAACCCAAATAGTAAAAAAATTAAAATCGATAACTTTACATTTTAGTCAATCACTAAAGTTTTAATGGCTTTTACTCAACATTTTTATTTACTCATCAGTGCATACATACCAGCACTTTTATTTAATTTTATAATTACCTTTTTTAATTTTCTTTTTGCGAATAAACAAAATAACGAGTATCTATCGATATCGATAGACAATTCAATGAGTAGCAATACAGCGCCATCTATGGTCAAGTAGCGGAATTAATTGGACAATCGAATCTAGTGTGACTATAGCTCATAAATACATTCTTCCGTTAAAGCAAAATAAATCTTATTTCTACAAAATCAGGGTTTGTTTCCAAATCTGTGAGTTCTGTGAAGTAGGCTAGTTTTGACTAAACTTAAAACGACAAATCAAACGATTTGTTTCTTTGTAGTGCAATATAGATTAACGGTATATTTGTGTGAGTTTGGCGACAGCGGTTCCTATAGTAGTTTTGGTGCATTTCACTTCCCCTGCCTTCTCTCTTCCGTGATGATAACATTCTACTAGGTACATTACAGATACTTTTATCCCGAAATTCAGCACGGTCCCTTGGGAGAGAGGACGAAAGTAAAAATGTGTACTTAGCTGAAATCCATTAACGCGTAGTCCGATTTCATTCATTCTTTTTTTGTTAGAAAGGCAATAGTCTAAGCCCTCATACGCATTAGCGATCAACCGCGTGTGCGGCTAACCGCGCGGCTAGCCGCTTTTATATTTTTAAATGCAACCGCTCAATTTGTACGCACTAAACCGCGACGAAATTCTATGAAGAGGCTAGCCGCGCGGTCAGCCGCGTACGCGGTTGACCATCATTTTATCTATGGTTGACCACAATGCGTATGAGGGCTAAAGATTGTTTGGTAAATATTTCAAGGTCATTGGTTTTGTAGTTCTGAAATTACAGCCATCACAACCCTCAGTATCCCATTTAACTTGGAACCCGGATTGCACAGGAACCTACGTCCGGAATCCGGATAATCATCTGGGGATGGGGTACATTAAAATTTGTGTTTGTCTGTCTCCGAAATGCTGGACTGATTTTGATGTAAATTTCATTGGGAAAACTTTAGTGATGGTATTAACTATTTATTAAAAAAATTAATACTCATTACTGTAGTTCCATTTTAATGCGCGACTTTTAGCGTATGAGCTCAAAGGATCTTAGGAAAACTAAAGAGTTCCCACGGGATTTTTAAAAACCTAAATCCACGCGGACGAAGTCGTGGGCATCCTCTAGTATTATGATAATAGCTTTTAATAAAATTATATTATTTACTTATTTATTTTACTTAAAAATGTTCATAACTTTTAAGCTTAATTACATATATTATTATGTTCGAAAAATCGTTAACTAAATTCTAAAGAGGCATGTATGGTGGAAAAGATATTAACCATTATTTACTAGTGTTTTATAGTTTACTAGTGGATCCGGCAGACTTTGTCCTGGCCGGTGGTGACATACCGACATCAGCACCACCTTCCGAGACCCGGTAGGTTACCTGTACCTACCCGGTAATTGAGTTTTCAAACCATCCAGAAACCCATTGAAAAATACCTACAAATTGGTCCAGCCGTTTAGGAGGAGTTAGGTGATAAACACAGGCACGGAAGAATTATATAAGTTTACCCTATCCACGCGACCGATGTTTGACAGTTACGAAACCCGTGAACATTTTGATTAGGTAAATGTTTTTTCTTTTATTTTATTTTTTCGTCAATTTTCCAATGTTTTTAATAGTTATTATGCTATTCGGGACGGAGACAAATACAACAAATCAATAACCATGAAAATCGCTCCAGCCATTCTCGAGTAAGTGTTCGAACTAACACGATTTTGTTTTAAGAAGATTGTGATGACTTACATAGGTAGGTAGGTACACAGTGGCGTAACTATAGGGTGGCATATCGGCAAAATGCCACGGGCCCCGAGCCGGAAGGGGCCCCCAGCCCAAGGGATGTGAGCATAGAGCATCCTAACATAACACATTTTCAATTTCATCCCCTCTCCTAAGGAAACCGTGCTGAATTTTAGGATAAAAAACAGACAGACAGACAAAAAAAAAATGCAGTTTTAACTTTAGATAAAATAAAAACCTTAACGTTGTTTGAGCTTTAATTTTATATTGGGGAGAGGCCCCATCCGATAATTTGCCACGGGCCTCAAGCGGTATAGTTACGCCACTGTAGGTACATATTATTATGATCGATGTCCTGCTCAATAAACTCAATGGTGTTTTTGGTTCTTGGCGTCTGCACCTATGTAGATGATATTAGGTATGTTATATCTAGATATATATTAATAAAGTAGCTTGTCCTGACTGACTGACTGATCATCAACGCACAGCCTAAACCACTGAAGCTAGAAACATGAAATTTTCACCATAGCTTCCTTTTATAACGTAGGCGCACACTAAGAAAGAATTATTGCAAACTTCACCCCTAAGGGAATTAAATAGGGGATGAAAGTTTGTATGAAAATCCGTCATTTTTCAAGTTGTATCCATGAAAATCGTTACTTAGATTTTCGATTAAAAATAAAGAATTACGTATTTAAGGAATTTTGGAAAAACACTCCCAAGTGGGTTAAATGGGGAATGAAAATTTGTAAGAAAGTCCTTCATTTTTTAAGTTAAATTAATGAAAATCGTTATTTGTACTGTCAGTTAAAAATAAAGAGTTACGTGTTTCATGAATTTTGGAAATTCCACCCCCAAGTGGATAAAATAGGGGATGAGATTTGTATGAATCCACGCGGGCGAACTAGCTAAGCATTAGCTAGTCTAGATATATTATTTCTTTGTAGGTCGTTCCGTTTCTAAGTTCCGTTTGCCCTTATGGTGACGTCAAAGTGTTTTTTTCTTTTTAGGCCCGGCGCACACCGAGCGCAGAGCATTTTCTGAGAACACTGAATAATTATCTTTACGACTAATGCTCCGATCGCCGCAGCGCTGCTCTGGGCCGCGCTCCGACGCGCTGCTCTGCGGAACTGTGTGCTTAGTCTAAAGCGGAGCACTCGAAAACGAACTCGAAAACTATTGATCGATTTCAGAGTAAAATAGACCTAAAATGGCTTGTATTAAGGTTTGAGTTCGCCAATACATTCAGCATTGTTCGAATGCTGAATGTATTGGCGAACTCAAACCTTAATACAAGCCATTTTAGGTCTATTTTACTCTGAAATCGATCAATAGTTTTCGAGTTCGTTTTCGAGTGCTCCGCTTTAGACTAAGCACACTGAGCGGCCGCCAGTTGCCCTAAAGAATAGACATGAGAACGAGAGAGAGAGAGAACGACATGGATGCGCTCGGAGTAGCTGGGCGCCGCCCCGCGTCGCTTCGCCCGAGAGCTCTCGTGGCTCTTGGCGCCGCTCGGAGTCGCCTGGATCCGCGTTTGCGTCTCTAGAAAAATGCGCTCCGCCGCGCTGCGCTCGGTGTGTGCCGGGCCTTAGTGGATAGGGTTAAATATAAAAGTCGTATGGACAGTTTGTACAAGCATTTTGTGTTCTTGCCTCAGGCGCACAAATAATTTTCTGTTTTAAATATAAAGTGATTATTTCATGTCAAAAACATGGACAACGGAACGAATTGCGTAAATGAAGAATTATATTTAGAAAAAGTAAGTGCTTATTTAATTTACAGTTGGATAAACAGGCTGTTCTCTCGAAAACACAAAATTTTCAGGAGGGCAATTTAAAGTTTATTTTCCTATTATTTCAGTCGCTATAATTAGTTATTTGGTTTGGTATTTATTTTATTGAACCCGGCTTGTACAGGAACCTTTGAACGTCCGGATAATCACCTGGGGTAAGTACATTAAAATTTGTGTTTATCTGTCTCCGAAATGCTGGACCGATTTTGATGGGACTTTCATTGGGAAAACTTTAGTGATGGGAAAGAGCTATTGAAAAAATAGTACTCATTACTGTAGGTACTTAGTTCCATTTTTTTCCACACGACTTTAAACAGTTTGAGTTCAAAGGAGCTTAGGAAAAACAAAGAGTTCCCGCGGGATTTTCCAAAACCTAAAAGCACGCGGACGAAGTAGCGGGCATCCTCTAGTAAGTATATAAAATACACCCAACCTGCAGACTAACATTCTGGTGGAATATTATCAAGATTTATCGAGACAACATATACCTACAAGCGACAAGTACCTAACAACTGAGAACCTTCTATTCTGAAAGTCTGCGAAGAAAGTGTCACGTGACCAAATACCAAATCCCTTTGTTCATTAAAAACACAATTACACCATAAAATTGCTGATCATCGAGTTAAGTAATCAGATCATTATATCCCAATAATTAGTATTTTTTCAAGATCCTTTGTAATGAGCTATTATTGGATTATTATTTGTCAGACAATAAATGCTCATTATTATTACTTTACTAGAGAATGCCCGCGGCTTCGCCCGCGTGAATTTCGGTTTTGCACAAATCCCGAGGGAATCGTGGATTTCCAGTTCCCGTTCCCGCTCCCTTTTCCAACCTTTATACCTACTATCAAGGAAGTTCGCTATAGTAATCTATCTATAGCTGTAGCTATAGATTTGTGGGAATTGTGCATTTTTTTCAGGATAAAAAGTAGCCTATGTTTTAAGTCAGGGCATAATCTACCTCCATTCAAAATTTCAGCCAAATCGGTTCGGTAGTTGCGGCGTGATTGAGTAACAAACATCCATCCACACTTTCACATTTATAATATTACTTAGTAAGAAGATTGTTCATGTATTTTTTATGGACGCACATTCGAAGGTAGACTTTGAGGTAAGTATGCGACCGTGACACGCGATCGTTACAGTATCACCAAGGTCAGGGCGCGAACTTGCCGAAGATTCCTCACCTCGCACCTACGGTGAGGCATCTTTAGCATGTTCATACCAGTGTCACTCATCGCGGGCGCTCACAAACTCAAAAGCTCTCCACACTTGAACTGGGGATCTGCAGCCCTTTGAACTGAAACGGAAGATCTACGGAAATAATAGGGATCCGGGGAATCATTACATTTTCCGCCTTACTTGCCCCTGTTAAAATCGTGGCACCAACAATATTCAGGGAATTTGATGTTTTTCCTGGACTAAAAGTAGTATATGTTACTCTCCGTCCTTTCAACTATGTCTATGCCAAAAATTAAGTCGATTGGTTGCTTAATTAGGGCGTGAAGGAAGGACAAACAATAATACAAACAAACTTTCACATTTATACTTAATAATATTAAGTTTTGATTTTTCTCATGTACCTAGGTTATTATTAATTATTCATCAATACTAATAAATAAAATTGAAGTGTCTGTCTGTAATTTCGAAATAACTACCTCATATTAAGCTCATATGGTTATTTGAATGATACCATAACCGAATCACACGTTTTTTAAATTTTTGTCTGTCTGTCTGTTTGAACGGGCTAATCTTCGGAACGGCTGAACCGATTTTGATGGGACTTTCAGATACAAGTAGAGAATTAACCAGGGAGTAACATACGCTACTTTTTTAACAGACTTTCAAAAAAGGGGGAGTTGTTTTTTTCTACCTATGTACACTGATATATCTCCGAGATTTCTGAACCGATTTGCGTAATTTTTTTTAATCGATAGAGAAACATTGCTACTCTGTCCTACACAAAATTAGGATTCCAAGTTCCAACTCTTCAATCCTGATGCTCTAGGGGACCTGTGGAGCTATTCTCTAACTTAGTTACCAACTGAAAATGGTTACCAACGAATTAGTTCGATATACATTGCTGTTTTAAAGTGTGAAATGAAATCACTTTTTATATTTCACACAGCAAAGCATTTTCAGTTGGTGACTAAGTTAGAGAATAGCCCATCTGATCCCCAAAACAAATGGGATTTAGGAACTGTCGGTTATTTAAATTGATATTGGGGGAACCAATTAAAGACTATCGTTGAATGAACTCGAGTAGGTACATATCCAACTCCTTAATCCTGATGCTGTAAGGAATTGCATTCCGAAATCGTAGGGATCGCACGGAATTTTTCCGTTTTGGGGACGTGTTACTACAGGTAGGCTACTTTTTGTTCTGGAAAATCAAATGTTCCCACGGGATTTTTAATTAAAAACCTAAATCCACACGGGCGAAGCCGTGGGCATCATCTAGTCATACTATATAGCACGAAGCAATTACTTAATTAGATACCTATTTTATCTTCTATCTATAATCTATACATATAATAAAATCATAACACTATACATATAATAACATTAAAGATTTTTGCAGAATAATAACTGGGGGATGTTAGGGATAAGTAATAGAACGTAAAAACCTATTCTTGAAATTTTTGTCTGTTTGTCTGTATGTTTGTGCGCGCATCACGCAAAAACTACTGAATGGATTACAATGAAACTTGGCATGATTTAAGTTCATACTACGGAGTAACATATAGGATACTTTTATGCCGAAATTCAGCACGGTTCCCTTGGGAGAGGGGATAAAAGCTGTAATTCATTAACGCGTGGTCCGATTTCATTCATTATTGTTTGTTAGAAAGGAGATACTTTGTAGATTACAGGCTATTCTCTGAAAGGCTGGATCGATTTTGATGGGACTTTCACTGGCTGATGTTTATATTTTGATCTACCTAAACATCCGCCAGTGAACTTTTAACAGTTTTTAGCAAGTTATGAGCTTAGGAAAAATAAAATGATTCCCACGGGATTTTTAAAAACCAATATCCACGCGAACGAAGTCGTGGGTGTCCGCTTGTTACATACTAAGTTGCTATTAATTAGTCTATAAATATAAACATTCACCATTTAACGGTAAATTCTCAAAGAGGTTACTCGTCATAGAAATTATTAGAGCATCATTTTAATTAGTAAATTAAAAACGTACTTAACCTAATAATGGCGCAAGAATTTATCGACGAAACTCTGTACTTGGAAAAGGTAATTTTCATAATAATGCGGAGGGATCTTTTAGCCCACATTGTGTGATTAACCAAAGAAAACCCCTACCCAAAGAATTCCACCCCTACCATTATGTGATTAATGGGCCTTGACGAATGAAGGTTACTTAAGATGTAGAGATAGAAAAAATGTATTATTATTGTTATATCTGTGACTGTATCATATTGTTTTCAGGATTCGACTAGTCGATCCTTGAGGTACAAGATAAGGTCGTAGTCAAAAGACAAAATCTAAACCAATAGTGTAATTAGCTGGAACAACAGACAAACTTTGATGTTCCTACTGCTTAAGTACTTGAATGGAGACCCCCATTAGTCGTAGGAGCCAGTTGTAACATAGATGAACCCTGAAGTTACTGAGATAGGTAACCGAGAAATACGAAGAGGCTGAGACTGCAGTAGGTATATTGTGGAAGTCGCTTTACCTACCAAGTGTAGGCATACAGACTCCTCACTTGTAGCCCTTTTATTGCATGGTGGAAAAGTTTTATGGCTACCCCCATTCCTTAGGCTCGTTCCTTCGTTCACTCACACCCGCAAGGGTGTGGGTAAGCATGTTCGGGGCTGTGCCCCCTTCATGCGGTTTCTTCCGCCTGGTGTTAACATCAGGGTCTTTGGGTTGGTCGAATTGGACCTATATGGGTTGTTCAGCGGGCGCTCCCTGCTCGCGGTAAAGAGCCCTGCCGGGTGGAACCCTGAGGGGAAGCTCGGCAAAGCGACCTGCGGTTGAAAGGAGGGAGCGAATTCCTTAGGCTGAACGGAGGTTATGCGGGACTAACCACCCCCCCCCCCCCCCGCATTAAAAACCATCACGGCATGTCACTCTTGTTGGCTACGCTGGACCCATTGTATACGTCCCAGGCGTTCCCTTATAGCCTTAATTCTGACCAACATCCCCACCCATTGCCACTTCAGTTTTGCAACCCGATGAGGTATGCAGTCTGTGACTGGGGGTACTTATATCGCACTAAAAACCACCACGGCATGTCACTCTTGTTGGCTGGACGCTGGACGCCTGGAGAACCCGTTGTATACGTCCCAGGCGTTCACTTATAGCCCTAATCCTGACCAACATCCCCACCCATTGCCACTTCAATTTTGCAACCCGTTGAGCAATGTCTGTGACTCTGGTTCTTCTACGTATCTCCTCATTTCTGATTTGATCGTGTAGAGAAACTCCGAGCATAACTCTCTCCATCGCTCTTTGAGTGACTCTGAGCTTTCTAATGAGGCCCATAGTTAGCGAAAAATTAATACTATGACTAACATTCGTCATTCATGGGGCCCGCTAAAAGCGTATGCACTTCGACCCTTATGGATCTTTTGTACTCATGACTAACATTAATTTAATTATAGTATGCTGCATAGCTCTGTCCATGCCGCTGTCCTCGCGAATTCACTCAAAGACCAAACAAAAACAAGTCAGTTCTCTCCGCTAAGAGGTACTAATTAATTTCCAGGAGGTGCTAGCGCCCTACACTCACCTGATGCAGGTGAAGGGCAAGCAGACTCGCTGGAGGATCGTGCAGGCGTTCAACCACTGGCTGCAGGTGCCCGACGAGACGGTCCGCTACATCCTCACTACGTTGAACATGCTGTACAATGGGAGCCTCCTGTGAGCATAATTCCATTTTCAAAGTCAAAGTAACAAGTATAAATTGAAAATTTAAAAAACCCCCGACATTCGCCATTTTGTGGCGGCGGCCATCTTGAATTTCATAGTGCTATTCTACTAGTCAAGCCCTTTCATTTGATACCCATATTAAGGGAGTTGTGAAAAAATATTATTTAATCCGCCATTTTGTAGCGGCGACCATCTTAAATCGATTTTCATCAAACATAGCTAACAACACTCTCGACTAATTCATATTTCAAACAAAAAAAACCGCATTTAAATCGGTTCAGCCGTTTGAGCGCTACAGGGGAACAAACAGACACACACACACACACACACACACACACAGACACGTCAAACTTATAAGTTACTAGCGACCCGCCCCGGCTTCGCACGGGTAGTAGAGCATATTATGCGTAGGTACTACCCGCTCAGGGATTAGGCAGCGTTTTCGATGAAAGCTCCCAGGCGGCTTGACTTTTTACGATATTTTCCACAATGAACTTACTATATCTCACCTTATACCCGAATTACTAATTCCGTGGAATTCTGACGTTTCATAATGTTACCAGAGATAAAACAATTCCCACAAAATAGATAAAAAATTCAAAACTTATGCAAATACAAATCAACTGCTGCATGTAGATATGACAAATGCCTGACAGACACTTCATGGTGATAATGTCATTCGACTTCCATTTTTGAATAAATTTTTTCAATGTGCTTCTTTTGTTTTCTATTGCTCTTAGTGTGCACTTTCTAGTTTAGTTTGGGGTAAAATCGTACTTCGTAGATGTTAACCTTGTTCTCCATATAAATAACTCATCTGTAAATGACAATGACAGCTGTCAGAATTAAGTCGATATTAAGTCAAAAATAAGGAGAAAAACTACTTAAATATTTCAAATCAAATAAATTACAGTGTATTTGGGACATAAAAAGGTAAGTTTTCACCAGATTCCGTGAAAAAAAAAATTATTTTAAAAGATAAAAATAAAAAACCAAAAACTTGGTTTTTTGAACTTTTCACATAAATTTTGAGGTTATGTGAAAAAAGTGTAAATACAAAAGTTGTAGATCTTTTTATTACCTACAACTTTTCTATTTGATTTTTTTCCATAGGACTTCTAATTTTGCCGGAAATCGAGATAAACCGTTTTTTACCCTTAAAACTCCCCCCTTTTTTTCCCGAGCTCAGATCGCCCGTAAATTATTTTTCCTTGTATTTTTATAATATTCTCCTCCTTTTACAATGGGTTTTATCCTACGTACTGTGATTTTTTTTTGGTTTCAAAAATTATCGACACTGGGCTATATAGGAGAACCGCGGCCACCGACGCGCTTATAGGCACGCTCCCGCCGCCGCAATTTTTAAATCTGTAATATCTTCGAAAGTATTCATTTAAATCATATGCTGTAAAGGGCCATATGGATTTATATTAAATCAACAATGTATTTAAGGTATTTAATTAGATAAGGATTAATGCTGTATTGGTTGAAATCGCTTCTAAAATTAGCCATTATTTGTCGTAAAAAGTAAATGACAAAAATTTTTATCCATAAGAGATAGACATATACCATCGCGGACTTTTTTGTAGACCTTTTCAATGTGTACAATACTTAGTACATTATTTTGATAAATCTCGTAGGGTTCAGCCTGCGTTTGCAATGTAAGCGGAAAAAATTTAATTATTTACGACATCACATTATAATTCGGCCGTTCAGAGAATGCGTTCCTGACACGTCGCGATTGAACTGACGACGTGGCTTTGTAATGGCGTTGCAGTTACGATAAAAATATTTTTGCTGGTTGTTTACCGTTTTAACAATTGATGAGCATTAAAACAACATTATTATATCAATAATCAATGAATGTTATAATTTTGTGCCAAACTGAGTGTCAAATAACTTGGTAAACAATATTTTTCTAAATCTATACTACGCTATTACAAGGTTATGTCAGCGCCTTATATTTGTATAATAGTGCTGTGCTAAAAATAACAGGCAAGTATCGTAATCTGTTCTTATGCAGTTATACTTATAATATAAAATAATACGCTTTGTTTTTCTTTTTAAGAATTTGAAAATAATGGACTATAAGATAACTTTTATGAAATATAAAAATAAAACTATGACCAAACCGAACGCGCGAAAGAAAGTAGCATTTTTATATTTAGGTTGAATAAAACAATTTTATTATATGAATATTACCTTTTTTTGGTTTCTACTTAAATAACTAAAATATAAATTTTAAATGATTCCGCCAATTTAAAACGAAAATAATCTTAAAATAATGCGCCGGTTCATTTTGGAGGAACGGTAACGAACTCAGTGTTATGTTGTGCCCATCACTAGTCGTGACTAACTGATAGGTGTCAGAAACGCATTCTCTGAACGGCCGAACTTTAGAAACCTCAAAAATAACAGTATTTCTCCACTATTTAATGGATGTTATTATACATATAAACCTTCCTCTTGAATCACTCTATCTATTAAAAAAAACCGCATCAAAATCCGTTGCGTAGTTTTAAAGATTTAAGCATACATAGGGACATAGGGACATAGGGATATAGGGACGGAGAAAGCGACTTTGTTTTATACTATGTAGTGATAACACCCCGTCGTTTTTGCGTCGGGGGTTAAAAATAGATTTATTCAAAATTACACTGTATGCTGAACATCAATTTAACATGAAAGTGAGGTGATAATCTATACCTACATCTATACTTATCTATATCTATACTAATAAATAAAATTGAAGTGTCTGTCTGTAATTTCGAAATAACTATACCTCATATTAACCCTAGGTCGGTCGCATGGGGTCTTTGAAAGCCCGGGGTTTGCAAAAACTGTCATATTTTTTTTAATAGTTATGATGAACTTGTAATTTATAGTAGCTTCCTAAAATATACTTAAGTATAAAATAGAGCAGTTATCACTGATTTAGCGCACTGCGTTTGCGCATGATAAACCCCACGCGACCAAACGTGTAACATTTTTTGTTTGAAGGCAGACACTTACATTATGTTAAATTTAACAGAAAATGGAATATTTTAAAAAACAGCAGATTGTCCGAAGGCTAGAAGAACAGTCTGAAGATGATGTAAATGTTACGATCGATGAAACATTGGTAAACATTTTGATTTTGGACCTGACGTACCTAATTGAAAAAAGTTCTCTTGAAACTGATTCTGAGGCATCCTGAGCTGCCCGAATAACTGGATTCAGACAATGATGACGAGGATAAGGTTCCACTCGCTCGACAAATAACATTTATTTATGTATTTAGCATCAACCACGTATTATGTCATTAGTTGGAAAACTACGCCATCGAAATACTGAAACGATATTTAGCTGGAAAAAAACTGCTCCTAATCTTTCAGTCAAAGACAATATTGGATTATAATTAGCCAAATAGGACCAAGGTACGGGAAGACTATTTCAAAATACATGCATTTCATCTTTTTGATGATTATAAACACCCTCCCGAGAACGCTCCGGTGTGGCAGCATATGAAGCGCTTTTTGGTCCTGATGTCCTGCAAAATCGATGTGAAAATCAGCCACAAATGTCCAGAAAGAGATGCACATATTGTTCACGATATATTTGATAGAAAATATTCGACAGGATGCTTTTCATGTCGCCAAAATATATACCCGAGGCATGCAGCATCAAATTGCGCAAGCTGTTCGGAATTGCAAAATGAGGTGTAAAAATTTACTAATGTTTATGAATTCATTCATGTTGTTTTTTGTGATTTCGTTAAAATAAGTCTTATTTTGATAGTTTATGTTGATTTTAGAAAGAAAATATAATAAATGATTGGTTTTATATTAATTTAAAGTAAAGTTGCCGAAAATGAGTCAAAAATGTTTTTCTCTAGTGGGACTGAGACTGACGTAATCTTATAAAGATTTAAAAGATTATAATACTTTTATTTTAAAATACATCTTAGTACCTTATTAATACATAAATAAAAAATCTGAATATACGAAGTAATTATATAAAAAAATATAAAATAAAACGGGGCTTTCAAAGACCCCATGCGACCGACGAAGTTACAAAAACTAGCGCGACCGACCTAGGGTTAAGCTCATACGGTTATTTGAACTATACCATAACCAAATTACAACATTTCAATCTGGCATGTCAGGGCGGGCGACTACGGCCTAAACCCATCTCGTTCTGTGAGGAGAGCCGTGCCCTGTATTGTAGTGGGCTGGTAATGAGTTGATAATGATGATGTGTACACTGTATTAACAACGTTTCAATCTGGCATGTCAGGGCGGGCGACTACGGCCTAAAGTCTAAACCCATCGCGTTCTGTGAGGAGACCCGTGCCTTGTAATGAGCCGGTAATGGGTTGATGATAATATTATCCCAAACAAAAACATTTCATGTGAATAATAAGGGCAAGTTCCTATCAAAAAGTTTCGGCCATTAAAAGTACTGATATCAAAAACTATGGCCAAGTTCTTTGCTAGGCTCGATAAATGGAACCATATAGTTTTAGAAGGTCATATCTTCGACCACCTTCAAGCTGTCATCGCATTCCTAGGGATCCTGTTAAAATATTATTCGTTCGTTCGTTTCAACCAATAGACGTCCACTGCTGGACATAGGTCTCTTGCAAGGATCGCCACAGCACACGATCTTGTGCCGCCTGACTCCAGCGGCTGCCAGCGACTCGCTTGAGATCGTCTGTCCAACGAGTGGGGGGTCTACCTGCGCTTCGTTTACTGGTGCGAGGTCGCCATTCAAGCACCTTGGGACCCCAACGTCCATCGGTTCTTCGAGCAATGTGCCCCGCCCATTGCCACTTCAGCTTCGCGACTCGATGAGCTATGTCGGTAACTCTGGTTCTCCTGCGGATCTCCTCATTTCTGTTTTGATCCCGCAGGGATACTCCGAGCATAGCTCTCTCCATCGCCCGCTGAGTGACCCTGAGCCTTCTTATGAGGCCCATTGTCAGCGACCATGTCTCAGATCCGTAAGTCATCACTGGCAACACGCACTGTTCGAAGACTTTCGTCTTCAGACACTGAGGGATATTGGACGAAAAGACATCTCGAAGTTTCCCGAACGCTGCCCAGCCGAGTTGAATTCGGTGGTTGATCTCTTTCTCGAAATTGGACCTACCTAGCTGGACCGTGTGTCCCAGGTATATGTACTCGTCTACAATCTCGAGTGCAGAGTTCTCAACGATTACCGGGTGGAGCGGAACATGTGCATTAGACATGACCTTCGTCTTACTCATGTTCATTTTTAGGCCCACCTGTTGGGAAACTCTGCTGAGATCGTTGAGCATTGTATTGAGGTCTCCCAGAGTCTCTGCCATCACGACTATATCATCGGCAAACCGTAGGTGAGTGATGTACTCGCCGTTTATGTTGATGCCAAGTCCGTTCCAGTCCAGAAGCTTAAAGACGTCTTCCAACGCAGCGGTAAATAGCTTCGGGGAGATAACATCTCCCTGACGCACTCCTCGCTGCAATTGGATTGGCCTCGTATTCTGGTCCTGTATACGGACTGACATAGTGGCGTTTTCGTACAAACACTTCAGCGCTTGGATGTACCGATAGTCGATCCGGCATCTCTGCAGTGATCTCAATACAGCCCAAGTTTCCACCGAATCAAAGGCTTTCTCATAGTCCACAAACGCTAAGCAAAGTGGCCGGTTATACTCTTCGGTCTTCTGTATAACCTGCCGCAGCGTATGAATGTGGTCTATGGTACTGAAGCCTTTTCGGAACCCGGCCTGTTCGGGAGGCTGGAAGTCGTCGAACCTACGAGCGAGACGATTCGTAATGACTCTCGAGAACAACTTATAGACATGGCTCAGCAGCGAGATGGGTCTATAATTCTTCAGCAGGGTATTGTCGCCCTTTTTGAAGAAAAGAACCACCACGCTCCTGTGCCATGCCTCTGGCGTTATGCCCTCGTCGATGACGGAATTGAACAGTCGCTGAAAGACTTTAAGTACCGGTTTTCCACCTGCTTTCAGGAGTTCCGCTGTGATTCCGTCATCACCTGGCGCCTTGTTGTCCTTAAGTTGTTTGAGAGCCATACTAATCTCGTATAGGCTGACGTCCGGGATATCTTCGGTATAGTGTCGGGTCAATTTGGCTCTGGGATCTTTAGCCAAATCTTCAACAGGCTTCTGTGTTGACGTGTACAGCTGTCCATAGAACTTCTCAACCTCTCTCAAAATATTATTAAATATAATTAATGTCTTAATAATAACACCGGAATTTGAAGCTCATTTGGAACTGGCAATATTTTTCTTGTTTTCAACTTGGCAACATTTTTTAAATTAAACAAAAGGAGTACAAAAACAATTTATCATCACATCTACGAGCTTAACTTATATTTCAAATTTCGTAAGATTACTATCAAGCGAACCAGAGTTATGAGGGGGTCAAAACAGCTTGAAATGGTTCGTGTAAATAGACACACTGGCATGCTTTACGGCCGGAGGAACTTGCCGGCCGCGCTGCCGCGCGTCTAGATATACCTACACTGTATTAACAACGTTTCAACCCGGCATGTCAGGGCGGACGACATTCAAGACAACTCGAAGGTGCGGCGCGGGATGCCGGCAGCGCACTGCGTGTACGGAGTACCGCTCACCCTCAACGCGACCATTCACGTTTTCTTCCTAGTGCTGAAGCGGTGCTTAGCATTACGTCCTGAGGTAAGTGTTCTCCTACTGATTTGACGCGCGCGACTTCTTGTCTTGTCTGGAAGAGATCGCTACTCAGCGATAAGACCGCCTTGTTGTACCTATGTTGTATCTATAAGTTTTCTTTTCTTAGCCTATCCTTTGTGTTTTTAACCCCCGACGCAAAAACGACGGGGTGTTATAAGTTTGACGTGTCTGTGTGTGTGTGTGTCTGTCTGTTCCCCTGTAGCGCTCAAACGGGTGAACCGATTTGAATGCGGTTTTTTTTGTTTGAAAGGTGAATTAGTCGAGTGTTGTTAGCTATGTTTGATGAAAATCGGTCCAAGATGGCCGCCGCTACAAAATGGCGGATTACATATTTTTTCACAACTCCCTTAGAGTTCTCTAGTAGAATAGCACTATGCAAATCCACGATGGCCGCCGCTACAAAATGGCGAATGTCGGGGGTTTTTAAAAATTTTAATTTATACTTGTTCCTTGTGTGGTGTGCAATAAAGCAGGTATATACATATTATGTACATGCATACATAGATACATACCTACATAAGCACATAGGTACTTCTTTTTAACACATTTCAAAAAAGAAGGTTCTATATTGGATCCGTATGTATGTATATTCGCGATTATTTCAAAAACGAGTGAACCAATTTTGATAATATTTTCACTACGTAATCTGCATACTTTCAGAAAGGTTTTGTATATAACACACCTAGTTAACATTCTTATGTACGAAGTTACACGTATAAAACCCACATGCCACTAATACATATTTTTGATTGATACTTAAACCGATTTCTCTGAAATTGCTGGACTGAAGTCGGTTTAACTTTTCCTAAAATATAGTTTGTCTTGCTCGCGGATTCGAACTCTTTGATTTTTCAGTATAAAAAGCATCCTGCATGCAGGATGTAATTACGCAGTATAATTTCTGATAGTAAAAAACACAAAAAAAACCGGTCAAGTGCGAGTCAGACTCGCGCACCGATGGTTCCGTCCTCCTAAAGTATAAAGTACAATCTGTTTTACATTAGTTTGTCTTAAAAGGTAAGGTGCTAATTAAGCTAGGCCTCTAAATTGTATGAGCGCTCATACAACTCAGAGGTCTATCTTAATTGGCTAAACTATGTATGTATGGGGACACCCTTTAATTTCCAACTTTTTTCAGTTTTTGGAATTTTTCCTTTATTTGTGATGTAAGACCTGGCTTTTTGCCAAATTTCGTAATTCTAGGTCAACTTACAGGGTACTTACTTATAGGGTACTTCCGGTTGACCTAGATTTGTCAATTTTGGTCAAAAGCAAGGTCTTACAGATCAAGTAAAGGAAAAATTCCGAAAAATAAAAAAAGTTGAAAATTAAGGTAAATTTTGGTACTTACAAGTTTTCGTGAAAATTTAAATTTGCCCATATCTTTTTATTATGTGTACTCAGAACCTTAATTTTTATACACCTAATACGGGCCATAGACTTTAGTATCTGGTATAAATTTCAACTTGCTAGGTCCACCCGTTTCTGAGAAAATTGGTGGTGACACACGGACAGACAGACGGACAGACAGACAAGAAAGTGATCTTATAAGGGTTCCTTTTTTAACCGACTTCTTTACCTTTTGAGGTACGGAACCCTAAAAATAAAAGCTTTCTGAAAATCTTCGGGTAGAAGAGCGCAGGTACTCAATTTAATGTTTATTATCTGGATCATTTTTAAAGATAACCGCGTAAAGTGATGTGGTTTAGGAACTCATAGAGGACAAACAATGGACACAATAATTTTTATACAGATTTTTTGGGTAAGGAACCTTCGCGGACGTATGCAGAACAATAATTCACCATAGTTTCATCATAATCGGATGAATAGTTTAGCAGTGCATAGAGGACATACCAGACAAACATTGATTTTTATGTATATAGATATTAAACACTGTTTTGCACGTACTTTTCCCAAGATTAGGTAGGTATCTGTAACTAAAATTAATGTTCAGGCCCACCCGCTGTCAAGTTTTCTTTATAGGTCCATCAACTAACAAAATAACTAATTAAATAGAAAAAAATATTCCAGGCTGCAAAAATATACTGCGAGGAATTTCTCATATTAGCTCGTGGCCAGGGTACTGACATTTACTGGCGTGACAATTTCATCTGCCCCACTGAAGAGGAATACAAAAACATGCTCAAACAAAGTAAGTTATCACTTATCACTATCACTAAGTACATAATATATTATAAAAAAAGTCCCCCGCCGTGTCTGTCGTCTGTCTGTCGTTCGCGATAAACTCAAAAACTACTGAACGGATTTCCATGCGGTTTTCACCAACAGACAGATTGATTCATGAGGAAGATTTAGGTATACTTATGTAGGTATAATTTACTAAGGTTTTGTGTAAAATGGTTGAAATATGACGTTAATTATTGTTGAAATTAAAAAAGTCAAGCCGCCTGGGAGCTTTCATCGAAAATCCCACGAGATACTTACAAGTATAAATTAAAAATTTAAAAATCCCCCGACATTCACCATTTTGTGGCGGCGGCCATCTTGGATTTGCAATAGTGGTATTCTACTAGTCAAGCCCCTTCATTTGATACCCATATCAAGGGAGTTGTGAAAAAATATGTAATCCGCCATTTTGTAGCGGCGGCCATCTTGGATTGATTTTCATCAAACATAGCTAACAACACTCTCGACTAATTCACCTTTCAAACAAAAAAAACCGCATTCAAATCGGTCCACCCGTTTGAGCGCCACAGGGGAACAGACAGACACACACACACACAGACACGTCAAACTTATAACACCCCGTCGTTTTTGCGTCGGGGGTTAATAAAACAATCTATGATGAAATAGTAGCGAGTAATTACTACCCGAGCAAAGCCGGGACGGGTCGCTAGTGTGGATATTCCACACTAGCGACCCGTTGAAGGATGTTTTGTCCTCGTTGCGCCAGCGCATATATAAGCTTTAGTTGGATGAGCAAATTGGACCCAGGTCTGGTGTTACAACTGGTTGTATGATCGACTTTGGCACTCCTTTTCTCCTTGCCTCAGGGAGCACGTTGAGTAGTCGCAATAGTGCGTATATTATCACTAAAAATTCGATGGTTCCTTTTTAACCCCCGACGTAAAAACCACGAGGTGTTATAAGTTTGACGTGTCTATGTGTGTGTCTATGTCTGTCTGTTCCAGCGTAGTTAGCGGTGAAACTGGTGAACCGATTTGAATGCATTTTTTTTAAAGGTGAATTAGTCGGGATTGTTCTTAGCTAATTAGCTATGTTTGATGAAAATCGATCCAAGATGGCCGCCGCCACAAAATGGCGGATTACATATTTTTTCACAACTCTCTAAATAAGTATAGGTATCGAATGAAAGGGCTTGACTAGTAGAATAGCACTATGCAAATCCAAGATGGCCGCCACCACAAAATGGCGCACGTCGGGGGGTTTTAAATTTTTAATTTAAACTTGTTTTATAGAAACCGGCCACTGGTTCCTGTTGGGTGTGCGTTTGATGCAACTGTTCAGCGCGAATAAAGCTGAGCTGAGCGAGTTGGTGCTGGACATCGGGCTTTACTTCCAGATACGAGACGATTACTGTAATCTGAGCCATCAGGAGGTAGCTATGATATTTGCTTCATATAATTCCGTACGAATATCATTAAGTAGGTACTAGGTATATCAGTGATAGCCTAATGGTTAAGACTTAAAGAAAGAAAAATCGTTTATTTAGGTGCTGTAGGTACCACACATAATAATAGGGTACTTTCGTTAGTGAAAAATAAATTATGAAATTTGATAAAAATAAAAATTTATGTAGAAATATACTTAAATATTCTGATTTTGAGTCATAAAAGCACGTGATTATTTTATTAAATTAAAATTAAAAGTCGTAATTTCCCATATGTATATCACGTGACCTAAAACACGAGCCGCCTTGTTGTGACGTCATAATGATAAAAAATACTAATATTAATCTGTGGTCATATAAGCAAAAACTAATATTAATCTGTGGTCATATAAGAAAGATAGAAAACCTATGGAATCTAAACTCCAAACAAAAAAGGACTGTTGATATTTTTTAATATATTATAAATAAATAAATATTTTCGATATATCTATATTTTTAAATATATCGATATCGGAGTTCGATATACCGAAAAAAATATCGATATTTCGATATATCGGCTTTATTTAAAAAATCGTAAGTCACTTCAAAAATGATTACACAGTTATATTATAGTCCAGTATCTTTATTAAACAAATTAAATTATAAATATATATATGTGTTAGGTTATAGTTCTTAGTAATTATTTTATTTAAATAAGGTACAATATGGCCTGTTCCACTACCTTCTGATAAGTGTCGGGATAGCCTAAACGTAAGTTTTGTCACTTCCTTACTTATGTCAAGTGACAAGGACTATAGTTGTGAATAAGCTATCCGACACTTATCAGATGGTGGTGAAACAGGGCCTTATACCAATATTTTTAAATGACGTTATCACGTAAAATATTCATCCGTAAGCCGACTTGACAGATAACTAATGATGTTTACAAAGATGTTTTAACATTCTGGAATTCGGCAGAACAGAAGTCTGGGTTACATGCAAAGAACTTTGCAACCATAATTGAATCAATTTTTGGCAGATTAGTACTATCTGCTTTTACACAACTGGTTTGCATATTAATAAATAAATAGCTATCATTATGACGTCACAACAAGGCGGCTCGTGTTTAAGGTCACGTGATATACAGATTAAAGATTACGACTTTTAATTTTAATTTAATAAAAAAATAATGTGCTTTTATTACTCAAAATCAGAATATTTAAGTATATTTCTACATAAATTTTCAATTTTATTAAATTTCTTAATTTATTTTTCACTAGTGAATGTCCCTATTTTTTTACCACAGAGGTATATCTATATACCTAAAATTACATTTCGTTTTAAGATGTAAGTATGTAAACTAGGAATACAGAAAAAACATAATATATTTTAAATGAAATACGGTAGATTATTAAGTTTACGATGATTTTGTACCTACATTTTTGTATCTACATTTCGATATCAAACTATCGATATATCGTCCAAAAAATATTAGTAATAAAGAAAAAGTAGCCCAGGTGAATGACTTTATCTTTACTACAATATTTAACTCCAGTGTTATATAGAATACATTTATAACCTTCTTGTTTAACATTGTTACGTCATGAAATGGCTGACTTATTGGCTGACAGCGTTTTACGCGGGATTAAAAATGTTTAAAATTTAATTTAATTTTATGGCATGAACGCGTGTTTATTTTGCCGAAATATATTTTTTGTGGCTTTTTATTAACAAAAACAACATTTTGAAGTGCTTTTTCAAACACAGTAGAATACCCTATTATACTAACTAGGTAGGTACTTAGAGTAGATGACCCCACACATGGACACAACAATGCTACCTACCTATAACCCCCGGCAGTAAGTCGACCGATGACCTTCAAGTGCGCGCAGCGTCGTACGATTGAGCGGGACAATACGATTGGAGAGCCAATCAGCGCTTACGAGAAATCCGCGAGAGCTAATCAGTGCTTACGAACGATCCCCACGCCCTCCCCGCGACCCCCTCACACCCCGAGATTTTCGAATTCTGCGCATTGAAGGTCACCGCTCGACTTATTTGCCGTGACTTGTAATCAGAGTAAAAATTAAAGATGTGCGTTTAATCTTAAAATCCCCCAAGCGATAGAAGCGCCGGGATAACAATAATTTATATTCTGTCATGTGTGGCAGAACCCGAAAAAAAGTCCCAGCTCAGCATAATGGCATTCGTTCTAGGTCTGATCGAATGTCGTAGAAAAGATCACGAACAAGCGGTGGGGAAGCGATTGTGAACCTTATTCCCTTGCGTCGTAAGGTTCTCCGTAACAATAAAATGACTTTTTCGTCCTGTATCTTTTAGCTCCACCATTATCGGAGCAGATGACGTTCGGATCTGTTATGTAAGGGAAAAACTATTATTGTTATGACTTTCAGTCAGTATAAAATGACTTGCTCAACTGTAGCACTACCTCCCGTACCTACTATAATGCAGGTGATGCCACTTGGACCTTATAGGACTCCCTTTCGGCGGGAACAAATTTGATGCTGGGTACAGACTGATCAAAGGTAACATGCAATATAACGTTAAAGCAACATTTCATCAGTGTGGACGCAGCGCGCGCACGTACACGTATTTCATCAGTCTATATACGTACCATAATGCTGGGTATAAACTGATGAAAGGTAACATGTAATGTAACATGAAATGAAAGAATTTGCCGTCCGCATTAGCGCAATGTATTATACAATACGTTGGGGATTTTGGATATGTTATATAGGAAATCCCAAAGAACACTCTAGGCCAATTTCCAGAACTAAGTATAAGAGTTTTTATTTTTATTTGTCGATTTTGGTAGTAGATTGACTAGGCTATAGTCCCAGTTTGGAGCGCTCCAAAACTTTATAGTATACTATTGATCGAATTGCAAACACTTCTTTGCAATGACTTTACAAGCTTTATTTTTTTAATTTTATTTATTTATTAAGTATATATTTTTAATTTTCGAAGTAGACGGACGCTATGTTCGCGTGCACGCCGGAAACAGATGCGAGTAGGTGTTCGGTCCGTGCGTGTTCTGCGTTCACACTGATGAAACTTTACTTTCACGTTACATTGTATGTTAAGTACCTTTCATCAGTCTGTCGTGTATACTCTAATTTTTAATTCCGTGGAATTTTGACATTTCTTAATGTTACCAGAGGTAAAATAATAAATGAGCCTTTATTTCCCAAAGTAATCTTAAGTAACATCAATTATTTCAAACATTTCTAATTTCCCGTAAAATAGTTCCCGCAAAAAAGATAATAAATTCAAAAATAAAAATCAATTGCCTCATGTAGATATGACAAATGCCTGACAGATACTTCAGGTACTTTAGCTTGGGGTAAAATCGAATTTCAGGTGGTAACCCTGTTTTTCATACAAATAACTAATTCTATTTTTAAATGACAACTGTCAGAATTCCACCGAATTAAAAATCAGACTATAGCACTGCATAACTTACAGCCGGCCATTTTTAAGTGTAGCCATCCGCAGGTATTTACTATTTAGGTACCTACCTACTACCTAGGTACCTACTATTAGTTTATTTATTCATCGTAGGTACACTTCGAAATGAAAACAATAGATAAGAGTTAGATTTAGATAATATTATCTTCGTGGGTATGAGCAAATAATATGCCTAATACTATGTAGTGTAGGTATTCTTTAATCAATGGTATGAGTATAATTATAAAAAGAGCTAATAATTAGCAAATAGGTATGTAAATTGAAAAAATGTTCATTGTGTGGATAATGATTTAAATGAATCATAATGTAGATTGTAGTTTTTAGGGTTCCGTATCTCAAAAGGAAAAAGGAACCCTTATAGCATCATTTTGTTGTAGGTACCTATGTCTGTCGTGTCTGTTAGGAAAACCTTACTTCCCGTTAATGCACTTTCCGCAGTTTACCAATCGAAAAATTCTTTAGGAGTTTATATAAACTTTACAGGAACAAGTATAAATTGAAAATTTAAAAAACCCCGACATTCGCCATTTTGGAGCGGCAGCCATCTTGGATTTGCATAGTCTTATTCTACTAGTCAAGCCCTTTCATTTGATACCCATATTGAGGGAGTTGTGAAAAAATATGTAACCTCCATTTTGTAGCGGCGGCCATCTTGGATCGTTTTTTATCAAACATAGCTAACAACACTCTCGACTAATGCACCTTTCAAACAAAAAAAACCGCCCGTTTGAGCGCCACACAGACACACACACACAGACACGTCAAACTTATAACACCCCGTCGTTTTTGCGTCGAGGGTTAAAAATAAAAGTAAGACTCTTTCATAGTTTTCTGATATTAACATTAAACCTCTACAAAGTTAGTTTTGCGGTTCATTAAGAAGGGATTAATAATTGTGGTAACATAATTAGGTAGGTAGGTACTCTAAATAGGTACTTTTACTTCTGGAGTACGAAACCCGGGTTTGTTACAATGTAACGTGCTTTTCTTAGATTTAATTGAATGCATTGATTGCATTGATTTATAATGATTAATGAGAAACAATTGCTGTCTGCATGTGTAGCATGTGTAGTTTAGATAATTACTACTATTAAGTAGATAGTACTATTTTTTGTAGCTATTTCTAACAATAACAACCTAACTACATACCTACTTATTGTTGTGAGTAAATAATTATTTTTATTATGAACTAGATG
Source organism: Melanargia galathea (assembly GCA_920104075.1). Lineage (NCBI taxonomy): Eukaryota > Metazoa > Arthropoda > Insecta > Lepidoptera > Nymphalidae > Melanargia > Melanargia galathea. Next base: position 4,777,582 of record OV049855.1, read on the forward strand.
ATGCCCACGGCTTCGACCGTGTGGGTTTAGGTTTTTAAATATCCCGTGGGAACTTTTGATTTTCCAGAACAAACAGTTTTATCTGTAGTAAGTACCTAGTAACCCGTCCTCAAAACGGAAAATCGATTTCGGAATGCAATTTCTTACAGCATCAGGGTTGAGGAGTTAGATATGTACCTACTGAAGTTCATTCAACGATAAAGTCTTTAATTACTAATTAGTACCCCCAGGGCCCCAATATCAATTTAAATAACCGACAGTTTTGGACAGACAGAATTGGATTTGCAATAGTGCTATTCTACTAGTCAAGCCCTTTCATTTGATACCCATATTAAGTGAGTTGTGAAAAATATGTAATCTGCCATTTTGTAGCGGCGGCCATCTTGGACCGATTTTCATCAAAGATAGCTAACAACATTCTCGACTAATTCAACTTTCAACCAAAAAAAAACCGCATTCAAATCGGTCCACCCGTTTGAGCGCCACAGGGGAACAGACAAACACACGCACGCACGCACGCACGCACGCACGCACGCACGCACGCACGCACGCACGCACGCACGCACGCACGCACGCACGCACGCACGCACGCACGCACGCACGCACGCACGCACGCACGCACGCACGCACGCACGCACGCACGCACGCACGCACGCACGCACGCACGCACGCACGCACGCACGCACGCACGCACGCACGCACGCACGCACGCACGCACGCACGCACGCACGCACGCACGCACGCACGCACGCACGCACGCACGCACGCACGCACGCACGCACGCACGCACGCACGCACGCACGCACGCACGCACGCACGCACGCACGCACGCACGCACGCACGCACGCACGCACGCACGCACGCACGCACGCACGCACGCACGCACGCACGCACGCACGCACGCACGCACGCACGCACGCACGCACGCACGCACGCACGCACGCACGCACGCACGCACGCACGCACGCACGCACGCACGCACGCACGCACGCACGCACGCACGCACGCACGCACGCACGCACGCACGCACGCACGCACGCACGCACGCACGCACGCACGCACGCACGCACGCACGCACGCACGCACGCACGCACGCACGCACGCACGCACGCACGCACGCACGCACGCACGCACGCACGCACGCACGCACGCACGCACGCACGCACGCACGCACGCACGCACGCACGCACGCACGCACGCACGCACGCACGCACGCACGCACGCACGCACGCACGCACGCACGCACGCACGCACGCACGCACGCACGCACGCACGCACGCACGCACGCACGCACGCACGCACGCACGCACGCACGCACGCACGCACGCACGCACGCACGCACGCACGCACGCACGCACGCACGCACGCACGCACGCGCACGCACGCACGCACGCACGCACGCACGCACGCACGCACGCACGCACGCACGCACGCACGCACGCACGCACGCACGCACGCACGCACGCACGCACGCACGCACGCACGCACGCACGCACGCACGCACGCACGCACGCACGCACGCACGCACGCACGCACGCACGCACGCACGCACGCACGCACGCACGCACGCACGCACGCACGCACGCACGCACGCACGCACGCACGCACACACACACACACACACACACACACACACACACACACACACACACACACACACACACACACACACACACACACACACACACACACACACACACACACACACACACACACACACACACACACACACACACACACACACACACACACACACGTTAACCTTATAACACCCCGTCGTTTTTGCGTCGGGGGTTAAAAAGGGAGCAGAAACGGGAATCGGAAATCTACGATTCCTCGGGAATTCTGAAAAACCGGCGAAGCCGCGGGCAAAAGCTATAGTTATTATATAAATATTCAAGACCCTGCCCCGTGCCAAGCTGCTAGTGAGTCAGTTAGTAATATATTACTAGCTGATAATATATAATATTATTTTTATCTAAGTATGTTGTTTGCAGGCGCTGGAAGAGTGGCCTGGAGAAGACAATAAACAGGTAAATACCTACATTTTTGACGTGATAACATCCTATAAATCGATTAACGCAGGTAATGATATTTCAACTTGTCAAGATAAAGTTCAGTGTACACGAACGCGTTGCGTTTAAATTTTCTGTGGTAAGACCACAGTAATTCACAATTATAACCACCTTTTTAATTACCACCTATTACAGCCTTTTTAAGTCCCACTGCTGGGCACAGGCCTCCTATCTCATAGAAGAGAGGGATTTTAGAGCTCAGACCCGCCACGCTGCTCCGATGCGGGTTGGCGGGCTTTAAAGACTATTGTCACAATATGATAGTGATAATAACCAGGACTGCTTAACGTGCTCTCCGAGGCAGGGGGGGTGAAGACCGCCAACTACCAACTCCGGGCTGGCACTGAGAATTTCTTGGTAGAAAAACCCAATACCTACCTAATAATAATTTGTCCGACCCGGAAATCGAACCCGGGACCTCTGCAGTCGAATATACTGACCACTAGACCAACGACCAACTATTTATGAAAAAAGTTTATTTTCGACAGGTTTTGTAAATTGCAAACAAATTGAAAATAAGTACCTAAGTACCTATAATATTTGTTATTTACTAATACGGCTTTAAAATTAACACCTAATTAAATTGTTGTATATAAGTACTTATACCTAGTACTTATTAGATACCTACTTACTAGATACTTAGTAGATACCTACTTCTTGTATTTTTTTAAGGCACGTAAGGACATCAGCTGTTTTGGCGAAGATTTAACGGAGGGCAAGTTCAGTTTGCCGATCATACACGCGATGAAAACACCACAGAAGGGGGAAATACTAAGTAGGTATCTAAGTCCGCCGGGGTTGAAGATGGTCCCAATAGTGAGACCATCTTAAACTCCGGCAGAAACTATAATAGGTATAATCTCAGTACTGACTCAAGTTTAAGAAGAGAAACTCCGAACATAGCTCCCCATCGCTCGCTGAGTGACTAAGCCTGAAATCTTCTACACAGAGGGGAAGCTTCTACAAGCGGCCCACTGTAGGTACACTCACACATATGCGCACGTTTGTCACCAACTGTACCGGTTAGTGGACCGAGCGGGCGTCCGTGAACCGTTGGTGAGTGTGTTTGTGTGAGTGTACCTACAGCGGGCCGTTTGTATGAAGCTTCCTCTCTGTACTTATCTACTCGTGTGCTCTGACTCTACTCAGACTTACGAGTTATATACCTACCTAAATATGTCTCGTTTTAACTCTAAAATCTGAGTAGAGTCAGATTAAGCTCTATAGATCAAGCTGATCTTTTATGAAAGGCGCATAGTTAGCGACCATGTCACAAAGCCCTATGTCATACCTACAGTGCCCACTGTTTTTAACCGACTTCAAAAACCGAGGTTCTGTATTCGACCCGTATGTATGTATGTATTTTCGCGATTATTTCAAAAACTAATGAACCGATTTTGATGATTTTTTCATTATTGTAATCTATATCTACCATACCTACATAGTTACATACCGTAGGTACATACTTTCAGGAATGTTATTTAGTGTAAGTATAACACACCGATTTTATATAACGTTCTTATGTACGAAGTTACACGCATACCTTATTAGTAATTAGTATGTCACCAATATTTTTAACCCCCGACGAAAAAACGACGGGGTGTTATAAGTTTGACGTGTCTGTGTGTCTGTGTGTGTGTGTGTCAGTCTGTCTGTTCCCCTGTGGCGCTCAAACGGGTGGACCGATTTGAATGCGGTTTTTTTGTTTGAAAGGTGAATTAGTCGAGAGTGTTGTTAGCTATGTTTGATGAAAATCGGTCCAAGATGGCCGCCGCTACAAAATGGCGGATGACATATTTTTTCACAACTCCCTTGATATGGGTATCAAATGAAAGGTCTTGACTAGTAGAATAGCACTATTGCAAATTCAAGATGGCCGCCGCCACAAAACGGCGAATGTCGGGGGTTTTTTTAATTTTCAATTTATACTTGCTAACCGACTTCTAGTTCTAAAACGGCGGTTCTGTATTCGACCCGTATGTATGTATGTATTTTCGCGATTATTTCAAAAACTAATGAACCGATTTTGATGATTTTTTCATTATTGTAATCTATACTTATCTACCGTATATATACCTACATAGTTACATACCATACATACTTTCAGGAATGTTATTTGGTGTAAATATAACACACCGATTTTATATATCGTTCTTATGTACGAAGTTACACGCATACCTTATTACTCTAGCGGCACGCTATGATGGCCGGTTTGACGTTTGTCCGCTCATGAAGTTCCGTATTAATTGATAACGACTTTGAAGGAAATAATTGTATTACTTTATTGACGATAGTGATGTGCAGAGATTCATAAATTTTATCGAATGTAGTTTTAGGTTTAGGACTCAAAATTTATTTATTAAATTGATTTCTTAAATGTATACAAGTGTAGAAAAATCAGTTTGCACCATTTAAGGGGTGAATGTACTTGTGAATATGAACAATTTTCACTATGTGGACAAACCTCTGAAATCGCAAAAAAATATCAATAAATTTTTAAAAATGGAATCTAATACGATCGTCACATAGGATCGCTGGCTAGCACAACTACTACCTCCGGCAAACTCGCGTCAATGCTCAATGCAAAACAAAGCAGTTTCGAATTGACGTTGCTTCGAAAAGTATAAACTGTCAGTGCAATGCGATTGTGATATAGTTTTGACCTGGCTTTGGATTTCAAATATTGATACTGCATTACTGTTGACCCTTGCTCGTTAATTTGGACTCTGGTCAAGCCCTTTGTTGTGGATTTCGTCGATATGACCGAACGTACGCAGAGAACTGTTCTAAATAGTCAGACACGTGAGTTCGTAATACGCCTTCGTAACTATTTCGATCGTGAAGCTCAAAATGGAGGGCCAATTTTACCTATAACGTCAGTGGTTGAACGCGTAGCTGATGCGCTTAATATTGGACAACGAACTGTTAGACGGATAACTAAAAAAAAATATGGCGAGACTGGCACAGAAGAAAATAAACTTCACACACCAAAAAAGAGAAAACGAGCAAAACCAGTCGTAGGCATCGATAGCTTTGATGCCGATGCTATCCGAAGACATGTTTACGGCTACTATTTACAGAAGGAGTATCCAACAAGAAAAAAGTTGGTGCATTCACTGAAGGAAGCTGGATTATTCTTCGGTGGGGAAAGTTCTTTAACGAAGATTTTGAAGACCATTGGATTTCGATACAAAAAATGTAACAAACGCAAAATATTGATGGAAAGATTTGATATAGCGATGGCAAGGTATACTTTTTTACGGCAAGTGAAAGAAATCAAAAATTGGCAAAATGTTGTGTTCTTGGATGAAACATGGCTTAATGCTAACCATACTGTAGGCCGTTCTTGGAACGATGACACAGCAGCATCTACTTCCAAAGTTCCTGTAGGAAAAGGATCGCGACTTATAATTTGTCACGCCGGAACCATCAACGGGTTTGTCGAAGGTTCTCTCATGGCTTTTGCGTCAAAAACCACTGGAGACTATCATGAAGACATGAATGGAGAAAAGTTTACTGAATGGTTTACCTCAATGTTGTGTAGCCTCCCTGAACCATCTATTATAATTATGGACAACGCCCCATACCACTCGATGCAAATTGACAAGCCACCTGCCCAATCCCAAAAGAAAGCTGATATCGTCGCATGGCTTCGTAAAAATGGCGTAGATGCAAACATGAATATGTTAAAAGCGGAATTAGTACGTCTTTTAAAAGAAAACAAACCAACCAAGATCCGATACGTCATTGACGAAATAGCATTAGAACATGGGCACAGAGTTATACGGTTACCGCCTTACCATTGTGAGTATAATGCGATTGAGTTGGTGTGGGCTCAAATTAAGGGATATGCTGCAAGACACAATACAGAACCCCCATTTACCACAAAAAAAATGCTAAAATTATTAGAAGAAGCTTGTGAACATGTGACTAAAGGAGACTGGGAAAAGGTTGTGAATAGAACTGTTAAATTAATAAGGGAAGATTATGAAAGAGATGTGAAAATAGATAATATTATAGAAAACGAACATATAATTATTAATGTATGTGATGATAGCAGTGACGACAGTGAAAATAGTAGTATGGACGAATCTGATTAATTATGGCCTTTTGTGGCACCTTTTTTGGTATCTTTTGTATTCATATGTTTCTTGTGTGCATATAAAGTATGTATATTCATTTTCGTTCAAATATTCAGTTCGTTCAAATAAATTAAATAAACATATACATTTTTGTTTTATTAAACCTATTTAATCAGGTACAAAAACAAAACTTAATTGTTTTTTGTTCGAGAATAAATTGACATTCCACATCACTATTGTAATGTGTCAAACCGGCCATCATAGCGTGCCGCTAGTGTAGTATGTCACCAATATTTTTGAATTAGTATGTACACCGATTTCTCTGAGATTGCTGAAACGAAGTCGGCTTAATTTTTCTTAAACAAGTATAAATTAAAAATTTTAAAAACCCAGACATTCGCCATTTTGTGGCGGCGACCATCTTGGATTTGTATAGTGCTATTCCCTTTCATTTGATACCCATATTAAGGGAGTTGTGAAAAAATATGTAATCCGCCATTTTGTAGCGGCGGCCATCTTGGATCGATTTTCATCAAACATAGCTAACAACACTCTCGACTAATTCACCTTTCAAACAAAAAAAAACCGCATTCAAATCGGTCCACCCGTTTGAGCGCCACAAGGGAACATACAGACACACACAGACACGTCAAACTTATAACACCCCGTCGTTTTTGCGTCGGGGGTTGAAAATAGCTTGTAAGACTTCCAGCCGTAATATTCACAAACGACACTATGAGGTCTCATAGTGCGCTCGAACGCACAGGGCACAAAAAACTTATTCATAAACAATACTTGAGGGTCGAACGACCCTATGCGTACGTTAAAACATTATATTACAATATCTTAGCGTTAAAATGAACGCACAGATAAAGTAGCTTGCTAGCTACTTTACGCGACGCATAGCAAAGAAAGACGCAAAGACAATGGAACCTTTTTTGAACTACAACAAAAGAACACGTGTTATTTATTATTTTTATAACTTTTACCATGAAATTAAACTTAAACAAAAAAATAACAAGCACGAACGTATAAAAAAAATTTTTATACGTTCAAGATAACTGGTAATTAGGTACCTACCCCATTTTAGGTGAATAAATACTGTTTGCAGTGTTAATTTGAAATTTGTAATATAAATTATTGCAAAGATGACGACGAGACAATGATTTTTAATACACCTAAGAGAAAGAGGATATAAAAACATCAACTAGGTACAAATTACGTGCGTACGGCGTACCTAACCATCGAGATTCGAGAACCGAAAATTCAATTGAGTAATGTAAGGAGACCCGTTGTATCTGCCATCTGTTTGCCATCTGACAGTCAACTCGACTCGAGTGAAGTCGCAACACACCGCTAACCAATCACAGCGCTCCATTGAGTGCTATGCGTGCGCACAACAAAGAGTCCGTTAAGTATTGTTTATGAAATGAATGGCTTGACATACCGAACGCACTGCAAAACATCGTACTTATCATAGCACTGTTGCTATACTCAAGCAGGGAAGCTTTGTGAATACGGGTGGAACTCTTGGTCTTCAGGCACTGAGGGTTTTTGGACGACAAGTCAAGCATAATTCCGATAAATTGATTCACACAACTGTTCACGTTACATAGGTATACTACGTCAAAGAACTGAAGACGTGGATCTGAAGAAGTACTGCGTGTCTCTGCTGGAGCAAGCCGGCAGCCTGCAGTACACGAGGGACGTGCTCAGAGACCTGGAACAATCTATCATGGCCAGGGTAGGTACCTGCCACAATTGGGAATTGTTATCATCATCAACAACATCCTGGCACAGGTATAAAACCTAAAAGGATGTTAAAATAAATAATTTTCATCATTTTTCATTTTTCATCAACTCATTACCGTCCACTAACACAGGTTACGGGGCTCCTCAGAGAATGAGGAGGGTTTTTATTTTAGGGATACTGAACATGACTAATATTCCCTTTTCCCCTCCAAATAAGCGTATATAACCCGCGGCACGTAAATCGAGCGGTGACCTTCAAGTGCGCGCAGCGTCGTACGAGTGAGCGGGACACAATACGATTGGAGAGCCAATCAGCGCTTACGAGGGATCCGCGAGAGCTAATCAGTGCTTACGAACGATCCCCACGCCCTCCCCGCGACCCCCTCACACCCCGAGATACCTCATTTCAAGGTCACCGCTCGACTTACGTGCCGCGGGTTATAATTCCTAACACAAGCTTTGTGCTAGTAGTACGCTAGGAGTTTGACGACCTCCCTGACGCAGTGGTGAGCTCTGTGGTGGTAAGTAGGAGGTTGCGGGTTCGATTCCCGGCAGGGGCAATTTGGGATTTTATAATTCCTAAATTGTCTCTGGTCTGGTCTGGTGGGAAGCTTCACCCGGTAGGGTGGTAACCAGCCACGGTTACCACCCTACCGGCAAAGCCGTGCCGCCAAGCGATTTAACGTTCCCGTACGATGCCGTGTAGAAACCGATCAGGGGTACGCATACCTCTTCCAAGTTAGCCCGCTTCCATCTTAGACTGCATCATCACTTACCATCAGGTAAGATTGCAGTCAAGAGCTAACTCGTACTTACTTGAATAAAAAAAATAGTTGCCTGTAAAGTCGATTTACGGACGATAATTTTACGTGATAATGTCATAAGAAAACAAAGAGATAGATACGTCACAACTTCACAAGACGAACGCTTAGTTCCGCGTTGCTATGACGTTGCTATGGTACGTGACAATGAGTCATGCTTTTTCATGCATGCGGCCGGCGTTCATCGATTTATAAGACGTTATCACGTCAAAAAGAAAAATGCTTACTGCACTATGTCGCGTAGTGCACTACTGTCAATAATTATACTGCTATGCTTACTATACTACTGTCAATATACTGATATGCTTAGTACACTATTGTCAATATTATACTGCTATGCTTAGTACACTACTGTCAATGTACTGATATGCTTAGTACACTATTGTCAATATACTGATATGCTTAGTACACTACTGTCAATGTACTGATATGCTTAGTACACTATTGTCAATATACTGATATGCCTAGTACACTACTGTCAATGTACTGCTATGCTTAGTACACTATTGTCAATATACTGATATGCTTAGTACACTACTGTCAATGTACTGCTATGCTTAGTACACTACTGTCAATGTACTGATATGCTTAGTACACTATTGTCAATATACTGATATGCTTAGTACACTACTGTCAATGTACTGATATCCTTAGTACACTACTGTCAATGTACTGATATGCTTAGTACACTATTGTCAATATTATACTGCTATGCTTAGTACACTACTGTCAATGTACTGATATGCTTAGTACACTATATTGTCAATATACTGATATGCTTAGTACATTATTGTCAATCCTACGGCTACATCTAGCTTTGTACTGGAAGTAGGTTCGGCAATAGTGCAACGGGTGGTAAGGTTTGAATCGACGATCCCTTGGTGTTCAGTCCACGCCCTTACCGTTGCACAGTGGAGACTAAGGGCCTGTTTCATCACCTTCTGATAAGTGTTAGATAGCTTTAAATACACAACTCTTGTCTTTATCACTTGACATACTTACCTATTAAGAAAGTGACAAAACTTACGATTAGGCTATCCGACAATTATCAGAAGGTGGTGAAACAGGCCCTAGTAATTGTTAATTAAGGACCTGTTTCACCACCTTCTGATAAGTGCCTGATAGTCGAAACGTAAGTTTTGTCACTTTCTTACTTTATGTCAAGTGGCAAAGACAAAAGTTGTAGATAGCTATCCGATACTTATCAGAAGGTGGTGAAACAGGCCCTAATAATTATGTTTTGACAAATTCCAGGTGGCTCGTCTTGGTGGCAACCCTGACATGCAGGCTGTGCTCGACGAGCTGATGTCTTGGAAACATACTTAGTTCATTGAATTTTTTGACTTACTTACGCAACAAAAAGAAATGCCTGAACATGACAACTAGAGGCCGTTTCTTTATTAAGAATCATAAGGACCAAACTAGCACAGCACAGCACACACAGTATTATTTAAAAAGAAAAAGGACTTATGGTGCCACTAGCTGCTTGCCCCGCACTCTCTGCACATTAAATTATTATTTTACATTAAATTAAATTACTAAGCGTAGTCGGAGTTTTAGTTTACGAACTTTATCTCTTGTTTAATTCTATGTATACCTTCAGTACCTACATATCTACTTATCTATTTCAAAATTTAATCTGGCACACCCGATAGCTTGCTTCATGGACGTAGGCTAAACAAATGTTTCCCACCATGTTCAACACCTCGCAAAAGTTACCAAGCAAAAGTTGGTGTTGCCAACTTTCAGAAATAAAATAAAACAAAATGTGAAAATTTGAAAGTGCTTTATTTATTTTTTTGTCACAAACTACATAACTGCGACCCTACTAGTCAAGATTTTCGTTGGACCAGAATGCTCCATACATACATAGTATTAAAATTACATCGACATAAATAAAATCTATTACATAATATTACTTACTTAGAAAATTATTATAATTTAAATATTATTAATTTTATATTTCATTATTTGTTACAACAAAGAAAAAAAATACATTAGGACGGCGTCCTTATTTGGCCATCGCTCGCAGGAACAAACGATGATAGCGTCGCATTATTCTTACGCAATCACGATTTAGCAAACTCATACTTTATTATCCTAATTATAGAAATATATTAATCAAGGGTAGAACGGCAAAGTGGAAGAAAAACACGTGCCAAATTGATGCACAATTGTGCACAAATTTCCAATATCACACTCAGTACGCACCGAGATTTCTACGTAATTTGGTTTAGTGCACAAAAATAACCGTGGAAGTGCCATTTTGCGCCACTTCGAACTGTAAACATAGATATTCAGAAATAAATCGCAAAATAAATCGCAAATAAGAAAGTGTTAATTTTGGCACGCGTGAATTTTTTTTAACTTTTTTTTAATAGTGAAGATAGCCGATCTACTCTATTATAATATTACGTCTGTGGTCTTATTTGTTTACGCGATAAGTTCTGCGTTTTAATCGCGCGATCAATTTCCATCGCATGCGAGCGATTGCCATTTAGGACGCCGCCTAAGAATCTTAAAAAAATCATATACAAATAATCTCTCTTAAATTGAAACTAAAATGAAAAAAAAAAACAAAGCAATATATCATTTTCTTTTAATGGAAAAACACGATGTTTTATCACAATGATGTGGACACTAGTCTCCCATTCCCCAGTAGATTCACTATCAAATATACACAAAGTTACAATTATTTTTTAAAAGGTAAGCAAATATTCATTTCAAGAAAGCAAAAGGTTACCGTAAGCTACAAAACGTTTAGACGTGGCATCGATAAAAATCTCTTGCTCGCTCACGTGTGAGTAAAATATAGCACAGCTCACGTGTGCGTAAAATATCTCACAACTCACGCTGATGTAAATCATCTCACATCTCACGTGGACGTAAAATATATCACAGCTCAAGTGGACGTTACACACATCACAGCTCACGTGGACGAAAAATATTTCACAGCTCACGTGGACAAAAAATATCTCAGAGCTCGCGTGAAAGTAAAATTTTACAGCGACTGGAAGTATTTCACAGCTCACGTAGACGTGAAAAATATTTTAAAGTAAATTTTATCAAAACCATCTTTAATTTTCAGTCGTATAAAGCTTTCAAGCTAATGGCAAGTATGTCTGCTTGGTAACGCGAGGTTATATCTTTATTTTTAACATCAGAGTTCACAGATTAAACAAAATGTCTAATGCAAACGCGAGAATTTCATGTCGGTTGAAATTTCTTTTTATCATGCTAAAACCTCTTTTTGTGTTGTAAATGCATACATACACATAAATACAACACAATATTGCGACTTTTAATTTGCAATAAAGGTATCTATTACTTTGTTTTAACTTCTCCGCTGCGTGGCAATAAACAAAGTTTGACAGTTCCCATGACTTCTAAAACCACTAGCGCCATCTGTTTTGAGCTTTTCAGATTATCTGCCATTTTATCGAACCGCCAGATCCGCCAAAAACCTAATGCTTTGTTGAAAATGTTAAAAAATTAAAATCCATTGACACAAAACATGACTTCTCTTCAATACTGTTAATCAATTGGCAGTATTTATAGAGCACTGACATTTCTCTATACTTTGTCCACTGCACTATTTTCTATTTGACAGATTGGTTTAGTGTCGATTAACGATACATCTCTGGGGGGTGTTACACTATCAGTATTATCACGCGATCCGCGATACGCGATCCAATTATTGATAGTTTGGCCGCTTTTTTGCGTCAATACTGATGGATTTCCGGATGGTGTTGAAATCCGCGATCCGTGGATCGTGATACGGTATTGATAGTGTGACAGGCCCCTCTAGTGTAACGTCAAATAGATAAAAGTCAAATGAAACAGTCAAATGACAATGTCAGATTTTATAAAAAAAAATATAGGACAAAGTGACGCAAGGAATCTCTTTTGAAACACACATTAAAATATTATATAATTTAGATTAAAAATTACAAGGACTTAGATAATAAAATTAGTCAAGTTTTAATTATTTATATAGAGAAGCCTGTTATGCATTAATGGAATGTGCAGTCTAAACATATTATATTACAATTAATTAATTTAATGATTAAAATTAATACGATTTCATTAGCACACTAGAATAATTAGAATTAATATTATAATATAAACTTACGAAACAATCAGTTATGGACAAGATTTATGATTTTATTTCCATTGCACAAAAATTTAACATTTACGGCCTGTTTCACCACCTCCTGATAAGTGTCGGATAGCCTAAACGTAAGTTTTGTCACATTCTTACTTTATGTCAAGTGACAAAAACAAAAGTTGTAGATAGCTATCTGATACTTATCAGGAGGTGGTGAAACAGGCCCTTAGATGTCTCTTTTGCAACTAGAGATGGGCCTGCCATCTAGTTGCGTTATCGATAATTCTTGATTTTCGGTTTCAAAAAAATCATAATTCTTGTTGGCGTACAAATATTCTTTCATCAGGCATACATTTTTTTTTTCCGTCGATACGTATCTTTGTAAATGTGTAGTCAATACATTATAAATCGTAAAGTTATTATTAGTCATAATCATAGAGTGAGTAAACGAGTGTTGACATGTCCTATTTACTACAAGTAAATTGTGGCTGATTCACCATAATACTATAAGACGTCTTCACTAAAACGTGTATCTAAATAAACACACACACGCACAATTCGAGACATCATTATGAGCATGCGCCATTTTGTGTCCGATTATGCGCAAGTGAGTGTAGTTATTGACACGTTTGTTATCTATATTATATGTCTGTGGTTATAATTTTAGCACAGACAAGCTGATTAACTGTCATAATGATTGTCAATAATTATTAATTTAAACAGACCATGAAGCAACGCTTAGCACCGTAGTTGTCATCTTAAGATAATGCTATAATATACGTTTTATTCTATTTTTATATTAGGGCCTGTTTCACCACCTTCTGATAGGTGTCGGATAGCTTATTCACAACTTTTGTCTTTGTCACTTGACAAATAACAGTGTCAAAACTTGCGTTTAAGCTATCCGACACTAATCAGAAGGTGGTGAAACAGGCCCTTACTCTTTTATATGAATAAGCAAATTACTAATTCCGTGGAATTCTGACGTTTTGTAATGTTACCAGTGATAAAACAATTCCCACAAAAAAAGATAAAAAATCCAAAACAGTAAATAAAAATCAACTGCCGCATGTAGATATGACAAATGCCTAACAGACACTTCATGGTGAGAATGTCAATTGACTTCCATTTTTGAATGAATTTTTTCAATGTGCTTCTTTTGTTTTCTATTGCTGTTAGTGTGCACTTTCTAGTTTCCACTCTTGGTGTTTTCTATTTTAGGGCGAAACGACTAATATTATTATTCGGCATATGGCTTTTTATGATGACATGGAATTAAAGTAGTTTGGGGTAAAATCGTACTTCGTAGATGTTAACCCTGTTCTCCATACAAATAACTCATCTGTAAATGACAATGACAGCTGTCAGAATTCCACGGAATTAGTAATTCGGTTATACAAAACTATCCGATGGAACGCGTGTGATGCGCGGGTGGTGTGTCGGCTACACAGTAACAAAGAGCGTGACGGTAGTGTGGTGTGGAGTGGTGTGGTGTGGTGGTGGGCGGTCAGGGGATCCAACCCGCCACGTAGCTGGGGCTGCGCGTGAACTGGCTCAACCGCCGGATTCGCCCACCTGCTCGGCATAAACAATTTATATAAAATTTCGAAGCGGTAATTTTGAAAGTGTTCGGTTATTCATAACTGCGTCTGGGGTGGAGAATGCGCCTTCCCCGTGTGAACCAACGTCCCTACGCCCTAAACGTGACGTGAGAAAATTAACTGATTCTTTCCTCCTTTCTTTCATTAGTAAAAATTACCAACAGATTGTTGAGTGTTACTAGTAAACTTCCCAGTGGGAAGTTTTGTAATTTGAGTTATTAGTTAAATTAGTTAGTTTATTTTGGTTTTGGTATTCAAACATTGGTTATTTAAATAAAAAAAACTAAACTATAGGGATAAAAAACGAGACCGTTATAGAAATGTACGGTAATTTTGTAAGTTGTGTCTGTCGTCCTACCGCGGCTACAGTAAAATATAACGCAATCTCTAGAGGTAGAGTGCTGCTTGTAGGTGAATATAAAGTTTAGGCACTCATCGCTGTGCAAGCTAAATTACACCTTATTGCGTCGCGTCAAGTCATTTTTTATTTAAATAAATATATGTGTGGGGCGATCCTTCTGTACCGTTAATTATCGGTATCGGTAATTTGTACCGGTAATTAAATTAACCGGTAGTTAAAGAAGTATTATGTGGTCATACTCACCGCGTGTGTCGTTCAGTGGTCTAAGCGCCGCTCTGGCTCCGGCGTTGCTGGCGTACTGCAACGTACACACACGCACAGTGTCAATGTTTTATATACACGCATACATCAAATCGTTAACGATATTCTCTTCAACATGGCAACTCTAAAGCCTATTTAGGCTCTAGTAAATTTAAATGGAAAGTTGTTAGAAAAATGTACTCGGAAACTGGTCCTTCGAGCCGGATTGAAAATTGGTCCTTCAAGCCGGATTTTTTTCATTGAAACAAAAAATTTAAGTGAATAAACTCGTCACTATATTCATTTAAAAACTTACTAGTCAAATTTTATTGCTGTGATGCTTATGGCGTCATTTTTGAAGGCAATATCGTTAACATTTATCGGGGTACATCTAATTAAAATAATGTTAAGAATTGGAATTCATATTATAAAAACACACGGGAACAGTAAAATTATTATACTACCAAAAAATAGTAAGAAGTTTTTAAATCATGCTCACGCGTACGACTTGCGCCTTTCGCATACGACGACTTTTCTGGTGCAGTTGAAGTGCGTCAGACGCAAATGAAACGAGTTTTCACATCTTGACAAAGTTGATTTTTGAGTTTTGAAACACGTCATAATAAATAGATTAGAATAGCCTTTGTGTCAAAACCTGCTTATTCTATACTATACTATAGTTGTCGGCACAGATCTAAGGGCATGACCTGGTATGCGAAGAATTCATTTATTGGTTATGTTTTGCAGGACGAAGCAGGGTGCGACGGGCGCAACGTCCGTGATTGGTTCGTTGACATATCATGTCATAATCTGTCTCCTTCATTGGTTAGCGCTGGCATTGTACAGTCAGCTGCACACACTAACGCTTTAAAGCGTAGTGGGCGTGCGCAACTACCAACAATACTTTCCCTCATGCCTCTAGAACCGTGCCGCTGCCTATTTTCGTTAAACTAAGGTTCTGGTAGGGGAGCTGATTGTAGATATATGGACGAACTCCAGCTTTACAAGGTCCATTTTACTCTGACGTAATAGTAGTAAAATAAACTCGAAATCTGTCAAAGTTGTCGCGTTGCGTAAACTCGTACTGAGGGCTGGGCTGTTGAAGCGAATCCGTTGAAGGCGCATCGACTGCACGCGAAAAAATGTCGTCACGTGCAAAGGCACTTGGTACATTCACAAACATTCACACTTTGCATTCAGTTAGTTCGCACACTCATGCGTGAACGTTAGTGAAGATTCGTAGATAGTAATTATTATGATGAAAATATTTAAAATGCATAGAACACTGAACAATACAACAATCAGATAGTACGTCTATCCGCGTGTTCGAGACCCTTTGAACTAATCAGGAGGTCTAAGGAGGATAAGAATTACTTTTGATTAGCAAAGCCTTTGGCTGCATTTCTACCGGGGATGTGCCCTGATTCTATGACATTAAGTAAGGCCTCAATTCAAACAATTAGCAATGAAAAGCAGTATCTTTCAATAAAAACCTGAACTCGGCTTTATTTACTTTGAAATACGGTTGAAAACTAAAAAAAACTGCGCTCGGACGCGCCGGACCGCGGTTCGTGTTTCGTTTTGCTCTATAACAATTTCAATCGTATGTCGAAGTAAATAAAGCTGTTCAAGTTGTTATAAAACGATGCTGCGCCTCGGCGCCACTCGTTTGAATCGACTCAAATTTCATAGCATCAAGGCCCTGAGTAAGGCGCCCCGCAAAACTCATTTTTTTACAGTGCAGTACACTGAACTGTAAAAAAATTTGGCGAAAAACACGATTTAGCCTCGGCATTCGCGCCAAAAAGAATTGAATTCTTTACCGGGTTTTTGACGACGAATCTACATATCATTTGTTCCTATGCTCCCCTCTCGTCTAAAAATCAAATCGTTATCTGTTAAAATATTATGGTGAAGACTTTTGTTTTAGTGATTTAAAAAAATACAATTAATTGTTTTCAGTGTATTAAAGAATTAAGTACAGACAATAAAATGTTTAAAAACCAATATGTTGTTATAGAAGTGTATTAAGTTAACAAGAGTTTTAAAAGTCTGTTGTTCAAGAATAAATCTAGAACGGTAGCAGTTTTATACATACAGAGTTCCAAATGAGGGTAGGCTATTAAACATAAAAGTTTTGTAAAAAATTAAAAGTCTTTTATCTTTAATAGCCCACCCAAAATAAAAGTTTTGTAAAGTTAAATAGTTAGTGCCTGTTTCACAACCTTCTAATAAGTGTTAGATAGCTTATTCACATGTTTTGTCTTTGTCACTTGACAGAAGTAAGAAAGTGACAAAACTTATGTTTAGGCTATCTGACACTTATCAGAAGGTGGTGAAACAGGCCATTAAAGTTGTGAAAGGTATAAATAAAACTGCACCGACAGAATCGTTGAGACCGAACTGAGAATTGCGCTCGAATTATTTTTGAGCCCCCCTGATAATTAAAAATGGTCCTTATCCAATTAAAATACAGTTGTAAATAGTAGACAAAATTACGTCGAACTACCTGCGATCAAATAAAGATGGCTGGATTTGTTTTATTGTTTTTTAAAAAGTTTACGTTACCCAATATCTAAAATAGAACGAATTTTGTGTGTCCGCTTAAAAATAAATAATTCTCAAGTCTTTTGTGTCTGGTGATAGGGCTACTTGCCAAATCACAAAAAAGGGATGCATGAATTAAATAGTGACGTCACCATCCTTTAGGGGCGGAACGTGCGAGAAAAAACGAGCGTAAAGTTCCCACTACGTCCTATACTTTCGTCATTGCCTCATTTAAAATATTAATTAATGCCTCATTTTACATTGTTTTCACGAAAATGTGTATTTACGCCCAGTTTACAGTTTCACAAGAAGGTGTTTTATTTGTTTACAAAATTATGATCAAAATCAAACAGAGGCCAACCATCCCCGTTCCATATTACATTTGCAACTCTATTCAAATTGGATAAGAACGATATTTCATTATCTTTAGGATGAAGTGCGGAGCGCTAATTCCCCTCGATCTGCGTTGATATCCGTAAAATATTAAATTGTCAGTGTAAAAAACTCAATCGACACTGTAAAAAATAAAAAAAGCTTTAATCGAAGCGAAGTTTTGTTATACGCTGCCGTGCCAACTCGAGGAACTTTTTTTTTTGAGGGTATACCTTTATAGTAATTTACTGACTACGAGCCCCCTTTTGTAGGTTGTTAAAGAATCGGAACTGGAGTCGCAGCGTTAGGTCTTTCCGTACTGTAAGGAACAAAATACCGTGACCACGGGAACACAATATGTGCTTCACACAACCATATACGGTCATTGCCAAACAGGTCGGAGGGAAATTGAACAATCGATCTATCGTATCATCTACACAGTAAATGTATTACACCGTTATATAAAAATATGCGCAGAATCTACAACTCTTAATCTCTCTCTCTCTACTCTCTTTTTGAAATCCTCCTCTCTTATATAAATTAAAAATTTCAAGACGTAAAGAAAACGGAGAGTACATCTAAAGGGCTGTAAAATAAGCGCTTTTCAGAGCATATGTTTTCGTAGTAATAAAGAGTATATTATAATTATTTATATCCCAGCCAGAAAAAAAGCTCGCAATGTCATTTAAAACCGAAAAAACTAATTTTATTTTTTTCTACTGGCAACACATTTTTTTTTCAATTTTTTTCACAGTGTAGCCTTCAAATACATTTTTTCAATATCTACTAAAATAGTTAAACGAATTTAGTATGTCATAGAGTTTCATAGGGCTTCATGATCCGTGCAACTTTATCGATAGATTGTTCAATTTCACGACATCTATTTTCTCTAAACACAGAAAAAAGAGGGGGTAAAATGGGGGGAGGGAACACGCGTGGTGTGCATGTGTGAGTCGTGTGTACTCACGAGTGCGGCTCTGGATGTATGTCAGGCGGCTGCGCTTTCACGAACCTGTCCGTCCCATTCGGAACCGATTCACTATCGGTTATCGGACTATCGGTTATTCTTCGTTCACTTGTGGGCGTGGTGGTCTCAGCGCTTGGCGGTGTGAGGTTAAAGAAGCTACTGTCGACCCCCACGGCGGGAGGCCGGCCGCGGGGCAACCGCAAGCTTAGGGACGTAGTGGCCCGCTTTTGCAAACGGCAATCTGACAATATCGATACCATTTTATCGACAATGTCGCCCCACTAGAATTTACTACACACGCACACGAACTAAAAGTTTTTTTTACATTGGAAGCTTATCGATAATATTAGCATTATCGATAAGTTTTTTGTACCGCACGCACAGACTAAAGCAGCAAAAAAAAATGCAACACGTACGGAGTGAGGTACGCCAAAAGCATTCGGCTTGTTTTCGTACAAAAATGCGGATTATGTGATACAACTCGAAACTATAGTTGGGACATTATAAACATGCGAACTGAGGCATAAAACATTACGATCATTAGGTTTTCAGGGCTCTCCCTCGCAATTTATAACCTGATATCGACTATCGACAAATACTTTGTTACTGTTACATACAACACCAGAGAAACAGTTCCATAAGGCCTGTAAGTACGAGCGAGAGGTCCGATAAAAATATAATTTATGACCCGGTTCGCACGTTTGTAATGTCCCAACTATATTAGGCTATGACTTTTTTTACTTGTTAACTTTAGTCTGTGGTACCGCAATAGTGCAACGTAGTATCGAAATTGTGTTCATTTCGTTCGTTGTTACGTTACACTATTGAGGGCTGTTTACATCGATAATTTTTCTCGATTATAGTGAAGTTATGAGTGGTTTTTATCGAATATTTTGTCATGTGACAGTGATAATCGATGTTTTGATCGATCTTCAAATTAGTGTTAGTTAAGCGAGGACTCGAAATCGCTACGCGTTATCTAATGGTTATCTATGGGATCGGAACGACATTAAAATGTGTGTTTTTTACTGGCGTGTGTGACGTAGTCCGGAGCGCCTGATGCCTCGTATTGACAATGTAACTGTAGGATGGCATAGTTGACTTTTAATGTATGTTTTTTTGATTTTCATGACATGATTATGATATGGGCAAAGCATAGTGTGAATTACATATTACATTAGAAAAAAAAGAAAAAGAAAAATATTATGATAAAATTATAAATTCAGTTGAAAAATTTTACATCTGTAATATTAATATAGCAAAAGAAAGAATATATTTTTTGTAGTATTTATATTGAAAAATTACACTTCGTTCAATTTATTTAAAATTACTCCAAAATTATTATTTAGTTTTTTCTCTATGTATTTAAACATACATAATATCACGTCTTGCATACATCCCTCTTAAAAATTTTATTAACCGCGTTCACTAAATTATAGCTTTCCAGTTGGTCAACAAATTGCTTGACAGGTTGGGTGAACATAGAATCGCTTGAGTCTCGAGTTCGAGAGTTTGAGTCACATTTTGAGTTCTGAGACATCACAGTTTGAGTCTGAGAATCGAGTTGCTTGTTATTCATCTCGACAGATCGAGCAACTAGTTGTCGGATACTGATAGTTATACTTCTGTCGAAGTTATACATTATAGGTTCAGGATACAATTGGGGTCTTGCTGAAGCTGCGTGGTTGTTACAACCAACCGCCTGATCTGCATCTTGACTGATCATGCGACCAGTTGGCGGATACTCACTTCAGTAGATGATGTGCTGCAGGTGCAAGGCGAACTCGAGGTAAACACCGATTCGGAAGCAGCGGGGTTTTGTTTTACGAATCCCGTGATCTGCATTTCGATTGATCGAGCGACCAGTCGGCGGATACTCACTTCTGTAGATGATGTATTGCAGGTGCAAAGCGAATTCGACGTAAATACCGATCCGAAGCAGCGGGGTGTTGTTTTACAAATCGCGTGATCTGCATCGTGCTGATCGACTGATCAAACGACTAATCGAGTCATTTCGACATTAAGTTGTATTAACTGCTCTTGATGTGACGACTGGATCGAATAAGCGCTTGATGTTATTCTGGATATTGGATATCCTTAGATCTGTAACTCGACTGATCGAGCGACTAGTGGAGTTACTTCGATATTACGCCGTAGGTGGGAACTGCACTCGAGCTGGAGGCCGCACCGAATAAGCGTTTGAATATTGTCCCGCATATTGGATGTCCTCGGATCTGTAACTCGACTGATCGGACGACCGGTCGGCGGATACTCACTTGTATCAATGATGCCTTGGGGTGAACTCGAGGTAAAAGCCGAGTCGAAGCATCGTGGAGTATTACTTTACAAAACGCGTGATCTGCATCTCGACTGATCGAGCGACCAGTCGAGTCACTTCGATGTTACGTTGTAGGTGAGAACTGCACTCAAGGTGGAGACCGAATAAGCGTTTGGATATTGTTCTGCATATAATTGGATGTCCTCGGATCTGTAACTCGACTGATCGGACGACCGATCGGCGGAAACTTACTTCTGTCGATGTTCCGCTGCAGGTGCGACGCGACGCGATGGCGCGCGTCGCTGTACTCGAGGTGAAGGCCGAGCCGAAGTAGTGTGGGGTTCTGTTCTACCAATCGCGTGATCTCCATTTCGGTTTTGTTGCCCAGCACTTGCGATCGCTGTTGGAAAATATTAGATTGTACAACAAGTCATTTTATCCGAGTCATTTTATGCTTTTGCACCCGAGCCGAAGTCGAGGGTAGTAATTAAATTTGACGATAAAACACTTTTATGCACAAGAACATGAAAAACAGTTTGTATGCTTACATGTAGCATAAACAAGAACAATAAGAAGTTTGAGTCAATTACTTTCTTACTAATCAACATTTCAATATTTGTGTCTTATGTTGGACAAAGTTCTGACACCAACAAAAAGGACACACCAAAATAGTAAACGTTGCTTTTAAAGCTTTTCGTCGTTGGTATTATTATCAAATGTTGGATCAAATATTTGCCAACCATGTCATGGGTAAACGATCTAAACTGAACCACAATTGTTTCAAGGTTATTTGATCAAATGTTGGATCAATTATTTGTCACCAATGTCATGGTTAAAAAATGTAACCTGGTTGGAAGCGCGGAACTCCTCGACAGTGTTGGTGGTGAGCAACGCCTTCACCAGCTGGACCACTCCCGCGGGGCTGATGAAGTTGGTCTCGACGTTGACGACGCGCAGCGAGCGGTTGGCCGCCAGCGCGTCGGCCAGCAGCTGCGCGGTGCGGTCGTTGAGGCCGACGTTCACCAGCGACAGCACCTCCAGGTGGGTGTTCGATTTTAACGCTTCGAACAGCTTCTCGAATTTCTCATCGCTTATGTTCTGGAATGGACACGTTTCCAAATTTTTTTTAATTAATTATAAAAATTTAAGTAAAATAAAATAAAAATCTGAAAGAATCATTAAACTATCTCAAAAACTGAAAAGTTATGGAACTTTAAAATTGCGCTTTCGCAAATAATTTCGTTTCGCCAGGCGCTCCAGCGTGTGACGTCATCGCGTCCAGTCCGAAGTATGTTTTTCTATGTAAATTTACTTGTTTTACCAATTTCTCCGAGATTACTGAACCAATTTGCGTGATTTTTTAATCGACAGCTGAGGATGTTTGCTAAATGGTCCCATAGATTAAAAAAAAAAAAGATTTAATTTACGTAGGCAAAATACCTTGGAACTGACTGGATGACGTCACACTCGAGTGAGAGACGGCAATAATTTTGCGTTAAAATACATAAACTTAAATAATTAACTTCTCCGTCATTTATTGATGGATTTGAATTTTTTTTCACTGTTTTATTAGTTTTGATCTATATTTTAATTCCATTGTGTTCCATCAGCAAACTTCCACAAGTAGAAGATTTTCGGAAGAAGTACAGTTTGGCAAAAATAAAAAGCAATCTACACTTTACACTTTGAATGATTTCTCCAAGATGAACATTCGGAGTGATAAAACGTGTGAATGAGGGCTTTACCTTAATATTATTCCAATTGAGATCAAGGAAGGTCTGGTCATTGTCTTTCACCCTGTGGATAGTCTGTTCCGGGTCTGTGTCGTTAGGAGGGTCCATGGGGTAAATCTGTAATGGAGAAATTCATAATAAAATGAACCTTAAAAGCATTATTTTAAGACCTAATCTCATTCAAAAACCTACAGCCAGCGCCCCGAGCGGAGAATAAGCGAAATAAAATCGACAGTACTGAATTTGCGACTCTAAAAATAAGGGCCTTTAAGTTCGCTTTACGACAATTCGAAAGCACTTGTTAAAAGTTTATTTAAATAAACAAAATCTATACTATATTATCTTTTTCGTGTGTACTGTTTTATCTCTGGTGACATTAAGAAACGTCAGAATTCCACTGAATTAAAAATCACAGTATATGTGCATTGTAGTCTTGAACACAGACCTTTTGTTTGGTAGCCTTCGTGATGCCGTCCCAGCCCAGGCCGAGCGGCTGTCCTTTGTTGAGCAGCGACGCGTGGTATTGGTCCTGGTTCATCATGGAGTGGAAGCCGAGGATCGCTGCAATACATCACGTTTCAACATTTCACCACTCCATATCGGCAAACACAGCTTCAGAAGACCCCCTCCCCCACAGAATACATGCTATCCCCTATCCACCGAGACAAGTTAGTATAGCGCTGCTCTACCTGTTCCGGACAGGTACAAAAAGTCAGTGCGCGTTAACCATTTTCAGTGCGTCCGCGTCATTTTCATCTCAAATGCTCAAACGGGTGAACCGATTTGAATGCGGTTTTTTTTGTTTGAAAGGTGAATTAGTCGAGTGTTGTTAGCTATGTTTGATGAAAATCGATCCAAGATGGCCGCCGCTACAAAATGGCGGATTACACATTTTATCACAACTCCCTCAATATGGGTATCAAATGAAAGGGCTTGACTAGTAGAACAGCATTATGCAAATCCAAGATAGCCGCAAATCCAAGATCACAAAATGGCGAATGTCAGGGGTTTTTTTAATTTTTAATTTATACTTGTTAGTTAGTCATATTGTATGGAATCCAAATAAAGGGAGGCCCTTTTTTTAATTCATATCAATCCTACTCAATCTCATAAATTCCCGATAGGTACGCAGATAAGTGACTTAACTACTAAATGACCCACTAAATATATTTCGCAACTGCAAATAGTCTGTAGCGATCAAAAATCACAACACATTGAAACAATCAAGACAGACGATATCTTAAAAGATTGTCAAGACAAAGGCCATCAATTACGCGGCACTGGACAGTCGCCAAATTGTCGTGAATTCCCGAGAAAGTTGTTAACCAAGGAGAGATTTTAATAACATATTTTCTACATCATCAAATATTTTAAATATTTCATACAAGTCAAAATGCGTAGTAATAATTTGGTGTCCATTTTTTTGCTATTTCATACACGAATTGTTCAGAAGACAATAACGCGTGAAGCTTACTGGAATGTTTGCGAATAATAAAAAGATTTTAAGCGTAAAGTATAGGATAATATTATATGATAACACACATATAAAATATGACTGCTATATATGGCCTTAAATGTTCGGAAATCTCTAGAACAACTTAATGCGAAATATTAAGGTAGAAGTAGACTATTGGCCTGTTTCACCACCTTCTGATAAGTGTTGGATAGCCTACATGTAAGTTTTGTGACTTCCTTATGTCAAGTGACAAAGACAAAAGTTGTAGATAGCTATCCGATACTTATCAGAAGGTGGTGAAACAGGCCCTATACCTTATAGTTTTCTTTGTACCCATATTTAAACTAGTCCCGTGACTGACGGACTGACAGTCTAAAACCAGTGGAAGGAATATTTCCTCCGTATTTCAATGTCTCCAAAGATTCGTTTGAAACCAATATTCCTTGGATACCCTACTTTCCTTAGTGCACTTGCACTAAGGATAGATTTTTTAATTCCATCAAAGGGGTGAATACTTATATTTTATGTTTACGAGATTTATTTATTAGATGTCTAAGTTTTAATAGCCCACTTTAATCCATAAATATTATCTTGCTTTATAATAGAATACATACATATTATTAAAATAATTTAAATAATTCAATAATGCAATTCAAAGGGGGAACGCTGCCAGTATCTTCGGAACCTTGCCTACAGGGACTCAATAGTATATTTTAGTCATTATATTATATTTTTTAAGGTTTTTAGTTTTAGGCTTATTGTTCTTCTCTATTATTATTTAGATCAATATTACATTTATTTAGCTTTAATCACCTATTTAATATTATCCAATAAATATATTTCCGTATTTAAATGTACATGTAAATGCATATTTTTTATCTTTAACTTTCTGTTACAGCATTTATTGTTAGAGAATGGAAACCCCTATAGCGAATACGATGCAAATTGCATATATGTATATTGTATACGGAAAACCGTTTCTTCATCGCGGTAGGAAGTAGTCTAATTGAATGCAAAACAAAACAGATGGAATAAATTACATAGGTGTAGTTTCATTAGAAAACGAATGGTACACACCTACCCTCAATAATAATGAATGCATATTTAAGAAACATGGCTGCTTTTATTTGCACTCTCAAAATCTCTTGATTAAAAGTAAAACAGTGGTTTTTTTCAATGTGTATAATTTGTTCATTGTATAATATTATATATTTTGATAAATAAATAAATAAAAAAAGTCGACAAGTAGTGTAATAATATTTTCCACACGGAACATTGTGAAAAAGATAGCACTCATTCTAAATTTGTCAATTTTCAATTGCAGTAAAAAATAAAGTTTTTCAACATAATTAATTGGCCTCATTTTTACAAAAACTATGTCTTCAGAGTTTCTCAATTTATCGAGAGTCACGATGAATATGATTAATATTCCCCTTTCCCCTCCAAATAAGCGAAAGCTTGTGTTAGGTTAGGAGTATAGAATAGAATAGAATAGAATAGAATAGAATAGAATAGAATAGAATAGAATAGAATAGAATAGAATAGAATAGAATAGAATAGAATAGAATAGAATAGAATAGAATAGAATAGAATAGAATAGAATAGAATAGAATAGAATAGAATAGAATAGAATAGAATAGAATAGAATAGAATAGAATAGAATAGAATAGAATAGAATAGAAAAGTTTTTTATTCAAATAAACTTTTACAAGTACTTTTGAATCGTCAATTGAATCTACCACAGGTTCGGAATGCAGTTCCAGCCGAGAAGAACCTGCAAGAAACTCGGCGGTTGCTCTTTTTTTTTAAATAACATTATAACAATTATTATTATTAATGTACACGATTGAAATGCCGTCTCGCGCATTGCTGGAACGAGTTAAATCCAAGCTTTTTTATCGTTTATATAATGTGGTGTTATATATTATTTATCGTTTATAGGAGTGGGTACTACAATACTGTAACGGGTGGGGTTTGAACCGTCGACCTTTCAGTTTTCGATCCACGCTCAACGACTTTGCCTATAAAATTCATTCTTTTAATTCTTGATATTAATAGTAAATTCTCAGATGGAATTAAAGAAATGGTTTATCACTATGAAACTAGCGAACCGTGTTTTCTCTTGTCATTTTTGTAATCCCTTTTTAGGGTTCCGTAATCCGTACCCAAAGGGTAAAACGGGATCCTATTACTAAGACTCCGCTGTCCGTTCGTATGTCTGTCTGTCTAGCCGTCGGCCACCAGGCTGTATCTCATGAACCGTGATAGTTAGACAGTTGAAATTTTCACAGATGATGTATTTCTGTTGCTGCTATAACAAATACTAAAAAACAGATTCTATTTAAGGGGGCTTCCATACAACAAACGTGATTTTTTTTGCTGTTTTTACGCCAAAAAATCACGATTCAACGGATAACGGATACGGATTAACGGATTTAATGGTACGGAACCCTTCGTGCGCGAGTCCGACTCGCACTTGGCCGGTTTTTTTAATGTTTATGCATAATAAATTTAAATAAATTCATTTAGAACTCACCAGCAAGGTCGATGATCTCCTCTTGTGTGGCGGCCGTGAGGGCGGACTCGTATTCGTCGCCGAGGTCGATTGTGATCTGTTCGTCCGCGTCTCGAATCTTATCCGACACCGGTGGTGGGATCCACTGAAAACCGAAAAATATGTGTCATTAATGCAAAGACGGATATAACCCCCGGCACGTAAGTCGAACGCTGACCTCCAAGTGCGCGCAGCGTCGTTCAAGTGAGCGGGACACAGTACGATTGGAGAGCCAATCAGCGCTTACGAGGGATCCGCGAAAGCTAATTAGTGCTTACGAACTATCCCCACGCCCTCCCCGCGACCCCCTCATCACCGCGAGATACCTCATTTTCGACGATCTTACGATGTTTTCCTTCACCGTTCAAGCAAGTGATATTTAATTGCTTAAAACGCACATAACTCCGAAAAGTGCGCGCTGGGGTTTGAACCCGTTCCCTTCGAAAGAGAGGCCGATGTCTTAACCACTAGGCTATCACCGCTTGTCACATTTAATCATTAAACTCGATATACAAAATTAAGAGGCCCAAGGTACAATTATTTAGAATAAAATCGGCCAAGTGCGAGTCGGGCCTCGCTCTTTTAGGGTTCCGTAAGTACATAATTATGAACAACATAATATTTTGGATGTAAGATATATTTCATTTCCGAGCTAGACATCGCAACAAACCGTGAAAGAAAAACGCAAAAATGTTTATTTGTGTCGGTCACAGCTTACAAACTAATTTATGAATCGTTGTTTTCAGTATTTGTTGTTTAAATAGGTACTATGGCACATAATATACCGAAATTTCATATTCCAAACTGGTTTAGTTTTGAGATAGCCCCCGTCACAAAAATCGTCTAAAACTGACAACTTTGGTGGCCCCCCATTGCCTTGTTTATTAAGCAAAAAATTAAAAAATATATATATTCGTACTCAATGAGCTCTAAACAATGATACCCACAATCTAGGGTAAGAAAACAAATCTCATTTGGGATTTTTTAAGAGGACAATCCACATACCTTCTTTCCCCGAACTACTCCTGCTACATAAGGTTTGACCTCCGGCCGGTCCGGTGTTTCTAATGCCTGTTTGTTGATGTGTTCTATGAGTTTTTTGCGGTTCAACGGTCCCGTGGGGTCCTTTTCACACGCATAGTTATTCCTTAATGAGGGAGGGAGACAGTCGTCCTGTAATCAGATAAATATTCCTGAATTAATCATTTTGACGAACCTGGTATATGTTATAAAAGCGTTGTAGGTGTATTTCTTGAGTTCACACAATTTTAATGACTTCTTTAAAAAAATAGTCTTCTAAGAAAACCAACGTTTTCCATATTACGGTTTCTACGCGGCATCGTACCGGAACGCTAAATCGCTTGGCTGCACAGCTTTGCCGGTAGGGTGGTAACCAGACCAAACCAGATACAGTTTAGAAATTATATTTTTCCAAATCGTCCCAGCCGAGAATCGAACCCGCGACCTCCCACTTCTAAGATGATAGCGCTCACCATTGCGCCATCGGAGATTTATCACAATAGAAAAGCAATTAATAGTATTAAATATCATTGACCCACTTTCGAGATAAAAACTTTAATAGCTTATTGTTATGCAAATAAAGGACTGTTGAGTATTCCAACCAACTGCAGTATGGGTTAAAAAAAAAATTATGTTGCAACACAATTAACAAAGGTCAAAGTCATCATCATCATCATGATCAACCCATTACCGGCTCACTACAGAGCACGGGTCTCCTCTCAGAGTGAGAAGGGTTTTGGCCATAGTCTACCACGCTGGCCAAGCGGATTGGCAGACTTCACACACCTTTGAGAACGTCACGGAGAACTCTCAGGCGTGCAGGTTTCCTCACGATGTTTTCCTTCACCGTTAAAGCAAGTGATATTTAAATACTTAAAACGCACATAACTCCGAAAAGTTAGAGGTGCGTGCCCGGGATCGAACCCACGACCTCCGATTAGAAGTCGGTTGTCCTAACCACTAGGCTATCACAGCTTGAGGTCAAAGTGTTAAGAAGATATTTTGATCATAATTTGAGGTCTTTTAAACTCAAAATAGTTAAATTGTTACAGGTCCTAAATTGGTTGTACAGCTCTATGTAAAAGTATATCCTTATCTGCAAGAAGTGTTATCTATACTAATATAATAAAGCGGAAGAGTTTGTTTGTTTGAACGCGCTAATCTCAGAAACTATTGGATCGATTTCAAAAATTCTCTCACCGTTGGATATGTACGTGATCCTTGAGTGCTATAGGCTATATATGTACCTACCACGGGCGAAGCCGGGGCGGACCGCTAGTAAAAATTATAACTGAGTAAAAAATGTCGTTTTTAAGGTCGTGCAATCAGTACTAAATAGATTTTTATTTCGCAAAGTTTTATTCCTGCTTGGAGCTCTAGATGTATGGACAAATGCCTTAATCTTAAAAATCAGCCAAGTGCGAGTCGGGCCTCGCTCTTTCAGGGTTCCGTACATAATTATGAACAATATAATATTTTGGTCGCAACAAACCGTGAAAGAAAAACCCAAAAAAATGTTCGTTTATTTTGGTCACAGCTTATAAACTATTTAATAAATCGTTGTTTTCAGTATTTGTTGTTTAAATAGAGCATATAGTACATAATATACTGAAATATCATATTCCCAACTAGTTTAGTTTTTGAGATAGCCCCCGTCACAAAAATGGTCTAAAACTGACAACTTTGATGGCCTCCCATTCCCTTATTTTTTGAGATAAAAATTAAAAAAATATATATTTGTACTCTACTTAATGAGCTCTAAACGATGATACCCCACAAGCTAGGGTAAAGAAAATTTTTTTTTTCCGGCTCCTTTTTCATGTATGGGAGCCCCCCTGAAAAATAATTTAATTCAATTTCTAATTCAATATCTGATTTTGGGTTAAAGTTTTACACTAAATACCAAAATTTCAGGTTTGTAACTCATTTCGTCTGCGAGCTAGAGACCTGTGACCGGCGGACAGACGGACAGACAGACAGACAGACAGACAGACAGACAGACAGCCGAGTGACATTAATAGGGCTTCGTTTTTACCCTTTGGGTACGGAACCCTAAAAAGGGTGTTTAGTTCCATTTTACTTTGACGTTATAGTGTTTCGATACTCGAATCTTTCAACGTTGTCGAAAAGTGCAAGTCATACTAACCATACTGTATAATAAATACTGGCATAGTAAGAGATCCAATGATTTTTCTGCTCTCTAGTTAAAAATAATTTAACATTATTAAAGAAGAAAGTTGAATAGTTTTGTAACAACAATTTGAGGTTGAATTAGGTACTGCACATATGTTCTAAGTAGTTTTGCTATTATTATAGAATACTTCATACATTATTATCATGTTTGTTGATTTTAAAACTTGATAATGATATTACAATCAATAAATAATAAGGTACTTATAATCAATTTATCACCGAGGCAGTCTAGGGATGGATCAACTTTAATAGATAAGACAAAAAAATTGTAAATGTAGGTACCTAATAGGTATCTTATGAGTAAGAATAAGAATTATGATAGTACTAATTCCTCCACTGTTACACCTAAGTACGTACTTATTTATTTATCACATATTTAGATAATATGCATGTTTTGTGAATTGATAACAAAAATATGTAACCTACAATTATTCTATGTATTGATATAAAATACAAAGAATGAATACATATATTCTATGTATTCATTCTCTGTATTTTAGCTCGAAGAACCAATAGACATTGGAGTCCCAAGGTGTTTGCGTGGCAACCCCTCACTGAGAAATGCACTGTTAGATGAACTATCTCGATTTAAGCAAGTCACTGGAAGCCGTGACCAGCGACACAAGATTATGTTCTATGGCGATATTTACAAGAGAAAGATTAATAGCAGAAAAGATGGGGGTGCTAGCCAGGTAACCTCCAAGTGCGCCCGGGTGCTGCTGGTCCTCTTGGATACGTCCGAGGGGAAAAGCAGTATTCGGGCCGGTGCGCCCCGGTAACATGGTTAATAATTTTCCTACGGGGATATTGTTAGCCATGGCCAATGACCTGGCGGAGGGAGGTTTCTCCGCGTGTCCCTCTGATTAGCAGAGGGCACTGCGGATGAAACTGGGGGTGAGACACCCCGGGGCGGGGGGCAGCGATGCCCATCGCGGGAGGAAGAAAACCTCGTTAAAAAATTACGGGAGGGCGCGAGCCTCTGGATTAGGGACAGCCCAGAGGCGAGCGGGAGCCCCAGCTTGGGCGGCTGCCGGACACCTGGGATGCATACTTTGGGTTCCCCAGGCGTCCAGCACAGACAGCATGAGGGTCATGCCGTGGTGGTTTTAGTGGGTATACCTGGTTGGAGTCCCACATAACCTTCGTTCTGCCGCATTCGGCCGCAGAACGGGGGTACCTATAAAAGGTTTCCACCACGTCAAAAAAAAAAAAAGTTCGTTTCGATGAGACAACCAAGTTTTATCTCTGAGAAAATTCTCAATGGAGGTTGCTAGTCTAGTGCGCAGGTGTTAATCATTTCGATTCGCTGGGGTGGGAAAACGTACCACTAAAGTAGGACTATGTGGCCATTTTATTATGTACAAGTATTAACTAAACTGCATATAAAAAATAAGCTGTTTATTTATAATTTACTACAGCATCCTCCACTCCAAATATTTCCAAATAATGAGGTCATAAAAATTATTATTTTATTTCAAAAAAACTCTTTATTAACTTTAAGCAAGATCTAAACACTAAAATAAGTAAATTAAGCTTCTTTTCTGTGTTTATTATTGTATTGTGTGCAATAAATAACACAGTCAAATAGAATTAAAAGATCTTTATATTTGGGACTAGGTATTTTATTCTAGTTGTAAAAAGTAATGCATTGCAACATCAAAACTAGTTTGCAATAGGTTGTTGACTAACAAAAAAATTGCCCAAGAACTATGCTAAAAATGCCCCAAATAAAATCTAGTAACATGCAATGCTTTTTAGTCACAGCGATTGGCAAGTACTCACATAGCAGTTTATAGAGCGTACAATTTTTAGCCAATTATGCATAATGGCTATGAAAACTTGCGGTACCTAGTTGGAAGTAACAATGTAATTTTATACCTTGTTAGTGGTTACAATAGTTTCAATACAATAGCATTCAGTTTTATAATTCTTTTCTTAATGACTGTTGTATGATTGGTAGTCAATGATAAGGCACATGCCTAGAATGGCCTCCATATGCCTATATGCCTAAACAGCACTTTATTATTAATTTTAGGGGCATAATTTTACTTTAAACGAAGGAATACTTACATTGGTTACACATTAGGCTTTTGGATTGAAACTGTGATTGATTTCACAATTTTTAGGCTAATGTCCTTGCAGTTTTAGGTTTTCAAAACCCTGTAGAAACTCTTTAAACTTTCCTGGACAAAAAGTATTATGTATTTCTGTCCAAGATGTGCTTATTTCAGCTGTAGTGCCAAGAATAGTTAACATATGGATAGATAGACACTTTTCAATCTACAATATTAGTATAGATTGACATCAAATTGTTAAAAAATATATTTTTAAAGGTTTTATCTTTATAAGCTGTAGTTTTAAGTCAATAACATTTTATAGGTTACTGTGACTCATTCGTAATAACTGTACATTTATAAGAACTATACATATAGTTCTAATCTAAATTGAATCATTTAGGAGTTAGCAAAAAGGTTAATTAATTATTATTCTGACTCCTAAACATTCAAGATTGTTCCTATGATCATGACTTCTCGGTGTTAGCAAGCAAGGTATAAAGATAACAATTATTTCACACATTGTAATGAAGTCAACCTTCAAAACTACTTAACTATTTTTACTAACAATATTTGATAGTATAGGTCTCGTATATATTATATAATGATAATATACTCTTAGCAGCAAATAAATAGCAACAGGGTAGGGTTTTTACAAAAAAATTATGCAAACATAGACCATCGACACAAACTCATGAAGACATGGGTTTGCTGTCATATAACTCTGTAGCCACAAAACACTGAGGTTGCATGAAAATCAAAGCTTTTGCTATACATTGTTTCAAATATTTTGCAATCTTGTCTCAAATTATTTTACAGTAAACATGTATCTC
Organism: Melanargia galathea; assembly: GCA_920104075.1. Classification (NCBI taxonomy): domain Eukaryota; kingdom Metazoa; phylum Arthropoda; class Insecta; order Lepidoptera; family Nymphalidae; genus Melanargia; species Melanargia galathea. The sequence continues at coordinate 4,810,629 of OV049855.1, forward strand.
ATTAGGATGGTATAAGAAATTCAGTATAATTTTGATACAATTTGAATTTAATCTTGTAAGCTCATCAATATCTGTTTGAGTATGTTTGCATCATGTTCTGTGAAAAAAACAGACCCTATGTTGATTTTTTTACTTTTTTCTTCATGAAAAACATAATTAAAATTACAATTTGAGCAAATAAGATGCAGTGTATAATCTGGTATTTATACACTTTAAGTATTTACAGATTAAATAAGCAGTATTGAATATTATGTACCTAAATAGTAAATAAGGAAACACATCATGACTACTGTAGTCTGTAACCAAGGTTTCCCCCCTCATCCTGTTTGTTTCATAAATAAATATTATGTGATGAGTGACATCATCACCATAACTGCTATTATAGTAATTATGATAACTAGTTTAAATACTATACGCATGTGTTTAATAACTTAACTTTTCTGGAGCCTAAGCTTAGGGAAACATATTATGAAGCTGTATATTGTATAGGCTTAGACGATGTTCGAGTTTTTGGATAAAGTATCATATTGACAAAATGCCTGTATCGAGGCATCCCTAGTAAACAGTAATAGTGTATATTTAGTTGTTTCATACTATGTAACAACTCCGAGTTTACTTGAGTGAATTTGCCTGTTTGTCTGTGTTGCTGCAGTGAGCTTCTAACTTCTGAAGGAAAGCACTAAATTACTTCTAATTTACAATGTAAGTAAGCCAAAATCTGACCATGACAAGTACCATAAAAAGCTACAAAAACTTATTTGTGGGACAGGTGCTCATAAAAGCAAATGGAGGGCAAAATAGCATAAATTTAGCTTTACATAATAAGTCTGTTGAAAATAACTTTTTTTCATATTTTACTTCAAAAATTAACTACGGAGGGGAGCTATTGTAGCTATCAGTCACTTTTGTATGTTTTAGACCTCTTTTGTATGAGTAGTCAATAAATAAATTTTGAGAGAACCGATGAACCGACAAACACACACTGCCACTAAACATTATGCCATCCTGTAGTCAGGTAATAGGTTATTTTACAAATTACTCACATCTGGGTCAACCTCCTTCGCGAGCATGGTCAGCTCCTCCTGCGAGAGCTTCGCCAGCAGCTCATCGACGTCTACTTCATCGTAAGCGGACAGCTCTCGCCCGTACAACTTGGCTGGTGTTGTCATGGTCGTCGTCTTTGTCGTGGACGACGTCTGCAAAACACAATGCACAACACTTGGTCACTTTGCACTTTAGAACGAGTTAAAAACCCCTACTTATATATAAACTACTCTGTGGTTTAATAACAAGTCTTCTTAGAATAAATACGCTTTATAGTATTCCACGCTAATCTCGATTTCAGGACAGGCGAAATCCAAGGAGCAAAAATCGATAACCATACAGCCCAGTGTTCCTTTTCGTAACTTTTCGTGGTTGAAACAAGCAATAAAGCAACCGATACACTATAACCGTATTTCCGTGAGATTGTTCTGTGGATAAATCACTCTAATCAGATAAAACTTCCATTTACAAGTTACACCACACCCTGCTCTTCTACTGATCGATAAAACATGACTGCCATTAAATATCCATATTCCATATAGGCTCGATATGTAAAGATAATAGATATTAAACTGTACGCTTTAGTTTATAAATAAATCAAATTAAGTTCATACTTTTACGAATTACACCAAAAATATAGTTTTGAAAAGTCACAGCGGAATTGATTATTGAACCCAAACAAGCTACCACGACGGATGACAGTTTTCAACTGATGGAAGAAAATGAAGTTGCGTGAAAGAGATGTAGAACACATGATAACAACGTGTGCGACAGAGATAAAAGTGGCTAGGGATAGGGAAGGGCATTCAAATAATGAAAAGAAGAAACAACGATAACTATATTACCGGTTTTTATTCAATTTAAAAAAAAATTAATTTCTTTAAATTTTCACTTTTCAGTTGATAAAAATACGAATTAGTCAGTCGTTGCTCACTATGGATTTTATAAAATATAAAATACTTAATAGTAAATACATCCTGTACTTAATAATATTAAGATCATTATTTTCTTGGATTAGGTAGGTTTAAAGAAGATTATTATTTATTTTATACACTAGCTTCTGCCCCCGGCTTCGCCCGAGTGAATTTCAGTTTTTCACTAATCCCGAGGGAATCGTAGATTTCTGGTTCCCGTTCCCGCATGTACAATAATAATTATCACCTACCTAAATACCTAATCAAAGAGTAGGTGCCTAAGTAGGTACACGAGCTATAATAAAGTTCAAGAAACTGACAAGAAGCCAAAAAGATTAAAACCACCCAAAGATGGTTAAAAAATTTACTAGATTAATATTATCGTGACTCGTGACACTTTGTATCACGATGCTCCAGTCTAGTGTAGGTAAGTACCTATGCTCTTCACTGATCACTCCTAAATCATTACAATGAGGAGATTACGTAATAACTTATTTATGCCTTGCTTTCAAGAATCTATACTAATCTATACTATCTATACTAATATATCTATACTAATAAATAAAATTGAAGTGTCTGTCTGTAATATCGAAATAACTACCTCATATTAAGCTCATATAGTTATTTGAACGCTACCATAATCGAATCACACGTTTTTAAAATTTTTGTCTGTCTGTCTGTCTGTCTGTCTGTCTGTCTGTCTGTCTGTTTGAACGGGCTAATCTTCGGAACGGCTGAACCGATTTTGACGGGACCTTCACATACAAGTAGAGAATTAACCAGGGAGTAACATAGGCTACTTTTTTAACCGACTTTCAAAAAAGGAGGAGTTGTGTTTTTCTACCTATGTACACCGATATCTCCGAGATTTCTGAACCGATTTGCGTAATTTTTTTTTTAATCGATAGAGAAACATTGCGACCCTGTTCTATAAAAAATTTGGATTCCAACTCCTTAATCCTGATGCTGTAGGGGACCTAATCCCCAAAACTAATGGGTTTTTGAAACTTTCGGTTATTTAAATTGATATTGGGGGTACCATTTAAAGACTTTATCGTTGAATGAACTCGAGTAGGTACATATCCAACTCTTCAACCCTGATGCTGTAAGGAATTGTACTCCGAAATCGTGGGGATCCCACTTGATTTTTCCGTTTTGGGGACGGGTTTCTACAGATAAGCTACTTTTTGTTCTAGAAAATCAAAAGTTCCCACGGGATTTTTAAAAACCTAAATCCACACGGGCGAAGCCGTGGGCATCATCTAGTAATAAATAAAATTGAAGTGTCTGTCTGTAATTTCGAAATAACTACCTAATATTGAGCTCATATGGTTATTTGAACGATACCATAACCGAATCACACGTTTTTAAAATTTTTGTCTGTCTGTCTGTCTGTCTGTCTGTCTGTCTGTCTGTCTGTCTGTCTGTCTGTCTGTCTGTTTGAACGGGCTAATCTTCGGAACGGCTGAACCGATTTTGACGGGACTTTCACATACAAGTAAAGAATTAACCAGGGAGTAACATAGGCTATATTTTTTAACCGACTTTCAATAAAGGAGGAGTTGTGTTTTTCTACCTATGTACACCGATATCTCCGAGATTTCTGAACCGATTTGCGTAATTTTTTTTGTAATCGATAGAGGAACATTGCGACACTGTCCTACAAAAATTTGGATTCCAACTCCTCAATCCTGATGCTGTAGGGGACCTGATCCCCAAAACTAATGGGATTTAGGAACTGTTGGTTATTTAAATTGATATTGGGGGTACCAATTAAAGACTTTATCGTTGAATGAACTCAAGTAGGTATATCCAACTCCTCAACCCTGATGCTGTAAGGAAAATTGCATTCCGAAACCGTAGGGATACGTAGGGATGCGTAACCGATGCGTAGGGATCCCACGGAATTTTTCCGTTTTGGGGACGAGTTACTACAGATAGGCTACTTTTTGTTTTGGAAAATCAAAAGTTCCCACGGGATTTTTAAAAACCTAAATCCACACGGGCGAAGCCGTGGGCATCATCTAGTAGCCAATAAGTTGCTGCTATTGAACTGTCACAATATTGTAGGTATTCTACACTATCAAAAATAGTTAATACCTAGCTACCTTTCTCATTTTTAATATATTATTATCTTCATTAACATTGACCTTACCTGTCAATATACATAAAAAATTACATCACATAATAGGTAGACGTACTTACCTACCAATTATTATTATTTTTTTAATTTTTACCAATAATATCTACTGCTACTTAGATGTGACTAAGTACATACCTACCTATTACCTATGTAGGTCCTACGTTGCGCCTGTGGTTGCGCTATGTAGGTATATTGTGATATACCTACTTAGTTATACAAAAATAAAAACTCTTCTAAAAAAATCTCTAGAAGGAAACCTGTATGACATAAAACAGTAGGTAGGTAGGTAGGTAACCTTTTTCAAACAATACTTGAATGCTATTATCATGCAAATATCAAGCTTTCTAACGAATTAGGTACCTACCATACTTATAATATAATTTTTCACATAACAATTATTAAAGTAAAGACTTTCGCTGTGCAAACATGAGAAGAAATAAATAAGCCAGCAAAGCATAGGCAGTTCTTTTAGTGTTTGTGCTTAGCATATTCGTGGGCGGCGGTAATCAGGTCACCCGCTATTGTTGGTTGGCTGGCTATTAATTTTAACATTATATTAAAATATTTACGGGACAATTATTAAATTATCTAGCTCCTTCATAACAAAAAAACAACGAATTAATTCGGATCTGAGCTTTCTTATGAGGCCTATAGTTAGCGACCAAGAATAGAATAGAATAGATCGGATCCGTATGTCATCACTGGCAATACGCACTGTTCGAAGACTTTTGTCTTTAGGCATTGAGGAATTTTGGACGAGAAGACATCGCGAAGCTTCCCGAACGCTGCCCATCCGAGTTGGATTCGGCGGTTGACCTCTTTCTCGAAATTGGACCTACCTAGCTGGACTGTGTGTCCCAGGTACATATTATACTCGTCTACAATTTCGAGAGCCGAGTTCTCAACGATTACCGGGTGAAGCGGGACATGAGTATTTAACATGATTTTCGTCTTACTCATGTTCATTTTTAGGCTCACCTGTTGAAAAACCCTGCTGAGGTCGTTGAGCATTGTATTAAGATCTTCCAGAGACTCTGCCATCACGACTATATCATCGGCAAACCGCAAGTGAGTGATGTACTCGCCGTTGATGTTGATGCCAAGTTCGTTCCAATTCAGAAGCTTAAAGACGTCCTCCAATGCTGCGGTAAAGAGCTTCGGGGAGATGACGTCTCCCTGTCGCACTCCTCGCTGCAATTGGATTGTTCTTGTCGTCTGATCCTGTATACGGACTGACATGGTGCCGTTTTCGTACAAACACTTCAGCGCTTGGATATACCGATAGTCGGTCCGGCATCTCTGTAGTGATCTCAATACAGCCCAAGTTTCCACCGAATTAAAGGCTTTCAAAACAAAAATGCAAAAAATTACAGTTTTGGCTTCAGTATCGATTATAGAGTGCCCTCAAAAAAAAAAATTTTAAAATATCTTCAATGTACAGAATTGGACTTGAAACAAGTTTTAATTTAAGTATTTTAAATAGACAAATAAATCAGATTTAGCATTGCAAATCTGACTAATGTTTGCTTCATGCTGTTCCTTCAATCCCAAGCTGCAAATTGCATTTATTAATTATTATATTTTTTAAATAATAATATGTTGTTGGTTTTATTCATCAATAAGACAGATATTCGTGTAGGTAGACACCTACTTATTAAACCTCTCACCTTCTCTTATCGGAACCATTCACTGATCGTATTGATCTGCCTACCTACTTCATCAATGTGCAAAATAGATTTATAAATTATTAGTTACTTACATCCCACATCCTTTATTTTTAACCCCCGACGCAAAAACGACGGGGTGTTATAAGTTTGACGTGTCTGTGTGTATGTCTGTCTGTTCCCCTGTAGCGCTCAAACGGGTGAACCGGTTTGAATGCGGTTTTTTTCGTTTGAAATTTTAATTAGTCGAGAGTGTTGTTAGCTATGTTTAATGAAAATTGATCCAAATTGGCCGCCACTACAAAATGGTGGATTACGTAGGTATTTGTTCAAAATTCCCTTAATATGAAAGGGCTTGACTAGTAGAATAGCACTATGTAAATCCATAATGGCCACCGCCACAAACTGGCAAATGTCGGGGGTTTTTTAAATTTTAAATTTATACTTGTATTTCTATTGCCTCTATTGGAACAGGATGGCTCATTAGAAATCAAAATACAGTATTATCATTGTCTGATATCTACGTAATTGAAGTTTCTCATATTAGCATAACCCGATGTATAGTGACGCCTACATTTAGCACTACTTAGCGAGTCAGCAGTAAGCTTCATACGTGAAAGTTAAAATGATATAATACCTAGACTCTATTCGTGCATAATTTTCGTAGGTAAGTACCTACTTACTTACCTTTAAAATACGTTAAATATTTTTTATGATACCTACTTTAAAAAAATTCAGCATAAAATTACATTGCGCATAGTACCTATCTAGGAATGAAATTTCATTACAATAAAACAGTTTTAGAAATTTAAAATACGGTCCCTACCCTAAATTTCATAAGTTAATGGTGAATAGGTAGGAAATAGGAGATAATATGAAAAATTTGTACTTAATACTATAAGTAGCTCACGCAATGTCAAAATCTAGAACACGTCTATGTAAATTACTTACATCACTTAGATATTAATATTTTTGTTGTGATAACGTCATAAAAATTGATGTACGCCGGCTTCACGCACGAATAAGCATGACTCATTGTCACGTACCGCATGCAAGCAAGAGTGCGGAACAAGCGACAGTGATGGCACGATCGGCCTAAGCGTTCGGCTTGTGACCCATCTATCAGTCTTTGTTTTCATATGACGTTATCACGTAAAATTATCGTCCGTAAACCGACTTTACAGACAACAAATTTTTTTGTAATCGAGTTTTTCTTTCAATTTTCAAAACATCACGCAAATTGATTGATTCGATTAAGGATTGTTTCAATTGACCACGCTACGCTAGTCAAATCACTGGCGGACCGCCAGCCTGCTATAATTGGTGGTCGGCACACTAGAGACAATCGGTATTCTTAGCTGCACTCCCGGCCACTGGCCTTCCGGACGACACAAATGTGAATCAATATGAATCCGGAACAAAAAAAAAAATACTGTCGCGATATTGCACTTGACCTAGTAGTAGGACTAGGGATGTGCTGCTGTGCATTTTTTAACGATTCGCGCGACTGAGTTCGTTGACCTCTTTGGTCGAATGTTCGGTGTTTAATAATCTGTTTCCGTCAACTGTCAAATTATAAAATAATTTATTTTTGGCGGAAACATCGATCATTATAAACTGCAAATTGATTTGAATTTTAATTAAAAATTATGTCGCCTTACGGCCCGCCCGTTTTAGTATCTCCATTGATAAGAGGTGCGAGATACGCATTTCTATTTGCGGGAATAATCTATGGAAGCATAAAGCAGAAGATATATTCCGTCAAAGAAGATGCGTGGAGAGCGGAGGAAGCCGAGAGAAAAATAATAAGAGACAAAGAGATGGCGATATTGAAAGCCAAAATAGCTATGGAGGAAAAGGAAACGGTTCGTTTGTTAGAAACGGGGGAACTTTTCAAATAAAGCGATATATTTTGCTCTTGAACTTAATTTTATTTACATCTTATGCAGCTGAATTTGTGTGCTTTGCCTTAGGTTCATTTACCTTAGGTAAATGGAGATAGTAGGTAAATTAGATACTGTACGTCACCTATCCAGTAGCATTGCTGTTTTAGGGTTCCGTACCTAAAGAGTAAAAACGGAGCCCTGTTAATGTCACTCTGCTGTCTTGTCAGTACTAATTTGATACTCTATTAACAATCAGCCACTGTTAACATGATATACAGGTTTTTTTAGGAAAACATGCAAATTAAAGTGATTTATAATATTTTCTCATTAGTCCAATCAAAGACAGCTCATAATAGATAAAATAATAATACCTAAATGTAGGTAACTTTCTAGTATCAAATACTCTCAACAACCAACCATTATAAAACAGCCAGTAGACATAGGTAAGTACTAGGTACAACCACCACAAAAAACTAATTTTTATTTTTCAGTACAAATCGGCAATTTCATACTTTAACCCCTAATATTAAGTAGGATGCGAATGTGAGTTTGTTTGTTTGTTACGCTTTTACGCCTAAACGGCTGAACCGATTTTGACGAAATTTAGTACAGAGATAGACTAGACCTTGGTGAAGGAGATGGGCTACTTTTTATCCCGGAAAATCATAGAGTTCCCGAAGGAATTTTTAAAAACCTAAATTCAAGCAGACGAAGTCGCGGGCATCGGCTGTAAATAGTAATCGCGCTGACTTGCGTTCTCGTCGAGCAAGTAGTAATATTGTAATCTTTGTCGTCGAGTTCGCATAAGACGTCAATTGTCATCTTATGGAGATTTATTCACGCATAATAAATTATGATAGAAAGTTTACCCATGCGAATTATTCACAAACTATGACAGCTTACAAGTACCTTGTCGACAGACTGGTAGGTAGGTTGGTACTGGTGACAACTTGATAGGTATACCTACCTAAGTATAGCATAGCGCTATGGTGTGGAGAAAACCAGTGGCGTAGCGTACCTTGGCGGGGCCCCGTATAAAAATTTGTTTGGGGGCCCTTATGAAGGGTAAAGATTTCTCACAAAAGAAAAAAAAATGTTTGCACAAAATTAAAAGCAATATTTATTCATCATAATTATTTATTTGTCACTTTTTCTAAAATTTTTACAAACAATTCAAATTAAATATATACCCTCCTTGCCTTTTTTTCGGCAAACTGATTTATTAAATCATTTATAGCTGATGATGACTTTAGTTTTTCTAAAGATTCTGCCTCTATGGTCAATAATGACAGGTCTGATAGGCGTTCATTTCCCATCGAACTTCTTAGGTATTTTTTTAAATTTGGGAAGTTTTTGTTAATTTTTGCTTACGCACGTCGGGGGCCCCCGTGGCTTGGGGGCCCCGTATAATTGATACGGCAGATACGGCGGTAGCTACGCCCCTGGAGAAAACACACTTTGCGCTTTCGCACGTCGATTCGAAAGTGAACGTGCTCTAAACTCTAAACATGACGATTATAATGTGTCGTGATTTGAATTTCTATACAGTTTTCCTCAGGTAATTGCGTATTTACCTCAGAGATCGTTGATAGCAAATGTAATTCTGTGGTGGATATGCAATGTGACACTTTCGAACCGACGCGCGACTACGCAATTATCACGTTCGCAGTAAATTCAAGTGTCCGTGACTTTGAAAATAACTTACAAGCACTAAGTCGGATTTAAGATGGTTACGTCGATAACAGATACCGTTGTCCCTAGAGCTTAAATCCGCCCTAGAAAGTGTCGACTGAAGTAAGCACAAGCAACACAAGTCTTGTGTGTATAGTCTGTTCGTTTTCTTAAGGTCGCCTTTTGTGTCTTGCCGCCTCCGCCGCACGGTGTTTTGCCAAAGACACCGCCGTGATTTCAAAGCATGCCGCGCGGTGTGCGGTGTACAGGCACAAGGGGTTTTGAACTTTTGACGTTTATACCTACTCATATTTTTTCATTAAAATTCTCTTTCCTTTTTATATTTTTTTATATTCGTATTTTATTACAATATAACCATAAACATAAAATATAATATTCTCATGAACACGGGTCTTCTCTCAAAATGAGAAGGATTTTAACCATAGTCTACCACGCTGGCCAAGTGCGGATTGGCAGACTATTCGGAGATTCTGTTAGAATAGAAAAAAAATTACAAACAGAAAAAAAGTTATAAAAATAAAAGCAGAATACTAAGAGCACCTGCGCCTGTACCGACACTAAGTTACCGAACGAACTATATTATAAGTCGACGCCAAACAAATATTCGCCTCTGAATATAGCCGAAAGACGCATCGCAATATCACAGCGGAACTCCTGAAAGCAGGTGGAAACCCAGTACTTAAAATCTTTCAGCGACTGTTCAATTCCGTCATCGACGAGGGCATAACACCAGAGGCATGGCACAGAGGCGTGGTGGTTCTTTTCTTCAAAAAGGGCGATAATACCCTGCTGAAGAATTATAGACCCATCTCGCTGCTGAGCCATGTCTATAAGTTGTTCTCGAGAGTCATTACGAATCGTCTCGCTCGTAGGTTCGACGACTTCCAGCCTCCCGAACAGGCCGGGTTCCGAAAAGGCTTCAGTACCATAGACCACATCCATACGCTGCGGCAGATTATACAGAAGACCGAAGAGTATAACTGGGCACTTTGCTTAGCGTTTTTGGACTATGAGAAAGCCTTTGATTCGGTGGAAACTTGGGCTGTATTGAGATCACTGCAGAGATGCCGGATCGATTATCGGTACATCCAAGCGCTGAAGTGCTTGTACGAAAACGCCATTATGCCAGTCCGTATACAGGACCAGACTACGAGGCCAATCCAACTGCAGCGAGGAGTGCGTCAGGGAGATGTTATCTCCCCGAAGCTATTTACCGCTGCATTGGAAGACGTCTTTAAGCTTCTGGACTGGAACGGACTTGGCATCAACATAAACGGCTAGTACATCACTCACCTACGGTTTGCCGATGATATAGTCCTTATGGCAGAGTCTCTGGGAGACCTCAGCTCAACGATCTAAGCAGAGTTTCTCAACAGGTGGGCCTAAAAATGAACGTGAGTAACACGAAGGTCATGTCTAATCCTCATGTTCCGCTCCACCTGGTAATCGTTGAGAACTCCGCAGGGTCACTCAGCGAGCGATGGAGAGAGCTATGCTCGGAGTATCCCTGCGGGATCAAATCAGAAATGTGGAGATCCGCAGAAGAACCAGAGTTACCGACATAGCTCATCGAGTCGCGAAACTGAAATGGCAATGGGCGAGGTTGCTAGAAGAACCGATGGACGTTGGGGTCCCAAGGTGCTTGAATGGCGACCTCGCACCAGTAAACGGAGCGTTGGTAGACCCCCGCCCCGATGGACAGACGATCTCAAGCGAGTCGCTGGCAGCCGCTGCATTCAGGCGGCACAAGATCGTGTTCTGTGGCGATCCTTGCAAGAGACCTATGTCCAGCAGTGGACGTCTATTGGTTGAGACGACGATGACGACGACGGCATCGCAATAGCACATTATAGCATAGTAACATATATATCGCCGATAGGTAGGTACATATCGACATCGAAGGAAAACGCTACTCGTACATACTTAAATTAAAACCATTAGGGCGTAATAGTTCGATGCATTAGGGTATCATACTTTGTGTCAATAGTAAATAGTTGCAAGCTATTCTTGTGATGATGATGATGATCTACCTACCTAAAAGGGCAACTACGATCAATATTTTTACTCAAAAATGTAAGAAGGATAGATCGACGGTCCCTACGTACAATCCCCTAAGTGGTAGATCCGTGATTTGCATGTTTTGTTTTCGTGACCTTCAGGACACCCTATATTATCGTTTAGTTTAATAAAAAAAAAATTAAGTTGGCAAATTCAACTCTAAATCCACACACGACATTTCCCATAACTACAAAATTTACTAAAATTTCCGAAGAAGAACAGCAGTAGTGGTAATTCAGTAATTTTACGTTGGACAATCAATCGTAACCCCGAGCGTCTCACACGCAACTGGCACTTACGGGCCATTGAGCTCGAGCCGGCCTAGAAGAGACGGCCGTGTTATAAAAAATAGAGATTCCGTTATAACTCGTACAGGTAAACGAAATAAACTAATTTCGGAGTATTCCAACGTAACTGTTCGTATATGGTAGTTACGTTATGTTACATCGGAAAATTGAAATGCAAGTTGCAGGAAGTGGTAAATAAGTAACTTTACGCTGGAAAATAAAAACCGATTTAATACATAACTACTACTTACGACGTTTTACTTCGGTAATATTATTTCAATCTCGTAAATAATTAACAGTTATGTCATTTTTTTAAATGAGTAATGGTTTTTTAACCATCTTTATAAATAAGGAGGTTATCAATTCTACACGTATGTATGTAATATAATAAAAATTTTGAATGGAAGCAGGCGTTACTTTGCGGAATTCCATGATATACAATGAATATAAAATTATTTTGCTATAATCCGCTAACAGTGACAAATTTGTAGGCACAACACCACACAATCTTGTAGGCACAACACCACACAATCTTGTAGGCACAACACCACACAAATTCACCACAAAACAAACTCGACGATCGTTTCGCTCCGACACCGGAGCATCTTCAGGAGATGTCGACTTCACAACGGACGATTGCAAAGTGAGTTCGTGTCGAATGAGCGGTCTTATATATACTATCCCCGCTTAGTCATCTACCCTCCTTTCTCTTTCTCTCTGGCCACGCCCCCTAAATATGTTGAGCAACGGTGAAGATGACACATTTATTTGCTCATTCAGCAATTCGACACTTCTACCGCTGTGCCCAACTATTTCCAATTTTTCCAACACGCACAGTCTTAAACTTTTACAGCATGTGTGTAAAATTTCAAATGTATGACCCTCGTCTATCCTATGTCCACTATCCAAAAGATGTTTTGCGAAATGAGATCTTTGAGGCTGGTTGTTTCTAAAGGCAGCCATATGTTCTTTATATCGAGTTACAAAATTGCGCCCAGTTTGACCAACATATATAGCACTACATTCGGGGCACTTGAGTTTGTACACACCTGACTTTTGTCCATTATTTAATTTATCTTTACCATTACAAATTCTTCTGAGATGGTAAAGATAAATTAAATGATGAGACATGATGTACACGCTGCTTTTAGAACAAATACATGATGTACACGCTGCTTTTAGAACAAATAATACGCTCAGAAGAATTTGTAATGGTAAAGATAAATTAAATAATGGACAAAAGTCAGGTGTGTACAAACTCAAGTGCCCCGAATGTAGTGCTATATATGTTGGTCAAACTGGGCGCAATTTTGTAACTCGATATAAAGAACATATGGCTGCCTTTAGAAACAACCAGCCTCAAAGATCTCATTTCGCAAAACATCTTTTGGATAGTGGACATAGGATAGACGAGGGTCATACATTTGAAATTTTACACACATGCTGTAAAAGTTTAAGACTGTGCGTGTTGGAACAATTGGAAATAGTTGGGCACAGCGGTAGAAGTGTCGAATTGCTGAATGAGCAAATAAATGTGTCATCTTCACCGTTGCTCAACATATTTAGGGGGCGTGGCCAGAGAGAAAGAGAAAGGAGGGTAGATGACTAAGCGGGGATAGTATATATAAGACCACTCATTCGACACGAACTCACTTTGCAATCGTCCGTTGTGAAGTCGACATCTCCTGAAGATGCTCCGGTGTCGGAGCGAAACGATCGTCGAGTTTGTTTTGTGGTGAATTTGTGTGGTGTTGTGCCTACAAGATTGTGTGGTGTTGTGCCTACAAATTTGTCACTGTTAGCGGATTATAGCAAAATAATTTTATATTCATTGTATAATAAAAATTGTAATATATTCATATATTACGATAATCTATTAGGGCTTCCAAATAAATAAATATAATTTTATAGCTGTGTGTATGTATGTATTTTTGTCTGTGCATTTCTCCGAAACTATGGATCAAATTTTGACAATTTTTTTTATAGGCTAACCTTTACTTCAACTTAAGAAACGATCTGAGTTTTAACAAAATTTATTCATTACTTTTGAAGATATGCGTACCTTTCTTTTTCAGTTATTCTTTAATTCTGTATATTAAAGTCGGATGAATTTTTCTTAAATTAAAGCTTCTTACAGTACCGCGTAGAAGGGAATCTACTGATGTTAGTAAACACAAGACAATATAATTGAAGTCGTCGCTTTATTTCTTAAAAATGGAGATTCTACCCTGGATTTAATGCATGACGATACCCGTTTTCGCTTTTCCAATGTAAGTGATCTCTCCAATTCAATGATTATAGAAGTATTCAAATCATCGCAGTCAACAATAATTATTTATTCCATGTTAAGCTCGACTTCAGCTTTACGACCTAACACAGACGACAAGGTTCTTAAAAGTATAATTAATTATCCAGAGATATTATATTCGACGACTTCTAACCTCGCAAACAGGCTGGATTCCGAAAAGGCTTCAGTAGCATAGACCACATGCGTACGCTGTGGCAGTTTCATAAGACCGAAGAGTATAACTAGCCACTTTGCTTAGCGTTTGTGGACTCTGAGAGAGCCTTTGATTTGGTGGAAACGTGGGCTGTTTAAGATTACTACAGAGATATCGGATCGGCTATCGTATATCTAAGTGCTGAAGTATTTGTACGAAAACACCACCATATTGTCAGTCCATAATATGCAGGATCAGACTACAAGACCAATCCGATTGCAGCGAGAAGTACGATAGGGAGACGTAATCTCTTCGCAGGTCTTTTACTGCTACTAGTTGCATTGGAGGACGTCTTTAAGCTTCTGAATTAAACCGAACTTGACATTACATTAACGGTGAGTACATCACTCACGTACTGATGTAGTTGTTATGGCAAATACTCTGGAAGACTTTAATACAATGCTCAACGACCTAAGCAGGGTCTCTCGATAGGTGAGCCAGTATCGTATTGTATTGTAGAGACCTGGAACACACAGTCCAGATAGATAGGTCACATTTCTAGATAGAGGTCAACCGTCGAATCAAACTTGGATGGGCAGCGTTCGGAAAGCTTTGCGATGTCTTCTCGTCCAAAATATCTCAGTGCCTGAAGCCGTGAAGACCAAAGTCTTTGAACAGTGCGTCTTGCTAGTGATAGATAACACACGGCTCCGAGACATAGTCGCTAACTATGGGCCTCAAAAAAAGCTCAGTCACTGATAGAGCGAGTTTCTCTGCGCTATCAAATTAGAAATGAGGAGATCCGTAGAAGAACTAGAGTCACCGACATAGTATAGCGAAACTGAAGTGGCAATGGGCGGGGCACATAGTTTGGAGAACTGATAGACGTTGAGGTCCCAAGGTGCTCAGGCAACCTCACACCGGAAAGCGCAGTGTTGACAGACTCCCCACTAGGTGGATCGACGACATCAGAAGAGTCGCAGAGAACTGCTGGATACAAGCGGCCCAAGACCACGACGCGACGTTTGGAAGTCCCTACAAATTACCTATCCAGCAGTGGATGTCTACTGGTTGATGACGACGTCGAAGACGAGTTATAATAAAGTTACATAAGCTGTTGCGCAATATTATATAAGAGAAATTTCCCGACTCATGCTCTTTTAGTAAAGTTGTATTCAACACTTAAACACTAACAACATATTTTTATACCATGCACCCCCACGTACAATTTCATAAATGGCAATTACGACTTAGCTTAATTTTAATACTACCACGTAAAAGTCAGTAAGTACCACATAAGTTATTTGCAATAGAGATGAATCCCACGTATAAGAACATAAGTGACAAATAATACACTAAACGTTATTTTTATAACATATTTTTTAATTTTTTATAAAGTATTTCACATATTAAACCTTCATACCAAATTTCATGACGCAGCATTTAGTAGATCATGAAATACACGTGTTTGAAACTTTAAAACGCTCTCCTGAAAAATTTGTGTTTTGTAATTAGGGGATTGTACGTAGGGACCGTCGAGATATACACTGTACTTACCTACCGAGGTTTTTGTATTTTGGTTAAAAAGTTTCTATCGAGAAAATTATTATTTCCAATGATTATTCAATTTCTCAACGAATACAATCAGGAACACAACAAATTAACTATTGCGATTTGCGGTTACCGTTACTTGCTCGCATAATAGCCGTAGAATAGCTGCGTAATCGATGATCGTTGCACTCGCTGAGCGTGTCGGGGTCAACACATACATAGCTGCAAACTTAATTGACCGAAAAGGTACAACTTGCTAACTGTGCCTACCTGTTATTCTTACGTTACCTGTGATTCTTACGTCGCGCGTCGGTCTGTCGCGTGACGCGTTCGTCACTCACATGTGAATGCGCAAAAACATTCGTATAGGTATACCAACATTACACGAATGTTTTATACTAGCGATCCGCCCTGACTGTCCCAACATACATTATTATGTTATATCTATACATATATAGGTAAGATTAGCTAGCATTTTTGGAAGATCCCAGGCGGCTTGACCTTTTCCAACATTTCCAACAATTATCGTCGTATTTCAACCAATTTACATAAAATCTCAACAAATTATACACTTAAACCTTCCTCGTGAATTACTCTGTCTATTGGTGAAAACCGTATCAAAATCCGTTCAGTAGTTTTTGAGTTTATCGTGAACAGACAGACGCGCGGGGTCTTTGTAGTTAGCGACGATATTTCGGACAAAAACCATTATCCAAATAAGTGAGAATTGGTAAACCCTGCCTCGATGAGTTAACCTCATCGAGGCCTGTGGACATCATGTGGACCTGAAAGTTGTTGCTAAGCGTCTTTTAAAGATTAAAGCTTTTTCCGTGACCGTACACGTCCAGTCACGACTCACGTCCGGTTTAATGGAACCGGTCCCTTATCTGACAGACATCTGAAAGTCTTTTTATTGCGACAAACGCGCGCAATTCATTTCCTTTGCCTAATGTACGGAAAAGAGCGTAATGTTCGCGAGATTTGAAGACCTGTCTAGCGCATTACAAAATCGGAAACTGGGAAATAAAAAATTATCAAATCAACATACCTACCTACCTAATTATTATAATATCGATCTGTTTTACTTTCATTATATAACCGTTACAAATGCGTCGTAATAAATGAAAATAGCGATATCATTGAGTATTGACAAACAGAGTAAAAATATCAGGCCAATTTATGAATGTCAATAAGTGGAACCTCTTGTAGGTACACCTCTTGTACACAATGGACATTTTGTAAATTATGCAAGACATTACTGACTCTAGAAATAAATAATAATCCATCTATCCAAAACCATAATGCTACCCAGAGAGTGAAAACTCTCTGGGTAGGATTAAGATCGAAAATGTGACTATATAAATCACACTATCACACTGTGTATGTGTGTATGTTTGTTACTCTTTAACGCCGCAACTACTGAACCGATTTGGCTGAAATTTACAATGGAGATAGATTATGTCCTGAAAAGAAAATCTACAGCTGCAGCTATAGGTAGATTACTATAGCAAACTTCAGTTGAAAATAGGTAACCAGTAGGTTGGAAAAAGGAGCGGGAACGGGAACCGGAAATCCACGACTCCCTCGGGATTTGTGAAAAACCGAAATTCACGCGGGCGAAGCCGCGGGCAAAAGCTAGTATGAAAATATAATGAAGTGGAGGCGACTATTTAAATTTCTACTTCAGTAACTTGAAAGATATCAAAATCTATCAAACAAATTTTCATAACCAACCAAAACTAAATCCAAAAATAAAAATCTCTCAAAAATCTGTTAACGTACACAAAAAAGGAAACATTTTAAAATTTTAATTTTTAGGTTATTAGATCAATCGATTTCTTATTTGTAATATTTAAATTAATAAAAAAAAATACTGACTTCACATAGGTAATATTTCTTAACTTTTTTTATAGCCATTTGGAATTGAGAAAGTATGTATTTAAATCAGATAATATTTGGACTTTACGTCACATTACAGGGTCAGAGAGCAAAGTCTATATATATGTATATAGTAACCATAAGTAGGTATACCTAACCTATATAACAAAATGGTAGGTAACTTAGTAAGTATTTTTAAGTGATAGCATTGTAGAAGAGAGAGAATACATCATTCTAGACTGGAAGTGATTTTAAAGTCACATTCAAATACTTATTACCTAAGTCAAAAATATTTTACATAATCATTTACCTACCCTATGCACAATTTTGACAGGCCTAAGAACAGTGCCTTTTTAGGGTTCCGTACCTCAAAAGGTAATCACTCTCTTGTCTGTCTGTTTGTCCGTGTGTCACCACCGATTTTTGCTACTATGGAGTTACAACATAATATGCATGCTTCTCTATGAAGTCATAACAATACTAATACATGACCGTATTGAATTCTACGCACACGCAATCCATTCAACAACAAAAAAGAATCAGATAAAACGGCTTTTCCGTTACCCGGAAACACCCCGTTAATCGATCATATTATGGTTTTTCGCTGTATAATCGATCAACAATACTCCAACGATACATCGGCATCGCTAATCGATTGCTCAGATCGATTCTATGCTGCACGCTAGTTTCATTTATGTAATGAAATGTATTTATACAATCATGTGGTGTAACGGTTCGACCTGTGGTGAAACAGTGCAAATATCGTCCTTCAATCGTTCGTTTTTGGTAGCGTTCGATTTTCGATTTTGCTAGAACAAGTTGTGTTGTGAGATGGGTCTGCAAGGCATCCCATTGGCAGCGATGCGCAAAGACAACACGGCAAAAAGTCACACGGAATGCGTTCTTCTTCTTCTAGTGCCCTCTTCTAGGGAGGTTGGCAATAATTAAGGCTAATTGAACTTTATTAACTGGTAACTGTGATAGCCTAGTGGTTAGGACAACCGACTTCTAATCGGAGGTCGTGGGTTCGATCCCGGGGCACGCACCTCTAACTTTTCGGAGTTATGTGCGTTTTACGTATTTAAATATCACTTGCTTTAACGGTGAAGGAAAACATCGTGAGGAAACCTGCATGCCTGAGAGTTCTCCATAACGTTCTCAAAGGTGTGTGAAGTCTGCCAATCCGCTTGGCCAGCGTGGTAGACTATGGCCAAAACCCTTCTCACTCTGAGAGGAGACCCGTGCTCTGTAATGAGCCGGTAATGGGTTGATCATGATGATGATGATGAACTGGTAACCAGGATTAGTGTGATCTGGAGCATCTTAAACCAGTCTTTTGCCAGGATATCCTTATACCAGGCCTCCATTTGCTACAGAACGCGTGAACGATTTGAAATAGGTACCTAAAAGGTCTGTATAAAGCATGCCACACTGAAGAACGCCGCAGCAAGACACTTCAACGATCTAATCTAAATCTAAATTTTCGGGGTGTAAGTGGCATAAATTCCACGTATGTGTGGCCAAAGTCAACCTCACCTGCGCGCGGTGCACCCTGCCAATATGCTAACGAAGCCCTGACGCTCTCAGTCCCCCGCGGGTCGTTGTGCCTGATACCACACAACTTGTAGATGGTATCATCGCTTTGTGGTAGGATTCTACCCTGAATCCGCCTGGCTAGCGAGTAGCGACCACACTTCAGCCGTAATCTGCCGCAAAGCATCCAATGCGTTCTGGCAGCGAACTGAATAGCCAGTCCCCTTCCTCAAAAGCCTGAAACGCATTAGTGGTTCCTCAGGTGCTGCTAAATGCCCATGGGCGGCGGTAATCACATAACATCAGGTGACCCGCTTGCTTGTTTGCCCGCAATAATTATAAAAAAAAGTTACGTTATTATGGAGTTATGGACGCCTTCATACAATTACTTGTATAAGGTCTGTCTGTCTGTATCTTGGCCACGCATCACGCCGAAACTACTGGATGGATTTGAATGAAACTTGGTACAATTTTACTTTATACTCCGAGGTAGGACATAGGATACTTTTTATCCCGAAATTCAGCACGGTTCCTGTGGGAGAGGGGGCGAAAGTTAAAACGTATATTTAGCTGTAATTCATTAACGCGTTGTTCGATGTCACTCATTCTTTTTTTGTTAGAAAGGTAGTACTTTATATATTATCCCATAAATATTTCAAGGTCATAAGTTTTTTAGTTCAGAAATTACAGACATTACAACCCTCAGTATTGGGTTCAAATAACTTGGGACCCAGATCTTTGAACGTATTATTTTAAACTGGTGTGCGTTTAAATGTATGTTTGTCGGTCTGTTTATTTGTTCCAGCTGATCTCCGAAACGGCTGGATCGATTTTAATGGAACTTTCAATGGCAGATGTACATAAAATAATTATGGGATCCGATCCGATCCTGTATAAAAACCTATATCCACGCGAACGAAGTTGCGGGGATCGGCTAGTCTTCTATAATATAATAAAACTGTAACAGATCCAATTCTGTACATTGAAGATATTTTGAAAATTTTTATTGGAGGGCACTCTATAATCGATACTGAAGCCAAAACTGCAATTTTTTTCATTTTTGTCTGTCTGTCTGTCTGTCTGTCTGTATCTTGGCCGCGCATCACGCCGAAACTACTGAATGGATTCGAATGAAACTTGGTACGATTTGAGTTTATACTCCGAGGTAGGTTATAGGATACTTTTTATCCCGAAATTCAGCACGGTTCCCTTGGGAGAGGGGATGAAAGTTGAAACGTGTATTTAGCTGTAATTCATTAACGCGTTGTTTGATTTTACTCATTCTTTTTTTGTTAGAAAGATAGTACTTTATATATTATTCCATAAATATTTCAAGGTCATAGGTTTTTTAGTTCCGAAATGACAGGCATTTATTGGGTTCAAATAACTTGGGACCCGGATCTTTGAACGTACGGCTTATTTTAAACTGGTGTGCGTTTAAATTTATGTTTGTCGATCTGTCTATTTGTTCCAGCTAATTTCCGAAATGGCTGGATCGATTTTGATGGAACTTTCTGGTGATGTTATAAGGAATAACTTAGGCTACATTTAGTTTAGGTACAAAAAAGGATTATGGGATCCAATCCGATCCTATATAAAACCTATATCCAGGCGGACGAAGTCGCGGGGGTCGGCTAGTAATATAATAAGACTGTAACAGATCCAATTCTGTACATTGAAGATATTTTGAAAATTTTTATTGGAGGGCACTATATAATCGATACTGAAACCAAAACTGCAATTTTTTTCATTTTTGTCTGTCTGTCTGTCTGTCTGTCTGTCTGTCTGTCTGTCTGTCTGTCTGTCTGTCTGTCTGTATCTTGGCCGCGCATCACGCCGAAACTACTGAATGGATTCGAATGAAACTTGGTACGATTTGAGTTTATACTCCGAGGTAGGTTATAGGCAAAGGTTATAGGATACTTTTTATCCCGAAATTTAGCACGGTTCCCTTGGGAGAGGGGATGAAAGTTAAAACGTGTATTTAGCTGTAATTCATTAACGCGTTGTTCGATTTTACTCATTCTTTTTTTGTTAGAAAGGTAGTACTTTATATATTGTTCCGTAAATATTTCAAGGTCATAAGTCTTTTAGTTTAGAAATGACAGACATTAGAACCCTCAGTATTGGGTTCAAATAACTTGGGACCCGGATCTTTGAACGTACGGCTTATTTTAAACTGGTGTGCGTTTAAATTTATGTTTATCGGTCTGTCTATTTCTTCCAGCTAATCTCCGAAACGGCTGGATCGATTTTAATGGAACTTTCAATGTTATAAGGAGTAACTTAGGCTACATTTAGTTTAGGTACATAAAAGAATTATGGGATCCGATCCGATCCTATATAAAAACCTATATCTACGTGAACGAAGTTGCGGGGTTCAGCTAGTCCTAAATAATATTATAAAATGCGAAAGTTTGTTACGCTTCATGTGAGGTGTGTTTCAATTAAGTATAATAAACACACCTCATGGCGACCCTGCCAGGATTCGACGAATGGTAAATAACATTAGAGCAAGAAAGTAGAAAATAAGTACTGGCGAGGACTAGAAGTTGATGTAAGGAACTATGTGAGTAAGTGTACTAAGTGTCAAGTGATGAAACACTCTCGTAGTTATAAGGACCCTATGGTGATAACAACGACTGCCAGTTCAGCTACCTTTAGGTACTAGTTATTATTCTGTGGTTCAGCGTTTGAGAAAATTTTCTTGTTGGTCCATTAGACAAGGATGATGCAAGTAATCAATATATACCTACTCACCATCCAGTGTGAGCTTACTAATAAACGAACCTTAGTCGAGTAAAATTGTGTTTCAATTATGTATCAACAAGCGGATACCCGCGACTTCGTTCGCGTGGATATTGGTTTTTGACAATCCTGTGGGAATTATTTTGTTTTTCCTAAGCTCATTTGAGCTCATATCTTGCTAAAAACTGTTAAAATTTCACTGGCGGATGTTTAGGTAGATCAAAATGTAAACATCCGCCAGAGAAAGTCCCATCAAAATCGATCCAGTCAGAGATAAGCCGGTAATCTTTAAAGTATCCCCTTTCTAACAAAAAAATAATGCATGAAATCGGACCACGCGTTAATGAATTACAGCTAAGTACACATTTTAACTTTCATCCCCTCTCCCAAGGGAACCGTGCTGAATTTCGGGATAAAAAGTATCCTATAGTTTACTCCATAGTATGAACTTAAATCGTGCCTAGTTTTATTTCAATCCATTCAGTAGTTTTTGCGTGATGCGTGCACAAACATACAAACAGACAAACAGATAAACAGACAAACAGACAAAAATTTCAAAAATAGCTTTTTTATGTTCCATTACTTATCCCTAACACCCAATATCCCAGTTATTATATAATATCCCAGTTAGGTATTATTTTGCAAAAATCTTTAATGTACAGATAACGCAATTCTACGATTTTATTATATGTATAGATGTATAGATAGAAGATATAGAAGAAGATAGATAGAAGAAGATAAACACATCTCATATGCCTAAACCACTAAACCGGATTTAACGAAATATGGTAGGTACAGAGTTAGACTATACCTTGGAGAAGGACAGGCTACTTTTATCCCGAAAAATCATAGTTCCCAAGGGATTTTTAAAAAACCTAAAACCAACCGGACGAAGTCGCGGGCCTAGTAATAATACCTACTAAATAATTTTTAAAAATTCTTAAATTATGAGTTCCATTATTGGTGGATCAAATACAGATGAATTCCATAATTATATTCCAGAATGAATAATACAATTTCCAAATAGAAAACGTCCACTGCTGATTCATAGTTTACCTCAGACAGTTGCAAAAAAAACATTGTTGCAAAGTAAATTATTGTGGTTTGAGATTTATTACTGAGCCGTTATTGAGAATATATTTAAGTTTTCTATTTAGAGGCACTATTAAATATTGAGGTAGGGCCAAAACAATGTACTTACTTACCTACAAAGTTGAGAGCCATAAAATATGAAAATGTTAGGCGAATAAGCTTTACGTTAAATTAGTTACATAGTAAGAAAACATCTTAAATTCCATTCACACAGTCCTACATTAATACGGCTACAGTGTAAGGATTTTTTATTATTTTATTTTTCTTCCACCTTCGTCACTTACTAGGTGAGATCGCAATAAAGGGTTAACTTGTAGATCAATAAAAACTACCTCACTGCGCACATTTCCATAACCCAAACATAATGGCAGAGTTGTTTGGAGGTCAAAACGCTTGGGCTAATATTTTATTTTTAAGAATTTTCTTGTTGAAGTCTTATTCAGTGGTTGAAGTCTCCTTGACAATGCGAACGGAAGTCCATTATCATCCACACGTTTCTACACGTTGACGTAATACTGGTGGGTATGTCGGTTATTAACTCGGTAATCAGTCAAAACAACAAACTGACGATGACCTCAGAAAAGGTGGAATTAAGTATAGGCAAGTACGTCTTCAGTCTTCACTATAGAACATTCACTTAGATTTTTAGATTTTTTAGGTACGCTCGTACCTATCCTTACTATTATACTTAAATGGGAAAGTGAGTTTGTTTGTATGTTTGTTCCACTTTCACGCCGAACTACTAAACCGATTTGGCTGAAATTTTGAATGGAGATAGCTTATGCCCTGACTTAAAACATAGGCTACCTTTTATCCCGGAAAAGTATTCCTGTGGGACTAAAATAGATATAGACTTCCAAAAACGCGATAGATGGCGTTGACTGTTCTTAGGTAAATCACGCTCACATAGCACATTATTACAATAGTTGCATGCATCTGTATGCGTATGCACTTTTTATCCTGGAAAAATCCACAGTTACCACGGGATTTTGATAAAACCGAAATATATATCTACAGCTATAGGTAGATTACTATATAGCAAACTTCTTTGAAAGTTGGTATAAAGCTTGGAAAAGGGAGCGGGAACGGGAGTCGGAAATCCACGATTCCCTTGGGATTTGTGAAAAACCAAAATTAACGCGGGCGAAGCCGCGGGCAGAATCTAGTTAAGTATAAATAATGAGAGAGTTAACTTTTGGATAAAATTGTTTTCTTTTTTTATAATAATAGCGTCCATAACTCCATAATAACATAACTTTTTTTTTTATAATTATTGCGGGCAAACGAGCCTGTTAAGTGATTACCGCCGCCCATGAACATTAGCAGCACCTGAGGAACCACTAATGCGTAGCCGGCTTTTGAGGAAGGGGACTGGCTGAATATCTGAAGCTCGCTGCCGGGACGCATTGGATGCTTTGCGGCAGATTACGGCGAAGTGCGGTCCTAGCGATCCAGGCGGATTCAGCGTAGAATCCTACTACAAAGACATTAAGATGAAACTTCACGAGATAGGTATAGATCGACCAGAACTTACTTAGCCATTACTTAGCATTACTTAGCCAACTACTCAGGACTATTAGTTCGCCCCCGCATTCCATACATTTTCTAACATTAATTATGTTTATGATCTTATCAAATTCTAGTTTATAAAGTACAAAGCTTGTTTTTTGCTTTTCAGTTACCAGAACTAGTTTGTTTTACGCAGTCGGGTTTTTAGTTTTTTTAATTACGTAATTTATTGCACAAGTCAATTAGTGTTCTTTGCTTTAATTTTAAAAATCACACTTCACACTAATATTATAAAGACGAAAGTTTGTGTGTATGTATGTTTGTTACTTTTTAACGCCGCAACTACTGAACCGTTTAGACTGAACGTTGGAATGGAGATAGATTATACCCTGGCCACTTTTTCGTTCCCGCGGGATTTTGAAAAAACCTAATTAAGCTACAGCAATCTACAGTCACAGCTATAGGTAGATTACTATAGCAAACTTCCTTGAAAGTAGGTAGGTACCTAAAGGTTGGAAAAGGGAGTGGGAACGGGAACCGGAAATCCACGGTTCCCTCGAGAAGCCGTGGGTAAAAGCTATTAAAATTTAAACTAATGAAAATGTGGCTAATTCTGTTGTACACAATCTCTAAACCTAAACTAAAATGACAGGTCTAAATCTATTGCTATCCTTTTCCGCAATGAGCACTGTGAAAGAGATAGGAATAAATTTAGACCTGTCATTTTAGTTTAGGTTTAGAGATTGTGTACAACAGAATTGGCCACAATTGTCTACTTTAGAGAAACCTTAGAGGAGTTTGTTTGATTTCGTTGCATAGTTTCAAATGAATCCATCACAATGGATAATGGTTACAGAATAAACTAATAAAGTGGACATTCCTAGCCGGCCGCGATCGCCACCAAGGTCGAGTCCACCCACCGCGCCAATAATAAATATTTTGACTCATTTCCTACCAGAATGTAGGTCTGGGTATAGCTAGCAGATAATTCAAATCATAATACTTATAGTGGGACTTCAAAGAAAGTTGGGGGCATTCTGACGGAATATAAGCAACTATCAGATATGATAGAGCACTGATGATTGCTGGCAATAATAATATAAAATATCCTAGATTAATATGCGATTATGACGTCCGATTGAAGTTAGAATCTATCACAGTTATCTTATGTTAGCCAATTTTTTTGCTGGTTCTTCTCGGTAGGAACGGAATTCTGAACCAGTAGTTGATCGAGGATTCAAAAGCAGTTAAAGCAGTTGTTAAAGTTTATATGAATAAAAAACTTTTTTATTCTAACTATAAAAACTACAAAGGTCTTATGGTTAAAGATATATAAAAAGGTCGTATTTGTAAATAATATGTGGCCTTGAAATGATCTTCATTTAGGTTTCACGGTTTACACTGTCCTGTCGTTGACATAATAAGATTAATTATTTCAATTGGTATTCAAGAACCACGCCACAGAACAGAACAGCGTGAAGATTCAGCGTTGGTACTTATCATTGTTTGTGGGCGACTTCTAATCTGCTCACGCGAATCATTTTCGTTCAATGTTTCAGGTAGGTACTATCTTAATACCTATGGTGTGATAGGCCCTTCCAGCGTCTGTATTTCCTATTTCTGCTCTGTCACTTGACACCTTCTAGGTAACGTTACGTCTTCTAGGAACCAGGATCATTATTGCTTTCGTCAGACTGCCGTCAAGTCAGCTAAGTATTATTTATACAACGCAAGCCTATCTTGCAATAAAAAAAATACTTATTGAATGACCGATAGGACTCTACAAATAGAAACTGATGTACCTAGTTTTAGATGACCTCGTTGACATAGCAACGTAAATTGTCCGCTTACTAATACTTTGATACCCTTATTGTGGGTTGGTCTGTAGGTACAATTAACTCTTTACATTTAATAAATATATTAATAACGAGCAATAGAGCAGGCGGGTCATCTGATGTTAAGTGATTACCGCTGCTAATGAACGTTTGCAGCACGAGAGGAACTGCCTACGACTTACCGGGTCTTGAGAAATTTGTTTATCCGCCCCCTGAGTAGCTCCTTGTAGTTTTGACTCTACGATCTTATCGCTATTCTATTTAAACATCATTTTAGAATAAAATTTTATTAAACTTAGGTACTAGGTAGACAGGGACTTGAAGTGGAAACTTTACCGAAAGTACTAACGTATTATAATTAGGCCACAAACCGTCAACAAACTTCCTACACGTTGAGAACTACGTAGTACGGTACTGCTTTCGGTATTTTACGATCGCTCTCAGACTTCCGTAGTTAATACAGTTTATTATAATCATAAAATTAGAAATTAATTGTAACGATTTGGCAATCATTGGCGAATTCTACGGAGAAACGTAAATTACCACGAATGGGCAACTTGTAATAGCAGAAAAAGATCAGTTTTGCAATTATTGTGGTCGTGATCATTTCAATCTCTCGTAATTTCCAGTCCATGGTTTTGTTTTTCTTGTGTTCAGCAGCTCATGCTTTCTTTATGTACTTTATATATTGACGTTCAAAAAGTGTACAGTGTACCTACTTTGAATAATTAATGAGTTTTGAATTTGAATTTTAATTATATTTTCATTTGTTATTTTAGGTGAAATCATGGACTAAAATGTCAGATTCTTGTTAAAAAATGATCAGAATTTTTAGAAACGGTTTAAAGATTATTAATTTCATAATTGAGATAGGTTAGAATGAACTGACATTTGAAGTCATTCAGTGGCGCCGATCTGCCATCTTGAATTATCCTTACTTCCTTACTAATATTAATATTATAAATGCTTTGTCATGTCATGCTTTCACGCCAAAACTACTGAACCGATTTAAATGAAATTTGGTACACAGATACTCTAGAGCCTGGGAAAGGACATAGGCTACTTTTTATCTCGGAAAAATAACATGTTCCCACGGGAAGACGGAAAATTTATATCTAATGCGTAATCCTTTTAACAGATTTTGATGAAATTCGGTACAGATGCAGCTAACATCCCGGGGAAGGAGATAGGCTACTTTTTATCCCGGGAAAGCAAATAAGTAGTTCCCATAGGATTTTAAGAAAACTAAATCCACGCGGACGAAGTCGCGGGCATCATCTAGTTGGTATATAAATACGGGTACTTCAAAGCCATGAATTCAGTCTCCTACCGAGACTCAAACGACTATTAGATGCTTCAGCGTGTAGGTCATGATATTTGATTGAGGGTTGCGATAGCAATCACACCCTAATCGAATAAATGCTGCCAATTTTGACTTAGCTGAGTGTAATTTAATTAATTAGTATAAAATAGATTTGAAAAGAGATCTGTTAAACTAATCACTGATTCTATGTTAATTAAGTTTGTGCGGGTGATAAACGGAGATATTTAAATAATAGGTAGTTTGATTTTGTTTTAATATTAAATGATATCCTGATTCCTGCTTCTGGAGTGATGTGTTTACAAAAAGTCGAAGATCATGACAGTTTTTATCAAGGTATGAGCTCGAAGGAGCTTAGCAAAATTAGATTGTACAAATAGTTTAATGTGAAAGCATAAGGCAAACTGTAGCGTTGATAATATTTGAAGAAATTTGCAAAACTACAATTTTGCAAAAAAAAAGAAAATTGAAAAAACCTAAATTGTAAAACTTGAATGAGTAGCAGATATTTTGCTCACTGGACTTCTTAGTTGGATTCAGTTTTGTTACACGCTCATTACAAACTTCGATGATGTCATGCGCGCAACCACTCTCTTTTATTACTATGATGATGATGATAAACAAAACGTAAAGATGACCTTTCCGAAAATGAATCATTTCGTTCAATCCGCGCCTTTTCTATTTTCACATAACCTTGTTTTATTTTTGCTCTATTTATAGCCGTGGCTTTTATTTGATTTCCAAAAATGTACCTATCTCGCGGGACGGAGCGGGGCGATCTATTTTAGAAGCGAATGCGGGAGGTTCAACAAAGTCGAAACTAAATTTAAGTCTGCCAACTGATTCTCGACTTTGATCTCTTAATTTTAAAGCTCCTTTTATATCTTCATTAAGATATTTTGATGAGGCAGCCATTGTTTTTCTCGAAGTAACGGCTAATGTTATTGAACTGTTGTTGATTGGATATAGTCTAGGCGATTTATTAATTGCCTTAACGCAGCACATCCTAGTGCTATATTTTTGGCCAATGTCCACATTCTTGCTTGTTTGCCAGTCAGATTTTTTCATTCAGTCCCGACAAAAGTGTAATAGTTAAAACTTTTCATGGTGTTGAATATAAATTTTGCTTCTTTCTTGTTTGTTAAGTAACATTTTGTAATGCTTACATGGCGTAATTTACATTGCCAATGTCACTAACTCACTAAATAATATCTAGTTTTTATCATCACTGACATCGCCTTTACATCCATCATCCATTCAGTAAATACTTGTACTTAATTTATAATAGCGAAAGCCAATCTATATCTATAATATAATAAGACTGTAACAGATCCAATTCTGTACATTGAAGATATTTTGAAAATTTTTATTGGAGGGCACTATATAATCGATACTGAAGCCGAAACTGCAATTTTTTTCATTTTTGTCTGTCTGTCTGTCTGTCTGTCTGTCTGTCTGTATCTTGGCCGCGCATCACGCCGAAACTACTGAACGGATTCGAATGAAACTTGGTACGATTTGAGTTTATACTCCGAGGTAGGACATAGGATACTTTTTATCCCGAAATTCAGCACGGTTCCCTTGGGAGAGGGGATGAAAGTTAAAACGTGTATTTAGCTGTAATTCATTAACGCGTTGTTCGATTTCACTCATTCTTTTTTTGTTAAAAAGGTAGTACTTTATATATTATTTCGTAAATATTTCAAGGTCATAGGTTTCTTAGTTTAGAAATGACAGACATTACAATCCTCAGTATTGGGTTCAAATAACTTGGGACCCGGATCTTTGAACGTACGGCTTATTTTAAACTGGTGTACGTTTAGAGTTATGTTTGTCGATCTGTTTATTTGTTCCAGCTAATTTCCGAAACGGCTGGATCGATTTTGATAGAACTTTCAATGGCAGATAGGTGATGTTATATGGAA
This sequence comes from Melanargia galathea, assembly GCA_920104075.1. NCBI lineage: Eukaryota > Metazoa > Arthropoda > Insecta > Lepidoptera > Nymphalidae > Melanargia > Melanargia galathea. Next base: position 4,840,150 of record OV049855.1, read on the forward strand.
TAACTTAGGCTACATTTTTAGGTACACAAAAGGATTATGGGATCCAATCCGATCCTATATAGAAACCTATATAACCACGTGGACGAAGTCGCGGGGGTCAGCTAGTAGATAAATATAGACATTCAATGCAATCACACGTGGACATCACGTCCGGAATTGTCATTCTAAAGTAATTTCGACCTTTACGAGACGAATATTATGAATTGCCATTCATCAAAACGCAAAGGCCCACATAAATCATAAAATCCAATATCTTGGCTCGCATGCACATTGTATTTAGTTCGGTTGTCGCAAGCAATTAGCACATTCACCGGCTGTCATCGACGGCTGTGGAAACGTTTGAGTTCACCACCAAAAATACAATTTCATTCATACAAAAATAAGCCATAATACGTACCCAAAAATGTTAGAATCGCGTGAAGAATATGGGCTAAGATTGTCGTGATAACGATCGTTAAGAGGGAACCACGAAATATACTCTTGCGCAGACAGTTAGTTGAGAGTTAGTGAAATATATTTGGCGTAAAGAGTTAGATGCTAACCGTTTATTTTGAAATATCGGGGACCATTATAATGCTATTCAAATCACAATTCACGACATTAATATAGTAAATATTAAGTCTTAAATAATGAGTAATAACTGAGCCTTTATATGTATACGGATGACTGTACTAAAAGATATTCAAAAACTTTCTGATAAACAGACTGCAGTAGCTATGATTAATTGTTATTCTTGACAGCAAAACGACGCTGTAAAGTTGGTCAAAATGATTGCAATTTCATTGGTAAAGGGTATCAAACATTCCTGTAATAGAACGATGTGGCTAATTCTGTTGTACACAATCTCTAAACCTAAACTAAAATGACACGGCTAAATATATTCTTATCTCTTATACAAAGAACACAAAATTACTTTGCTATAATCCGCTAACAGTGACAAATTTGTAGGCACAACACCACACAAATTCACCACAAATTTAACTCGACGATCGTTTCGCTCCGACACCGGAGCATCTTCAGGAGATGTCGACTTCACAACGGACGATTGCAAAGTAATTTTGTGTTCTTTGTATAATATCATGGAATTCCGCAAAGTAACGCCTGCTTCTATTCAATATTCTTATCTCTTTCACAACGATACCTGTGGAAAAGGATAGCACTATTTTTAAACCTGTCAATTTAGTTCAGTTTAGAGATTGTGTACAACAGAATTAGCCACGCTGTCCGCGTAGAATTAGGTTTTGAAATCGCTAAATTGTGTCAAGGTCGGTTCAGTGGTTAAGGCATGAAAAGATAACAGACAGACAGATAATATAACTTTCAGTATGGATTTGAATCAATACTTTCAAAAACTGATTGAATCCTGGGCGATTGAACTGAAGTATGATCAAGTCAAATGAATGAATAATGATGAATGATGGAGGAATGGTGTTGTTGTAATTGATTTGAACATACAGAGAATTTTACTAGTTGCAACTGTAATTAACGACGCCTAGGTGTTGCTGAAGACCGGCACTTTTGAACTTGCGGAACTCAGACCAGTGTCAGACAATCTCGCAAGTGGGTTAGCGAGTACTGACTGCTAATGGTGGAATGCCTTATGTCCGGGGTATTTCTAGCGTTTCCACAAATATAAACATTGACGTTTGGGGGCGCCGGTGCGTCGACCCCGCTGGAGTGAACATGACGAGTGAAAGCTTTCGCAGTTTCTTATATTTTTTGTACTACAATTAATATTACACATCCATGTACTTATTCCTACTTCAGTTACTTGAGTGTAACAGACTATACAAAGATACTATATCAATAGATCCGGTATTGTCATAGTTAGAGAGATTTGATTTCGGAACGTGATCTACATTTACCATAAAGACAATAATAATAATATAGAGGTGCCATAATATAGGATATTATTGTTACCATAGAGAAATTAATAGTAGTAGAGGAGCCCTAATGTCCTATAGAAAATAGTGAATCGGAAAATAGCTCAAACTTATCAAAATTTTCATAAGTGTGTAAGAGACAACATTACATTTTTGACATAATAATAAAACAGTTTGCGGTAGACTTAAAACAAAAAATGGTCTCCCTAAAATGTATACATGAACAGTCAACTTGAGACATCACAATGAACACCCGCCATTTTATGTTTTCGGATTGTGCGTGTATGATACCTAATCTAAGCGTGTGTGAGTGTATTTTTGACACGTTTTTAAAGTAGGTATGGATCCTCCACTACTATTATTTTCTCAGTGACATTTACTAGTGGAGTGTCAGAAAAATTACAAGAACTGAAATTTGAAAATGTTTTTTAAGTTATTCATATTTATAGACTTTTTTTCACAATTGTAACTATTGGTAATGTACAATGACTAATTTAAAAGCAAAATGCACAATTTGCTTCATTGTTCAAGGAAATGTTACACTGTTGCGAAGTGGAACAGGCGAATTCAATAAATCATAACGTCATGTTTACACTGCCTTTCCACATCAAACTTTGTTTTGGAACACAACCGCTAAATAGGTTTCTATATTCGTTGATGTGTTACGGACTTATGAGCTTAATCGAATGTGGGTAGAGAAAAGCGATAGAGTCAGGTTTATGAGTTTAGGTTTTATGTTAAGGTTTATAAGTAAGTAAGTGAATTGAGATAGAAATGTCACTACTCTAGGTCCCCTTTTTTTTGGCGTGGTGGAAAAGCTTTATAGTTACCCCCGTTCTTTGGGCAGAACGATTATGTGGGACTACCCCCCCCCCCCGAGTGGGGGTATACCGCACTAAAAACCACCACGGCTGTTCCCTCTTGCTGACTGTGCTGGACGCCTGGGGAACCCGTTGTATACGTCCTAACTCTACTCTTCGCTCTGGACTCTAGGTCTCCTAAACTTTTATTGTTAACTACAAACTAGCTAATATTCAATAAGATTTTGTAGGAAGCTTTAGAGCTTCCTACAAAATCTTATTGAATATTAGCTAGTTTGTAGCTGTTGTAGACAGGAATGTTTTTATCAAAATTCTTAACACTGTTTGGTCCTGATGCTCAAATTAGTGTTGTTCTAAGAGAAATCCAATCCATCTAGCAGATATTTCGTGATACTCAACATAACATATTATTATGTTATGAAATACTTAGGAAAGTTACAATGAGAATTGATCTCATAATTATTACAACAATAAAAAATATTATACGTAAATAATAATCTAATGAAAAGTTCAAATGCTACTAGGCTTATTTTCCTCACTTTCAGAAACGTTATCATTTATGAAATACTTAATATGACAAAGATTCTAAACGGTTTTCAGTCCAAGGGATGAAAGACGCAGATGCAGTACGAGAAACCTCATCAACTCAATCATCAAATTATAGTTATTTACTAAACAAATCCTTCAATGCAGGTACTTACATCAACAATAAATGGTTAAAGGGAACAAAGGAAATAACAAAGTGTTGCCATAATGCCGTCAGCGGCGTTTCGAATAGAATAACAAGGAAACATTGAATCAGGACCACTATATTATATCTTTCCCACCATTCACCCATTACAGGCTTTTAACGCTCCACTGCTGGGCACAGGCCTCCTCTGTCATAGGAAAGAGGGATTGAAGCTTAGACCCACCACGCTGCTCCAATGCGGGTTGGCGGGCTATTTTATTAGCATAACTTTGGGTTCAGTCTAAAATACAAGAAATTGTAAACACGGTGAAAACGAAAGAGGGTGTGTTATTCAATGAAGTAGAAAGCAAGGAAATTTGACATACCTATAAGGTAAAAGGAAGTAAGTCTCGATGAGATTATACATGAGAGTGGGAGGTAGGTTTATAATATTGTTCAAAATAAACAAAACAATAGAAAGCAATATTCGAAAAAAAACCAAGGTAAAGAACCCTAGAATATCACGTTCCCTCAAATATGGTTGAGCGAAGCAATGGCTGGATCATGCGTCATGCTCGTGAACGGGTGCCGCCGTCGGAAATGGGGCTACTTTTGTCTGCCCTTCTTAACGTGTGGAATTGTAAGCACCATTCTGAACCAGTGGTAGATTCATTTGTCGATTCAAAAGCACTTGTAAAAGTTTATCCGAATAAAAAATATGTCTTAGACTTGCCTTTACACAAGTTTAAGAACTTTCTTAAAAGTATGCTCATAAAAAAAGCTTATTATACAACTGAAGATTATATAAACGATAAAAAAGCTTGGATTTAACTCGTTCCAGCAATGCGCGAGACGGCATTTCAATCATGTACATTAATAATAATAATTGTTATAATGTTATTTTTAAAAAGAGCAACCGCCGAGTTTCTTACAGGTTCTTCTCGGCTGGAACTGCATTCCGAACCTGTGGTAGACTCAATCGACGATTCAAAAGCACTTGTAAAAGTTTATTTGAATAAAAAACTTTTCTATTCTATTCTATTCTATTCTATTCTATTCTATTCTATCAAGTAGTTGGTATATTGCAACAAATGGAGGCTCTACAAACTGATATACTTATAATTAGTACTTTCACTTTAGTTTCAGTCTTGGTAAAAAATTAGAATCATTTAAAAATCCCACTAAGCAATGAGTTATTAAACAAAATAACAATGTTTGGTATATTTCCAAGGCTCATAACATGTGAGAACACACAAGGCGTCGAAAACAAAGATTGAATGGACAATAAAGCTTGTGTGCAAGATTGCCTTCAAGCAATTCCTTTCTTCAAACTCAAGGCGCGAGTATTGTTCATACAAACAAAAGACCATTTAGGCATTTCCAGTTGTTTAATTTTAAGTCAAAATACACAGTTTACCTACATATGCATAATACATTTACATTGTTATGAACCGGGAAATGTAAACTGAGAGATAAAATTTGTTACGAGAAAATTCACTCATTTTCAAGCTATTCAAAGATCAAATTAGCGAATCGGCTGAATTATTAGTAGGTTGCAGATTAGGACCATTTGGAAATTTAAGAATATATAAGTAAAAAAGTGACAGAATATTTTAGTTCCCTGTTTTCTTGAATATGGTTTCAGACATTGAGTTAAGTTTAATTATAGATTTTATATAAATGGATGCAAAACATTTCTAATTATATTCAGTAAAAAAGACAATGAACTATCAACACAACACGTTTACGAATACAAATAACACGATGAATGCATTATTGTTGTTCAAATCAATGCTAATAGTGTCACGATTTTAAAATCTCACGACATATCACGTTTTGTTGTACGTACACGTTTATTGCTTTTTAATTTTTATCGTCGATAGGCATATTGTGGTTGACTATTTATGATTTTCACCTAAATAATAGACTGTCTTACTTGGAAGAAGTATCGATTAACTTAGCAAGAAGAGAAAACGCAATGAATACTAGACATTTATTTTCTATGGGTAAAGAACAATTTAATAGGCATTTGTTTGTTTTTACTTTTCTCACGTATTTGTTAATGTGAAGGAGTAAAATACAATCTTTAAGGCATATCTACCAACAGTGTGTTTTCATAATATACAACGATCATTAAGATCGTCTCACGGTACATTGACACTTTCATGTGGCGTTAAGTGAAAACATTAAAATTATGCGAAACTTTACAGTTATACACGAATATTACGAAGAAACTACCTCTTTCGAGAAATAACGGTTAGATACTTTCGACAGCTTTAACTGACAGTCATGTAGAATTCAAAATAATTTGTTGTGTTTAATCTAAAAGTCCCTGTTACATAAAGATCATCTAAAGAAAAATTATGTATTATATATCACATAGAACTATTCCGCTTTTGAAGAAAAGGCGTCATTTTCTCATCTCTTCCGAACACCTAGGCTATCAAAATAAAATGATGATATATCTAGATATTATTGCTGACGCTAAAACGGTTGAACACACACATTGTTCACAACCACGGAATAAGATTGCATTTTGTAATGGCGACAACCTAGCATGACTAACTTTGGAAGGCAAGTTTTTGTGTCACTTGTCATTATCTTTAGAAGAACGTGACACTACAAGATTTTGAGCACAAGAAAGTTCCTAATCGCAAAAGCATTGAAAGAGACAATATTTCCGAAACACTCCGAACGACCCATGAATTAGAAATATTGTATACGAGCAGTTTCAGCATTTGAAATTAGAATTATGGTATTTTTAGAGTTCCCGAGACGGTGCGTCAGTTGATTTATAAAAGTGTTGCTGTTGACTGCCACGTATCGCCTTCACCTTGGCGGAACACCGGTTCGTATCGCTTGCATTGACGACGCCCGTGACATCCACCCGGTCGGCTGCTCCAAAATAAACACCTTAACAATGATTCTGGCACCTAAATTAGAATTTAGAACGTTCGATGTTGAACGCTCGGCGGCGATACAGGATTCCCGGAGATCAAAGCCAGGTAGACTGAAAATTATCGCCGGAATTCAGAGCGCAGTGCTAAATAAACGTTTGTGGCAAAAATATACCAGCGCCAGTCACGATCAAGGGCGCGTAACCTGGCTCATGCGTAGGTACACAACGCTAGGGAGTTACGTATACCTTCGCTCTGACTTACATCTGGCGCCACCGACTTTTTCCTCGACTTCGTGGTGGTCGTTCTGGTAACTGTTTCCACACTTTCGACCAGTTCTTCGATCTCCCCATCGTCATCGTTGTTGCCGCTCCAGCCTCCGAAGAACTCCGTCATGTTAAGTAATGATCCTTTAACCACTGATACCACACGAATACGCCAGGATGATCACACACTCACAGCACACACACTTCTAAAACACTAAAAACACTAGAACATTTTTCAAATTGAGCTTTCGTTTTGTCCTTTCGGATCGTCGAGCCTTACATCCATGTCTGGTGGAAATTCGCAAATTACTATCGATCAGGTTTGCACTCAAACACGACAGCACTGGGGAGACGGCCACAGTGGATCTTGTTCAGAAACCTACTGGAAAACTGAAATAACCGCGGCGAACAAAAAGCACCAGCCAAAACATTTCACATGCACGATTATTATTAGTTGGACGATCTAGCCGAAAGAGCGAAGTGTCGCTGCGGCCTCTACGTTACGCCCAGATTGATGCTTTATTGCCGTCCAATGTTTAAGTGTCTCTGCTATTTTGTCTCTGAACCCTTCATACCTTCGTCTGAATTTACTGCGACAGAAATTGCATCTGACTCTCAGCTTAACTTCGCTTGCTAATTAATATACTACAGAGCGTCAGCTCTTCAACAAAGAGTATACGAACTTATAATTATTGTGATAGATTTTATATACATATAATATTTGTCAGAAGATGGTTCAAATCATGAGTGGATTTATAGGATAAAGATTGAATTTTTAACCCCCGACGCAAAAACGACGGGGTGTTATGGTGGTGTGTGTGTGTGTGTGTGTGTGTGTGTGTGTGTGTGTGTGTGTGTGTGTGTGTGTGTGCGTGTGTGTGTGTCTGTCTGTCTGTTCCCCTGTAGCACTCAAACGGGTGAACCGATTTGAATGCGTTTTTTTGTTTGAAAGGTGAATTCGTCGAGAGTGTTGTTAGCTATGTTTGATGAAAATCGATCCAAGATGGCCGCCGCTACAAAATGGCGGATTACATATTTTTTCACAACTCCCTTAATATGGGTATCAAATGAAAGGGCTTGACTAGTAGAATAGCATTATGCAAATCCAAGATGGCTGCCGCCACAAAATGGCGAATGTCGGGGGTTTTTTAAATTTTCAATTTATACTTGTTCATAGTTTTGACAAAACGTTGGGTCGTCTGTTGTATGCGGCCGTCCCGCGGCGTCGGCGTAGGAGTCTACAGCTTCTCCACTTAATATAAATACGCGGCTCTCCTAATACTCCACGATAAATCTGTACCACATTTTCTGGGCTTACAAGTTACACGCGATTAACAATCCTAGCGGCTCATCGATAGAGTCCTCTATCGGATGCAGACAATTATTTAAATTACAAGATTTCCTAGTAACGGTTCAGAGTAACACAAAATTGCATCTTGTTAACTTTGCGCTAGAGCGGAAAATGTTGTTGGTGCGCTCGTATAATATGGGTCATTTATGCCATATTTTAGCGTTTTTATAAACGATAAAACAGTCATACCTGCTGAGCTGCGTCCTAAAATCCTACTTTACATAAATTCGCTGAGTAAGTAACTGTTCGATATCCGGAAGAAGGAACACTTTTAAATACATTTCGATTTTGTATTTCGATCGATAACTTTTTCCTTCCAAAAATAGCTAGTGGACGGTAAAACTTTTTTATTTTTGTTCAATAGATAAAAAGAAAAGTCGTGTATTACTTTCTGTAACCGACTCATCAACGCCCAGCCGAAACCTATGGACTTAAAAAGCTCAAAGGTTCCCTATAAAATGTAACAAGGTATAAGACCGAATATTTTGAAAATTCCACGGGACAGGCAATTTCTGATTTCACGCGAGCGAAGGTGCGGACAAAAGTGATGACTAATATTGGACTAATTTCTGATTTTCTGATAACACAGGCCTCAATCTTTGACTGCAGCATCATTAAGCATCAGAGATTGAGTGAAGTGTTAAATAATAAAATGAATAAATATTAAGCTGGCTATGCCATTTGCCGACTAGCCGACTAACCTACTAATCGGTTCTCAAATTGCCGAATAAGCCGATTAGTCGGCAATGACGATCATAGCTAATATCATCATCATAACTAGCCTTGTAACTTTCCTCGATCGAAGGTAAAAACTACAGTTTTTTGATAGTGAAAAGATAGTCACGGTAAGATCACAGTTTTTGCTGGAAGCTTCAAAGGATAATATAATTATAGCGACTCAAAATTGGTATCATTTACAGCAGAAAAATGAAAAAATAATATAGTAAAAAAACATGTAGGTAGGTAAAAACATGTACCTACGTTGTTTTTTTAAATAAACTAATTTTATTTTATTTGTTTAGCGCCGATTAATCGTCGACTAGTCGCCAACTAAAAAAGACGCCGCCAACCGAATAGTCGTCGGCTTTCCCGACTAGTCGTTGACTAGTCGGCCCATCTCTAATAAATACTTACCACGTAAAACTTAATGCTAAATCACGCGCCTTCGTTTCGTTGCCATCCATTTGCCAGCTTTGGACGTCAACCAAGGTGACTTACCTGTAACCACAATAATAATCAAGATGAGCGGATGCAGTAAATGAAGGTTCGTGGGCAGCGGAAATAATTTTACTGTTAGGGCGCCTTTACATTCTAAGATTTTCATGAACTCTCTGGCATCAATACGTACGCAAAAGCTGCCATATATGTAGTTGACTCAATTATTATTTTTCGGATGGAGTATGGAGACACCGGGGTGTTTGGGCGAGCGTAAAAGTTCTGCTAGGGATTGAAGGGATGAAGCCCAAGGACTTGAATAAGATCGGACACAACGGCGTCCAAACCTCATGTGAGACTCGGACTTCTGCTGGACCATATTATGTATGTATATACAAGGTTAGTTTTACTTTGCGCAAAAACCGAAACACGTGTCAAATATATTTACATTTGAAATAGTTATACCTACTAAATTTCGAAAACATAATGTAAACTTACGAAGTTATAAGCTTCTTGTGTTGCGTCATTGTCCTCAAAAAATATGGTCACCCCAACTCGCAAGCCATCGTCCGCGTCGCCTCGACTCGCGAGTTGAATGACCGCACGCTGTATGCCGATCGACATCTGATGCGCGTTTCAACGACTGTGCCTAAGCTTGCAGGATTTTAAAATATTTTTGGACAAAATTATAACACAATATAAAAATAGTTTGATTCGATTTTGTTAGTGATTTTGAGCAAACTACTTTCAGGTTTTGCTTCAAGTAAAACTAACTTTGTATAGGCTATTTTTATCATTAAACTAAAACTTAAGAGGTAAACTTCGTAAACTAAAACCCGACTACTAATCTAGTGTGCAGAAAAACGTGTATTCAACTGCGTACTAATGAGAATTCAAACGGAAGAAAGCGCGGGGTAAGCAGCTCGTGGCGCCATCTGTTATGTCTATCCGAAACTAACTTAATATTCTAGTTTAAGCCGCGAAGGTCACTTCTCGATAGAGTACGGTGATCTACAGAAGGATTTCTTAGCTCGCACTCCATCGACATGAGATTTCATCTATTGCGTGGGTTTTCCCAACAAAAGCTCTTAAAAGTTCCTAAAATTTTCGGGTTCTTATGATGTAATATAGTATTATGTACCTAACATGTTATAATATTATATGTGACACCTGGCGACATTGACCTGACCAATGCCGCATGTATTTTAGTTTCAATGTTTAATGGATTTAGTTTTGTGCACGCAGCGAAAATATAGTGGTGGGTGGGGGTGGCACACGAGGCATATTTTTAATGTTATTATAAATTGTATTTTATCATCTACAAACTAACGAAAATAAGCTCCCAATCTTTGACCACTGACAGCTCACATTATTATAAAGATTGAATTTACTCAGTAATTTATTAACTGCCTCCTTGGTGTAGAATCTAGTAGCTAGCTCACGAGGTCCGAAGCTCGTGTACCAGATCCCAAGAGTTTAGTCTAAGGATATCCACACGCCGCGGGCTTGTGCCGCTTGTGTCTCATGGTTCCCTGCGACTCTTCTGATGTTGTCAGTCCACCAGTCCCAGTCAGTGGGGGGTCTACCAACACTACGTATTCCGGTGCGAGTTCACCATTCTAGCACCTTGGGACCCCGACGTCTATCGGTTCTTCAAACCTACTCTAGGTTTTTGTATAAATACCTACGTTATGTCTACAAGAACACTAGAAATTATGATCCTGTACAAATCTAGAAATCATTACTCATTAATTAATTACACACAGTAAGAAAATCACTGGCACGTGATACTAGGTCACATCAATATTAACAAGATCTTCACTTCTACGTAAATATGTAGTACACATTTCTATCGATTTCCCGTCTACAGGTATGTATTTTACATTGAGAGCGATTTTGATGTAAAAAAGTTCTGATTGTAACATACCTAAGTAATTATAAATAACAATTTTACGGTAACTATGTTACAGTCAGAACGTTTTTCTGGAATAGGTAACTACTTTTGATAGAATTAAGGTGATCGATTAGGTAATTTGTTCAGGTGATTGATTTGTTTAGATGTTTGATTGTATAGGTGATTTGTTTTTATGAGTGATTTTCAAATAACATGATGACAATATGACGATGAGAGCATCTGTAGAAATAAATAAAATTTTAAGTCCGAATGAATTTTTAAATTTGTGATTCTCAACACACAAACAATAACACATTTATTATGTCGAGGATATTCTTAATGCACAGCTGTTCATGAATTTCTTAATGACAAAGTTGGTTACATTGTCATATCTATATCATAATTATACTTATTTAGTTTTTTGATAAGAGCAACTGCAGAGTTTCTTGTCCGCTATTCTCAACAGAATCCGCAGCTGTAACTTTTGTTTTTGTTTTTGTTTTCACATCTACTTAATTTAATTTTGAATTTTTTAATGACATTGTTGGTTACATGGATATGCTTATACTTGAGACATTACAAACGTGCGAACTGAGTCATAAAGCTGACAGATCATAGTGTTGTGAGAGGGTGTGTGTGTGTGTCTGTCTGTTCCCCTGTAGCGCTCAAACGGGTGGGCCGATTTGAATGCGGTTTTTTTTGTTTGAAAGTTGAATTAGTCGAGAGTGTTGTTAGCTATGTTTGATGAAAATCGATCCAAGATGGCCGCCGCTACAAAATGGCGAATTAATTATTTTCTCACAACTCCCTTAATATGGCTATCAAATGAAAGGGCTTGACTAGTAGAATATCACTATTGCAAATCCAAGATGGCCGTCGCCACAAAATGGCATGTCGGGGGTTTTTAAATTTTTAATTTATACTTGTTTGTAATCTGTTATCGACTTTTGACAAATCCTTTATTTGTCACACACAACACCACAGAATCAGGTTCCAGTTCCATAAGGCATGTAAATGCGAACGAGAAGTCCGATACAAATGACTTATGACTTCGATCGCACGTTTGTAATGTCCTAAATATAGTACCTACAACCAAGCATTATTTTGTGTTTTGATAAAAGCAACTGCTGCATTTCTTAGCAGATTCCGCAACCGGTGGTATAGTCTTGACTTGTCATAGGAGTCACAACTTGGCCTCCGTGAAATATATTAAATGATATTAAACAATCTGTTTTCCCTTAGTTGCCTTAAAAGGTAAACAAATCGCAAAAATTTTCTCGGAGAAAACGTAAACTTGACGCTCTTTCCCCGGCGCTACGTTCTTGCGCGTTTCTGCGAGAATGGATTTGTTTAACTTTTAAGACAACTAAGGAAAAACAAACCTTAAGTATACCTATGTGAATTCGCGACATACAAGTGCCAGCTACATACTAAGATCATAATATTATATTCAATTGTGGAAACATGGCTATCTTGATAGTGCCGTAAGTAGACGCTCGTAAAATCCGAAGTGACATTGGAATCCCGAAATAAAACATTCCGTATGATATTATTATAGTTAGCTGGCGTGTGTGTGTGTGTGTGCATTAGCGTTTCTTTTATGTAAAAAAATTATAGAAAAAACAAATTCGTCTCCGTCATTTCCTTTGGATTTTTTGAGGTCTTGATTACTCGAAAATTGGAATGCTTTTAAAAACGAAACAACTGTAAATAATTATTTTTAATTAAAAGTTTTTGAAGAGAGGCCAACTCTTTGGAGATGGCTATCGCTGACTGACAATGTGACGACACCTACGCTACAACGCAGCCTTCTTACTAATATTTTAAACACTGTTTAGGTATACAAGATCTACCAACGCCATATACAACGCCTTATGTACCTACCTAGTTACCTACAATAAATTAATGTGAATAAGCTATGTACATATTGGTCCAACATTATTTATACTTAACATATTAATACCGCCTATTTTTTTAGTAATTAATAACAGGCTGAATCTTCGTAAGTAGGTGCGTTTCAACGAGATGACCAAGTTTTTCCTCTGTGAAAATTCTTCATCGAGAATTTTCACAAACTAAAAAAAATGTTAGGCGGCTGCCTGACTATAAGTCATGTAGGTATATTAATTATGCAGTGAATAGGTACTAATAGTAGAACTAGAAGATGCAGGCTTCGACTGCTGAAGAAACAGTGACTAATTGATGCGAATTTAATACATGCCGCGCGTGACGTTGGATTTATTTTAATTACACGCGGGTCGTGTCGCGCCGCCAATGTAATGTCGAAACTGACTGATAGGTAAGATACATTACACAGTTTCCCACATACATACCTACTATCATCCAGATAATAATATATAAGTATACAATACTTTGATTGATCACAAACTTGATAAAAACGAAGTTAACAAATAGCAAAGCTTTCTGCTTTCTCCAACGTACGGCGTACCTATAAGAAATACGTGTGTTCGCACGCGCCAAGAAACTGCGTTCTAACTTCTCTGTTATTAAGAAGAGACCATTTATCAGGGTGTCACGAGTCGACTATTTACGACAAATAGGAAGTACAACGACAAATCAAATATTATGTACAAGTGTAATTCTGTAATATCACAGTTTATTAATCATACAGTAGGGCATGGTAGGGATGCTTTCGTATAGCACGGATGCCAAGAGCCGCGAGAACTTGCATCCATCCAGTATGCCCAAGCGCGACCGGCATGATTTTGATGAATCAAATGTTACGAACTAGCGATTAAAACAATAGACATGTTAAAAGTCGTCTATAAGATTCATTTTATCGTTTCTCTTAACTTTGACAATCACGCATTAGCTCATTAGATAATACTGACAAAGGAATGAAGAAGAAAATAAGTGTTTCCCTGAATTTGTTTCACTGGATCTGCAACTCGAGCGTCATTGAAATATTATATTAACATCAACGGCGCGGTTTACAATGATGCGAAGTTAACATTTCAAAGTCAGCTTTATGTTGGTAGTTACTTCGACAAACATTTTACATGACAAACACTAACCGCGCTCGACGGAGCGTCGGATTTCTTCGGAGTTCGTTTCGATGCGCTTCGCGTTTTGTTTTGGTCCTTATGTCAAGGTTATTGAAGTGAGGCCATTTGCTGTTAAAGCTGTTATCGTTAAAAGATAGCTTCACACGGTGTTTCTAATCTGTATCTATGATAGCTACACTGCGGTGCCGCGTACGTAGCAAGCGTAGCGCTCTCGCGGAGGATGGTCGGTGAATGCGAGTTGTGAGTTGTTTGTGACTCATTGGAAGTTTACTAGTTGTTTTCCTTATTGTGCTCCTAAAAATATCTTCTTTAATAAACATCTACGGTTTCCAACATCGTGTACACTAGCATTCGGAGGCGTCTCTAGCCCATGTAGCGCCCGTGTGCAATCCGCCCTCTAGTGAGCGCGTGGTCAAAATGGAATAGATACAAAATATGTGAAAGTCCCGAGGCCGACGCTCCACTAATACCGCTGGGCGCTGCGCCCGTGTGCAACGCACACCCTACACCATAGGTAAATCAGCTTCTGCTAGTATTATCGAGTTATATTAGTGGCCTAGCTTGTTGACCCGGGACTTGAATCTAATAGGGTTATTCTGTATCTTAGTTACCAACTGAAAATGATTGCCAACGAATTATTAGTTCGATACTTATATATATTGCTGTTTTAATGTGTGAAATGAAATCACTGTTTATATTTCACACAGTAAAGCAGCAATGTATATTGAACTAATTCGTTGGCAACTATTTTAAAGTAACTAAGTTAGAGAATAGCCCCACAGGACTGGCGTTAAGTCCCGGGTCGAACACTAAAAAGTCGTTGGGTCAAGTTTCTGTCAAGAACTTCTCAGTAGCAGCCCGGAGTTGGGAAGCTGACCGCGTTAGACGCAACCACGTGCCTAGGAGAGCACGTAAAGCCGTCGGTCCAGCGTCTGATCTCTCACCGATCGTGTCGCATTGGCGCCTCACCGGACAACGAAAGTGAGGGAATAGAGAGTACACTATAATATCCTCTGCATACGAGTCTCTGTCTCCGTTGAGAGTGGCCGCCCGCGCCGTGGCCGAAATACCGGCGGGGGAATATTATATTTTAGAGGTGATTGCTAGACCGTGTCATGTCCGAGCCATGCCTCGTCCGAGGCATTTCATAATGAAGTCACATCAGACTGTGCCTCGCATGAACCATATCCGAGCTATATTAGCGGCACGCTATGATGGCCGGTTTGACACATTACAATAGTGATGTGGAATGTCAATTTATTCTCGAACAAAAAACAATTAAGTTTTGTTTTTGTACCTGATTAAATAGGTTTAATAAAACAAAAATGTATATGTTTATTTAATTTATTTGAACGAACTGAATATTTGAACGAAAATGAATATACATACTTTATATGCACACAAGAAACATATGAATACAAAAGATACCAAAAAAGGTGCCACAAAAGGCCATAATTAATCAGATTCGTCCATACTACTATTTTCACTGTCGTCACTGCTATCATCACATACATTAATAATTATATGTTCGTTTTCTATAATATTATCTATTTTCACATCTCTTTCATAATCTTCCCTTATTAATTTAACAGTTCTATTCACAACCTTTTCCCAGTCTCCTTTAGTCACATGTTCACAAGCTTCTTCTAATAATTTTAGCATTTTTTTTGTGGTAAATGGGGGTTCTGTATTGTGTCTTGCAGCATATCCCTTAATTTGAGCCCACACCAACTCAATCGCATTATACTCACAATGGTAAGGCGGTAACCGTATAACTCTGTGCCCATGTTCTAATGCTATTTCGTCAATGACGTATCGGATCTTGGTTGGTTTGTTTTCTTTTAAAAGACGTACTAATTCCGCTTTTAACATATTCATGTTTGCATCTACGCCATTTTTACGAAGCCATGCGACGATATCAGCTTTCTTTTGGGATTGGGCAGGTGGCTTGTCAATTTGCATCGAGTGGTATGGGGCGTTGTCCATAATTATAATAGATGGTTCAGGGAGGCTACACAACATTGAGGTAAACCATTCAGTAAACTTTTCTCCATTCATGTCTTCATGATAGTCTCCAGTGGTTTTTGACGCAAAAGCCATGAGAGAACCTTCGACAAACCCGTTGATGGTTCCGGCGTGACAAATTATAAGTCGCGATCCTTTTCCTACAGGAACTTTGGAAGTAGATGCTGCTGTGTCATCGTTCCAAGAACGGCCTACAGTATGGTTAGCATTAAGCCATGTTTCATCCAAGAACACAACATTTTGCCAATTTTTGATTTCTTTCACTTGCCGTAAAAAAGTATACCTTGCCATCGCTATATCAAATCTTTCCATCAATATTTTGCGTTTGTTACATTTTTTGTATCGAAATCCAATGGTCTTCAAAATCTTCGTTAAAGAACTTTCCCCACCGAAGAATAATCCAGCTTCCTTCAGTGAATGCACCAACTTTTTTCTTGTTGGATACTCCTTCTGTAAATAGTAGCCGTAAACATGTCTTCGGATAGCATCGGCATCAAAGCTATCGATGCCTACGACTGGTTTTGCTCGTTTTCTCTTTTTTGGTGTGTGAAGTTTATTTTCTTCTGTGCCAGTCTCGCCATATTTTTTTTTAGTTATCCGTCTAACAGTTCGTTGTCCAATATTAAGCGCATCAGCTACGCGTTCAACCACTGACGTTATAGGTAAAATTGGCCCTCCATTTTGAGCTTCACGATCGAAATAGTTACGAAGGCGTATTACGAACTCACGTGTCTGACTATTTAGAACAGTTCTCTGCGTACGTTCGGTCATATCGACGAAATCCACAACAAAGGGCTTGAACAGAGTCCAAATTAACGAGCAAGGGTCAACAGTAATGCAGTATCAATATTTGAAATCCAAAGCCAGGTCAAAACTATATCACAATCGCATTGCACTGACAGTTTATACTTTTCGAAGCAACGTCAATTCGAAACTGCTTTGTTTTGCATTGAGCATTGACGCGAGTTTGCCGGAGGTAGTAGTTGTGCTAGCCAGCGATCCTATGTGACGATCGTATTAGATTCCATTTTTAAAAATTTATTGATATTTTTTTGCGATTTCAGAGGTTTGTCCACATAGTGAAAATTGTTCATATTCACAAGTACATTCACCCCTTAAATGGTGCAAACTGATTTTTCTACACTTGTATACATTTAAGAAATCAATTTAATAAATAAATTTTGAGTCCTAAACCTAAAACTACATTCGATAAAATTTATGAATCTCTGCACATCACTATCGTCAATAAAGTAATACAATTATTTCCTTCAAAGTCGTTATCAATTAATACGGAACTTCATGAGAAACTACATTCGATAAAATTTATGAATCTCTGCACATCACTATCGTCAATAAAGTAATACAATTATTTCCTTCAAAGTCGTTATCAATTAATACGGAACTTCATGAGAAACTACATTCGATAAAATTTATGAATCTCTGCACATCACTATCGTCAATAAAGTAATACAATTATTTCCTTCAAAGTCGTTATCAATTAATACGGAACTTCATGAGCGGACAAACGTCAAACCGGCCATCATAGCGTGCCGCTAGAGTTGTTACGTTAAATAAGTAACCTATCTAGGTACTCTATAAAAAAAATTGGTTGTCTACGTCGGTTTACGGACGATAATATTACGTGATAACGTCTTAGGAAAACAAAGAGAAATAGATGCGTCACAAGCCGAACGCTTTGGCCGATCGTGCCTTCTCTATTGCTTGTTCCGCGCTCTCGCTTGCACGCGGTGCGTGACAATGAGTTACTTATGCTTTTTCGTGCGTGTAGCCGGCGTTCATCGATTTTTAAGACGTCAATTATACCAATCCGTGGCTCTTCCATGCTTCGAATTTCTTTAGGCACCGTTCGATACAGCACGGTTTAACGTAAACCCCGAACAGTAAGTAAACTATGGTAAATAAATAAAATAAATAAATAATCATTAAATCGGGATTAAGCGCCGCAGACGGCAGAACACAAGCTTCAGAATTAAAGAGACAATTTAAGACCAACACTTTTGAATCCACTCCCACACGCATAGAGTAAAGTGGAAATAGAGAACACTGGAAATAGAGAGCCGTCTGATAAGATTTTAATGTCACTAGAATTTCTAATGCGAGCCTAACGCCATCTATTAGTCATTCACCTACAACGATGCCCACACGGTGCAGTGTGTTCGACGTTGCAATTGCGTATAACTTTTTCTCTGGCAACCAATCTTTAGTTATGACTTATGAGCGATATGAGTTGGCTAATCCATCGTTGGCACAACGTTTACGACCACAGAGATTAATTGACATCAGGGAGTAATAAACCGAAACTATCATTGTTTTGTTATCGATGATGCAGGGTGCTGGTTGTATCTCGTACAATTTCTTCTGTATTTATTTGTATGAGGGCGGTCTGGCCTACTTTCGACACCTGATCAAAATTAATGGATGAATTAAAATTAATCACTGTTGAACTGGGTAAGTAGGTATGTCACAGGGATTGAGTAAGTGTTGTTGTAATGATTTAATCAATTTTATTTCTTGAGTAATGAATGTGTGAATGAATGAATATATTATATTGCAGACCCATATGCACCCATATATATAGGAATAAACAAAATTACAAAATATAAAATAGATAACTACATAAACAGTTTAATTCCAACGATTACAATCACTATTATGATCACAGCAATAGTTTAGTAATTTTATATTATATTAGTTTAATAATTACCCACGATGGAAGATATATACTTAATAATATTTAGGCTTAGGGTCAAATTTTGGTAAAAAGCTACTTTAACCCTAGAACCGTACCCATATTAGAATTTGATTAACGGTACCCTGGGGTACTAGTGTACCCCTGTAAAAAAACACATTTTCAGAAAAAAATATAAGCTTTAAGAAGAAATTAACATATATCATCGTATTATTATTAATTTAAGGTTCAATTAATACAATATTAAGGTTAGAATTAGTTCCTATTAAAGCAATTTTCCCAAATTTTGTTTTGATGCTCGTTGTTATAAAAACTTTGCACTTTGCACATTGCGAACGAGATTTGTGGTCTTTGGACCTTGGGCAGAATGAACATCTTCTAGATTTGGAAGCTGAAGGCATTACAGCAACAAGTGGCCGTGTTTTTTCTAAAATAGTCCCAATACTTATTTCTAGGTACGTTGGCAAAGATTGATACACAAATCGATTTTCCATCATCCCCAAAAACGACACCTTTTTCATATTGTATCTTTAGAAGAATATTTTCAATTTCATTTTCAGTTAAATTACGACTTGCAGTAGACCTTAAAAGAAGTAAAACAAAGTATGAGCTCCACATGTCAATGAAATAACAATACAAATAAGTAGATAGGTATACTAAGTACATATTGAAAACTAAAAACAAAAAAACGCGTTGTAAACTTTTAATATTATAATAATAATATAAATACGATACCTATATGGGCATAAAGTTGCTGTATAATAATATTAACATGATAGTAATAAAATATTTTAGACAAACAGCACAAAAACCTATAAATAATTTAAATGAAAAACTTACGTTTAAGGTACCGTGGGGTACTGATGTACCCCAACAGTCAGTATACCGCATCGACAAAGTAGCAGGATCGACGATCGACTGAAGACTTTGTGCCTCTCCTCGCCCCATGTGAATATGTTAAGGCGCTAAAATATCCGACTTATAGTAAAAAAGTTCTGAACGTTTTTTAAATTTTTGTTCCGTTTGTACCCCAAGGGTACGGTTCTAGGGTTAATCGCATGATGTTCAAGTGATTCAAGTGATGATGATTCAAGTGATAAAGCGGTAATTAGTACCTAATACACGACGCACTTGGCCGCTTATTTTTCTATATGGCGGAAAGTAAAATGACAGCTACCTAACTACCTACGTTACAAAAATTACCGTTGCAAAACGATCATACTGAGATTAACCGTGTAAAAACAACAGCTTTTTGTACTTTATCGTAGGTGTACAAAGCCCGTCGTCATAATTTGGCTGAGACAAGCGGCGCAGCGCGGCGGCGGTAAATAGTCGCGACAGCTGCGTGCGAATGACGTAGCCACACGTGTGTTTTATGGAATAAGTTAATACGGGTGGCGCCATCTATCGAGCGGGTAATGCACTAAAAGCTGGAGGTTCATGTCGAATTGTCATCGCTCTAATTTTGGTGATCTGTTATTACAAGTAATTATATTCATATTTTTCGGTTTTCTATTTATTTAATTTATATTCAAGTAAGCAATGCGTGCAAGATATACTACCGACCTATTGATTACATATTTTTAACGCGTTTTGGTACTTATACTGTTTCGAAGCTGACGGAACTCAGGCGAAACACCTGCCCGTGTAGCAAAAAAAAATTTTCACAAAATCATTTTTTCGAATTTGCCGTAGTTACTTGTTTTGAGTTAGGCAACTTTCGTCGACGGCATATTGAGGCAGACATAATTGGGGCACGCGACCACGATTGGAAATACCGCTTTATACCTAAGGCCACATGATTTTTTACCCCCTCCTACGGGAAATCCCCCCTAATTAATTATGGATGGCCCCTAGTACGCAAAACGTGCCTCTTGTTGCCATCTTGTCGCGCTTTCGCGTCGTCGCGTGCCCCACAATCTGCCTAGATTCAAGTGTTGCAAATGCCTATAAATCAAACCACGTGGCGTCCAGTGCCAATAACCTTTCCCGTCACATCAATCAGAGCATTGACACCAAATTGACACGCCCTGAGTCGTATTTACTATTTTATGTCGTAACATGCATAACTGAAATAAATGCACGCCTATGCACGTGCGCAGGCACACTTTCACAATAATAATAAGTATCTTAAAAAAATATGAGACAAAATCTACCGATATTTTTTTTAACCCTCTATTGCATGAATTATGAAGGAGATGAAATAAAAAAAATTTAATAGTGAAAACATCTTTTATTTGGCCTTACTAAGCAATCTTAATCAGCAAAATAAAAAAAAGTTATTTATTTTAGAAATTGCTATACGAAGCCATATATGGCTTCATATGCATTCTAGTAAAATCATATAAGATCCATATTTGGCTTCGTATGCATTTAGTGAAAAACAAAATTATGCATTATAAAAATATGTGAAGCAGTTTCTTTTGTCATTGTAGCATAAATAAACTTGACATTTTTCACACTTTCTGAATGAACAGAATTTCGTACAATCCTGGTATATTTGACGATTTTTTGCCTTAGGAAAATGAGCCAAGTTATCACAACGAACAGTATCTAAAGGCAGATCTTGATGCCTAGTTGGCGCTTTTCTTGCTTTTTTACAAGGTATTGGTGAATCAGGTAAGCTGGATGGAGTGTCAATTCAGCTTGAGGTTGGTGTTCCCATAATGCTACGTGGACGGCCACGTTTTCTGACAGTAACTTCTGGTGGAGTATTGAATTGGCTTGATAGTGTATCGGCTCGACTTGCGGACGGTGTTCCGAGAATACTAGCAGGACGACCATGTTTTCTAGCCATAGTCAAATGGAATATTCAAACCCTACATAGTAAAAAAAAGCCCAATAGCACCATAAAAGCAAGCAGGATCCATTTCTGCAAATAAAAGAAAGCAAGCGTGAATGCATACGAAGCCATATTTGATCGAAAGTAATTTGACGGGAATGCATACGAAGCCAAATATGGCAAATAAAAAAATAGGCTCAAAAATGAAGAAAAACAAGAAAAATCAACACAAACGCAACAAACCCACATTTTTAGATATTCAGAGAGCAAATATAAAAAATATCAGATTTTTCACTTACCATTTTAAATATTTTTTCAAGTGATGAAATTTATGCAAAGTTTAATCACACCACACGCGTCAAACAGTCTCCATATAACATCAAATAGATAGACAGTTGACTCTTACCATATGCAGCAAAAAATGCGAATCGTTACAGGAAGCCTTGCTTAATAAGATTTTATATTTGGTTATTAAAAAATAATATTTCTCTAAACTAAAAATCTAATTTAAAAATTTGGAATCCATATTTGGATTCCTATGCGGTAAAGGGTTAAATTAAACTAAAAATATTTTTTTTAATCCAATGATGTTGATTCCACTATTATATGTATATAGATATAAGTATAACTATTCCCTACGTGCCGATAGCTTTAATAGTTACTGAAATAATCCATTGTGAATTTGTGACAGACGGACGGGGAAAGTCGCGTAAGAGTTCCATTTTACCATTTTGGTATTGAACCCTAGAAATATATGTATGCAAAAATCGTTTCACTGTCAGAAAATTCGGATTAGCGATTTGATAAAACATGATTATAAATTTTGTTTCTTTTATGTTAGTAGGTACACATGAATTACACAAAAATTATATGCAGCGAAGCAACCAACAACAAATCAGGTTTACGTTAACGATCCTTTAAGTGTCGCCGGTCGGCCAGGTCCGGCCGGTCGGCCAGGTCCGGCCGCGCAACAAATTCGCAATTTTTACGAGCATTGCTCTCTCGAAATCTCGGGTTCTTTTTAAAGATTTATCGCCATCTTTTACTGCCAGTGCAGTAAAAACGACATTACGTGGAATCGTCGTGCGATGCCTCAATGCTCTGGTTTCGGGACTTGAGAAACATGAAAGAAAATAATCAATTTTTTTTTCGTCCGCCATTCTTATTGTGTCGGCAAGATGATGCGTTTCGGGTCAGGTTTTTAAAAATCTCGCGGAAACATTTCGATTTCACGAGATAAAATGTAACCACGTCGGTTTCCGAGGTGTTAGCTATCTCTGTGACGAATCACGTGAAAATCAGTTCAGCGGGTAGACCGCGAAAATATAAATTATTAACCAACAAATAACAGTGGACAGCTACAGTGTTGTAACTTAAATCAACAGATTTTATTATTTGCACGCAGGAATCGCAATAAATATTCCCAAGCCAAAAAGTACCTACCCTGTAAGTATAATAATCTACCTGCCAGTGAAAGTCCCGTCAAAATCGGTTCAACCGGCGATTAACGCGGACGAAAACAAGGGCATCAGCGGTTAAGTAATTTTCAAATAGAAATTGAAACTGATTTTGATTTTCAAAAATGCGGCTATGGTAGCTTTTGCTACTCCCAAGTTAGCTTCTATTAGAGGGAAGTTGTGGGTTTTACTAGAACTCGCCAATTATAATGGATGTTTTTGTGGAATCGAATAATAATTACCGTTTTTAAGTATTAATTTTATATAACGTTGAGATCGTTGAAATATCGTATCTGTTAACGTTAATGAGTCGCCATTTTAAGTGCCATAAAGTCTTGTGCAGTTTTTGTCTGTGATCTATTGAGGGTAGTAGTGAATCATATTTTCGGAGATGAGTTTTTTTTAGAAAAGAACGTTTGGGTGCTCATATTTGGTTTAACCAGCAGTCCGGCTGGTCGAGGTCTGGAGACGGGAGGCTGTCACTGTCGTACCGTGTCGGTTTCGTTTAGTGAGTGTAGAAGGAGCTGTGGTTTTGCTGCATGTTTGGTGAGAGCTTTCCGATTTTATTATGATTTTGTGTTGCCCACTGCTGGGCTGTCTGGTGGCGCTGGTACGACTAAAAGGGGAGGTCGAAGGTCGTATTTTAGGTAGGGTTTTATGTTCCATCCGTGCCACGTGTTGGCTAGGTTAGTATTTTTTTTTACACAAGGATCTTGTGGCTCGACTTGCGGCCCTTTACAGTTCAAAAACTAGCTGAAGAATTGTTTGGAAATCGAGCTTCGAGAATCAGCTGGAGTATCAATAAATAAGAGCTATAAAATCGTCAAAACTGCGTGATTCTGTTAAATTATGGGCCCGTTTACCCACTTCCAGCTCGGTATCCGTTTATCCCTTTTTATTGTTATTGCACTTATTTTTATTCATACTTACAAAATCTAAACAGATCAAAATATTTTCTACAAGATGATGCCTGCGCCTTCGTTTGGTTAGGTTTTAAAAATCCCATGGGAAATCTTTGATTTCTCTAGGAATAAAAAGTGTTCTATGTCGGTCAAGACAGGGTAATTTTAATCAGGATGCAAGCTAATCTCTGTGAGTTGTGACATATTACGTCAAAACCGGTTATGATATTACCTATCTATCCCAAGAAAAACCTTTCCATTACTTATTATGACTAATGAAAAGGGATTACGACCCTCAACAATGAGATATACGACGACACAGAAACAGAGCTACGTAAACATTTTTCCTGGCAACGAATAAAAACTGCCACTCACGTTTATTTAGGTCGAAACATTGTACCTACCTAATGTACTGGACACGTCCACAAAATCTAGATTTATAATTAATTCTGAAATCCGCGAATGTAGTTACGGTTAACTAGTCGTAAATAATATAATTAGTACACCCTGACGCGTTATGTAATGGGCACACAAATAGACAGACCAAAATAACAAGACTAGCTAAGAGGCTGTGGCTTCGCACGGGTGTCATTTTAGCAATGAAAGAACGGGAACCTTCTGAGGGACATCATCCATTGATTAAAGTCTGAAATGTTGTCTGCTGGAAAGCTTTGGCCTTTGGACATGGCTAGTTACTACCCTAACCGCAAAAGATGTACCGCCAAGCGATTTAGCGTTCCGATACGAAGTCTTCATCGATGATTCATCGAAAATGAACCGTCTAAACACCGACGGTTCATCGTTCACAGGCACTGTGCCATAGCGAATATCGTATCGTGCATCGCTCATCGCAAAAATGAACGATGAACGGGGCACCGTTTAGACACTTTTGTTGCAGACAAAAATATTGTTATTTTTTCCCTTTCCGTAAAATACTAGGTACATATTTTTATATTTTTTACGAAAAATACGAGTACTATTAGTACTTATTAATCAGAAAAATGTTAGCATGCGGAACGCAACGGTGTATCCATCGACATCTTAAGATTAGTTTTATTTTAGGACTAGCGGTCTGCCCCGGCTTCGCCCGTCATAGGTAGTTAGGTACATATAATATAGCCTATAGCATTCAAGGATCACGTAGATATCCAACGGTGAAAGAAATGTTTTGAAATCGGTCTAGTAGTTCCTGAGATTAGCGCGTTCAAACAAACAAACTCTTCCGCTTTATTATATTAGTTAGTATAGATTATGTACAAACAAACACAAATAAAAAACAATTTGCTAAAATCTTAAGTTCATAACACTTCAATAATATTGTAATGAGAATGCACTAACATTATGCAACGGTCACAGATATAAACGGACCGATTTTATAAATAGGTTTTGATAGATAAAAGTTTCATCGTGAAATATTTCATCAGCGTGATTTATGGGTCATTTAGTCGATTATGTCTCGAGTCGGGGACAAGTGAACGATTTTTAATGTTGAATTTGTCGTTAATCTTAAGATTCGTGACAAATTTTGGCAATAATACGATAAAATGATTTATTGTTCACCTTGCGTTTATGATTTTCGAAAGCAGAGGTGCAAAATATTAAGTAGGGAAAAGTAGAATAATGATATAATAGAATAAAATATTTTAAAAAAACCAGCCAAGTGTGAATTTTTTCAAGTTCCTATATACTGCCATTTGGCTGATAGAGGGGGGGGGGACACTTGACTCTAATAAAAATTTGCACTTTAAAACATCATATTTTACAAACGGATCTAGAAATCGAAAAATGATGTTCCCACACCTACAGTATTTTTAAAAGACCTATTCAACGATACCCCACACTATGGGGTAGACGAGAAAAAAAAAATTCATCCCCACTTTACATGTAGGGGAGCTACCCTAAAAAAAATATTTATCAAAATTTTATTTCACCACTTTGTCGGCGTGATTAATATTTATACTCATGCCAAATTACGGATTTCTAGCACTAATAGTCTCTGAGAATAACCGAGGACGGACGGACAGACGGACAGACGGACAGACGGACGGACATGGCGAAACTATAATGGTTCCTTGTTTACTACGGAACCCTAAAAAGGGAGAAATCACAAATGGGGTCGGAGACTAAAGATTTTATTCCACTACACCCAAGGTTGGAATTTCAGTGATAAAAAGATTGGCGATCTGGATCGGCAGGGACTTTCACTTTTGACTGAGACAGGAGACTACTCTTTGTTACTTTACACTTTGACCTACTCGGTAACACTGAAGTTATAACTTAATTTTATATAGTTTCAATCACAAGTTTTGCATGCTTCTGTGCAATCTTTTGTAACAAATATTTATGCAAATGAGCAATTCCTATTCTATTCGTATTTCTCATATCTTATAATAAAGAAATACAAATAGGTAAGAACTATCTAATATGGAAAGATAGATGAGTCAGATGACTAAATTTCAAATTTTAGGTAAGTATAGGTACTAGGTACCTACATGATTGACTATAGAACACCAAGTCCAGCGGTTTAGAGTTTGAAAGACCAGAATTTTGATCTTTTTTTTTCATCATCATCATGATCAACCCATTACCGGCTCACTACAGAGCACGGGTCTCCTCTCAGAGTGAGAAGGGTCTTGGCCATAGTCTACCACGCTGGCCAAGCGGATTGGCAGACTTCACACACCTTTGAGAACGTTATGGAGAACTCTCAGGCGTGCAGGTTTCCTCACGATGTTTTCCTTCACCGTTAAAGAAAGCAAGTGATATTTAAATACTTAAAACGCACATAACTCCGAAAAGTTAGAGGTGCGTGCCTGTTTTTTTTTAGTGTTTCAAATTCATTTTGTAAAAAGGTCATCTGAAGAAATCCATCATTTGTATGAATAAGTATGAGTAAAAGTCCAGTGACCGGCCTGCGCCGCACCCGGGGTGAGTCACTCCCATCTCTCCATGCATGTAGGTCGGGTGTAAAATTGCTATAACGACGCGTATGACGTCATGCCTTTCCCGGTACTGCCAGTGACCAATGACACCAGCGACCACGATTTATGACTGAAGCTGCTGCAGGGACAGTGTTGTGTTGCGGTGTGTCATGTGTGTTGATGCGACAGATTAAAGCGATCGGAGTCATACATTTTTAACCCCCGACGCAAAAACGACGGGGTGTTATAAATTTGACGTGTATGTGTGTGTGTGTGTCTGTCTGTTCCCCTGTAGCGCTCAAACGGGTGGACCGATTTGAATGCGGTTTTTTTGTTTGAAAGTTGAATTAGTCGAGTGTGTTGTTAGCTATGTTTGATGAAAATCCATCCAAGATGGCCGCCGCTGCAAAATGGCGGATTACATATTTTTTCACAACTCCCTTAATATGGGTATCAAATGAAAGGGCTTAACTAGTAAAATAGCACTATTGCAAATCCAAGATGGCCGCCGCCAAAAAATTGCGAATGTCGGGGGTTTTTTAAATTTTAAATTTAGACTTGTATATTAAGAGGCGCATCGTTCAGCCGAAACTATTAATTACATATTTAAGTACGTATACCTATAATAAATATTGGTAAAACAAATTGCAACAGTACCTACGTGGATTAATTTGATTATAAGCACGCTTTACCTACTAAACATCTGAATAAAATGTTCGAACTTCTTTGCAGATTTTGAACTTACTTATATTTTAAGTAATTCATATCAGATGATAGTGATAATAATCGAGACCGACGTGCTCTCTGGGGCACGAGTCTAAACTAGAAGCTCGTAAAAATTGAGACTAATAGGCCAGTTCTGATGAAACACTCGCTCCGTATATAGACGAAATTCATAGCTTTAACGTGCTAGATCCATTAAATTTAGCCGATTACTGCGTTCCCATTTCATTTCAGGGCTGACTTCAAACGGTTTATGTCATTAAAGGTAATTTACCTTAAACGACAGCCGGTTTGGGAATTGACTGCCTTATGTTTTAACTTGAGGTCTTTACATAATATTATGTACTACGTATTAAGAGGAAATGTGGTCGAAGAGACTTTTGAAAATTAGGTATTTGAAGATACTATTGCTGTCGCGCTGCGACCGCTCACAGCGCTGGCGGCCGCCCTATTCATGTGTGTGTAAGTTGACAGTGTGTGCGTGTCCGCAGCGCGCGTTGTTGCCGCATCGCGCGCTCCGTTCATTTCTCAATTTTTTGGTGTTCGCATCATTGCCTAAGCAAAGTGATAATTTATATATTTCATACGATTTTGGCTTGTTTATTTGGACTTATGTGTACCCTGCTACTCTTTTGATTCGGATTATGTTTATTGGACCGTGTTTTTATAAAACCCAAGAACTTTAAGTTTTTAGTGTTTCATTAACTCATTTATATATTTTCTTATATAATATAAGCAATGATAATATAAATAAGAACTGTGTAAATTAGATTGCGACCTATATATAATTAATTATTATTAATTAATTATCTTGTGACATATACCTTTTTTTTGTCAGACTAGTAAATGGGTAAATAACATTAGAACGTTATTTAACCATTTACTAGATTAGTTAGTTATTTAATTTTCAAAATAGATTTTGACCTATATAATAGTAGTTACTAATTATCATGTGACATTTTTTGTGTCACAATATAGGTGAATGGTTTTATAATTTTCTAACTCAACCTAACCTAACTTCCGATCAATACAAGATTAGTTTGTATGCGTACAAGCACTGTATATTATGGAACAAGTAGATACTTAGGTCACTACAAAGTATAAAGTGTATAGTAAGTAAGAGTAAAGCAAGACGTATACGAGTATTTGCGTACTATGTACTCTTGTATAGTTTATGTAACTTATAACTTCGAATGGCAACTCTGAAAATGTAATTTGTACGGTACAGTTTTTTTTTTTTAAACTTTTGATAGTAATTTATTATTATTGTTATTAATAAACATTTATAGACTTAAAATTAATTTTATTTTATATTCATTACCTACCTATTAAAAAAAGTAATTGAATTTTCCACTAAAGGTCATATTTATGCAAAAAAATAAACCGGTCAAGTGCGAGTCAGACTCGCGTACCGAGGGTTCCGTACTCCAGATATATAAGTACAATCTGTTTTTTAACCGACTTCAAAAAAAGGAGGTTCTGTATTCGATCCGTATGTATGTATGTATGTATGTATGTATGTATGTATGTATGTATGTAAGTATGTTCGCGATTATCTCCGCAACTAATGAACCGATTTTGATGATTGTTTCACTATCGTTATCTACATACTTTCAAGAAGGTTTTAGTATATAACACACCGAGTTATCATTCTTACGTACGAAGTTATAAGCATAAATGTACACATATGTCACTAATATGTTCTCTGAGATTGCTAGACTTATTGCTGAAGTCTGATATAGCTATTCTGTCCAAAGACTTCACTCTGCTACGCCTACGTAACATTGACCTTTTGCAAAAAGTTTTGGGCCGAAGTCAGTACAGTTGCATATAGAGTGATTCCTTGGAGTTTGTGCATGGTTACGTGTATTTCCATTCTATACAAAGCCAAACCGCAAGGGTGTGAAACTAGTCGCGTATAGATTGTAAATTACGGTCTATCCAAATTATACAAGAGTTTTACGCATACAAACTAATCTTGTATAGATCAGAAGTTAGGTTAGGTTGGGTTAGAACATAATAAAACCACTCACCTATAGTATGACACATAAAATGTATATGTCACAGGATATTTAATAATAATTAATAATATATAGGTCATAATCTATTTTACATAGTTCTCATTTATATTATTATTACCTAATATAAAGAAAACAAATCACTAAAAAGCATAAAATAATTTTTTTCAAAGAAAAATGAACCGACTTCAAACGAATCGAACTAAAAAGTTTAAAATAATTTTTTATTCATTTAGATTGACGATTAAACTACCTAACTCAAATGATATATAATTTTTTGAAGTCGGCGCCAAACCACATTCAATTCGTGTAAGTAAAATCAGAATATCCACTTTTGAATGCGAGCGCGGTGAACCTAGTCGCGGAGGGTGAGTCTGGGACCCGGGGGGCACATTTTCGACTTGAAGTGAACTTGAAATCATTTGGCGCCGACTTCAAAAAATTATATATCATTTGAGTTAGGTAGTTTAATCGTCAATCTAAATGAATAAAAAATTATTTTAAACTTTTTAGTTCGATTCGTTTGAAGTCGGTTCATTTTTCTTTGAAAAAAATTATCATTAGTTTGTCTTAAAAGGTAAGGTGCTAATTTTATTAAGCTAGGCCTCTGAATTGTATGACTACTACTACCTGGCTTTCATGATTCTACCTAGGTCAACGAGAAGTACCCTATAGGTTTCGATTCCCTTTTCTTGACAGACATGACATACATACAGACAACAAAGTGATCTTATAAGGGTTCCTTTTTCCTTTTAAGTTATGGAACCCTAAAAATGTTTATCGATAATTGTTTACAACACTAATTTATCGATATTATTTTCAACTACTACGCATCACTTCGATCTGTATATGTGTAATCCGCCCGTCCCGCGTCCCCGCTCTCAAATTCGTGCAATAAGGACAACTGCAGGCCCGACTCAATAGCCGCAAGTAAAAAGTCATAATTCGAGGTTTGGCTCTCTAGTGTTTCCTCCTCCAATATTGGACCAATTTAAAAGATATTTCGTAAACTGAATATAGAGGATATATACTGTGACTCTATGTTTTGCTTTTTTCATTATTAATTGTCAAATTTGTACATTAGGCCTCTGTTGCAAGCGATCTAAAATAGGCAATTTTGAGCATTTTGTAACGGTTCTAGTGCTTATAAAAATAATGTATCTTCAAAAAGGAAAACATAGGGGCATAGAAGAGGTTGATATTTATTTTATTGTAAAAAATCATTGCTTTAGGATCATAAACCAGGGAGAAAACACCCGAGAGCGTTTGTATGGAGAAATGACCATCCGTGTTTCCTCTTAAGCGTGTAAAATAGCGACAAAAATCTAATTAACTGTGAATGTGACGACCTCCCTGGCGCAGTGGTGAGCGCTGTGGTCTTATAAGTGGGAGTTCCCGGGTTCGATTCCCGGCAGAGGCAATTTGAGATTTTATAATTTCTAAATTGTCTCTGGTCTGGTCTGGTGGGAGGCTTAAGCCGTGGCTGGTTACCACCCTACTGGCAAAGCCGTGCCGTCAAGCGTTTTAGCGTTCCGTTACGATACCGTGTAGAAACCGATCAGGGGTACCTATACATACCTCTTTCAAGTTAGCCCGCTTCCATCTTAGACTGCATCATCACTTACCATCAGGTGAGATTGCAGTCAAGGGCTAATTTGTAGTTGAATAATAAAAAAAAAAGATATGAGAGAACGGAATAACGATAAAATTGCGGAGATAAATCTCCTTGAACTTTTTCATAATCATTATCATCTCCACAAATAGACGTAGTCAGCTAGACATAGGTCTGCTATTAGCATTAAGCGAGCAGCCTGAACAAGTCCATTTAAATTGGTGCTAACACGATTTGAACTTTTATTTTAATAAATGAACTATTGATCAGTCAATCGTCTATTTAAGAAGTTCGTTTCAACGGTACCCCACAAGCCTATCTATGTAAAGTGAAAAAAAAAAAAATGTCTCCCATTTGCTTCGTCTGAAAATTACTTACATAAAAATTTCATTTAATTTATTCAGAAGTTTGGCTTTGATTTCATTAAGGCTCTGACAGTGACAGACGGACAAATACAGAAAGACCCAAATATAGTCGTCGCTTCACTCGATCAAATACTTAGAGTTTGAGTCAAATCTAACAATCACAATGCCACTTGCATTTCTAATAAATTAGAGATTTAGAACAAACTAATTTAATTCGCTGACAATATATTTGGAGCTGTGAGTAATATTTCAAAGGCATACATTATTTGAAGAACAACTGTAAACATATTCCAGTAACCTCTAATAGGTCGTTGCTCCAGTTTTATTAATAAAAAATACAGTCTACTTTTAATTAAGAAATGTAAAGATTCGGTGGAAAACTATTTTGTTATCGTCATCATTGGGCGTACAGAACATGACATGACTGATTTAATTCTTGAAATTAGAATTAAAAAAGCTTTTCTTAATTCTGTAATGTTTTTAAACTGTCTTTTGTGTGTTTATTTCAAATAATTACATGATATTAAAACATTTTTAACCTATTTCCAAAAAATCTGTGGTGGTCAAGGTGGTTCTCAATTCGCCTCTTTTTTACCGTTTTTTACCGTGACGTGAGAACAGAAGCTTACCTACTTTGCTAAAATCTCTAAAAACCGACCAAGCTGGGGATTTTAAGTCCGCATCCAAGTATTGTAATACCTAGAATCTAGATCATAGAAAATTCTCTGGTCAGTTTAAACCTATAAGAGATGCGAAAATGTACTGGAGGCGAGGCACACGCTACAAATTTTGTCAGTGGCAAACAAAGAAATTGACAAAAATGTTGTGATTATCAGTTTCACTATTTTTCTAAATAACTTTAGTTCACACGTAACGAGTACCTACATAATAAAACTTTCCTTGTGTAATAAAAGTGTGTGTGTGTGTGTATAATTCTCACACGGCAGAAATGAAACTTCACAAAAGTAACCTTAACGTTAACTTAACTTTAACCTTAACTTAACTTTGGCTTTGACTTTGCAGGCTAAAATGGTGTCGCTTTTTCGTTTCATCGAATTTTCAAATGCACAAAGATCGAAACTAAAGGAGTTTATTCACTTTATACCGTTGTTAGATTGCAGTAGTATATTATAATAGTAGTGTATTAGACTGTAAAAGCCGTAATTAATAGTTATTTTCTGTGCGTTACTTTTTCAAGACGTTTGGTCCTGAAAAGGTAACGGACAGAGTACAGAAGTTAACGAAAGGCACCGCCCACTCCCCCTGCTGATTTCTTAGAGGGAAAGACAAGAATAAAGTCCTGTCTGTCCCCTCGTCAGTAATAGGGGGTAGTCAGCTATAGAGAGATAAAGAAAGCGAGGCTTTTCGGCTAATTAGGTTTTCCGAAAATTAAATAAAAAATAATCCACCCAGACGGAGTCACGGTCATAAGCTAGCTAAGTATGAGTAGGATAAGTATTTATAGTGTGATCGCGTTAAAGGAAGTGTGATCTTCGCCACGCGTGTCATTGACCTCCGAGTCACTCCACTGTCAGATTAGTGTCACTTTGTGTGCGCTCGTGTTTTGAGCTGACTGCCGGGCCATGTTTTCACTATGGGAATTAAGGGCAGCTAAAATAATAATTTAAGTCGCCCTTAATAATTCTCCTAATGAAAACATTATAATTAGTATAATCCGGCTAGATATGAGCGGCATAAGATAAGTGGCCTGTGACGACTCTTGCAAGAGACCTGTGCGTGTGCAGCCAACCTTTGGTCACTGATGCTAACCTATAACCTGTTATTATCTCCTTGAGTTATCGATTTAAAGACAACAAGACGTACAAAGTTCGTAAACTAAAACCCGACTACGCTTAATAATTTAATAATAATTTAGTGTGCGAAAACGCGGGGCAAGCAACTAGTGGCGCCATCTGTTATGTCTATTCGAATTACTAATTTAATAATCTAGAAAGCCGCGCGAAGGTCACTTCTTGACTTTTTTCTTAAATAAAATGTAGCCTATGTCACCCGGACCATAACAATGAATCAATAGACACCTCATTCGTCAAAATTGGTCCAGTAGTTTAGGCGCTACGGTGGTACACACAGAATCTAATACAAAAATCGGCCACAAACATACATCTGCTAAAATCATAACACTTCCTTTTGGCTTTGCCGTATAGTTGGGTAAAAAACTTCGCACGCGTTTATCTTTATTTCAGCCTGTTTTGTTATTGTTGGACATAGGACTATGAGGATAGTACTCAGGGCTTGCCAAACGAGTGCTGTAGGTATTCGGCCTCATTCATTCCTCTTGCCTCATTCTCTGCCTTTCTCATTCATTCCTTTTATGCAGGTTTGTTCATCGTGCAGCGTGCTGTCATCTGCCAAACTCGTTGTGTTACAGTCCGCATACTTTTATCATTGAATTTACTGCAACACTAAGCATCGAATGATCTACAATCCAAATAATAAAACATGAATTTCATCATTCAAAATTAAACCCTTAAACCCAGGAAAGTTAAATTGTACCTATATTTTATTTAAGTATTCTCAATATAATGCGATCAGAGTCGCAGGCAAAAGCCAGTCAAATATTATAACACTGAAACCAAACAAACGGGGCATGCGAAACCACTTAACGTCCCGTCTTATACTAATTAAGATAATTAACTAATCAGATCAGAGTAGATTAAATCTACGGTTAATCCTCTTGGCAAAATATTCACTACGCAGCTAGTTAGTTACCTACACATAGAAGCTCTGTTACACATTCTAAAGTTTGGTATTAGGCAAGATAATAGAATTTAACGGGCTTCGTAATGGATAGGTGTGGTAGATATAATATTAAATGTCTTGCAAAAAAAATTCCATGGTGACTGATTTTTTTGTTCTACGTTTATTATAGACTAGATGATGCCCACGGCTTCGCCCGTGTGGATTTAGGTTTTTAAAAATCCCGTGGGAACTTTTGATTTTCCAGAACAAAAAGTAGCTTATCTGTAGAAACCCGTCCCCAAAACGGAAAAATCCCGTGGAATCCCCACGATTTCGGAAAACAATTCCTTACAGCATCAGGGTTGAGGAGTTGGATATGTACTTACTCGAGTTCATTCAAGGATAAAGTCTTTAATTGGTACCCCCAATATCAATTTAAATAACCGAAAGTTTCTAAAACCCATTAGTTTTGGGGATCAGGTCCCCTACAGCATCAGGATTGAGCAGTTGGAATCCAAATTTTTTTTTAGAACAGGGTCGCAATGTTTCTCTATCGATTAAAAAAAAAATTACGCAAATTGGTTCATAAATCTCGGAGATATCGGTGTACATAGGTAGAAAAACACAACTCCTCCTTTTTTGAAAGTCGGTTAAAAAAGTAGCCTATGTTACTCCCTGGTTAATTCTCTACTTGTATGTGAAGGTCCCGTCAAAATCGGTTCAGCCGTTCCGAAGATTAGCCCGTTCAAACAGACAGACAGACAGACAGACAGACAGACAAAAATTTTAAAAACGTGTGATTCGGTTATGGTAGCGTTCAAATAACCATATGAGCTTAATATGAGGTAGTTATTTCGATATTACAGACA
This sequence comes from Melanargia galathea, assembly GCA_920104075.1. Taxonomy (NCBI): domain Eukaryota; kingdom Metazoa; phylum Arthropoda; class Insecta; order Lepidoptera; family Nymphalidae; genus Melanargia; species Melanargia galathea. The sequence continues at coordinate 4,875,197 of OV049855.1, forward strand.
GACACTTCAATTTTATTTATTAGTATAGATACGAAATATTAGGTCTGCAGTGTTGTTCACTATCAACTCGCTTGAGATTGTCCATCCACCTAGAGAGGTCTCTCAACTTGAGTTTTCTGTCGGCATTCAAATAAGTCTATTAGTTCTTCGAGTTATGTGCCCCGTTCATTGCCACTTCAGTTTCTGCGACTCGATGACCTATGTTGGTTTTCCTACAGATCTCATTTCTGATTTGATGCCGACATGATACTCCAATGGCTCTATCCAAACGCCCGCTGAGTGACTGAGGCTATGAGGTCCATAATTAGCGCCCACGTTTCGGCTCCATAAGTCTTCACAGACAACACGAACTGTTCGAAGACTTTCGGTCTTCAGACGTTCGATTCGATTTCGATTTTAGACGAAGCCTCGAAGCTTCCCAAAACGCAACCCAGCCCAGTCAACTTCGGCGGTTGACCTCTTTCTCAAAATTGGACCTACCTAGATAGACTATGTTGTCCCAGTACGTATGATTCGTTCACAATTTCCAGTGCCTAGTTCTCAACGATTTTTCAATAATCAAAAATTACTGGGGCGAAGTGAAATGAACTTTAGACAAGACCGAGTGGTGAACGACCAGAATATCTGCACAAAGGCTTTAAACAAAGCATGACATGACACGGAATATTATTACGCAGTGATGCAACAATGACAGGCATTGTTATGACGATGAGTCTAGTACTCGTAAAAAAATGAAAAACGATCGCGCGCTCCGAAATAGCCCGCCGCGACAACTGCTCGCTCCAATGTCGAGGTGATTGTTTAGTGCATTGTCTGTTGGGAGCTTGGAAAATTACTGTACAGGATATAGGTACTTTCAGAGATCGCAGACAAAGTACAAGAATCGTTGACGTCGTTACAGCCCTCGTTATCAGTTTTTCGGTATTTCGGTTTTCGTATTCGGTATTTTTGATAAGAAAAATTTGTAAAGCTCGGAAATCGGAAAATTCTGGAATAACTAAAGTGCTGTTTTCTACGGGATGTTTGTATGAACTCAAGAGTCAAGACCACGCGTTCACGATGAATTAGATTATTTTTTCACTCTCAATGAAAAATCAAATTATTTCTTCGGCTTTAGAAGTCTGATCAAGTTTGCAATCGTGCTTTGTGAAGTCTACATCTCCTGAGGGTACTCCGGTCTCCGGTGTCGGAGTGAAACGTGCGTCGAGTTTGTTTTGAATTTGTGTGGTGTTGGATTAGTGTTGTACGATACAAAGTCTCTTTAGAGGATTATAGCAAAATAATTTTGTTTTTCATTGTAAGAAGGTATAACATAGAATTTCGTAAAGTAACGCCTGCTTCTATTCAACATTTTTCGCTCTCATCAAAATGTTCTTTTCAACGATAACATGGGAAGATGATTACACAAATCTCGCAATCAACGACTTTGTGTGACATTGAAAAAAAAAAGTTTATCGTGTCAAAGAACCTATTAAACACATTTAGAGAATGTTGAGAGTTGAGACGTGCAAGAGCTGTTGACATGAATCACTTCGAATTATGCTTCGTACTTAGTATTTATTCCGGGTTTATGACTCGTGTACGAATAACAACATACTAATTATTGTGAAGCTTTATGTAGGTATAGAGATTAGTGGTAATTACAACGCTCTCTCGGCCTAAATTTTTAATCATAAGTGACCCCATGGGAGCTGTAGTATGGTGATCCTTGTAAGAGGACGACGACGACTTTTATTTACTTAGTACTTTGCGGATGCCTGGACAAACATTGGCCAATGTTTTCAAATTTCATACTTCATCCTAACTTTTTTTTCTTGTTGCTAAATATTTTCCAACATCTTTGTCAAAGGTGGTTGGTGGTTTACACGTCGAAAAGTGGAGCTTCGGAAAAGTTCATGTATACTAAAATAACCACTAAATCATAATGTTATTAGGGACACGGCAGGCGAAACGCTCGGCATTTTTGTATGACGGAAGCTGCGATTTATTTCTAGAGTAATGTATGTAATTAACCTTACATCTGCGGCTGCAAACCTTCTGGAGTGTGTCGTAGGTGTAATAAAAAGGGATGGCGATAAAATTATAAATGATTCATTAAAATTATTTACCTACTATAAAAATTTGTTTAATTAAGTTTACCTTCGATACCAGAATACGTTTTATAGTGGTTGTACTAAAATGTGATTGAAATCGGTCCACAAAAGTAAGTCATAAAATCTTCTCAATTACAATATTAGTTTTCGGCTGATGGTCTTTGTTAAGCAATAAAAGAAGAAATGTTAAGTCACCAAAAATCAAGAAAAACATCAGAAAACTTCGAAAAAATTAAAAAGAAATTCAACATAAAACTGGCTCAAAATCCACAGTTGGAACTTTTCTACATTTAACTCTCTCAAAAGAAAAACAGACTCTAAAATTGAGGAATGTTTTATAAAATCCGTTCGTTATATTTATCACGACATTTTACAAGCGTCTGGAATCTCTAACCATAAATAGAAGTCCATTAATGATGATGATTTTCTAAACAGAGTATTTTCGGACACGATTTGAATGCTTGACGATAAAAATACTTACCTGAATAGGCACATATCACAGTTCAATCATCATCATTATTTGGAGCAATTGTACTTAGATCAAATTGTGGTATACCTACCTAGTATGTTAAATTATGGCAAAACAGATTAAATCAGAACAGAAAAAATACTTAGAAATCAAGAAGAACAAGAGTAACCAATACACATAGTTCAAAGAGTCGTGAAACTAAAGTGGCAATAGATAGAGTGCATAGATTGAGGAATCGATTGAAGTTGAAGTCCCAAGATGCTTTCTTGGTGATTTCACACAAGAAAGCGCAGTGTTGGCAGATACCACAATAGTTGACGAACGATCGCAGGAAGCTGCTGGTTACAAGCGGCACAAGACCGAGTTGAATGGAAGTCCATCAGTGGACGTCCTAAGACGTCCGTATGGCGACGTATTGGTTGAAGAAGTAGGAGAAGGTGGACTGACGATACAAAACCACCGTCTAAGATCATGATCATGTAGACCGTATAGGACCACGGAATATTATAGGACCATGATGACCATACGAGTTAGGACCATATAAAGGCATGGCCGTCGCAGTCTGTTCCGCGAATCAGCATATAGCTGCAGAACAACTGTTCGGGAAGGCTGCCAAATGTGCGCTTTCGCCTAATTGAAGAGCGGTTACATGCTGTTTGATCGCACTCCAGACGGCTATTAACTCTCCTCGGGGATAAAATACTCACCGGATTTATATTCCCTATACTTACATTGTTGCTTGTATGGAGAACAGAACAACGGTATTGTTTAGAGATGCTATTATACATTTTTTATTCAAGCTCTATCTGCATCGAACTCTTTGCTGAAGATTGTGACCAGTGACGGTGGAAGTTTTCTTGGAATAATCACAAAAACTTCAGCATACAACTGGACAGTAAAGTACCTACATTTCCTGCTCTCATTAAAACCTATTTTCAGTTACTGATAGTAATCGGGACCTATTGCTTTATGAGCTCTATACAAGGGTTTGAGAAAAGGAAAAGACTAAAATTGAGACCAAAGTCTGTCATCCATCCGACACATAGGAATATTACCAATAGGAATTTGAACAACCAACAAGAATTGCGATTGTCTGATCCAGCCAGTCTATGACAGCATTCCCTGCCTGTCTACTGCAAATTTACGGATTTATTTTTGACAATGAATCTCTCTGTAATAAAACAGTCGAAACATTGATTTGGATACAAACGAGACTACAAGAACATGTAGTTTCGAAATGTTATTATTTATTAGTTTCGTCATAAACGTTTGACCCAATTGGAGTTTGCGATTTTACGATTGTGACGGATTTCCGATTCGAAATAAACTTGGGAAACACTCTCCTGATTTATCTCGATGTTTTCTTACGATCGAAAACATTACACTACCAATGTGAGCTATATTTTGTCTGACGTGAATTTACGCCTATACCCTGATTTCTAATTCCGTGGAATTCTGACGTTTCGTAATGTTACCAGAGATAAAACAATTCCCACAAAAAAGATAAAAAATTCAAAACTTATGTAGTTAAATAAAAATCAACTGCCGCATGTAGGTAGATATGACAAATGCCTAACAGACACTTCATGGTGAGACATTTGACTTCCATTTTTTAATGAAATATTTCAATGTGCTTCTTTTGTTTTCTATTGCTGTTAGTGTGCACTTTCTAGTTTCCACTCTTGGTGTTTTCTATTTTAGGCCGAAACGACTAATATTATTATTCGGCATATGGCTTTTTATGATGACAGGGAATTAAAGTAGTTTGGGGTAAAATCGTACTTCGTAGATGTTAACCCTGTTCTCCATACAAATAACTCATCTGTAAATGAAAATGACAGCTGTCAGACTTCCACGGAATTAGAAATCAGGGTATAGCAGACGTATTTCCGAAATAAAACGAATGCTGGATCTACTAAATATTTGTTATTTACATGAGAAAGTTAAAATATATGTATAATTTTGCTTACTTAGGTATTTACTTTAACTAATTTTAAACTACAATTTGATTTTTTTTTTCCAGATTTTTTTATTATTAAATTAAAGCGAATTTGTGTAGTCCGTGATTCAATAGTTTGTGCAAGTATTATTATTGAACTACTAGTAGATACATTACCTATTACGATTCGTTCGCAATTTACATGGATCATAATTCATAACTAAGATAAATACTTACTTCATGTTTTAGTCCAATTACCTACCAACTGAAAAATCATAAACCATACAAGATTTTAAAAACAAAGAAGTACCTACAAGTTTGTAGCAATACCTACTCTATTTTAATAGAACCTAACCTAAATTAAATTATTTTTTATTAAACTACTTATCGATCGTGTTATTTCAAGACGGCTGTCGGTGTCGGTCAATATCGAATACTTTGCGAGCGATGCCCTATAGTCTAGACTTTAGAGCTAGACGTATTCTATTATTTATAAATAAAAAGTTTGCTATATCTCTCTAAGGTTGCATAACTTCAGGAAACTAGAATATTTTTTTCATTCAACTACAAGTTAGCCCTTGACTGCGATCTCACCTGATGGTAAGTGATGATGCAGTCTAAGATGAGAGTATAGCGGCAATACTTGTACAAAGGCTCTTAGTAGTAACTAGTAAGTGGTTTAGGATTTTATAGTTGCTGTATCCCAACGGGGCTCCAATGTTATATTATGCATATTATAATTTAATTTACCTAATTGGAAATATTGTGACACACGGAATGCGAAAAAAATGAAATAAATAAATAAATAACTTAAGGTGTTACGTTTTCCATATTAACTTCATGTTACCATTCAAGAGCGAATGAATTATATATTTACACTGAAATTACATCGCACAGCCTTAATATAATTTTTAATTTGCGCGAAATTATATTTACATAAAGAAAACATTACATAGACAGCTTAATTATTATAATAGCCATCTATGAAACGCTGTTTTGCCTAGCTGACCGAGATGGCTTTACTTCACCTTTAGCTATTTATGTAATGTTTTCTTTATGTAAATAAAATTTTCCGCTAATTAAACATTAAATTAAGGCTGTGCGATGTAATTTCAGTGTAAATATATAATCCATTCGTTCTTAAATGGTAATATTAAATTAGTATGGAAAACGTACCACCTTAAATGATTAAATGATAAAGGGATGCTGTTACATAGTTTGAAAAAGTTATATTCGTAGCATTGATTTGATAGCAATCTACTACGTGCAAAATCGTCTTATTTACCTAATGCTACTTACGCAATTTTCAAAGACTACTCACAATAGAGTAGGCAGTAGGCACAATTTGAAATTCAGTCGGTATAGAAATAATTATCTACTTTAAAACTAATGGATGAAAATCCTGAGTAGTTCATTAGACGATAAGGTTAATGCATCAGTCAATTTTCTTAATCATGAGTAAAAAAATTTGAGGAACTAATGAGAATTGTGATAAATTGTATTCTTTAGTTCCCAATAGGTACTACCTTTTGTGAGTCGCTTTGAATCAGCTTTTAATCAATTTCATGGCACAGCCTGGCTAAAACTAACAGCAAAACCTATCGCCTAACGAACGCGTAATCCTTGACCCCAATGCAGCTTTGGCGGCGTGCAATTTTAAAAAAGCAAATTGGCGTGCGTTCGTAATTCAAATTGTCGATCATGTCAAGTCTGGCCGCGGCCATCGGGCCCGCGTCAGCTCGCGGAAGAGAAGCGTTCCGCCCCAACGCGAAAATGGAACACGGCGGATATAATTAAATGTGTTCGGACAAATCGTCGTCGCGGCGGCGAGGAATAACGCGCGAATTCGGTCACTCTACGGTACGAAATTGATGTTCTGCAGCTTGTTATGTTCATTGACCTTAAGTTTGAAACGACTTCGACCGAGATTGGTCGAGAATTTGGCACATTTTAGGCTAGGTATATGTACACGTGAAATTGTGTCTGAAGGAAAATGTTTCCTGCCTGAAACTGTTGCCGTTCGTGGAATCGCTCGCAGGCATAGTATTGAAAATTGTACCTAGATGCAAGGCAATTACAAGAATGAATAAAAATCTTTGCAAGGAAGTATCTAATTGATTTCAAAATTTTATCAAGTAAATCCTAGATAGATAGGAAATCTTTATTGTCACACGAAATATACGTTAGTGCACAAAAGGAAAATTAATAAACAGTGAAATAACGTTGAATGGAAGCAGGCGCTACTTTGCGGAATTCCATGATATACAATGAATATAAAATTATTTTCTGATAAGTGTCGGATAGCTTATTCACAACTTTTGTCCTTGTCACTTGACATAAAGTAAGAAAGTGACAAAACTTACGTTTAAACTATCTGACACTTATCTGAAGGTAGTAAAACAGGCCCTAAAACTTCAATTTACGCTGCTCATTTTGAAGTATATCACGGTCACACTTCAACACAAGCGAAGCCGCCCTAGATGGGTAGCACATTTACTGAAATGGGTCACAGACGAATTACACGCACTGTATGTGCGTATTTACTCCGCACAATACCGCGTAGTAGGTAGACGATATAAAACCCGGTTATCACATTTTGGCAGACCTTTTCAAAATAAGCCAAGCACACTTTCTTTTGTAGTAAATTTTCTTTTTTCGCGCTTTCTTTGAGGTGTAGTGTACATATTGAACAAAAACAATAACAACAACTTTCTTTTCCATTAATTCCTAATTTATGTTTTTTTGTAGGCTTCCGCATGTCATCAATCATCGGCTGTAATTTCGTCATCATGCATTTAATTTTCAGTATCTTTTACCTTTTCACCTGACGCTACGTCATATCTACATTCTCGGATAAGATACTTGCATGCAAGTATCTTTGTAATGTAGGTATATGTTTAAGTCAGGAAATAATACTATGTTTAAATATTCTGGGTACTAAATACAAGAGTATGGGAACACAGCCAATATTAAGTATAAATTATTACTGAATTGAATGGAAATTTGTTATAAATTCATACGACAATTTCAACATTATTCCTACGGTGCATCATATAATATTATCATTTATTAATATATTCTGAACAGGAAGAAATTAGTCAGAAATACTTAGGCAGACATATTATCGCTATATCATTAAGCTAGGTCTCACGTTCACTTTCCAATGCGACTTTATACGTCATCTATATCTATATCTATACTAATAAATAAAATTGAAGTGTCTGTCTGTAATATCGAAATAACTACCTCATATTAAGCTCATATGGTTATTTGAACGATACTATAACCGAATCACACGTTTTTAAAATTTTTGTCTGTCTGTCTGTCTGTCTGTCTGTCTGTCTGTTTGAACGGGCTAATCTTTGGAACGGCTGAACCGATTTTGACGGGACTTTCACATACAAGTAGAGAATTAACCAGGGAGTAACATAGGCTACTTTTTTAACCGACTTTCAAAAAAGGAGGAGTTGTGTTTTTCTACCTATGTATACCGATATCTCCGAGATTTCTGAACCGATTTGAGTAATTTTTTTTTAATCGATAGAGAAACATTGCGACACTGTCCTACAAAAAATTTGGATTCCAACTCCTCAATCCTGATGCTGTAGGGGATCTGATCCCCAAAACTAATGGGATTTAGGCACTGTCGGTTATTTAAATTGATATTGGGGATACCAACTAAAGACTTTATGGTTGAATGACCTCGAGTAGGTACATGTCCAACTCCTCAAGCCTGATGCTGTAAGGAATTGCATTCCGAAATCGTAAGGATGCCACGGAATTTTTCCGTTTTGTGGACGGGTTACTATTTACTACAGATCTACTTTTTGTTCTGGAAAATCAAAGTTCCCTCGAGATTTTTACAAACCTAAATACACACGGGCGAAGCCGTGGGCATCATCTAGTATTAATATAAAAGTTTAGTGATTTCTCGTCGTAGGTATTCATAGATTAGTTTCATATTTTGTTTTGTATGTTGATAATAAAAAAAACCTTACTTGCTTTTTTATATTGTTTAAGACCTCGTGATTAAAACACGTAGGTACTTAACTACAAGCTTGACAATCTTTCAGGAACAATAATTTTGCGCAAGCTTGCACAACTTTTCTACAATATGCGCGTCCAAATGGCGCAAACTTGCGCACGCTTTAGGTTTCGATGGGATGCCGAAGAGACGCCAAAAACCTAATGCCTAATCCGTCAGAAATATATGCACTAAAGCGAATCGAGTATTAGGAACGATTTCCTTAGTTACAAGTAGAAAACGTAATCCGTCGATATCATTCGCTTGGTTTTATTCTAGTTTTACGACAGTTATAGAAACACGACGTCCAGGATGTAGCGGCCTTGCATCCAGTTAAAATTATACGTTTTACCATTCCAATGTTGACTATGATCACGTCTGAGCCTCAAATGCGACTCATGCTTTTGAGTAGAGTAGAAGAAAACCAAAGAAATGATGGAGTGTGGTGAAAGGAGATGTGTTTAAGAATGCGTTGACGTATAACACAATCCCACATAGCTTCGGATAAGGACCGGAAGCAGAAGAAATTTTTGCGTAGGTGTATGAAACTTGTCATGAAGTCTTTCAGTTTGTATGTTGCCAGAATCAGCGCAGAAATCAGCTAATGACAATGCAGTCTAAGATAGAAGCGGGCTAACCTGGAAGGGGTATGGCATGGTCGTTTTTATTAAATCTGTGCTTTTGATCGGTTTTTATGGTGCATCGTACCGGAACGTTAATTCACATAAAAGAAAAATCTTGGTGAAGGTGACCTAAAAGTATTTAATTTTGAAACTACAATTCGGACTGTTAACTGTTTTGATAACGGCAATTAGTATTTTAATTGTAAACTACAATAACAAACTTCATGTCTAATGATTAATGGGAAAAGCTTTAAAAGTGTTTTCGTTTGTTTGTTTATTGCAACAGTTCCGCTTTGGATCAAAACAAATATATTATAATCAAGGTTGAATCTAATTTTAATCTTTTAGCCTATTTAAAAGAAGAAAAACTAGGAAACAAATTCTCGGGAATGTCCACAATATTACCTACTTCACACTTGACAGATCCTGAGGCGGAACCCTACCTCAGCATGAGGATTGAGGAGTTTGAAGTCGGAGTTCACATAATGTATTATCATGGGAACCTAATTTGTGTCCGTAACTTCAGAATTAGTTAAGTAGAAGTAACTTAAATAACAAATCGAATCAAATAAACTTAACACTGTAAATACACGTTTGAACGTCAATTTTACAAGGGAGTGAGGTAATAGTGACTTACGACAATTATTTAAACTAAAACTACGAGGGTCTGAGAAGAGCCCAAAACAAACTAAGCCGAGTTTTTTTAAATATCACCATCTCACAATATGAACATTGAAAAATCCTTCAAAATATTAAAAAAAATTGTTAAAATGTAAAAAAATGTATACGCAAGTGACGCTAAGTCAACGTCGCTATCGTTTTCAACCAATAGACGTCCACTGCTGAAGTGCTGAACGTAGGTCTTTTGTTGGGACTTCCACACGCCGCGGTCTTGTGCCTCTTTGCGACTCATTTGATATCGTTTGTGCAAATATTGGAGGTCTGGTAAGGTCGTCATTACAGCTACTTCGGGACCCCCAATGTCTATCTAGTCTATAGACACTATAGTCATAGTTCTTTGAACTATGCGCCGTCCGCCCATTGCCTCTACAGTTTCACAACTCGTTGAGCTATTATCGGTAACTCTGATTCTTAAACGAATTTCCTCTTTTCTAATTTGATCACGCTATCGGTATCTTGCCGTGGCACAATTTAATTTGGATTTGGACCTAAATAAAACTTTTATAAAAAGCAGGCGCTGTTCTGGTTAAATCATGTCGGAATGAAATGTATGAGAGACAAGTCTAGCATTTCTGTAAAGTTTAATGTTTTCATAATTAAAATAATTAGTGTTCACTTGATTTTAATAACTTTTCGCCAGATTAACAGATATGCTGCGTAACGCACGCGTTGGCAAGCTTGTGATTGCCAAGTAAACAAACTAATGATTTGGCACCTCCCTAAGCTTTTTCCACTTCGAGATAAAATGTAGATAATAATTATTCGTGTACTTGTCTACGTGTATTAAGCCCCACTTACATGACGAGAGTCGTATGTTTATATCGCCAGCAATATGTCATAGATGTTTATATACAGCATTGTTTATTGAAGCAAAAAGAAAAACTCGCCTCCGATGCACTATTTAAAGACGTATTGCAATATTTCTGAAAAGACAAAGCACTTCCTTTATTACGTTAGATGAAAAATAATAACATTTCTGTAGTCTATTTTAATGGTTCTTTTAAAACTGTCCTGGCTGTCTGTCTGTTTATGATGATTCTATAACCGGTTCTGCAAGCAGATTGTACTGAAAAGATGTCGGCAAGACCCAGCACGTTATTCTACAGTCTCGTGTGCAGTTAAATGTAGCGCCAAACCTCAATCACGGTACCTATAGTACCTATAAATGGAGGCAAGAAACTCTCTTCATGTAAATGAGGCTTAATTGTGAGCTTCATATAGAAACGGCCTACGGTCTAGAAACAAATCACTGGAACAGAATGCATTACGCGTTTACCGAACTAATCGAACATTCGCCTTGAAGACTTCTTGACTCTCATCAATATATTTGCTTCGGTTACTTCGATTCGCAGAGACCTAAACACAAGTGCCACGGACGCACACATTAATGCTCACATTCGTATTGTGAATAAACATCGTAATGTAGCAGATAAACTAGGATGGGAGCCAAGACGAAAATATGCCACGGCGCGTTTTTCCATTGGATTTTGCGCTTTGGAAACGGGCAGTAGTCCCCACTGACGGCCATTGTTACTCCGCTGGCGGTATGCGATAACGCGATCGACGGATTTCACTAAACCCTTAACACGTGCAGACGCAACATTATCTAATCCTAATGTCATCTCCCAGAAATATCTGCAGTTTTTTATGACCGAGACGGCAGTCCGTTCAAAAGAAACGACGGTCGCCTGTTGCATAACTGAGAACTTTGCTTCGTTTTATCGGTTGAGCTTTTGTTGCCTATTTACTTTTAAGAAATGTATTGGGTACCTAACTGTGTTGGTGAGCATTCTGTGTTGGTGAGCATTCTGTGTCCAGCAAGGTCGCACGTGGTAGTCCGTATCACGGGACAGGTCGATGCACACGGTAGGTAGCTCTGTGCGGAAATTTTCATTCAACCGCCAGTTCTATTTACATCGCCACAGATTACAAGTGGCATCGCACTTCCTCCACTGACGTACGGAACCTTCGCGGGTTCGTGAAGTTTACGAGTTCGGAGCCGCGTTCCCGTTATAGGCGCACCGAGCGGAGCGAGCCGATGAGACATGAACCGGAGAAACGAGCGATTGAGTCCGCAGGGTTGGGGGTGTTGTGGAGAGTTGAGTCGGTGTCTTTGCTAGTGTCGAGGATGCCGCGGTGTTTACGTTGTCCGCTGTCAGACGTGTTATCTGTTATGTGAGCGGGGCAGGTGTGCGGACGGCGCGTGCGCGGTCTATTTGTGTCGGGCGGTTACATAAAACAGTCCTCACCTCCTCTATCTTGAGGCTCTTGCGGACCACCTTGCGGGTGACCGCGGTCTCGTAAGTTTCCTCGATTGTCTCCGCCATGGTTGCGATACGCGTGGTGCGCGGGCGTCGCGCGCGGCAGTTTCGGCGGTACTGAGGAGTGTGCGGTTATTTTTAGTTTTCGGCACCGGCGCGGCGGCGGTCGGCGTTGAGCGGTCGGATCGCCCGAATACACTGTTCTCGGGATTTGGGGTTGACGGAACTCGAGAGTCGGGACGCTGAACGGTGCAAACAAACCACAGTCAACAGTGTCGTTGTGTGTCGTGATGCGATTTGGGCGCGACAGCAATGTGTCAACGCGGCTCCTGAAAGCTGTAAAACAAAGAGGTTCTATTGGGAATACATCGTTTATATCGCACTGCTGTGTGATACAATACTGATATTACAAATCGTATCTACACGCGTACGCGCGCATTCCAGTGACATATTTTGCTCCTGACGTTGCGCTATCTGTCGTGGCCTTTATGTGGATGGCTCCACTTAATCAAATGCGAAAATGCAGAATTATTCAATATGAAATCTTTATTTATATTGAAAAGCGAAAGTAACTCTGTCTGTCTGTGTTACCTTTTCACGTTTAAACCTCTAAACCGATTTCGACAAAATATGGAAAATGTTGTTTACCGGGGAAAGACGCGCGGCGGCGCGCGTTCTGGCGTGTGTTCGCGTGTCTTTCATCCGATTGAGCTGAAACTTTGCACAGAGACGGCTGGCGCGGCGTGCTGGAGACGTGCACAGGATATTTTTCATCCCGGAAATCGGTTCCCCGAGATCGAAATCGCAGACATCTATAGTTTGATTACGTAGGTACATTTCTATCGTGGCAACTTCATTGAAATTAACTTCTGTCCCGTCCGCGTCACTACACATCACACGGTAATGCGTTTGCACCTTAAGGATTTTCACGGATCAAGATCATCAGCCATTAAATGCTTTGGAGGGTAAAGGGGAAATACATAATAGTGCCTACTACCTAATCTATGTTTTTTTAAAGCAAATCGATTTCTCTTGTATTCTATATATATATATGTCGCCAGTGATGACCAGAGATGGACCAGAGACGACATCAGAAGGCTATTCTAGTATTATCATTATTCATTATCAGGGTAGATCGAACTACATTGCTGTGGGCGTCACATGGGTACGGGCCTAATTGAAAAGCCTTCTCATTAACTGACACACTAACTGACTAACCCTACCCCTACCTAGTTCGGTCTCCTCCTCCCCTGCAACCGAACCGCTTCCGACCAATCTAATCTACACGACACACATCGCACGATACCACCTACTTTGTACAACACAACCTATAACACAGTACACCGCACGAGCGAAGCAGCGCTCTCGTCGAGCGCCCAGATCGGAATGTGTCACACGCGCCACCGCTCTTTCTCTCTTATAATAGAATGTCGGTAGGGAGAATGACGTAATGTTCACTTATTTGCAATACAATATCAACGAGCCGACACGGCCATACTGACATTCGCACGTCCCTGTGCGACTGCCAGCGTCCGAGGATGTCTACAAAGAACAACACACAGGTGAAGTACACCTCTAAATACGCTCGCCCATCCCTGACACTTCACTGCTTTTAGGTCACCTCCGTCTGTCATGTATCAATTGTCAATCATCACATCAGCTGTCAATCGCAATACACATCTGGAAGGAGTGTGTCCTTTCAACCAACTCCCTTGAGCCTGGCCCGGACGACACTTCCTTACCAGGATAGACTCAGGAACTTAATATAACACTCAACCAGTCAGTACTTCAATCTGTCAATTGTCTGTCATCACTTCAGCTGTCAATCGCAATACACATCTGGAAGGAGTGTGTCCCTTCAACCAACTCCTACGAGTCTGGCCCGGACGACACTTCCTTACCAGGATAGACAACATGAAACACACACAACTAGTCAGCGCCCTTCACTTGTAACACATGGTCAAAGTCATCGTCATAGTCAAAATAATAATCACAGTCAACCCATAATCTGCTCAAGAACGTCGACCCATATAGGCCAGTCCATTTAATTAACTACATCACACACGCACACGTCATTTTCCCTGCCAAGTCCCGAAAATGGCAACACTCATCTGATTAGGGTGCAATTGCTATCGCAAACCCTCAATCAAATATCACGGTTAAAGTTACCTTACACGTACGTACGTTACGGTACGTTTACAATTACATGTTCACACTAAAACGAATCTACCACTGGTTCGGAATGCCGCGACCTAGCGAGAAGAACCAGTAAGAAACTCGGCGGCGTCTAACTTTCTAACATAACTGATCAAAAACTACTTCCCGTAAGCGCAGTCCTATTTCTTTAGTTCCAGTCGTGTAAACCATATAACATTTATCATAACATCATCTTGATGAACCATTTTAAGAACTACAACCTTTTTACGGCTTTATCACAACCACGTATCGAACTTACTCACTTTTGAACATCGATGAAGGTACCTGGACAACAGAATTTGGTTAGCAACCAAAACCATTTGTCAAACGAATTATTCATCTCAATAGTGCGTATTTTATTATTCTGCGAGTATTTCTAAAACTTTACTTTCAATTAATCACGATTTTTTTTTTGGTTTTTTTTTTTTTTGTTTGTTGGTTTTTGTTACTATCTTAGCGCTGTCAGTTGTTATCGACATAAAGCTGTCCGCCGACCGGCACGGCCAACCCTGACATTCGATCGTCCCCGAGCGACTAATAATTATCCTCAGTAATCGGTAGATCAGAGATCACCAGCCCCACTTTAAAAAGCCCTCAAAAACTTAGGCGGCCCGCCAGGCCCCTGAAGCTATCCCGGTTTCTAATCTAAACACTAGTTATAGTTAGCACCACATAAGCGTGCAATCTGATCCGATACAATCGGTAACAGTGTGGCTGATCAATTCTCGGAAACCCACACACAATCGCTCAGTACCGTCACGCTTTTATTAACTAAAAATTCCTAGAAAAAGGTGAACAATTGAGTTCACATTTCCATTTGGGTCGGTTACCCGCATATATAACATCTCGCTAATTTTATCCACCGCCTGCCGTAAATCAAAGGCGGTGCATATGACGCTAAATCGTTTTACGAGGATTCAACTAAACTAATCTTAAGTTTTCCGGTTGTGACCCTTAAACGCGGTAATCCGTTAATCGAGAAATCCGAGTTTTCGTTAAGCAATGACAATAGTCGCGGTTTATCCTCATCTGGTATATCCGTCTCAATATCCGAAAACTATTTTACACTTTGAAATAGAAAAAGTATCCGCAGTCATTGCACAACCTGCCTTTAAAATATCACGACTTAACGCAAAAACTCATCTAATATAACGTGACACAAAAATTTCTAAACTAGGTGTCACCATCAATTAAAACATTCACATAAAATTTGCAAGTTACTATTAACACTTGAATTTTCAATACCGGTAATTCAATTTTATTATAACGCACACCCGATAGCCTATTCGCAATACTTTCTTTAACGAGAAGAATCGCGGCACCGAAATCTTAACAAAATGAAAACGACCCGCGTCGCGCACACAACACCGGTTCTACAAGGCTTTTGTGCCACAAAGGAGACCGACAGACGCAAATGCAGTTAAAGGCTCCGGCTCATCAATTAGCCCTTCAGATCCCACTTCTGATGTCGCCAGTGATGACCAGAGATGGACCAGCGGACGACATCAGAAGGCTATTCTAGTATTATCATTATTCATTATCAGGGTAGATCGAATTACATTGCTGTGGGCGTCACATGGGTACGGGCCTAATTGAAAAGCCTTCTCATTAACTGACACACTAACTGACTAACCCTACCCCTACCTAGTTCGGTCTCCTCCTCCCCTGCAACCGAACCGCTTCCGACCAATCTAATCTACACGACACACATCGCACGATACCACCTACTTTGTACAACACAACCTATAACACAGTACACCGCACGAGCGAAGCAGCGCTCTCGTCGAGCGCCCAGATCGGAATGTGTCACACGCGCCACCGCTCTTTCTCTCTTATAATAGAATGTCGGTAGGGAGAATGACGTAATGTTCACTTATTTGCAATACAATATCAACGAGCCGACATATATATATCTTGTATTCTATATCTTGGATCTGTAATGGGCGAAATACCATTACCCTGCTCATACGGTCATTGTATCTGTTGTATTATGTACAGTCATTGTCGTCCTATGTGGTGAACTCGTTCATCCATTTACTTTGTGATTTTGTTCTGGGAGATTGTGGGGATGGGGGATTTGTGGGCATAGTGCAGGTAAGTACTTAGTAAGTATTTTTCTATTCAATTAAGTACAAGTTAGCCCTTGTGGTATGATGGTAACCACGGCTGAAGCCTCCCACCAGACCAGTGGGGCTATTCTCTAGCTTAGTTACGAACAGTAAATGAAAACAACCGAATTAGTTCGATATACATTGCTGTTTTACTATGTGAATGAAATCACTGTTAATATTTCACACAGTAAAGCAGCAATGTATAGAATAGAATAGAATAGAAAAGTTTTTTATTCAAATAAACTTTTACAAGTACTTTTGAATCGTCAATTGAATCTACCACTGGTTCGGAATGCAGTTCCAGCCGAGAAGAACCTGCAAGAAACTCGGCTGTTGCTCTTTTTTTAAAAATAACATTATACCTAACAATTATTATTATTAATGTACATGATTGAAATGCCGTCTCGCGCATTGCTGGAACGAGTTAAATCCAAGCTTTTTTATCGTTTATATAATCTTCAATTGTATAATAAGCTTTATTTATGAGCATACTTTTAATAGAGTTCTTAAACTTGTGTAAAGGTGTCGGTGTCGGTCCACTGGTTCGGAATGGTGCTTACAATTCTACACGTTAAAAAGGGCAGACAAAAGTAGCCCCATTTCCGACGGCGGCACCCGTTCACGAGCATGACGCATGATCCAGCCATTGCTTCGCTCAACCATATTTGAGGGAACGTAACAACCCGCACCACACTTATATATCGACCACACTTGTATATCGAACTTATTCAGTGGCTATCATTTACTGTTGGTTAAACTAAGTTAGAGAATAGCCCCCCAGACCAGAGACAACTAAGAAATTATAAAATCCCAAATTGCCTCTGCCGGAAATCGAACCCGTGACCTCCCACTTGTAAGACCACAACGCCTACCACTGCGCCAGAGAGACTGTCAGCACCAGATAAAGAGCGGAGCAGAGAGACTGTCGGCAGTAAATTACAGCTGTTGTAAGTTGTAACACAAAGGGTTGTACGAGGGCATTTACACCACAAACATGAAACATCCGAGCGCTTAGTCTCAGTTTGGAGCGCTCCAAAACTTTATAGTATACTATTGATCGAATCGAATGACTTCAGAGTAAAATGGACCTAAAGTGGCTTATATTAAGGTTTGGTTCGCCAATATATTCAGCATTCGAAAACAGCCAGCGCGCTGGCTGTTTTAGCGCTCCAAGCAGAAATGTTGTAAAATAAATATTCGAACTATTGAATTACGACTTTAAAATTAGAACTTTGGGTTCATTTTGCTCTGAAGTCATTTGTGATTCGACCACTTACTATAAAGTTTTGGAGCGCTCCAAACTGAGACGTGCTGAGACTAAGCACTCTGAAGAGGATATTATGCATTACTTTAAAAACGTGTCGAAAATACTCAGAGCACTGAAACTGGCGCGTGTTCATTAAATATGAATTATTACAAATTATGTCCCCAGTTTGTACCTAACTATGTACGTGTGATCACTGTGAGTGTATAAAATGAATGTTGGTACACGTTTTAATTGATGTCTTGACAATGGTAGGTACTTGGTACTAGTTATTATTCTGTGACAATGGCCACTTTTTAAATGGAAAATTACTATGCTAACTACTTACTAGGTACTTTATGAGTAACACTTAGAAGCGAGGATAGATGCGTGCCCTTTTTTTTATAGGTATAGCGAGCAACCGAGCAAGCGGGTCACCTGATGTTAAGTGATTCGCCGCCCATGAACATCTTAGCAGCATCTGAGGAACCACTAATGCGTTGCCGGCTTTTGAGGAAGGGGACTGGCTCTTCAGCTCGCTGCCGGAACACACGGATGCTTTGCGGCAGATTACGGCTGAAGTGTGGTCGCTAGCCAGGCGGATTCTTCAGAGTGAAATGGACCTAAACTGGCTCTTGCGTCGTCACAGACAAATCCGCGAGGCTCATGACGAACCGCGAACCCTACCGTTCACGCGAAGATTGGTTCGCGGCCTTGTCGCCAGCGATAAATCTCGCAGATTGGTGCGCCCGTGAATGGTAGGCCTTAGTTCGCACGTTTGTAATGTCCCATCTATAGTTAGTTAGTAGTTATCAAGAGCAGGCTTCTATCAAACACCACCAAGCTTTCTGTGAGCCCTCAGGCAGTGGCGGATTAGATGATAACAGCGCTCTAGGCAGTACCTCATCGGCAATATGTAAATTTTTGGGTAAACGGTTTCAAGTTCTTTATTTTTTTTTATAGGAATAGCGGGCAACCGAGCAAGCGGGTCACCTGACGTTGAGTGATTACCGCCGCCCATGAACATTAGCAGCACCTGAGGAACCACTAATGCGTTGCCGGCTTTTGAGGAAGGGGACTGGCTCTTCAGCTCGCTGCCGGAACACACGGATGCTTTGCGGCAGATTACGACTGAAGTGTAGTCGCTAGCCAGGCGGATTCGGGGTAGAATCCTACCACAAAGCGGTGATACCATCCAGATTAAGTTGTGTGGTATCACGCACAATGACCCGTAAGGGGGACTGAGAGCGTCAGGGCTTCGTTAGCATATTGGCAGGGTGCACCGCGCGCAGGTGAGGTTGACTTTGGCCACATAGGTGGAATTTGGGCCACTTACACCCCAAAGCCGTAAAGCCTTTCAGCAGTCCTTATTCCGTAAAGCCTTTGGGTGTTCCTTCCCTTCGCGCGCCTTTGTAATCTCGCGCCCCTAGGCATGTACCTAGTTTGCCTAAAGGATAATCCGCTACAACTCTCGGGGTTATATTATTTTTGTTCAGACGTCGATGACTCGTCGGCGCGATGCACTCGCGTTTTAATGAAAGTCAGTCCATTGAAGCTGGCCAAAACAAGCTCGGTATTTGTTTGTTATTGTTAATATAGAATGCACTTTGTAAACATTGAAACAGACAAAGGATGTTTGAGATCAGTCGGATACAGGGATTTTGTATTCAAGTTCGGAGGAGCGGAAGCTCGAATTTTCAGGATAAAGAGGTCTTTTTTTTATTTTGATTTTTTTAGCTTTGTATTTCTGTTATATATTACACAAGCGGATACCCGCGACTTCGTTCGCGTGGATATTGGTTTTTAAAAATCCCGTGAGAATAATTTTGTTTTTTCTAAGCTCCTTTGAGCTCATATCTTGCTAAAAACTGTTGAAAGTTCACTCAAGTACACACAAGGGCGGATGTTAAGGTAGATCAAAATGTAAACATCCGCCAGTGAAAGTCCCATCAAAATCAGTCCAGCCTTTCAGATATTAGTCAAAAAAAAATGAATGAAATCGGACCACCCGTTAACGAATTACAGCTAAGTACACATTTTGACTTTCATCCCCTCTCCCAAGGGAACCGTGCTGAATTTCGGGATAAAAAGTATCCTATATGTTACTCCTATATGGAGTATACTTTATAAGATTATTGGAGGAGGCTTTCACCGCCACAGGCGGTCCTTACATTTAAATAGATCTATTTAAATAGCAAAATATGTAAATTACTAATAATTAAGAATACTGTTTCAGATAATAAATTAGGTTTAGGATTAGAAAAATTAGTTTAAGATAGTAATAATTTAGCATGTAAGTAGAAATGTAAGGAATGAAAATAAAGCTTATTTATAATTATTTATTATTATTATTATGTTACTCCATAGTATGAACTTAAATCATGCCAAGTTTCATTTCAATCCATTCAGTAGTTTTTACGTGATGCGCGCACAAACATACAGACAAACAGACAAACAGATAAACAGACAAACCGACAAAAATTTCAAAAATAGCTTTTTTACGTTTTATTACTTATCCTTAAATATCTCCCAGTTATTATTTTGCAAAAATCTTCAAAGTACATCAATTCTACGATAATAAGTAAGTATGAAATGTCTTTCAGTCATGAGTCATCATGAAATATTAATATGGTTTGAAGTTCGCTTGAAGGTTGTATTTTTCGTACTTTAATCATATGCACCCTTCAAAATTAACCTTGATTTTATAACCTGCCCTACCGTCTTATTTTGTTATGTAAAAGTGTATTAAATAGTGGTTAAGTAGTACATACCTAATAATAGTGTATTGAAGATTTTACTTAGTCCAAAAAAGATATTAATAAACAACACTAATTATTTATTAATGACGGACAACGCTGTTAAATAATAATATCCTCTAGATATGAGCGAATTTCGCTAGTTCAATGCAGGCGGAGACATACCAACTAAATACCTACGCAGAAGATATTATACTTAGTGCTTGTGTACAAACAGAAGTACACCCCTCATTCCCTCACTCTCGTAGTCCGGAAATAGCTGTGCTGCTTCTGAAAGTTTCCTAAAAATTCTAATAACTATTTATTTTGGTCCCACCCGGAATTCGAACCCAGGACCTCATGTGCCGCAGTCGCACAAGCTAGCCACTAGACCAATGAGGCAGTTAAACTTTAACTTGACAAAAAGACAAAGACATAACGGTAGGCATAGCTGTTATATTACCTACTGCTGATAGATTGGAAACCTAGTACCTACCTAGTAATTACATATACCTACTTAGGTACTGGTATGTAATTTTAGAATATTGACGTGCAACAGAAGTTCCCAAGCCACAAACAACTACGTCTCGCCATAAATAACAACATTTACCCAAAGGCGAAAGCAAATAAACTTGTACCAAATTTAGTTAAGTATTTGGGAGGAAACACTAATCCCAGAAACATCTTAAATCCGTTTACAAATTTCGGCATTTCCTCCAAAATAAACTAAATATTTTCTACAGACTAGGTGGCAGGTGCATTTCTAGAGGCTGTAAGGATTTGTAGAAGGCCAAGAATCTCGCAAACTGGCGTAGGACTAGCTTAAAACGAGGATTTGGGAACTGTACACTTTGAATTCATATTGTAAATTGTAGGTACCAAGCATAGACTGTAGTCTGTATCATTGAACTCTGGGTCAAGTTAGCCCTTGTCTGCGATCTTTTAGAAACTATAAAATCCCAAATTGCCACTGATAAAGACCACAGTGCTCACCACTGCGGCAGGGAGCTGAAGCCTCACACCAGACTAGACCAGAGACAATTTAGAAACTATAAAATCCCAAATTGCCACTGATAAAGACCACAGCGCTCACCACTGCGGCAGGGAGCTGAAGCCTCACACCAGACTAGACCAGAGACAATTTAGAAACTATAAAATCCCAAATTGCCACTGATAAAGACCACAGTACTCACCACTGCGGCAGGGAGCTGAAGCCTCACACCAGACTAGACCAGAGACAATTTAGAAACTATAAAATCCCAAATTGCCACTGATAAAGACCACAGCGCTCACCACTGCGGCAGGGAGCTGAAGCCTCACACCAGACTAGACCAGAGACAATTTAGAAACTATAAAATCCCAAATTGCCACTGATAAAGACCACAGTGCTCACCACTGCGGCAGGGAGCTGAAGCCTCACACCAGACTAGACCAGAGACAATTTAGAAACTATAAAATCCCAAATTGCCACTGATAAAGACCACAGCGCTCACCACTGCGGCAGGGAGCTGAAGCCTCACACCAGACTAGACCAGAGAAAATTTAGAAACTATAAAATCCCAAATTGCCACTGATAAAGACCACAGCGCTCACCACTGCGGCAGGGAGCTGAAGCCTCACACCAGACTAGACCAGAGACAATTTAGAAACTATAAAAACCCAAATTTCCACTGCCGGGAATCGAAACTGGGACCTCCCACTTATAATGACGACAGCGCTCACCACTGCGGCAGGAAGCTGAAGCCTCCCAACAGACTAAACCAGAGACAATTTAGAAACTATAAAATCCCAAATTGCCACTGATAAAGACCACAGTGCTCACCACTGCGGCAGGGAGCTGAAGCCTCACACCAGACTAGACCAAAGACAATTTAGAAACTATAAAATCCCAAATTGCCACTGATAAAGACCACAGCGCTCACCACTGCGGCAGGGAGCTGAAGCCTCACACCAGACTAGACCAGAGACAATTTAGAAACTATAAAATCCCAAATTGCCACTGATAAAGACGGTTCGATAGAAGGAGAGCGATTTGTAGGTGAATATAAAGTTTAGGCACTCATCATCGTGCGAGTGAAACCTCACTTTATTTCATCGAATCAAGAGTCGATTTATGTTCAATTGCCTGTGCCGAGTGAGCCTTCTATGCCTGTCATGATCAACCCATTACCGGCTCACTACAGAGCACGGGTCTCCTCTCAGAGTGAGAAGGGTTTTGGCCATAGTCTACCACGCTGGCCAAGCGGATTGGCAGACTTCACACACCTTTGAGAATGTTATGGAGAACTCTCAGGCATGCAGGTTCCTCACGATGTTTTCCTTCACAGTTAAAGCAAGTGATATTTAAATACTTAAAACGCACATAACTCTGAAAAGTTAGAGGTACGTGCCCGGGATCGAACCCACGACCTAGCCGATTAGAAGTCGGTCGTCCTAACCATTAGGCTATCACAGCTTTTCTATGCCTGTACTATTGGGTATTCTGTGTCGATAATGTTATAATTTCGCGGTATAGAGGGTTTATAGAGTAGGGTAGGTGCACCAATACACAAACTCAATAATTTTTAAAATCAAATTTGTATTTTCATTTCGTTCTTATATCTATAACAATATTAAATAAGCTTAATGTATACCATATAGATTACTTAGGCGTGGCACTTAACTATTTTATTATAAAAATTACGTACCTTAAATATTTTATCCAATAACTCGGCCAGTAAATGCCTTCATCACAAAACGAAAATTGTTTAAATGTCTAGCCTACAAACATTTCTAATAATTATGTACAGGATGCGTAACGAATGCTCACGTAAGCAAATAATTTCATAATCATAAAATAGATGATATTAATAAACCAAATAAAAAAATCTTTGTAATATAAAAAAAAATCACAAGAACTTCTTGTTGTGAAAGAAACGCAATATCCATAACCATTTAAAAATTACGAATGTTCCTCAAATTAAATACGTGTAAAAAATAAATAAATCCATTAACATCCTTTATATACGGATGATCTACTAATTCTACCTACCTACATACATTCTTAGTTGATTGTCTTTTGTGAGCACAATTTTCTTGAATAAAATGAATACTAAAAAGTTATAACCCATCGGAAACGTCAGTGAAACTCGCGCTCACCATTATTCTCCTATACCTTGCTGATATTCACGTCTTTCTCGCTCAATCGATACAAAATTGCCAACATAATCGCTTACGTGTATTTAAACATTCACTGTCTCTATAATATTTTTGTTACTTTCTAGGATTGACCACCAACGTACCCATTTTTTTGGTAAATTAATTAAATTAATTTCTTAAGATGTCGAATTTTTTTCACTTTTCTCACATTTCGATTTTTTTTTCTTTTCTCACTGGCAACAGTTTTTTACGTCGTGACATCGCAAGTGTACAGACATTTCTGAGGGATTATACGTAATGGACGCGATTAATCGTGCATTTTGGCAACATTTTTGGCTCCTTCCCCAAATTAAATGAGACAAGTGATATTTCAATTAACAAAATATTTATAATAGATCGATCATCCATTAATAAGGCCACAAAAACATTTAACGGATATAGTTATGGTAAAATATTTGATATTATTTAATATAACGTCACGAAAACTGAAAAATTACCCTATTTGCTTTTTTGGCGTAATTAATGGACAATCCCTAGTAAAATAGGTATGAAAGTTATAATTTGAAAGTAGATAACGGCGCTAAATTAACAAAATATCACAATTCGGATATAACTAGGATATTATCGGGTTATAATGTAACTATTCTTATATGACAGTAATTTTACTGAATATATCTACCTATGTGGTTTCATACAGATAAGTGTTGCAAAACCTATCCAATTACTTTATTTAATTTAAAAAAAATCATGTTCAGTGTTGAATCATTTAATTTTTGTCAATTTTACAAACGATATTTACTGGGTATCCGGCAATATTTTGACGTTTTAACTAGTGAATAAAATGATTAAATAAAAGAAACGTAGTCATTAAAACATTAATGTTAATTAGGAACAATATTACACTACTGAGCCAAAAATCGTACGAGACCACTCAACAAACTTTATTACTAGTACATAGATTATAATGATCATTTTATTTAATGATTTTACAACATACAATTAGATACTATGGACTAGAACAACAAATGTTCAATGAAAATTGTCTTGTTATAAAAAATAATATATATATTTTCACTATAAAATCGTGATTATACATTATACACGTATTTAAAGTATAGCACATCTTCATGTGAGCTTGAATTAAAGTTTATTTCATTTGTATATTACAATTCATGCTTTTCATACTTCATACACATTGAAAAAATATTTACACTTCAAATTCACTCTGAATAAAATGTCATAAAAATGAAAAATATATTGTAATATCACTACATAGTATAAAACAAAGTCGTTTTCTCTGTCCCTATATCCCTTTGTACGCTTAAATCTTTAAAACTACGCAACGGATTTTGATGCGGTTTTTTTTAATAGATAGAGTGATTCAAGAGGAAGGTTTATATGTATAATAACATCCATTAAATTGTGGAGAAATACTGTTATTTTTGAGGTTTCTAATGTGATGTCGTAAATAATTACATTTTTTCCGCTTACATTGCAAACGCAGGCTGAACCCTACGAGATTTATCAAAATAATGTACTAAGTATTGTACACATTGAAAAGGTCTACAGAAAATTCCGCGATGGTATATGTCTATCTCTTATGGATATCCCACAATAACATTTTTTTGTCATTTACTTTTTACGACAAATAATGGCTAATTTTCGAAGCGATTTCAACCAATACAGCATTAATCCTTATCTAATTAAATACCTTAAATGCATTGTTGATTTTATATAAATCCATATGGTCCTTTACAGCATATGATTTAAATGAATACTTTCGAAGATATTACAGATTTAAAAATTGCGGCGGCGCGGGAGCGTGCCTATAAGCGCGTCGGCGGCCGCGGTTCTCCCTATAGCCCATTGTCGATAATTTTTGAAACCAAAAAAAAAAATCACAGTACGTAGGATGAAACCCATTGGAAAAGGAGGAGAATATTATAAAATACAAGGAAAAATAATTTACGGGCGATCTGAGCTCGGGAAAAAAGGGGGGGAGTTTTAAGGGTAAAAAACGGTTTATCTCGATTTCCGGCAAAACTAGAAGTCCTATGGAAAAAAATTAAATGGCAAAGTTGTAGGTAATAAAAAGATCTACAACTTTTATATTTACACTTTTTTCACATAACCTCAAAATTTATGTGAAAAGTTCAAAAAACCAAGTTTTTGGTTCTTTATTTTTATCTTTTAAAATATTTTTTTTTTTCACGGAATCTGGTGAAAACTTACTTTCTTATGTCCCAAATACACTAATTTATTTGATTTGAAATATTTAGTTTTTCTCCTTATTTTTGACTTAATATCGACTTAATTCTGACAGCTGTCATTTTCATTTACAGATGAGTTATTTATATGGAGAACAGGGTTAACATCTACGAAGTACGATTTTACCCCAAACTACTTTAATTCCCTGTCAACATATAAAGCTCTAAGCCGCTTAATAATATTAATTGTTTCGCCCTAAAATAGAAATTGCTAAGAATGGAAACTAGAAAGTCATATCTACATGCAGCAGTTGATTTGTATTTGCATAAGTTTTGAATTTTTCATCTTTTTTGTGGGAATTGTTTTATCTCTGGTAACATTATGAAACGTCAGAATTCCACGGAATTAGTAATTCGGGTATAAGGTGAGATATAGTAAGTTCATTGTGGAAAATATCGTAAAAAGTCGTAAAAGCCGCCTGGGAGCTTTCATCGAAAACGCTGCCTAATCCCTGAGCGGGTAGTACCTACGCATAAAATGCTCTACTACCCGTGCGAAGCCGGGGCGGGTCGCTAGTTATATTATATATTATATATAATTGTTTATCCAATCTCAGCATGAACAAAAATCAGGGTCACAAATTGGGCAATTTACCCTACCAACCGACCAGTTTTCCAGTTCCTACTAGAATCCTTTATTGATCACATAATTTAAAAATATTTAACAGAATATTATTGACAGACGGACTACATTTCGAGCCTACTGCAAAATTGCAGTTCGCACGAGTTCTATTGCAGCTAACATAACTGCATCGCAATTGCTAACCGATTGTGCAGTCCATTGTACTAGAACTGCACTACACGAAGTGCAGTTCGGCTTGGAGTTGAAATGCAGTTTGTCTGACTAGATCGCTTATTATTTGTGGTCAGTTTGTAAAATTGCGAACTATTGCGATAGGATTAAATATCTATGTAATATAAAATGTCTTAAATTCATATAAATGTTTTTCAGTCACCGATTCAAGTGCTTTTTTACCCGACTGGTTACCCGACTGGGTTATGTGTTTCACCTGTGTGTATGTATGTCCATTCCTATGTCCGCGTGTAACTACTCAACGGCTCAACGGATTTTGATAAATGATACGTCATTAGATTTGTCTTCATGACGCGACTGTCTTAGGGTACCTAAATTTAAAAAAAATTAAAATGGCGGACTTTATGCGCTTTAAGGTGCGAGCTGAAAAAAATTTTTTTCTTCAAGACCCTCGAGTGGGGTATCAAAATGAAGGGATTTAAAAGGCAAATACAAAAATGTATACAATTATATATTTGAAAATAAGTTGGAGTGATAAATCACAGAAAATGACCGTTTCCTATGTCAGTTCGTAACTACTCAACGACTCAACCTATTTTGATAAATGATACGTCATTAGATTTGTCTTAACAGCGCAAATGTTACTGGGTACATAAAATTAAAAAAAATTCAAAATGGCGGATTTTATGCACTTTAATGTGCGAGCTGAAAAAAATTTTTTTCCTCAAGACCCTCGAGTGGGGTATCAAAATAAAGGGCTTTAAAAGGCCAGTACGAAAATGTATACAATCTACATATATGTTTTAAATCAGTTTGGAGTGACAAATCATGAAAAACAAAATAAATAACAACTACACTGTAAGTGGAAAGGTGGTAGTTTATTAATTTTTTAGTTCGTTTTATAGCATGGCAGTCGGGTTTTTTTATTTTTAAATTATAGCTTGTTATTTTTCATCTTACGAGCCTCTTTAGTCTATAGCGGGTTTGAAAAATGTGTTTCTCAAACTTTGAATTGTTGGGTAAATATTTATTATGGTGAAATTTTTACGAATGATTAGGTACGTATATAACATACGTTACATTTATTATTTGCGTGTATTACAGATAAAATTGACGGAGCTTAGTGCAATTGAATAGTGATCGTATTTATTGTACTGACTTAAGATTTACCGTGAAAATAGATCACCTTTAATGTAAATTATGCGAATATTTTTTATTTCTGTATGTTTTAATGTAAAAGGTGCAATAAAAATATTGTTATTTAACTCGCGTTTGTAACCGGCCCCCCGGAAGGCAGGCCGAAGTCTTAAGTCCACTAGTGGCTATCACCACCTTTTTAATTTTACTGTAAGTATATTTCTATTAAATTTTTGATCATTTTCTAAACTGTAGATTTTGGGTTATACCATTTATGAATTTCGGTTGTTAATAGTAAAAGAGATAAAAATATCCTTGTTAATGGCCTCTTTTCAAACAGCTAGTAAATTTTGAAATTCGATGTACTATTTTTAGTCTGTAATTGAAGTGAATATTAGGTAAATAAGCGATTTGCGGAAGACCAACGTGATTGAGCAGATTCGAAACTTTTAAATCTTTTACAGTTAGGTATGTATGTAAATTGTGAAAAATAAATACTAATTATCATGTCATACTACAGGGTTATATTTTAAAAAATACCGACAAGCGCCTAATATATTATATTAAGTGAATTTTTAAAATTATAAAACCGACAACTTCGGTACTTAAATGATTTTTTGCCCAACATTTTTATTACAATAGGTAAATAGTGCGTCTGATTGTTATAAGGCTGCAGTGTTGTCACAATGCGATGTGATCAAGATTAAACACAAGAGTGTCAAACCGCCATTTTCTATTTCTGTCTTGCTCGCGTGTGTCTTACACTGAGCAAGACAGAAATAGAAAATGGCGATTTAACATTTCTATATTCTCATCTTGATCGCCTTATAATGCTTTTCACATCGAACTATTACGCTTAGAATGGAAGTTTCTAACAAATTTCCGCTCGAAACGTAAGCTATAAACCAACCCATGGGTGCCCTGTAATTACATTTGCCGACACGCACACAAGCGCATGAGTACCTTGAGCACTGACGCGACGATAGACGTATCGAGCCTTTTAAGGCCCGTTAAAAACGGCTTATCGCCGCGTCGACGACTGCCTTTCTTTACCTATTTATTCTAAGGCTTTTCATAATCCGAATTTTAAAAACCATAGAAAAACCGTTGCTTGGTTTATTAATTATATTCGTTATCTATTTAAACAAGTTCTATGTATCTGCTGGTATTTTCAAAATAACCCTGTGCCATTTCACATCCATGGAATGGTCGTTATAAGACGACCGAACAATAAAGTCGTCAACACACTTCTTAATAATATTATACACTCATTAACATTTTAAAAAGTTTCACTTGAACTTTGATTGTCAAATGCTATTAACACACGAACCAATTTAGTTACTGTCGATATGTTCCGACTTTTGTGTTGGATAGTCTATATTGTTTTGCAGTTTTTTTTTTTAACTCTTGGATGTCTCACTTGATGATTATAGTAAATCATAGAAGCATTGAATACGTTAAAATGTAAGGGCTATGGCAATTTGTTAAACCTTCTAACCATACGTGATCCGACCAATATTCGACGTCAACTAAATTGGTTTTATGCTAATACTATAAATAGTATACGACACACTTGCAACACGCCACCCGACCCGACGATACGCGACTCAGTGTCGGGTGTTTGTAGTGTGTTTCTGGACACAGAAAATACCAAAGATTGAAAATTGTGTCATATACCCTGAAGCCCTTAGCAAGTACATCGTTCATTTTTGCGATGAACGATGCACGATACCAGAGACACAGTGCAAAGTGCCTGTGTACGATGATCGGCCGGTGTTTAGACGGTTCATTTTCGATGAATCATCATCATCATCAGAATCATCGATGCAGCCTCGAAAATGAAAGCAAAATCCCGAAAAATGAATGACTAATTTTAATTTTAAGTTTGCGTAAGTAATTATCACCATTACCTGTTCTTAAATTGACGTTCAAAAAGTGTACAGTGTACCAATGTTGAATGAAAAGTTTATTTGAATTTGGGCTTGACTTTGAAAAATATATTTTTTCGAGGTCAGGGCACATAAGGGTGGATCCACACCTACGTACGTGCATGAAAAGTCCTCACAAAGCTCAGCGAACTGTTGTGTTCGCGAAGTGATTGTGCTTACTCAAGTACCTACTTACTACCAAACATGTGCACGGTGTAAGAACACTTCCAGACTATGTTATGTTTTTTTTTCGTATGGCGTATGTGTGAATATTTATTTATTTATTTAATACTTTCGGGTCAGAATTTAATGTCCATATTTTAAATAAAATACCCAAAACCTAAATATAAACTGAGGAGGGAGATTAAAAACAGTCTGTAGATGATCTCTGTTAAGAGAATGCAGGGCAACGTTGATATACTGTAATCTGTAGTTTGGTTCTCCTTGCCACAGATAAGGAAATTTTGAAACCCCATTTATCCAGGATGTAGTTGCGGCGACCACGTTGTGTTCGTAGACTTTTTTGACGGCACCACAACTCAAGAGGCAACATGAACTTAACATAAAATTGTTGTTCAAAAGTACTTGTATATTATATATACAATTAGTAATAATAGAATAGAAAAGTTTTTTATTAAAATAAACTTTTTATTTGAATAAAAAACTTTTCTATTCTATTCCATTCTATCTTAAGATGCACGCAGACCACACGATTAGTTGACGCACGCAGGGGGATCTACGCTTAATCAATCTTTGGAAAAAACTACAATCCGAAACCAATCGGATCGCGTAGTCCGGTCGGGTGGCGTGCTATAAGTGTGTCCGGTTCATACAAACAGCCATTCCAAATTTGAACACTGATTTATTTTTTATCTAGATATACCGTTTTTAACTAATTATTAGCCTTTGCCTTCGTCGGGTATAGATATACACACTGTGGCAGGTCGCTGTCTGTTGTCGGGGCACGCGGCGGAGGAGGGCGCGCTCCGGGACAGCTCGTCGGTGGTAGTAAGTTTGCACTCCACTACGCGATAGTTGTAGGTCGTTGACCCGCAATCGGCGTGCGGGGGAACCGAGTTGGGGATACTCTCGACTTTGGATTCGTCCTTGAACGGTGGCGGGTAACTGAAAAGTATCGAACGTTTTTCCATTATCATCATCGTCATCATGATCAACCCATTACCGGCTCACTACAGAGCACGGGTCTCCTCTCAGAGTGAGAAGGGTTTTGGCCATAGTCTACCACGCTGGCCAAGCGGATTGGCAGACTTCACACACCTTTGAGAACGTTATGGAGAACTCTCAGGCATGCAGGTTTCCTCACGATGTTTTCCTTCACCGTTAAAGCATGTGATATTTAAATACTTAAAACGCACATAACTCCGAAAAGTTAGAGGTGCGTGCCCCGGGATCGAACCCACGACCTCCGATTAGCCTCAGCTGTGATAGCCTAGTGGTTTTTCCATTAGGTTTGCCTAATACAACGAAAATAAAACAAAAATTGGTTGTAAAGTCGGTTTATGGATGCTAAATTTACGTGATAACGTCATAATGAAACATATATGCGTCACAAGCCGAACTAAGCGTTCGGCTTGGCCGATCGTGCCTCTCTATCGCTTGTTTCACGCTCTCGCTTGCACGTGGTTCGTGACAATGAGTCATGCTTTTTCCTTTGTGTAGCCGGCGTTCATCGATTTAAGTATAAGACGTTATCAGTTATCACGTCATAAATTTCATGTACCTACTTACTGGGAATAATAAAATCAAAGGAAAATAAAAGGAAATTTTCATCAGTCATTGTTTATTTATTTTTTATAAGGGCTACCAAATTCAACTTTTCAAAACAACTTTAACTCCGGTTACTTGTTTGTTTTTCTTGCTGTTTAGCGAAGGGCGGATGCATAGAGCATCATGATTCATGTTGTACAATACAGATTTGTCGTTTTTAGCGGATTACAGTAAAATAGTTTTATATCAAGGATTTCCACAAAGTAACACCTGCGTCTATTCAAAATTTAGGGCCTGTTTCACCACCTTCTGATAAGTGTCGGATAGCCTAAACGTAAGTTTTGTAACTTTCTTACTTTATGTCAAGTGACAAAAATAAAAGTTGTAAATAAGCTATCCGACACTTATCAAGGTGATGAAACAGGCCCTTAATATTTTTATTTTTACACGTGTCATGTTAATACTCTTACCTCATCGGTGGCGGAGTTGGTGAGCGTGACAAGGGGAAGCTGGCGACCTCTCGCGAGATCGCCAGCGACTTGATGGATCCGAACGTCTGTTCGGGGCTTAACGGCGCTCCCAGGACTGACGCCATTCCTCTGTCAATAATTAATATTATATTATATTATAGCAATAAAGATACAAGTCAGTATGGCCAATTCTGTTGTACACAATCTCTAAACTAAACCAAAATCAGTAAGTAAACAGTGCTCACTGCAGAAAAGGATAGCAATAGATTTAGACCTGTCATTTTAGTTTAGTTTAGAGAATTGTGTACAACAGAATTAGCCACATTCTCTATGGGACCTTTCAGATAGACCGGCGCGGAGAGCAGAGCAAATTTTAATCGCATTTAAAATAGAATCTTAAGACATTGAAATAAGCTTTATTTTTACATTTTATCTCTTTTATGATAAGAGGATGCTCCCAATACGCTCTGTGTGAAATATTAAGAGCAGCCGCTCGGCTGCTCGTCGAGCCGGTCGGCTGCTCCATGCTCGTGCTCTTTCGCGCTCGAGCATCCGACCGGCTCCGTTCGCGTGCTCTTTCATGCTCGCGCAGCCGACAGTAGGCCGAATTGCTCTGCCGTCCGGCCCAAGAGCGTGCGCTCGGCTCCGAACGCATCCGCATGTCCGTTCACACAGACCGGCGCGGAGAGCAGAGCAAATTTGCTTTTGACGCTTTGATGAATTGAGAGTATTCATCAAAGATCCTTTCATCTCTACCGCCATATCACGGTTTAGACTAATCGATATAGATCTCATTAAAATGTCATCCAGCTGTTTAGATGCACCGAGGAAATCTTAACTTGTCATAAGAGCAACAAGTTGGCTACATGAAATAAATAATTTTGAATTTTGATTTTTATAAATGATCACCCATACATGTCCAGATACGAAAAACACAACCATATGTTTGTTGTCTCGCGGTCGGATGAAAATAGTGGTAAATAGTTTGGTACTCACACAACAGAGTCGCTCGGCACCAGGAAGGGTAAGGGCGGCGGGCAGGGCGCGTCGGCGCGCGCGGGCGACGCGGGCTCCGTGGAGCGCGGGCAGCGCGGCGCCTCGCCCTCCTCGATCATGCCCAGCCAGCCGCGCAGCCAGCGCCACAGGCCCCCGGGGCTACCTGCAATTGTTCCATATTCATTTCATTAAAGTAACTGTCATTTAGCACTCCGGGGTTACCTGCCCTAGTAGCAATTTTCGTTGGGGGTTTGTTGCCAACGGTAGCCAACGGTTGGTAACATGTTGGGAGATGGTGGTTGAGATGCCAACTAAGTCCCTCTGTAAGGCCAACTGCATGAAATGTTACGTTACGTCATGCAATATTGCCAACAATCTTGTAACGTTGGGCCAACCTTCGCCATAGTTGGTTGAACAACAAGGTATAATCATACTGTTGGTCCAACGTTGGCCTAACTACAGACTACAGCGTTGTAATATATGCAAATTATGTAACGTTGGGCCAACCTTCGCTATAGTTGGTTGAACAACAAGGTATAATCATACTGTTGGTCCAACGTTGGCCTAACTACAGACTACAGCGTTGTAATATATGTAAATTATGTAACGTTGGGCCAACCTTCGCTATAGTTGGTTGAACAACAAGGTATAATCATACTGTTGGTCCAACGTTGGCCTAACTACAGACTACAGCGTTGTAATATATGCAAATTATGTAACGTTGGGCCAACCTTCGCAATAGTTGGTTGAACAACAAGGTATAATCATACTGTTGGTCCAACGTTGGCCTAACTACAGACTACAGCGTTGTAATATATGCAAAATATGTAACGTTGGGCCAACCTTCACTATAGTTGGTTGAACAACAAGGTATAAGGAACAACAAGGTAGGTTCAACCAACTATAGCGAACGTTGGCCCAACGTTACACATTTTGCATATATTACAACGCTGTAGTCTGTAGTTAGGCCAACGTTGGACCAACAATATGATTATACCTTGTTGTACAACCAACTATAGCGAAGGTTGGACCCACGTTACATAATTTGCATATATTACAACGCTGTAGTCTGTAGTTAGGCCAACGTTGCACCAACAGTATGATTATACCTTGTTGTTCAACCAACTATAGCGAACGTTGGCCCAACGTTACATATATTGCATATATTACAACGCCGAAGTCTGTAGTTAGGCCAACGTTGCACCAACAGTATGATTATACCTTGTTGTTCAACCAACTATAGCGAACGTTGGCCCAACGTTACATATTTTGCATATATTACAACGCTGTAGTCTGTAGTTAGGCCAACGTTGGACCAACAGTATGATTATACCTTGTTGTTCAACCAACTATAGCGAAGGTTGGCCCAACGTTACATAATTTGCATATATTACAACGCTGTAGTCTGTAGTTAGGCCAACGTTGGACCAACAGTATTATTATACCTTTTTGTTCAACCAACTATAGCGAACGTTGGCCCAATGTTACATATTTTGCATATATTACAACGCTGTAGTCTGTAGTTAGGTCAACGTTGCACCAACAGTATGATTATACCTTGTTATTCAACCAACTATAGCGAACGTTGGCCCGACATTACATATTTTGCATATATTACAACGCTGTAGTCTGTAGTTAGGCCAACGTTGGACCAACAGTATGATTATACCTTGTTGTTCAACCAACTATAGCGAAGGTTGGCCCAACGTTACATAATTTGCGTATATTACAACGCTGTAGTCTGTAGTTAGGCCAACGTTGGACCAACAGTATGATTATACCTTGTTGTTAAACCAATTATGGCGAAGGTTGGCCCAACGTTACAAGATTGTTGGCAATATTGCATGACGTAACGTAACATTTCATGCAGTTGGCCTTACAGAGGGACTTAGTTGGCATCTCAACCACCCGGTCCGCCCCGGCTTCGCCCGTGGTACATAATATTATATAGCCTATAGCACTCAAGGAAAGAATTTTTGAAAATGGTCCAGTAGTTTCCGAGATTAGCGCGTTCAAACAAACAAACTCTTCCGCTTTATTATATTCGTATAGATTTCTATACAATAAATTACAAAAAAAAATCGATCGATATGAAGTTACACCTTCCTATTCATAATAAAGCTTAACTAACTAACTTACCTAAGTAAAAAACTTACTCCTACAACATCTCATCATCATCATCGTCATCATGATCAACCCATTACCGGCTCACTACAGAGCACGGGTCTCCTCTCAGAGTGAGAAGGGTTTCGGCCATAGTCTACCACGCTGGCCAAGCGGATTGGCAGACTTCACACACTTTTGAGAACGTTATGGAGAACACTCAGGCGTGCAGGTTTCCTCACGATGTTTTCCTTCACCGTTAAAGCAAGTGATATTTAAATAATTAAAACGCACATAACTCCGAAAAGTTAAGAGGTGCGTGCCCGGGATCGAACCCACGACCTCCGATTAGATGTCGGTCGTCCTAACCACTAGGCTATCACTACACTACTACTACAACATCTGCTTCATCATAAAGCCGAAATAAATATCCATTGTAACACCGATTTTAGTACTTGACCTGTGAAACTAGATGGCGCTAGTAGTACGTTAAGTCGCGCTACAATTGACCGCGGGTCCGCGTATATATATCGGCCGGCTTATGTTGGTAAATCATTCTAATCCTTACTCGGTACTTAAACGGGTAACGAACTCTGCATCCACACCTGCTGGGACAGAGTTTAACGCTAGTTTTAGTACCAAACTATATAGGTGGCATGAACCCTTGCATCCACATCTGCTGGGACAGGGCGTTCTGGAAACCTACGAACGTATTATATTGTAACTAGATAGTAAACAGTATACGAAAATATATTCCCAATAATTTTATAAAAAGAATTTTTTCATTGGGCCATTGTAAGCAAGTCAACTACTAGCCAACGTAGGCATACAGTATGAATTCCTTTGTTGGGCCATTGTAAGCAAATCAACTACTATCCAACGTAGGTATACAGTATGAATTTTTTCATTGGGCCATTGTAAGAAAATAAACTACCAGCCAACGTGGGCATACAGTAGGAATTCTTTTGTTGGGCCATTATAAGAAAAGCAACGACTAGCCAACGTAGGTATATAGTATGAATTCTTTTGTTGGGCCATTATAAGAAAAGCAACGACTAGCCAACGTAGGTATATAGTATGAATTCTTTTGTTGGGCCATCATGAGAAAAGCAACGACTAGCCTACGTTGTTGGCTAGTCGTTGGTTGCAAGTCGTTGGCTCGGGTCAAGTGGGCCAACCGCTTTTCAACGGTTGGAACCACGTTTTTTAGGGATGACAAGCCTAACTGTTGGCCAACCAAACTAGGGACAGAGGCCCAACCAACAGCCAACGCAAATTGCTACTAGGGTGGAACTGTTTTTTTGGCATTGATTTGGTAAAGTCAGTGTCACTTAGTCCTCCGCGGCGACCTGCATTTGTTTGATATTGATTTCATTAAAGTAACTGTCATTTAGCACTCCGGGGTTATTTGGAATTGTTTTTTTGGCATTGATTTGGTAAAGTCAGTGTCACTTAGTCCTCCGGGGCGACCTGCTTTTGTTTGATATTGATTTCGTTAAAGTAACTGTCATTTAGCACTCCGGGATTACCTGGAACTGTTTTTTTGGCATTGATTTGGTAAAGTCAGTGTCACTTAGTCCTCCGGGGCGACCTGCTTTTGTTTGATATTGATTTCGTTAAAGTAACTGTCATTTAGCACTCCGGGATTACCTGGAACTGTTTTTTTGGCATTGATTTGGTAAAGTCAGTGTCACTTAGTCCTCCGGGGCGACCTGCATTTGTTTGATATTGATTTCGTTAAAGTAACTGTCATTTAGCACTCCGGGGTTATTTGGAACTGTTTTTTTTTGGCATTGATTTGGTAAAGTCAGTGTCACTTAGTCCTCCGGGGCGACCTACATTTGTTTGATATTGATTTCGTTAAAGTAACTGTCATTTAGCACTCCGGGGTTACCTGGAACTGTTTATTTTTTTGGCATTGATTTGGTAAAGTCAGTGTCACTTAGTCCTCCGGGACGACCTGCATTTGTTTGATATTGATTTCGTAAAGTAACTGTTATTTAGCACTCCGGGGCTACCTGAAATTGTTTGATATTGATTTGGTAAAGTTTGTATCATATAACCCTCCGGGGCTACCTGGAATTGTTTGATATTGATTTCGTAAAGTAACTGTTATTTAGCACTCCGGGGCTACCTGAAATTGTTTGATATTGATTTGGTAAAGTTTGTGTCATATAACCCTCCGGGGCTACCTGGAATTGTCTGACATTGATTTGGTAAAGTCGGTGTCACTTTATTGTGGAACTGCTGAGTTTCTAGCCGACTCTTCTCATCAGAATCCGCTTTCCGAACTTGTGGTAGGGCGTTATCGCACCAATCGATCGAACGTTGATCGATACGATCGATCCTGTTGACGTCGATCGATCGATGTCAACAGGTGGTGATTGGTGTGGTGGACTGATCGACCGTCAACCGACCAACTACGCGTCGAACTCTCAGCGTGATCTATAGAGCGTAATCTGACTTTACTCAGACTCAAGACAGAGTTATGTAATGTAGCGGCCACATCTATGGGATATGCCATTGAACATAGCGATAACCGTAGGTGGCCACTTTAATGCTATAAATCTGCCATTGAACCTCTTTGATCTGCCAAAATTTACCGCCACCCGACTCAATGCCCAATGGCATACATCACATAGATGTGACCCCTACATTAGGTATATATTTATGTTCCGTTTTACCTCTGTCTCAAGTCTGAGTAGAGTCAGAGTACGCTTTATATGTAGATCTCAGTCTAAAACCAGCTGTAAAGTCTTAATTTGTCGTGAGAGCCACGAGTGATTTTTTTTATTCAACTACAAGTTAGCCCTTGACTGCAATCTCACCTGATGGTAAGTGATGATGCAGTCTAAGACGGAAGCGGGCTAACTTGGAACAGAAGTGCGATTGTGTAAGGTTTGAACCATGATGGTTATTTTAGACGATCGGTCATTGATGGTCAAGAAAAATTCGAATTGCGTAAAACTGTCCATCAAATGAAGAGCGAAAAGTGACCGGTGGCTTAAAAACGTATCATGGAATTGCGTTTTATTATACAAATAGCATCAGTGAAACTCAATTTTTTATGTTATTAACAATTATGACAGACACAAAAACAATGGAACTTATTACGATAGCATACTAATTTCATAATGAAAATTAACTTTCATAACTTCAAACATAGAATTCCAACGTTAATATCTATAAGCAAATTATGTAACAAAACGCAGACCAGTGAATTATGATCGAGCTTACTAATTCTGAACAATAGTTGGCGTTAGTGGACTTGTTTTGTTATCTGTATAATGGTTAATTATGACATCAAGTGTCAATGTAAGTGTCAATGTCAATGTATTTATGACAGTTTAGTGTTATTTTACGAATTTATAAATTTTCGTAAATTCAACAAAAAATAAAGGACAGCCACAAATTTTCAAAGATAGCTCTATATGTGAATGTGGTTTGGATGAAGGGTCTTCTTCTCTTATCCTCTTCTGCCCAAACTTCTCCATAGGCTCTAACGGGTGTTAGTGTATTTTATTGAGTGTTTAGTCCCTATGTAAAACTTTTGTGTATAAATATTCTAACTAAGTAATATTATAAACGGCAAAGTTTGTATGTATGGATGTTTGTTACTCTTTCACGCAAAAACTGCTGAACGGATTTGGCTGTTTGGAACGGCGATAGATTATACTCTGAATTAACACAAGCAAGTAACTTTTTATCGCGGAAAATGAAAGAATTCCCGCGGGAACCTCAGTGAGGTGGAAGAAACCTCAATCCACGCAGACGAAGTCAGGCCCGTGGTCATCATCTAGTTACACCTATATCTAACAAAATAAAATTGTATATATTATGTAGTAGGTATATTTTATAGATTTACGTAAGATTATTATTTATGTTTACGTAAATGTATGTTTAATGTTGCTTATTGTGATGTTTTAGGCTATCAACTCTCAAGTACTTACAATAACTCCACTATTGTATCGTGAATATGGAAAATTCAGTGTCAGCAGTAGATTGTGTTTTCTCCAAGCTACTCGATACTGGTGAAGTGAATTGTGCTGTGTTACTACACAACTAAAAGCCATACTACAAACAAACAACAACAACAACCAAGTAAGCTTTACCATAATTCATAATTATCCTACAAAAAATAAATATTGTTCATATTTTATTATCTTCATAACAACCATCTCTTGTTTCAGGCAAGCGTGGTGACTCCTAACAGCAAAAACGCCACAATCCGCAGCTGAACGAGCTAACCACTAGAGTAGTTTCTTGACCTTTTTCTAGTCGTGGACCTCTCTCAAAATATGAAAGAGCCGACTGACCCTTTCCGAAAAGATAAAAAATGAGGTTTAATGTTTACCAGCTTCTATTATTTGCTGTTGCTTATGCTGGATTGGAACATCAAATTGTACACAGTATTTACTCACAACATAATTATTGTATACCAATTTTCACACTAATGCATTATGTTAGGTAGGCTTGCCGTAGACCCTCTGTATTAATTCCATGGCCTTACTTGTAACTACTTGTAACTTAAGAAACACTGCACTAGACCAATGAGGCAGTTGAACACTGCAATAGAGAGATGCAACACATGATATGACTATACATGGAATTCATGTTAAACTTATTACTTATTTATGTGTAAAATTTAAATAAATAAAGTGATTAGACACACTGACTCGTTATCATCTCAAGAAAACAAGACTGCTTTTGGTCATAATATTATGGTTGTCTACACTAATTGTACATGTTTTTTTTTTAATAAACTAAGATATTTTGTCTTGTTTTTATAAAAGTACCTATTTAAGCTTATTGAAAAATCTTATTACTTGTACAAAACTACTTTGATGACAAAAACCTTAGGAATGTTTTTCTATTATAGCTAATAGTTCCCATACTTAATTAAAGTAATATACTCGGTTGAGTTTTTATCTCACTTTAATATAATATCTAGTTGTATTTGATTGCCATTCAATGACTGTACTGTGGTAAATAATTAATTAAACTGTTTCTGTAGATAATCATGATCAACCCATTACCGGCTCACTACAGAGCACGGGTCTCCTCTCAGAGTGAGAAGGGTTTTGGCCATAGTCTACCACGCAGGCCAAGCGGATTGGTAGACTTCACACACACAACGTTATGGAGAACTCTCAGGCATGCAGGTTTCCTCACGATGTTTTCCTTCACCGTTAAAGCAAGTGATATTTAAATACTTAAAACGCACATAACTCCGAAAAGTTAGAGGTGCGTGCCCGGGATCGAACCCACGACCTCCGATTAGAATTCGGTCGTCCTAACCACTAGGCTATCACAGCTTTATAGATACACACACATATTTCTGTAGATAATAACAAACCCTATTTTGTACAGTGGCTAGTTAGTGTTGCTGTCACATTCGCCCAAAAGTCGTCCACATGCTGGTTGGCCAAGGCATCCCCCAGTATACGTCCTCCTGCCCATACCCACATTGGCTTCCAGGAATAGAATAGAATAGAAAAGTTTTTTATTAAAATAAACTTTTACAAGTACTTTTGAATCGTCAATTGAATCTACCACAGGTTCGGAATGCAGTTCCAGCCGAGAAGAACCTGCAAGAAACTCGGCGGTTGCTCTTTTTAACCCCCGACGCAAAAACGACGGGGTGTTATAAGTTTGACGTGTCTGTGTGTCTGTGTGTGTGTGTGTGTGTGTGTGTGTGTGTGTGTGTGTGTGTGTGTGTGTGTATGTGTGTGTGTGTGTGTGTGTGTGTGTGTGTCTGTCTGTTCCCCTGTGGCGCTCAAACGGGTGGACCGATTTGAATGCGGTTTTTTTTGTTTGAAAGGTGAATTAGTCGAGAGTGTTCTTAGCTATGTTTGATGAAAATCGGTCCAAGATGGCCGCCGCTACAAAATGGCGGATGATATATTTTTTCACAACTCCCTTGATATGGGTATCAAATGAAAGGGCTTGACTAGTAGAATAGCACTATTGCAAATTCAAGATGGCCGCCGCCACTAAATGGCGAATGTCGGGGGTTTTTTAAATTTTCAATTTACACTTGTTAAAAACAACATTATAACAATTATTATGATTAATGTACATGATTGAAATGCCGTCTCGCGCATTGCTGGAACGAGTTAAATCCAAGCTTTTTTATCGTTTATATAATCTTCAATTGTATAATAAGCTTTTTTTATGAGCATACTTTTAATAGAGTTCTTAAACTTGTGTAAAGGCAAGTCTAGTCTAGTCCAGGAGGCCTAATAGAGCCTTCACTTGTGTAAGTGACACCGCATTGCCTTGGGCATGGTAGTGATAAAGATAATAAAAGTGGCTGTTCTTATGTAATTTTTGGTTAAAATGTAACAACCATGCTAATAGTACAAAGTTGGCTGTGATTGACATTTTAAATTATGTATTTAGCATGTAAGTAGGTTAATTACCTACCAATGTAGGAGGAACTTGTAAATTATATTAAGTTAAAAGTTCCTATATAATATGTAGGTAAATTATTTACCTACTTACATAGGAACTTTTAACTAATATAAATATTCCTATGTAGTAGGTAAGATTAGATTAAAATGTAAGTTTATTTATTGTTTTTCTTTTGTTTGGGCAGAGCACTCTAGAACACTACAGTTCCAGTGTAACCTGCCATGAATAATCAGAAATAAAAAAGATATATATATATTCATACAGGTTTTATTCAATCATTACACATTAAGTATTTCACCTCATTATATCAATTTACATAATATCGGCGGCGGCGGCGATAAGGATTAAGGAGCATAATCTGTGGGGATAATATTGGGACTTTCAAAATAAGATTGAATAGGTAGGTAGGTGTAGAATACCTTCTAGGCAAGCGCATTCCACCTTAGGCTGCTATTAAAGATAGTTTCCTCATAAAATTGTAACCAGTTTAATGATCCTAATAAAAAAAAAGGTGGGGCCATGGTGGTGTCCATGAACCTAAAAAATATTTATTATTATACTATCCTAGTAGGTATTTGATGATTTGTACTATTGGATAAAAAAGTATAACATGCTGCTTTTACCCCGTCATAGCAGCCCTTCTCTCTTGAATGTTACTGAGGAATTTTAAGGGCTGCTGCAACACTTGTGGCTGGTTGATGGCATCAGTCACTTAGGCCACACACTTGTGTTGTACTAGGAGTACCTAGCTGGGGTGCCTAGCAAAACGGGTAGGGGTGGTGAAAACTGCAGATATAGTGTTTGTAGCCTACCTACCTAGTACCTAATAGATACCTAGTAGGTCATATCATAAATATTAAAATATAGCTACCTATAGAGAAGACCTTATACAATAAATTAAATAAAACTTTCCTTAAATGATATGAATAGATTTAATAGCAAAAAGATTGTCACCAAATATTTACTTACAAGGTTTATACTATGATGAAACAGAAAACTTACTTAAAACATAGCAATTAATTAAATAAAACTGTAACAAGGTACCTAACTGATTAAACTGGCATGGCCAATCAAACAAAAATACTTACCTAGGTAAGTACCTACTTAATATTGTACCTACTAACGAATCTATTGACACCTTATTTATCAACATTGACTCAGTAGTGTAATCACTATGGTCAAACATACCTATTTAAACACAAACACCTAGGTACTTATTCTTCTTCGTTACGCTCTTGGTAGAGCGGTCGTGGTCATCCAGAAGTGACATCTTTAAGGGCAGATGTTATACGCCTCACGAGCATTCGCCACTTATTCGCCACTTTTCGCTGCTGGACG
The DNA here is from genome assembly GCA_920104075.1 of Melanargia galathea. Taxonomy (NCBI): domain Eukaryota; kingdom Metazoa; phylum Arthropoda; class Insecta; order Lepidoptera; family Nymphalidae; genus Melanargia; species Melanargia galathea. Next base: position 4,917,845 of record OV049855.1, read on the forward strand.
ACAGCCTGGAGCCTTCATACAAGGGAGCGCCCACATGATTTAATTTAGTCGGTCCATCGCATGGGCGACCTTCCTCGCCGTCTGGTGTCCTCAACTTCGCCCTGCACGGCAAGGCGCTCGATGGAGTCACCCTCACGCCGGGAGATGTGTGCTAAAAACTTCAAAATACGACTCTGTACTAACGTCGAAACATGCTGTTTGATGCCGAGTTCTTGGAGTATCGAGACGTTGGTGCGAAATTCGGTCCATGAGATTCCTAACATTCGCCTCCAGCACCACATCTCCAGAGCATCGATTTTTTTCTTCTTGACTTGTCGCAAAGTCCGTCTCTTTGCCGTAGTCGAATTAAAAGTTATATTTACTGCGGTGTTTATTAAGGAATTTGTTTTAAAAAGTTAGAAAATTAGATTTTAATCAATTCAATACACTTATGCCATCAAACGATTAACGATAATCATGGCCCGAGACTCACCGCTATTATTTGACATAGGCGATGATCTCAAAAAAGTTAGACAATTCGAATTAGCTGTCAAATCGTATGAAATCATTCACTCATCGTCTAAAATAACGATCCATGACATTCATGATAGCCATGCAATCGTCAACCATCTATGAACTTCGTACACAATTCGAATTGGCCGTTTGACAGCTGAAAACGTACGTTTAAGCTGTCAAATGAATACAATTTTCATGGTCTAAAGTTAGACAATCGCACTTCAGGTATGCATATACCCCTGAATAAGGAAACCATGTTGGTATGTATACTCACGTGAAAACTTCCTCGTGTGCTGCGGGCTGAGCGGGTAGAAGTCCCCGTGTATGGGGCAGTGGAAGGCGAGCCGGCGCTGCCGGCGCTGCGCCGAGCGCATCAGCATGCACAGCACTATTCCTGCAAATACAATATATTGCTTTATGTAAGTATGTATGTATGTATGAATATCGAATATGGTTGAGCGAAGCAATGGCTGGATCATGCGTCATGCTCGTGAACGGGTGCCGCCGTCGGAAATGGGGCTACTTTTGTCTGCCCTTCTTCACATGTGTAGAATTGTAAGCACCATTCCGAACCTGTGGTAGATTCATTTGTCGATTCGTAAGCGCTTGTGAAAGTTTATCTGAATAAAATTGAAGATTACTTATATAAATGATAAAAAGGCGTGGATTTGACTCGTTCCAGCAATGCGCGAGACGGCAATTCAATCATGTACTTAACATAAAATTGTTATTTTGATATTGTAAATTTGGAAAAGAGCAACCGCCGAGTTTCTTGCTGGTTCTTCTCGGTTGGAATGGCATTCCGAACCAGTGGTCGATTCGTTTGACTATTCAAAAGTACTTGTAAAAGTTTATTTGAATAAAAAACTTTTCTATTTTATTCTATTCTATATTCTATTCTAAGGTAAGTCGTCGTTTAAATCGATAGACGCCCACTGCTGAAAAAATAGGTCTCTCGCAACTATCCCTTTGTCCTAACAGCCGCCGCACACTGGGCCACTAGTGGCGACGACTAGTGGTCGGCCACAAGTAGCGGAAGAAGTTTTTCGTACGTTTTATGTGGTACCACCGCACACTGAGCGCTCGAGTGACCGCGTTCGAGCCACGAGAAAATGTATGAAAAATCTCTTCCGCGACTTGTGGCCCAGTGTGCGCAAAAAATGTGTGAGCAAAAAATCTAAAATTATTAAAAAAAAAGTAATTTTAATAAACAAAAAAAAAACTCCACGAACCTACTTATTTAAGATTTTTGGAGTAGTTTTGGTTTTTTTTTCTATCGCAAACAACGTTTCCAACCATGTTTCTCAATAAATTTCGATAAAGGATCCAAAAAGCCAAATACTTAATAATATTATGAAAGATTGCCTAGTTTTAGTACTTTATACCTACATACTAATTTTTAGATTTTACCGAACCAAATTCGTCACAAAAGTTAATTTACTACCTACATACTAATAAAGCAGGACTTCGTCCAAAATATAGCTCCCTACAACCCGGATAAATAATAGAGGTATATTACGAACAGGGTTGCCATTCCTCCGTATTTTCACGGATTTGTCCCAGTAAGCCCCGGATATTGAGCTTAAGGTACCATTTCCGAAATCCGGGGTAAACGGGTCCTTTTGGGATTATGTTGATTGAAGACCTTTATTATGACAATAAGGCCAATGAAGGTCTATCTTGTGTTATATGAACCTTTATTTCATACTAGGGTTTCAGGCACAATAGCGTTACAGTACATACGAGTATTGTCAAGCGAACTTGAACCTATCTGGTAACGTGATAAGAGCGTAGGCGACTTTCCTGAAGAGACTACCCTGGCCGCATTATGGTCAAGTCCTTCATTATCACCGGCGACCATATTATGGTATCGACCACATGAGTTCCTGCAAAAGCTATCAGGTCATCGTTTTCACCGCAACCACAATGACGTATCTACTCGTATCTATAGAAACTATAATTAAACTTTGGACCTACCAGCCACTGTCATAAGAACTCCGGCAATCATGCAGCAATACGGTCAGGTTCTTCGCGGTTCTCACTACAACTTCGATGACGTACTTATCTATCTATAGTTATATTAGTCAAGCGAATTTGGACCTACCAGCCACTGTCATAAGAACTCCGGCGACGATGCACACTGGGCCGAGCACGCGCGAGTTTCCGGTGAAGGCGATCCTGGCAGCGTAGTGGTCGGGCTCTTCGTTCTCACCGCAACCGCGATATGATGCCGCTGGAAAAATAAACATTACGGTATCGTATTACTGAAAAACGTATGATTTATGCAACAAAATAGAGTATAAAATTAAATTAAATTAAAAAAAAAACATTACCATCTACACTCCCTGGTGGTCCATAACCTTTAAACGTAAACGTAGAACGAGCTCTGAGGTGGATATCTAAGTAATACAAAAACACGCATCAAAATGGGTCCAATGGTTTTTCAGGATAATGGTAACACCACAGAACTCTGAATAATAGGCACTTAGAAGTGTGGTGTAGGTAACACACAACCTCTAAGGCCCAACTCATACCGTCCGAGATGCATCGTGGGTGACAGCTCGGTTTAAATGCTAATAGAATGACATTGACAACTCCTGCTAACTTCACTAACAAATGAAAGTAAGTTTGGGCACATTACAAAGTGGCTAGGCCAGCATTCGGACGGAGTAATACCAGTAAGTCCCTGTTCCTAACTACAAATAAAAGTGAACCGTCTAATTAAGGTAGGTTGTAGTTAGAACGTGGGCTGAAGGATATAAATCTTTATCCTCAAAGGTATTGCCTACCTCAATAAAGGTTTTTTTTTTCTAAATTAGCTTTGGCATCGTCTAGTTGGCCTCGAATAACATATCCTTCTGTAGAAATTTAATTCGTCAAAGTATTCTAGGTACAAGAAACTTTCGATCTGTACCATTAGTCTAGTCCTTAGTGACTAGAGTCTAGATCAACGGTTGCGTATCATTCAGATTGCGATTTCGAATCCCGAGTTGGACTAAACAAAAGTCACTGTGTATTTCTGATAAGAAATTCTTATACCCTATCCACCGAGACAAGTTAGTATGGTGCTTTCCCTGTTCTGTAATCCCATACAAATGACAGGTACAAAAAAAGTCGTGGGCGTTGACCATTTTCACGACTACAGCCTTTTTAACGTCCCACTGCTGAGCACAGGCCTCCTCTCTCAGGCCTCAGGAGGCCATTTAGAGCTTACACCCGCCACGCTGCTCCAATGCAGGTTGGGGGGCTTTAACGACTATTAAGTCACATGATAGTTATAATAACCGGGTACGACTGCTTAACGTCCTTTCCGAGGCATGAGGGTGAAACACCGCCAACTACCAACTCCGAGCTGGCACTGAGAATTTCTTGACAGAAAAACCCAATACCTAACAATAATTTGCCCGACCCGGGAATCGAACCCGGGACCTCGTGATCTGCAGTCGAATATGCTAAACACTAGACCAACGAGGCAGACTTTGGCAAAACCATATGCCTACTTAGTGTTGCTACAAAACGATAGCAAATCTGATGAACCCATTACAACAATAGCAAATTCATTTTTCGAAACTTTAACTCATTTAGAATCGCAGTCCCATCCCATCGGACTCTGAGGGTGAGGGAATAAAGGGTAGGTACGCCTGCTTTTACTTTTTACACACACTTGAGCACTGTAGTATATTATTATATTATTAGATGCTGCGTTATTCTTTGGTGAGATTGGCAGCCAGAGCCAAAAGTTGGTCTTAGTCCGAAATTATATATTAGTGTCAAGCTATTAATAAAATAGCCCAAAAATTAATATGAATCACGAGTAATCTAAAGACTAAATAAGTGTCTATCATCGTCGAGATAAAATTAAGACTAACCTAGATTCAAAAACGAGAATTTTAATATTTAAAATTCATTGGAAATGCTTTCACCGATTTATTTTTAGATAGTGAAGAGCTTTTCAGTGTCCACAATTCTAATTATAGTCGTTTGGAATTGGTGCATTACAAATTGACGTTAAATTTGGTGCAGCGATGTGGCCTTTTATGTGAAAGTTCCCAGGTTTGATTCGATTTAGAGATTTTTAATTTAACAACGGACTAACTATAGGCCTCATAACGAGACTCAGGATCACTTAGGTGATAGAGAGAATTATGCTCGGAGTATCCCTGCGGAGTTAAATCAATCTTTAAACTGCAACACCCATCGAGTTTAGAGTTTAATTTATATGACCCATTGCATAACTACTATGGTAGCTTAGGTAGACCTCGTAAAAAACAGAAATATTTCAAAGGAAAAAAGTAAACGAGCAGCCGAAATGAGTTATTGGTTCACAAAATCCATATTTGGCAGAAACAAGAAAATTGCTATCACCCAAAAGGATCTTTGAACGGATAAAGGGCCTTAGGGCTAAACAGTATATTTTCTCACGACTATATCATATTGATGGTTGCTCCATATGGTTTTCGTAATGGGTTCATCAGATTTGCTATCGTTTTTGTAGTAACACTATGTATGTGGTTTTGCCACGGTGATTGTTATGACTGTGAATAACATATACTACCTACCTAATATAAAGTGTTGATTGATGTTTGCATAACCTATAAAAAGTCTGGAAAATTCTCTGCTCTATCAATCAGTCATCGCGAGTGCATGATTGAAGGAATTAACAAAACAAGAACCTTCAAAGTTACGTTGTATCTATTTGTTCTTTTCATTTGTGTCAAGTGGATTTGTGGTTAGAAACGCTTAAGCTTTTATAAATAACTAACCGTCTAACCGTCTGTCCGTCTATTTATATCTTGTCATTTCTGTGAACCGAATTAAGGGATCTTTGCCAAAAGCTTAGCGAGTCTTTTGTTACTTTCTGTTTGTTCATTTGGCTGTCAGGTTTTTATACATTTGTATATTTGCTTCTAATATTTATGAAACGTTTGCAGCCCAATGAATAATAAAATCTGGAATCACATTTATCCTGTCACGATCTATTCGTTCATGATACAGTCACTCGCATTGTATTAACTCCCTTGTTGGTCTACTCTAGTGGCTAGCTTATTTAGCTGCGGATCATAAATCCCGAGTTTAAATCTCGGACCAAAAAAAGCTATCGGATTCTTCTGTCAAGAAATTCTCAGTAGCTACCCGGAATAAGGAGCTTGGGTGTAACACTCCCGGAAAGCACGTAAAGCCGACGTTCCTGTATCTGATATCTCTCCGGTCATGTTGACAAGTGACCGTGGACTAGCCGTACCCACTTGCAAGTTGACACAGTATCAGATACGTAACATGCTACACGGCTAGGTGAGTACCCTGCTGATTGCCTATAACTTACCGGTAAGAACACAGCCAACCAACATGAACAGGAAGCCGAATATCGGCAGTATGATCTGGCAGTTGGCCGCGACAACAACGCCTGCGACCGCCAGCCCGCCCTCCACTTTCTCCACCCTCAGCCGCGATATCGCCGGCGGGCATCTCGGCTTGCCCACCGGCGCACGGACCAGAGGCTCGCCGGGTGGTGACGTTGTCCTGTAAAAGAAAATTTAGTTTGGTTTTTCAATTAGTCCTCGAACTACTTAGGAACTAGTAGTAGTAGAAGGATAAGGCTTTGGGTATACTGGGAATTGGATCAATGGAGGTAGAAGAAGGTAGTAGTTAATGAACTAGACCAGAGGATCTAGATTCTAGAGTATCTATTCAAGTCAACGTTAATAATTGTATGTACGTAAATCTATCATAGTATATACTATGTATGTTTTAGTATGTAGTTGTAAATCTTGATATTTTGCTCAAAAATTAATTTGCATACTAAGGGCCACTAGGCAGTACAGAGAATAATTGTGTCTTATGTTTTCAGAAACAAGGAATTTTGTTGAAGTGTTAAGCAGCCGTAGGAATTATTTAATAACGGTTCAAGGATCAATTGAAATTTAAACTGTTCAAGTATTTCAAGAACTATCTAGAAACTAGAATTAATAGAACCAAGGCTTTGGGTATACTGGGAATTGGCTCAACAGATCAAACTGGGCAGAAATAATAATAATAACCAGCAGACTATAATTTTGATGTCAATGAACAATTACATCAAGCTACGATAGTAATTCTTTTATCGCATAACAACAATGTGTTCACAGGAAGTTGCATAAAACCAAAAGCCGCAACTGACAGACGGACAATGGCAACGACGCGGACGTTCCGACTTATGAAATTAGATTTAAGTGAAACGCGGAAACATGAACTCAAAACCATTTTATTTTGATTTTATATCATACACTGACAATTCAACGAGTCATCGGGGTCACGGCATGTCATCGTGATTATAAAATCATTTTTACATTATGTAGTTATGCTCAACAAAAAAAATTAGGTATCGTTTTTTGAAACAATTATCAAAAAAGGTGGCCGCAGCATCAGAGAATCACTCCTAAATGCTTTGACTACTCGGTACAAAAGTACAAAAGTGTTAAAAACCGTAACCCTCCTTGCGTCAATTTCCCAATACTGGGGGTCGTGACCCATCAAAGAATTAATTTCTCACGAACGATGTTGCGGCATCTGTTCCGGCTTTCAGCAACGTGAACCGTTTCGGCAACATTCATGTTGAATGTGGTACGGATCTGGTCAGTCCAGCGAATTGGACTCCTACCTGTCGATCTCTTTCCGTCAATTTTCGCCGTAGGTTATCGCCGGGTTTACGGGCGATATGGCCGAAGAACTCAAAGATCCTCCTCAGGCATATGTATGTTAGGGAGCCTCGGCTTTTTGTCAATTTTGAGTTCTTCGCGGATCGATTGGTTGATCCTGAACGCATTCCAAGGGATAAAAACCATAAGATAGGTAAGTAAATCCGGAGAGCAAATCTAGCGTTGTAGATTAGCCCAGCCTTGAAGGTTTTTCTTGGATGCCACTAGATATTTTTGTTTCTCGCATTGTTCCTACGCAATTGGCACTTTTACGATCTTTCCGTTTATTTATTTCGGCGATTGATTTATTTGTATACCTACGGCTAATAAAATCACCGCTGATCGTCTATGATCGCATTTAAAGAATCATTAACGCTTTACCATGTTCGTCATCAATATGATTTGGTTGTATTTAGATTATTTAGGGCCTGTTTCACGACCTTCTTACAAGTGTCGGATAGCTTATTCTCATCTTTTGTATGTGTCACTTGACATGCAGTAAGAAAGTGACAAAACTTACTTTTAGGCTATCAGAAGGTAGTGAAACAGGCCCTGATATTGATTTTTACCAGGACGAAATATGCAAACAATAAACGCACACTTCAATACCAGTTTGAATGTACGCTAGAAACTTCCGTTGCCTAAGTGTAGTAAATTTTTTTAAATTTTGTTTTCGATCTACGGTATGTCGTATTTAAAAATTAAACGCTTAACTAATGCTTAAACTTAAAGTTTTACTAAAGATACTAAAGAGACTGTCCCATCAATACGCTTTTACTGGTCACCCTACACTGTTTACTAGTATTTCAACTCGGACTTATTTGCTCTATCCAGAACGTGTGTGTCATTAATAAGCTGTGGGAAACAAATATGGGCAGTAAACAAACAATGGCATAATATTGAGAAAGTATTCCCCTCACGGTGCGATAGGAAACCACTCACGAACTCAATTATAATATTGAATAATAATAATACTCCTTTGTTTTACGTAATATTATATTCTGTGGAACATTCATACAAATAAATTCAAGTGTCCACTCGGATACAATTTTTTTTCTCCAAGTGGAATCAGAAAATTTATTTCTATTGAATACAAATTCACAAAACTCAGGCGTAGTGACGTATATTGACGAGCAAATATTATATTTTTAATTAAGGTTTATTGTTATGTAAAATCGTGTAGCTATACAAAATATACTATCAATTTTCATATAAAAATAATTCTCTAAAGTTATTTCATTATGGATTGACACCTTGTTTTTTATAGGAATAGCGGGCAACTGAGCAAGCGGGTCACCTGATGTTAAGTGATTACCGCCGCCCATGAACATTAGCAGCACCTGAGGAACCACTAATGCGTTGCCGGCTTTTGATGAAGGGAACTGGCTCTTCAGCTCGCTGCCGGAACACACGGATGCTTTGCGGCAGATTATGGCTGAAGTGTGGTCGCTATAGCCAGGCGGATTCGGGGTAGGATCCTACAAAGCAAACCTTTATGACTGACAAGCTTTTCTTCCATAAAGCTTACTTTGTATTTGCCTACGTCTTGCTACAATTACTCAGTTCTCGAAAAATTGCCTATAAAACAATTTAATATACTTAACATATTTTATAGATATCCATCTAATTATACCTCACTCGCCCTATCCCAAGATTTTATTAAAAATATCATTTGAAATGACGTCACAAACCACGTATAGATCTGGCCATAATGCGTCACAGAAAAAGGTATTATAGGTTCACGACAAATATTTCATACGTAACAAAATAAAGTTATGTAAGAGAAATGTTTTAAGGGGATCTTAGTAATACTTAGTTGGCTATAATAATTATTCTATTCTTAGAAAGTTCGAATAACACTTTAAATAATTAAGTAAACCACTCAATAATTAAGTAAATCTCGGTTAAACACGGTAATATTATGATGAAGAGTTTAGATACCTGGAAAGAAAAAAAAAATACCTAACATTTTGTATTACTGAAATCATAAATCAGAGACCGTGTAACATTTCAACTAACGTTAATAAGTTACACTCGCTAAAATGTAACTTATTAAGTTAACCGTAACTATGTTTATCTAAATCTGTCATCTTTTTCGTCTTCTAAATATATAAAAGGAAAAAAAGTTATGTCCAACTAATGTTGGATGTTCTGTAGGATAATTTATATATTTATTCAGGTTTTTGAAAATTACTTTATAATTGTACCTACTATTTGACTATAAATGTTTGTCATATTTTGTGGTTGGAGTCAGTTTAAATTCGAGTTTCAAACAACTATCTTGATTCAGTACTTACTTACGTCAACATAATTAATATAGATATCTAAATGACTATTCATAATAAAATTGTATTGCTTGGCTGCTAAGCTGGTAACATAACAACCCTCTATGAAGATGCAGGAATGGTGCACACATCTTAGATATATTATGTACTCATGTAGATTAAGTTATTGTTACTAACACATCATTTTGTTAACATAGAGTAAGTTTTTATTGTCACTAATACATTTATGGATCTTAGTCTGAAACAAAAGTTATATGTTATTATCTTTTTCGAGAATATTTCTCTCCATAAAACCGTTGTCCGATGCTTCACAGACTCTTATTAGATCAGCGGTCACTCCACCGGGGAACGTCACACGCCCAACGTCACGGGCTGGTGATAAAATTCGTACAAATACCTACACGTTGATTGCGCAAACAAATGAAAATCGTTATCTCTCGGTTGTTACACGAATCGCTAATTTTATACGCGCACATTGGACTGAAATGACGCAGAGTTTTCACAATATTTATTTACACGTCTCAATTGAATTCAAAGCAATTGTCATTCGCTCAGTCAGGATCCTTCGAAAGGTTACAAATAATATTAATTTCACATTGTAATGAGGTGATGGTGAGAAGTGTTCTCGTCGACTTAACTTTTAAATTTTAATATCCTCGTTCCTCAGTTAGGCAAGGAGAGGATTTTCAAAGTCAAAGTCAAATAAAATTCAAAATTGGTACACTATCACAGACCAGTAAGCCTAGACCAGTAGGCGTACTGGTCTATATATACTGTTTATACTTTTTGAATATTAAACGGTTCAAATCCTACCCTGTTGCACAATTGTCGTGCCCACTCCTAACACAAGCTTTACGCTTAATGTGGAGGGGAAAGGGGATTATTCGTCATGTACTAAACATGCCAAAAATATTCTTCGTTTAAAAAAAAAGAAAAAACATCAAAGAGGTTATCAAACGCACAAAAGGTTCTAAGAAATGCGAAGTTGCAGAGTGATACATGGGTAACAAAACCCGAAATATCCATAAAACTACTATGCGGCTTCCCTTTTACCGTGAGTAACTTTTTCAACGACGTAACGACGTAACTTTTCCACGTCGTTACGTCGTTAACTGAATCGACATAACCAATTTCGGTCGTCCTTAATTTCGGTTCCTTAATACCTCAGGTTAAGTAGATAATACAAGGAATTAATAGTAAGGGATAAATTAATCGCCTTGTTCAGTGATCGATTATAATATTATTATTGTTAAAAAACGTTTATTTATTCGAATCGACATGTGAGATATAAATTAGTAGTTCTGCTAGTTTAGCATTTTCATTGTAAGCATTTTTAATGTTTTCTTTTTATAGCGACGAAAAAAGGAGAAGGTTCTCTAGTCGACGTGTGTATAGATCGACCAGAACCTCATGAAAAATAGGGAAATGAAATTCCAAGGTTAGCAACACTACGGCTGCCCTAGCGATAAACAAAGTAACTGACATTTTTTGTGAAATTGACTTTTTGCATTAACAAAAGTTTTATGTCGAGTAGTTTTTTACCACAGTTTAATATTTCAAATAACTTGAACCGTTTACTGAAATTTAAATTGCCCAAACAAAGTAACTGCACTCACTAACCCGGAATATAAATACAAAAACCAAGTAAACAACAAGCACAACACAAAAACAAAGTAATTGGATGTTGATTACTTTGTTTTTGTATTTAAAATGCAGTTGCTTGATTTTTCGTTTCGTGAAACGATCCTTTTTTTTTTTTTTGACGCTGGGAAATGCATTTACGCACACCCTCCGGAAGCCCTACAGCGGACTGCAATGCTTCCGGAAGATAGTGTGGGACTCAAGCAGGCCGATGGCCAGAATACCCACTAAAACCCAGCGATGTTCCTCCGTGTCGCCTGGTGGCTGGGTTACGGGAACACTTGCGCAATCATCCGCGACCCAGCCGGCGCCGTCCGCCGAGGCAGACCCTCCACCGGGGGACCTAAAGGCCCCCTAACACCGTCTGAGGCGCACCAGGAACATAATGGTGCGCCTCCCGACCCGAGGCGTCTCAACGGGCGACGGATACACCATTCCATCACCCGGAGTTCCTCGCTAGAGGCAACCCTCAAGAGGGCCACACCCGCAGGCGACCCTCAAGAGGTTCACCCCTCGTGTAATTTTTTATAGAGGTTTTCTTCCTCGCGGCCCCTCGCTCAGTGCGTGGGGCCCCCGGTTCCGCTCAGTGCGGATTACGGGTTGCCCGACGGTGGCCGAAGCCAGCGCCCACCAGCCAAAAAGACCAGCGGACCCGCCGCGCAGGGCGTTTCCACCCCCTCCTGTAATTTTTTAACGAGGTTTTCTTCCTCACGGCCCGAAAGCCTCCCCCCCAATTGTCGCCGCCCGGAGTCTCCACAGTCCACTCTGATGAACAGAGAAGTACCAGGATCCTCCAAGCGGCAACCCCCTGCTGGTTTTGGTCCGCGCCGGGTTTCCCCGGTACCTCCCATATCTGGGAGGCGTTCCCCCATCCGCCACCGGGGGGACGCGCCCGATGGGGGACCAGCAACCCCACACGGGTTCGTGAAACGATCCTAGGTAAGGTGTTCTGAATGTAATTACTTTGTTTATCACTAGGGCAGCCGAGTTAACCTAGTGTTGCTTACTACAAAATTTAATTTCCCTATTTTTCATGAGATTCTGGTCGATCTATAACTATTTTTTTTTCTGTTACTTATTATAAGTATGATCACGCATAACTTTTTACTGAATCACGAAACTGTTTACTCATATTGCTTAAGTTATAAACATAATATTTGCATACGTTTTTATTGCTTAGTTTGTGTTTAAAGTAACAATTAAACGTGTAAGGTCATTACCACATTGACCCGCGTACTATTAACATAATATTTAAACATCATGTAAGAACTCTATTGTTTGTTGTTATCTTGTTATCTGCATTTTCTTGCCTCGTTGGTTTAGTGGCTAATTATATTGAACTGCGGGTCATGAGTCCCAGGTTCAGTACATCTATACTAATATAATAAAGCGGAAGAGTTTGTTTGTTTGAACGCGCTAATCTCAGGAACTACTGGACCGATTTCATAAATTCTTTCACCGTTGGATATGTACGTGATCCTGGTGTGCTATAGGCTATATTATATGTACTACGGGCGAAGCCGGGGCGGACCGCTAGTCCTAAAATAAAACTAATCTTAAGATGTCGATGGATACACCGTTGCGTTCCGCTTGTCTTAGACGTATACAACGGGTTCCCCAGGCGTCCAGCACAGTCAGCGAGAGGGAACAGCCGTGGTGGTTTTAGTTAGGGTATACCCATAGGGGGAGTCCCACATAACCCCCGTTCTGCCCAAAGAACGGGGGTAGCCATAAAGCTTTCCACCACGTCAAAAAAAAAAAAAAAAGTGCATCATTTCATTGAATGAAATTGTAACAGCTTAAAAAAGCGGTGATAGGCTAGTGGTTAAGACCTCGCCCTACCTTTTGGGGGGACAGAGTTCGGTCCCCGGCACGCACCTCTACTTTTCGGAGTTATGTGCGTTTTGTGCAATTAAATATCACTTGATTTGCCTTGAAAGAAAATATAGCGAGGGAACCTGCATGCCTGAGAGTTCTCCATGATGTTCTTAAAGGCGTATAAAGTCTATTAATCCACACTTGGCCAGTGTGGTGGACTACGGCCTAAACCTTTCTCATTTTGAGACCCGTGCCCAGTGGGCCCAGTGGTAATGGGTTGATAATGATGATGATGGTGATGAATAAACAAACGCTGAAAACGTCAATGAATTTTGGATAAACCGCGTTACAAATAATATTAACTAAGTATTAAGTTATAAGCTGTGATAGCCTAGTGGTTAGGACGACCGACTTCTAATCGGAGGTCGTGGGTTCGATCCCGGGCACGCACCTCTAACTTTTCGGAGTTATGTGCGTTTTAAATATTAATATCACTTGCTTTAACGGTGAAGGAAAACATCGTGAGGAAACCTGCATGCCTGAGAGTTCTCCATAACGTTCTCAAAGGTGTGTGAAGTCTGGCAATCCGCTTGGCCAGCGTGGTAGACTATGGCCAAAACCCTTCTCACTCTGAGAGGAGACCCGTGCTCTGTAGTGAGCCGGTAATGGGTTGATCATGATGAAGTATTAAGTATTTATTGTACCGCCCCGCGGCGCCATTTGACTGCTTACCCAGTAGGTATACTGTATAATTATTATTTTGCTAAAGCTCTTACGACATAATTTACGAGTAGGAAAGTAGCTACGTAACGCAAAGGTCAAGTTGAAGGTTACCTATACTATACTATGTACCTACTCGCATTACTAGTGCTATGCTTGTGCGTTAGCCGTTAACTGAGCGTAAATCTGTCTCATTTAGTAGGTGGAAATTATTTTTTAGAAAAAAAGTCATAATTTGAGGGCTCCTTTAATAAATGACAGATTTTTGAGTAAAATTTCTCACTGCGAGAAGTGTCACTGTACAGATTATTGCGTCGGCTTACCGCTAGAACTCATTATGTGACATTAAGGCTGCCCTACTTACGCGATTCGCCATACTAACGTATTACGCCTATTATTCTAATATTTCTCGCAATAGATCTAAAGTTAAGCCAGATATCAATTTATATCTCCATTATCTATGCCATAAGATAAAAAAAATTAGTAAAATTATATTTATTTTGAAAGTTATGACGATTGAAAAATCACTATTTTTGGGCAAATTTTGAGGCAACTTCGTGCGTAAATAAACTATATAAGAAAGTAGAAAATTTAAAAACGACCAAAGTCTTGTCATAGGTTACTTCATAATAATTACAAATGTATTTAGTTTATGTAATAAATTGCCAAGTATTTGCTAAAATAGGCGTAATTCCAAACCTAGATTTGCATATTTTTACTTTGCCATTTTTCACTAAAAAATCATGATATCTCAAGCAAAATTTATTATAGGGGAAAGGTGAGGTAAGTGCGGTGGGAAGGGAAAGTTAGACACGAAGAAGCGGCCGATTTCGCACGATCTATCATCTATGACATAATTAGTCAACTACGAAACGTAAACAACAAATATGTCACACGTTACGTATAATTAGCATTTTTGTCGTTTATTTTGCCTTCTTATTTTGCTAATTGTAATTTACTGCTCTTTTATTATATTGTAGACTCGTCAGCTAGAGATTATCGATACGGATACAAATCTAGACTTTTTCCAAGCCGGGCCCCCAAAAATCCTCGACGAACACGAAGAAAAAGGAACAAACAGCAGCTAATGATGCGTAAGTATCTACATATCTACTTGGTACAAGCTGACTAAAAATGAACATGAGTAAGACGAAAATCATGTCAAACACTCATGTCCCGCTTCACCCGATAATCGTTGAGAACTCGGTGCTCGAAATTGTAGACGAGTATATATACCTAGGACACACAGTCCAGCTAGGTAGGTCCATTTTCGAGAAAGAGGTCAACCGCCGAATCCAACTCGGATGGGCAGCGTTCGGGAAGCTTCGCGATGTCTTCTCGTCCAAAATTCCTCAATGCCTGAAGACGAAAGTCTTCGAACAGTGCGTGTTGCCAATGATGACATACGGATCCGAGACATGGTCGTTAACTATGGGCCTCATAAGAAAGCTCAGAGTCGCTCAGAGAGCGATGGAGAGAGCTATGCTCGGAGTTTCTCTACGCGATCAAATCAGAAACGAGGAGATCCGTAGAAAACCAAAGTCACCGACATAGCTCAACGGGTTGCGAAACTGAAGTTGCAATGGGCGAGGCACATAGTTCGGAGAACCGATGGACGTTGGGGTCCCAAGGTGCTGGAGTGGCGACCGGGAAGCGCAGTGTTGATAGACCCCCCACTAGGTGGAACGACGACATCAAACCAGTCGCAGAAAGCCGCTGGATACAAGCGGCACAAGACCGTGGCATGTGGAAGTCCCTTCAAGAGACCTATGCCCAGCAGTGGACGTCAATCGGTTGATAACGACGACGATGACGACAAGCTGACTCCCCCTGCTTCATAAAAATGCTAGAAATAAAAATGTTATAAACAGTAATACTAAATACAAAGAGTTCCCAAGAGGGAGCAACGCGAAATATTATTACTCGTCAAGACGGCCGCGCCTACTGGCTATGTGTGCGTGACCTCGGTAATCGCGCCGTGTACGATACAACCTCGAATCGCATATGTGTGCGCGCCTAGGGATACCGGTTATTTGGACAATTGCACAATTTTTATAGATAAATCAAGTATGGTGTAGGATAAAATTTTGTTTTTATTAATTATTTATCTTTAATCTACGTGTGTGTAAAACTGTTTGTTTAATGTAAATCAATAGTTTGCCATGGAAACAGCATTAGTAATTACTTGATTACAGAATATTCATTAGGTATCTACCTCATTATTTAAATATCGGCTGGACCGATTATGATGGAATTTTTGGTGTGTGTTTGTGTGGGTAAGAAGATAGTTTGTATCTACAATTGGACCCTGTAGGTGGTGCTGCAGTCATGTTCTAGGATTTTTTTTATTACGAACAAATTTTGTTGAAATTTTGTAAGTTTCTTGTCCCTGGGGAGTTTAGATTCATAACCTAATTGAATCCGGTAGGTGGCGCTGCAAATTCGTAACACTAGATACTAAATAAAAATTATTTCTTGATTTAGTCAAATACTTTTATAATACGTTTCCAACAGTCGTCATGTCGTGTCCTTCTGATGACAGCTGTCCAGCGATGTCTTAGTATTGGATCCGTTGGAAATCTACATTAATTAAGTATTAATAATAATTATAAACTAATTAGAAAATTTATTTTTAATTTTTTTTTATATAATTTATATTTATAATCATAATTATTTAGAACTAGGAAATGCCCGCGGCTTCGCCCGCGTGAATTTCGGTTTTAAACAAATCCCGAGGGAATCGTGGATTTCCGGCTCCCGTTCCCGCTCCCTTTTCCAACCTTTATACCTACTATCAAGGAAGTTCTCTATATTAATCTACCTATAGCTGTAGCTATAGATTTCGGGTTTTTCAAAATCCCGTGGGAACTGTGAATTTTTCCAGGATAAAAAGTAGCCTATGTTTTAAGTCAGGGCATATTCTATCTCCATTCAAAATTTCAGCCAAATCGGTTTAGTAGTTGCGGCGTGATTGAGTAACAAACATCCAAACATACAAACATCCAAACATCCAAACATCTAAACATCCAAACATCCACACTTTCACATTTATAATATTAGTAGGATAATTATTATTTAAAAAAATTATTGAAGGTCAAAATTCAGTAAGTATAATATTAATAATAAATATTTACTATATTCCGGGACTTCCCTATATTTGTGGCAAATTACCTCACTACTGGCAACAAATTGATTTTATTAATAATTATTAATGTTCACACACGTATAACATACAACAATATATTTTTGCACAATAATGTGCAAAATACCACAATGCTCAGCTGGTATCACCGGCCAGTTCGACGTACCTATAAAACATCGAAATTAAAAATCCTATTTTCTCAAAAAAACATACGCAAATGTAAAAACTTACTGATGATATGAGATCTTCGACCTCTTATTTTGTTGTGAAGGATAATTACGACATAATTTCACCGCACAAACCGGCATATTTTTTTATTTTTCGGGAGCTGTTTACTGCGTAGTTTATTAAGTGACACTGAAGTAGGTGAGAGCGATCCTACCAATTTAAGTGAACAGTTTTTAGGGCGCACTCGTGAGTTACATTATCAATCTGGCCATGTGGATAATCAAAGACTAAATATAAGTTTTACGCCCAGTCTGTGTTCCGAAACGAACGAACTAAGGTCAAGTCCAGACTAAGTAACACCTTTCAAACTATATAACATGCAATATAACCACTACCGCCACTACAGCCTTTTTAACGTCCCACTGCTGAGCACAGGTCTCCTGTTTCATAGGAGAGAGGGATTTAGAGCTTAGACCCACCACGCAGCTCCAATGCGGGTTGGCGGGCTTTTGTCACATGATAGTGAAAATAACCGGGAACAACTGCCATGCTCTCCGAGACACCGGGGCAGTTGGCGTTGTGAAACACCGAATACCAACTTCGGGCTGGCACTGAGAATTTCTTGACAGAAAAACCCAATACGTAACAACTATTTGCCCGACCCGGTAATCGAACCCGTAACCTCGTCACAGTCGAATACACTAACCACTATATCAACGAGGCAATATAACAATAGACTATTATAGCAAATTAGGTTTCAATACTAAGGGATAAAATATTATAATAAACATAAAGTATAATAGGAAAAATTATTGCCATTTTACAAACTGGTTTTTTATAGGTAATTTTTAATTGCACATCTAAAATACTAAACGTGCAATAAATATACTGACTTGCATACTAAATGATACCGTATTACTACTAATTTGTACAACTAATATACTGATTTGCACACTAAATTATTTCTTAGTTATGGTCCAAGAACGAGCAAAGCGAGCTCGGGACTTGCGGCACCCCAACTCAGATAGGTTAGGTTAGAAGGGATAACGAACAGGGGGATGGCGGGGTTTATAAGACCCCGCCATCACCTTCGTTGTTATTTTTTTGTTTTCATACTGCCCAGAAAAAGGAACCCTGCGAAGCGAGGCTTCGTCAACTGCATTTTGTAATATCTATTTAACGATTTACTATTATATTGTATAACTGTCCACTATAATATTATCTCCTGCGTAGTGCCCTTCGTATGCGCACACACTTGTGCACTAGAATATCTCCTGCATAGTTGACCCTGCTTCTGTTGATATTGGCCGCTTTGGCCGAAATTCGGAGCGCTATGGTCGTAAAGTAGGTGGTCCCGAGTTCAATTTCCGGCAGGGGCAATTTGGGATTTTATAATTTCTAAATTGTCTCTGGTCTGGTCTGATGGGAGGCTTCAGTGGTTGGCTACCACCTTACCGGCAAAAGCCGTGCCGTCAAGCAATTTAACGTTCCGGTACGATGCTGTGTAGAAACCGATCAGGGGTATGCATACCTCTTTCAAGTTAGCCCGCTTCCATCTTAGACTGCATCATCACTTAACATCAAGTGAGATTGTATTGTATTGTATTTATAGAGGGGACGCCGCCAGGCGGATGGGTGATCAGTCCTATGTAAGGACCATTTCACCCAATTCCCCGTGTTTGGACACAGGTTACTGGTGTCCTGGCAGTCTACCCCCCTCAAACCTTCCCACGACTTTCGTAAACCTAAAAATGTATACCCTATAGAGAGGTGTCTTCTTTTTAGGGTTCCATACCCAAAGGGTAAAAACGGAACCATATTAATGTCACTCGGCTGTCTGTCCGTCTGTCTGTCCATCCGCCGGTCACAGGTCTGTAGCTCATAGACTAAATGAGTTGAGTAGAAAAACCTAAAATTTTGGTATTTGGTGTAGAACGTTAACCCAAAACTAAATATTGAATTAGCAATTGAATTAAATTATTTTTCAGGGGGACTTTCCCAAACATGAGAAAGGAGCCGAAAAAAATTTTTTTTTTTAACCTAGCTTGTGGGGGAACCATTATTTAGAACTTGTTAAAGTAGAGCACGAACATATATATTTTTAATTTTTTGCTTAAAAATAAGGAAATGGGGGGCATCAAAGTTGTTAGTTTTAGACCATTTTTGTGATGGGGGCTATCTCAAAAACTAAACCAGTTAGGAATATGAAACTTAGGTATATTATGTACCATATACTGTATTTAGACAACAAATACTAAAAACAATGATTTATAAAGTAATTTGTAAGCTGTGATCAAAACAAACGAACACTTTTTGGGTTTTTCTTTCACGGTTTGTTGCGATGTCTAGCTCGGAAATGAAATATTTCTTACCCCCAAAATATTATGTTGTTCATAATTATGTACGGAACCCTAAAAGAGCGAGGCCCGACTCGCACTTGGTCAGTTTTTTGATAATATCGTTACCTTGCAGTTCCCTTCTTACCAATAAGTACATAGGGCACTCAGCTATGAAGTGAAAGCTGGTTTCTTTTTCTTCACACTCTGGACAGGATGGGTCTTCTATGAGTCTCATTATTGCAAGATATCTATTAAGCAGATAGTGTCCAGTTGTTATACCTGCTACCTAGGTAGTGTAGTAGAGTAGGCTAGGTTTGGGTCCGCAGAATTACATACATTTTATGTGTCATACTAAGTATAGGTGAATGGTTTTATAATGTTCTAATCCAACCTAACTTCCAATCTATACAAGATTAGTTTGTATGCGTACTACTCTTGTATAATTTGGACGATCTTGATTAAAAAGTAATTTACAATCTATATGCGACCAGTTTCACATCCTTGCGGTTTGGCTTTGTATAGAATGGAAATACACGTAACCGTGCACAAACTCCAAGAAATCACTCTATAGCAGCTGTACTGACTTCGGCCCAAAAGTTTTTGCAAAAGGTCAATGTTACGTAGGCGTAGCAGAGTGAAGACTTTGGACAGAATAGGTATATTAGACTTCAGCAATAGGTCTGGCAATATCAGAGAACATATTAGTGACATATGTATACATTTATGGTTATAACTGCGTACGTAAGAATGATAACTCGATGTGTTATATATTAAAACCTTCCTGAAAGTATGTAAATTATTATAGTGAAACAATCATCAAAATCGGTTCATTAGTTGCGGAGATAATCGTGAACATACTTACATATATACATACATACATACTTACATACATACGGGTCGAATACAGAACCTCCTTTTTTTGAAGTCGGTTAAAAATTAGTGTGCGATTCAGTATTTTAGGCGCTACTTTCGAATATTAATAGTGGGCACATTTAGTGTGCAATTCAGTATTTTAGGTGCTACTTTCGGAATATTTTGTGTGCGAAAGAGAATCAATAGATATACGATTAAATACCACCCTTTTTTAATTGATGATTTTTTATCACCTATAATCTCTAAACACATTGTTTACTTTTTAGATGTTCTTGGAGCCTTATGAATTGCGCTCAGGGCAGAAAATATCTAAACGAGCGAAGAACCATGATGATAACGAGTAAATAATATTTCAAAAACCAATGAAAATACTGTTATATAATTAGTGTGTGCTTATGATTATGATAATCAAAATATATTGGGACAGGGTAGTCAAAGCGAACTAACATGTATTTTATAATTATTATTATCTTACAAAGTGTACGAAACATTATCTCCACTGTAATGTAATAGACAAATTTGTACAGAAAAAATTATTTTGTTTTGCAAAAATTGCATTGTCGATTCGGTCTAACATGCTCGCGCGCAGATTTGCTAAAAGCAGTAATGAAGTGAGGGGCACCCTCCTCAGGGCTTACTGTCAATGTTTATATACCTGTCAGTTGTGGTACTGGTACAAGAGGGTGTCCTTCAGCACCATAAGGGTGCAGTATAATAACGCATACCGCATCATTATGAAATTTCCCAGATACTGCAGCGCATCGAGTATGTTTGCCGAGTCGGGGGTGCCTGATTTCTTAGCTGTTATCAGAGCACGTATAGCTTCCTTCTGGGAAAGATTGCGTAACTCTAGTAACAGCATCCTCCAAGTAGTGAGCCAGGACTTGCGCGGTCCAATGATTGCTCATTGGATCAAGATGCATCGAGATCCAAATAGGAAATAACTCTGCACACCTTCAGTGTGCAGCGTTAATTTAATATATGTAAATATATATAGTATTCTATATCACCTATTCTATTGTATTTAGTTTTAATTTATTTAATTAATTTTTGATATGTTTTTTGTATTTCTATATTCATACCTACTTGGGTTTTTACCTGAATAAAGAAAATTATTATTATTATTATTATTAGTATATAAACACATTACATGTTTCAAAGAACATTGAGCAAAATTCATGTTACGTCATTTCGCTTTGACTCTGCGCTAATATGTCTTGATATTTGATCCCTTACGTACATAGCATACATACATATTATTATAAGTACTTTTATTTTATAATACGACTGTGTACGAACTGTCTAGTTGTGTCCTAATATCTTTTTTCTCTTTTGTGTCATTTTGCTCATCATTCAGACCGACTACTAAAAAGTTAGTTTTAATTTTAGTACTTTTGATGTTTAAATAAATGACTTTAAATAACTTTCTTATTTTATTTCCAATATTTGGTATCCTTAGCGACCATGCAAGAGACACGGTGTGGCGCCGGCACCACTGAATTTTTCATATATTATGTAAGTATAAAAGTTGGTAAGTATCTACGAAGATGATGAATACATCAATGTAATAAGGTGGATTCACGTTATTCATAATATAATGTAGATTCAGCCGTATTTTACATAGAATATAATATATTCACATTTAAAAATGTGTGAAATATTATACCTAGATACACATAGTTCTGTTATTTTACATTTCATAATATTGTCTTGTATGATTTTGTTTTATATCTGCACATTCTAAGTAGGTTTTCGAATATATAAACAAAGTTTTGACAGCGAAAAAATATTATGTTACTTAGTCTGGACCCACCCTTTTGTCAATTATTTTTATCGATTTGTAAAATAATTATTATCACACTATCCTACTAACTATAATATTATAAATGTGAAAGTGTGGATGTTTGGATGTTTGTCACTCAATCACGCCGCAACTACAAAACCGATTTGGCTGAAATTTTGAATGGCTTATGCCCTGACTTAAAACATAGGTTTTTTAACTTTTATCCCGGAAAAATTCACAGTTCGCACGGGATTTTGAAAAAAAAAACAGAAATCTATAGCAACAGCTATAGGTAGATAACTATAGCAAACTTCCTTGAAAGTAGGTATAAAGGTTGGAAAAGGAAGCGGGAACGGGAATCGGAAATCCACGATTCCCTCGGGATTTGTGAGAAACCGAAATTCACGCGGGCGAAGCTGCGGGCAGAAGCTAGTTTTAAATAATTTTGGGGGATAAGTAATCAATTACATTTGTAGTATCTCTGGATTTTCAATTATTTTCTTTATTTTTTAGGGTTCCATTCCTCAAAAGGAAAAACGAACCGTAAATGAAAAGGAAATAGGCATGATTGTGCATTGTACTGTCCAATGTCCATATGTCATTCTTTCTCGCTTTTGTTTTACGTGTAGCTATGGTAGCTGCATACTCTTCTTTACTGAGGACGTCTCGCTCTCTAAATGCAGGACGAGACAGCAATATTTTAGGCTCCACCCACCAACGACTTCTCGCTTGCATGGAGCGCGTTCTTAATCATAATTTTAGAAGATATTAGGCAATCAATACAACTACAACTAATTAATTGTTTAAACCTCGTTTACTCAAAGTTGTGAATATGTCACATAATGAGTTCTAGCGGTAAGCCGACGATTGGGACACGAATAGCGTTCCTAGGTCCATTTAAAAGTATCTAGTAAGTAGGTACCGAGTTTGAAAACAAATTAAAGTAAATCACAGAGAACCACCACCACTAGAGCCTTTTTCAACGTACCACTGCTGAGCACAGGCCTCCTCTCTGATAGGAGAGAGGGCTTTAGAGCTTAGACCCACCACGCTGCTCCGATGGCGATGCGGGTTGGCGGGCTTTAACTTTAACGACTATTGTCACATGATAGTGATAATAATAGCCAGGACCGACTACTTAACGTGCTCTCCGAGGCACGGGGGTGAAACACCGCCAACTACAAACTCCGGGTTGGCACTGAGAATTTCTTGACAGAAAAACTCAATACCCAACAATTATTTGCCCGACCCGGGAATCGAACCCGGGACCTCGTGATCTGCAGTCGAATATGTTAACCACTAGACCAACGAGACAATCACAGAGAACGAGTGTAATTATTTAGGTAGGTACAATAAATATGTTTAAAATGTTGTTATGTGTTGAAAATAACAAGAATTTCAGTGATTTATGTGTTCAAAACAATTACCTATTTGTACCAATATAAAAATAAACATATAATTAATTTATCTATATATATACTTATACTAATAAATAAAATTGAAGTGTCTGTCTGTAATTTCGAAATAACTACCACATATTAAGCTCATATGGTTATTTGAACGATACCATAACCGAATCACACGTTTTTAAAATTTTTGTCTGTCTGTCTGTCTGTTTGAACGGGCTAATCTTCGGAACGGCTGAACCGATTTTGACGGGACTTTCACAGACAAGTAGAGGATTAACCAAGGAGTAACATAGGCTACTTTTTTAATCGACTTTCAAAAAAGGAGTTGTGTTGAAATCGGTAAATACAGATGTTAAAAACGCCCTGATAGGTATTTTCGCTGCGCGCGATCGCGACGGCCGACGCGGACGCTCGCGCTCCCCGCGCCGCGCCACGCGCCCCTGCGCCCTGCGCCCGCCGTACGCGGTACCGCGGTACGCCGCCGCGCGGCGGGGGGCGGGTGGACCAGAAATCTACTTATCCCTCAGGATTTGTGAAAAATCGAAATTCACGCGGGCGAAGCCGCGGGCAATAGCTAGTTGTAAATAATTACTCTGGCTTTTTCCTGAGTTTATTTTTACGATGCTTGTATGTGGGAAATACATACATTGTTAGAAACATTAAAATCACTCATCCCGTGACAGCTGTTTACATAATAATTTTTTGCGCGCAAAATTGTATCAAAATAGACAAAGGTTACTCTCCCTTCAAGTGGAATAGTACTGTAGAGCTGAACGCATATACCTTAGTCCAGTTTAACGTTTGCTAATATGGGGTACCTTGCGTCAAATCTGGTAGTTCTGATTTTTTGCAGACTGGTTTATGATGTTGACCCAATGAATATAATCCAAGTTAGTGACCTCGAGCGCCGAACGGAACTTTGTCAAAAATCGAAAAAACCGAAATCGGCGGTTTTTTTTTTTCAGATTTTGACGGAATTACGTTTTGTTGGAATTTTGGAAAAACTACCCCCAAATACAATACAACCTATTGTATTCCATCTCCTATTGTACCTGGGGTTGTAGAACCCCAGGGGGAACCCGCAAGGGGGAACAAGATCGTAGAGCACCTGCACACAGCATTTGCTGTTTCTATGATTCTATGAATGCAAGAAAGAAAACGGACGAAGGAAATGGTATGGTATGGTACGGCGCATGCGATTGTTCGGCCCGTACAAAATATATTATGTGCATTCGACTTACATATTATTACGTATACCTAGATTGATCTCTTCTCAGATTTTTAAAATGGAAAGGCGTGCAAAAGTTGAAAAACGTGATTTAAACATTCTATTTTGTAAACCTGGCAGCGGATTTATTTCGTTTTTATAGTCTGCGATTTTCTTGCTTTCCTTGTTCAAGATTTATGTTATTTTTGTTTTTGTAAAGTTTTCTTCGAATTTAGAAGTGGCGGATATTGGGTACGGATCTAACATAATTTATTACTGAACTTTAAAATTGTGATGTGAAAGTAGCCTGTCTTTCTCCAAAGATCTAGTCCAAAATTTCGTCAAAATCAATTCAGCAGTTTAGGTGTGAAAACGCAACAAACAAACTAACAAACTTACTTTTGCATTTAAATTTTATTAGTTAAGATGTGCCCACCTAATGTAAATTTAGGTGCCGTGAATGAAATATTACGTCCGCCGCGCCGACCCGAGCTAAATATGGAGGCGAAGACGTCGATATTGTAAATAATAATATGCTATTGTATTAAAATTTTATCCCTTTTATGCTTAGAATAAGTTTGTTCCTTGCATACAAATTAGTTACTCTATAAGCGGAATCGATAACGGGCGATTAAAACCTACCTAATACAAAGTTTGGTAACGAAGCAAAAATTATTATTTGTATTCTAATAAGTGCCTAGTTGATGCCTGTAACGACTGGGACGAATTGCGTGGATTTAGTTTCCAAAAAAATCCCATGGGAATTTTGATTTTCTTTGTCTTTTGAAAGCATAGATAGTGTCCTGTGTCAATCTCCAGGATGCAAGCTATCTCAGGGTCTAATTTTGTCAAGATTCGTGAAATTGTAACAGGGAGACAGACAGACATATTTGGCTTAGAGATGCATCCTAAATTTGTAACCTAGAGGCGGACATAGGAAAAAACGATCCACGCGTAGCTATTATCCAGTCAAATGAATTCAACTTTGGTTGACTAAAAACCGGAATTTTCCAGAAGATTTTCTGTTGTGTCGTCGTGGTCCCTTTAATCGACAGAAGTTTATTGCTGGACATGGACATAGATCTCTTGCAGGGAACAACAACAACAAGGATCTTTTACGACATAGGTATCTAAAAAGTCTGTTGTTTTTATATAGGGATATTTACTAGTTCTAAAATGTCACATTTTAACTTCAATAGCTCGCCATAGCTTCCGGAATCGAACAACAATGATAGTCCTTGACAATTATCCGCACAAGTGGCACAAGAATGCAATAGAATCAGCGTCGGTGGTCATTGATTGTTCTCGGCCACTGGATCGCACAGTGTACGGTGAATCGATGACAACCCATGCCCATACAATACTATCCGACAGGTTTTATGACTAGGCAATTGTAGCGGGATTCCACGCGTGTTTTATAATGCTTCAAATACTAACAGCCCCCGCACACTAGTGGCGATAACTAGTGACCGGCCACAGGTCGCGGAAGAGATTTTCATACATTTTCTTGTGGCTCGAACGCGGATACTCGAGTTGACTCTGCGGTGTGTGCGGTGGCTCTATGAGAACTCCATATTTTAGCGGATAAGATGCCGTCCGCGATACTGACTTTACATATCACTGTTACTCCTTTACTAATGTCACAGAACCAAAGCGGAACTTCCGCTTAGATTTGTCGCCCGATTGATGCGGAATTTCGAATTATCTATACTAATATAATAAAGCGGAAGAGTTTGTTTGTTTGAACGCGCTAATCTCAGGAACTACTAGACCGATTTCAAAAATTCTTTCACCGTTGGATATGTACGTGATCCATGAGTGTTATAGGCTATGTACCACGGGCGAAGCCGGGGCGGACCGCTAGTAAGTTATATGCAACTGTCACTTCTTTTCTAATGTCGTAGAACCAAAAAAGTATCACTCAGGTTTGTCGCATCGAAGCTGGAACGGAGTTGCTTTTATCATTATTCTCACGTTCTTCTTTATTTTCACTACAATATTTTATCGTTTTACAGTGATGATAATATTAGATAAATTTTACAAGGAAAAAGAGATTAAGTAGTAGATACTGTTTTTTTTATCGTTCTTGTCCTCGCTTTATATTTTTTACTTCAGATTGAAGACAAAGATTTAAACTCTCTAAGGGCACCATGTGTTTGGCATTTTGTCATATACTTAGGTTAGGTATTATTTGATTATCGTCAATAAAGTTAATGATTGTTAGACTCGCGTAATGAATAATTAATAAAATGATTGTGTGGACACTAGAGTTCAATTCATTTTGTCGTGGGTCATATTTAATTCAGTAAAGTGTGTTACAAGTGTGACACAATTTGTTAATAAATAATTGATAAGTAGTATAAGTAATTAAGCGTCAAGAATAATTGGATTAGACATGAGAAATGCAAAATGTCCTGTAAACGATCAAATTTATACCGAGATATACCTAAGCCTACCTAATCGTAGTTCGAAGAACCGATAGACGTTGGGACAGGAGAAATCAAACGAGTTGCAGGACCTCCTGGATTCAAGCGACGCAAGACGCAAGAGGAACTAGATGAATATAAAAACTGGTTGTCTGTAATAGTTATTTATGCAACTGTTGTGTAATAAGGGGTATTAAAACACGAATGTGGGTTTATCACATGAGGCGAAGCCGAATGTGATAATAGTATCACATAAGTGTTTTAATACCTAATTATCAACAGTTGCATACAAGACTTTATCTACACCCATAAATTATGAATCCTCTATAAGATTCTAAAACAGTTAGCTTACTGCTAAACCCCCGACATTCGCCATTTTGTGTTGAAGCCATCTTGAATTTGCATTGTGCTATTCTACTAGTCAAGCCCTTTCATTTAATACCCATATTGAGGGAGTTGTGAAAAAATATGTAATCCGCCATTTTGTGGCGGTCCAATTTTCATGAAACATAGCTAAGAACACTCCCGACTAATTCACCTTTCAAACAAAAAAAAAAACGCATTCAAATCGGTTCACCCGTTTGTGCACTACGGTGGAACAGACAAACAGACACATACACACACACACACACACACTGACACACCCACACCCACACCCCCATCCCGACCCCCGCATTCAAACCGGTTTGAGCGCTACGGGGGAACAGACACACACACACACACACACACACACCCACACCCACCCCTCACACCCACACTCCATCCTCACCCCCGCATTCAAACCGGTTCACCCGTTTGAGCGCTACGGGGGAACAGACAGACACACACACACACACAACACACACACACAACACATACACACACACACACACAACACACACACGCACACACACACAACACACACACGCACACACCCACAACCACATCCACACCCAACTCACGCCCAACCCACGCCCACGCCCACACAACCATTCCCACCTCCGCATTCAAACCGGTTCACCTGTTTAAGCGCTACGGAGGAATAGACACACACACACACAGACACGTCAAACTTAACACCCCATCGTATTTGCGTCGGGGTTAAAAACGGATGATGTAATATTGTACCGAATTTCATTACATCACTCGTTTGGATGATGTAATGGTTGTTACAACATTGGGTGTTCTAAAGTTGGCAATAAGCTAACTGTTTCAGAATCTTTAATAGAGGATTTAAAGCATGGGTGTAGATAAATTCAGTTTACGGACGATAATCTGACCTGATAACGCCATAAGAAAACAAAGAGAGATAGATTGCATCACAAGCCAAACGCTTAACGATAAATTAGACGGTGCCCCGTTCATCGTTCATTTTCGCGGTGAACGATACACGTCACGATATTTACTATGGCAAAGTGCCTGTGAACGGTGAACGGTGTTTAGACGGTTCATTTTCGATGATTCACCGATGAAGCCTCGAAAATGAACCGTCTAATTTGGCCTTTAGGCCGATCGTGCCTTCTCGATCGCTCGTTCCGCGCTCTCGTTTGTACGCGGATCGTGACAATGAGTCATGCTTTTTCGTGCGTGTAGCCGGCTACGGCTAAAAAAGTTTGCTACTCGGACAACATGACATCTCAATGAGTCTGAACTCTGAAGTATGTGAAGTATACTCATGGCGGTATAGGTAGGTCCCTAGTTATTCCCGTCACTGTGGGGGCAATTTGTCGTTAATAGCGGGAGAGCAGTCCGCAGACGGTACAGCAATAGCGCCGTCCCCCGCCAATTGACGGCATCATGTATAGTCCGTTCGGTAACATAGTGTCGGTACAGGCGCAAGTGCTCTTAGTATTCTGCTTTTTTTTTTTTTTTTTCTGTTTGTAATTTTTTTTCTATTCTAACAGAATCTCCGAATAGTCTGCCAATCCGCACTTGGCCAGCGTGGTACACTATGGTTAAAATCCTTCTTATTTTGAGAGAAGACCCGTGTTCATGAGAATATTATATTTTATGTTTATGGTTATGTTGTAATAAAATACGAATATAAAAAAATATAAAAAGGAAAGAGAATTTTAATGAAAAAATATGAGTAGGTATAAAACGCCAAAACCCCTTGTGCCTGTACACCCCGCGCGGCATGCTTTGAAGTCACGGCGGTGTCTTTGGCAAAACACCGCGCGGCGGAGGCGGCAAGACACAAAAGGCGACCTTAAGAAAACGAACAGACTATACCATTGTACCGTTTACGGTACAGCTACAGTTAGGGCTGCCACTATTATGGTACGGCGGTGCCATGTTTGCGACGACTAATCTATTGAAATAAATAAATAAGGGCCTGTTTCACCACCTTCTGATAAGTGTTGGATAGACTAAACGTAAGTTTTGTCGTTTTCTATAGCTGCAGCTGTAGATTGCTATAGCAAATATCGATTACTTCAAAATCCCCGGGAACTGTGGATTTTTCAGGATAAAAAAGGTAGCATGTGTGTTCAGTCAGGGCATAATCTATCTCCATTCTACATTTCAGCCAAATCGGTTCAATAGTTGCGGCGTTAAAGAGTAGGTAACAAACATACCTACACACATACTTTCACCTTTATAATATTAGTGTGATACTTAAAACAAACGCTACGAGGTCTTAAAACGCACTCACAAAAACTGTTATAATATTCCGTTAGTAGATACTTATTTCGTCCTCGACGACCTAGTTAAGGCCAGTGGTACACTGGCGGACTGTCGACAAATGATTTTTGGCTTCCGTCATATTATGTAGTATTTTAAGTAAAGCGATGGAAACTGTCTTTGTGTACAGTTATTTTGTAATATAAAGAACTAGCTAGTGACGACTGCATTGTTCTGTTATTGTGTTTATAACGCGACTGTTCAGTGCACATGTGGGCCATGTGTCATCGTTATTGAATGTTGAACCAATATTGGAGGAATGTTAGTGCCAATATTTTTCAATGTACATTTGGTGTAGTACATACAATCCAATATTCTTGTGCTTTGGCGACTCTCGTGATAAACTTGCACTGAGTAAGTACTTGCACTTGCAGTTAAAGTTTGACTAAAGCTAAAGTGTGATGATAGCAATCACCTCTGCACAAGTCACGGCAAATAAGTCGACCGGTGACCTTCAATGAGCAGAAGTCGAAAATGAGGTATCTCGGGGTGTGAGGGGGTCGCGGGGAGGGCGTGGGGATCGTTCGTAAGCACTGATTAGCTCTCGCGGATCTCTCGTAAGCGCTGATTGGCTCTCCAATCGTATTGTGTCCCGCTCACTAATACGACGCTGCGCGCACTTGAAGGTCACCGGTCGACTTACGTGCCGGGGGTTATACCCAGGGTGCGAACATGCCAAAGATGCCTCAGCTCGCACCTCACACTTTACCTCGCTACCTCGATGTCACATCCATTTTAAAACATGAACTCGGCTCTATAAAATGTAGGTTTTGTACTCGTTAGTTTGGTCTTGATTATTACTTGGTAGACCAATTGTTTAATATCTTATGTTTAGAGCAGGAACTTGTGGTGGGTAACAGGATGTCTGGAATATCATACATAGGCTCTATAGATTCAAAATGTCGGGAGTGATTTATATTTTTACATTGGTTTATATATATCTATCTATACTAATAAATAAAATTGAAGTGTCTGTCTGTAATATCGAAATAACTACCACATATTAAGCTCATATGGTTATTTGAACGATACCATAACCGAATCACACGTTTTTAAAATTTTTGTCTGTCTGTCTGTCTGTCAGTCTGTCTGTCTGTCTGTTTGAACGGGCTAATCTTCGGAACGGCTGAACCGATTTTGACGGGACTTTCACATACAAGTAGAGAATTACCCAGGGAGTAACATTGGCTACTTTTTTAACCGACTTTCAAAAAAGGAGGAGTTGTGTTTTTCTACCTATGTACACCGATATCTCCGAGATTTCTGAACCGATTTGCGTAATTTTTTTTTTAATCGATAGAGGAAAATTGCGACACTGTCCTACAAATATAAAATTTGGATTCCAACTCTTCAATCCTGATGCTGTAGGGGACCTGAACCCAAAAACTAATGGAATTTAGGAACTGCCTGTCGGTTATTTAAATTGATATTGGGGGTACCAATTAAAGACTTTATCGTTGAATGAACTCGAGTAGGTACATATCCAACTCCTCAACCCTGATGCTGTAAGGAATTGCATTC
Organism: Melanargia galathea; assembly: GCA_920104075.1. Lineage (NCBI taxonomy): Eukaryota > Metazoa > Arthropoda > Insecta > Lepidoptera > Nymphalidae > Melanargia > Melanargia galathea. Next base: position 4,949,007 of record OV049855.1, read on the forward strand.
CATAATCGGGATATTTCCGTTTTGGGGACGGGTTACTACAGATAGGCTACTTTTTGTTCTGGAAAACCTAAATCCACACGGGCGAAGCCGTGGGCATCATCTAGTCTATAATAAAAAGGATGTTCGCAACAAAAATACACGGAAATGACGTAGATACGGGCTATAAAATACTGCGTCACAAACATTTAAGTTCATTTTGAAAATTCTCTCGTTGGAAGTTGATTCATTACTGTTTCAAAGGACTTTTTATTAAGTATGTACATATTTAAACATGGCGACCTACTTCAGACGTCTCCTTTTGTTGCTTTCATTCAGAGTTTAAGTAACGTTTTAATACCTTGAGTCATTACGGGCTTTTCTCAGATAAAGCCGCGTCTGGGACCCTCCGCCCTCGTGGCTTTAAAACTAAAATCACAAGGTAATTATGTATATATACAATATATATGATAATTTAAAATTAAATTGTGTAATACCTAATTATCACCATTATCTTATTTCCAATTATTTGAAATAAATGATTCTAAATATTTCCGCGTGCTATCAGAATGGGATTTCCGCAGGAGAACCACAGATACCGACATAGCTCAACGAGTCACATAAAAATAATTTTATTATTATAGAAAAAACGAAAAAATCACATTAAATGTCTTTATTCGTTGCCCACGCGGCGGCTTTCGGGTGGATAGCGCGTGCCTTAGTTCCAAAAGTGTGGACTATACCTAAGCGTGTTTTAGTACGAAATCTATTAGATCAATTTGTTATGTGGCACAATGAACAGATAAGGCTTTATAAAATTCAATTTACAAGTTGACAGTGTGCTCCGACCCTAAAGCTTATAATACCGCTTGATGTTCCACGTGCGGACATTCTCACTTTATCCAATAAACACAACCATAATCCCGTCATTATACGAGGTAGGTATAATGCCTGCTCTACACAATGGACCATCGCGATGGGCCATTATGATGGGCCATTGTGTAGAGGGGACGCGTCTGATGGCTTATGGCGTGCGATGGTCTTGGGATAGCGTCGGTGTCGGTTTCCGGCCGCACATCAAACGATGGTGAGCCAGTGATGGCGGTACGCATCTTCACTTGGCCCACTACTCGGTGTATGTTCGAACGTGTATAAGTGCTGACGTGGTTGTGACGAAACTATATTTAAGAATGGTTTCGTATTGAAAGCATATTAAGTATGGAGTCTCAAACATAAATTTCTCGTTCACTTTATGAAGAAAATAGTACGCGCTAAATAGATATATTGACGCAGCGGCGATAGCTTCCACGTCCATCTTGACTCAACTATCAAATGAACACTGAACGTAGCCATTGTGTAGATGCGTTGCAACCATCGTATAGCCATCTCACCGACCGTTAGCCAGGCCAGCGCTGGCCCATTGTGTAGAGCAGGCATAACACTAGTATGGCCACGATAACCGCAACGATACACTGTGGTCTGTGTACCACACGGCGGGAGCTAAATTTAGATGGCATCATTTTATTTTTAACCCGCTTAGCCGCTTTGAATTATTTAGAGATTCAGAGACACAGGTCACAGTCCAATATTGAGTTGATACAGTTTTTATTTTTTAACTGCCTACGCCGCTAATATTCAATGCCATAGAACTTATATCATTATAACAGTAGGTGCGATAACCGCAATATACTTTTATTGTTGACTTTCTTTAAAGAAGACGATGTCTTTGTATGTTATTAATTATTAACTTAGATGTGATATGTATTATGTACACAGGGTTGCGCTATGCGTTAACTTAATACTAACTTTAATCTGTAATAACAAACGATATTCTGTTTTTTTAATTTATCCTCAAGTGAGCTCTTGACTGCGATCTCACCTGATGGTAAGTGACGATGCAGTGTAAGGTGGAAGAGGGCTAACTCGGAAGAAGTATGGCAGTTTTTATTAAACACATAGGACCTACCACTGACCGGTTTCTATGCGACATCGTACAGGAACGCTAAATCGCTTGGCGGCACGGTTTTGACGGTAGGGTGGTAGTTAGCCACGCCTAAAGCCTCCTACCAGACCAGAGACAATTTAGAGATTATAAAATCCTAAATTGCTCCTGCCAGGAATCGAACCCGGGACGTTCCGCTTATAAAACCACTGTACTCGCCAATGCTCCAGGGAGGTCGTCAAAATGTGGATAGCAAAATGTGGATAGCATGTTCCGATAGTATTTCAATTTACTATAGTAACAGTAAGAGTGCAGATTTCGCAAAAATACCTAACTTCCCAGTGATAGTATGTTATTGTGATTATATTATCGTCGTATTACGTGACCTATCTCCCTCTTAAGTTCGCCTCGTTCAAATATTCATAGCGTTAACGGGATATTCATGATTTTGCAAACACGGTAAAACACACAGCCATCTCGCAAGAGTAGAATGTTTGGCAAACAAGCTTTGCTTTTGAACGATATTTCTCACAAAGGTCCATGAAATAATTATGTATGTACATGATATCTCATTTGCGTTCAAAGGGACTGTTCTTCATCTCACAGAAATGTCGTGATTCAACATGGATTCAACAAGTATAAATTAAAAATTTTAAAAACCCCCGACATTCGCTATTTTGTGGCGGTGGCCATCTTGGATCGATTTTCATCAAACATAGCTAACAACGCTCTCAACTAATTCATCTTTCAAACAAAAAAACCGCATTCAAATCGGTTTACCCGTTTGAGCGCTGCAGACACACACACACACACACACAGACACGTCAAACTTATAACACCCCGTCGTTTTTCCTTCCGGGATTAAAAAACAATAATGTCCAATGATTCTTATTTTACCCATTCTTGGTTTTTCGAAGATTGTTTGTAAACACAGATGTGCCTACTCTCATTTCGTAAAAGTCCGTTTTGATTATTTACATATTGTAGTTTTTGCAAATAGAGTAAAATAATCATTTGTTATTCATCAAAGTGACTCTTTGAGTGTAATTAACGCATTAAAGTGTAACGACTTGAGGTTTCAAAAATAAACAATATGTCTAACAATTTTTATTTTCTCCTTTTTATACTGTTAAAATTTCAAGTTTATTTATTTTTCAAAATTAATATCCTGATATGTCAATAAATTTTACAAGTAGATACATAGGTACATACTAATATGCAACGGCTTGAGATTTTCAGTTTTTCATTAATTGTAATTTGTAAAGGTGCGACTTTGAAACGAATTCTAAATAGCCTTGCATTAGTACCTGAGCTATGTAAAACAATACGCTTTCAACAGCAAGCATCAGAAAGGTCGTCTATTTTGAATAGTGCTGTAAACAAGTCATTATAATATCACTCTGTCATTGGTATTAAACAGAAGCTATATTTTAGAAAACTAGACTTCGATCTAGCAATCTCAGAGAAATCGGTTTATACCAATCAAAAATATTAGTGTCATACTTTATGCTTGTAACTTCGTACATAAGAATGATAACTAGATGTATTATATTATACTAAAACTTTCCTGAAAGTATGTAGATTACGAAAAATCATCAAAATCGGTTCATTGGTTTTTGCAATAATCGCGAACATACATACATACATACATACATACATATACGGGTCGAATACAGAACCATCTTTTTTGAAGTCGGTCAAAAATATAAAACTATGTTCATAAAAGAGTGCATTTCAGATGAAACAGTCTGCGCGGACGAACGGGACCGTACGTACAATGAACCCGCACCGGCCGCGGCGCAGCCATCCGTTCAGTGGGGTTATGCCGAGTTTGTATATTGCGGCAACGTTCATCGAATTCGAGTGTGGAAACAATAGTTTTCATACTTGAATTCGATGAACATCAACTTCAAAGTTAAATAGACCTAAACTGGCTTGCTATAAGGTTTGAGTTCGTCCATACGTCATCTACAGCCAGCGCCCCAAGCGGAAACGTATCTAAATAAATTACGTAATTAAAAAAACTAAAAACCCGACTGCGTAAAACAAACTAGTTCTGGTAACTGAAAAGCAAAAAAACAAGCTTTGTACTTTATAAACTAGAATTTGATAAGATCATAAACATAATTAATGTTAGAAAATGTATGGCATGCGGGGGCGAACTAATAGTCCTGAGTAGTTGGCTAAGTAATGCCCCCGCCTGCCATACATTTTCTAACATTAATTATGTTTATGATCTTATCAAATTCTAGTTTATAAAGTACAAAGCTTGTTTTTTTGCTTTTCAGTTACCAGAACTAGTTTGTTTTACGCAGTCGGGTTTTTAGTTTTTTTAATTACGTAATTTATTTCTTGGTTTTTAGTGCAAAACTATGAAAAATTTTTAGATGCATATTTTTACAAGAGACAGGCCTGTGTCACTCCGCGTGTAGGTAATAGCGCGTTTAAGACCACTATTAGCGCCATCTGTTGAACACTAGAAACTTTAATAAGGTCCTTCATAATATTATTGTATTATTTTAGTGTTTGGCGATTTAAGGTTAAATTATTAGTGTTACAATAATTGATGGGAAGGGGGGAGGTGTAGGGGGGATTATGTGGAATGTGGTAGAGTGGAGTGGGAAGGGATCTTAAATAAATTACCACCAATTTACTCACAGTGTAGTTGTTATTTATTTTGTTTTCTATGATTTGTCACTCCAAACTGATTACAAACACATAGATTGTATATATTTTTGTATTTGCCTTTTAAAGCCCTTTATTTTGATACCCCACTCGAGGGTCTTGGGGAAAAAAATTTTTTTCAGCTCGCACATTAAAGTGCATAAAATCCGCCATTTTGAATTTTTATTAATTTTATGTACACAGTAACATTTGCGCTGTTAAGACAAATCTAATGACGTATCATTTATCAAAATAAGTTGAGTCGTTGAGTAGTTACGAACTGACATAGGAAACGGTCATTTTCTGTGATTTATCACTCCAACTTATTTTCAAATATATAATTGTATACATTTTTGTATTTGCCTTTTAAATCCCTTCAGTTTGATACCCCACTCGAGGGTCTTGAGGAAAAAATTTTTTTTCAGCTCGCACATTAAAGCGCATAAAGTCCGCCATTTTAATTTTTTTTTTAATTTAGGTACCCTATAACACTCGCGTCATGAAGACAAATCTAATGACGTATCATTTATCAAAATCCGTTGAGCCGTTTATTAGTTACACGCGGACATAGGAATGGACATACATACACTCAGGTGAAACACATAACCCAGTCGGGTAATAAAAGTTAGAAGTATGAATGTACGACTTTAAAATATGAGGCTTTGGATTCATTTTGCACTGATAGTGTAGTTTTTAACCCCCGACGCAAAAACGACGGGGTGTTATAAGTTTGTGTGTGTGTGTGTGTCTGTCTGTTCCCCCGTAGCGCTCAAACGGGTGAACCGACTTGAGTGCGGTTTTTTTTGTTTGAAAGGTGAATTAGTCGAGAGTATTCTTAGCTATGTTTGATGAAAATCGGTCCAAGATGGTCGCCGCCACAAAATAGAGGTTTACATATTTTTTCATAACTCCCTCAATATGGGTATCAAATGAAAGAGCTTGACTAGTAGAATAGCACTATAGCAAAGATACCACATTGAATTTGGCTATAGTAGGTATATGGTAGCGTTGTCGGGGTGTGCAGATTCGGCATAACCCTACTGCCATCCGTTCCGCTCGCTTTTGTCAGCCATGAACCACTCATTACTCTGTTAAACGCGACACAAAAGAAAACTCTATTGGAACTAACCTACATACTGAATTACTCATGCCTCTGTTCTCTCCCTTTGAAGATTGCGATCGCGTCGTTCTTTGAGCGAACGGTAACGAGACCTTGTGAGTTGTGCCTATGAAGTTCTACATTTCCGCTGGGTCGGGTCGATGAAATACTTGATGACATCAGCGGAGGTCGGTGCAACGTGAGATTCACTCTCGCATTTCTAAAACGCGCTCGATGTTGCCGACGTTACTCTAATTTAAGCTCTAGGGCTTAAAGAGAGAGCTTAGAGCGTTGCCCGCTCTCTGCAGTAGAGTTAGTACGACTTTGCACATTGCGACAACATTGATCGATTTCGTGTATCGAGACATAATAACTTCAAAATAAAATGAGTCTACAGTGGCTTGTTTTAAGGTGTGAGTTCGTCGATACATCTACAGCCAAGCAACGCCCCGAGTGGAAACTTGCAGAATTAAAAATCGGAAAAACTAAATGTTCGACTTTAAAACAAGAGGCTTTAGGTCCATTTTACTCTGACATCATAGTTTTTCGATATTCGAAATCTAAACATTGTCGAAATGTGCAAACTCATACTGGATACTGGTGCTGTGCGATCTTTACTGTGCTTTAATCTTTCTTTGTATGTAATACAGATAAGTAGGTACCTATTACTTTTTTCACACAATTTCTTTATAACATACAATGCATTAGGACAGGAGTCCACGGCCCCTATTATCTCTGGATTACGACGTAAAGTGGGACAGACTATAGGAACCGTGTAAACAGGCTTATTAAGATAATGAAGCTGGCCCACATTCTGACCAATGCAACTTTAATACAGGGCAATTTACTACAATAGCCGTAAGTAGCAAGTGTTTACGCTGTTCTTTATGAAGTAATGCAAGATAAGTATAAATCTTTTCGATACGTCTTGTTTTAACTCTTAGTATGGAATTTTGTATGGAAAAAAAATGCTGTTTTATGATTTTTTTGATCGAAAGACTAATAATATTCCCTTCTTCATTGGTAAAGTTGAGTTTGAGTGTTTGAATGATAAATACTCGCAAATATAATAAAAAGATAATCTTTGGGTGTTTCGACTATAGTTGGGACATTACAAACGTGCGAACTGAGTCATAAAACATTATGATTATAGTGCTGTGAGGGCTCTCCCTCGCTCTTTATAACCTGTTATCGACTATCGACAAATCATTTATTATTGTTACACACAACACCACAGAATCAGGTTCAAGTTCCATAAGGCCTGTAAGTGCGAGAGAGAAGTGCAATAAAAATGATTTATGACTTGGTTCGCACGTTTGTAAAGTCCCAACTATAGTGGTGGATCGTCTTTAAATCTACAGAGTAACTGACATTCGCCTTCACCTCTGATTGACCGACACTCTCTCGCTATACCTACCTATACTCTGATTTTTAATTCCGTGGAATTCTGACGTTTTGTAATGTTACCAGAGATAAAACAATTCCCACAAAAAAAGATAAAAAATTCAAAACTTATGTAAATAAAAATCAACTGCCGCATGTAGATATGACAAATGCCTAACAGACACTTTATGGTGATGATGTCATTCGACTTCCATTTTTGAATAATTTTCAATGTGCTTCTTTTGTTTTCTATTGCTGTTAGTGTGACAATAACACTTTCTAGTTTCCACTCTTGGTGTTTTCTATTTTAGGGCGAAACGACTAATATTATTACGCGGCATATTATGGCTTTTTATGATGACAGGGAAATAAAGTAGTTTGGGGTAAAATGAAGGGTAAAATCGTACTTCGTAGATGTTAACCCTGTTCTCCATACAAATAACTCATCTGTAAATGACAATGACAGCTGTCAGAATTCCACGGAATTAAAAATCAGAGTATAGGATAAAATGTATCGTTGCAGCAAGAATACTATAATTTCAGCCAATCACCTGAGATCATCAATCACAGATCAATCTGCAGTGGCCTGGGACGTTAAAAGGCCAGATTGGTGGTGGTGGTGCCTCTTGTTGGCAGGCTATGGTTGTAGAAAAACTTTCGATTGTCGGTGTTTAAATTAAAACAAGCGAAGGTAACCGCAAGAAAATTGCCAGTTCTGAATTCACCGCTACACTAATTGCGCGAAGCAAAAAATGTTTTGTATAATAAAGCAATCTACAATAATAAATATAGCAGAAACATCGTTAGAATTCATAATTTAATCTATTGTAGCTGCGAATTCCTAAAATTGAGCATTTTATTAACACAGAGGTGCTATTGAAGCCTTAAGAAGTCCAAGCTAATATTTGCTAGACCTTGAGAAACTACCGTGATACAGTTTTTATAAATTACGATAAGTCGCGTGCGATACGTTTGATAACTTACATTAGTGACAATTTTCAATTCTTTTAGTCTAAAAAGTAAAATTTTTAAATAATAATAAAAATTATTATTGTACAAGCGGACACCCGCGACTTCGTTCGCGTGGATATTGGTTCTTAAAAATCCCGTGAGAATTATTTTGTTTTCCTAAGCTTCTTTGAGCTCATACCTTGCTAAAAACTGTTAAAAGTTCACTGGCGGATGATTAGGTAGATCAAAATAGAAAACATCCGCCAGTAAAAGTCCCATCAAAATCGGTCCAGCCTTTCAGAGATAAAACAGTAATCTTTAAAGTATTTCCTTTCTAACAAAAAAAGAATTAATGAAATCGGACCACCCGTTATCGAATTACAGCTAAGTACACATTTTGACTTTCATCCCCTCTCCCAAGGGAACCGTGCTGAATTTCGGGATAAAAAGTATCCTATATGTTACTCCATAGTATGAACTTAAATCATGCCGAGTTTCATTTCAATACATTCAGTAGTTTTTACGTGATGCGCGCACAAACATACAGACAAACAGACAAACAGATAAACAGACAAAAATTTCAAAAATAGCTTTTTTACGTTCTATTACTTATCTCTAACATCCCCTAGTTATTATTTTGCAAAAATCTTCAATGTACAGATACGGCCATTCTACGATTTTATTATATGTATAGATAGATTTTAATAAATTCTTTGTTTTTAAATGTCTGTAAGTATACCCGTATTACTAATTCCGCGGAATTCTGACAGCTGTCATTGTCAACAGGGTTAACATCTACGAAGTACGATTTTACCCTAAACTACTTTAATTCCCTGTCATCATAACAAGCCATATGCCGAGTAATAATATTACTCGTTTCGCCTTAAAATAGAAAACACCAAGAGTGGAAACTAGAAAGTGCACACTAACAGCAATAGAAAACAAAAGAAGCACATTGAAAAAAATATTCAAAAATGGACGTCGAATGACATTATCACCATGAAGTGTCTGTCAGGCATTTGTCATAAATCTACATGCGGCAGTTAATTTGTATTTGCATAAGATTTGAATCTTTTATCTTTTTTGTGGGAATTGTTTTATCTCTGGTAACATTACGAAACGTCAGAATTCCGCGGAATTAGTAATTCGGGTATAGGTAGTAGTACTGGCATGTAAAGCTTTTTAGGAAATCATTCCATAATATATTAACATAAGTGTGCTAATAAATAAGTAAAATATAGAGATAAATCGCCTCTTCAAGGCTTTTCAGACGACTTTCAAAAACAAAAATAATGTGTCGCATAACACGCGACTTTACTTTTGACATCACGATAAAATATTATGTCGTATCGTTACATGTATAGTCGGATCGTCGTGTATAAAATCTAGCACGCGTAAAACGTGAATATGGAACAAAAGCTAGGTCGCTTACTCTGGCTAGGTCGCGTGTCACTCTTTTACAAAATACCTACTGGTATTGTCTCGTTCCCGGTCGCGACTCGCGATGCTATGAAAAGAAATAGGCCACTTTCAGATCCGACTATACAGTTACCCACTTTACAGTTGGGGAAATGGGGACAGCGTAGCTGTGAAAAAACTCTGTTGCTTGTCCAAATTCCATAGATATAAAGAGCCTTGCATATCTTGGTCAAACACGCATAATAAATGCGGTCGGCATATGTGTACAGGATCACTTGCGTAAAACGTATGTTGCTGTGGCCAACCTGCCGGCTTTTATAGGTTTTCATAACGAACATCAAAGGATCTTTTCGAAATTAACAAACAGTGTTTGGCTCACCGAAAATTGGCCCGTTTGGTGAGTGCCAGCCATAAGCCATTTTGTATATCCTGGAGCATTTATGATAAACAATGTTCCTACCAGATCCACTTGTTGTCTTTTTTATGAGCGAGATTTATTCCGTAAGGCCTGAATTCTTCCGGACATGAAAAATTAAGGCGGAAACACACTTATGTGTCGTGGCGTATCGTGACGCGCCAGAAGCATATCAGCTTCATATGTACATTTAGTAGGTTACAGACACATTTGTAGGTTATGTCGTGTGTACTAAATGTATGAAACTGATATGGTTCTGGCGCGTCACGACACCCACACGACACGCACACGACACGTGTGCTCACATCCGTCGCGTACGTCGGTCGTGCGTAGTGCGTACTGAGCGTTACGTTGTCATTGTCTGGTATGTGATAGCAGAGTGCTTAGTCTCAGTTTGGAGCGCTCCAAAACTTTATAGTATACTTACTATAAGTATACTATTGATCGAATCACAATGACTTCAGAGTAAAGTGGACCTAAAATAAGAGACTTTGGGTTCATTTTGCTCTGAAGTCATTTGCGATTCGATCAATAGTATACTTATATAGTATACTTTTAGTTTTAGAACGCTTCAAACTGAGACTAAGCACTCAGATATAATGTGTATTTGTAGACAGACATGACTGACATTACCTACTATAGGAGGAGTTTAGGCTTTAGGAAGCTTAAATGATGATTAAGATCCAAATTCCATCGCGGAAGCGAAGCGGTTAGTAGCCAATTTCCAAATAATACCCACTTGCCTGAATCTTGACTTTTTAATTTATTCTTGGTGGAATGGCTGTTACTTACGACGCGGAAAACACTTACCTGTAAAAAGAAAATAACATCTATAAGATAAGCATAAATCACAAGAAAGAGAAGTAAAAAAAATTTTGAAAACCGGGATACCTATTTCATTAAATTTTGTTTTTAACCCCCGACGTAAAAACAACGGAGTGTTATAAGTTTGACGTGTCTGTGTGTGTGCGTCTGTCTGTTCCCCTGTAGCGCTCAAACGGGTGAACCGATTTGAATGCGGTTTTTTGTTTGAAAGGTGAATTAGTCGAGAGTGTTGTTAGCTATGTTTGATGAAAATCGATCCACCGCGCACTATAAAATGGCGGATTACATATTTTATCACAACTCCCTCAATATGGGTATCAAATGAAAGGGCTTGACTAGTAGTACAATGTAAATCCAAGATGCACACCACACGCGCACACACACACACACACACACACACACACACACACACACACACACACACACACACACACACAGACACGTCAAACCTATGACACCCCGTCGTTTTTGCGTCGGGGGTTAAAAATACAAATAATTTTCACTCACACTTTGCTAGTATTCATAAGTTCAAACTGGGAGGACCTACTCGTATATACTCGTACTTCGGGACTCGGGTATTGCAATCTCAAAGTCATATAATATCGTCGAAAAGTTGCACAAGATTTGGAACTTTCGATGAGTTTCGAACTTGGGCTATACACTGCGATTTGCTTCTCACTGCATTTCAGAGTTTCATCGCGAAATTCATTATGCAGTTTGTTAGTAGGTACGAGTAGTTTTAAAACGATGCATCTATACTATCTATACTAATATAATAAAGCGGAAGAGTTTGTTTGTTTGAACGCGCTAATCTCGGAAATTAAGTACTGGACCGATTTCAAAAATTCTTTCACCGTTGGATATGTACGTGATCCTTGAGTGTTATAGGCTATATATTATGTACCACGGGCGAAGCCGGGGCGGACCGCTAGTAATATTATAAAGCTGAAGAGTTTGTTTGTTTGAACGCACTAATCTCGGAAATTACTGGACCGATTTCAAAAATTCTTTCACCGTTGGATATGTACGTGATCCTTGAGTGCTATAGGCTATATATGTACCACGGGCGAAGCCGGGGCGGACCGCTAGTAATATTATAAAGCTGAAGAGCTTGTTTGTTTGAACGCGCTAATCTCAGGAACTACTGGACCGATTTCAAAAATTCTTTCACCGTTGGATATGTACGTGATTCTTGAGTGCTATAGGCTATATATTATGTACTACGGGCGAAGCCGGGGCGGACCGCTAGTTATAAGTAAAGCAGTGCATTAACTACCTCGTTGGTCCAGCGGATAAATTGTTCGATCGCGGGTCACGGGACCAAGTTTTTTTATTTTAGTATACGGGGATGGAGGTAGCTACTCGAGTGCGCAGGTGTTAAACACTTCGACTCGCTCGGGTGGGAAATCGTTCCACTAAATTTGTAGTAGGTAGGTACTATGTAGCCATTTCATTATGCAAGTATTTACTAAGCTGCATACAAAAAATCAGCTAGTTATTAATAATTTTTAATCATTTTTAATTTTTAGAACCTCATTATTTGGAAGTATTCGAAGTGGAGGACACTGTAGAACATTATTATCTAATGACCAGCTAATGACTCTACAAGTTTCTTTTTTCGGGTTACTGGACAACTCGACCGCAATAAAATCGACCGAATGGTCGAGTTGTCCACATCCAATTTTTTGATGGTCAACTCGGCCAATAGCAGAATACTGAGTTGTTTATGTACAGTCGAATACAAAAAGTGTTTCACGTATCAAATATTTTGATTAACTCTTATATGAAATTACATAAAATTTATCAGCGTTTTATTAATTATTATCAAGATATTATGTATAAATGGTATTTTTTGAAAGAGCAATATTTAGGTATTCTTTGAATTTTTACTATAAAATAAAACAAAATGTAAACAATAAAATAGGTAAGTATATTGTATAAATTTAAAACAACATGTTATGTACAATAAAAATATATAAAAAACTAAGTCTTATTTATAAAATCACAGATTATTGTTTAATTAATATTGATATTACAAACCTTATCAATATCTTTGGTTAAAATATCACTTGTCTTATATTTATCAAAAAATGAATGATTTTCATAACAAATAAAACAAAAAGAAAAAAACAAATTATAAGTAGCATCAGTAAAAATTAACATCACAAAAATTAAAAAGGTTATAAATTTAAAATAAAAGTATTTATATATGTATATGTGTATGTATAAAATTTTCCACTAAACTCACAGTAGCACCTGCATGCACGTCACCAACCAACTGACAGTTTTAAACAACTAAAACACGTTGGGTAATACGGCGCTCCCACGAGGTAATTTTTTTAAATGTCACCAATAGCCGTCTCTTTCTTCTGAATACAAGAGATAATAATAGGTACGTCTCTAAACGAAAATGAGATTTGCTATCTCTTTCTTTTTATACCTGTACTGTACTTTTATACCTCAACCCAACCTATCTGCTACTGTAAATGACTGTACTTTGTACGTGCGGTCGAGTTGACCATCAAAAAATATTAATAAAATTGAATGTGGACAACTCGACCATTCGGTCGATTTTATTGCGGTCGAGTTGTCCAGTAACCCCTTTTTTCTACTGTCACCAATAATAATATAATAACTAAACATAATATAACTACCTACTCCTAATAAATAAGGTCGTGATAAATGTTTAAGAAAACACGAAATTGAATGCCATAATTCAATGTGACTCACCAACAAAACAAAGGTCATCCTTTGTAAGAAAAAATTCTTTTTTAAGCCAAATTATCTTCTTCGTAATTCAATTGAATAACAGTACCTAGAACACCCTAGAAGGTTAATTGTTTGTTTCGAGCGATTTTCATTTTTTCCACCGACTGCGGCGAAGCAAAGGCAAAGTGTTCTGAACGCATTTATGTTAACTCTTTGATTTTCCGGAATAAAAAGGAGGCCATATTAGTCTCCGGGATTTATTTATTTCATGTAGGTCAAGTAGTGGTTCTCAAATAACATGTGAAGATTTTACCACCTTGAAGCGGATTCTGATGAAGAGAAACGGCAAGAAACTTAAACAAGCTGAAAGCTATCTATGTGTCAGATTTCGTCAGAATCAGTGTTGGGCCATGAAAATGTATTAACTTAAAAATTGTCCCTATTATTAATTTTTTTTTAAATCCTAAATATTTCCGGAAACACAACAAATGAAGATTCCATTTTGACGGAATTTTCGGGATTCCGTAGATATAAATTCAATTCAATTATTTTGGTTAATTATGAAATTCATACATAGTACTCGCGGTTCGCTGTAGCTAGGTCAAAACCGTAGTTAATTTTATTAACCCTGACTTCGTGACGTTAAAAACCAGGTCTCGCAGCACGTGGAGAGTGGTGACGTGAACACGTGTGTACTGTGTAGTGAGTACTAACAGGATTACACAAATACCCCGCGCACTACATTAGTAATACTCGTGAGTGTTTGTAGAAAGACAATAAATCGCATCAACCAAAACGTGACCGTTGTGAATTAATTCTTTGTTTTTCATTATGTACCTAATTAGTAGGTATCATCCATCTTCTTCTATACATATAATAAAATCGTAGAATTGCCGTATCTGTACATTGAAGATTTTTGCAAAATAATAACTGGGGGATGTTAGGGATAAGTAATAGAACGTAAAAAAGCTATTTTTGAAATTTTTGTCTGTTTGTCTATTTGTCTGTTTATCTGTTTGTCTGTATGTTTGTGCGCGCATCACGTAAAAACTACCAAATAGATTGAAATGAAACTCGGCATAATTTAAGTTTATGGAGTAACATATAGGATACTTTTTATCCCGAAATTCAGCACGGTTCCCTTGGGAGAGGGGATGAAAGTCAAAATGTGTACTTAGCTGTAATTCGTTAACGGGTGGTCCGATTTCATTCATTCTTTTTTTGTTAGAAAGGAAATATTAAAGATTACTGGCTAAGCTCTGAAAGGCTGGACCGATTTTGATGGGACTTCGCCAAAAACATCCGCCAGTGAACTTTTAACAGTTTTTAGCAAGGTATGAGCTCAAAGGAGCTTAGGAAAAACAAAATGATTCCCACGGGATTTTTTAAAACCAATATCCACGCGAACGAAGTCGCGGGTGTCCGCTTGTATTCAATATGTATCTGCTTCATCTGCTGGTATATTATTATGCTGTACCTATTTGGGTGCCTTCATCTATTTTAGCTTACTCTTCCTTTTTTTGAAGTCAGTTAAAAAGAATGCGTTCTATGCGTTCCTAAAGCATCCTTTACGTGGCATTGCAATTTGCAACGCATGCCTCGTAAAATACAGTCCTGTAGACTGTACGTAGGTACCTAGTAGGGTACAGCTAGTAGGTAAGTTTATGTTTATCTGTTCGTCCTTTACGCGTTCGCATATCGTTCAACTGATTGGGCGGAAACTTGACAAAGTGATAGCTTACATCCTGGAAGCGGTTCGTGGATAGTAATTTTTGTCCCGGAAAAAAGATTACCGGGGATCAAATCGCGGATATCAGTCAGTAGTAAGTAGGTATACCTACATCTAGCGTGACGCAGTCACCGATTAAGGTAAACGACGGTAATTGTCAACGATGATCATGCTCACTGTTCAGTGTAAACGCCCATCACGCCCCGCGGCCATTTTAATGATCCGGATTGCGGAAGCGTCCATTAAGCGGGATGAGCCGACATTACGCGTAGATGAGATGCTATTTTTGGATCGGCCATTCTTCTTTCTGCGTCGTAGTATTCCTCATTGGGGGGGTCGTGAATTGTGATCCATATCCATTATTCACATAATGGTTAAAGTTTTCTTGGCTAATTCTGTTGTACTCTCTAAAGTAAGCTAAATTGATCTATTCCTATCTCTTTTCGCAATGCTTCCTGCGGAAAAGGATAGCACTATTTTTAAGCCTGTCAATTTAGTTTAGAGATTGTGTACAACAGAATGTTAACCACAATATCGCATACGATTAAATTTCAGTTTACAATAAAAGCTTTAAATAAATCTCACAATCAGATTGATTCATATATTATCGACAGACGTTCACCAATCTTCAGACGGACAAACTATAAGAAACCCTTGTTTTACTACAGAACCCTAAAAAAGGCTTCACACCCACAAATAATACTAACTCTTACTGCGTGAATAAGCGGCATTAACTCCTCCCTGCCAAATGTCGCCCGCGATGTAGAAGTATGAATGGTAGTAATTACATATAGCACGTCGTTGTCAGTAGTAGGTCAGCTAGTATAAAGTATCGGGGGTGTGACCCTTTATAGTATAATCTTTTGACTTTTTCTCCCTGTTCACCCTCTAGCTTGACCTTCATATTTGTGTATAAGTCAAGAAAATCTACGACGCCGTCGATTGAAGAGCGGAAATGTCAAAAGCTTTTAAAAAATGCGGACGAAGCTTGTCTGAAGCAGCCTTATGAGAAATATGCTTGAACAAGAATAAATTAAAAATTTAAAAAACCCCCGACATTCGCCATTTTGTGGCGGCGGCCATCTTGGATTTGCAATAATGCTATTCTACTAGTCATTCTACTAGGTTTCTTTTGTTTAAAAGGTGAATTAGTCGAGAGTGTTGTTAGCTATCTTTGATGAAAATCGATTCAAGATGGCCGCCGCTACAACATGGCGGATTACATATTTAATCGCAACTTCCTCAATATGGGTATCAAATGAAAGGGTTTGACTAGAAAAATAGCACTATGCAAATCCAAGATGGCCGCCGCCACAAAATTGCGAATGTCGGGGGTTTTTTTAATTTTTAATTTATACTTGTACTAGAACTACCGGTCTGAGGTTGTTACGGATTTTTTTATGCTTGATAATATTAGGTTCGCTCCGTCAGTAAAGGGGTGCTCATCAGCTAGTGACATATCTACGAGCTACATACTAAAAACTCTCGTTACTTTATCAAAACGGTTACGGTTACAGCTCTCTAGTGAATACAAAGCCCTACATGCGGTATCCGTATTAAACTATTAGAGACAAACAGTCAGCGTTAATATTATAACAGCCAGTATAACTACTACACTTATTTTCTTGAGTGAAACAAAATCACTGATTGATTTACTTCTGTATGAATTTTTGATGAATAAATAAGTGGACGGCAGGGCTAGACGTTAAAAGGTCATTGACCTAAATTTCGTGGCGAATTCTCTTTTCCCTTGAGGGAATTTTATCTCCATTAAACAACAGCGGTTTTACCATTTTTTTTTTTGCTTTGAGATTGTTCATTTTCCTCGCCAAGGAGTCCTATTCTTTTAACAGGCTTTTTAACGACAAGTGAGTAATCATAACCTGGAATTGAGTGTTTTAGGTTCTAATCACTTCACACTTAATATTATAAAGGCGATAGTTTGTGTGTGTGTGTGTGTGTGTATGTTTGTTACTCTTTAACGCTGCAACTACTGAATCGATTTGGCTGAAATATCGAATGGAGATAGATTATGTCCTGACTTAACACATAGGCTAATTTTATCCTGGAAAAATCCACAGATCCCACGGGATTGAAAAAAGCAAAATCTATAGCTACAGCTATAGGTAGATAGATTACTATAGCAAACTTCCTTGAAAGTAGGTATAAAGGTTATTTGTGCAAAAGCAAAATTCACGCGGGCGAAGCCTCGGGCAGAAGCTAGTTTTAAATAAATTTAGGATTTGACTTGATCCAATCTACTCGAATAGCCCGAAAGAACGCAGGAAGATTCATTTATTTTTGTTAGAAAATTAAGAGACTTTTAACAGGTTGATGAAAGTGGACCTAAATAATTAGAATTAGTTTTGTTTTTAGTTACTTACACATTTCAAGGTAGTAAGTATACAAGTATAAATTAAAAATTTAAAAAACCCCCGACATTTGCCATTTTGTGGCGGCGGCCATCTTGGATTTGCATAGTGCTATTCTACTAGTCAAGCCCTTTCATTTGATACCCATATTAAGGGAGTTGTGAAAAAATATGTAATCCGCCATTTTATAGCGGCGGTCATCTTGGATCGATTTTCATCAAACATAGCTAACAACACTCCCGACTAATTCACCTTTCAAACAAAAAAAACCGCATACAAATCGGTACACGCGTTTGAGCGCCACAGGGGAACAGACAGACACACACACACACACACACACACACACACACAAACACACACACACACACACACACACACACACACAAACATACACACACACACACACACACACAAACACACACACACACACACACACACACACACACACACACACACACAGACACGTCAAACTTATAACACCCCGTCGTTTTTGCGTCGGGGGTTACTTTAATAAAAAATAATCAAATGCAAGCATTTCTTAGTTGAAAATACTGAGGTAACCACAGGCTGCCAAGGCCCGACCTTTGACTAAGGTTCACGGCTACACGCAAAATGGCTAATTCAAGGAGTCAAAACGCTGTTAATTCATGCCTGTAGCACGCTACCAATCGTGAAAGACTTAAGACAACCATGAAAAACAAAAAAAATTACGTAATACAATTGCAATGTAGTAGGTACTTATTTCGCTGGCTCACTGAACCGAAGAGGATCCTGGCCTCCGAGTCCGACACAAGAAGCTGTCACTGTTTTTTGAGGGCTTGCAGGTTTTTACTTTTGTTGTTTTCCTATTTGCCAAATCAAGTGCTTGAGGATCATTCTTTGCTCGCTCCGTCCAACCAGCGATACCTGAAGTGTTCAACAACGCGTTTTTCTATTTGCCAAATCAAGTGTTTGAGGAAAAATCAAATGTTTGAGGATCTTTCTTTGCTTGCTCCGTCCAACCAGACAACGCGTTTCCCTATTTGCCAAATCAAATGTTTGAGGATCTTTCTTTGCTCGCTCCGTCCAACCAGCGATACCTGAAGTGTTCAACAACGCGTTTCCCTATTTGCCAAATCAAATGTTTGAGGATCTTTCTTTGCTCGCTCCGTCCAACCAGCGATACCTGAAGTGTTCAACAACGCGTTTTCCTATTTGCCAAATGAAGTGTTTGAGGATCTTGCTTCGCTCGCTCCGTCCAACCAGCGATACCTGAAGTGTTCAACAACGCGTTTCCCTATTTGCCAAATCAAATGTTTGAGGATCTTTCTTTGCTCGCTCCGTCCAACCAGCGATACCTGAAGTGTTCAACAACGCGTTTTCCTATTTGCCAAATGAAGTGTTTGAGGATCTTGCTTCGCTCGCTCCGTCCAACCAGCGAAACCTGAAGTGTTCAACAACGCATTTCCCTATTTGCCAGATCAAGTGTTTGAGGATCTTTCTTTGCTCGCTCCGTCCAACCAGCGGTACCTGAGGTGTTCAACAACGCGTTTTCCTATTTCCCAAATCAAGTATGCTCACACATTAAAATCGTCGCTTGTCCTCTCAACCAACAGACCGTGTATACAACTATGCATTTCATCTGAAAGCTATTTTGTTTCGACTTTGATTTCGCTTTTATTTTCGACTGTGTCTTACTTATATAAAATGCTACATTGCGATTACACGATCGAATCATACATATTGAATCTTCGGCGTTTCAAATTAGTGATACGTCGGGACTATGACCAGACGAAAATAGAAGTATTAATTATTTATTATTAGAGTAAGTAGGTACGACACGCAAGTCGCGTAGTGCATAATAAAATACAGTAGGTACACACTTGGCAACTGACATCTTGTGTTTTTGCGTCTTCGTAAAACATAGTTTGCTAGACTAAAGAAAAAATTCAATCGATGATGTTAGTTCTTCACTGCGATCTTACACCTGGAAAAGGCTAAACTGAAAGGGTTAAGGCAATAATTCTAATTAATTGGCTTCAGGGCATCGTACTTGAACGCTAAATGTTAAATGCTTCGCAGCACGGCGTTGCTGGCAATTTGGTAACTAGCCACGATATTAGGTTAGTTATTTAACACTTATATTATGTTCTTTTTTTACCCGACTGGGTATATGTGTTTCACCTGTGTGTATGTATGTCCATTCCTATGTCCGCTTGTAACTAATCAACGGCTCAACGGATTTTGATAAATGATACGTCATTAGATTTGTCTCAATGACGCGAGTGTTATAGGGTACCTAAATTTAAAAAAAAATCAAAATGGCGGACTTTATGTGCCTTAATGTGCGAGCTGAAAAAAAATTTTTTCTTCAAGACCCTCGAGTAGGGTATCAAAATAAAGGGATTCAAAAGGCAAATACGAAAATGTATAAATTTATATATTTGGAAACAATTTGGAGTGATAAATCGTAGAAAAAGACCGTTTCCTATGTCAGTTCGTAACTACTTAACGGCTCAACCTATTTTGATAAATTATACGTCATTAGATTTGTCTTGACGGCGCAAATGTTACTGGGTACATAAAATTCATAAAAAATCAAAATGGTGAATGTTATGCACTTTAATGTGCGGGCTGAAAAAATTTTTTTTCTTCAAGACCCTCGAGTGGGGTATTAAAATAAAGGGCTTTAAAAGGCGAGTACGAAAATGTATACAATCTATATGTTTTAAATCAATTTGGAGTGACAAATCATGAAAAACAAAATAAATAACAACTACACTGTAAGTGGTACGGTGGTAGTTTATTAATTTTTTAGTTCGTTTTTTAGCATGGCAGTCGGGTTTTTTTAATTTTTAAATTATAGCTTGTTGATTTTAGGCTTACTTTTTAATTTTAGTAGCGTACGACTTCAAATCGAATTAGGCATATGTAATTCTGTTGTGGTTTCACGAATTAAATAAAAATAAAGCCTCCCACCAGACTACATCTGACAAAATTTAGAAATAATAGTTTCTAAATTGACTTTACTGTAAATTAAACCCGGGACTTGAAACATAATATAAGACCACAACACTCACCACTGCGCCAAGGAGGTTGTCAAATGAAAAATAACGTCATGTAAGGTAAATCTAAGCGAATTTCCTAGTATAATTTCCCCATAGCTCACAACGCAAAAGCTTTGTAACAAAATGTTATCACGACAGACTGGCCCTGAATTACATTATTCGATCGAAAAGGCTTTTGTTATTAATAGGTCTGTCTCAGCACTCGCTTGATATTACGTGTCTCATAAAATAGTACAATTTCTGCAGTCTTGAAGTCAAAGTCAAAGTCAAAGTGAAATTTTTTATTCAAAGTTACTGTACACTTTTGAATTTTACTATTTATTTACCACAAGTGGACACCCGCGACTTCGTTCGCGTGGATATTGGTTTTAAAAATCCCGTAGAAACTCGCGAGAATCATTTTGTTTTTCCTAAGCTCCTTTGAGCTCATACCTTGCTAAAAACTGTTAAAAGTTACAGGCGGATGTTTAGGTAGATCAAAATGTATACATCCGCCAGTAAAAGTCCCATCAAAATCGGTCCAGCCTTTCAGAGATAAGCCAGTAATTTTTAAAGTATTTCCTTTCAAACAAAAAAATAATGAATGAAATCGGACCACCCGTTAACGAATTACAGTTAAGTAGGTACACATTTTGATTTTCATCCCCTCTCCCAAGGGAACCGTGCTGAATTTCGGGATAAAAAGTATCATATATGTTACTCCATAGTATGAACTTTTAAATCATGCCGAGTTTCATTTCAATCCATTTAGTAGTTTTTACGTGATGCGCGCACAAACATACAGACAAACAGATAAACAGACAAAAATACCAAAAATAGCTTTTTTACGTTCTATTACTTATCCCTAACATCCCCCAGTTATTATTTTGCAAAAATCTTCAATGTACAGAATACGGCAATTCTACGATTTTATTTAGATTATGCAAGTAGGCAATGGGAATAATTATTTGCAACAACTTTAAACTCGGCTACTAGGATTCCAAACGCATTCTGATCTAAGAAGCTACAACAAATTCAGTTATCTTATTCCACCACCACTACAGCCTTTTACTTAACGTCCCACTGCTGGGCACATGCCTCTATCATATATATATATCGTTTATCAAACATGTGGTACACAGTGACCCAATTGCAAACAACAACCCTCGATTACAAGTGTTTTTCCAAGCGCGTGAAGTTGCGCCGACCACCGGAAAATGGAAACCCTTATCGGCACTCGGCCGCTCGTATTTAGATGCCGTAAGAAATTCCCTCTTGTGAATAATTCTCCCGTCAAATCGATACAACGCGGTCATTTATTTCGCGTTTTTGTATACTTATTTAAGGAAAAACGTAACAAAGCTTTGAACCACATGCTTCCACATGAACTCCACTTTTATATACTATACTATACTTTTATTATACTATACTTTTTATCCCGAAATTCAGCACGGTTCCATTGGGAGAGGGGATGAAAGTCAAAATGTGTACTTAACTGTAGTAATTTATTAACGCGTGGTCCGATTTCATTCATTCTTTTTTTTGTTAGAAAGGAGATATTTTAAAGATTACCAGCTAATCTCTGAAAGGCTGGATCGATTATGATGGGACCTTCACTGGCGGATTTTTACATTTTTATCTACCTAAACATCCACCAGTGAACTTTTATCAGTTTTTAGCAAGGTATGACCTCAACGGAGCTTAAGAAAAACAAAGAGTTTCCACGGGATTTTTAAAACCAATATCCACGCGAACGAAGTTCCGGGTATCCGCTTGTTGTTTAATAATTTTTTTTTCTTTTTGCAAAATAAAATTTAAAACTATCGCCCGATTGGAACCTCCATTTAAGTTGAAGTTTATGGAATGGAGGTTATTTTTATTCATAACTATATTTTGCCTGCGACTTCGTCAGCGTAACTTTAAAAAAAATCAACTACACCCAATACCCATGTAAAAATCACGTCGATCCGTAGCTCTGTTGCGGCGAGATTGAAGGACAAACAAACAAACACACTTTCACATCTTCAATTTATTATAGGGATTATTAGGGATTTTCGTAATGTATAAACCGAAGCTGTCTGTCTGTCCTTCAGAGTCAAGGTACAACGGGGTGTATAAAGTTTAAGAGCCCCTACATTACCTACTAGTGTTTCAGGGAAGTCCCACAAAGTACGTATTGAATCTTAAGACAGCTCTTACTAACTTTGAGCTTCCGCTTTATAGCCCAAGAGGGTATTTTGGGGATTTACTCGAGCGCGTCAGATTAAGGTAAGGGAGGCATCTTGCATCCTGCTGAGTACACTCTACCTTAAGCCCTTTATATAGGGCCGAAAAAACGATGGTCAGAAATTACGCGGCACGTCAAATTAAGGCATGGTGGGTTAATTACGAGCTAAAAAAGTATATTTAGAAGTAGTAGAGTTTCCGCTTTAGCGGCAAAGCATTAAACTGAGCATTAATACCCGCATACTTAATTAAATTGAATAAGATTCTATTGTTCTCTCACGTTTAAATTAGAACTCTGTAATATTATAACTTATGTTTAGCAAATTACCATATTTTATTGACCAGGGAGTGGCTTTTAGGACTAAATAATATTAAAGGGGTCATTTCGAGACCTATATAATCTAACTCATTCATTCGTTTTGTTCACTTGACTTAGTAGTTAGAGAAGGTTATTTTACAACCTTTCGTTTGAAATTGCTAATTAAGACCATTAATTCTGTAGGTATTTGAAAAGTAATGACTGAAAATCTATTAGGTATTGACTACCATATAATGGGTTTGACCAACTTAATAATAAGCGTTTGAAGGTCTCTTGAAGGTTGTATTTTTCGTACGTTAATCCTATACACCCTTCAAAATTAACCTTGGTTTTATTACCTGCCCTACTGGCTACCGTCTCACTTTGTTATGTAAAAGTGTGTATATATTCGAACTTGGCTTGACACACGGCCGTGTCTAAACAATACTACAATAGCTTACAATACTGAATGTAATATAATCCCTACTAATATTATAAATGCGAAAGTAACTCTGTCTGTCTGTCTGTTACGCTTTCACGCCTAAACTGTTGAACCAATTTTTATGAAATTTGATACAGAGATAGTTTGCATTCTGAAGACGGATAGAGGATACAATTTATCCCAGAAAATCGAAGACTTCCCAAGGGATTTTAAAAATACATAAATCTGAGTGGACGATGGCGGCATCAGCTAGTATTACATTATTTAAACGAAACTAAGTTCAATATGAAGTATGGGTAGACTCATCTATAAAGTTGTAAGAAAGGTGGAGAGAGCATGCTCAGAGTATCTCTACGTGATCATGATCAAACAGAAATAAAGAGATCCGATGCGTCCCATCTCTCACGGTTCATGTCAGATGAACTCTCATGAGGAGCTGGCGAACAAAACGGCATAATTACATAAAATCCAATTTTACCGGAGAAGCAAAAACGTTTTCAAAGCTGTTAAGACGTCTTGTTCGAAGCCAACGTACTTTGGATGCAATTTTGATGCAGTTTTATACCGTTTTCTATAGAAATAAGTTGAGATACTTGTTCAGCAGGCCAAAAACTACCGGATTAATTAAGTATTTTGACCAGAGGTGTAATTATGCCGTTTTGTTCGCCAGCTCCTCATATAGAATAGAGAGTACACACACTTGTGAACTATATTAACTATGCAATCGGCTAATATCCATGTGCGCTGCCATTATAATATACTAATAACGATAGAAAGCACTTCAACTCGACAATTTATATGAGAGTCTAATAGTTCAAGAGACGTCGGGGCACTCGAGCTGGGATCATGCTTCGGCTTGGCTTGAAGAGTATGATAATGAATCTAGGTTGAGAGTAGTACTACCTACTACGCCAATCTAATAGGATTCTATAATATAAATTTTCTTTTATGCATTGTGTCTTCTTACGGCTTGTGTCACCGCCTTCTGATAAGTGTCAGATAGCCTAAACGTAAGTTTTGTCACTTTCTTACTTTACGTCAAGTGACAAAGACAAAAGTTGTAGATAGCTATCCGATACTTATCAGAAGGTAGTGAAACAGGCCCTTAGTGTCGTGATTTGATTTTTACCCGACTGGGTTATGTGTTTCACCTGTGTGTATGTATGTCCATTCCTATGTCCGCGTGTAACTAATAAACGGCTCAACGGATTTTGATAAATGATACGTCATTAGATTTGTCTTCATGACGCGAGTGTTATAGGGTACCTAAATTAAAAAAAAAATTAAAATGGCGGACTTTATGCGCTTTAATGTGCGAGCTGAAAAAAAATTTTTTCCTCAAGACCCTCGAGTGGGGTATCAAAATGAAGGGATTTAAAAGGCAAATACAAAAATGTATACAATTATATATTTGAAAATAAGTTGGAGTGATAAATCACAGAAAATGACCGTTTCCTATGTCAGTTCGTAACTACTCAACGACTCAACTTATTTTGATAAATGATACGTCATTAGATTTGTCTTAACAGCGCAAATGTTATTGTGTACATAAAATTAATAAAAATTCAAAATGGCGGATTTTATGCACTTTAATGTGCGAGCTGAAAAAAATTTTTTTCCTCAAGACCCTCGAGTGGGGTATCAAAATAAAGGGCTTTAAAAGGCAAATACGAAAATATATACAATCTATGTGTTTGTAATCAGTTTGGAGTGACAAATCATAGAAAACAAAATAAATAACAACTACACTGTGAGTAAATTGGTGGCAATTTATTTAAGATCCCTTCCCACTCCACTCTACCACATTCCACATAATCCCCCCTACACCTCCCCCCTTCCCATCAATTATTGTAACACTAATAATTTAACCTTAAATCGCCAAACACTAAAATAATACAATAATATTATGAAGGACCTTATTAAAGTTTCTAGTGTTCAACAGATGGCGCTAATAGTGGTCTTAAACGCGCTATTACCTACACGCAGAGTGATACAGGCCTGTCTCTTGTAAAAATATGCATCTAAAAATTTTTCATAGTTTTGCACTAAAAACCAAGAAATAAATTACGTAATTAAAAAAACTAAAAACCCGACTGCGTAAAACAAACTAGTTCTGGTAACTGAAAAGCAAAAAACAAGCTTTGTACTTTATAAACTAGAATTTGATAAGATCATAAACATAATTAATGTTAGAAAATGTATGGCAGGCGGGGGCATTACTTAGCCAACTATTCAGGACTATTAGTTCGCCCCCGCATGCCATACATTTTCTAACATTAATTATGTTTATGATCTTATCAAATTCTAGTTTATAAAGTACAAAGCTTGTTTTTTGCTTTTCAGTTACCAGAACTAGTTTGTTTTACGCAGTCGGGTTTTTAGTTTTTTTAATTACGTAATTTATTTACTTCTAACTACTCTTCTACTAAGTCGTGATGACGCGGACGTTGAGAACGTTATAATATCGTGCAATAACGTTAATAGGTTGATCATTTGACTTTTCATTTTTCGAGATTTTTGCTTTCATTTTCGAGGCTTCATCGATGAGTCGTCGAAAATGAGCCGTCTAAACACCGACCGTTCACAGGCACTGTGCCATAGCAAAATATATCGTAATTCGTATCGTGCATCGTTCATCGCAAAAATGAACGATGAACGGGGCACCGTCTAATTTGGGCTTAAGAGTGTATTCTGGCGCCATGTCAGTTGTGTTTGTCATTGACAATTTGGGTGACGAGTAGGGAGTTTTACTGAGGAGTATGTGTTCCACAAGGTTAATTACTTGGCTAAGTTAGCGAATTTTTAACATTTAGCAGGTAGATAAGTAAATTATTTAGAAACATCGAACGAATTTTTAGTGTTTACCCGCTCGCTTGAAAAAAATTTTTAAATATCCTTAGAATACATAAAAATTTGGGAATCGGGATTCGAATCCGCGTCTCCCTGGCTATCGCTGTGCCTTGACCGTTACCGACCGACCACTCAAACTGGGTCAATGATTTTGATATCGCATATTATTATATCGCATGTGATGTAGGTACTTATTAAGTTTAGCACGTTTAAGGTCTAGCGGTTAGCACGTTCGACTGTGGATCACGAGGTCCTGGGTTCGATTCCCGGCCGAGGTTGAGATTGGCCGCCGTGGCCGAAATTCGGTCAGGAGGACATTATTATTATTAAGTTTACGCTTTGACGCTATTGATGCATAATCATCAAGGTCAAGGCGTGGACTGAAAACCGAAAGGTCGACTGTTCCTGTTTATATTAATTGTCGTGCCCACTCGTAGCAATATAATTGTTGTGCCCACTCGTAGCACTATAATAATCTTACCCATACGTAGCACTATAATTGTCGTACCCACTCGTAGCACAATAACTGTTGTGCCCACTTGTAGCACTATAATAATCGAACCCACTCGTAGCACTGTTAATTGTCTTACCTACTCGTAGAACAAGCTTAAAGCCCCTCTACACTACTAACTACCCCTCTACTATCATACTACGAGTAGGGTAAATGTATTTATGTACAGGGTAAATGTAATTATGTACAGCATGACTAACTTTCATTAAAATTAAATAATCTTTCCTGTTCCAGTATGTTATGTATTTTTAACGAATTCCGAGTTTTTTAATTCTCAAGAAACCAGATGACATCTTAGAAAATTATTTTTCAAAGGAAGTAGTGAAAAACTGGGTTTTCTCAGTTGTATAATAGTACTTATTAAAAATGCAAATTTACCTAAATAACATGGTTGGTAAAGTATAATCTTGAAAGGAAAATATTTACTTTCACCGCAACATGGGTTTAAAAACAAAATTCTCGCCAGAAAAGATAAACCAAAGCAAATAGATCGTTATCTTTACGATAAGATGCGTAAACAAGTGTATAAACTCTGTAGTATTATGTGGCTACTGAAATATTAGGTACTACTTTAGTTTTGCAGTTTTATTCAGGTGGATTTTCGTGGGTTGACAGGCACGAAATTGGACATTGGAGCAGCGTGTCGGGTCTATAAATCCATCTCTCCTATAAGAGAGCATGAGACAAGGACGAGGAGCCCAACAGTGGGACGCAGTACATTGGTGCAACACGGCGGATGCGACAGATGTGCGCGACAGAATCGCTGCGACAGTCGCCACAGTCTATACTTCTATACTAATATAATAAAGCGGAAAAGTTTGTTTGAACGCGCTAATCTCAAGAACTACTGGACCGATTTCAAAAATTCTTTCATCGTTGGATATGTAAGTGATCCTTGAGTGCTATAGGCTATATATTATGTACCACGGGTGAAGCCGGGGCGGACCGCTAGTACTAAATAAATACTATGATAATGTGAGGCGCCTCTTCTGAGTCCCTCGTCACAGACGCGTGCGACTGACGATGGTATTTTCTTGATTTAGTATTGTCGCTTCAGCTACATCGGTTACGACTAACTTCCCAGTTGGTGAAAAAATGACTGGACCGGTTTTGCTGAAAATCTAATCAGTTCGTGTTACGTAATTATGCATCAAATGAACTTTATCGCACGTTTTATGTTTCGTTCGTAAGATAATCGAGAGTAAAAATAATTCCGAACGCACATATGAGCATACCTAAACATTTCTAAAGCCTTAAAAGTATATAGGTATGTCAAAATTTAAAATTCATAAATTGGGCCACTTCCCAACTTCCCAGTGGGAAGTTTTAGTAAAAACTTCCCACTAGGAAGCTAACTAAGTATACACCCAACAAAACCGTTCACAATTTTGTGCTCAAGTTAATCCAAAATGATTTTAATACAGGCATTAATTTATACAGGCCAGTGAGCACCGCTTTCTGGTACATTTGCCTCATTAAAACTTTATATTATACCTACTCACCTGCTTATTAACGTGAATATACGGATTAATTTAATCACCATTTATTACTTCAACTAGGAATAAAGTGCCTTTGCAAACGTGACATTGAATGCGGTAATTATGTTTATAAACGGTATATAATGTTTATCATTAAACTCTGTAGAGTTTAAAAAAATGTATGGCAAAAGCTTCGATTTTCACAAGACTCCAGTGCACAGACATAATACCTACATATATGTACATATGTAATATATGTACATATGTAATAGACATAGATATATTTTTTTATAGTTATTTACTAGATGATGCCCCCGGCTTCGCCCGTGTGTATTTAGGTTTGTAAAAATCTCGTGGGAACTTTGATTTTCCAGAACAAAAAGTAGCCTATCTGTAGTAAGTAACCCGTCCACAAAACGGAAAAATTCCGTGGGATCCTTACGATTTCGGAATACAATTCCTTACAGCATCAGGGTTGAGGAGTTGGACATGTACCTACTCGAGGTAATTCAACAATAAAGTCTTTAATTGGTATCCCCAATATCAATTTAAATAACCGACAGTGCCTAAATCCCATTAGTTTTGGGGATCAGATCCCCCACATCATCAGGATTGAGGAGTTGGGATCCAAATTTTTTGTAGGACAGTGGCGCAATGTTTTTCTATCGATTAAAAAAAATTATGCAAATCGGTTCAGAAATCTCGGAGATATCGGTGTACATAGGTAGAAAAACACAACTCCTCCTTTTTTGAAAGTCGGTTAAAAAAGTAGCCTATGTTACTCCCTGGTTAATTCTCTACTTGTATGTGAAAGTCCCGTTAAAATCGGTTCAGCCGTTCCAAAGATTAGCCCGTTCAAACAGACAGACAGACAGACAGACAGACAGACAGACAGACAGACAGACAGACAAAAATTTTAAAAACGTGTGATTCGGTTATAGTATCGTTCAAATAACCATATGAGCTTAATATGAGGTAGTTATTTCGATATTACAGACAGACACTTCAATTTTATTTATTAGTATAGATGCAACTGTTGTGTAATAAGGGGTATTAAAACACGAATGTGGGTTTATCACACGAAGCGAAGCTGAGTGTGATAATAGTATCACATGAGTGTTTTAATACCTAATTATCAACAGTTGCATACAAGACTTTATCTACACCCATAATATGAATCCTCTATAAGATTCTGAAACAGTTAGCTTACTGCTAACATTAAAACAGCCAGTCCTAGTAGTAACCTAATATCATCCATTACTAATATACAAATAAACTAAGAATTAATGAAAGAATTATTTATTTTAGTAGTAATTTACATTTTGTATGGCATGCGCCCATGGTTCCGAATATTAGCGCAGTCTGAAAGAATAATATTGTAATTTATTCATCATATCACAAGAAAAATAACATTATAATGAAGTAAGTAACTAACGTACCTTTATCGCTAGATATAGTTGATCAGGCGCTTGGCTTAAAAACCTATTTATTTCATCAGGTGAAAACGTTTTCGATTTCTTCCCTGTATAGCCTTCTCCTTTACGTTTCAACAAGGTAATTAATTTTGAATATTTTGAGATATCCACGTTGTGATTAATACTCAGTGTACTTTTGAGCATTGAGTAGAAGGTCCATAGGGATGAAGATTTAAATTTCTCTGATAAAGCTTGAAAATAAACTAAAAGTACTTCTTCAGAAAATGATGATGAACCCTTTGATAGTTTCCAATTCATAAAATCTTGATACGTTTTTTCATAACGCGTTCTTGATTTTTCCGGTAGTAATTTATTGTAAATGTCTTTTGCAGCGTTTAAAATATCTGGCGGTGTGCTATTAAAACTTGAATCGCTCATTTTTTGTAACAATAAAAATATCGAAGAAAAATGGCGGGGATTCGAATAACTTAATTTTTTTACGGCGCGCGACGTAGTCAGAACGCGTGTAAACGAAAATGTTCTTTTTAGGGTTCCGTACCCGAAGGGTAAAAACGGAGCCCTATTAATGTCACTCGGCTGTCTGTCTGTCTGTCTGTCTGTCTGTCTGTCCGTCTGTCCGCCGGTCACAGGTCTCTAGCTCGCAGACGAAATGAGTTACAAACCTGAAATTTTGGTATTTAGTGTAAAACGTTAACCCAAAATCAAATATTGAATTAGAAATTGAATTAAATTATTTTCAGGGGGGCTCCTATACATGAAAAAGGAGCCGGAAAAAAAAAAAATTCTTTACCCTAGTTTGTGGGGTATCATTGTTTAGAGCTCATTAAGTAGAGTACAAATATATATTTTTTTAATTTTTATCTCAAAAAATAAGGGAATGGGAGGCCATCAAAGTTGTCAGTTTTAGACCATTTTTGTGACGGGGGCTATCTCAAAAACTAAACTAGTTGGGAATATGATATTTCAGTATATTATGTACTATATGCTCTATTTAAACAACAAATACTGAAAACAACGATTTATTAAATAGTTTATAAGCTGTGACCAAAATAAACGAACATTTTTTTGGGTTTTTCTTTCACGGTTTGTTGCGATGTCTAGCTCGGAAATTAAATATTTCTTAGACCCAAAATATTATATTGTTCATAATTATGTACGGAACCCTGAAAGAGCGAGGCCCGACTCGCACTTGGCTGATTTTTTTTGAAATTCATACAGATACCGCGCATCAAGCAATGAATGTGGCTGTATATTGAAACTCTTTGCGCATGAAGGGATTGAAAAAAAAAAACAAAGGAGTGTTGTTATGAAATTCAGTACAAAATAACATCATCCGTTTGGATGATGTAATGGTTATTAGGACATTGGGTGTTTTAATGTTGGCAATAAGCTAACTGTTTCAGAATCTTTAATAGAGGATTTAAAGCATGGGTGTAGATAAAAGAATATTAGCCATGACGAATATGACTAATAATTCCCTGTTCCCCTCCAATGAAGTGAAAACTTTTATTAGGAGTGAGTACGACAGGTTTGAAACCTTGCGGTTTTTGATCCGCGCCCGAAGAACGTTACGCTATTGAGGCATACGTTTATATTATGTTTCTAATTTCTATGTTCCAGTGTTTGATAAGAAATCGAGGATAAAATATAAAATACCATTAATTGGATGTTAAAACAAATTAAACCGATCTTGTAAGTCCATTAAAAATATATATTCGGAATCAATACGTTTGAATCATTTTCCATGAAACGCACCGCGTTTCGACTAATTTACTCCCAAGGGTAATTATTATTAAAATAAACTGGATTAAAAATAAAATGACAGTAAGTGTATATAATTTTGATCTGGATCTGGGCCAGATGCGAACGATTTCATAACATGACCTAATTTATAGCCTAGGTTTAAAATAAAAATGCATGCACCGCGGTGATGCGGTCAAAAATCGAATATTTCAATCTTTATTGGAACGAAGTTCCGTATCGCGCTTTGCGAAAGGGGGCTAGACGGAAAAAATTAAGAGAAAAAGTTGTAACGACACTTTTTGCTATAGTTGTAAGCCGTGCGGCGTGCGCGTGTTTCTCTGTCTGTCTCTCTCTCTCTCTCTCTTATAGAAAGCGAGCCAGTTATTTTCGTTTCGTCTTTCTATTTCGCATTGAACAGTGTGGTGTCGCGACGATTATTTTTGTTGAGTGTATACAGGTTTTTTGTACATAATATAAATAATAAAAAATAATAACTTTATAGTTCCATCCCCCCTCCAAACCTCTCAAGTTTTTTTTAAATTAATTAGAGCAATCAAGAAGCTTATAAGTATACATATTACATATATTCTATTATTCTGTGATTATTCTATAGAGCAATGAGCAATGACTGTTTAATTTTTAATACACTACAATAATACTAATTTTTAATACACATAGCTTGACTGTGACAGGTAATTAATATGAAATTGAATAACGGTAAAGCAACGGTAACGAGACTCGCACCCGGAAACTTTTGGCAAATAGCGACATCTCAGCACGCTATTGTACGAGTAAGTAGGTATAGACTCATTAAATAGGTACGCGATCCCGCGACAAGTGACACATAAGTATTCTAACTATTACTACTTTAGTGACGCTGGATCGACTACTATCTACGACTAAGTATTGCACGATCGACTGCTATCTATGACTAAGTCTTGATCGATCGACTGCTATCTATGACTGTGTCGCTCGTTGCACTTGCTCACCTCGAATGCTCTCCATAAATTTTCATAAGGCACTGTGAATGTGCAAGTGTCGCATGTCGCGGCTGTGTACCTTAAACTCTACTGTTACTTAAATGACATAATATAACCATTAAATAATATTTAACACAGACATCAGTGCCTATGTGCTGTGTATGTAAAACACATGTTAGTTTTGAGTTACCATGTGTGATACAAATACATATATTTTGCTGTCCTATTGTCTTGTGTTACAATACGAAAATGGCACCGCTGACTTTTTTAGTAGTTTTTGCGTGAAAGAGTAACAAACATACATCCATACATCCATGTTTACAAACCTTAGCCTTTATAATATTAGTGTGATAGTAAAGTAGGTAACAGATAAAAGATAGTAAGGTATAGTATAAGGTAAGTAAGAAGGCTCAGGGTCACTCAGCGGGCGATGGAGAAAGCTATGCTCGGAGTATCCCTGCGGGATCAAATCAGAAATGAGGAGATCCGCAGGAGAACCAGAGTTACCGACATAGCTCATCGAGTCGCGAAACTGAAGTGGCAATGGGCGGGGCACATTGCTCGAAGAACCGACGGATGTTGGGGTCCCGAGGTGCTTGAAGGCGACCTCGCACCAGTAAACGAAGCGTAGGTAGACCCCCCACTCGATGGACAGACGATCTCAAGCGAGTCGCTGACAGCCGCTGGAATCAGGCGGCACAAGATCGTGTTCTGTGGCGATCCTTGCAAGAGACCTATGTCCAGCAGTGGACGCCTATTGGTTGAGACGACGACGAGTAAGGTAACGATAACATGCAGCCGATGTAAGATAAATCTACCCTTAGGTATTCTTGTATAGCTTCTTGTATCTAGAGTTGCTAGCCACGTGTTAGCGAGGTTACGTAACGAACAGTTGAAAACTTTCGAACGTACTTAGACAGCAGTGTGATTAATGTGAAATGCGACACGAGGTGCGTGCAGAATAAACACGGTTCTCGACAATTTCACTGAATCACGATTAAGAGGTGTTTTCATTGCACCTCAGGTGCTAAACAGTAAGTTTGCGTTTTCTAACCCCCGACGCTAAACGACGGGGTGTTTGTTATAAGTTTGACGTGTCTGTGTGTGCGCGTGTGTTTGTATGTGTGTCACTGTCTGTGGCACCGTAGCTCTCAAACGGGTGAACCGATTTGAATGCAGTTTTTTTTTGTTTGAAAGAGGAATTAGTCGGGAATGTTTTTAACTATGTTTGATGAAAATATGTCCAAGATGGCCGCCACCACAAAATGGCGAATGTCGGTTTTAAATTTTTTATTTATACTTGTTAGTTTTTACGCTTTGATTATTTTTTGACGTTATTACTGTCTCCCTGGTCTAATGGATAACTTGAGAGCTTATTACACCTTCCTAAATTTAGCATCCTAATTAGGATGCTGATTGATTTAGTACACTAGCGACCATACTTTTTTCTAATTAGGTTACTTTTGAGGTTGCTAACTTACTAAATGCGATTACACTTTTCTGAATTTAGTAACTGAATCATTTAGACGACTTTTAGGAAGGTGTATGAATACTTTAGGAACAGTGATAAATTCACTGGATAAATTGGAAGCACTTGTAAAATAAAATAATGTGCTTATAGCGCAACGGTTGTCGGACCATAGCGCAACTGTTGCCAATAGCGCAACGGTTGTCGGGCGCAAAACTAAAACCTCGCCCGGTTGTACTACTCATGTCGTACCTACTCATAGTACAAGTTTACGCTTAACTGAAGGCGAAAGGGGAACCGTTCTTATAAGAATTTTTCCTATTGGAACTTGGCTTGAAACACGGCCGTGTGTCTTGATATTAGTCATGTTCATCATGGCTAAAAAAAAATATATTATTTGAATAAATAAATTTTTCTATTTTATTCTGTTCTACTTTTTTACAAGACACATTCAGTGCAGACTGCAGACCCAACCAACAAGCATAAAAAAGCCGTCTAAAAATGAATATAAGTGAAAACGGCTCTTTATTTAACAGTTCGGTAAATCGTGGCTAGTCAGTGTTATGTAATTTACTTACTTACGTTCGTAATATAATGTAACAGATTAATAATACCTAGTTTTGTAAAATTGCAATGACAAACAGACAATAATTCAACTCAATTTATGGTTGAGAAGTTGAGTGTTTTAAAGTTTTTTTGTTATTTAACCACAAAAAATGAGAAAACATCCGGGTTAGCAAAGCAAAGGGTTATGATTTTAGCAGTCTATGTCATCATCATCATCATCATGATCAACCCATTACCGGCTCACTACAGAGCACGGGTCTCCTCTCAGAGTGAGAAGGGTTTTGGCCATAGTCTACCACGCTGGCCAAGCGGATTGGCAGACTTCACACACCTTTGAGAACGTTATGGAGAACTCTCAGGCATGCAGGTTTCCTCACGATGTTTTCCTTCACCGTTAAATCAAGTGATATTTAAATACTTAAAACGCACATAACTCCGAAAAGTTAGAGGTGCGTGCCTGGGATCGAACCCACGACCTCCGATTAGAAGTCGGTCGTCCTAACCACTAGGCTATCACAGCTTTTTTTAGCAGTCTATGTATGTGGCCGATATTCGTATGAGATTCTTTCCCAGTTCGTTTATGTCCGTTTACAGTGGCTTTCATCTTGATTTAGCGATTGGTCTTGGAAAACACGGACATACTTTCACACAGTAACATACAAACGGTATACCCAACAATATGGTATAATAACATTGTGTGGATGTACTACATCGATTAGACAAACCTCGGTACAGATGTCACGGATTATACCTGTTTTGCGTTACAATTGAAGTCAAGTATAGAATAATAAGTTTTGTTAAAATGATTCCTCAGCGAATTCTTCACGATTTATGTCATGTAGTGACATCACTGCGATTATTGTGATTTTAATGCCTAGAATGTCATTTTCTGTACCTACCTGTGTGCCTGTAATCTTAGTTGGTACATTTGTGGTATATAGATAGGTACATGTGTTGCTATGTTCGACAGTTCGACATAGTATTCGCAATTGCTTACCTGAAAATAAGGAAAAAAACAATTAGTATTATTTCATTGTAAATAAATAGGTAACTATAAAATAATATTATGATCATTTGATGTTTAATAATTTTAATCCATACTCATATTATGAATGCGAAAGTGTGTCTGTCTGTCTGTCTGCTAGCTTTTCACGACCCAATAGTTTCACCGATTTTTATGAAATTTGGTAGAGGTAGCTCGCGTCCCGGAAATTGACATAGGCATCTTTTTATCCCGGAAAATCAAGGAGTTCCCATGGGATTTTCAAAAACCTAAATCCACGCGGACGAAGTCGCGGGCATTTTATAGTCTTCTATAAAAAGTACACGTCTTGATTGATCGCCAATATCAAGGGATCCTGTCATGGACGATGAGTACCTACATATTATGTGTATTGTATACGTACAAAATAAGACAAAAATGTTTTTATCATCTTAGGTCTCATGTAGGGATTTTCACATGCCACGGTCTTGTACCGCTTATATTCAGCGGCTTCCTAAGTTCCTAGGCGACTCATGAATCCGTCGATCCACCACGCGGGGGGTCTGCCAACACTGCGCTTTCAATACCCCAACGCGTTTTGGTTTTACTAACTATGAATATTATTTATCAAAACCACCATAATTCGCGGAAAACCTCCGCGGCATAAGTATCTACTAAAGCTAGACTAGACAAAAAGATCCTATCTAAATTTTTATTCGTCTAGCTTAAAAATACACTCGCGCGCAAAAAAAAACGAAACTCGATTTTGATGTTGCACAAAAAAGCGGGTCAACGAACTTCGCGGTCTTTATATCGATACAACTGGTTCTGACGATGACTGTACCCAACTTCCGACGAACTTGAAATAAGACACTGTCTACATGCAGGTATAAGGACTTGGGAGTAATCCGATCCGCTTAATTCATGGATCTTGTGTTGTCCAAATAATCGTATAAAATATAATGTATGTGAATTTTAAAAACTAACTTCAAAACATTACATTTTCGCTGTACTACAAATATTTTACGATACGTTAAACGTTTTTATACGATTGTGTACTACTTACATTATATTTTTATATGTTTTAGAAGTAGTTTCAATAAAATTAACGTTATTATAAGTTAATTTACTACCGGTACCGGTATCGGTACCGATAACATCGGCGATATTTTTTTATAAAATATAGTATCGTATGAACCAATGTCTGTATCGGGGCATCCCTAGCATATGTACATATATAGAGGGATAGTATAACGTTTAAACACTAATTGAGGCTCTGGGTTAATGACAATTAAGTATACGATAGGCGTTTTAGAAACTAGGAAGCAAATAGTATCCTAGGTGTCTTAGCGTCCTATCATGCATCATTTATAAATGATCGCTTCGTACTTGGTACTATTCTAATAAGCATTTTACCTACTCGAAGATGCAGTATTAAAATTATTGTACGAGGAAATGGCAACATGCTTTTTATATGAATTGCGGCCAAACGAACAATCGGATCATCTGATATTAAGTGATTACTGCCGCCCATGAACATTTGCAGCACCAGAAGAACCACTAATGCGTTTCTGGCTTTGGAATTTGTTGATCCGCCCCTTGAATAACCCCATATTTTCGAAAGCTTTGTAGCCTTAAAAAAATTAATTAAAAAACTAACTGATCCCCGTGACTTTATCCTTCAAAACCCTTTCGGGTTTCAATAATCAAATTCTTTTTATAAATTATCAAAAATAAAGGTAACCTAAGTCACTCCTTGTATAATAAATACTAGTCTACTTGTCCGAGAAAGTTCCGCCACAATCGATTCAACCGTTCCGATACGCCCGCATAAATATCGTTCAAATAACTCAATACGAGTCTGCAGTTTAATGTTTAAAAGACAGACAGACATGTCTATTTTATTTATATGTATATATTATACTAATAACAGGGCGACCTATATACGAGTATTATGCAGTTAACAGTTTCATTAAAAATTTCTATAGCCCATTCATTATCTTGAGCCCATTTACAAAAATAGCTTTGACATTCACAGAAATGTCAACCTACAAACGCATGATGCATCCAAAATATTGTATTCCAGAATGCATTGTTTGTACCTATAATGGAGGAATTATAAAAAATTTTGCGAGCCAGTTGCACATCAGGCAGTTACCGTTAAAGTTTAATTCAACCACTACTAAAAATTTCACTTTAGTTTGTACAATTTATAATTCTTTAACTTTTTGTCAAAATTAAAAAAAATGTGTGTGTGCAATTCACACGGCAAAAGTTAAACTTCAGAAAAAGTAACCTTAACTTTAACCTTAACTTTGACTTTAACTTGGGCTTTGACTTTGCAGGCTAAAAATATGGTGTCGCTTTTTCGTTTCATTGAATATTCATAATGCACAACGATCCTAAATAATTTTCACTTCAAAAGAAAAATGTTGTTACTTGAGGCAATTTCTTCATAAAATGAAGCACACGTAACTGTACAATAAAAGAAATATTTCGTGCAAGGGCACGAAATATTTATGTAGTTCTGTAGTTCTTTTATTGTACAGTTACCATCCACGGCGAAGGTTAAGGAACCTTCGTCGTGGATGGTCGAATATTGTCTTGTGTAACCCACTAAACTAGTTTTTTGGTGAGCAAGTTTTAAAGTATTTTAACTGCCTGATGTGCAATAATTGGCCCTTAGTGCTTAAAAAGTTCGTGGAAATACGCACGTAAACAGGTGCAGACCTGATAAATGACATGAGGTTTGTATGACAAAAATGTAAAAGCAAATTGGTACAAAAAAAAATCACCTAGGTACTCTACATTTTAGTGTAACGAACGAACCTTAGGTATGTAGCCTACCTACTTATTATTCGTTACACAGAGATATATTCGTCCGTAAACCAACTTTACAGACACCCAATTTTTTTAACATACCTACTTCCAAAAAGGAGGAGTTTCTCAATTTAGTGCGTATTTTTTTTTTGGTATCGTACTGATCAAAGTGGTTGGATAGTTTATCTACAACCTGTTTTTTTCAAAGAAAAGTCGATGAGAACGACACCTCCGGTAGTTCCGCATTTATCAGATCGCCTCTTCTACTTATGTTTTCTTTAACATAAATTTTATAGAACAATTTTATTGACACGTCACGCTATTGTTAATCACGACACAAAAATAGAAAGTGATGGCACAGTACGTGGTGACTCTCGACGCATCTGTAGCACAGTCTGTGGCGTCAGTCCTGACCCAGAAAGCCCACCGCCACCACTACAGCCTCTGCTGGGCATTAACGTCCCACTGCTGGGCACAGGCCTCCTCTCTCATAGGAGCAAGGGATTTAGAGCTTAGACCCGCCACGCTGCTCCAATGCGTGTTGGCGGGCTTTAACTATTGTCACATCATAGTGATAATAACCGGGACCGACTGCTCCGAGGCACGGGGGTGAAACACCGCCAGATTCCAACTCCGGGCTGGCACTGAGAATTTCTTGACAGAAAAACCCAACACCTAACAATTATTTGCCCGACCCGGGAACTGAACCCGGGACCTCGTGATCTGCGGTCGAATATGCTAGCCACTAACCCAACGGGGCAGTACCCAGAAAGCATGGTTTACAAAATGTGGAATTCGTTGGTCCCGCTTTTCTTATTCTGGCGGTCTT
Source organism: Melanargia galathea (assembly GCA_920104075.1). Classification (NCBI taxonomy): domain Eukaryota; kingdom Metazoa; phylum Arthropoda; class Insecta; order Lepidoptera; family Nymphalidae; genus Melanargia; species Melanargia galathea. Next base: position 4,988,147 of record OV049855.1, read on the forward strand.
AAAAAGACCGGGACGGGTTCTTCACCCGTATTTTATCTTCATCTACGAAGACTCGCTATGCTCTCCAAAGTCTTGTGCCGCTTATGTCCAGCGGTTCCTAGCTACGAGTACGAGTCCTATTACCTACCTATATTTCGTACTAGCGGACGACCTAATACTAGAGTCAGTGATAGTTCTGTACTAGAGTAATACCTACCTACTATCCCACCATGTAACTTGTTTTGTTAAATCTCAAAGGGATTAGGCAGCGTTTTCGATGAAAGCTCCCAGGTAGCTTCTTTCTCATATTCTCATATTTCAACCAATTTATAACCGTAAATCATACACCTAAACCTTCCTCATTATTCACTTTGTCTATTGGAGAAAACGGAAAGAAAATGCTTTCAGTAGTTTTTGAGTTTATTGCGAACAGACAGACAGACATACAGACGCGGCGAATGACTTTGTTTCATAATACTTATGTAATGATCGTGATACGGATTTATTAGTATTCTCTAGACGTCTGACTCTACAAATTCTCGTACCTCTTGTAACTCTAACTTTGATGTAAATAAATTCATCAAAGTTCGGGAACTTCTCAACACCGAATCTCGGTCAAACTCGCAATGTTTACGTAGCAAATAAGCAATGATTCACGTCTGTTTATCACGAAGGTTCACCGTTAAATGAACCGTAATACCTAATTACAGGTCATGGTTTAATTCACAGTAGATATTCCTATATTTGGATCCTATAAACAAAAAATGCTTCCGTAAAATAAACTTTTCTTTTTGTATTGATTTGAGAAATTTTACTTATTCAGTGGAAATTTTAAAAATTAAAAGCATATTTTTTATAAATCATAGATTCAATTTAGAAGGGTTTTAACTAACATTTTTCTCTAAATATGAGATATTTATAAGACAGATGAGTATTACAAATAATAATTTCCAAGTTTTCAGTAAGTAAACGTAAAGAATAATATTAATATCATTGAATTTAACCACTCGTAGTTTTGATTGAGTGCGAAGTTATTTTGGTGCTTTAATAATTCACACAATTCTACGAGATAAAGTTCAAATCTATTCCTGTTATCGCACCTCGCAGAATCCGTTCATCCGCCATGAGGCGCCCGGTCCGTCGGTCGCCCACGTTGCATTTGTTCAAAAAAATATGTTGTGCGAATTTTAACATTTAGGTAAAGGAAAATGTTACATTGTAAATTTAGACACAGGAAAATGATAAGTTTTTATTTTCGGAATGTGACATCCAAATCTGATGAGTAGGTAGTTTTGAAGCTACGAACTTAATTAGATGATGAAAATATGATTCCGCCTCAAGAGCGGAACGATCGTCGGGCGTGAATCGAAAACCGAAAGGTCGACAGCATCGAACTATTACGCTTAGAATGGAAGTTTCTAACAAATTTCCGCTCGAAAGTCGAAACGTAAGCTATAAACCAACCCATGTGTGCCCTGTAATTACATTTGCCGACACGCACACAAGCGCATGGTACCTTGAGCACTGACGCGACGATAGCCTTTTAGGCTTGCTAAAAACGGCTTATCGCCGCGTCGACGACTGCCTTTCTTTACCTATTTATTCTAAGGTCGACGGTTAAAACTCCACCCGTTACACTATTGTCGCACCCACACAATCACAAGCTATACACTTATTTGGAGGGGAAAGGGGAACATTAGTCATGTTCGTCATGGCTATTTCTTTCAAAAGAAAAAAAATAAGCTACAGATGAAAAATTGCGCAAATCGTTCCAGCTATCTTAGAGAAATCGTACCAATCACACCACATTGTACCAATCAAAAATATTAGTGACATATTATTATGTGTACATTATTTTATGCGTTTAAATTGGTACAAAAGAAAATAATTAGGTGTGTAAAAAAAAGCTGTGATAGCCTAGTGGTTAGGACGACCGACTTCTAATCGGAGGTCGTGGGTTCGATCCCGGGGCACGCACCTCTAACATTTCGGAGTTATGTGCGTTTTAAGTATTTAAATATCACTTGCTTTAACGGTGAAGGAAAACATCGTGAGGAAACCTGCATGCCTGAGAGTTCTCCATAACGTTCTCAAAGGTGTGTGAAGTCTGCCAATCCGCTTGGCCAGCGTGGTAGACTATGGCCAAAACCCTTCTCACTCTGAGAAGGAGACCCGTGCTCTGTAGTGAGCCGGTAATGGGTTGATCATGATGATGATGATGATGAGGTGTGTAAAGACTAAAACCTTCCTGAAAATATTATGTAGATTACGATCGTGAAAAAATTATCAAAATAGGTTCATTGGTTTTTTTAAATAATCGCGAACATACTAACATTACGTATCGAATACATAACCTCCTTTTTGAAGTCGGCTAAAAATTTAAAATTCATAAACACTTATACATACATATTGCCAAACTAATAGCCCTCCTTTATAGTGCCGTAGTTGGGTAATTTGGGTACGTCTAAGAACGTTTGCAGATCTAATTAACTCTCTATTTTTCTAAAGTCAGTAAACAAATGGGGGAAAATTGAGGAATTTAGAACGATTTAATTAACATCCAGTTGAAGTTATTAATGTTTCAATTTGCATTGTTCTAGAATTGAGGTATCTAAAGCAGACCGAGTAAACATTCGACTATCCTATTTGTCAGAAGCCGGAAAACAAATTAGTGAAAAAGAACGCTAATATTTTCAGATGAACGAACTAATTTGAGGCTACGTATCAATAATTATTGGTCATAATATAATTAATGAAATAGACAGCGTGAAGATCTTTTATTACACGGATATATTTTTATAGAACGATATAATATTTATTCAAGGATTAAGAATTGATAGCGATCAGATAAATTAACAGATATTATTTAGTACCTAAGGAAAAAGCAAATTAAGGTCATTTGAAAATGCAATTTCGATTAAACGCTCATACATTTTGATAACATTGTTTTTGCTCATAAATTATTCTTTAACAACGTAAGTAGACGAAAAAAATTAACAAACGCACTAGTCGTCACTACGATTTTCGAAAGTTCCCCTCGATTTCTCTGGGATTCCATCATGAGATCCTAGTTTCCTTATCATGGTACCATTCTTGGGATATCTTCTTTTCATCGGTTTATAAATGACGAAGTTATCCGCGAATAAACATAAAAAAGCATATATACGGTCGAATTGAGAAACTTTTTGAAGTCGGTTAAAAAAAAGAGTTCTAAATTGTCATTTTTACGAAATTATTGCTGCTTCCAATATTAATAAAAAAAGTATGTGTTTTATTCGAAACTAGCCGACCCCCGCGACTTCGTCCGCCTGGATATAGGTTTTATATAGGATCGGATTGGATCCCATAATCCTTTTTTGTACCTAAACTAAATGTAGCCTAAGTTACTCCTTATAACATCACCTATCTGCCATTGAAAGTTCCATCAAAATTGATCCAGCCGTTTCGTTAATTAGCTGGAACAAATAGACAGATCGACAAACATAAATTTAAACGCACACCAGTTTAAAATAAGCCGTACGTTCAAAGACCCGGGTCCCAAGTTATTTGAACCCAATAAATGTCTGTCATTTCTGAATTAAAACACCTATGACCTTGAAATATTTACGGGACAATACTTAAAGTACTACCTTTCTAACAAAAAAAGAATGAGTTAAATCGAAGTACCCGTTATTGAATTAGAGCTAAATACACGTTTTAACTTTCTTCCCCTCTCCCAAGGGAACCGTGCTGAATTTCGGGATAAAAAGTATCCTATGTCCTACCTCGGAGTATAAACTCAAATCGTACCAAGTTTCATTTGAATCCGTTCAGTAGTTTCGGCGTGATGCGCGGCCAAGATACAGACAGACAGACAGACAGACAGACAGACAGACAGACAGACAGACAGACAGACAGACAGACAGACAAAAATGAAAAAAATTGCAGTTTTGGCTTCAGTATCGATTATAGAGTGCCCTCCAATAAAAATTTTCAAAATATCTTCAATGTACAGAATTGGATCTGTTACAGTTTTATTATATTATAGATAAATAGTTGCGAGGCCGTATTTCAATCACATTTATGTGAAAAAACGGTGTTTGTAAAAATATACGAGACGTGCCCTTTTTCGGAATTGCATATTCATTTATATTGAGATATGTATATAGAGCGTTATTATTTCTTCAACAATTTTGAACTGATAGAGACTCCTACATACATTTACCTAAATCTACTATGAGATATTCGTAAATATCTAAAGCAATATTATTTACGGACTAAATTATGAATTTATCGATTAAGATCTTCGATTCAATTTATTTGTTATAATATTAAGTAAGTAGGTACCTATATCTATCATTTTCTTTCTATTCAAATCGTTTTCGTTTTTGTTTACAAATCAGTGAATATTTAATAAAAGTTTGGAACGATATTTTTTCAACTAGAAAGTAAATTAATTAATAATTTCGAATGCATAATAATTTAGGTGAAAGTTGGTGTAGAATAGAGAGAAATACATCAAAATCATTCGAGTGCACAATTTTTACCATCTGACCGTCAATCTGCGTCTGTAACCAATAGTCCGTGCAGCCAGTACGGAATACAGACTTCACTACAGACTGGATTTAGACGACCTCCCAGATACAGGGTGGTGTGAGCTGTGGTCTTTTGAGTGGGAGGTACTGGGTTCGCTTCCCGGATTTGGGAATTTATATATAGAATATTAATCTGGTGGGAGGTTTAGATCGTAGTAACTTTATCAGCAACGTCCCGCTGTAAAGCAATTAAGCGTTTCAGTACGACCGACGCGACGCCGCAAAGTAATCCCCCCATCCCCCCCATCAGGGTAGCGCGTTGTATGTGCCAGGCTTGAGATTAAAACCACAGAGCAGATAAGTTCCCTGTTCTGTGATTAAAACCAATAACGCAAGCATATTATTTTTGTGTGAATACTTCGTTAACTCCACGCAAAAGATTACTTAAGTATTGAGTTTCGGCAAACAACGACAAACAGCCATCTGTTAGATATTGAGTTTATCTTCGTAATATCTAAGTGGTCTAAATATCTCAAAACTAAAGATTGATGAGAAAAGCTTCAGTGATGGGTACCTACCCATCACTGAACTGAGTAGGCAGGTAGATACCTAGTTGTTTTTTATAAAGTTCCTCCCCTAAGTATATATTACATCAATATTATTTGTCAAAATATATAAAAAATACTGCTGCACTCAAAGACATTCATTAAATTAGTCTAATAGGAGTTAACTAATTATCATTGAATTTGTAAATGAGCTGTCATTTTAAAAAACTGAACTGAGAATTGGGCTATCAAATTCAAAAATAACTTTGACTGGTATTTCCAGAGATTAGCGTGTTCAAACAAACAAACAAACTCTTCCGATTTATTATATTAATATAGTTTTGGTCTGAAGAAATGTTCCAGTGGGCGTGTATAAGAACACTTGTGTCAAGATTTAATATGTAACATATTGCTATGGAGGGGATACGATATCGCTAAAACTAACACCATAAATATTCAAATAACTTTCCAAGACATTACCCACAGGTTCAACGTTCTGTAGAAATTTTCCCAACATTTTGTTATAATAAATCAGGGAAAGGATAAACAAACTCATTAAGAGGTCTTTCAGGCTACTCGCCTAACAACGACCTTTTTGCCTAGCAAATTTTTGGTCCTATCTACTTTCAAATTAAGACAAGTGTAAATTGAAAATTTAAAAAACCCCCGACATTCGCCATTTTGTGGCGGCGGCCATCTTGGATTTGCAATAGTGCTATTCTACTAGTCAAGCCCTTTCATTTGATACCCATATTAAGGGATTTGTGAAAAAATATGTAATCCGCCATTTTGTAGCGGCGGCCATCTTGGACCGATTTTCATCAAACATAGCTAACAACGTATCTCTGGAAATACCAGTCAAAGTTATTTTTGAATTTGATAGCCCAATTCTCAGTTCAGTTTTTTAAAATGACAGCTCATTTACAAATTCAATGATAATTAGTTAACTCCTATTAGACTAATTTAATGAATGTCTTTGAGTGCAGCAGTATAAATTCCAAAAAAAACCGCATTCAAATCGGTCCACCCGTTTGAGCGCCACAGGGGAACAGACACACACACACACACACACACACACACACACACACACACACACACACACACACACACACACACACACACACACACAGACACGTCAAACTTATAACACCCCGTCGTTTTTGCGTCGGGGGTTAAAAACAGACCGCATCATGCAGTCTTAAAAGCTTATTATACAATTGAAGATTATATAAACGATAAAAAAGCTTGGATTTAACTCGTTCCAGCAATGCGCGAGACGGCATTTCAATCATGTACAATAATAATAATAATTGTTATAATGTTATTTTTAAAAAAGAGCAACCGCCGAGTTTCTTGCTGGTTCTTCTCGGCTGGAACTGCATTCCGAACCTGAGGTAGACTCAATCGACGATTCAAAAGCACTTGTAAAAGTTTATTTGAATAAAAAACTTTTCTATTCTATTCTATTCTAGTCATACTAATTTAATTCAAACAGACTACCTGACCTGAGAAGTAAATAATAATTATAGTGATTTGAAGTCTGGTATAAAAACAGCAAGACCAACGCTAGTAAAAATATTGTAACAATAACCTTTATAGAATGACGAGCTGAAGACCGCGACTTCGTCCACGTGGATTTTCATATACAAATCTCATTCAAACTTTCAACCCTTATTCCACTCCCTTAGGGGTTGAATTTTCAAAAACCCTTTCTTAGCGGATGCCTATAGCTATCTGCATGCCAACAGCCCGATTCTTCCAGTGGTTTCATCTGTGCGTTGATAGATCAGTCATGTCTGTCAACTTTTCCTTTTATGTATGACTAGCTGACCCCCGCGACTTCGTTCGCGTGTTTATAGGTTTTATATAGAATCGGATCGGATCCCATAATTCTTTTATATACCTAAACTAAATGTAGCCTGTTACTCCTTATAACATTGAAAGTTCCATTAAAATCGATCCAGCCATTTCGGAGATTAGCTGGAACAAATAGACAGAACGACAAACATAAATTTAAACGCACGCCAGTTTAAAATAAGCCGTACGTACAAAGATCCGGGTCCCAAGTTATCGGAACCCAATAAATGCCTGTCATTTCTAAACTAAAAAACCTATGACCTTGAAATATTTACGGGACAATACTTAAAGTACTACCTTTCTAACAAAAAAAGAATGAGTGAAATCGAATAACGCGTTAATGAATTACAGCTAAATACACGTTTTAACTTTCATCCCCTCTCCCAAGGGAACCGTGCTGAATTTCGGGATATAAAGTATCCTATAACCTACCTCGGAGTATAAACTCAAATCGTACCAAGTTTCATTTGAATCCATTCAGTAGTTTCGGCGTGATGCGCGGCCAAGATACAGACAGACAGACAGACAGACAGACAGACAGACAGACAGACAGACAGACAGACAGACAGACAAAAATGAAAAAAATTGCAGTTTTGGCTTCAGTATCGATTATATAGTGCCCTCCGATAAAAATTTTCAAAATATCTTCAATGTACAGAATTGGATCTGTTACAGTCTTATTATATTATAGAAGATATAGATGACAGCTCTCTGTATCTGCTCTGTGCTCTGCCTGACGACATTACAGTTGCGTACATTTAAACTTGTATATTTATGGAGGCTTAAAAAAGAGGCTCTTTGCTTTGCATGCTAACAAAAGCGGAAGGAAATTCGAACTCTGCACTGCAGACTCTTGCATGCTATTAAAAAAATACCAGTGACGCAGTCAGCAAAATAAATAAGGCTTTTAAGTACATCGTTATTGTAGATGTATGAAGCTCTCTCCCTCAGCGTCGTATTATTTATTCCCTCAGTCCCATTTATCATTAATCACCAATGATCGGAATATACGGTGCAATATCGCATGATATAATATGGATATGCCAATTCGTATTTTTTTTAAATATCCCTGATTTCCTTACTCAGGTTACAAAAACCCCTGACATTCGCCATTTTGTGGCGGCGGCCATCTTGGATTTGCATAGTGCTATTCTACTAGTCAAGCCCTTTCATTTGATACCCATATTAAGGGAGTTGTGAAAAAATATGTATTCCGCCATTTCGTAGCGGCGGCCATCTTGGACCCATTTTCATCAAAAATAGCTAACAACACTCTCGACTAATTCACCTTTCAAACAAAAAAAACCGCATTCAAATCGGTCCACCCGTTTGAGCGACACAGGGGAACAGACAGACACACACACACAGACACGTCAAACTTATAACACCCCGTCGTTTTTGCGTCGGGGGTTAAAAAGAGAAATCTCTTCGATACTGAACATTATATGAGGTATCAAAATCACACAAGACAGAAATCCCGCAGTCATATCCATAGTATTGATAATGTTTCAGGTCATTCACCCCGATTTGCACTACCTATTCCCATCTTTATTAATCACACAATTAAATGGTCGCCCGTTTTATGATCTTGTAGCTAATTTCCAGTAAGTACAGACAAACAAAGGAAAACTTAGACGGGGTCAAGAAAATTTTAATTAACAACAGCTTTACATGAGGTTTAGTTGCTAGACTAAGAGATTTACTAGAAGATTTCCTACGGGACGAATATGCTTTGAAATTACATTTCTACGAAATGTAAAGACTTGTGCAGATATTAAAGCGTAAAAGTTTTCAAATAACTAGACAAACTCGTTCATGGTATACTGTTTTGAAAAGTATATTTCTACTGGAGGACCTAACTCAGTGTATTTTGAGAGGCCACAGCTGCTGCTTATTACTATTTGCACTCCATGCGACTCCCAACGGCTTGCTTGAGATCTTCCGTTCAGATCGTGGGGGTCTTTGAATTTGGTAAGTTGTTTCATATTCATTACAGTTAAGTAAATAGCTTCAGATAATAACAATTTGAAATCAGGAGGAATATTGTCATTTTTTTTTTGTTGCTTAGTAAATCTTAAGATTTTGTTTACAGTTTTATTTATGTTCCATTGGAAGCCTTAATTGCGGCCCAAACTCCATAAGAAACTTGCCAACCTCCTTTGACGGCTCTCTCTTGGGATTATACATTTTGTAACATCGAGGTAAACGGCCTCTTCAGTAGAGAGGGAATGGTTATATGAGGCGTGAATGATGCTAATCAAGCGAGATTTTCTCCTTGATTAGAATTCAAGGAAAAGTAGGTTGGAAAGGAAATTGTTCACACATTAAAAATTACATGTATCTCATTTGTAGGTTTCGCCATTGTTTCAATGATTGGGAATTCATTTTCAACATAGTTGTGCTGCTTTTATATATCGTGTCTATAGAATTTCCCCAAGACACCTAATTAAACAACAATAATTATTGTCTCTTCTACAGACTTCATTTTTTTTCAGGTTACCCACCATCAACCACATTTGCTCGCTACAATTATTTAATATTAAATGTATGTCTCGAAGAAGCACTTCTCAATAATTATAATAATTTCGTACATATAAGTAATACTTACTTAAAATATGTATGATTGATGTTAAAGGATGTTATTTGATTAGATCTGTGTCTCTGACTCTCTGGGGAAAATTTCCGCTCTTTTATGTCGTTGTAGAGAAGCCGTCGGTTTTCATTTTACATTAGTTAAGTATATCAACATTTTCAACTATATTAATGAGTCTGTTTTATTTTGGACTGACTTGCATGACCAGAGCGAGCGTGGATTGCGTTGAGAAGAACCCGGCCAATATTAACCAATCGAATTCAGTAATTTTTTTTAGAAACTAATACCTATGTCATATTTACATTGCTTTGTTGCTTCATCTTTCGTAAAAATATTATGTAGATTTCCCTACAAAATATCTTTGAGTCCCAAAGATATTAATCATACATCAACGAGAGGTGTGACGGGACATGAGGCGATAGTATAAATGTGAAGTAGGTAATAATTTACGATACTAAAAAATTGATGAATCCATATTTGTCAGGGTTGGTACCTAGGTTCTTCAATTTAATGCACATATCACTTAACAAATGTCATTTTCTTTCCACATTTATACCATGCATTTGTAATCATCACTGTTATCTAGCGTTCGAATGGAGAATGGAAAGCTTTCAAATAAATTGAGGTGTCATTTCTAGAAACACCTTGAATTCACTAAAAGCACTATAATCGCTACGGAGCTTTTATATGTAGTCAAAATAATGCCTAAGGTATAAACCAATCAAATTAATTTAAACGGTAGATAGGTGGGTAGTTATGTAAATTGGTATAAAATAGATCAGTTGGTTTACTTATACAATTATGCACGGTAAACCCACAGCTAAAACTATCTTCAATTTTTTTTATCTACTAATAACAATTTTTTACTGAGTATTTTTTTAATAATGGACGAGGCTTAGGCAACGGAAATTCATGATCAATGATCATTTTAATATTCTTTGGCGTCGTCGGTCTTGTTAACCGACATGCCTTGTTGATGTTGACACACTCTTCACACGGCATGACACGGTCTTGTGTCGCTTGTGTCCAGAACCTAGAGGCTTGTAATTGTCTGTCCATAAAAAGGGAGTCATCAGTCACCCAAGTCATAAGAGACTTTTGTTGACCTCATGCATTAACTTCTAAATTTTTATGAGTTATCACATTATCATTATCTCTATAATATTATAGAGATTCTTAATAGAGTTATTTAATACATAAAAATTTGAGGTTTTTCTTACTTTTACGCATATTTAAACTAATGTTTCTATCTTTACGTCGCGTTACTCCTTTACTAAACCTGGCAAAAAGTGTTCGAAGAGTAGGTATTTACAGACATTAATTTACATACACCTAATTGTAGTTAATTATAGTTAGGTATTACGTTTTTTATCATGTTTGTTATCATAGCGATAAACTATTTAAAACTAAATTTTAATAAAATATACTCATTAGAGACCCATTATAATTAATTGTGTGTACACGCTCACACTCATTGTATTTAATGACCTGCATGCATATTGAATACATTAAACATATCATTAACAACCCCACAGGATTTCGGCTTGCACGTGTGTCAAAGATATTTAAACTTCCTGATATACTATACCTACAGTAAAACAACATAGTTTATAGAGCAGGAAAAAGAGGCTCTTTGGCTACTTCTCTTTTAGTTATTTTCAAACAGCATTGAGTATCAGCGAGTTGTGATGAGGGCAGTGCTCGAAACTTTCCAGTACCAAGATCAAGAAACCCAAACCATTAGACTCAAAGCATAGCCATAGTTGAAGCTGAAGTAGCAGTGGTCAGGCCAGTCAGTCGTAGGAGTCGAACCTGCAGGGCGATTCAGAACACTTCGATTCGGTTTCGGTTTCGACAACTACCCTGTCGATACGGTTATTCTGAATTAAAAATACATCTTATCGTACGATAAGTAATTCAGAACACTTCGATAACGTAATTATCGATCGATTCGGTAAGTTATCGTACGATAAGATTTATTTTCAATTCAGAATAACCGTATCGACCGGGAAGTTGTCGAAACCGAAACCGAATCGAAGTGTTCTGAATCGCCCTGCAGTTCTAGAATAGAAACCGTATCTTTTCATACGGTTTCTATTCTAGAACTGGTTCGACGCCGAGCTAAGTTAGCTTAGTTTGCGGTGTGGCTTGCGTTTACTACGAAGCAGCACGATGCGGAAGGCTGAGATTAAATGTTGTGACACTCATATATCCAACAAGGGATATCCTGCAGTATAGACTGATAAGTTATACTATGACATTATTATTATTATACCACTTTCAAATTATTTAAAAGTACATTATAACTGTAAATGGCACACTGACATATTGTGACAATTGTCAAGTCACTGCCAAAATTGTCCACAACCTGCATAAAAACAAACATTCGGTCTATCACAAAATGAGTCAGTTTCAGTTGTCGTCGTAACCAAAATCTGTTCCGAGTCAGTAAAATTTTCGTGAGAAAATATAATGGTCGGTCTACCGGTTTTATAGTATATCTCTTTGTCGTGTATATTGAAACCGTAATTTAGTAATCGCCAGAGAAAAGGTATCACTAAACATTAGTTGATTGATGATAAAAAATTACGTACCTACATGAAAATGACTATCTGACTGTACCTTTGGGACCTATAACTATTAACCCCTTTTTTCGAAGCTAAATTAATTTAATATTTAATGTGGTTCGTTACATGTCAAACCATTTATAGCTAAGCTAGTTTGGCGATTAACCGCGATGTCACCTGAGGTGCTAGTATGAGTTTTCAATTCCCTAATGCCCGGGCTACACGAGGCTAGTTTTTCAAACTAGGATAGCAAGCTAGTTCTCTTTTAAACTGTCTTGGCTGGTTGACCTGGCTTGGAATATGCTAGTTCTGTTTACATGAGGCTATATTATTTTAAGCTAGTATTGGTGCTGTGACTGAGGTGACCACACGTCCAAAATGAACTGCACGCGAAAAAAACACTATTCGACTGAAACAGTTACTTCAAAAACTATCAATACCCATCGTCTTTAATTTGTCACACAATTTTTGTAGCGCTGAATCACGTTTACACTTATCTTTATAACTTGGAAGGGTGGCGTTCCACAGACATTCATGGTCACGGTACAGTTGTACGAACTTTAAATTAATCTCCGTACTTAGTTTGGGCATCTTAAAATCTCAAAAACACGTCGCGGAGAAAAACAAACAAAACGCGTGGTTACTGCTTACGAGTCAACTGAAAACTAGCTTCGCCGGTCACATGAGGCTAGTACACAGGCCAGGATAGTAAAATCAGTGGTGGGGGCGCTACTAGCCTAAAAAATAGAACTCCATTCTATTAAAAACTGTCCTGGCTTGTCAACTAGCTTACTAGTTTACTAGCTTAGAAACGAAGCTAGTTTTGTCTACACGAAGCCAGAAGTACTAGCTTGCTAGCTTACTGACACTAGCTTGCTATCCTAGCTTGAAAAACTAGCCTCGTGTAGCCCGGGCATAACTTCCATTAGTATGAATGTGAAAGAGACGGTAAAAAATACTTCCCCTTCCCGTCCCATACAAAATTACCAGAGAACTCATACGAAATGAAAGCTAAAATTTATATTTATGAAATTATGAAGCATTCCCCGATGGACAACTTACTATTCTTTTTTGGAATTTTTTGTGGAATAATTTTTTTTTTGAATAGTAGTCAAGTTTCAGTTTTTATTCTAACCTGTGTTTCTAACGTACTTAGTCTAACGTTCTACAGCTTATGCAAAGAAGAGCATTGTCAAATTAATTAATTTCATACGAAGATTTATTTATAGGTTTCCAGAAAATTTACATAATACTCTTATAATAAAGATGTTGCTGGCGTTTACCCAAAAATAATTATAAACAGTAACACAAGGTTTACCGAAAGCTTATACTATATTTTTACAACTGCAGAGGGCTTAAATACTCTTCCTTATCTTAATTTCAACTACTCTGTTATAAGTAGGTATTCTGTTAATTGCTAGCATGGGCGCCGGCAGATATAATTTCCAGGTGGTGCAGATTTTAGTTTTCTTACAATGTTCGCCGTATTATGATTGTTAATAAAAAACTGAAATTTTAGTCGGAAATGAAAATCGAAATCTGAAGCCCGGTTTATTTTATGTTCGAGACATTTACAAAATAATTTCCAACAGACGGCTTTTTATTTCAATAATTCCTGTTGATCCCGAGATTCCCAAGGGGTGCAAGTGCACCACCTGGCACCCCCCTGCCGGCGCCCATGATTGCTAGTACCTACTGGTGCATCAAGTAGGATTAAACTGGCTACAGTAGTAGCGTAGTCTATATGTACGTCATAAGACTGCAATGTATTTTGACGAACCCCCTGGCGCAGTGGTGAGCGCTACGGTCTTATAAGCAGGAGGTCGGATACGATTCCCGGCAGGGGCGATTTGGAATTTTATAATTTCTAATTTGTTTGTGGTCTGCTGTGGGAGGCTAAGCCCGTGGCTAGTTACCACTCTACCAGCAAAGCTATGCTAACAAGCTACTTAGCGTTCCGGAACGATGCCGCGTAGAAACCGATCACAGTATTAGTTTAATAAAAACTGCCTTACTTCTTCCAGGTTAGCCGCTTCTATCTTAGATTTCATCGTTACTTACCATCAGGTGAAATCGCAGTCAACGGCTAACTTGTAGATGAAAAAAAAAACAAAAAAAATTCTTAAGGCCGATTCGCACAATCAGTGAAGCATCAGTGCCGCGGCGGGCGCAGTTCCGGCACAGTGAAAAATATGTCATTCTCTATGAACTGTCACTGAAACACTTGCTCGTCACTGATACGGACAGGTGTGAACGCGTTCATAGAGAATGTATGAAATAATATTTTTCACTGTGCTGGAACTGTGCCGGCACTGATGCTATACTAATATGTGCGAATCGGACTTAAAAAGCCATTATGTAAGTTTTTCCGAGTTCACGTCCATACTATCGATACAATATCGTAACATTTTTGCTGAATTATTTAGGAAATGAGACGACATTGGACAGATCTCTATACCATCTGTTTAACTCCCTACGCAGACAGAAGTAATAAATTGCATGTCCATTTATATGTTTACGGCTCTGTGTTTCGTCTGTGGAGTTTTTATTTGAGGGATTTTATTCATGAACTAACGTAGAGCTACTGTTATAAAGCAAAATCTTAGAGCGTTACGAAAATGTTTTTCTACACACGAGTCAGTAAATGATAGACAGATTAACGCCACCTTCGGTAGTGATGATTTTTTATTTAGTCAGACGAAATTGTATGATGTGAATTGATGATAGATTCACGTCAAAGCATGTATAGTGAAGAACCCGGCCTCAGAAAAACGGAAAAATGGGACATTTATTTGTATGTACTTTATTAAAAGTTACTTTAGCATTTATGTACCTACTGTACATGATACCATTATTTTCATTATGTTACATACAATTTAATAAGTAAGACTGCGAGACTTTTTAACCTTTTCAGCCGTCCAAGGCTTTAGTAACAAAGGAAGACTCAAAATATACGTAGGTATAAGTATAGTATTCTTAGGTTGGTACTTCAAAGCTCTATTTCTTTAAAATCCGGTAGATAACTAGATATCCTCCTAGTTACTTGTTAAATCGGAAGCGGATACTGAGAACGGGCTTCAGATAAAATCTTCTATCGGATAAGATAGAACAGAGATAATCATCATAACTTATTTTTGTGTTTTAATGCACATATAAGTTGAATCCACTTTATGTTAAAAATAAACTGATTGGTTTTTATCTGAAATGTGTGTTTTTAATTATTATTTACCTAACCATTATTCAACAAGTTATTACCAAGTATTGTAATAGAACAAGTGATATTTAAGTGATATTTAATTGCTTAAAACCAACTTAAAACGCACATAACTCCGAAAAGTTAGAGGTGCGTGCCGGGGAGTGAACTCTGTCTCCCCGAAAGGGAGGCCGATATCTTAACCACTAAGCTATTACCGCTTGCAATTAATTATAATTACAATTAAAATGCTCATGCTACATTAAAATTCATTACAAAGTGGGTTTGGAAAACTGGTCTAAAATTGAAGATCAGCACCAAATCAGCACTTTAGAATGTCAATCTAATTTTTGCACACTACGCGTTGCCAACAAATCATTTAAAAATAGCAAAATAAGTACATATACCTACCAATAATTTGTATATTATGTACATAATAATTAGTACATACGTCCTACTTACGAATGCCTAATGTTAATGTAGCTTGTAATTTATTATTTTCGGCAAGGTTGATATACCTACCTATTATTTTATTGTTAACACAATGGATTTTATATCTTTACTAGCTGAACCCCGCAACTTCGTTCGCGTAGATATAGGTTTTTATATAGGATCGGATCGGATCCCATAATTCTTTTATGTACCCATTGAAAGTTCCATTAAAATCGGTCCAGCCGTTTCGGAGATTACCTGGAATAAATAGACAGACCGACAAACATAAATTTAAACGCACACCAGTTTAAAATACACCGTACGTTCAAATCCGGGTCCCAAGAACCCAATACTGAGGATTGTAATGTCTGTCATTTCTAAACTAAAAAACCTATGACCTTGAAATATTTACAGGACAATACATAAAGTACTAACTTTCTAACAAAAAAAGAATGAGTGAAATCGAACAACGCGTTAATGAATTACAGCTAAATACACGTTTTAACTTTCATCCCCTCTCCCAAGGGAACCGTGCTGAATTTCGGGATAAAAAGTATCCTATGTCCTACCTCGGAGTATAAACTCAAATCGTACCAAGTTTCATTCGAATCCATTCAGTAGTTTCGGCGTGATGCGCGGCCAAGATACAGACAGACAGACAGACAGACAGACAGACAGACAGACAGACAGACAGACAGACAGACAGACAGACAGACAAAAATGAAAAAAATTACAGTTTTGGCTTCAGTATCGATTATAGAGTGCCCTCCAATAAAAATTTTCAAAATATCTTCAATGTACAGAATTGGATCTGTTACAGTTTTATTATATTATAGATATCAAAATGGTGTTAAACCTAGTCTAGATATTTACCGCACTATGTTTCTATCCTATAGCGAGCCTTATTATAAAATTATGAATAGGTAGGTACCTACCTACTAGAATGTTAATATTTTTCCTCTTTTTGTATTTCGCTTAGTAAATCAATGTACCTACCTAATTAATTTTAATTGTTGTGTTTTTAATTAGTGTTAATGTACAATGTTTCGTTCTACGTTTAATTAAATTAAAATAAATAAATAAGAAATCGTTAGTTTTTGAAAAACAAGAGCGAGTCGGACTCGCAAAGGGTTCCGTACAACTTAATCAACTTAAACATTTAATACAATTATGTAGACGTATGCACTTAGTTAAATTTATTTATTTTTATAATAATAGAAAGTAGTTAAGTACATAAGTATATTTTGCATTCAGGCTTCTTTCAAAACTCTGAATAGGTATTTAAATACCTACATAATAATTATGGAAGTACTTGTTTATAACGTTTTTAAATGCGTTTAAAAATATTTTTCTAATAGAATTTGAATCAAACACAAATAGCTACTAAATAGTAAATAGGTATCTACCTACCTTGTTTTCTCTTTACTAAAAATGCAATATTTTGAAGTTTTGACAATTCATATATATATATATATATACCTTCAATTTTTATATAAAATCTTTCTTACTAGATAGGTAATTCAACTTAGACCTTAGCTCAAATCCCGGTATACAGTGTGCATTTGACAGTAACCACTAACCATTTATAGATAAACTATTCTGGCGGTATTCCTTTTATAGTAGAAGTAGTTCTGTAGTTGATATCAGAGGACACAAAGAAAAATATGATATTATCCGGCTAATAGTCGTTTACTGGTAGCTATGAAAACTATTATTACACGTGCAAATTTAACAAGATTAAATTATGAAAAACTAAAACTTTAATTACTTAAATAAAAGAATAAAGAACATCAAACTACCTAAAAATACATACTTTTTACGGGGAATTTAAATTCTTAAGTATAGTATAATTATACATATAAGCTAATTCGTAAAACAATATGAATAATATGATACAATTAAAGATGATAATCAGAATTTTAACATAAGTAAGTAGGTACCTACTTTAGAAGTCATTATTTTCAGTATTTGTTGTTTCAATACAGTGTATGGTACATAATATACCGAAATTTAATATTCCTAACTGGTTTAGTTTTTGAGGTAGCCCCCGACACAAAGATGGTCTAAAACTGACAACTTTGATGGCGCCCCATTTCCTTATTTTTTAAGCAAAAATTAAAAAATATATATTCGTACTCTACTCAATGAGTTCTAAACAATTATACCTCACAAGCTAGGGTTAAAAAATTCAGGCTCCTTTTTCATGTATGGGAGCTCCCTGCAAAATAATTTAATTCAATTTCTAATTCAATATTTGGTTTTGAGTCACCATCACCAATACCAAATTTACACCATATACCAAAATTTCAGCTCATTTCGTCTCCGAGCTAGAGACCAGTGACAGGCGGACAGACGGACAGACAGATAGTCAGACAGCAGAGTGACATTAATAGGGCTCCGTTTTTACCCTTTGGGTACGGAACCCTAAAAAATACGATGTCTACATATAAAATACAGGCGATTGAATGGTTACAGTATTCTAATCTATTTTTATATATACTTACGTAACTATATAAATCATCCAAATGTTTATATTACAACCGTTCAGAGTGAATTATTTGATATACAGACAAAAACTGTTTTCTCCCGCAGCCAAGCCAAACGCAAACACGTTTATAAGTTTAGAAGCTGTTTAGAGCTTTCGACTAAAAACTTACCAGACCGGTTGTCCCTTCATGGCGTTATCCAAACACAAGTGCACCACCCTCAAACACACAAATAATCCGCATCAGTCATCTTTGTCACAAAACACGATAAAAATTCAATTAAATCATAGCACCTTTCACACGTCCTATCACCAAGCCGGCCGACGTACGACTGGCGTCGGGTCACTCTACATACCGTACCGTACTACGGTATGAAAATGCCTAACGTAAAATCGCTATATTGAAAACGTAACTCTACGTTCCATGAATATAAGGTCGTGTTTCATTAGGATTCGAACAAAGCCTGAAATTGAGATACGTTTTTTGAAAGTAAACTCTAAGGTTAAGTTCATAAGGTTGCGTTTGGTATGCGTCGAGTCGGTGTTTACAACGGTTCGGATCGATCGCGTGTTGAAACTAGATGTGGAGGAAAGTAGGCGCATTTCCATGGATGCTGCAAGTGCAGGTTATATAGGATTTACGTGTGGCGCGGTCACATGTCGCATCTGGCGCTTTAATTTAAATAAAATATGCATTTTGTACCATATGTATCTGTATACATTTTTAATGGCTTTTTAATATCTACTAGATTTGTAAGTTGGAACATGTAAAATGTTTCAAATCTCGAGCCCATTTTGAGTAAGTAGGTAAGTAGTTACTGGATGAATTCTGGAAAGCTATATGAAGCTTTATGATTTTTTACCCGACTGGGTATATGTGTTTCACCTGTGTGTATGTATGTCCATTCCTATGTCCGCTTGTAACTAATCAACGGCTCAACGGATTTTGATAAATGATACGTCATTAGATTTGTCTCAATGACGCGAGTGTTATAGGGTACCTAAATTAAAAAAAAATCAAAATGGCGGACTTTATGCGCTTTAATGTGCGAGCTGAAAAAAAATTTTTTCTTCAAGACCCTCGAGTGGGGTATCAAAATAAAGGGATTCAAAAGGCAAATACGAAAATGTATAAATTTATATATTTGGAAACAATTTGGAGTGATAAATCGTAGAAAATGACCGTTTCCTATGTCAGTTCGTAACTACTTAACGGCTCAACCTATTTTGATAAATTATACGTCATTAGATTTGTCTTGACGGCGCAAATGTTACTGGGTACATAAAATTCATAAAAAATTAAAATGGCGAATGTTATGCACTTTAATGTGCGGACTGAAAAAAAATTTTTTCTTCAAGACCCTCGAGTGGGGTATCAAAATAAAGGGCTTTAAAAGGCGAGTACGAAAATGTATACAATCTATATGTTTTAAATCAATTTGGAGTGACAAATCATGAAAAACAAAATAAATAACAACTACACTGTAAGTGTACGGTGGTAGTTTATTAATTTTTTAGTTCGTTTTTTAGCATGGCAGTCGGGTTTTTTTAATTTTTAAATTATAGCTTGTTGAAGTTTTACGTGCTCATGCACGTAAAACTTTTGTAAGTATTTATCTATCAAAAATTTTGGTTCTTTTATTCCCTTTATCCTTCGCGATTCCAGTTAAGCCTATAATTATAAATTCTAGTACCAGCCTTAAATTTGCGAATAAGGAAATTTGAATATTAGAAAAGCATCACAATTACGAGTATACATTTCATCCGCGAATAAACTGCACTACAAAATATCATTTTTAACCGACTTCAAAAAAGTTCTTAATTCGACGCGTATTTTTTTTTTTGTAGTCACACCGTGTTGTTTCTACACACTATCATTCTGACGAGATCTCAGTCAAAAGTAAATTTTTCATCATTATAATCTATCTATACAATAAATAAATACATATAATAAAATCGTAGACTTTCCGTATCTGTACATTGAAGATTTTTGCAAAATAATAACTGGGGGATGTTAGGGATAAGTAATAGAACGTAAAAAAGCTATTTTTGAAATTTTTGTCTGTTTGTCTGTTTATCTGTTTGTCTGTTTATCTGTTTGTCTGTTTGTCTGTATGTTTGTGCGCGCATCACGCAAAAACTACTGAATGGATTGAAATGAAACTTGGTATGATTTAAGTTCATACTACGGAGTAACATAGGATACTTTTAATCCCGAAATTCAGCACGGTTTCCTTGGGAGAGGGGATGAAAGTCAAAATGTGTACTGAGCTGTAATTCATTAACGCGTGGTCCGATTTCATTCATTCTTTTTTTGTTAGAAAGGAAATACTTTAAAGATACTGACTAATCTCTCAAAGGCTGGATCGATTTTGATGGGACTTTCACTGGCGGATGTTTACATTTTGATCTACCTAAACATCTGCCAGTGAACTTTTGACAGTTTTTAGCAAGGTATGAGCTCAAAGGAGCTTAGGAAGGACAAAATGATTCCCACGGGATGTTTAAAAACCAATATCCACGCGAACGAAGTCGCGGGTTTCCGCTTGTATTAAATATAATATTTTGCACCGATCTCGTTATCAAAGCGTATTTTTAAGCGCTGCGGGCTTTTAGTCGATTCGTGAGTGAGTGTTTTCAAATGTCAGCGCGCCAGCATGTGCCTGCAGTGCCGCGAGGTGATTTAGATAGAAATCCAAATTGCATTTCCGATCCGATCTCAATACATTTTGTGATACGTCGACAGGTTCGACGGGATTAGATGATATTATTTTCTCGTCCTAAATCCCTCAGCGTCTGAACTGAAGACGAAAAGTCTTATAAAAGTTCGTGTTGCCATTTACGAATTCGAAACATGGACCCCTATTCTCTAACTCAGTGGCTATGAAAAATTGAAAGCCACGGAGCTTATTTGACATATATTTTTATCCATTGAAGGTTTTAAGTAATTTTATTTCACGCAATAAGGCCTCTTGTTAACACGCCGTGAAAACTCACGTTTTGTATGGATAACGGAGTTTTCACAGCGTATTAACAGCAGCAATCTTTAACGAACTAACTCGATGACTTCTTTTAGTAATGTGATATCACTAAGAGAATAATCACCATAGTTGCTAACTATTAGCTCCTAATAAGAAGGTTTAGGGTCACTCAGCGGGCGACGAAGAAATCTATGTTCGAAGTGCTGGATAAAATGAAGAGAAATGAAGAGTTCCATAGGAGACTCAGCTGCCAGACAGCCAGAGTGACCGACTTAGCTCATCGAGTCGCGAAACTGCATGAGGTACCAATTAAAACGATACAACATTTTGAAAAAACGGCAGTTGTTGAGGGTATACCCGAATTACTAATTCCGTGGAATTCTGACGTTTCGTAATGTTACCAAAGATATAATACTACAAGTGTAAATTGAAAATTTAAAAAACCCCCGACATTCGCCATTTAGTGGCGGCGGCCATCTTGAATTTGCAATAGTGCTATTCTACTAGTCAAGCTCAATATCAAGGGAGTTGTGAAAAAATATATCATCCGCCATTTTGTAGCGGCGGCCATCTTGGACCGATTTTCATCAAACATAGCTAAGAACACTCTCGACTAATTCACCTTTCAAACAAAAAAAACCGCATTCAAATCGGTCCACCCGTTTGAGCGCCACAGGGGAACAGACAGACACACACACACACACACACACACACACACACACAGACACGTCAAACTTATAACACCCCGTCGTTTTTGCGTCGGGGGTTAAAAACAATTCCCACAAAAAAGATGAAAAATTCAAAACTTATGTAAATAAAAATCAACTGCCGCATGTAGATATGACAAATGCCTGACAGACACTTCATGGTGATTGGTGATAATGTCATTCGAATTCCATTTTTGAATAATTTTTTTCAATGTGTTTCTTTTGCTTTCTATTGCTGTCAGTGTGCACTTTCTAGTTTCCACTCTTGGTGTTTTCTATTTTAGGGCGAAACGACTAATATTGTTACGCGGCTTAGGGCTTCTTATGATGACAGGGAGTTAAAGTAGTTTGGGGTAAAATCGTACTTCGTAGATGTTAACCCTGTTCTCCATACAAATAACTCATCTGTAAATGACAATGAAAGCTGTCAGAATTCCACGGTATTAGTAATAACGGGTAAAGATCGACCAGAATCTCATGAAAAATAGGGAAATTTTTTGTAGTAAGCAACACTAGGTTAACTCGGCTGCCCTAGTGATAAACAAAGTAATTACATTTAGAACAACTTACCTGGGATCGTTTCACGAAACGAAAAATCAAGCAACTGCATTTTAAATACAAAAACAAAGTAATCAACATCCAATTAGGTACTTTGTTTTTGTGTTGTGCTTGTTGTTTACTTGGTTTTTGCATTTATATTCCGGGTTAGTGAGTGCAGTTACTTTGTTTGGGCAATTTTTTCAGTAAACAGTTCAAGTTATTTGAAATATTAAACTGTGGTAAAAAACTATGTACTCGACATAAAACTTTTGTTAATGCAAAAAAGTCAACTTCACAAAAAATGTCAGTTACTTTGTTTATCGTTAGGGCAGCCGTAGTGTTGCTAACCATGGAATTTCATTTCCCTATTTTTCATGAGATTCTGGTCGATCTATATACCTACATAAATAAAAAAATTATATCCACCTGGTGTAGACCGACGGTTTAGATTAAGAGCATAGTGTGAATCACAGCTGTCAGAATTCCACGGAATTAGTAATTCGGGTATAGGTACCTAGGTACTATAGTCAAACTTTTAATCATCTGCAGTAATCTGACGTTTCCTAATGTCATTTCGTAAAATAATGTTGCCAACCCCATTTCTATAGTGATGTGATACGTTCAATTCATTCAATTTCATTCACAAAAGTTTCGTTCAAAGTTATTCTTTCATTATCATCATAATTTTATTTATCTATTAAGTAAATCGATGGCTCCTACGTATAAAAGCCAAATTAACAATTTTGTCATCTTGACTTTTTGTGGCAAACGCATCCTATTGGTACAATTAATTATATGAGCTTTAATTGAAAAAAAAAGTAAGAAGTACTATTTCTATTGCAATAACAGCCTATGTGTGTTGACGATATCTGTCATAGTTAACATGCTAAGTTGCTACTGCCCTTTTATTACAAAAAAAAAAAAAAATTTTAAAAGAATACCTACTAGTTATTCAGAAAAATCGGTCTTTTTTTTTAATTATTTTTTTAATTTATTTTATTTACAATACATAATATTAATATTTTTACATTGATTACTTCGTGCTCGTAAGCGCTTATAAGTGGGAGGTCCCGGGTTCGATTCCCGGCAGGGGCAAGTTGGGATTTTATAATTTCTAAATTGTCTTTGGTCTTATCTGGTGGCAGGCTTTAACCGTGGGCCGTGGCTGGTTAGCACCCAACCGGCAAAGCTGTGCCGGCCGGCCGCCAAACGATTTAGCGTTCCGGTACGATGCCGTGTAAAAACCGATCAGGGGTATGCATACCTCTCTCAAGTTTGCCCGCTTCCGTCTTCGACAGCATCATCACTTACCATCAGGTGAGATTGCAGTCAAGGGCTAACTTGTAGTTGAATAAAAAAAATAGATAATGATTATGAACTTAATCTGATTTTTAATTATTTTTTTTCAACTTTAATCTTTAATGCGGGACCATGGTCATCACATCATTTTTTCTTAAATTTTACTAGCCTATGTCACCTAGAATAAGCTAAAGATTCTAACGATACCTACCTTATTCATCAAAATCGGTTCCGGCATATATAGAAGTTATGGTACAACATACAAACATACATGAACCCTGAAAACAATATACTCCTTTTTTTCAGGCAGTCCTTTAAAAAGGTTCTTTATGTCGATTCTTTTAAACACCGATGACCGAGGTTACGCTTTTTCAGGCTGCTGTTGACACTGACGCTCGGCGAATATTTGCCGCCGAACAAAAAAAAATCTCTCCATACAAATTTTTTGGGTTCTTTTTAAGAGGCTCTCTTAGACATTTTTGTTTGAAACTTTTTCCTCCCACTACACGTATAAGTAAATAGAACTCAAAGATTTTTCACAAAAAATACAAAACTTATTGAATGTGGAAAAATTACCAAAGTACCCTAACGGCCCTCAAAAACTATCAATCATAGAGGCATGGTCCTGAAACTAAAAATGTTCAAGACCTTCGGCCCTTTGGTGGGCCAGTAAAAAAAAGATAGCAACGGAACAAAAAAAAATCGTGTCCATACAAAATTTATTTTTAATTTTCAAGTGGCTCTCCAGAACATTTTTGTGTAGATCCTTTTTTTTCCATTAAACGCATGCATAGAACTGATTAGTGTCCTTTCAGAAAAGATACGAAACGTGACACCAATATTTATTTCTATCTTTCAAGAGACTCTCCAGAATATTCTGGTATTTGGTATGGCCTCCCATTTCTTTATTTTACGAATATTGAAGAGACTACTAGGCCCGCGAGCTGCTTGCAGCTCGCGCACCGAGCGCAACACTAGTATATTATATAACACTATAACACTATTAGCTATATATATATATATATACATATATATAGCTAATATACTAGCGGTCTCGGCAGACGTCGTCCTGCCTGGTGACATACCAATATCAGCGCCACCTACCAAGACCCAATAGGTTAGCTGTACTTAGCGGGTAATAGTGTTTTCAAACTATCCAGGAACCCATTGAAATATACACACAAAATTTCATCCAACTCAGTCCAGCCCTTTAGGAAAAAGTACAGAAGAATTATATCGGTACGGGTGAGAGAGTTCCGTATCGACAGGATGAACATTCAATGTTTGACAGTTACGAAACCCATGAACATTTTGTATGGGAAAATGTTTTTTCTTTTATTTTTTCGTCAATTTTCCAATATTTTTAACAGTTATTCTGCTATTCGGGACGAAGACAAATTCAACAAATCAAAAACCATGAAAATCGGTCCAGCCGTTCTCGAGTTACATATAAGTGTTCGAACAAACGAGACTTTGTTTTATATATTAAAGATATACGTATTTATATATATACTATATATATAAATATATATATGTAACTTTTGTACATAAAATATAATAATTACTTAAAATAAAAACTTTAATTTGAATAAAATAATTGAATGATTCAAATCAATCACCTGTACCCCATCCCTATTTTATTTTCGTTAAAAAGTGACAACCCACGAAACTTCACATTACTGCATACAATTAAAAGTCGAAGTATAGGTACCTACTCGAATGGCGGCCCAACGCTGAGAAACGCAGCATTGAAAGAGTCTCCACTAGACGGACGGACGAGTTCAAGCGAATCACTGGGAGCCGCTAGCCTGAGATCTGGACACTAACGGCACAAGATTGTGTTCTGTGGCGATCCTTGCAAGAGATCCATGTCCAGCAGTGGACGTATATCAGTTGAGACGACGACGATGACGGACGACCTCAAAGTCAGGTCAGCATTAGCTGCATATTATATTCCTAGCGCCCGATGTGGACGACTCGAGCAGGTGACGTCATTTGCATGCGACTGCGCCTGTTACTCTATATCGTAGCGCATAATATAATAAATAGCCAAGCAAGAAATGCGGGGTTGTTATATTTAACTCTAGCGTAATCGATATTAGATAGGCACTAACATACATCGCTTAGAACGACTTTCTAATTGGCCCTAAATAAACAAATAATTACGTACCAAGTAAATAGTCAATTTGAAACTAAGTATCTACTTATACGAACCTATCATTTCTACTTAAGTATCTTTTCCCTTTTTCCTCCTTCGTTGTTTTATAAGTAGTTCCTCCAGTAGATACCTCCACTAGATACCTACTATTCTTGCAATATCCAAGATTTCTCCGTAGGCCAATTTCTTAGGGAACGGGAGTACGCATTTCATCGATTTTGTTTGTTTACGTAAAGGTTAACAGATGAGATGTTCCGTTTTATAAAGTAACACGTTTAGGAGTAGACATTTGTGTAACGTAAGTATATTTTGCTCTCTTTTGTTTCTTCGATCACAAGTTTGCACTTTACTGTACTCACTTGGTCAGCGATAAGCAATCTAAGATGGTAATGGGCTATCGTGGATGGCGAATGGTAGTTTATGGAACCATGTCTCTACCAAACCAAAAGCCAAACCATATAGCATTCCGCACAATGCATGTGCATTGTGCATTGTCCGGAATGCTATATCGTTTGGCTTCTAGGTTTTGCTGTGAATTGTGATGAATTCTATTGTAAAATGTCAGTAACTGTGCTTTACTTAAATCGTCACAGGAATCAGAGCATTGTGTAACTCTATTGTACACAGTAGAAGTCTGTGGATGCAACACAGAAAATAAAAGACATCACGCACACCCTGATGCTACTTCTGAATATTTTTCTCGACCAAATGGTCCAGCACTTTAGTAGAGGGCAACGTTGCGTAATGCGTTGCACGGTTTCTTGTCCCGCCGAGGGAGGACATTTTTTTGTTGTTTGCGTCTTACCTTAACGTACCTATACGCAAAGCGTTTTCGGCTTATATGAATATAAATAAACAGTGTTATTTCCACCAATAATAATATTATTTGCTTATTTTCAGATAATGTTAGACATGTTTTAAAACAAGGTAAAGGTCGATAATCTTCTTTGACGTAGGCCAATCGAAATATTAATTCGGAAAATTTTTAAATCACTGTTTCTGAAGATCTCTCTGGCGCAGTGGGATGGGATAAATGGGAGGTTCCGGGTTAAATTCCCGGCAGGGGTAATTTGGGGATTTATCATTTTTAAATTGTCTCCGGTCTGGTTTGGTGGGAGGCTTCAGCTGTGACTAGTTCCCGCCCTACTGGCAAATGCCGTGCCGCCGCCAGCGGCGGCACGGCGCTCTCCGACGTTTAACGTTCCGGAACGTTGAACTAACGTCGAAATAATACTCCCTGGGCGCGCGTATAGAAACCTACCAGGAATATTAGTTTTAATAAAAGCTGTCGTATCTCTTCCAGGTTAGCCCGCTTCCATCTTAGACTTAGAACATCAGTTGAGATCGTAGTCAAGGGCTAACTTGTTAAATGCAATGACCACGTTCATAAGCAACTGTCCTAATCGCTCGAACGACTTTGTCGACGCGACCGGATCGCTACTTAGACATAATCGATTAAAGCAACTAAATACTCACACCATAGCAACAAGAGCATCCATTTAAGCTTAAAAAATACTAATTAGATAGTAAACCTAGTATTACTATTCATGAAATAGACTTACTACGTTATAAGGGTGCCTTCTCGTCACGTGCTAACCTTCACTGCGGCTTGTCATTGGATTTTAAAGCAATCCTATTGTACCTACTTTTACCCGAACACCTCGGTTAATTACTGAGGCGGTTCATTCGATTAGTACGTAAATACGCATGAGATATTATACCTGTGGAGGAGCGAACCTCATACCCACATCGGGTGACAAACTTCAAAACATTTTAAAAAGACTTATATACTAACTTAAGTACCTATCTCTTGTTATCTAACTCTTGTTTAATAAAATTTATCAGCCAAGGCGGTCAATTTCGACAGACCTTATACAACTATGAGATTTTATAGTGCACAAGTGTGTGCGCAATTCCCTCTGTCTCATAGCTTAGTCCGATGGGACTGCAAATTCACACGACTGGAGAGAAATCAGGCGCTACTTGCGTTACCGATTGCGATTCGCGATAAAGAAAGCGATGCCGATAGGTACTGTAGATAGACAGAGTAAAGCCCGATTCGCACATATCAGTGAAGCATCAGTGCCGCAGCTGGCGCAGTCCCAGCACAGTGAAAAACATGTCATTCTCTATGAACTGACACTGAAACACTGCGTCGTCACTGATACGGACACTGGACTGGTGTGAATGCTGTCATAGAG
The DNA here is from genome assembly GCA_920104075.1 of Melanargia galathea. NCBI lineage: Eukaryota > Metazoa > Arthropoda > Insecta > Lepidoptera > Nymphalidae > Melanargia > Melanargia galathea. The sequence goes on from OV049855.1 coordinate 5,016,198, forward strand.
AATGTATGCAATAATATTTTTCACTGTGCCGGCACTGTGATGTGCCGAATGATGATGTTACAATCGGGTTTTAATCAGATCCAGCGCCATTTTTACTGGACCAAAAAATCCACCTGGTTGACAGACAGGTTGTAGGTGTTTCGCGGGACGTTGCACGCTCTAATAATGTAATAACTCTCTGCCTCTGACAAACGTGATGTCCCAAAGTCTAATGCAATACAAATAGAATAACTCTTGAGGCTTCACTATTGGTGGTTTATGCTTTAAGTACCTATACGACACTGATTTCAGCGAAAATAAGATTAAATAAGGTAAATAAACGCGAAGGCTAAGTTAGGTAAATATTAAAAACCAACGACATTCGCCATTTTGTGGTGGCGGCCATCTATAGGACCGATTTTCATCAAACATAACTAAGAACACTCCCGACTAATTCAAAATCGATTCATCCGTTCGGGAACTACGATGCCACAGACAGACACACACACAGACAAGTCATAATTATAACACCTCGCACCGGAAAGCTGTGTCGGCAGACCCTCCATAAGTGAACCATTGACATCAGACAAGCCGCAGAGAACTGCTGGATACAAGCGGCACAAAACCGCGGCGTGTGGAAGTCCCTACAAGAGACTTATGTATGTCCAGCTGTGGACGTCTATTGGTTGATAACGAACGAACAATTGCTTCAACTTTACAAATTGATGAGCTACATAATATATCGGTTACTCAGGAGTCAGGAGAGTCGGTCAGAAGGCTCAGGGTCACTCAGCGGGCGATGGAGAGAGCTATGCTCGGAGTATCCCTGCGGGATCAAATCAGAAATGAGGAGATCCGCAGGAGAACCAGAGTTACCGACATAGCTCATCGAGTCGCGAAGCTGAAGTGGCAATGGGCGGGGCACATTGCTCGAAGAACTGATGGACATTGGGGTCCCAAGGTGCTTGAATGGTGACCTCGCACCAGTAAATGAAGCGCAGGTAGACCCCCCACTCGTTAGACAGACGATCTCAAGCGAGTCGCTGGCAGCCGCTGGAATCAGGCGGCACAAGATCGTGTGATGTGGCGATCCTTGCAAGAGACCTATGTCCAGCTGTGGACGTCTATTGGTTGAAACGAACGAACGAACGAAGGTGTCAGGTTCCCCTGAGGAGTAGGACCTTCTCATTTCTTATTTGATCCCGCAGGGATACTCCGAGCATGACTCTATCTATCACCTGCTGAGGTACCCTGAGCTTTTTATATATGAGGCCAAAAGTATTAATGTATATCTATCATGAAGCTGTGATAGCCTAGTGGTTAGGACGACCGACTTCTAATCGGAGGTCGTGGGTTCGATCCCGGGCACGCACCTCTAACTTTTCGGAGTTATGTGCGTTTTAAGTATTTAAATATCACTTGCTTTAACGGTGAAGGAAAACATCGTGAGGAAACCTGCTGCATGCCTGAGAGTTCTCCATAACGTTCTCAAAGGTGTGTGAAGTCTGATAATCCGCTTGGCCAGCGTGGTAGACTATGGCCAAAACCCTTCTCACTCTGAGAGGAGACCCGTGCTCTGTAGTGAGCTGGTAATGGGTTGATCATGATGATGATATCTATCAGTAGTGGCTACTGTCTCGTGGTCCCACTGGTTGACCCACTCAGTGGGACCACGAGGAATTTCAATTCCTCGTGGTCCCACTGCTAAATTTGGGTGGGGCTATAAGGAATTGTAATTCCTCGTGGTCCCACTTTGTTGTAAAAATACTGGCTGTACACTGACACTTGATATTATTGGTCGCTGTCTTAATCATTATGAAATGCATTGATGTCAATGTGTCTAATCTATTTATGCTTATGATAATGAAAAAACTGTAACAAGTCCAATTCTGTACTTTTAAGATATTTAATAATAAGAATAAAAATATATAAAATAATAATAAATATACATATTATTATCGTAATACTAGTGACACTCTTCATTTATGTCGTGTGTGAGTGTGAGTGCGAGTGCGAATGTGTGTGTGTGTGTGTGTGTGTGTGTGTGTGTGTGTGTGTGTGTGCGTGCGTGAGTGTGTGTGTGTGTGTGTGTGTGTGTGTGTGTGTGTGTGAGTGTGTGTGTGTCTGTGTGTCTGTGTGTCTGTCTGTCTGTCTGTCTGTCTGTGTGTGTGTGTGTGTGTGTGTGTGTGCGAGTGCGAGTACGAGTGCGAGTGCGTGTGCGAGTGCGAGTTCGAGTGCGAGTGCGAGTGCGAGTGCGAGTTCGAGTGCGAGTGCGAGTTCGAGTGCGAGTGCGAGTGCGTGTGCGAGTGCGAGTGCGTGTGCGAGTGCGAGTGCGAGTGTGAGTGTGTGTGTGGGTGAGTGAGTGCGAGTGCGAGTGCGAGGGCAAGTGCGAGTGCGAGTGCGTGTGGGTGAGTGAGTGCGAGTGCGAGTGCGAGTGCGAGTGCGAGTACGAGTGCGAGTGCGAGTTTGAGAGCGAGTGCGAGTTCGAGTTCGAGTGCGAGTGCGTGTGCGAGTGCGAGTGCGAGTGTGAGTGCGAGTGCGAGTGCGAGTACGTGTGTGTGGGTGAGTGAGTGCGAGTGCGAGTGTGAGTGCGAGTGCGACTACGAGTGCGTGTGCGAGTGCGAGTGCGAGTGCAAATGCTAGTGCGAGTACGTGTGTGTGGGTGAGTGAGTGCGAGTTTAAGTATTAAAATAAAATAAAGTATAAAAAAAAATATAAAAATGCGTATAAAATTATTCATTCTATTTAATAAAGGTATGTGCGCTGCATAAATGTGCATATTGCATACCCTGGCTCCGAACCCTGTGCCCGCCGCTGATTATCAATACATCAATTATAACATACTATAATATACTTATTATATACCTATAATTATATACTATCCTTACTAATATTATAAATGCGAAAGTAACTCTGTCTGTCTGTCTGTCTGTATGTCTGTTACGCTTTCACGCCAAAACTACTGAACCAATTTAAATGAAATTTGGTTCACAAATAAATACTCTAGACCCTGATAAAGGACATAGGCTACTTTTATAACCGACTTTCAAACAAGGAGGAGTTGTGTTTTCTACCTATGTACACCGATATCTCCGAGATTACTGAACCGATTTGCGTAATTTTTTTTAATCTATAAAGAAACATTGCGACACTGTCCTATAAAAAATTTGAATTCCGACTCCTCAATCCTGATGCTGTAGGGGACCTGACCCCCAAAACTAATGGGATTTAGGAACTGTCGGTTATTTAACTTGATTGGGGGTACCAATTAAAGACTTTATCTTTGAATGAACTCCAGTAGGTACATATCCAACTTCTCAACTCTGATGCTCGACTCGACTCGAGACTTCAGTCGATTTCAGTCGAGTTAAGTCGAGTTCAGTCGAGTTCAGTCGAGTTCAGTCGAGTTCAGTCGAGTTCAGTCGAGTTCAGCCGAGTTCAGTCGAGTTCAGTCGAGTTGAGTCGAGTTCAGTCGAGTTCAGTCGAGTTCAGTCGAGTTCAGTCGAGTTCAGCCGAGTTCAGTCGAGTTGAGTCGAGTTGAGTCGAGTTGAGTCGAGTTCAGTCGAGTTCAGTCGAGTTCAGTCGAGTTCAGTCGAGTTCAGTCGAGTTCAGCCGAGTTCAGTCGAGTTCAGTCGAGTTGAGTCGAGTTGAGTCGAGTTGAGTCGAGTTCAGTCGAGTTCAGTCGAGTTCAGTCGTGTTCAGTCGAGTTGAGTCGAGTTGAGTCGCGTTGAGTCGAGTTGAGTTGAATTGAGTCGCGTTGAGTCGAGTTGAGTCGCGTTGAGTCGAGTTGAGTTGAATTGAGTCGCGTTGAGTCGAGTTGAATCGCGTTAAGTCGCGTTGAGTCGAGTTGAGTCGAGTTCAGTCGAGTTCAGTCGAGTTCAGTCGAGTTAAGTCGAGTTAGGTCGAGTTAAGTCGAGTTAAGTCGAGTTGAGTCGAGTTAAGTCGAGTTAAGTCGAGTTCAGTCGAGTTCAGTCGAGTTCAGTCGAGTTCAGTCGAGTTAAGTCGATTTAAGTCGAGTTAAGTCGAGTTCCGTCGAGTTAAGTCGAGTTCAGTCGAGTTCAGTCGAGTTAAGTCGAGTTCAGTCGAGTTCAGTCGAGTTCAGTCGAGTTCAGGCAAGTTCAGTCGAGTTCAGTCGAGTTCAGGCGAGTTCAGTCGAGTTCAGTCGAGTTCAGTCGAAATCAGTCGAGTTAAGTCGAGTTCAGTCGAGTTCAGTCGAGTTCAGTCGAGTTCAGTCGAGTTAAGTCGATTTAAGTCGAGTTAAGTCTAGTTCAGTCGAGTTCAGTCGAGTTCAGTCGAGTTAAGTCGATTTAAGTCGAGTTAAGTCGAGTTCCGTCGAGTTAACTCGAGTTAAGTCGAGTTCAGTCAAGTTCAGTCGAGTTCAGTCGAGTTCAGTCGAGTTCAGTCGAGTTCAGTCGAGTTCAGTCGAGTTCAGTCGAGTTCAGTCGAGTTCAGTCGAGTTCATTCGAGTTAAGTCGAGTTTAGTCTAGTTCAGTCGAGTTCAGTCGAGTTCAGTCGAGTTAAGTCGATTTAAGTCGAGTTAAGTCGAGTTCCGTCGAGTTAACTCGAGTTAAGTCGAGTTCAGTCAAGTTCAGTCGAGTTCAGTCGAGTTCAGTCGAGTTAAGTCGAGTTAAGTCGAGTTCAGTCGAGTTCAGTCGAGTTCAGTCGAGTTCAGTCGAGTTCAGTCGAGTTCAGTCGAGTTCAGTCATATTCAGTCGAGTTAAGTCGAGTTCCGTCGAGTTCAGTCGAGTTCAGTCGAGTTAAGTCGATTAAGTCGAGTTCAGTCGAGTTCAGTCGAGTTCAGTCGAGTTCAGTCGAGTTAAGTCGATTTAAGTCGAGTTAAGTCGAGTTCAGTCGAGTTCAGTCGAGTTCAGTCGAGTTCAGTCGAGTTCAGTCGAGTTCAGTCGAGTTCAGTCGAGTTCAGTCGAGTTCAGCCGAGTTCAGTCGAGTTCAGTCGAGTTCAGTCGTGTTGAGTCGAGTTGAGTCGAGTTGAGTCGCGTTGAGTCGAGTTGAGTTGAATTGAGTCGCGTTGAGTCGAGTTGAGTCGCGTTGAGTCGAGTTGAGTCGAATTGAGTCGCGTTGAGTCGAGTTGAGTCGAGTTGAATCGCGTTAAGTCGCGTTGAGTCGAGTTCAGTCGAGTTAAGTCGAGTTAAGTCGAGTTCAGTCGAGTTCAGTCGAGTTCAGTCGAGTTCAGTCGAGTTCAGTCGAGTTCAGTCATATTCAGTCGAGTTAAGTCGAGTTCCGTCGAGTTCAGTCGAGTTCAGTCGAGTTAAGTCGATTAAGTCGAGTTCAGTCGAGTTCAGTCGAGTTCAGTCGAGTTCAGTCGAGTTAAGTCGATTTAAGTCGAGTTAAGTCGAGTTCAGTCGAGTTCAGTCGAGTTCAGTCGAGTTCAGTCGAGTTCAGTCGAGTTCAGTCGAGTTCAGTCGAGTTCAGTCGAGTTCAGTCGAGTTCAGTCGAGTTCATTCGAGTTAAGTCGAGTTTAGTCTAGTTCAGTCGAGTTCAGTCGAGTTCAGTCGAGTTAAGTCGATTTAAGTCGAGTTAAGTCGAGTTCCGTCGAGTTAACTCGAGTTAAGTCGAGTTCAGTCAAGTTCAGTCGAGTTCAGTCGAGTTCAGTCGAGTTAAGTCGAGTTAAGTCGAGTTCAGTCGAGTTCAGTCGAGTTCAGTCGAGTTCAGTCGAGTTCAGTCGAGTTCAGTCGAGTTCAGTCATATTCAGTCGAGTTAAGTCGAGTTCCGTCGAGTTCAGTCGAGTTCAGTCGAGTTAAGTCGATTAAGTCGAGTTCAGTCGAGTTCAGTCGAGTTCAGTCGAGTTCAGTCGAGTTAAGTCGATTTAAGTCGAGTTAAGTCGAGTTCAGTCGAGTTCAGTCGAGTTCAGTCGAGTTCAGTCGAGTTCAGTCGAGTTCAGTCGAGTTCAGTCGAGTTCAGTCGAGTTCAGCCGAGTTCAGTCGAGTTCAGTCGAGTTCAGTCGTGTTGAGTCGAGTTGAGTCGAGTTGAGTCGCGTTGAGTCGAGTTGAGTTGAATTGAGTCGCGTTGAGTCGAGTTGAGTCGCGTTGAGTCGAGTTGAGTCGAATTGAGTCGCGTTGAGTCGAGTTGAGTCGAGTTGAATCGCGTTAAGTCGCGTTGAGTCGAGTTCAGTCGAGTTAAGTCGAGTTAAGTCGAGTTCAGTCGAGTTCAGTCGAGTTCAGTCGAGTTCAGTCGAGTTCAGTCGAGTTCAGTCATATTCAGTCGAGTTAAGTCGAGTTCCGTCGAGTTCAGTCGAGTTCAGTCGAGTTAAGTCGATTAAGTCGAGTTCAGTCGAGTTCAGTCGAGTTCAGTCGAGTTCAGTCGAGTTAAGTCGATTTAAGTCGAGTTAAGTCGAGTTCAGTCGAGTTCAGTCGAGTTCAGTCGAGTTCAGTCGAGTTCAGTCGAGTTCAGTCGAGTTCAGTCGAGTTCAGTCGAGTTCAGCCGAGTTCAGTCGAGTTCAGTCGAGTTCAGTCGTGTTGAGTCGAGTTGAGTCGAGTTGAGTCGAGTTGAGTCGCGTTGAGTCGAGTTGAGTTGAATTGAGTCGCGTTGAGTCGAGTTGAGTCGCGTTGAGTCGAGTTGAGTCGAATTGAGTCGCGTTGAGTCGAGTTGAGTCGAGTTGAATCGCGTTAAGTCGCGTTGAGTCGAGTTCAGTCGAGTTAAGTCGAGTTAAGTCGAGTTCAGTCGAGTTCAGTCGAGTTCAGTCGAGTTCAGTCGAGTTCAGTCGAGTTCAGTCATATTCAGTCGAGTTAAGTCGAGTTCCGTCGAGTTCAGTCGAGTTCAGTCGAGTTAAGTCGATTAAGTCGATTAAGTCGAGTTCAGTCGAGTTCAGTCGAGTTCAGTCGAGTTAAGTCGATTTAAGTCGAGTTAAGTCGAGTTCAGTCGAGTTCAGTCGAGTTCAGTCGAGTTCAGTCGAGTTCAGTCGAGTTCAGCCGAGTTCAGTCGAGTTCAGTCGAGTTCAGTCGTGTTGAGTCGAGTTGAGTCGAGTTGAGTCGAGTTGAGTCGCGTTGAGTCGAGTTGAGTTGAATTGAGTCGCGTTGAGTCGAGTTGAGTCGCGTTGAGTCGCGTTGAGTCGAGTTGAGTCGAATTGAGTCGCGTTGAGTCGAGTTGAGTCGAGTTGAATCGCGTTAAGTCGCGTTGAGTCGAGTTCAGTCGAGTTCAGTCGAGTTGAGTCGCGTTGAGTCGAGTTGAGTCGAGTTGAATCGCGTTAAGTCGAGTTGAGTTGAGTTGAGTACGTTGGAAACCTTTACAAAATTTAAATAAGTATAATAATATGTAATTAGTTCCAGAGCATATGTGTGGTGAGTGCGGGTGCCCTGCTATTACCCGTCTTTATTTTACTGGTCTGTGGTACACGTGTATGTTGAAGTCGGGCTAGCATCGCTCGCTCAACCAACTTCAACTTAAGTGTACAAAAAAAAATTATTTTTAGTTTGAAGTCTGGTTTTTTTTACTAGTGAAACTAAGCTGTGGATGTTTGAATCAACAGTCCGTAACGGTTTTTTGAAAATATTTCTTAGGTAGGTTTGCAATAGGAGCAGAACATAATAATCAAACTATTTGACATTTATACTTGTCTACAATTTTTTAATCAATTAGTTTTTAACAGAAGAGATTTTACTTGAAACTTATCAGTGGGACCACAACCCCAAAAATTTAATCTCTAAAACATGTCCTGTTGGTCCCACCATCAAAGTGGGACCACGAGGAATTGAAATTCCTCGTGGTCCCACTGAGTGGGTCAACCAGTGGGACCACGAGACAGTAGCCGGGACCACGAGGAATTGAAATTCCTCGTGGTCCCACTGAGTGGGTCAACCAGTGGGACCACGAGACAGTAGCCCTTAGGAAAGTACATAATATAACCGGTACATTACGTTTAGCCCGTCTAACTACTTTCATTTTGAACGGATCACTTTTAATTTAAGTCATCTATCTACCTACTACTATATTACTTTACTAATATCTTTTAATTATTTATTAAGCAGTGTAAATGCATCGTGTGCTACTTTCGATGTTTAGTTGAAGTGACATTTAAATGTAACTATTAGCATTGGACATATTTGATGTCTGTCTATGCTACTTTCCCCTTTTTAAAGGACTTCAAAAAAAAGGAGGTTCTTTATTCGACCCGTATATGTGTGTATGTACGTTCGCGATTATTTCAAAAACAAATAAACCGATTTTGCCGATTTTTTTCACTATCATAATCTACATACTTTCAGGAAGGTTTTAATGTATAAGTAGTACACCTAGTTATCTATTTATCCATCTACCCATCCATCCATTTATTTATTTATTTATTTAAATAGAAGATGGATTAAGGAGATGACTGCCTATGTATCAATAAACAATATAAGTATAAGATGTAATCCATTTCACGCATCGATGGCAGCTTTCAATCCACATCCACACATCCAGACACGTGAAGATACAAGTGTAAATTGAAAATTTAAAAACCCCGGACATTCGCCATTTTGTGGCGGCGGCCATCTTGGATTTGCACTATTGTGCTATTCTACTAGTCAAGCCCTTTCATTTGATACCCACATTAAGGGAGTTGTGAAAAAATATGTAATCCGCCATTTTGTAGCGGCGGCCATCTTGGACCGATTTTCATCAAACATAGCTAACAACACTCGACTAAATCACCTTTCAAACAAAAAAAACCGCATTCAAATCGGTCCACCCGTTTGAGCGCCACAGGGGAACAGACAGACGCACACACACACCCACACACACACACACACACACAGACACGTCAAACTTATAACACCCCGTCGTTTTTTCGTCGAGGGTTAAAAACCCAATACCTCATATATTTTTTTGGCCTGACCCGAGATTCGAACCCAGTACCTACCCCGTGATCCACAGTCGAACGTGCTAACCGCTAGACCAACGAGGCAGTAGACCAATTGATATAATATTAGATATACTAGCTAGCTTGACGTTTATTCAGTGAGCAATATTTGTTTCAAATATTTTTCTGGAAGCCCAGTATGCGTATCATCGTTCTTTGGAAAGTGTTTTCAGAATATACTTTCAAAGCATCTATCACCCTCACTTCTCATAATAAACTTGGATCACTTTATATCTACGCTGAACAGTACTAAAATAAGGACCAAAGCACACGTGCTGATGAGATAAATTAATGTTTTTAGGTATTACATAGTGTGACGAGCTATAAATTACACAGGTATGCAGGGGTAAAATTGTCTGAAATCAAATAACGGTTTCTTATAGATTTTGAGGTGCTGATTAACGGAAAAATAATGAAAAAATTCCATCACGTAAGGTTTTTTAGAAATCTTAATAAATGCTACCCTAGTACAAATGATATATACCCTAGTATAATTGATAACATAGATCAATTCTTATTTTTGATATTTATTTATTTTGTGTGTAGTTATTAATAAAAACTAGCGGTCCGCCCCAGCTTCACCCGTGGTACATATAATATAGCCTATAGCACTCAAGGATCACGTACATATCCAACGGTGAAAGAATTTTTGAAATCGGTCCAGTAGTTCCTGAGATTAGCGCGTTCAAACAAACAAACTCTTCCGCTTTATTATATTAGTATAGATATGTTGTAAAATGTGTTTGACTCTTATTTTTATTATCATTTTGTATTTGAACGTGATAAAATAAATTCTAATTCTTGAAAAAATTTAGTACAAAAATCTCAAATGGGTTGTAATGTGGCGATTTCAAAGTTATATTTTTCTTACTTGGACAACAACGGGATTATATCCAGATTATATCTAATTTCCATGTTTTTGTATGAGTTGGATAGCTACAACAAAGATTTGCACTGGATAAGAAAGGATTAGCCTTTGAGAGTACCATTGAAACCTGAAATTGAAAGAAAATTTGGTCGATCCAGTCAAAGTGCTTCTACCTCGACTTAATATCATGAAACAATTTGTGAAACCACTATCAAAGCAAGAAGAGGGTTTCAAATATCTCTGTGATAAATTTTCATCACTTTCAGATGCCAAGCTTAAATAAGGAATATTTTTTGGTCCAGATATTCGAAAACTCATGAAAGATGAAGATTTAAAAACTAAAATGAACTTTGAGCAAGGAAATGAGAAAGTTTCTTACAAAAAGTTGTTGAAAATTTTCTGGGCTGTAAGAAAAGTTCAGATTACGTCCAATTAATGGAAAATATATTTTAAAATTTCAGAAATTTGGAATGCAACATGAGCTTAAAAGTTCATTTCCTGAAATTTTACTTGGACTTCTTTCCAAAAAATCTACAAAAAGATTTAAGGGAAAAAAGGAGTAATATTCCATCAAGACATAAAGGCTATGCAAAGACCTTATCAAAGGAGATGAAATGTTAACATGATTTCAGACTATTGCAGAGGGATACTGAAAAGAATGAAAATAGATGAAAATCTTTAAAAAGAAGCTTCAGTGACAAACGGAAGAGGCATTACAAGGATTTATATTAGTTTGTTTAGTAAGTTAGTTTAGTGCTAATGTCATAAAAATGTAAATGTGTAATTACGCTTTGTATGTTTTTTTAAATTTTACTAAAACGTCGTCGTATATAAAAATGTTTTTTATATATATCGTATATTTAAAAAACCTTACGTGATAAGAAAAAACCAAGAGCATATTCGCATTCAGCGCCCCAAAATTACCTAAAAAAGATACCATTCAAAGAAACAATTTTCAAAAAGGTCAATTTTGCATACCTGTGATTATATACCAAAGTAATGTGTAGTAACGAGAAACAAATCACATGTAAATTAAAATTCATTTTGCTATAAATACTTAGTTTTTGAATACGGATTCACACTAAGACTTTTTGTATTGGGTACAAAAAAATTATTGTGCAAAAAACACATCCGATTTGTTTTTATTCTTTCAATAAATAATTTTTTTATGATCGGCTCCGTTGTTAAAAAAAGTAGTTCGTGTACTCATGCCTTCATCTCGATTCTCGGTATCGGTGATTTTTACCAGCTCGCTACTCATTTTAATCATTCTAAATATTTTTTAATGGAAGTGGATATATTGTTAGTTTTCTTTGGAAACATGAATAAGTACTCTCGACGAAATAAATTGCTGCTTTATTTGAATGAATTGCGCAATTCCTAGTACGAGTATCACTTCATATTATACAAGTATAAATTAAAAATTTAATAAACCCCCGACATTCGCCATTTTGTGGCAGTGAATTTGCAATAGTGCTATTCTACTAGTCAAGCCCTTTCATTTGATACCCATATTAAGGGAGTTGTGAAAAAATATGTAATCCACCATCTTGAAGCGGCGGCCATCTTGGACCGATTTTCTTCAAACATAGCTAACAACACTCTCGCCTAATTCACCTTTCAAACAAAAAAAAACGCATTTAAATCGGTCCACCCGTTTGAGCGCTACAGGGGAACAGATAGAAAGACACACACACACACACACACCCACACACACAGACACGTCAAACTTATAACATCTCGTCGTTTTTGCGTCGGGGGTTAAAAACAAAGTGCCACTGTCTGTCTGTTCGCGATAAACTCAAAAACTATTGAACGTATTTTCATGCGGTTTTCACCAATAGACATCATTCATATTTCATCATTCATTCATGAGGAAGGTTTAGGTGTATAAATTTATTAAGTAAGGTTTTTTGTAAATTTGTTGAAAATGTCGAAAAAAGTCAAACCGCTGCCCTTTGGATAACAAAACAATGTAGGTATGGTCCGTTTTAATAGAGTTGAGCTAAAATGTAAACCAACACACCTTTTTGCTAAAAAACTACAGAATGGATTGAAATGAAACTTGGCACGATGTAAGTTTATAGTATAAACTTAAATCGTGCCAAGTTTCATTTCAATCCATTCTATAGTTTTTTAGCACAAGTGTAAATTGAAAATTTAAAAAACCCCCGACATTCGCCATTTTGTGGCGCGGCCATCTTGGATTTGTAATAGTGCTACTCTACTAGTCAAGCCCTTTCATTTGATACCCATATTAAGGGAGTTGTGAAAAAATATGTAATCCGCCATTTTGTAGCGGCGGCCATCTTGGACCGATTTTCATGAAACATAGCTAACAACACTCTCGACTAAATCACCTTTCAAACAAAAAAAACCGCATTCAAATCGGTCCACCCGTTTGAGCGCCACAGGGGAACAGACAGACAGACACACACACACACACACACACACACACACACACACACACACACACACACACACACACACACACACACACACACACACACAGACACGTCAAACTTATAACACCCCGTCGTTTTTGCGTCGGGGGTTAAAAACGGATTGAAACGTTTTTTTATTGAAACGGACATACATAAACTGTTGGGATAGTAGCGGGTAACTACCCGTGCGAAGTCGGGGCGGATCGCTAGTCTAATTATAACTTTTTATGTATGTAGGTGGGTATCCTCAACATAAATAAATCGGCCTACGCCGCAGAACTTCTGTCGATGAAAATATATCTCCTTTAATAAAATTAACACCGAAGAACTGAAATAGATATTCGATACGATTCCGATGATTGGATTATCTCCCGCTGCGGAGTTGAACGACCTCCGGAGAAATTGCGACGCGGACGGACAACGGGGCTTCTATTTATATACGGATTAAGTAAGTATAATAGTATTTCGTAATAAGGGAAGTGGGCCGGAATCTGAAATCGCCCTGGAACGCTCCCGAGCGCGCGCTTCCTTCAAACGACATCCTACCTTATTTTTAACCCCCGACTGTTTTTAACCCCCGACGCAAAAACGACGGGGTGTTACAAGTTTGACGTGTCTGTGTGTGTGTGTGTGTCTGTCTGTCTATTCCACCGTAGCGCTCAAACGGGTGAACCGATTTGAATGCGGTTTTTTTGTGTGAAAGGTGAATTTGTCGGGAGTGTTCGTAACTGTGTTTGATGAAAATCGGTCCAAGATGGTCGCTGCCACAAAATTGCGGATTACATATTTTTCACAACTCCCTCAATATGGGTATCAAATAAAAGGGCTTGACTAGTAGAATAGCACTATGCAAATTCAAGATGGCCGCCGCCACAAAATGGCGAATGTCGGGGGTTTTTAAATTTTTAATTTATACTTGTAATTTTAGATACTACCCGCGGTTTGGATTTAATCCCGTGGGTATCTTTGATTTCCCGAGATAACATACTTGTTATCCTAGCCTATGTCCACTTCTGAGATTCAAGCTAAGTATAATAGCAAACTTTGTCAAGAACCGGTTAGTGTTCATTGTCCCTAATCACCAATTTTTTATTTTTTTACAATGGCACCTTTAATAATTCCAAGTTAAACTCACTCCCTGAATAATTCTCTACCCGCCTGTAGAATTCTCGTCACAATCGGTTCAGCCGTTCCGAAGATTAGCCCGTTCAAACAGACAGACCCTGCAGTTGCCATACATACCAGAACAGTGATCGCCAATGTTTATGGCTGCTCTGAACAATGCGTAGAAAGCTTTCAAGAATATGGCGTTGGAAGGGGCAGTTGCTCTGCCGCGCGCTCTACTAATATCTTCCACCCGCATGCGTTCTACCACTCGCAAAGGTCATATGGTACATGGCACATGGTACATGGTACATGGGCATGGTACATGGTACATGGTACATGGCGCATGGTACATGGTAGTTCGAACTTGTTTATTTATAGTCGGTGGCAACGCGTGTTCGGAGCGGTCATAAAGATTGGTGATTGTTGTTACTTGGGACTTCAACTCCCATCGCTCTTCGGAGCGATGTAAATGTCCGTTACTGTGGTTCTTCTACGGATCTTTTTATTTCAGAGTTGATGAATTGTTGATGAGTTTGGAAATGGGAGCTTGGCTATTTTCAGTTTTCGCAAAGCCTCGGTCAACCGTTCTATTTTTAGCTCAAAAGAACAAAACCTTAGCGACTTCAAAGCCGGAAAGAGCTTTTGAATCCAAGAAAACATTGAATCTCCCTGTGCCTACCTACTCGTATTATTTTTATATCATGACCTATATTCGTATGTTATGAATACGTTCTTCGGTGTACGAACCCAAACATAAAAATACACTTTAAGCCCAACGCAAACTAGCGGGACCGAGGCCGCTGTGCTCTGGTTCAACTCGTATTATAACCTCTAAACTTAGCTTTATTTAAGCTTTATGAAGGCTCACTCAGCGGGTGGAAGAGTGCTATGCTCGGAGTATCACTGCGGGATCAAGTGACTATACAAGTATAAATTAAAAAATTTAAAATCCCCGACATTCGCCATTTTGTGGCGGCGGCCATCTTGGATTTGCATAGTGCTATTCTACTAGTCAAGCCCTTTCATTTGATACCCATATTAAGGGAGTTGTGAAAAAATATGTAATCCGCCATTTCGTAGCGGCAGCCATTTTGGATTGATTTTCATCAAACATAGCTAACAACACTCTCGACTAATTCACCGTTCAAACAAAAAAAAAAACGCATTCTAATCGGTCCACCCGTTTGAGCGCTACAGGGGAACAGACACGTCAAACTTATAACACCCCGTCGTTTTTGCGTCGGGGGTTAAAAACATTGAAAATCTATCATTAAAGACCATTGCATATATAAATAGGTGTATCAATAAAGACACAGCATCAGTGTTGCCAGAAGGTTACTTTTGTTACCTTTTAGATGATTTTCAGCTCGGTCAGGTTACTTCTAGGTTACACTATTCAAAAGGTAACTTTTAGGTGATTTTTCGAATCTTCATAAATATTCTGTCATCTGTGGTTCTTATTACAACTCTTCTCATCAGTTTCTCTTTCACACTCGTTTCATCTCAATTCTCGACCAATCACGACCAATGTCTGAATGAATATTTGTGCAAGTTATTTACAAGCATCATCAATTCTATCAATTTGTAATACAATTTTCTACTAGAAAAAAAAATAGTTGTCTGTGAAGTCGGTTTACGGACGACATTTTAACGTGTTAACGTCATAAGAAAACATTGCCTCTCTATCGCTTGTTCCGCGCTCTCGCTTGCACGCTTGGCTATGCCGGCTGATCGTGCTTTCTCTATCGCTTGTTCCGCGCTCTCGCTTGCACGCGGTAGGTACGTGACAATGAGTCATGCTTTTACGTGCGTGCGACTTCCGTTCATTTATTTATAAGACGTTAATAACAGGTCAAAAAATGAAAGGTTATTTTTTACACTAAAAGGTTACTTTTTTATTTATTTTAGGTAACTTTTGACATGACCGTGCTGGCAATACTGCACAGCATATCGGTTCCAATCCACTCCTTAGGTGGGCGTTGCGCCTTACTTGATCGCACAGAACAACCCGCATGGCAAGAGCCGCCTTTCAAGAGGCACCTTTTAATTTATCAATATTGAATAGGCTATAACAGGAAGATCCAGCAGCATCGGGCGCATTGAAAAATCACTGACGATATCGCGCATTTTTAACGCCGCGCCCGATGATGCTGACGTCTCTCGTAGTTTCAATACTGAAAATTCTTGTGACGAGAACAGCAAGATCCGGTCGCAACGGGCGCATTTCAGTAGACGAAGACGTTCATCAAATGTGATCTCTGCCCACGCATTTTCACGCCGCACCCGATGCTGCTGACGACACTCGTATTTTCAGTAGGTACCTATATAGTAAAATGCGCCCTTTGCGGCTCTTGCGGCTCAGGCGCCTCTTGCGGGGTTTGCGGATCTTGCGTGCCGTGAACTAGTTCCTTCAACTGGAGCATTAGTATAGAGATAAAAATATAACGTTTTATTTATCTGTTTTGTTTGAGAAGTGTTCGATTTCCTTCTCGAACCTCGATAAAAGCGGGTGGTGATAAAGCTATTTCGGGAATTTATGTTATTCAATATCACAGCTTAGATTTTCTTTGTTGTGTTGTAGGAAAATAACAAATTACGGGCGTTGAACTCTGACATTTACCTAATTAGATACTGACTACCCTCTCCTCTTTCATCATACAGCTCGTGGACATTCATAGATGGACATAGACTTTCTCTACTGAGCCCATTACACCAAAAAAAAAAGTTCGTAATCTAACACCTGACTACGCTAAATAATTTAATTTTATATAAATTAATAATTTAATGCGGAAGCGTGGGGCAAGCAGCTAGTGGCGCCATCTGTTATGTCTATCCGAAACTATAATTTCATAATCTAGAAAACCGCGCGAAGGTCACTTCTCGATTTTTTCGTAAATAAAATGTAGCCTATATCACCCGGACCATTACAACGAATCAATAGACACCTCATTCATCAAAATCGGTCCAGTAATTTATGCGCTACAGTGGTACACACAGAATCTCATACGAAAATCGGCCACATAGGGTAAATAAAATGTAGCCTATATCACCCGGACCATTACAACGAATCAATAGACACCTCATTCATCAAAATCGGTCCAGTAATTTATGCGCTACAGTGGTACACACAGAATCTCATACGAAAATCGGCCACATAGGTACATACATACATAGACTGCTAAAATCATAACCCTTCCTTTTGGCTTTGCCGTAGTCGGGTAAAAAATTTACGTCAAAGTATACCGAATGTCTAATTTTTAGACACCCTTGAACGTTTAAATTTTAACGGTATCCAGCAGGGGTTTGCAACTGTAATAAATGTCCGGCAATGCATGACGTGATACTAAGTATTCCGAAGAAAATATAAAAAAATTAGTCTTTATACTTTGACGTAAGGTTTTCTACAACTATATTACCTGTTATCTCCTAAAGTAACCATGATCTCAACTTCATAATCCCGGATTTCCTCCCTGGGGCAATACACAGATAAACTTTCAGCTTTTATAAAATAACGAAGGCCTGGTCGTCGTAGGCTCTTGCTATATTTCGTCTCAAACCCGCCATCTCTTCTGCAACAATCCATTGCCACTTCAGTTTGCTAATGGTTTGGGCTGTGTCATAAGTCATAAGCCTTGGTTCCGAAAGCCGCAACAGAACCACAGAACTACGCCACCTTATTCGCTCCTTTTTTTAAGTAAAGAATTGTAGCTAAACAGTGATTCTTAAGAGAAATAACAGTTTAAGATCTTTGTAAACCATCTGGGGGTTCTTGGTCTTTTTTACTCGATAACAAGTTAGATCGCAAGGATCTCACCTGGTGATAAGTCCGTAAATGATGATACAGCCGTCTAAGATGGAATTAATATGGCAGAAGTGTTTTAAATTAATGCCACTAATCACTCTCTATTTGGCGTCGCCACAAAACGTTAAATAACTTGGCGGCACTACGATGCCGGTAGGGCGCTAACTACGGCCGAAGTTTCCCACCAGACAAAGCTCTTATGTAAATCTCAGAAATAGATCTGAGCGGGTGAGGCCACTGTTAACCACGCAGTCGTATTTCGATACATATACTCAAGATGAGTGTGTTGATTATTATATTTTTCCTTACTCATACAACGTGTGAAAATCAGAGAGTTTCCACCGAAAATCCGTTATTCACATTAAAGGCTCGGACACAAACAAATCAAGGCGGCAGCAATGCGCGACGACATAGGTTAAGTATATCCTATCTCCTGTTGCGATAACATGCGACTACGAGAAAATTACCTATGTCTACTCATTTTCTCGTAGAAGACAATATAAATAAACGAGAAAATGAGTAGACATCATTTCCTCGTGTGTCACATGCTAGCGCAACTGGAAGTTCAACAATTTGTAATACAAGGAACTTTATGAGTTTATGAAGAACTAGCAGATACCCGTGACTTAGTCCGCGTGATCCGTCCAGTGTTTTTAGCTGTGCGTTGATAGATCAGTCAATCAGACAGTCAGAAACAACATCTAGGTACCTACGTGCCTTGTTGGAAACGCGTTCTGTTTGTTTGAGCCTTTCAGAGTTCGAGAATTTGGCCCGCGCCCAAAATGTCGTCTTTTGACTTCTGAAAGCTATTGTGACTCAGATTACAATTCTAACATCTCACTGTGATCGCTTGGCAATGTCGAATAACAGTCGAGTTTAGCTTCTTAGTTCTTCCGCAAACTTATATCCAGCTGAGTTTGCTGTGAACTCTTCTCAGACCAAGGCGCTTTTGGAAACTCTCGCAGCTTTAATATTAAGTTGTCGTAAATAATAATTATCATCATTATCTCTCTTTTATTGTAAAATTGACATTCAAAAAGTAACAATGTAGCAATTTTGAGTCCCAAATTTGAATCTGAAACTGAATTGCTGGATTGCTAAGAAAACAGATAATAATTTATACTTAAGTATAACAGCTTTTTTATTTTTCGAATCTTTGATAGTCCTATTTACAGTTAGGTATAGGAAACAGGTTGGAATAGGAATTATGGTATATCTACACTTCAAAGGAACAACTATTAGGTGTTGTTCTACTATCGCTCGAGAACCAAACCCCTAAGGGTATTATACGACATGTAGTAGGTATTATAACCCGCGCCACGTACATCGAACCAGTGGCGTAGCGTACCTTGGCGGGGCCCCGTATAAAAATTTGTTTGGGGGCCCTTATGAAGTGTAAAGATTCTCACAAAAGAAAAAAAATGTTTGCATAAAATTAAAAGCAATATTTATTCATCATAATTATTTATCTGACACTTTTTCTAAAATTTTTACAAACAATTCAAATTAAATGTATAACTTTTTTTCGGCAAACTGATTTATTAAAACATTTATAGCTGATGATGACTTTAGTTTTTCTAAAGATTCTGCCTCTATGGGCAACTTTTTGAACAACATTTTTTGACTTTTGTCATTTCTGAAATAAACAAAAATTTGGGACGTTTTTGTTAATTTTTGCTTACGCACGTCGAGGGCCCCCGTGCCTTGGGGGCCCCGTATAATTGATACGGCATATACGGCGGTAGCTACGCCCCTGCATCGAACGCTGAACGTAACGTGGAGGGGATAGCTGCGTATGGGAACTGTCACACACGTAATACAATAGCTCACCCCCTCCACTTTCCTTCAGCGTTTGATGTACGTGCCGATGTTTATACTTCCCTTCGCCGGCATATTTAATTATTTACATTCCTCTGCGTACTATCTGATGTTTGATATACGTCCCTCAAACTCAAAGTACTTATAAGGCATCTGAAATATAAACCTTATTCGTGAAGAGTATCTCATATCTTTTTATTATTCACTACCTTTTGCCCGCGACTTCGTTCGAGTAATATAGACAAACAAATTGAAAACGCGTGTGCCTACTGATAGTTTGAGCGTATTTCGAAATCACAGATAGAAACTTCAATTTTATTTATTTGTGTATATCCATTATACTTACCTAATAGATTATAGGTATTATAAAACGTAAGTTTGTCTGTCCGTTGCCTTTTCATGGCTCAACCGCTGGACAGACCTTGATGAATTTTGACACAGATATATAGCTTTCGTTTTGGAGACGGTCTCGGGATATTATTTATCCCATTTAAAAAAATCTCAATCCACTCGGATGAGGTCGCGGGCTTCAGCTAGTAGATTATAAGTATGGAAAAGTGAAAAAGAAAAGTTGGTTTAATTTTTTATGTTAGGAAATTTGTAACATGACGTATCTTGAGAATGAAAATGACTTAGAAATGCTAAAATTCTCCTAGTTACTAATTAATATATGTATATCTACTTATATCATTTTAAAAATTTTTGTTACAATTATTATTAGTAAGTATAGCGAAAAATGGGCTTTTATGTATAAAAAGTATAAAATACTATGTGTTGTGTATTTGAGTCAGGTAGTTTAATCGTGAATGTAAATAAACATTTGAAAATAATAATAATAATAATCGGTAGATATAAAAGGACTCAGGCTGTAGGTATAGGTACATTTCCTGGAAAATTATATTCTGCTAAAATTTTCTTGGAATAAAATAAAATTAAGTTCGTTCGCTTCTCGTATGACATCATTAGGAAGTTTCGCCATCATAATTATTTTTATCTACTCTCATATCATAAAATTCCGAATATGAAATCAAAATGTGTCATATATTGGACTACTTTATTCACATACATCTATAATATTTAAAAAAAAAATTAAAAAAGTTCATTATAACACTACTTTGTTAGGAAATTATTGCAAAACAATGTTAAAAAATAATTTTTTCTACATTATAGTACAGGCACTGGGTTCTGGTATTTTTGAGCCATGCCGGGTGTTTATTATTATTATTATTATTTAATACTTTATTGTACACCAAAAAAACATAAATTAAACAAAAGAAACATTTTAAAAGAAATAGGTACAATAGTTAGTTTACAATAGTTAGTTAGTTTAATTTTGTTACTTACAATGATTATCCCGCTATCAAAGTTACCCTATTACTACTACTGCGAAAGTGTGGCGGTAGCAAGATGCGGCCAGAGGACAGAGTGTAGTGCTACCATAATTGACCATAGACGCACTGCACGCACCGCACATTCGAAATTGACAATTGAATTTTGGCGCCTATTATTTAAATTTTTAATTTATTATTTATTTACTATTCAGTTTTTGTAACTCAAAATTTTGCAAGTGATTTTTGTTGCGCGGAAAAATGTCTAGCAGTGATACTGAAGAGAATTTAACTCCACCAGACATTCTGGAAATAGCATCGGGAATGACAAATAATCTTTTGCCAGCAAAATCAAAGAAAATTTACGATAAATGTTACCAAGATTTTATGAGTTGGAAAATTTTGAAAAAAACCACTTCATTTTCAGAAAATGTAATGCTAGCATATTTCCAAGAATTATCAAATAAATTTAAGTCTTTGTCCTTATGGGCTAAATACTCAATGCTCAAAAGTATATTGAGTATCTACAACCAAATCGATATTATTAAATACACAAGACTGATTGCTGTTTTAAAAAGAAAATCGCAGGGCTTTAAGGGAAAAAATGCAAAAACGTTCTCCCCTGAAGAATTGAGTACATTTATAAATTGCAATATCCAAAACATGAATACTTATTATAATAAATAATTTTGTTAATTTCTTAGTCTTTTCTTTTATACGTAAGATACCTATTGATGAGCTTAGATAAAGTAGTGTATGAAACTCTACATAATTAGTTATTAAAACACTCGTGTAATACTATTAAAAAACTCGCCTGCGGCTCGTTTTTTAAACTAACACTCGTGTTTTAATAACCTCTATTATGCAACCGTTTCATAAACTACTATAATAACTGGTGTTGTAGATATTCTGTGCAGGTTGTTATTTGTTGTATAATGATGCTGGAAGGAAGAAGTAAGGATCTTCAGAGAGCCTAGCTACCTGTCTCGTAATGACGTCGCGACTCCCTAACAAAAAGTTTCTTAATTATTTCTACTTATTATATACTTAATTGTATTCATTTTCTTCTCTGATTTGACGACTTCCCTGGCGCAGTGTTCAGCGCTGTGGTCTTACCAATGGGAGGTCTCGGGTTCGATTCCCGGAAGGGTCAATTCATCTTCATATTCATCTACCCATTACCGGCCCACTACAAAGCACGGGTCTGCTCTCAGAATAAGAAGCGTTTAAACTGCAATCCACCACGCTGGTCAAGTGCCGATTGGTAGACTTCACACGGCTTTGAAAACATTATCGAGACATCTCAGGCATGCAGGTTTCCTCGCGATGTTTTCTTTCACCGCTAAAGTGAGAGATATTTAATCGCTTAAAACACACCCGAGGTCTTAATCACTAGGATATTAAGTACCACTTATCGCAGTAGCAATTTGGGAATTTATATTTTCTGTGGTCCGGTCTGGTGGAAGGCTTCGGCCGTGGCTGGTCACCATCCTACCAGCCACGCAATTTATCTTTCCTGTACGATGCCGCGTAGCAACCGATCAGAGATTTGGATTTTAAAATAACTGCCATCCTCCTTCCAAGTTAACCCGCTTCCATCTTAGGCTGCATCGTCATTTACTACCAAGTGAGATCACAGTCAAGCTGTGATTTAGTATTTATATCCGCGATTTCTATCCTTCGTATATATCTATCTACCAAGTACTTACATACATCTATTGCCCGGTTATACTTACATTTATTTCATATCGGTTTACGTCCATAGTCCAGTGTTTATGCACAGAAAAATAAAACAGTTCTACATATTTTCTTATCTGTCACAACAAAGCCATATGTGTTTATTATCGGCCGGACGTCATTTCTATGTGCATGTCTTCATACAATAATTATCTCGCTAAGAATAGCTCATTATCTTAATTAGAACATGGACGAGTATCATGAAAAGAAACGGTCTGTATGTTTGCTTTTTAAACCCCCGACGCAAAAACGACGGGTTGTTATAAGTTTGACGTGTCTGTGTGTGTGTGTGTGTGTGTGTGTGTATGTGTGTGTGTCTGTCTGTTCCCCTGTGGCGCTCAAACGGGTGGACCGATTGGAATGCGGTTTTTTTTGTTTGAAAGGTGAATTAGTCGAGAGTGTTGTTAGCTATGTTTGAAGAAAATCGGTCCAAGATGGCCGCTGCTATAAAATGGCGGATTACCATTGATGTAAATAACGAATACGAAGTAATATATAAGTCAATGCGGATTTACATTTTTTCACAACTCCCTTAATATGGGTATCAAATTTGAGAAAGAGCTTTGATTGCCTATAGGCTATACTACAAGTTTTAAAGGGGAATGCCAGGTGGCCCTAGTAAATTAGGCCTTAGGTGCACACATATGAAACTATATGGAATCAACAGTGTATAATACAACAATTAATTGGTAAAAATATAGTTTTAAAAAAAAGTTACGGTTTCAATGTTATAATAAATAATTTTTATTATCCATAGGATCAATTTTTAAATTGTACACACGCATCCTTATTCACACACAGTAAGGTTATTCTGGAAACATTTCCGTAATTCACAATTAACACATAGATAACAGCGTAAATCTCCGCTTACAGCAGTTGAGGATGATTTTTGTGACGAACTATGACCAGAGTCAATGCCGGGATCGTCGGTCATTGTTATTGTCAAATCAGAGTCGTTGCTGGGGTTGTAGTGTAAAGCAGGAACGGAATCCATATTCAGACCCGCCCGTGGTCGTCGTAAATAGAGGCATCGTCAGAGTCAGTATTCAATATTCATGCTTTATCTTATTAAATCCGCAAAAAGAACACAAATAATAACTGTGGGAAACACAAACGCCAGGAAAGAAATGTTTGACTTTTCAACTGTCAACCAGTCAAATAATACAATACTCTCATACGAGAGCTGTCAATATTGTCAGCTGGCTCATGTTTTTTTATGGTTTCCCATTTCGTAGATAATAATTAAGTCGATTAAGACCGATACATATGAATCGATTTAAGATTTTTGTTTAATTGTAATTAGTAATACTTAGTCAATGATTGTTTATCAGAATTTCATATCTTGTGAGAAAAGATTTTTGAAAAGTTCAAGATAAGATTGTCAGTTTGTGCTAAGTTTAGCGTATGTACAACAGTCATATCTACCAAGCGCTACGCGATGTTCATTACATACATTTTTTGTTGAAAACTTTAATGAATGAACAATAAACAAATCATATTGGTCAAGTTCAAAATAAATGATCAACAGTGATTATATTATTATTAGTATATTTGATTGTTTAGATTAAGATTAATCGATTTTACGATTAATTATACGTTTTCCTTTATCTATGGTAAGAGCAAGTCTGTGTCGCGTATCAACTACGTAGCAATTATTGTTATGTTGCCGTATTTATTGATCTTGGCGATCGTTTCAGTATTTTTTATTTAAATTAAATAATTTCTATCTTTTAGTCATTAGTTAATAGTGTGAAAAATTTTAAACAAATATTATATTATTTTTTCATAATATGAATTTGTTGTGCACGCTGGGCCAAAACTTGGCGTTCCCCTTTTAAACTTACTTTAGACATCAATGCTTGAGGCATTGATTGATGTACTTTTCTTACTTACTAAAGATTTTTATTATGAAAAAAAAACATCTGCAAAAACCCGGGATATATTTCTAGCGAGCATTTAAACAGCTCGCTTTCTCTGTGATAACAGTATTGTCCTAGCGGGTACTGCAAAAGTTCATTGAACACATTTTAACTACAATGTTTATACAGTTAATGGACGGATATCACGTCTCATTATCTATAAGTACCAGATTGATACTTAATCATAAACATTATATAGGTACATTAGTATCAGTACATAGTACATTAGATATATTATCTCTGATAAACCTATTTTTTCATACATAGCAAAATTATAATCGGATTGAATTTTCCATACACTTAAAAAACAAGAGAAATTTTCCCCATGTCTCAACGCTATTTAGGTAGGTAAGTATATTAGCTTAACACATGGGTTAACGAGAAAAATAATTGAATTTCTAAATCAATATCAATACAGCAATTCTACAGCAATTAAAATCGTTTTATTTAGATTTGTAATTCCGTTTACTAGTTGGACCCCATGATATACGGATGGACAAACGGACACACAGATAGACATCAGTGACACAAAGAGAGCTCCGCTTTGTCTGTGTGAAAAATTAAGTCTGAATGAAAAATTCACGCGAAAGAAGTCGCGAGCAGCAATTTAAGAATAAAGTCGCAAAAATACCTACGTGCCGACTCTACCGTATTGTGTAGACATCTCTTTAAGTAATGAAGCATCGCTATCGTATTGGTATTGATTTGAAGGCGTCCTGCTCAGCGAGTTTTCCATTCCCGACACGAGGGTCGACTGTGTACGATGCTCAATAGACTGGAAATGAGAGATACAGGAAATCCATACTAACATTACAAGTGTGAAAGCGAAAGATATCTACGAAAGTGTACTTAGTTCTGTCGGTCTGTTTACCTTTTCCAGATGGACTAAGCCCATCGGAGGCCCCCGGTCTTTTATATGGTACCTACCTAGTTACCTATTTTATTGCAGGTTTGTCCAGGGCGGAGGAAGGGTCCGAATAACAAAATCTTTTGCAATAATCGCTAAATAATGCTCACTAGATTCGTAATCGAAAAGAAATATTTGTAATCAGAGGAAATAAGCGCGAGCGAAAAGAGGGCGAAATATTTTCTTTCATTTTACAGTAACGATCCTTATGAGTACTTTACCTACTTACCAACTTGTATGGAGCGAGCAGGATTTCTTTTAAGTTTTATAGAATAATACTGTGGTAGAATACCTTGATGCTAGATCACGTGACATAACGATAGCGATCGATCTAAAATTCCCATACATTTCTTTCGTTTTCTACAACGTTTGCGATTATAGATTGGCAATTATGGCTAGAGTTTCTTTATGGATTCGATAGCGAACAGAAAAATGACCACAACTGGACGTACTCGTAGGTCTAGGGACTTCCACGGACAGACACGGCAAGTCTACAATTTTATTATATGCAAGTAGGTATACTTAAGTTAGATGAAAAATATTTTTCCTTCGACTTTTAACCTAGACATGAACTTAAGATAGGTTCAACTTATTCAAATCTAGACGTCTGTCATGTTAACAATGAATCCACCTACGTGCTAAATATTATAAAGGATAGTGTCTGAGCTCAGGGTGAAAGGCGAGCTTTAATTTTGATAGATGTTCGGAAAAAGTACCAACTCACGAGCGTGGGCCGGCCGAGGTCGTTGTGCGAAAAGAATAGACTTAGTTGACGATTAGATAGATTGAAAGCCTATCATCTCACACGTATATTAATTATTAGAAGGATAAACAAGTACAAATGGGACCGGGAATCACTACAAATCAAAACTGGAAGAACATTTTAAACAAACTCCTTGGCGCAGTCGCGCAACGCGCGAGCGTTGAGGTTGGAGAGCTAAGCTACGAAACGATATCGTCTATCTACTTTGCTTTGCAGCGTAGCACACGGAGTTCATATTTTTTATGATTACTTACCTAAATCTGAATCACCCAAAATCAAGACATTTGGCGTACCTACCGAACGTAGGTAAATCGGGACATTTGGAAATTTCCACTCTATGTAGCTACACCACTTGAGCATCCCTAGCTTGCATAGCTCGCATCCCTCGCTTCAACGAGTGTGTAAAAAAAATGAAGCTTCGTTGAACTCTTTTCCACCTTTTCCACCTTCACTAAGCTAAGCTACGAAAATCAGACCATCTTATCAGTTGACGTCATACATCCCTCGCTACGCAGTTTAACACAGCTGGTGGAAAAGAAGCCTTATAACTGAGAGGTCCCGAGTTCCATTCCTAGCAGAGGTGATTTAGTAATTTTTAAAGTTTAATTCGCTTCTGGTCTGACCTGGTGGGAGGCTTCGGCCGTGGCTTGTCACCACTCTACCCGTAAAGTAGCTGCTTAGCATGATTCCGATTATGAGTAGGTATGAGTTTATTAAAAACTGTAATAGCCCGTCAAAGTTAGCCTCTTACCATTTTACCATCGTCACTATTCAGGAGAGATCGAAACCAAGTGATTTCAAAAAAAAAAAAATATTTTTGCAGCCAAATATAAATGTATCGGCAAACCTTCCACGCGCGAGTAATAACTTTTTGTGCGAGTTGGCGTGACAGCGATACAAAATGGACGGCCCATCACTTCTTTTCATCACACCGATTAATATATCAAGAGCTTTTATCTGCTTCGGTGGAATATTTGTAAAGGTCAAGTGCTAGTCGCGGCTAGCCATGACCCGCGCTGTCGGGGGATACGTTTTCGATATGGCACTCTGCCAACTATAAAGCCTGAAACCCACACAATGCGCGAGTGTACTGAAAGGCAGTCAATAATTGATTTTATTATTAGTTTGCAAGAGATCGATTACGTCATAGATCATAAAAAATCTCTATTTTCCCTTATGTATATTGTATGTATTACACTGATATTTATATTGAAGTAGCTGTTCCCAGCATGCGTTACAATACCACGTAACAGCTACTGCAATATAAATATCGAGCATTCATTTTTATAGCTGGTATAGATTTTTTGGACCAAGAACCTTTATGGGCGTATGCAGAATAACTCACCAAAGTTTCATCATAATCGGATGATAGTTTAGAAGTGCATAGAAGACATACAGACCAATATTATTTTTTTGTAATTTATACTTAAGTACTATAGATGTGTAAATGCGATGCATCATGAACACGCAGTTTATATCTTTGATTGCCGAAGTCTGAATCGCACAAATTTGGGAAATTTTGTGTCTCGATCGTGGGCAAATCGGGACATGTCCATCCTGGAAGTGGGGACGTCTCGCACAAATCGGGACGCCTGATTATTCATATCCACGAGTAATGTTATCACATTACCCGTGGATATAAAAACTATAATAATTAATTCGTTAAGAGAATGTTACAGCGTGACAGACCAGCTACCTCGTTGGTCTAGTCACTAGTGGTTAACATATTCGAACGCAGATCACGAGATCCCGGGTTCAATTCCCGGGTCGGGCAAATAATTGTTAGGTATTGGGTTTCAAGAAAATTCTCAGTGCCAGCCAAAGTTGGAAGCTGGCGGTGTTTCACCCCCGTGCCTCGGAGAGCACATTAAGCAGTAGGTAACGGTCATTATCACTATCACGTGACAATAGTGGTTAAAGCCCGCCAACCCACATTGGAGCAACGTGGCGGATCTAAGCTCTAAATCCCTCTCTCCTATGAGAGGAGGTCTGTGCCCGGCTACTGCTACAGCGTGCAACGATGACTGCAGCATCTTCTAAACTCGCTTCGCGTGACAGCCTTCATACAGTTCCTCGTATTAGATACAACTTGTTCCGTTGACCACGTCTCCGTCGCGCGCTGTGTGTGTATCAGGCTTACAGAAAATTCATGCTATACATTGTATTTTATTAGGCTTCGCTTTCCCAGCGATTTTCTTTGCGTGTGCATTTAAATTAAGTAAGATTTACCGACTGACACTGTATTGTGCTTGGTTGTAGAGTTCGGTATGTATCTATGTGTTTTACTACATAGGTACACGAAATAAACTCATTTAATAGTTTGCAGTAGGATTATAATATATTTTTAGATTTACATATTCATGCCTTCATACAAAGTACTTTACTGTAACCCGCGCCACGTACATCGAACGCTGAACGAAACGTGGAGGGGATAGCTGCGCATGGGACCTGTCGCGCACGTAATACAATAGCTTACCCCCTCCACTTTTTCTTTCAGTGTTAGATGTACGTGCCGATGTTTATACCCACAGACAAGTGACATATTGTGGCTAATTCTGTTGTACACAATCTCTAAACCTAAACTAAAATGACAGGTCTAAATTTATTGCTATCTCATTCACAGTGCTCACTGCGGAAAAGGATAGCAATAGATTTAGACTTGTCATTTTAGTTTAGTTTAGAGATTTGTGTACAACAGAATTAACTACATTGGCAGCATAAAACTACTTAATATTAATGTCCTTAATATCGTAGAATGATCGTAGCAGTCTGAAAAAATCGTTCAAAACTTCAGACCAGGATGGGATATTACGAGTAGGTAGGTATGTCAATTTTAATACACCCTTACTCCTACCCTTTTAATACTCCTTATAATAATCGAAAACTATTTACCCAACGTATATACATTAGGACACTTTGTGGTAGGTACCTAAATGCTTAAACCACAGTTGGACTGCTTATAGCCCTTGCTCCTACGAAAGCAGACCAATAATATTTTGAAGAATATCCGGACCCAAACATGAATTAATTCGAGATCTAAAGCGCGTCGCTGCACAAGCTACTAATAGGTACCTAGGTAGTCAGAACTTGTATGCAATTGGTCGTACCACGTCGTACATAACTATTTTTAACCCCCGACGAAAAAACGACGGGGTGTTATAAGTTTCACGTGTCTGTGTGTGTGTGTGTGTGTGTGTGTGTGTGTGTGTGTGTGTGTGTGTGTGTGTGTCTGTCTGTTCCCCTGTGGCGCTCAAACGCGTGGACCGATTTGAATGCGGTTTTTTTTGTTTGAAAGGTGAATTAGTCGAGAGTGTTGTTAGCTATGTTTGATGAAAATCGATCCAAGATGGCCGCCGCTACAAAATGGCGGATTACATATTTTATCACAACGCCCTCAATATGGGTATTAAATGAAAGGGCTTGACTAGCAGAATAGCACTATTGCAAATTCAAGATGGCCGCCGCCACAAAATGGCGAATGTCGGGGGTTTTTTAAATTTTCAATTTATACTTGTGATAAACTTGATTAACACCTATCATGTTAGTTTACAGTTTGCGTCGCAAACAATCGCTGCGAGTCTTTTGTTCTGACTTCTGCCTCATTCTTGAGAATCCGTTATGTTTTTTGTTTACGTTCAAGTTAATCGTTTATTAACAGTTTTTGGTAAGATACGCAAGTCGGATTCGGAACAATAAACTGTTATGAAGATGCTTGATTACAAAAATATTTATAAAATAGGTACTTTCTAAGTTTTTTGTTATTCATCTACAAGTAAGCCTTTGACTGTGATCTCACCTGATGGTAAGTGACGATGCAGTCTAAGATCGAAGCGGGCAAAAACTTGGAAGAGGTAGACCCATTACCTACTCCTGATCGGTTTTTTACGTGACAATCGTACCGGTTGGTACGCTAAATCGCTTGGCGGCACGGCTGTGCCGGTAAGGTGGTAATTAGCCACAGCTGAAGCCACCCACCAGACCAGACTCTGGTCTGGTAGCAATTTAGAAATTATAAATCCCAAATTGCCACAGCCGGGAATTGAACCCGGGACTTCCCGCTTATAAGACATCAGCGCTCACCACTGCGCCAGGGAGGTCGTCAATTACTTTAATCTATTATAATATACTAATATAATAAAGCGGAAGAGTTTGTTTGTTTGAACGCGCTAATCTCAGGAACTACTGGACCGATTTCAAAAATTCTTTCACCGTTGGATATGTACGTGATCCTTGAGAGCTATATGCAATATATTATGTACCACGGGCGAAGCCGGGGCGGACCGCTAGGCGCTAGTATGTAATAAAGTTTTTCTGACCGAATTTCGTCCACGGTGGCCAAACTCAAAGAAGACCCTAACCCAACTACGCAGTGCTGACAGTGCACTGCTAGTCATGCACAAGTATGTGCACAAACAGGTGCATTTTCTATTCCCTCATTCTCATAGTCAATGACAATCCGACACGATCGGAAAGAGATCGGTCGTCAGGAGTTTTAGTTTTTACGAGCGGATACCCGCGACTTCGTTCGCGTGGATATTGATTTTAATAATCCCGTGGGAATCATTTTGTTTTTCCTAAGCTCTTTTGAGCTTATACCTTGCTAAAAACTGTAAAAAGTTCACTGGCGGATGTTTAGGTACATCAAAATATAAACATCCGCCAGTGAAAGTTCCATCAAAATCGGTTCAGCCTTTCAGAGATTAGCCAGTAGTCTTTAAAGTATCTACTTTCTAACAAAAAAATAATGAATGAAATCGGTCCACCCGTTAACGAATTACAGCTAAGTACACATTTTGCCTTTCATCCCCTCTCCCAAGGGAACCGTGCTGAATTTCGGGATAAAAAGTATCCTATATGTTACTCCATAGTATGAACTTAAATCATGCCGAGTGTCATTTCAATCCATTCAGTAGTTTTTACGTGATGCGCGCACAAACATACAGACAAACAGATAAACAGACAAACAGATAAACAGACAAACAGACAAAAATTTCAAAAATAGCTTTTTTACGTTCTATTACTTATCCCTAACATTCCCCAGTTATTATTTTGCAAAAATCTTCAATGTACAGATACGGCAATTCTACGATTTTATTATATGTATAGATATGTATAATAATATGTATTAATGAGAACAGAGAAAAGAGAGAAACTACTTTTAAACCTGAAAACTTTAGCGGCATATTATGGCATTTAATCTTTATGTAGCATAATATACCTATACAAACAAAATTCCCGGCAGTTGTATACTTACATTATCAAAGACCAAAGTCTATTTCAGTCACACGTCTCTACTCCATTTTGCGTCGAATCGAATATTTATCAACCTAGGACTAATCTAATCTCGAAAAATTACTTATTTTTTTATTGTTATGGTGCTATAAATATTATGTTGTGATTCAACGTGATGTAGTTTGTGAAAGTACACGGTAACTTACAAACAAATCAGGTAGAAAATATACTGGTAGAGCCATCATCATCGCTCCCTGAGAAGAGTTTTAGGCCATAGTCCACCACGCTGGCCAAGTGCGGATTTGTAAACTTGACACGCGTTCGAGAACATTATGGAGAGTTCTCCAATGTTTCACTGTTAAAGCAAGCATAACTCTGAAAAGTTAGAGGAGCGTGTCTGAGCGAGGAGTCTGAACCTGTAGTTGGGACATTACAAACGTGCGAACTGTGTCATAAATCATTTTTATCGGACTTCTCGCTCGCACTTACATGCCTTATGGAACTGGAACCTGTTTCTTTAGTGTGCCGTGTAACAGTAAAAAAGGATTTGTCGATAGTAGATAACAGGTTACAAAGAGCGAGGGAGAGCCCTCACAAGTCCCCTATTATCGTAATGTTTTATGGCTCAGTTCGCAGTTCGCACGTTTGTGATGTCACAACTATAGGCTATTACCACACGAGTAGATATCCTATATCTACACTAGCGGCACGCTATGATGGCCGGTTTGACACATTACAATAGTGATGTGGAATGTCAATTTATTCTCGAACAAAAAACAATTAAGTTTTGTTTTTGTACCTGATTAAATAGGTTTAATAAAACAAAAATGTATATGTTTATTTAATTTATTTGAACGAACTGAATATTTGAACGAAAATGAATATACATACTTTATATGCACACAAGAAACATATGAATACAAAAGATACCAAAAAAGGTGCCACAAAAGGCCATAATTAATCAGATTCGTCCATACTACTATTTTCACTGTCGTCACTGCTATCATCACATACATTAATAATTATATGTTCGTTTTCTATAATATTATCTATTTTCACATCTCTTTCATAATCTTCCCTTATTAATTTAACAGTTCTATTCACAACCTTTTCCCAGTCTCCTTTAGTCACATGTTCACAAGCTTCTTCTAATAATTTTAGCATTTTTTTTGTGGTAAATGGGGGTTCTGTATTGTGTCTTGCAGCATATCCCTTAATTTGAGCCCACACCAACTCAATCGCATTATACTCACAATGGTAAGGCGGTAACCGTATAACTCTGTGCCCATGTTCTAATGCTATTTCGTCAATGACGTATCGGATCTTGGTTGGTTTGTTTTCTTTTAAAAGACGTACTAATTCCGCTTTTAACATATTCATGTTTGCATCTACGCCATTTTTACGAAGCCATGCGACGATATCAGCTTTCTTTTGGGATTGGGCAGGTGGCTTGTCAATTTGCATCGAGTGGTATGGGGCGTTGTCCATAATTATAATAGATGGTTCAGGGAGGCTACACAACATTGAGGTAAACCATTCAGTAAACTTTTCTCCATTCATGTCTTCATGATAGTCTCCAGTGGTTTTTGACGCAAAAGCCATGAGAGAACCTTCGACAAACCCGTTGATGGTTCCGGCGTGACAAATTATAAGTCGCGATCCTTTTCCTACAGGAACTTTGGAAGTAGATGCTGCTGTGTCATCGTTCCAAGAACGGCCTACAGTATGGTTAGCATTAAGCCATGTTTCATCCAAGAACACAACATTTTGCCAATTTTTGATTTCTTTCACTTGCCGTAAAAAAGTATACCTTGCCATCGCTATATCAAATCTTTCCATCAATATTTTGCGTTTGTTACATTTTTTGTATCGAAATCCAATGGTCTTCAAAATCTTCGTTAAAGAACTTTCCCCACCGAAGAATAATCCAGCTTCCTTCAGTGAATGCACCAACTTTTTTCTTGTTGGATACTCCTTCTGTAAATAGTAGCCGTAAACATGTCTTCGGATAGCATCGGCATCAAAGCTATCGATGCCTACGACTGGTTTTGCTCGTTTTCTCTTTTTTGGTGTGTGAAGTTTATTTTCTTCTGTGCCAGTCTCGCCATATTTTTTTTTAGTTATCCGTCTAACAGTTCGTTGTCCAATATTAAGCGCATCAGCTACGCGTTCAACCACTGACGTTATAGGTAAAATTGGCCCTCCATTTTGAGCTTCACGATCGAAATAGTTACGAAGGCGTATTACGAACTCACGTGTCTGACTATTTAGAACAGTTCTCTGCGTACGTTCGGTCATATCGACGAAATCCACAACAAAGGGCTTGAACAGAGTCCAAATTAACGAGCAAGGGTCAACAGTAATGCAGTATCAATATTTGAAATCCAAAGCCAGGTCAAAACTATATCACAATCGCATTGCACTGACAGTTTATACTTTTCGAAGCAACGTCAATTCGAAACTGCTTTGTTTTGCATTGAGCATTGACGCGAGTTTGCCGGAGGTAGTAGTTGTGCTAGCCAGCGATCCTATGTGACGATCGTATTAGATTCCATTTTTAAAAATTTATTGATATTTTTTTGCGATTTCAGAGGTTTGTCCACATAGTGAAAATTGTTCATATTCACAAGTACATTCACCCCTTAAATGGTGCAAACTGATTTTTCTACACTTGTATACATTTAAGAAATCAATTTAATAAATAAATTTTGAGTCCTAAACCTAAAACTACATTCGATAAAATTTATGAATCTCTGCACATCACTATCGTCAATAAAGTAATACAATTATTTCCTTCAAAGTCGTTATCAATTAATACGGAACTTCATGAGCGGACAAACGTCAAACCGGCCATCATAGCGTGCCGCTAGAGTAGGTACCCATGTGCTATCACCGCTTGCTACGGTACGGTACGGTACGATACGGTAGTAACTACAATGGGTACGCTATGGTTGAACGGTAAATATGAGAGCGAAATAAATAAAAATAAGTACTATTTTTAGCCGACTGCGCGACGGAAAGAAATGGTAATGTGTTTATCAGTCAATGTCTGTATGTATGTATGTTTGTTCCTTTTTGGCACTTTAGAGACCCAAACGCGTGGGTCGATTTTGATAAGTGGCACATCGTTAGATTTACCATGCTGTGCCAGCGCGAGTGTCAACGAGAACATAAAAATTTGAAAAATTCAAAATGGCGGATTTTGGGCGCCATAATGTGGGATTCAAAATTTTTTTTTCTTAAAATCCTATCGAGTGGGGTATCAAATTAAAGGGTTTGAAAAGGTGATTAAGAAAATATATTTATTAATTATTAGTTCGCATTTTATGCAGTCGGGTTTTTTATTTTACTTTCAATATTATGCTTGTTAATAGTGTGGTCGGTAACTAATCCTATTTTCAAGTTGTGGGAGGCTGCCGCGTGCTACGAGTTACGACCCAATCATAAAAGCAATAAGTAACTGCAGGTGATGGTAACAGGTGATCAAGCCAGTTTCGTATCAAAACAAGAAAACTTGCGTCTCGCTCGACTCTCGAACCAATGTAGAGTATTGAACTTTGTAAGTGATAATACCTACCTATTCAAGTATTTATTTTATCAAGTAAGTATTCGTTATAATAATAGCTTGATTTTGTATTTCCAATTATGTATTACCTACGAATATGTAGTTAGTTCTTTTTAAAAATAGATTAAAAATATCGGAAACACAGGTTTTTTTTTTTTTATTAAATGTCAATGTCATAGTTCATTAGAACTGTAAATACAGTTTTCTCTAGTTAAATAAAAAGCTCGTTCATACCATGTTCATACGTCCCCACCCAGGTAGGTATCTAAATGAATTATTCCAGCTTCCGCTGGCACTGGAATAAATGATCTAATTTATAGAATAACGCGAACAGCTGGATTGGAATCATTTTGATTCCAGTCCACAGTTTAGAGCACAAAATAAACATGTAGATGTAGGTATAGATCGGTAGTTAAGTATCTGATTACTAATTGGCATTTAATTAACTATTATTATTTCTGTATCTATCTACTTGCTCCGTCTAACCTATGGCGTACCTACCTACCTACACAACCAAAGGTAGGTACTTACAGTAGGTAGGTACAAAGTTGATTTTAATATTACTTATTTATGTATTTATTTTTAAGTAAGTAACTATGTAGGTAGGTATCTAGGTAAATGAAAATTACAGGCCGTGTTTTAGAGACCCAGAAGCCTTTTAATATGAGGGTGGCCACAGGGTTAAGTGGGTATAAATCGCATAAAACCTTATAAAGTCCCCCAGAAGTCTAGTTTCTTAACGAGATTTCCCCCGTTACTAACAAAAAGCACATGTAGGTTATCTAGGAACAGCATTAGATATATTTCCTGATTTTCTGAAATAATAATTGTTCCAGGACCAAGACCAAGAAGCCTATAGCTGGACTTAATCATCTTGATACTCATAAATAGCACAATACTTAGTTAATTACGCATAAATCAGCTACGTATAAACTACCTATAACTCACCCGATTTCCCGTATTTCCAGCGAATTGTTCGAAGGCCGAGGCACAAGAGGCCTGTAACTGGATCTGGTCATCTTGATACCAATTCACCTCACACTAACCACTTAACAGTTCATTCATAATCATAAGTCAATACAAATTCAACACGTCTGTTATGTGACAATACGATGTTACAACTGGCATTGTTTATGGAGTTGATAACTGGTATCTGTTAGATCAAGGACCAAGCGATATATCGGCTTGTGCGTTGATAAAAATGCTGAAATCGGATTGTGTTGTAACTGAATGTAAGTGAGTAAATGTAAGTGTTCGCTACGCGCTCGGTATGGGGCGATCAATAGAATTACAGCCACCGGCCGGGTGAAAGCGTGGTGACCACGCCTCCGGCGCCCGGTCGGACGGGCTCCCGTTTTGTGAGTTTGGACCTTTAGCGCCATCTATTTGTGAACGGATGTATTTGTATGTACCTCATGGTGCCGTGTATGAAATAATTAGAAAGGTATGAGTGCTTCTGGTTTCCTAGGATGGTGATGTAACATGGCTATACTACTGCCATTTGGCAGTGCGCGCTACAGACAGGCTACAGAGCCATTTGTGATTTGACACCGCCGTTCCGGTGTCAAAAAATGATTCAGTCACTGGTGTTCAGTCATCACTACACTATAGGTATTATAAAGCCCGATTCGCACAAATCAGTGAAGCATCAGTGCCGGCACAGTGAAAAATATTCTTTCATGCATTCTCTATGAACGCGTTCACACATGTCCGTATCAGTGACGAGGCAGTGTTTCAGTGTCAGTTCATAAAGAATGACATAGGTACCTATTTCTCACTGTACCGGAACTACGCCGCCGGTCGCGGCATTGATGCTTCACTGATATGTGCAAATGGGCCTTTAATCGACGACTCTGTGACGGCAGTCGGCACACAGAACTTTTTAAAATTTGTTTCTGTTCGACAGTTTGTCCGGCTAATCTTCGGAACGGCTGAACCGGTTTTGACGGAACCTTTTTTAGGAAGGTAGAGGTTTATACAAGGAGATCAAGGCAACTCTATATAGGTACCATAAATATTTAGAATTCCTGCGTAAAAACCTAGTCAAAGTTCAAACTTTGGATTTGTTGCCAGTCCTGGGGGGTTATTCTGTAACTTAGTTAGCAACTGAAAATAGTTGCCAACAAATTAGTTCGATATACATTGCTGCTTTACTGTGTAAAATTATGAAAACACTTTATATTTCCCATAGTAAAGCAGCAATGTATATCAAACTAATTCGTTGGCAACTATTTTCAGTTGCTAACTAAGTTACAGAATAACCCAGCTGATGAGTCAAACCTATGAGCGGCTTTGGGCATTGAGTAAAAGACAAACTTTAATTTATTTATTCGTATCACGTTTCAAAGTAGGTATTTGCACAAAATCTCTAAATCTTTACAATTAACTAACTATGTTACTGTCCGTGAAATAACTGCCTTCTAAGCTCACATTATTGTAATTTAACAAAAACACACAATATCCTTTTCTTAACCTTTAAGTATGGACGTGGAGTCTCACAGGCTACTCCATGTTTTCGTTTTCTTAGTTTCACCTAATTCCCCCCACTCCCCGCGATTGAGCGACTCAGTAGCTTTTGTTTTAGATGTAAAACTACCAACGAGGAAGTAGGTTGCGTCTTCCGATGAATATCACGTAAGTAATGACCATAAAAATATTGACCAGAGCCTGTCAGGCTACACGTCCATTTTTGCCCTATGATATATTTTATAAGAGCGATTATGTTTGTTTCAAATTTTGTAGTACAAAATGTCAAAAAATAACAAAGCCGGTAGTTCTAAATCAAAACGACCATCTACAAGTTCCGTTTAGGGCCCTGCGAGAAAAGCTTTTTGTGTACGATATCAATCTTTTGAACAAGAAGTGAGTGAGTTGTTGTTAGCTTTGTATCAGTCTGACAATGAAGAGAATATTGAAGATCTTTGAAATTGGAGTCCGAACTGATACAAAATCATGAAAATGATAATGATGAAGATCAGGACCAAGATCTGGACTAGGACCAGAACCCATATTCTCCTTCTACTTTGTGTACTGACTGCCAATAAATTTACGTTATTAGACTGTTGTCAAAAATTTTTATATTTGTTAACTGAAGTAGGTGTTTTGTGTTTTTGGTTTCTTATTTATTATATTTGGAGAAAAAAAGACTCATTTTGTTATAGGAATAAGTTGGCTGTTTTTAATACCTAAAAATGTAACCTAAGTAGATTTAGAATAAAAAGGGCCATAATTTTTGATTTTTAAAATTCCTATAATTTTTTAAATAAAAGTTGATTATATAAGCACGTTATTTTATTGCTAAATCCCATAACTTTAATATTCAATCAGTTTTAAAGCGATCTTATATCAAATTCCCCAAAAAAAGTGTGTGCATATAGGAGCCTGTGAGGCTACACGTCCACAGTAGTGTTAAGAAAAAATGACGTCCATACTTAAAGGTTAAGTTTCTGTGTGCCTTTACGCCCAGATTATTGTATGAAACTGCTAAACCTACTTATAATTACTTACAAATTAATTTGCAAATGAGCGAATCAATTTTTTTTTTGTTAAAAATCTTAACTTCGCGGACGAAGTCACGCGAATAAATAGATAAAGTTAGGGTAGGTAGTCTTAGTGGTACGCGACCGCGACACGCGACTTTGTGAGCAACACAGTTTACATACACACTGCACTGTAAATAGAAATCTATGGAGAGCGTTTGAGATGATTGAAAAACATTTCGCATGCAATTTTTCTGCATGAAGATGGCCCACATATTATAGTGCTATACTCTATCACGAGAACTCAGCAATATATATCGATTTTAATGCTGGGGCTTGATTAGCGGGCTACGGCGAATGTTTGCGATAACGCGACAAGTGTGGCCAGGAGGTTCGTACTTCGTTGTATCGCGGTGTATTCGGGCGTAGACAATTGCTCGTCGCGGTACTGTATGTCGGTAACGGGCTTTGTTAGGGTTTTGTAGTTGACTGCGTAGATGTAGACACAAACGTCGCGTGCAGCCGATAGACGATGTTTTTGGCGCGACAACGCGACACGAATTATCGTCC
The DNA here is from genome assembly GCA_920104075.1 of Melanargia galathea. NCBI lineage: Eukaryota > Metazoa > Arthropoda > Insecta > Lepidoptera > Nymphalidae > Melanargia > Melanargia galathea. The sequence continues at coordinate 5,054,570 of OV049855.1, forward strand.
GGTAATGAAGCCCCAGCATTAGAAAGATTTTGGTTTCGGCGACAGCGATGGAGGGCAGATGATTGATCATAGAAAAAATTGGACGACGGCCGATGGGTACAAATATGATTCGACGAAGAACACGGTTTCACACCAACTGGTCACTTTGCTGCTTTGTATAAGTCCTCGTTTGCCAACCCCCCACTAGATGGACCGACGACATCAAAAGAGTCGCAGGGAGTCGCTGGATACAGGCGGCACAAGACCGCGCCGTGTGAAAGTACCTACAAGAGACCTATGTCCAGCTGTGGACGTCTATCGGTTGAGGACGATGAGTCCTCGATTCGACGAGCTTGCGTCGTATTGGGCTACATTTCAGACACCATGCTATCAAAGTAGTACTCGAACCTCACCACAAAACGGTCCGACGACGTACAATAGGCACTTCACAACAGATAACACTTGATCGAGTGACAGTCGAGAGTCGCATGTCCATGTCGCGCACCGTGTCTTTGTCGCGGGTTATTGTCTCGCTTCGTTGTCTCGCGTAGTTGTCGCGCGTCGAGGTCGCGTATCGCACGCGCATAAAAGTCTACCTTTACTTTGTGCGATTTTATCTAAAATTGTGCTAATTTTAACGAGGTGATTAAATGTCTTTCTTGTCTTCTTCTAAAGTTTCAACGATTTCCGGTATGTTCTGTACGTTTGCACTTTGCGTTGGTTTTTCCGAGTTTTCGTCGTTTTCCTTCATAATATCGTCCAACTCTTTTTCAGCGTTCACCAAGTCTTCCTCTGTTATGTTGAGATCGGGAAATCTTTTCTGAAAACATTAATAGAAATCGTTAACAGGACATATTATCTAGTAGGTTTAACGAGATTTGTTTGCTTTAGGTATCTAATTTTAATCGGACACGGTAGTTAATTTTTGTGTAATTATAATTTGTGTAGATAATTATAATTTCTAATTTTTTTTTAGATATCATTCTTAAAACGATATACTTAGTTAATTATGTACCTATCTACTTTAATAAGATGACTTTTTGCTTATTTTCAATCAGCGACCAATTTTCATTATTACCTACCATCTTTTTGTCAGCAGGTAGGTAGGTAGGTACGAGGAAGTGTATAAATCTATACTCCTAACATTTTGCCAAAAATTAGGATCTGAAGGATTTTTTAAGGAAAATCATAATATAATAGGTAAGTAGGTAGGTACATACAAGTAATTATAGGTATACTGTTTACTAAAAAGTGGTCACACTACGTCTCTAGTCTCTACGTATGTAGCTGCGTAGCACGAGAAACCTACGATTTTTATCAATTAAATTAAACCTAAATACATAACAGCTACCTATCTATCTAATTGACACAAAAACATTGCCTAGTGATGGAAACATCTGGAAACATGTATCTATTTAGTTAGTAGGTACCTACCTACCTAGGTAAATATTTACATATTATGTATAAGATATCTAGCTACTTAATTTTGTAATATCTTCAACCGCGATAAGATATCATTGTTCCTATTTTGTTATTTATTTAAACAGTAGTTGATAAATGAAATATGTTTTCCATTGTTATTTTATAAAAATTACCTACTTTACTACTAGGTACTACCACACGAGTAGATATTATACAGAGAGAAAGCTACCTAGAAGCGGCCCGCTGTAGGTACACGCACACATAGCGCCGCTCACGCACACACGAGCTCTCACCAACGGTTCACGTACGCTCCGCTGGTAGGACAGTTGGTAGACAAACGACAGGGCTGTGGGTCGTGCGCACTTTTCCAATCTCTTTTTTTGTGTACCCTAGAGATCAAGTGAAGTAAGTATACCTACCTTTACATATCTATACAATAAAATTAATGAAATGAAATTAATTGAAATGACATGAATTTATTTATTGTAGGATAGTATGTGCCACTTATGATACTATGTCAAGACTCTACTACTGGTTCAAAAAGCAGATTCTACTGAATAGAATTGAGTAATAACATTGCCAGGTACAACCCGTTTACTAAAAGATTGGACCTGGCGTCGATAACGCCACTGCGACGCATGGGTAGGGTGTGCAAAAAAGCATCATTAAGAATATTTAGGTATTGTATGAAACTTAAATGTTTGTGAAAAACTGACAATACTAACACAGCATACCCAGGTATGCTGTGTTAGTATTGTCTTGCGAGCAAGCGAGTCAAAGCAACTTGTCAGCGAGGTCCTATCTTTTAGTAAACGGGTTGTAAGTTAAAATGTGTTATAGATCCTCTATGCAATGGCCCATCGCGATGGGCCTATCTAAGGTACCTATCTAAATAAATAATTAAATAAATAAATACTCACACATACGCACACGGACGTCTATTCCTAAAGTAGGCAATTTCATGCCTGTGTTATTGGTAATAGCCGACTGATAGACATATTTACATATAAATACATATATATATTTTATATAAAGGTATATATACATTATACATACATATTATAAATACACCCAGACTCGGAGCGGGAATCGAACCCGCGACCCTGGAGCGGAAGGCAGGGTCACTACCAACCGCGCTAACGGGTCATTCTAAGTAACTAGGTACTTAATTCATTCAATTTACTAAAGTAAGTAAGTATCTAGATTCTAGGTACTGTCACTAGGGATATCTACGCATGTGCTATCACACTTATTTTTAGTAGGTATCTGTTCATAAAAATGTCTACGGTTTTATAATCTACTACCTACCTAAGTAATTAGGTATTTAATTCATTTATTTTACTAAAGTAAGTATCTAAATACTATTACTGGGACATCTACGCATGTTCTATTACACTGACTTTTAGTAGGTACCTACTACCTACCTAAGTAACTAGGTACTCAATTCATTCATTTTACTAAAGTAAGTAAGTATCTAGTTCTGTCACTAGGGATATCTATGCATGTGCTATCACACTTAGTTTTAGTAAGTACCTACTACCTACCTAAGTAACTATAATATATAACTTATATATAGTATAGTAATGTAATATAAAAAACATATTTTTCCAATCATTATTACATATCTTGCTATATTATGTATACTAGTATATAATATTTTTATTTTTACCCATAATTTTTCACATGCAACAGGTGACAACCCTATCAGAATAGGTATAAATTTTGGACGTTCTTAGGTAGCTTTTCCTCTGTATAATATCTACTCGTGTGGTACTACCGTAACTTTAATTGCTATTAATAAATATTAAGAGTCCATAAAAACTCCATGAGTTGTTAGGTAGGTACCTACAACTCGAATATTGTAAAAAAAATCGAATTTCTAGTGTTAATTTCATGTTTCGACTCAGTTTTTCAAACACTTAAATAACTAAACATGAGTTTTTTGAGCCTTTTGAGGTCTTTAATGTGACTGTAACAAGTACCTACCAGTAGGTCCTACTTGTTCCAGTGATATTATTAAAAACTCGATACCTAAAGCATTCGAAATTTCGGGCCCATATTCACCTTGACCCCACATTGAATGTTGAATGGCACCAAATCATTTCCACGCCGCCATTTTGTTACATTTCGTTCATTTCTCTCTGAACGCTGTCGATATCGCGTGATTATAATCTCGCTGTGATTGTTTTTGCCAATTTTTACACAAATAGCGTCAGTTTTCGAGTGATTCTATCATCATATTGCAAAATAATCATTGGAGACTAGAATGCGATGCTAAGTTTACCGATTATTTAGATATTTGTGATTATAAGTTAATTTTTCCGCCATTATGAAAAATCCGTAGTATGGCCCGGGCCTACGTAGAGGCCTATGGGCTTTACTACATCTATGAAAATATCAAATGCACTTGGATTGTAAATACTTAAGTAGTAAAGTATAAATAAAACGAATTTAGTTTGTTTAGTTTACAAATTTTTTACGATTTTTTTAGCAGTTAATCATAATTTTCATTGATAATTTGTTAAATTATTAATAGTTCTCAATATGGATAGGTACTTTATTTTTGTAATCTGATTTTTGTATGTTTGCATACATTTTCAATTTATTAGTTTTTTTTTTATTAAAAGTTGTTGATAAAGCTGTATAGCTTGTGAAAATAAAATAAAAAATATTCAATAGCCCTAGTAAGGCCCATTTAAAATTTAAGTGGAAAATGAGAACTGAATATTTTGATTCTTAAATTAATAGTCTAGAGTTACGAATTTGTCATTACAAATAATTGTTTTTTTATTGATTTAAAGTAGAATTTTACTTTTATGACTATTTTTGTTTTTCATACATGGGTAAGGCCCAGTGTGCAATTTTTTCATTAAATCTCTAAAGTATTGGTTAAATAACTTATATCTTAAACTGTTAAACGTGATTTGTGAATTATTTTGTAGAAATATTAAGTTGATGTTAAGTAACAGTTAGTTATAAACGGGCCTTAGTAAGGGACAGGGCCTTTAACAAGGCCTTTCAGAAGCTGAGCGTCATTTTTACAGCTCGCGCTTCCATTGCATCTTGGAAGACAGTTCAGGCGCTCGTACGGAAGCACTTCAATGTAGTCATCATCTAATCGGAAACGAGGAGATCCGTTGCAGAATCAAAGTATCTAACCAATAGATACTTGGCAATACACAAATTTTACTTGGCAATGAACAATATTTTATTTGGCAGACAAACTTTGACACCTTTCCGGATGAAAAATAATTTGTGCAAGTAAGTAGATACGGTACTTAATTGAAAATCTTTCAGCGTGTTCTGTATGTTTTCCTGCTGAGAGCGCAGACGCCGCAGCGTTAACACTGTGTTGAAAAGACGCAGCATGATCCAGCAAGTGACCGACGATTTATACCCGAGATAAATATGAGAGAAGCGAGGGTAGACAAAGATTGACTCCTTTCCGAATGTGAGAAATAAAAAATAATTTGTGCAAGTAGATACGGTACATACTTGGAGATCTTTCAGCGTGTTCTGTATGTTTTCCTGCTGAGAGCGCAGACGCCTCGGCAACGTGAACACGGCGTGGAAAAGACGCAGCATGATCCAGCACAGCCCCGTCAGAGCGCCGTACGTGAACATCGTCTTGATCATGCTCCAGTAGTCCACTGATACCTCTTGATGCTTCATTTTGGATTATTTTCTCGATTTCACGCTTTTAATACGAATCAATTGAATTTTTTATCCTTTAAGTTTTGTTAGTGAGTAAAATCACGTACCTAACTTTTTGAAATTTTTTTGAATAAAAAAAAATCTTTTTCGAGTACCTAGAGTACCTAGTTACCTACGTGTACTCACCAGTGATACTCACGAATAGAAGTAGTAGTATTCACGAAAGATTTTTAGGTACCTATCTACTACGACAAACTTATTATCAACAAAGCTTCTGTAATTTTACAAGCTTTTCTTTTATCAATAGTTTTCTGTATAATTAATTACACGAATTTTTTTTCTACGAAACAATTTTTTGTTTTAACACAAAATTTTCCGGATATAAATTCAAGTCTACCCTTGAATTTAACTTTTCATATTCACTCGTTTTTTGAATTGAGTGAGGCGAGCAATTTTGTTTTAGAACATATTTTTATTTAATTAATAACATAGCTATTAGGTACATACATTGAAATTAATGTTATCTACTATTTAAATGTAGTTTAAAACAATAAACAAAAGCTATGATTCGTGTACCCGCGATGCTCTACAAAGACGGACAGTCGTAACGTTAGTGATAGTGACCCATTTTCTATCGATTTACGTTGAACACGCTAGACAAATTATTCACGTGGCAGTGGTAGCCAACCATTGTTGTAATAAGGTACGAAGCTACAACGAATTACAATGAAATAAGTATAAATTAAAATTTAAAAAACCCCCGACATTCGCCGTTTTGTGGCGGCGGCCATCTTAGATTTGTAATAGTGCTATTCTACTAGTCAAGCCCTTTCATTTGATACCCATATTAAGGGAGTTGTGAAAAAATATGTAATCCGCCATTTTGTAGCGGCGGCCATCTTGGATCGATTGTCATCAAACATAGCTAACGACACTCTCGACTAAAATATCTTTCAAACAAAAAAAAAACCGCATTCAAATCGGTCCACCCGTTTGAGCACTACAGGGGAACAGACAGACACATACACACACACATAGACACGTCAAACTTATAACACCCCGTCGTTTTTGCGTCGGGGGTTAATGATTATTACTGCCTCGTTGGTCTAGTGGTTAGCGTATTCGATGCAGATCACGAGGTCCCGGGTTCAATTCCCGCGTCGGGTAAATAATTGTTAGGTACCTATTGGGTTTTTCTGTCAAGAAATTCTCAGTGCCAGCCCGGAGTTGGTAGTTGGCGGTGCACCCCCGTGCCTCGGAGAGCACGTTCAGCAGCCGGTCCCGGTTATCATCACTATCATGACGTGACAATAGTCGTTAAAATCCGCCAACCCGCATTGGAGCAGCGTGGTGGGTCTAAGCTCTAAATCCCTCTCTCCTATGAGAGAGGAGGCTTGTGGGACGTTAAAAGGCTGTAATGGTGGATTATTACGAAGCAAAAAAATATTAATACCATACCTACAGTACTATAGTTCCCATTTTGGAACATGACGTCAGACGTCAAAAAAAAAAAAGGAAAAAAAGATGTTTATCTTTTTTAACCCAACACGTCATTATGGTGCCTTCTACTTTGCTGTGCACGATTGCTGAAATGGAGTCATTTCGTCACGTGAACACATAAGCACTAGACCGAGATCTATAATGCGTACTTTTACTTTGTTCACTCTACTTTCGAGTTAAAACGAGGGGGTGTAAGTGGCCCAAATTCCACCTATGTGGCCAAAGTCAACCTCACCTGCGTGCGGTGCACCCGCCAATATGCTAACGAGGCCCTGACGCTCTCAGTCCCCTCTACTCGTTGTGCCTGATACCACACAACTTAATCTAGATGGTATCACCGCTTTGTGGTAGGATTCTACCCCGAATCCGCCTGGCTAGCGACCACATTTCAACCGTAATCTGCTGCAAAGCGTCCGTGTGTTCCGGCAGCGAGCTGAAGAGCCAGTCCCTTTCCTCAAAAGCCGGCAACGCATTAGTGGTTCCTCAGGTGCTGCTAATGTTCATGGGCGGTGGTAATCACTTAACATCAGGTGACCCGCTTGCTCGGTTGCCCGCTATTCCTATTCCTATATAAAAAGAGATTTATACGGACCCGATGTTAATAATTGTGATTTCAAATATTTTTTTTACATCTAGCGCAATTTCAAAATGTTTGCGATATATGAGATCAATAAAGAAGCAGGTGGCAGACGATTAGAATAATATCGTGTGACCGTTGCAAATGTCATGAGCGTGTAGTTAATTTTGTTAGAAAGGAAACCGATAGGTACATTTGTTATTCTGTCAGTATGTGTGGTCCCACGTTAAACATACAAAAGTGTTTCAAGTTCAATTCCCATTTTGTAATAATATATCTTTCATAGGATCTGAAGAGGTTCGATACAATATCAGGTATAAAAGAAACAATAACATTTTATATTCAAATAGTTTTTTTTAATATAAAACATTTTACACGTTTAAAAAGTAGGTACAGTGTAGGGAGGTAAACATACTAAAAAGACTGGTACTAATAAATAAAAGTAAGATGTCGCTAGTAGTGACACTAACCCTGGCCTCCGATTGGCTCATTTTAAATTGTCATTTATTTTTGAAGGTACTCAGGCGTCGTAAAAAAAAACAAAAAAACTGCATTCAAAGACTTTCTAATTTTTTTTAAATCCAAAACTAAAGTACCTGCTCAAAAAAATATAATGAACCTTAAAAACAGAATTCAAAAATGGCGGAATCGGTCGCAAGATGGCGGCTCTTAAAGTGCTTGTGGTGGATAGGAAATTTTGAAAACTCGTGTAAATACACCCTTTTCACCTTGTCGTTTACTACTTTAGCCTGGTCGACTATTGGAGGGGATGAGTGTCTTTTACGCAGTTATAATTATATTATTAACTAGCATCTACCCGCGGCTTCGCCCGCGTGAATATCGCTTTTAAACAAATCCCGAGGGAATCGTGGATTTCCGGTTTCCGTTCCCGCTCCCTTTTCCAACCTTTATACCTACTATCAAAGAAGTTCGCTATAGTAATCTACCTGTAGCTGTAGATATAGATTTCGGGTTTCTCAAAATCCCGTGGGAACTGTGCTAAAAACTGTTTCCAGGATAAAAAGTAGCCTATGTGTTGCCAATGCAATACAACAAACTATTGCAATAATGTGTTATGTGAGCGTGATTTACCTAAGAACAGTCATCGCCCTCTATGGCGTTTTTGGAAGTTTGTATCTATTTTAGTCCCACAGGAATACTATCACAGATACTATTCCGTGATAAAAAGTCAGGGCATAATCTATCTCCATTCAAAATTTCAGCCATATTGGTTCAGTAGTTGCGGTGGAGAAGAGGAACAAACATACACACAAACTTTCGCCTTTATATAATATTAGTATGATTGTTAGAGGTTAGTTAGAACTTTATTGCTCGCCAGTTTGTTTGAAATCAATATGATATGACGTCACTCCTAGCGCCATTTTAGCCCCATTAAAGCTGCAATATTTCTTTGTTCACGATTCTACTTAATAATTTAACATAAATAGCCAACACCAAAGTATTAAAAAAAAACAATATATTTTACAGTATCTATTCAAAAAGGTGATGATATAAAAGTGTTGGATACCCTCCTGAATAGTATCGTGTTACCATTGATATAGAAAATCTAAAGAATTAAGAAACAGACAGTAGCAGCCGTTTTTTATGTTGAATAGAAGCAGGCGTTACTTTACGGAAATCCGTGAGAAACAAAATTATTTTGCTGTAATTCGCTAAAAAAAATACATTGGAGCAGATTACAGCAAAATAATTTTGTTTTTTATTGTTTGGCTATAATTTCTAAATTTTCAAGAAAGTAGGCTTTATTTATTACAAGTGTACAAATAATACATAAATGTTAAGGCCGTTAGCACAGATTCTCAAACAATATGAGCGAAAACATAACGAAACTTCCTGTTCTAACGCAGACATGTCTATGCATCTACCCTTTTCATTTCGTTGCAATGGTTTTACGGACGGAGATGTGCTAAAGGCCTTAATGCAAATATTTGTTGATCTTTAATATCACTATTAGTTAAATAATAGCTTAATACGGCAAAAAATATATAAATATTTTTTGTATTTCACCTGCCGCCAATAGCCGTGGCCAACTACTAATATTTACACCTATCGTAAATTGTATAGTATCTAGGGATGTGTACATCAATGGTATAAATACAAAAGTTTGACGATTTGGTATGTAAGTAGCTGTTATCTGTGACACTCAGGGCATGTTCTGAATGCATTCTTTGATTTGTGTCCACGCTTGCAAGTTCTGAAACAGAACAAAAAATGACATTATATAGTCATCTAAATAGTCAGAAATAACAAGAGATAAAGTTCGTAAGCTAAAACGGAAAACCCGGCTACTTATAATAATAATAATAGTATAAAATAATAATTTAGTGTGCAGACAAATGTGTATTCAACTGCGTACTAATGGAACAAAGCGCGGGACAAGCAGCTAGTGGCGCCATCTGTTATATATATCTGAAACTAACTTATTATTTAGCCGCGCGAACGTCACTTCTCGATTTTTTTTATAAAATATCGCCCGGACCATAACAACGAATCAATTGATTGACTGGCCCGTTGGCGCGGTTGGCAGTGACCCTGCCTTCCGCTCCGGGGTCGCGGGTTCGATTCCCGCCCCGAGTCTGGGTGTAATTTATAATATGTATGTATGTATTAAAATATATATGTATTTATATGTAAATATGTCTATCAGTCGGCTGTTACCTATAACACAGGCATTAAGTTGCCTACTTTAGGAACAGACGACCGTGTGTGTATGTGTGAGTATTTATTTATTATTATTATTTATTATATAATTGACACCTCATTAATCAAAATCGGCCCAGTAGTTTAGGCGCTACGATGGAACACAAATCTGATACGAAAATCGAATACAAACATACATACATAGACTGTTATAACCCCTTCTTTTGGCTTTGCCGTAGTCGGGTAAAAATAATACCGTCTCTTTCAGCGGGGAACACTGTGAAAATGAACCCAATCCAACCCCTGTAGTGAAATTGAACCCATTGTGAAATTCTCATTGTTGAGGTTTGTGACGGCTTCCATTAATGCCACAATGGCCCTTCACTTTCTGGAGGTCAAGGGTTCGATGCCTGGCAGGGGCAAATAGTGATTTAAAATTTCTGAATTATCTCTACTCTGGTGGGGGAAGCTTCAGCCGTGGATAGTTACCTACCACCGTACCGTTTGCCCCTTTCCACCTTAGACTGCATCATCACTTACCATCAGGTGAGATCGTACTCAAGGGCTAACGTGTAGATGAAAAAGAGCGCCACTGACGTTTATGTGCTCCAATATTTGTGTATCTAGGTATTTCTATATGTAATTAATTTCTAAGATTACTGTACGTTTCAACTAAGAATGGGTTTCTTGGTCGAAACGTACAGTAGTAAGATAGTTTAGTGTATTTACTTGTTAAGATAGATATCTAAGACCTACTTAATACTTACCTGTTAAAATTGTACTCTGCGGCGCTGTTAATTCCCGAATAAATGATTATTTACTTATTTATTTAAAAAAGTGGTACCTTTCTCGCGGCTTTGACTTGCAGGGTGATGAAACCTACGAGGGACTCGTGTAAGTCCTTATCTTTCTGTTTTTGGAAATATTCGATCTCGACCGACGTCTTTTTCGTGAAGTCCCTGAAACAAACATTATAATTAATACGATGTATCGGCCTCTGCAACCGAAAAATGTTCTCTTGCAGAGTGGACCTAAGCAACGCCTAGGCAACGAAAATATCTTCATGATCAATGACCATGTATTCATTGAAGATTGCGTGAATTATTTATTTATAAATTGAAAACTAAAGAACACCCTGTATCATAAATTCTCGATAAACGGGAGGAGTACGATCATAATTTTTAATCTACCCCCATTTATAGAAATTGTTGTACTTGTGCATTTTATAACGTTGTATGTTATAAGATATTAAACAGATTGTCGACAGCACATCAGCTCTTAGTGTATAATATAAAAACTTACTTTTGTAAAACACTAAACATGTAAAATAAAAAAAAATGGTTTTCTGTAAAGTCGGTTTACGGACGATAATTTTACGTGATAACGTCATATGAAAACAAAGAGAGATAGATGCGTCACAAGCCGAACGCTACACCGAACATTACAGACAACCAATTTTTTTAATGCTCTTTTAATGCGTCAAATTTAATGCCCCATCCACACTCTCCATGAGGCTACACGAGGCAACGCGAGTGCGAGTGAGGACCTTCGCCTCGCCTCGCTGTCTCTCTACTTTGTATGGAGCAACAGCGAGACGACGCGAGGTTTTTCTGGCTCGAGTCAAAGGACGCGAGGGTCGGGAGTCTGGATGGCTAGCACTCCTGCAGGCTCCACTCGTCAAGACTCGTGCCGAGAGCCTCTAGGAGGCGCCTCGCGAGCACATGAAGTTCACTCACTCCAGGTCCCTCTTGGCGTGGTCGATGGCCTCCCGGTCGGCCAGTATCTTGGCGTCGAGCGCGCGCGTGCTCTGGTCGCGCACGATGTCCGGGTCGGTGGTGCCGAAGATGCGCGACATGATCCCCGACTTGCCGGCCGCGGCGCGGTCCCTCTCCGCCACTCTATATAAATGTACGTCAAATGTATGTTCACTCACTCCAGGTCCCTCTTGGCGTGGTCGATGGCCTCCCGGTCGGCCAGTATCTTGGCGTCGAGCGCGCGCGTGCTCTGGTCGCGCACGATGTCCGGGTCGGTGGTGCCGAAGATGCGCGACATGATCCCCGACTTGCCGGCCGCGGCGCGGTCCCTCTCCGCCACTCTATATAAATGTACGTCAAATGTATGTTCACTCACTCCAGGTCCCTCTTGGCGTGGTCGATGGCCTCCCGGTCGGCCAGTATCTTGGCGTCGAGCGCGCGCGTGCTCTGGTCGCGCACGATGTCCGGGTCGGTGGTGCCGAAGATGCGCGACATGATCCCCGACTTGCCGGCCGCGGCGCGGTCCCTCTCCGCCACTCTATATAAATGTACGTCAAATGTATGTTCACTCACTCCAGGTCCCTCTTGGCGTGGTCGATGGCCTCCCGGTCGGCCAGTATCTTGGCGTCGAGCGCGCGCGTGCTCTGGTCGCGCACGATGTCCGGGTCGGTGGTGCCGAAGATGCGCGACATGATCCCCGACTTGCCGGCCGCGGCGCGGTCCCTCTCCGCCACTCTATATAAATGTACGTCAAATGTATGTTCACTCACTCCAGGTCCCTCTTGGCGTGCTCGATGGCCTCCCGGTCGGCCAGTATCTTGGCGTCGAGCGCGCGCGTGCTCTGGTCGCGCACGATGTCCGGGTCGGTGGTGCCGAAGATGCGCGACATGATCCCCGACTTGCCGGCCGCGGCGCGGTCCCTCTCCGCCACTCTATATAAATGTACGTCAAATGTATGTTCACTCACTCCAGGTCCCTCTTGGCGTGGTCGATGGCCTCCCGGTCGGCCAGTATCTTGGCGTCGAGCGCGCGCGTGCTCTGGTCGCGCACGATGTCCGGGTCGGTGGTGCCGAAGATGCGCGACATGATCCCCGACTTGCCGGCCGCGGCGCGGTCCCTCTCCGCCACTCTATATAAATGTACGTCAAATGTATGTTCACTCACTCCAGGTCCCTCTTGGCGTGGTCGATGGCCTCCCGGTCGGCCAGTATCTTGGCGTCGAGCGCGCGCGTGCTCTGGTCGCGCACGATGTCCGGGTCGGTGGTGCCGAAGATGCGCGACATGATCCCCGACTTGCCGGCCGCGGCGCGGTCCCTCTCCGCCACTCTATATAAATGTACGTCAAATGTATGTTCACTCACTCCAGGTCCCTCTTGGCGTGGTCGATGGCCTCCCGGTCGGCCAGTATCTTGGCGTCGAGCGCGCGCGTGCTCTGGTCGCGCACGATGTCCGGGTCGGTGGTGCCGAAGATGCGCGACATGATCCCCGACTTGCCGGCCGCGGCGCGGTCCCTCTCCGCCACTCTATATAAATGTACGTCAAATGTATGTTCACTCACTCCAGGTCCCTCTTGGCGTGGTCGATGGCCTCCCGGTCGGCCAGTATCTTGGCGTCGAGCGCGCGCGTGCTCTGGTCGCGCACGATGTCCGGGTCGGTGGTGCCGAAGATGCGCGACATGATCCCCGACTTGCCGGCCGCGGCGCGGTCCCTCTCCGCCACTCTATATAAATGTACGTCAAATGTATGTTCACTCACTCCAGGTCCCTCTTGGCGTGGTCGATGGCCTCCCGGTCGGCCAGTATCTTGGCGTCGAGCGCGCGCGTGCTCTGGTCGCGCACGATGTCCGGGTCGGTGGTGCCGAAGATGCGCGACATGATCCCCGACTTGCCGGCCGCGGCGCGGTCCCTCTCCGCCACTCTATATAAATGTACGTCAAATGTATGTTCACTCACTCCAGGTCCCTCTTGGCGTGCTCGATGGCCTCCCGGTCGGCCAGTATCTTGGCGTCGAGCGCGCGCGTGCTCTGGTCGCGCACGATGTCCGGGTCGGTGGTGCCGAAGATGCGCGACATGATCCCCGACTTGCCGGCCGCGGCGCGGTCCCTCTCCGCCACTCTATATAAATGTACGTCAAAATGTAATCACTCACTCCAGGTCCCTCTTGGCGACTCGTTTTACGAATGCTCCAAAATATTATGTAAATATTATATTACACATTAAAACCTTGTTTATGTTTTTGAAATAAAATTTGGGTTTAAAAACGAAACGTAGACGGTCAGCGGAAGCGGAGCATCATGGATTGACTTGTATTCTATCTCATTCTTTCGCTGGCTAAATCCTATGTGAATATATGTTTCTCTCTCTGTCACTCGTGCAGCGCCTAGGAACTCAAACGACCTCCTGTCACCTTATGGACTCCTGGTACAAGTCACGGCAAATAAGTCTAGCGTTGACCTTCAATGCGCAGAAGTCGAAAATGAGGTATCTCGGGGTGTGAGGGGGTCGCGGGGAGGGCGTAGGGATCGTTCGTAAGCACTGATTAGCTCTCCAATCGTATTGTGTCCCGCTCACTCGTACGACGCTACGCGCACTTGAAGGTCACCGCTCGAGTTACATGCCGGGGGTCGAGTTACATGCGTATAGCAAGAGAAGATTTTGGTGTCGCTTTTTCGTTTCATCGATTTTCAAATGCACAAGGATACTAAAGAAGTTTCACTTCAAAAAAAATAAAATCAGCCAAGTGCGAGTCGGGCCTCGCTCTTTCAGGGTTCCGTACATAATTATGAACAATATAATATTTTGGGTCTAAGAAATATTTAATTTCCGAGCTAGACATCGCAACAAACCGTGAAAGAAAAACCCAAACAAATGTTCGTTTATTTTGGTCACAGCTTATAAACTATTTAATAAATCGTTGTTTTCAGTATTTGTTGTTTAAATAGAGCATATAGTACATAATATACTGAAATATCATATTCCCAACTAGTTTAGTTTTTGAGATAGCCCCCGTCACAAAAATGGTCTAAAACTGACAACTTTGATGGCCTCCCATTCCCTTATTTTTTGAGATAAAAATTAAAAAAATATATATTTGTACTCTACTTAATGAGCTCTAAACAATGATACCCCACAAGCTAGGTTAAAGAAAAAATTTTTTTTTCCGGCTCCTTTTTCATGTATGGGAGCCCCCCTGAAAAATAATTTAATTCAATTTCTAATTCAATATTTGATTTTGGGTTAACGTTTTACACTAAATACCAAAATTTCAGGTTTGTAACTCATTTCGTCTGCGAGCTAGAGACCTGTGACCGGCGGACAGACGGACAGACAGACAGACAGACAGACAGACAGACAGACAGACAGACAGACAGACAGCCGAGTGACATTAATAGGGCTCCGTTTTTTACCCTTCGGGTACGGAACCCTAAAAACAGCGATCTCCTGTATTTTAAGTCGCCATTTTAACCCCTTAGGGCACACTCACTTATAGATATAGCTCTACTACTGGTCGATTACTTACCGATTGTTCAGCGCGTCCTGTGCGTTCTCCAGGGCTCTCTGCAAGGCCTCGTGGTTGGCGCACAGCTGCTGCAGGGCGGACGCGTAGAACAAATACTCCTTGAGTTGGTCCGCCAACTGTTCCTCGTCCTCTGCCACCGATTCTATGGCATCCGCTATGGAATCTGTCGAAGTGTAATAATCCGCGTTTTGTAATCCCTACTTATCACACTAATTCTGGGGTGTAAGTGGCCCAAATTCCACCTATGTGGCCAAAGTCAACCTCACCTGCACGCGGTGCACCCTGCCAGTATGCTAACGAGGCCCTGACGCTCTCAGTCCCCTCTACGGGTCGTTGTGCCTGATACCACACAACGTAATCTGGTAAACGTAATGCTATTACCGCTTTGTGGTAGGATCCTACCCCGAATCCGCCTGGCTAGCGACCACACTTCAGCCAATCTGCCGCAAAGCATCCGTGTGTTCCGGTAGCGAGCTGAAGAGCCAGTCCCATTCCTCAAAAGCCGGCAACGCATTAGTGGTTCCTCAGGTGCTGCTAATGTTCATGGGCGTCGGTAATAACTTAACATCAGGTGACCTACTTGCTCGGTTGCCCGCTATTCCTATTAAAAAAAAATACTAATATTATAAAGGAGAAAGTTTGTATGTTTGTTACTCTCTCACACAAAAACAACTGAACGGATTTGGCTGTTTAACGTAGACAGATTATACCCTGAGTAATACATAGGCTACATTTTATCCATGTCATATCGGGACTAAAAATACTTTCGGAATCGATACAAGATCTTTTGATTGATGACAGATTCAATACATATTTTATCTCAATTTTTTTTTTTTTTTCATATCCGCCATATTGAATTCGCCATGACGTCACATAGTTGTCAAATTGGAATCGTCAATAAAATTCCTTACCAAAGTAATGTCCCGCTTTCTGCAACCCGTCGCCCATTTCTTTTTCTATGACGCACCACTCACTAAACAGTTTTCCATAGTTCGCGTGCAATTTACATAGCGCGTAATTTTTCTCTATAATTTTTGATCTGTGAAACATTTGCTTGTTAAGTTGTTAAGAAAAGAAGATTTTTGGGTACCTGGTTACTATGACGAAGTATCAAAGGCTGTTAGGATATTTTTAGGATATTTTCCATTATATTCCAGATATTTAAGAGATTATTAAAGCAAGTAGTATAATAGTAATAGTAAGTAGTTCTCAAATATTTGAGGCATCATAATAATGACGTCACGTGATGTCAGTTTGAGTGTGTCTTTGTTTATCTATACTAATATAATAAAGCGGAAGAGTTTGTTTGTTTGAACGCGCTAATCTCAGGAACTACTGGACCGATTTCAAAAATTATTTCACCGTTGGATATGTACGTGATCCCTGAGTGCTATAGGCTATATATTATGTACCACGGGCGAAGCCGGGGCGAACCGCTAGTATAATATGTATCCACAACGCAAACATGCGGCATATTTGTTTTATGGATTCTGTGAATTTACACTCTTTGTGAGTGTAAATTCAGTCAATTATGCTATGTTCCCTCTGTGAATGTCTTTACTATTGTGTAGTAATTTTACGTCAAAGTGATAAGTAGTTTGTGGCAGTTTAAACCACAGATAAAATACCAACAGTAATCTTATAAAAAACCAAAAAGAGGCTTTTACTAGTTACCTAGACATTTTTACACATCCTTACTAATATTATAAATGCGAAAGTTTGTAAACATGGGTGTATGAATGTTTGTTACTCTTTCATGCAAAAACTACTGAACGGATATGTCTGAAATTTGGAACGGAGATAGATTATACCCTGGATTAACACATAGGCCACTTTTTGTCCCGGAAAAAAGTGTTCCTGTGAGACTTAAAACAACGCCATCTATTTGCAAATAAGTAAAACTTTGGCTGCTAGGAGTGGTGATCTTATTTGTCGTAGCTATGTGCTTTTCCAGTATATTGTTTCCGCGAGTAACACCGCGGGGCGCAGCTAGTACAACATAAATGTGAAGATTTCTTACAATATAAGACTAAGGGACCTTTCAGATAGACCGGCGCGGAGAGCAGAGCAAATTTGAACGGCCGGTCTGTGTGAAAAAAAAAATGCTCTCCGACGCTCTCCGCGCCGGTCTATCTGAACGGTCCCTAAGACGTATTGGCGTACCTTGTGTATAGGAAATTGCCTAAATTAGTTTCCAGCTGTTTGCCGTAATTTTTGACGCCTTCTATCTCCGGATCTGGATGCTTCAGTCTGATTGACACCGATAATGATTTCAGTTTGTTCTCAGCTTGAAGTAAATATCCTGCAATTGATTAAAAGTCGAAATTATAACAGTATACAATTTCTATTAAGGCCTGTTTCACCACCTTCTGATAAGACAAAGACAAAACTTTTGAATAAGCTATCCAACACTAATCAGAAGGTAGTGAAACAGGCCCTTAATGTTATAAATATAACCAATTTCAATGAATTTATGAACAAAGGTTGATACTGATTTAACAGTTTAATAGAAAACAATTAATTTTTTAATTTATATTATTTTACTTTATTTTATAAATTAAGTAGTTTTAATTTAGATTTAATGTGTTTAAGTGTTAGATTGAATTTTGAATGTGTTTTTATTCTTCAAACTGGGCAAGCATCCGCACATAAACTGTAAAGGTTCGTTGCACATGGTTTTCCTTTTCCGTAGAAGTTATTACTCCAGAGCCATCGAAGATTTTATCATGTTTCTGTGGCGCTCCGACTGTCGACCATGAGCACCACCATGACAGACGGATGACATGACAGATGGATGACACAGTAGTTATTTTACAGTATCTTTGACCTTTCCGGTATGTTCTACACGTTGGCCAAAGAAACTTTACTTTTTTTTACTTAACTTTACTTAAACTTTACTTTACTTAATTGTACTTTTTGTTTACCAAAAAAACTTTTTAAACTAAACTTACCGCTATCAGTAATAGTTTCCCGCCAGCCGTGCTCCTGCTGTAGGAAATTGATGAACTGATCGTCGAAGCACAATCTCGGGTGGGAGCCCACGCGAAGCAGGAAGTTCTCCAGGCCCGCCCGTCTCCGCTCCACAAACTCCGGATCAGTTGTGTCTGATTTACGCCACGCATACAGCACCTGGAAACCATTACACAGTTAGAGCAAGTTTCGCACTGTTGAGAGTTGTGATCTCTTTCTATTAGCCACTATAGTCTGATTTTTAATTCGGTGGAATTCTGACAGGTATCATAATAGAAAGAGTTATTTGTATGAAAAACAGGGTTACCATCTGAAGTTCGATTTTACCCCAAACTAAAGTACTTGAAGTATCTGTCAGGCATTCGTCATATCTACATGAGGCAATTGATTTTCGTTTACTTAAGTTTTGAGTTTATTATCTTTTTTGTGGGAACTGTTTTATCTCTGGTAACATTAAGACACGTCAGAATTCCTCAGAATTAAAAATCAGACTATAGGGGTTTTCTATCTAAATGTGGAATGTGTCCTATGCACTTTTATGAATGTGTCTATTAAGTATCTTTCCATGCCTATACCAATCCAAAGGGTAAGTTTTTATCTTGGGACCTGCATTAGGTAGGCAAGGATGCTGTACAAATTAGTTTTAATAGGATTAAGATGTAGATTTTAGCTTTATATAATTGTACTTTAAGTCTATAGGGGTAACATGACCAAACGCTTTAAAATAAAATAGATAAAAAAAAATATCTTGGAAAAACAAAATGGGTTCCTACATGATTTTTGAACTAAATTCACATGGATGAAATCCCAGGCAGTTAATGATAAATGAAGTAGATAGTGAAAACAAAATTACCCTTTTCTCTGGCAGTGGTGGAATGACGACATGTGGATATGTGACCTGAAGGTAGTCGTGAATTTGTTCAAACTCTGTATATCGTCTCCATATAGTACTTATCTTCGACTGAACAATTTTGTAATCTGGATCCGTCACCCTGAAATGAACGGGAATAATGCTAAGGAACTGTTCAAGATATTTCAAATAATCAATTATCTATAAATTAATTGTAATCTGAGATTTGATGAATATTGATTTAAAAATCAGAAATTTGGAGATCCATAGGTCATCAGTTGCTCATCAATGACAATGGACAGAGTACATATCTTTAAGTCATTGGGGTCCTAAGGTCCTCAAATGGCAACCCCCAACAAACTATCTCAAGAGATTGTTGGCAGCCACTGAACTCAGTCAGTACAAGATTGTGCTCTGTGGCAATTCTTGCAAGAGACCTATGTCCAGCAGTGGACGACTACTGGTTGAGATAATGATGACGATGTATAAGTATCTAACCAATTTTTCAAGCATAGTTAATTCTTTTACAATAACCATGCAGTTAAGTAACAAATCTGAATCATTTAACTATATTAGTCAGACAAGGCCACACATAAGTCACACTGTAATAATGAGTAATTATCTAATTTTTCTTTTTGTGGATATTAATTATCTGCACTGTCTGCACATATACTAAACACGTGAACTGTTAGTTGTGTTTCTCAATTTTTTTTGTTTTGCTCATAAATGCAACTTTGACCATCTTTTCAAATACAATAGGCAGAGCTTGACACCACCTTCTTCACGCACAAATGTACTTTTGGTAACACAACAAAATTGTGAGTGATGTTAGCAAGAGGTGCAAAACGGCGCCTATTAGTATTTGACGATGGCAATAGTCAAGTAGTTGTGAATATATTAAAAAAATATTAGATTTTTTTATCAACTTTCTTGCGTACCCGCAAACGTCTTTGGAATAATTCAGACGCGATAAGATCAATTGCCACTTTGGCAGCTGATTTTAAACAAAATATCAGTACAGTACTTTGCAGCTTCAGGAATCGATGTATACCGCGAGCAACTATTGCTCACGCGATATTAGATAGTGCAGCCAGCTTAAATAGGTAACAATAAAATGTCTTACTTCAAATCAATCAAGTAAACAGTGTAATGGTCTCGCACATGCAACGTGCCGTTAGCTCGCTTCTCGGACTCCACAATCGATATATCAACATGTTTTATTAGCGTATCCTAGAATAAAACATTCGTCTTTTGTTAATGAGAAGTAAGAACACAAAGTAGGCGGTGGGAAAACGACAAATAAGTAGGTACTTGGTTCTCAAAGTCCTCCACGGTCTCTATTTTGGCTAGGGGTCTCGATGATTTTATCGGCGAGTCGTCGGCCATCATTTTCACTATAATTTCAAGTAGTTTAGATTTAAAAACGATATGGGAATATTCTATATTTTAACTGTTTAATCAACAATCAGTGAAGTATCAGCGAATTTGCAAATTGGAATTTGCTATTGATTGCAGTTGTCACTTGTCAGTTGTCGCTGTCAAGTGTCAAGTGTCACTGTCAGACGTTAGTTGTCCCATAAGGATGTTTAAAATCACCGATGTTTGGAGATAAAACATCGATTTTTCAATATCGATAATACAATATGTAAAACATCCTAACATCGATGTCACGATAATATCATAGTGAGTCCCAGCACCACGGTGCCCATCTACAGTAAAGACGGGTAAGACTGCTTTAATAGTGGGGGTTTTTAAGATGCCTAAAAAATAGTTTATTAATAAATTACTTAGGTTAAAACATATTCCCAGAGGTTACCCAACAATGTACAATGCAAAAGAGAACATTAATCATTGTCCTCAATTTTTTGACGTGCGTCATATAAAACGCCAGCTACACGCACGGAAAAGCATGACTCATCTGGTACGTCCACACTCTCGTTTGCACGCGGGCGAGCGAGTGAATGACGTAAAATTATCGTCCGTGAATCAACTTTACAGATAACCAATTTTTTTTATTGGACTTTATGAATGGAACATCGTATTCAAAAAAATTGTGGTTTTGTAACGTGATGTTTGATAGCGATATCTTACAAAAAACATCGATGTTGGCTAACATTGATGTTCGATGCCAATATCGATGTTTTTGTAACATTTACATCCCTATTATTAATGTCAGTGACGTGACAGTTTTGTAAATTCTATTGGTCCCACAGATTATAAAAAAGGATATTGTGGAGACTGGAGGTGGACAACTTAAAAAAGGTGTCAAACATTGTGAGTCGTGGTTTAAAAAAAAACTTATTATTAGCTTAATGAGAGTGCAGGACGGTATGCTAGATGCTTAGAACAATACCATCTCAATCCGGTTCCAAGATTCTCACTATGCTCTTAATCTAGACCGTCATGCTGGGTTATTCTGTAACTTAGTTAGCAACAGAAAATAGTTGCCAACGAATTAGTTTGATATACATTGCTGCTTTACTGTGGGAAATATAAAGTGTTTTCATAATTTTACACAAGTAAAAGTAAAGCAGCAATGTATATCGAACTAATTCGTTGGCAACTATTTTCAGTTGCTAACTAAGTTACAGAATAACCCCCTGGTCTACACCAGCAGGGCGATTCAGAACACTTCGATTCGGTTTCGGTTTCGACAACTACTCTGTCGATACGGTTATTCTGAATTGAAAATACATCTTATCGTACGATAACTTACCGAATCGATCGATAATTACGTTATCGAAGTGTTCTGAATTACTTACCGTACGATAAGATGTATTTTTAGTTCAGAATAACCGTATCGACAGGGTAGTTGTCGAAACCGAAACCGAATCGAAGTGTTCTGAATCGCCCTGCAGGTGGATATAATTTTTTTTATTTATTTAGGTATACCCGAATTACTAATACCGTGGAATTCTGACAGCTGTCATTGTCATTTATAGATGAGTTATTTGTATGGAGAACAGGGTTAACATCTACGAAGTACGATTTTTAACCCCCGACGAAAAAACGACGGGGTGTTATAAGTTTCACGTGTCTGTGTGTGTGTGTGTGTGTGTGTGTGTCTGTCTGTTCCCCTGTGGCGCTCAAACGCGTGGACCGATTTGAATGCGGTTTCTTTTGTTTGAAAGGTGAATTAGTCGAGAGTGTTGTTAGCTATGTTTGATGAAAATCGATCCAAGATGGCCGCCGCTACAAAATGGCGGATTACATATTTTATCACAACGCCCTCAATATGGGTATCAAATGAAAGGGCTTGACTAGCAGAATAGCACTATTGCAAATTCAAGATGGCCGCTACCACAAAATGGCGAATGTCGGGGGTTTTTTAAATTTTCAATTTATACTTGTACCCCAAACTACTTTAATTCCCTGTCATCATAAAAAGCCATATGCCGCGTAATAATATTAGGTACTCGTTTCGCCTTAAAATAGAAAACACCAAGAGTGGAAACTAGAAAGTGCGCACTAACAGCAATAGAAAACAAAAAAAGCACATTGAAAAAATGTATTCAAAAATGGATGTCGAATGACATTATCACCATGAAGTGTCTGTCAGTCATTTGTCATATGCAGTTGATTTGTATTTGCATAAGTTTTGAATTTTGTATCTTTTTTGTGGGAATTGTTTTATCTCTGGTAACATTACGAAACGTCAGAATTCCATGGAATTAGTAATTCGGGTATAGGTACCTAATTAGTTTAACTGACTCAGTTATTTTAAAATCGGTTAGTCGGTTAGTTTATCTGAGTCGGTTGTTTAACTCAGTCGATTAGTTTAATTAGAGGTAAATAGGAGGGTAGGTATCTATTAGTAAACTGTAGGTATATTATATTAGGTACAATACGTGCTAACCAATTCTGAAAACAACATGTCCGTCTAGTTATTTGATGTCTCACTAATGAAAGTGAACTAATGTGTGCAAATAGACATAAACCTGAGTACCTTGAATAAATGACATTAACTATTTAACTAGGTAGTTAGGCATGTTAGCAAACTATTTTATTACCTACTAGCTTTTGCGCGCGGCTTCGCCCGCGTGAATTTCGGTTTTTCACAAATCCTGAGGGATAAGTAGATTTCTGGTCCACCCGCCCCCCGCCGCGCGGCGGCGTACCGCGGTACCTCGTACGGCGGGCGCATGACGCAGGGGCGCGCGGCGCGGCGCACGCAGCGAAAATACCTATCAGGGCGTTTTTTACCGATTTCAACACAACTCCTTTTTTGAAAGTCGGTTAAAAAAGTAGCCTATGTTATGTACTAAGCCCAAATTACTTTACTAATTAATTAGACGGTTCATTTTTCGAGATTTTTGCTTTCATTTTCGAGGCTTGATCGATGCGATATATCGTGCATCGTTCATCGCAAACATGAACGAAGAACGGGGCACCGTCTAATTTGGGCTTAAGTTATACATACGTATACTAAGTATACAACATAAAGGTTAAAGGACCAGTGCAGTGGTGTAAAATAGGAATCCACCGTCCACTTTCGACACCCAAAATAATGGATCCAAATTTTATAAGCTTCCCTTTGGCCTTTTCCCATTTCCTTATCTTATGACGTACTAAAACTCCGCCATGAACCCAATCAAGTGTAAATATTCGGGACAGGTGACAGTCAGACCTGACAGGTGTCTGCCGGTAAGATATTAATGAGCGCCCCTTGAGCTCGGAAGCTTTTGAGATATCTCCGAGACTGACGGGGGTGGACATAAGTTAAAGTTACTTACCAAGTTGTGTAGAGATTGCGTCTTCGGTCTTGTTCTGCAAAAGTTCAAATGTACACTAGCTTTTTCAATCGACTTCAGAAAAAGAAGGAGGTTCTCAAATCGTCGGAGTCTTTTTTTAACCCCTCACGCAAAAACGACGGGGTGTTATAAGTTTGACGTGTCTGTGTGTGTGTGTGTATGTGTGTGTGTCTGTCTGTTCCCCTGTAGCGCTCAAATGGGTGGACCGATTCGAATGCGGTTTTTTTTTGTTTGAAAGGGGAATTAGCCGAGAGTGTTGTTAGCTATGTTTGAAGAAAATCGATCCAAGAAGGCCGCCGCTACAAAATGGCGGATTACATATTTTTTCACAACTCCCTTAATATGGGTATCAAATGAAAGGGCTTGATTAGTAGAATAGCAATATTGCAAATCCAAGATAGCAGCTGCCAAAAAATGGCGAATGTCGGGGTTTTTTTTAATTTTTAATTTATTACTTGTTTTATGTAAATAATATGTTCCCGATTGCTCAAAGACGCCGGACCGAGTTGGAAAATTCTTCTTTTTTTTGAAAGTGTATACTTCCCAGGTCCCATGGTCATCAGATCAGGATCTGACTATGGTATTCTGGAGTAATCGAAGGATCTCTTGGTATGTTGATTTTTAAGTTTTCCTAAAGTAAGTTATTTTTATATTTTTTAGTGCCGTTTGAAGTCGTTTTTTTATTTATTTTTTTAATATTTTTTCCCCTATCCTAAATCCACGCGAGCGAAGTCGCGCGCATATGCTAGTTTTAAATAAAACTAGCGACCCGCCCCGGCTTCGCACGGGTAGTAGAGCATATTATGCGTAGGTACTACCCGCTCAGGGATTAGGCAGCGTTTTCGATGAAAGCTCCCAGGCGGCTTGACTTTTTACGATATTTTTGCCGGAAATCGAGATAAACCGTTTTTTACCCTTAAAACTCCCCCCCTTTTTTCCCGAGCTCAGATCGCCCGTAAATTATTTTTCCTTGTATTTTTATAATATTCTTCTCCTTTTCCAATGGGTTTCATCCTACGTACTGTGATTTTTTTTTTGGTTTCAAAAATTATCGACACTGGGCTATAGATAGGGAGAACCGCGGCCGCCGACGCGCTTATAGGCACGCTCCCGCCGCGCCGCCGCAATTTTTAAATCTGTAATATCTTCGAAAGTATTCATTTAAATCATATGCTGTAAAGGGCCATATGGATTTATATAAAATCAACAATGCATTTAAGGTATTTAATTAGATAAGGATTAATGCTGTATTGGTTGAAATCGCTTCGAAAATTAGCCATTATTTGTCGTAAAAAGTAAATGACAAAAAAATGTTATTGTGGGATATCCATAAGAGATAGACATATACCATCGCGGACTTTTCTGTAGACCTTTTCAATGTGTACAATACTTAGTACATTATTTTGATAAATCTCGTAGGGTTCAGCCTGCGTTTGCAATGTAAGCGGAAAAAATGTAATTATTTACGACATCACATTAGAATTCTCAAAAATAACAGTATTTCTCCACTATTTAATGGATGTTATTATACATATAAACCTTCCTCTTGAATCACTCTATCTATTAAAAAAAACCGCATCAAAATCCGTTGCGTAGTTTTAAAGATTTAAGCATACAAAGGGACATAGGGACATAGGGACATAGGGATATAGGGACAGAGAAAGCGACTTTGTTTTATACTATGTAGTGATGAGAGCAATATTAAGCTCTAGTTAATGAAAAATCTGTAAGTAATGAACAGGTAGGTACGAAGGTATCTTTAAATTCAAAGTTAAGTCTTTATATAAATTTTAAGCTAAGAAAACAAAAAGATTTTTAAATCAGATATCTAATCTTATTGCAGGCGAGACGTTTTTCATAGACTTCTGTATTATATTTTAATTAAATAAAATATTTTTCTCATCAAAAGGGTTTTTATTTTTGTGTTGACAAAATAGTTATGTTTCAAAAGGCTGGAGCTTTAAAACTCTTACCGTATCAGCAGCCAGTTATCTTTTATTCATGGCCGAAGTTTTGGACGTCTCGCAAAAAAAAAAGATTGGAAAAAAACACCAGCTAAGATTAAAACCTTCTATACCTACTTCGTAAAGTGCTCTCAGAAACCTAACAAGCCTAATCACAAGCGCTGAAGAAGACGTGAGTATTCACATCTCTATGTGGTTGACCGTTGACGCACGAAACGCTTTCGCTCAACATAATATTTGATACGACGGACCTCCCTGGCGCAGTGGTGAGCGCTGTGCTCTTAATTGGGAGGACCTGGGTTCGATTCCCGGAGGAATAAGGCATCTTATAGGCAAGCGCACTCCAACCTAGACCTCACATCGTTGCTTTCCATCAGGCGCAAACCTATTACTTAAACAATAAAAAAATGCTAAAGCACTTATTCATCGACGGGAAATGGAAGATAATATCATGTAGATTAAAAAAGTCATTATTTGGAGAACACTTTTATGTGTAAGATTAGTATGAGATATAGGTATTTTAATGTTCTTTTAAAAGTCGTTAACTCTTCGCGTTGCATTAATTACTGTTTTAAACTCATTACGCAATTCTATTTAAGACTTCTTCAGTGGTAATAAAAATGCGGAAAAGTGCAATAAGCAAGTTTGGAAAAATTTGTGAAAAATGTACTTAAATAGGTAGTGGTACCGATAGTTTAGATACCAACTTACATAAAACGGACTTTTCCAGTACAAGTTTGAAAGTTTCTTCTAACAAGAGGACCTGTTAAAAACCTTTTTGTATTGATATAACCAAAACTATTTTATATTGATCATTTTAAGAGCTTGCGTTTCGTACCTATTTTCGTGGAAAAACCAAGAACTTTTAACAATTTACGTGCTAGATAAAGTTGTTTGAATATAAATCATTGTACTCGTGAGGACATAGGTACTTAAAACTAAATTAATGTATTCAAAACAAATAGTTTAGATACCGTGAAGTACCTACATAAATAGCTTTTTGTCACGATAATATTAGGCACAACTTTTTTTGTGAGACTAAGGTGTGATCTCTATATTTTTATCATAAAGCTTACTGCATAATGTGCCAATAAGTTAGCAGGGCCAAACTCACTTGAGCTGATCTCTTTAAATATATAAATATCCGGGATTAGTTATTGACTCAAACAATTTGATTATCGCCATTGCTGCGCCGATTGATAAGACAAGTATAAATTAAAAATTTAAAAAACCCCCGACATACGCCATTTTGTGGCGGCGGTCATCTTAGATTTGCAATAGTACTATTCTACTAGTCAAGCCCTTTCATTTGATACCCATATTAAGGGAGTTGTGAAAAAATATGTAATCCACCATTTTATAGCGGCGGCCATCTTGGACCGATTTTCATCAAACATAGCTAACAACACTCTCGACTAATTCACCTTTCAAACAAAAAAAAAACCGCATTCAAATCGGTCCACCCGTTTGAGCACCACAGGGGCTGTTCACCTGTGTGTGTACACACACATACACACACACACACACACACACACACACACACACACACACACACACACACACACACAGACACGTGAAACTTATAACACCCCGTCGTTTTTGCGTCGGGGGTTAAAAAGAGACAGTGAAGGCAGGCGGAACTAATATAATGTGAATCCTATTAAATTGTTTTGGGAGATGTAAAATTTAGTTTTCAGTACCTTCGGTGCTCGAGTGGCGACCTCGCACCGGTAAACGAAGTATCGGAAGACCCCCCTACTAGATGGACGGACGATCTTAATGGAGTCGGTGGCAGCCGCTGGAAACAGGCGGCACATAGATCTTGGTCTGTGGCGATACTTGCAAAAGATTTATGTCCAGCAGTGGACGTCTGTTGGTGCCTTCGGTGCGACGCTTTGAATCGGCGCAAGAATCAGCTCACTTTGTATGGCCACAGCCTATCCAGCGTAGATATTAATAGGGGTCGATGGAAAACTTACATGTCTAATAGAAGATAGAAGACACTTGAGATCTTCGCCAAGTGTTCGTCCTTGGGCATTTGCCACTTATGTATATTTAAACAGCGAATGGCTATAACAGCGAATGGCTATAACAGCGAATGGCTATAACAGCGAATGGCTATAACAGCGAATGGCTATAACAGCGAATGTATAAAGACCGAATGCTAGTTGCATGTACTGCAGCGAAACCGACGATGCAATGCACACCATATTTGCATGCAAAAAAAATGGGAAGAAAAGAGACAGGAACTGGAATGTAAATTAGGGGACACAATATGCACTGAGAACCTAGTACATAAAATGGTAGAAAAAGAGGAACATTGGCTAGATATAGCAAATTACATCGAAAATATCATGAAGGAAAAGGAGGAAGAGGAGAAATTAAGAAAAAAAAATTAAAGAATTATAGAAATAAAAAAGGCAATAGTGTTGCCGTGTTGCAGGCTATAACGGCGCGTACACGGCTAACTAGAGCTAACCGGTAGGAGTCCGGCACGGTGTCCATGAGGATTTCCCCTACTGTATAAAAAAAAAAGCGAATGGGTAAGTAGGTAGCCGATGGTTCTGTTTACGTGTACAGAAAGTGACGCAAAAAGAAAAAGTGTAAGCACCTACCGAAGTAGATACCCTCCAAAAATAGACACAAAAGTTTAATCATCAAATTTTCAAATATGAGATGCTCTACCTAATTATACTTTCAAAACGCCTTCACAGTGTCAGGCAGGTCAAAGGACACTTTTGCATGCTAACGTTTTGCGACAAGGAATACCAAAATAAAGGCTGCAAAAAGTTTCTCTGCGTTGTAAAATGTAAATAGGCTACCCGCGCCTTCGGGTTTTCTTTTGCAACATTTTTTTTTTTTCAATTTTGCATGAAGTGATGAGAATCCTTTTCAAGGCGCGTCCGAGTTTACTTGTTGCGTGTTTCTTTTAAGAAACTCGTTTGTGGATATTTATCAACGACGAAACGGAACTTTTTGCAGTATCACTTCTGGGTAGGTTATTAAATATTTTTTACGTCGAGATTATAACTAGCTCTGCAAATGTTCTACATTTTTTATTGTGTTACCATTTTCCTAAAAGAGTTCTGGGCTGATTTTGATGCGGTTTTTTGCATTACCCATCAAGTAGGTATCACCTCAGAGCAGGCTTTAAGATACTTTTTGAGGTTAATAGTTACCAGAGGGCAATGTAGGAGTGATTGTTTTGGAATTTGTTTTGTATTATTAATTCCAATATACTTCACAGCAGTAATAAGTTTAGTATTAAGTTATGTATTCTAGAAAATGCTCGATCATGCCAACAATTTGCAGGGTGTCTTCAAGTTAAAGTTTCATCAAGTTTTATGGGCCACTACCTTCTAGCTAGTGTAATAAATTGATCTAAGTTGTAACGTTAAGTAAGATCGACTGAGGTAAGGACAATAACTTGTTAAATATCATTAATTATTAAACAAGGGTCATACATTGTAAACAAATTAAGGGCATTACCACATCCCAAAACTAACTCTGAAACAGCTAGGCTGTCTTTCTAGTTTCTACTAGGGATCTGTACCTACCTATACAGACTATGAAGATTTCTACAAGATTTCTAAACGCGTGGCGAGAATGAGTGTGAAACCTAATAAAGATTTCTACACTTGGATTTCATTTTTTGGGGGCAAACGAGCAGACGGGTCACCTGATGTTATAAGTGATTACCGCCGCCCATGAACATTCGCAGTACCAGAGGAACCACTTATGTGTTGCCGGCTTTTGAGGAATTTGTTGATCCTCCCCTTGAATAACCCCATGTTGAAGTTATGCGGAAACACCACCGAAGGAAGTTGGTTCCACAGTTTTAGAGTGCGCGGAAGGAAAGACCTCGCACACCGCTTGGTTGTGGTGCGCCAATGATCCAGGTGGTGAGGATGGTAACATTTTCGGTGGCGTGCGGTGCGGTGATAAAAGAGAGAAGGCGGAATTAAGTCAAACAACTCTTCAGAACACTCCCCGTTATAGAGATTAGAGGCGATAGAATACGCAGAGGGAGCTGACATCCCTGCGTACCTCTAAGCTTTCCAACTAGTTAATTTGGGATTGTCAACATGTCGAACTGCCCTCCTTTGAATAGGTATAATTTATTTTAGCACTATTAATAATTTAATAAAGGGTTGAATGAGCTAATCTATGAAAATTAAACGATTTTATTATGGTCTGAGATCCCGTCTTAGAAATTTATACCCTCATCTGTTATTTAATTCTGATAGAGATTATGTGCTAGATAATTCATAGATTGATACATTGCACTTTGGTTGCCTGGCTAAATTTGGTGCCTATGATGTTAAACACAAAAAAATTTAATCAATTTTTTTCGATCTGCTTCCCTCATCCGTTATTTAAACGAATTATATGTCAAATGAAAGATTATTTTATTCCCAATCGAACCGTATTTGGTTGCCTGGTCAAAAGTGGTGCTAAATCATGGTTGTCTGGATTTTAAGATATAAAATTTTCGGTGCGAGTGTTGAAAGTGACAAAAAAGTGTTGCGCGCGCAATTCCATTTGACAGACAAAGATGCAGTGAGGCAGGCGTGCACTCGGCAGGTGCTTAGTCTATACATAGATTAAAACCATAGACTTGCTGTGCCTGTCCATTAAAGATATTTGCAAAAAAAAAAGTGAGAGACGTAAGGGATAAGTAATAAAACGTAGCTGTTTTTGAAAATTTTGTCTGTTTGTATGCATGTTTGTGCATGTATTACGCAAAAACCACTGAATGGATTGAAATTAAACTTGGCATGATTTAAGTTCATACTACATCCTACTATCCTGATGCTTTAGGGGACCTAATCCCCAAAACTAATAGGATTTAGGAACTGTCGGTTATTTAAATTGATATTGGGGGTACCAATTAAAGGCTTTATCGTTGAAAGAACTCAAGTAGGTACATATACTTACAACTCCTTAACCCTGATGCTGTAAGGAATTGCATTCTGAAATCGTGGGGATCCCACGGAATTTTTCCGTTTTGGGACGGGTTACTACAGATAGGATATACTTTTGGTTCTGGAAAATCAAAAGTTCCCACGGGATTTTTAAAAACCTAAATACACACGGGCGGAGCCGTGGGCATCATCTAGTAATGACTATAGTAGTTATAACTCAATCAATGCAAATAAAGGAATTGAATTGAAATGATGTGCGAGCGTGCGTGACGAGGGATATGTGTGAGTGAGACCAATCCAAAGATATGACCAATCATTATGATTTTTACATTTCAATTTCATATCACGTCATATTTATAAATTTAAAAAAAAAAAGGTTCAATAATATGAGCTTAAGTATCTTAGAAAATGAAACGATTCTATTGTTGGGTTTTCCAGTTTGCTTTTACACATAAACGTTTTGCGAAGTAACTTATAGGTATAATTTTATATACCAAGTCAGGACAGGGGACATAATGTAGTGAACTGATATGGTGCAAGGGCTTATCTTTATTTATGGATTTGTTGTAGCGCTGAGCTTTTATGCTTCGTATTAACACCGAACGTTCAAAAACTACACAAAAGATAAAAAGCTTTAAAAAGTAGAAAAAAATTAAGTATCATGTAGAGCTTAACGCACGTAAAGGACTTTATAAATGCTAATATTGTAATTAATTCTATCTGTCTGTCAGTCTTGTGAATGCGATGCGAATCGATGCTGCGAAAATGTGATTTCACCACAGACAAGACATTATTATTATGGTATATCGGCAATCACCACTGCTATTGTCTATATAAGTGCATAAAAGGCTTAGATACGTATTGAATTAATATATTAGTCCAATCCAATCTTTTCTAGCTTTCTAGTTCTCTCCCCGATTGCCTCCTTTGTTTCAGTATTGCCAATTGAACTACTTTACGAGATACAGGATTCCTTTATTAATTTAATATACTTTGTTATACTGAAATGTCTTGAAGTAAGTACCAAGGTAGATATATCACTGAGATTTTAATATGAGAGAGTATGTATAAAAAACTCGTTTTTCAGGTACCTCATGATCGCTATTATATTATTATAAAATATCCACGCGATAACGTAGGCCACGTGAAGGCTCGTCTACTGTTTGATATTTTCGCGTCGCGTCGTAACTACTATCACACGAGTAGATGTCGCGTTCTCGCGTTTGTCGTTCACCTAGACAACGGGTAGGTAACTCTTTGCAAGACACATGTGTCCACGTTACGTCTGCGCCACGTCTGTGACCGCTGTGTGTGATATTTTGAAGTGGCAACACTTTAAAATAATTAACGGTGAGCATCTTTATAGGAGCTTTTTATTGGCAAACAGAATACGACAGCGTGGTTACGCATCGGTGGAACATAAAACAGTCATCGTTTCACAAGAGTTTATTTGCCGTCCCATAGGAGTTGGCAATCGAATCCAATTATAGAACCGAGCTCTCGTTTACGACCGCCGCTGCAGTGATACCAGGCAAAGCAATCGAGGAAATAGGTAATTGGAGATTAAAGTCCAGAAAGATAGGCTACTCTTCAATTTATTACACTCAATAAAATTTTAAAACACTATTTACCTATAGGTACAGAACCTTCCAAAAAAGAAAGGGATCCTCGATTCGGCGAGTATTTTTTTTCTATGTAGATGTGTGATATTTTTTTTACCGTTTGCGAGATGGTTATGGCATAAAAAATTCTGGTTCCAATTATTCAATCCTGATGCTGCAGGGGTACCTACTGGCCTCCTGCACTGATTTAGTATCAGTCTGTCGATTGTAAATTTATAAGTTTATATTTTAGTGAAAGCTTATCAAGCTTAAATCAGCTTTAAAAAATATTTAAATAAAATAAATGAAAATAAATCAACTTGACTTGAAACAAAGACCAAACTGGCATGCGAAGCTTACCCCGCACTAAAACATAATTTACAAGAACTTATTTGAAACAAAATTAATTTATTTTTATCCCTATACTTTGTAGAGGCATTAGAAATTAGTTTTTTTTAATGATACAGAAATATTGAAAGAAAGTATCATAATTTAAGAGGGTTTCGAAATAAATTAAAGACCAAAGCCCGTGAACTGAAGGCTGTGAGGCTTAGGCGGTACTCTGTGCTTAGGCCCTTGACTTATTTGTGAACATTCGAACAATATATATATTAGGGGGAATGTGGTATGAAAGAGCCAAGTTTTGAAAGAGCCACTATGAATTTCGCGGTAGTTTCCGAACGAATGATTCTTGAATTATAATTTTAAGATAGCTACACTGACTAGATGTCACCCACAAACATTTGACACTTCATTGAAAATAAATGGCGTCGGTGCAACGTACTAAAGATTTCGTCGTCCTAAAGTAAATTTTTGAGTACGTTTTATTTGTTTTTTGACGTTTACAACTACCAATCTAGCAGTAATATGATTACACTATAACTTTATGTATACTATGGCCTTACAATAGCATATTTATTTTTTCGTGTAAAGTTTTGATTTCGTACTACTTTTTGAGATTAAATTTCTTAGGAGAATATGTTTTGAAAGAGCTGGGCTACTGTGCTATGAAAAAGCCGGCTCTTTCATAACCGGCTTTTTTCAAAACTTATTTTTCATTACAATTTTAAACCTGTATTTATTAATTACTAGCTGATCCCCGCAACTTCGTTCGCGTAGATATAGGTTTTTATATAGGATCGGATCGAATCCCATAATTCTCCCCCTAAACTAAATGTAGCCTAAGTTACTCCTTATAACGTCACCTATCTGCCATTGAAAGTTCCATTAAAATCGATCCAGCCGTTTCGGAGATTAGCTGGAACAAATAGACAGACCGACAAACATAAATTTAAACGCACACCAGTTTAAAATAAGCCGTACGTTCAAAGATCCGGTCCCAAGTTATTTGAACCCAATAAATGTCTGTCAATTCTGAACTAAAAAACCTATGACCTTGAAATATTTACGAAACAATACTTATAGTACTACCTTTCTAACAAAAAAAGAATGAGTAAAATCGAACGACTCGTTAATGAATTACAGCTAAATACATGTTTTAACTTTCTTCCCCTCTCCCTAGGGAACCGTGCTGAATTTCGGGATAAAAAGTATCCTATGTCCTACCTCGGAGTATAAACTCAAATCGTACCAAGTTTCATTCGAATCCATTCAGTAGTTTCGGCGTGATGCGCGGCCAAGATACAGACAGACAGACAGACAGACAGACAGACAGACAGACAGACAAAAATGAAAAAAATTGCAGTTTTGGCTTCAGTATCGATTATAGAGTGCCCTCCAATAAAAAATTTCTAAATATCTTCAATGTACAGAATTGGATCTGTTACAGTCTTATTATATTACTAGCCGACCCCCGCGACTTCGTCCGCCTGGATATAGGTTTTATATAGGATCGGATTGGATCCCATAATCCTGTTTTGAACCTAAACTAAATGTAGCCTAAGTTACTCCTTATAACATCACCTATCTGCCATTGAAAGTTCCATCAAAATTGATACAGCCGTTTCGGTAATTAGCTGGAACAAATAGACAGATCGACAAACATAAATTTAAACGCACACCAGTTTAAATTAAGCCGTACGTTCAAAGATCCGGGTCCCAAGTTATTTGAACCCAATAAATGTCTGTCATTTCTGAAATAATAAACCTATGACCTTGAAATATTTACGGGACAATACTTAAAGTACTACCTTTCTAACAAAAAAAGAATGAGTTAAATCGAACTACGCGTTAATGAATTACAGCTAAATACATGTTTTAACTTTCTTCCCCTCTCCCTAGGGAACCGTGCTGAATTTCGGGATAAAAAGTATCCTATAACCTACCTCGAAGTATAAAGTCAAATCGTACCAAGTTTTATTTGAATCCATTCAGTAGTTTCGGCGTGATGCGCGGCCAAGATACAGACAGACAGACAGACAGACAAAAATGAAACAAATTGCAGTTTTGGCTTCAGTATCGATTATAGAATGCCCTCCAACAAAAATTTTCAAAATATCTTCAATGTACAGAATTGGATCTGTTACAGTTTTATTATATTACTAGCTGATCCCCGCAACTTCGTTCGCGTAGATATAGGTTTTTATATCGGATCGGATCGCATAATTCTTTTATGTACCTAAACTAAATGTAGTCTAAGTTACTCCTTCATTGAAAGTCCCATTAAAATCGATCCAGCCATTTCGGAAATTAGCTGGAACAAATAGACAGACCGACAAACATAAATTTAAACGCACACCCGTAAGCCGTACGTACAAAGATCCGGGTCCCAAGTTATTGGAACCCAATAAATGCCTGTCATTTCTAAACTAAAAAACCTATGACCTTGAAATATTTACGGGACAATATATAAAGTACTACCTTTCTAACAAAAAAAGAATGAGTGAAATCGAACAACGCGTTAATGAATTACAGCTAAATACACGTTTTAACTTTCATCCCCTCTCCCAAGGGAACCGTGCTGAATTTCAGGATAAAAAGTATCCTATAACCTACCTCGGAGTATAAACTCAAATCGTACCAAGTTTCATTCAAATCCATTCAGTAGTTTCGGCGTGATGCGCGGCCAAGATACAGACAGACAGACAGACAGACAGACAGACAGACAGACAAAAACGAAAAAAATTGCAGTTTTGGCTTCAGTATCGATTATAGAGTGCCCTCCGATAAAAAATTTCAAAATATCTTCAATGTACAGAATTGGATCTGTTACAGTTTTATTATATTATAGATAAGATAGATATGAATAATTACATTATTTTTTTAACAGACTACCAAAAAGGAAGATATTCTCAATTTGGCCCGTAATTTTTTCTATGTATGCACATCGATTTCTCTAAGTTTTCTGCACTGATTCACGTAATTTTTTTGTTAATCATTAGAAAAGTTTGCTACTTAGTTGGTCTTATCTAAAAAAATTGACTACAACTCCTCAATCCTGACTTCAGAAAGACTAACGGGTATAATAATTATAAGAAAACGAAGAATGAGCAACGTTTCCTTACTTCAACATGCTTATACAAACAAAATTTATTTTTATACTTTGTAGTTATTTTTATACTTTTCTTTAATCTTTTACGAGCTTATTTAGCTAAGGTATAGTATAGAAAGTGAAAATTATACTAAAAGCAATCAAGAATGGTATCAGTGTAAAATTTGTAGCGGTTAGGCACATGAATCCTGTGGCGAAAAAGGGAGGTTGCATTATTTTTGCCAAAAAGTTTTTTTATTCATTTAAATTTGTTTTTGTTTTGAATTCTGTATTTCATTGTTTTTTTTCTTTTTTGATTTTGAAATCTTTATTACTTAATATTTTTAATGAACAGACATTAGTCCTTAAAGAGACAAATATAGAAAGTTGGCAGATATTCTCAGAAAATTACATAGGTCTCAAATAGAGAATTTTGTAATTTTCTTAGATTTAAGTAAACAGTTTATGTAAAGATTGCATTCTAAAAACATTTATTATAATAATAATAAATATCTTCAATAATATATTCGTTAATTTACATTTTAGGTCTTGTAACAATAACTTGGCTCTTTCAAAACTTTGGTTGGCTCTTTCAATACCCATGAGTTATGAAAGAGCCGAATTTCGTATTTTTATAAATGGCTAGAAATCCAAGAATATTGCTGATTTTGGAAAATGCTCAATGCTATTACGTACATAAAGGAATAGACAATATGATATGATACAAGTTTTGTTATTTTCTTATTTCCTTATATCTTTTTTGTTCCCTTTTTTAAAACTGGCTCTTTCATGCCACATCTCCCCTACGTATATAAGTATGTCTGACTTATGACCTTCAGGCGAGAACATTCTTAGTAGATAGGTATAATCTCGGGAGAAATCTCGACAGATTTTAAGAATCTTCGTGACATTTAACTGATTTAAGTAATGAATTTAATGTTAGCCTGAGGAAAATATCAAAGTTGTGATGTATGGAATCGCTTATAATTCAAAAAATTAATAATTACTCACTCGTATTTTATGTAGGCTAACCTTATGGCTCTTATGGTAAGTCAAGTCTCTACTCTGGTTTGAAAAGCAGATTCAGCAGAAAAGAGCCGGCAAGAAACTCAGTAGCTTTTCTATTTTCTATTCTAAGGGACTGTTTCACCACCTTCTGATAAGTGTTGGACAGCCTAAACGTAAGTTTGTCACCTTCTTACTTTATGTCAAGTGACAAAGACAAAACTTGTGAATAAGCTATTCGACACTTATCAGAAGATGGTGAAACAGGCCCTAACTTTTCTATCTATTCTATTCAATAAAATATTTTTTAACGTTAACACAATGAGGCGATGAAATGTCCATTTTTAAACAAATACAATGATTTCTAGTTGGTAAAATAACAATTATTGTAAGTTTCTACTGTAACTGCATGTTCTCAAAATAGGTCAGATTTGAAAACAGTAAGTACCACGGTTATAGGAGACCTTACCTTAAACCGTTTTAGGTCAAGCTATAAAACCGACGTCGACACTTTTGTATCGTGGAAACTCATAAACAGAAAGATAATATGTGGACGTTGCTCTAAGAGCCCAATAAAATTGAGTAAAGAAAAGTAATCGAAAAAGGCGAGATGGTAATTAGGATGAAGTCCCATATCCTATACGGGTCGGGCAGAAGATAACTACAGTTTTGCTACAGTAGGTATACTTATATCATCATTTTAAAAATTTAATTTAGCAATTAAATATCACTTGTTTTGGCGGTGAAGGAAGACATTGTGAGGAGACCTGCGGAGGAAACCTGCGTGTCTGAGAGTTCTCTATAATGTTCTCAAAGGCATCTGAAGTCTTCCAGACAGAAGAGTGAATAGGCATTTTCTAGGCAAGCGCGTTCCAACTTAGACCTCATCATTGCTGTTCAGGCATGATTGTCGTCAAGCGTAAGCCTATTTTGCAAAAAAAAAAATACCAATCCGCACTTGGCCAGCGTGGTGGACTACGACTGCAACCCTTCTCATTCTGAGGAGACCTGTGCCCTGCAGTGGGCCGATAATGAGTTGATAATGATGATATCAGAAGCTGTTTTCATACCCTTGACTTCATATAATTTTGTCCTTTGTTGTTGCTCAGCAGAGTAAGACCAATTCTATTATTTTATCTAATTTATCTTGTTCGTTCTTTTTTCGTACATTACGTTGAATTGTAGAAACCTTCTTCGGAAAATACTCTCTGCTTTTTGGTGTATTAAATCTGTACATTTACCAAACAACTGTTCCGTAATTCTGTTTGTATTTGCGTTACACTTGAGTGGCTTCACGTTTCTCGAAACATTTCAAAGTTATATCCAAACAACTAAACTATCTTGTATCCAAGGGGTAAGTATAAACTAGGTTGTCACAAGCTACAACTATTGCTTTAACTAGATTGTGAGTGTATAATTTTGCTTGTGTAAATTTCCCTTTGTGCGGTGATTTTAGTGTAGAGATTATAATTTTATTAAAATGCTCTTGATTTCATTTTAAGAGCTTTGCAACCACAGGGCGTGTGTAAAGTTGTTTATCGATGGTTATTAAATTATTATACAACTAGCTGACCCCCGCAACTTCGTTCGCGTGTTTATAGGTTTTATATAGGATCGGAACGGATCCCATAATTCTTTTATGTACCAAAACTAAATGTAGCCTAAGTTACTCCTTATAACATCACCTATCTGCCATTGAAAGTTCCATTAAAATCGGTCCAGCCGTTTCTGAGATTAGTTGAAACAAATAGACAGACCGATAAACATAAATTTAAACGCACGCCAGTTTAAAATAAGCCGTACGTACAAAGATCCGGGTCCCAAGTTATTTGAACCCAATAAATGTCTGTCATTTCTGAACTAAAAAATCTATGACCTTGAAATATTTACGGGACAATATATAAAGTACTACCTTTCTAACAAAAAAAGAATAAGTGAAATCGAACAACGCGTTAATGAATTACAGCTAAATACACGTTTTAACTTTCATCCCCTCTCCCAAGGGAACCGTGCTGAATTTCGGGATAAAAGTATCCTATGTCCTACCTCGGAGTATAAATTCAAATCGTACCAAGTTTCATTTGAATCCATTCAGTAGTTTCGGCGTGATGCGCGGCCAAGATACAGACAGACAGACAGACAGACAGACAGACAGACAAAAATGAAAAAAATTGCAGTTTTGGCTTCAGTATCGATTATAGATTGCCCTCCAATAAAAAATTTCAAAATATCTTCAATGTACAGAATTGGATCTGTTACAGTTTTATTATATTATAGACTAGCTGACCCCCGCGACTTCGTCCGCGTGATTATATAGGTTTTTATATAGGATCGGATTGGATCCCATAATCCTTTTTTGTACCTAAACTAAATGTAGCCTAAGTTACTCCATATAACATCACCTGTCTGCCATTGAAAGTTCCATTAAAATCGATCCAGCCGTTTCGGAAATTAGCTGGAACAAATGTACAGATCGACAAACATAACTCTATGTTGTCGTAAATGCACACCAGTTTAAAATAAACCGTACGTTCAAAGATCCGGGTCCCAAGTTATTTGAACCGAATAAATGTCTGTCATTTCTGAAATAAAAAACCTATGACCTTGAAATATTTACGGGACAATACTTAAAGTACTACCTTTCTAACAAAAAAAGAATGAGTTAAATCGAAGTACCCGTTATTGAATTAGAGCTAAATACACGTTTTAACTTTCTTCCCCTCTCCCAAGGGAACCGTACTGAATTTCGGGATAAAAAGTATCCTATGTCCTACCTCGGAGTATAAACTCAAATCGTACTAAGTTTCATTCGAATCCGTTCAGTAGTTTCGGCGTGATGCGCGGCCAAGATACAGACAGACAGACAGACAGACAGACAGACAGACAGACAGACAGACAGACAGACAGACAAAAATGAAAAAAATTGCAGTTTTGGCTTCAGTATCGATTATATAGTGCCCTCCAGTAAAAATTTTCAAAATATCTTCAATGTACAGAATTGGATCTGTTACAGTCTTATTATATTATAGATAGATAGATAGATATTTGGTCATAGGATATACCTAAGTAAATTCGAATTGTGTAAAACTGATTTTACGTTTGCGATGAGCGCAAAAAACTTACACAGTTCGAATTAACTATCACTCACTCATGGTTATAATGTGTTACATAGGTACAAATCGTAATAGTTATTTATGCAACTGTTATATAATAAGGGGTATTAAAACAAATGTGGGTTTATCACATGAGGCAAAGCCGAGTGTGAATATAGTATCTATCACATGAGTGTTTTAATACCTAATTATCAACAGTTAAGCACATACAAGACTTTATCTACACCCATAATATGAATCCTCTATAAAAGATTCGAAACAGTTAGCCTTAGAATAAATAGGTATAGTTCGATGCAGTTAGCTTACAGCTAATATTAACAAGTATAAATTAAAAATTGAAAAACCCACGACATTTGCCATTTTGTGGTGGCATCTTGGATTTGCATAGTGCAATTCTACTAGTCAAGCCCTTTCATTTGATAACCATATTGAGGGAGTTATGAAAAAATATGAAGCGTTATTTACAAAAAGAACCAATGTCCATTTTTCGGTTTTTTTTTTTTTTGATGATTGCAATAATTTAAAATAATATGCATTGACCTGTATACATCGTTTTTGCAATAAAAGCCTAGGTCCAGAGATATTTGACGTTGAAATTTTGGTAGTTTTACAAAAACAGCCAAGGTTTGCTTAGTCAACGTAAAAATTTTACAAGAAGAACCATAGTCCTGAACATAGGCTGTATTTGTAAAAAAAACTGTCTATGACGTTTGTGTTGCCTTGGCTCTTTATTGTCAATCTTTGTTTTCTCTGTGATTTTATGAGGTTATTTGCTATTTTTATCAAGGATGATTTTAATAGTAGAATATTAATGATAATGAAAATAAAAGGTATAAGAATGCTAAAAATCATACAAAATGACACACAAAATGTATTTGTAAAAGATTCCTATAATGG
This sequence comes from Melanargia galathea, assembly GCA_920104075.1. Classification (NCBI taxonomy): domain Eukaryota; kingdom Metazoa; phylum Arthropoda; class Insecta; order Lepidoptera; family Nymphalidae; genus Melanargia; species Melanargia galathea. Next base: position 5,095,142 of record OV049855.1, read on the forward strand.
ATGGTCCATTATAGGAATCTTTTACATACTTATAGGTACATTTTGGATTTGGATTTCAATTTGTATTAGAAACAAAAAGATGATTATGGATGACATTAAATTCGAACCTCTACATACAGGCCCAATACCTTTAAAAGAAGGCAAACTAAACGACAAAAAGATTGGCTAAGTTTTTAACCAAACCAGTTAATACTAACTACTAATAAAATTATACCTAATAATCCTTGAAAAATATAGTTGATTTTCTATTAAATTGAGTTTAATTTGACCTGTATACATCGTTTTTTATTACTTAAGAAAGATAATTATTATTACATAATATATTTAATTAATTACATAATTTATTTTTACTTAAGAAAGAAAACATACTATATTCATTACAAAAATAACCTTTGTCTGGGCAGATTTTTTTTACAAAAACAACCATTGTCCAGGTAGACTAGATTTTGAAGGCTTTTTTCAGTATGAATAGTATTTATACCTCCAAAAAATATAATTCCTTCAGGTCAAATGGATATTCTAGTTTAATTTTACAATCCTTACTTTATTAATGAGAACATAGGAAAAAAAATATAGAGTTTTTTTGTCCTCCTGAAAACTTTCTGATTCAGGACAGTGGTTCTTTTTGTAAATAACGCTTCATATGTAATTCACAATTTTGTCAAACTTATAACATCTCGTCGTTCTGCGTCGAGGGTTAAAAAAGCCAGCCCTAGTAACCATAATATCATCCAACGGAGTGTTATTATAAAAACGGATGATATAATGTTGTACTGAATTTCATTACAACACTCGTTTGGATAATGTAATGGTTATTAGCTGGTTATTAGGATATTGGGTGTTCTAATGTTGGCAATAAGCTACGAGTAACTCTTTCAGAATCTTTAATAGAGGATTGAAGCGCATGGGTGTAGATAAAACATCTATGAACTCCATAACTACGCAATTCGAATTATTCGGCTTTTGACAAATGATACCATACGTTACGATTTCCCAGCGGAATTCGCTTCAATTTGACCAAATTTCCAATACCAAATAGCATTCTAATGCATATATTTGGTGCAAACTTGCTCATGTTATTGTGAATTGAAAACGGATTATGATAGTCGGTCTAAACGCAGGGCTACGACCAAGTAACAAGTATAAATTGAAAATTTAAAAAACCCCCGACATTCGCCTTTTTGTGGTGGCGGCCATCTTGGATTTGCAATAGTGCTATTCTACTAGTCAAGCCCTTTCACCTTTCAAACAAAAAAAACCGCATTCAAATCGGTCCACCCGTTTGAGCGCCACAGGGGAACAGACACACACACACACACACACACACACACACACACACACACACACACACACACACACACACACACAGACACGTCAAACTTATAACACCCCGTCGTTTTTGCGTCGGGGGTTAAAAAAGACAAGCGCCGTAAACAAATACCTACAGGTACTTACCCAAGGCGAATTTAAATACAAACTGGCGCGATTTCGCGCCTCCTGCTAACTTCATTATGTGATCAACATTACTACATAATATGAGCGGAATTAGCGGGTGGTGTGAAGCAGTGCCTGTTAGCATTTGAATATAAATGATATTACCTATGTATGTAGAAACGCTAAAGCGTCCGGCGCGGCGAGTTATGGCCTGCAGGATCGGGGATGTGTGTTATTAAATAATCCACTATTCATAATAGGATCGTTTCAGTTTAATGTCGCAGCTTATTAAACCCTTTTTAACAAGCAGATCTATTGGTGGGTTTTACTCATATCCGTAATCTGTCGCTTCGTATTATTTGTGTTCTTTCTCTCTTTCATCGGTAGGGAAATCAGGCACAGAAGCAAACGGCTTTAGCTTCAATTTACACCGCGGTGGAATGGAATGGAAGCGACTTTTTGCAACGAAATTGTACATAGCTAAATGAACTTTATGTCAATTGCATAACATACAAATTAAATAGGAGCCAAAAAAGGTCGCGCGTCTTCCACGGAATTCTCGCGCATTCTCGAGAATTTCCCTATAGCTACTATTTTGTGTGTTATACAATTGACATAAAGTTCACAATGCTTTGTAAAAAAAATTCGTTTCCATTCCATTCCGCGGCGGTATAAATTGGGCCTTACGTGGTTTCCGAGGCTTGGGATTGACACAGCAAACTTTATAACTTCGAGTTCCTACTCAGAATGTTTTGGCAAATCTATAATAGCGCTCTTGACGCAACCCAGGATTCGTACCCAGTTACCAAAGAGGTAATTTTACAAGGGCGTCGCCAGCCGCTGGCCAAGGGGGGGGCAAGTTGATGATAGTATGCGAAAAGTGTAAAATAGGCCAGTCATATTTGACAAAAAAATCGCTAAAATCGCAATCAAACGGCTAGTTCTGATTTTTTTGTATATTGTTAGGACCACTACCAGGAGTCTAAATCCAATTTTGCAACTTCCAGCACTCGACCTGTGCTAACTTTGCAGCACTCGAAAAACCACGTAATTTTTTCACTTTTTTTGTTTTTTTCTATATCAGTCCTAAAATATGCGTTTTTAATAAAATTATTTTTTGTACGTTTTTAAAGTAGACTAAAATTGCTACTATTTAAAACCAGAATCAGCTCTGTAAATTCAATATTTACTGAGATATAGCTCCTCTTCAAAAAAGTGAAATTTTAAGATTTGATCAATTTAAAAAAATGTTGTATTAAATATAATAAACTTTAATTATAACATAACATAAAACGTCGTCTGTAATTTAATTATAGTTTATCTACAAATCCTACAAATTCAAAAAATTGGTACCTAATGCATTTTTTGCTTTATCTGTTATAGTTTGTCTGAAGGTAGTTAGAAAGGAAAAACCATGCAGGTACAGATTTACATGCTACATTTAAACTATTATTACTTATACTTACTTACTAGTATTTATAATGAAAAAATATTTATTTATCTCATTTTATTGATATATTTTATGAAGCAGGTTAATATATCTGCTGCTTACATTTGCTATAAAATTTTTCCTACAATTTTACTGGTAAAATGAGCATTATTCAAGATCGCGGTCGAAAATTGAACAAACTTAAAATTTCACTTTTTTGGAAAAAAAAATCTATTTTAGCAGAGCTGCATCTCGGTAAGTATTGAACTTACAGAGCTGGTTCTGGTCTCAAATTGTAGCAATTTTAGTCTACTTTAAAACTGTATAGAAGGTATTAAAAAAATGCGTAGTTTAGGACTTATATTGCTCGGCACTCATACATCTGTACATTAAAGATTTTTTCAAAATAATAACTGGGGGTGTTAGGGATAAGTCATAGAACGTAAAAAAGCTATTTTTGAAATTTTTGTCTGTTTGTCTGTTTATCTGTTTGTCTGTATGTTTGTGCGCGCATCACGCAAAAATTACTGAATGGATTGAAATGAAACTTGGTATGATTTAAGTTCATTCTACGGAGTAACATACAGGATACTTTTTATCCCGAAATTCAGCATGGTTCCCTTGGGAGAGGGGATGAAAGTCAGAATGTGTACTTAGCTGTAATTCATTAACGCGTGGTCCGATTTCCTTCATTCTTTTTTTGTTAGAAAGGAAATACTTTAAAGATTACTGGCTAATCTCTCAAAGGCTGGATCGATTTTGATGGGACTTTCACTGGCGGATGTTTACATTTTGATCTACCTAAACATCCGCCAGTGAACTTTTGACAGTTTTTAGCAAGTTATGAGCTCAAAGGAGCTTAGGAAAGACAAAATGATTCCCACGGGATGTTTAAAAACAATATCCACGCGAACGAAGTCGCGGGTTTCCGCTTGTTTAAAATAAAATCAATAAATATCAATAATAATAATAATATAAATACTTTTTTTTAATAAATAATATTATAAATACTGTAGGGCTGTGGGCTTTGAAATTAGAGTCCAGCGTTGAGTAAAGTTGTTTAATGGGTCACTTTGTCACAAAAATACGAGAGTGCGGGAACGCGGGGCGCTGCGTAAGCGACGTGTGTTCGCTAAGCAGACGAGAAATCGACTGACTCCCTCGCTGGCGCGGCGTTTATATTACGCCAGCGTATGAGTGAGAGGTCCGAAAACCGTTAAAACACCCATGCTCTACCGACTGAGTGAGTGAAGAACAGTTGCAACTACGAATATACTTCTCGAGCCTGGACCTCAAGTATTGTAAGGCTTAGTACATGCATGCGGCTTAAAGGCAGTTACTCATCACGCTATACACTCCCCCTCGAGTTCGTGAGAACGCCCTCGTTCATGAACTCGCTTAAAACTAGTTAACAAACAGGACAAGCATGTTTCCGAGGACGTCCCCTTTTACGCTTAGGAACTACAGGACGAGGAGGCGAAGAATCCCGGCTAAAGAATCGTGTAAGCTCTGAAGAGTGAAATTTACCTAAAACCTCGGTAGGCGAATCCAAATTTGAAATAATATAAGCAGTAGGGCTGACTCGTTCTTTGACCACATAAGGGCCGTCCCTTTTTGGAATGAACTTAGATGTAACCTTTTTCGCAGCGTTGCTAAGGACATGTGACTTTAAAAGCACCTTGTCACCAACTTCGAAAACATCGCCAGGCCTACGGGAACAATCTGCGAACTCCTTTCGCTGATCCTGTTGAGTAGAAACTCGTTCCCTAACTGCAAAAATTGAAGCAGACGAAAGACGTTGCTTTAGCTCGTCGAACGCACGAGCTTTGTCTGAGCTCCAACTCCAATGTTGATTTTTCTTCAACAAACGTGTTAAAGGTTTTGCGACAGCTGAAAAATTCGGAATAACTCTGCGGAACCAGGAACAACGCCGAATAAATTTGCGAAGCTGTGTCCGAGACGATGGTGTCTTCATCTCTAGGACTGCACGAACCTTGTCATTGTCAAACGACTTGGGAACCAATAAAGCCGGAGACATCCAAGCTGAGTCGCATTCTTCCATGCTGCCATCAGCTAACGTTTTGTCGAGCTCGATCCGCATTGCGTCCTTCTTGGCCGGAGTTACCCTGTAAGGCGGGACAGCAACAGGCGGATGATCGCCGGTATCAACAACGTGTTCGGCGAAAGGAGTCTGCACTCCCCCTAGCTCGAAGATGTCTCCTTTCTCCACGAGGAGACTGGCAAGAAACTCCCGCTGTTCATTGGTAAGCGAAGTCGCCTCATCGTCCCGCAGGACATTAACCGAAGAACACGGAGCGAGAGATGACACTTGTTCGAACGTCATGTCGAACTTTTGCGAACTATCCGCGAAGTGCCATTTACGGTTGCCAAAGTCAAAGACTAAATTAAATATAGACAAAAAGTTAATACCTAACAAACTTTCATTATTGTTTGAGTCAGGAAAAATTAAAAATGGAACAACCTCAGTTCTGTTATGCAGTGTCACCTCTAGTTCCGCTGTCAATACATTCATTTCCCTAGCAACACCATCCGCCAACTTAACAATCTGTGTTGACGGCACTAACGGGTGCTTCATGTTACGAAGGAGAGCGTACAGCGTGTGACCCGCGATGCAGCTTTTAGCTGCCGAATCTACGAGTGCAGTGCCCCGCTTTCCTAACAAGGAAATATTAAGTATAGGACGACGATTAAGTATATCACTAGAACTAGGATTAGGTAATACACAAGCATTAATATCCGAAACAGAACAAGTATCGTTAACATTATTATCCACAAAAGTGTTAGAAAAGTTATTACAAAAACCCCCTGTCGCAATCGCAGGGTTACCTTTTTCCGCTAGAGTCGTAGGTACATACGCAACGGACGTGAAACTTGCGCCGGACGCAGCGTGACCACATGTGGTAGATTTCTACTTTTTTGGTAGATTTAAGGCTTGTTGTGGTAGTTAAAAATTGTTGGGTAGATTATGGTATAATTACACATTTTTGATTTATTTCCCGGTAGATTTGGTAGATTTTGGATCAAGTATATGGAAACCTTCTGTTTAGTAAGATTTTCGGGGCGAGGTTTCCCCGTCCTTAACAGGCCATAACTAGTCTTGTTTTGTTTATCTTCTTTGCCCGTTTGCAAGTAGGCACGTCTACGTAAACTTTTAACTTGATGTACCTATATATAAGACTTAACACGAGATTACGAATATTATGAGCTGAAGAGCACATATCGAGAGCGATTTCTTTGTTTTGTAATTTAATTTCTCACCATGAAAAGAAAATACAGAAGGCCAGTGGCGTAGCGTACCTTGACGGGGGCCCCGTATAAAAATTTGTTTGGGGGGTTTGGTAAATAGCTGATGATGACTTTAGTTTTTCTAAACATTCTGCCTGTATGGACATCGGGGGCCCCCGTGGCTTGGGGGCCCCGTGTAATTGATACGGCAGATACGGTGGTAGCTACGCCCCTGCAGAAGGCAATATCGTACGGAGTGGGAGCTTAACCCTTTATTTTCAAAGTGGTTGACTAAATCATCAGAAGGAGACAACGCCTTTTGTAAAGCCTGCAATTGCAATATTCTTCCACGGATAGCGTCTCTTAAGGAACATGAAAATTCAGCTAAACACCAAAAAAACTTCAAAGTAATTTCTGGAACACCTAACTTCCTAAGGTATGTAGGTAAAGTGCCTACGTAAAATAATAATAACAATTGACAGTCACACATCTGACAGTAATGAGTGACAGTTATCAGAAGTTTGACATAAAATTGGTGCTGCCATTTAAAATTATCGGCATTTTATGATTTTCTACTTTCGTTGGCCAGACTGTAATGAAATATAGTTTTATTTCATCTCTATTTTATCATATTAGTGAGGTAGATTTGTGGTAGTTTTTACCAAGACTGTGGTATATTTCGGTAGTTTTTTTAAGCTACAGAAGTAGATTGACCAATTTAAATGTGGTCACACTGGCCGGACGGGTCTGGCGACGACGTCTTACGCGCGGCGGACGCTTTCGGCGTCACCGTGCAGAACGGTTTGCGCGCGCTGTAGACGCAATTTTTCGTAGGTATATGGTTTATGGAGTAAAATGTCTCTACGCTAGACACATTGCACTTTTTACACTGAGATTTAATTACCCCCGGTGATCCGCAAGTGTAACACTTCACTTCACTTTGTGGTTTGTTTTTATTAGCTAACTTATCGCAATTAATTTTAATGTGCGAACGCGATTTACAGTACGCACAGAACAGTCTATCCTGTTTATTAATTTCCTTGGGATGGATTTCGTTCCGGACGGGAACGGACGGCGTAGACGAACTCGAGGAGTTACTCTGCAAGGCTGTCGGAGGCTTCCTCTTTGGTGCCTCTTCAGCCACCTTCGAACCCGGGTTTTTGCCCTCGGTTAAAGAGTCCTCAATGGCCCTAGCTCTCCGGAGTAAATCGTCGAAGCTTTGAACACTTTCGCGATCCAAACGCTTTCTGATCCGTCGATCCAATAAGGCATAAGTGATATCCAACTCAACTTTCTCGTTGAGGTCGCCTTCCGGCAACTTAGCTAAGAGAGCACGCGCCTTGGAAATGAATATGTCCGTGTTTTCATCACCTTGGGACATTTGAAATAATTCTCTGTAGACAACGAAGGGGGGCCGCCTTGCACCAAACGCTGAACGTAGACGTAGCAACGCGTCTTCCCATTGCGTTGTGGATCTTCGTAATCCTTGCCACCAGCGAGCTGCATCATGAGTAAGTAGGAGCGAAAAACCTTTGAGAGCATTGTCATCCGTGATCTGCAGGCAGTTCTTGTAGACCTGAACAGCGTCGATGAATGCCTCCACGTCATCACTGCTGGAACCACTGAAGCGAGCTGAACACTTGGAGAAGTTGGAGCTGGTCGAAGACAGGACCGGACGATCCGTTGAGAGAATAGGTGTAGAAGAACGAACTTCCCTCAGAAGCCTCTCGCACGTGTCCGCATTTGTTTGCTGGATTGTACTTAAAAGCGAGTGAAGTTGGGCTGACGTCATAGTTAAGTTTTCTGACGAGTCGAGCCTCTGTTCTTCTGAGCCAATGCTCCGCCTTGTTCTTGGCATCTTGTATAGACGAAGAAAAACCGTTAGGCAGTATATACCTATAAAACGATTTACGATTTACCCGAAACAACACATTTACCCGAAACGTATAGGAACACGTAAGTAGGTATGGCTTTATAACTAACTCCGCCGCGATCGCGATGTTATTTACGCGCGCGAGAAACCGGTTTTCACTGGTAATGTTCTCTTCGCGAACGGCACAAATAGGTATAAAGTTTTACGTAAGTTATAAGTTCACTAAAACCCCGAAAAACACTTTGGGCGTCCAGTGTAGGACTGGACTTGTTTTAGACCCAAAGAGACACGTTGGGCAGCCAGTGTAGGGCTGTGGCTCTTTGAGATCCTAAAACACACGTTGGGCAGCCAGTGTAGGGCTGTGCCTCTTTTTAGATCCTAAAACACACGTTGGGCAGCCAGTGTAGGGCTGTGGGCTTTGAAATTAGAGTCCAGCGTTGAGTAAAGTTGTTTAATGGGTCACTTTGTCACAAAAATACGAGAGTGCGGGAACGCGGGGCGCTGCGTAAGCGACGTGTGTTCGCTAAGCAGACGAGAAATCGACTGACTCCCTCGCTGGCGCGGCGTTTATATTACGCCAGCGTATGAGTGAGAGGTCCGAAAACCGTTAAAACACCCATGCTCTACCGACTGAGTGAGTGAAGAACAGTTGCAACTACGAATATACTTCTCGAGCCTGGACCTCAAGTATTGTAAGGCTTAGTACATGCATGCGGCTTAAAGGCAGTTACTCATCACGCTATAATACTTAATAATAGTTTAAATATATATTTCTTGTGGATGTATGCGGTTTTTTCTTTCAAACTACCTTCAAAACGAAATAAAGCAAAAAAGTAATTTTTTTTAAATTTTAGGATTTGTAAGTAAACTATATGGCCTACAGATGTTGTTTTATGTTTAAATTAAAGCTAATTATATTTACTATAACATTTTTTTATTTAACTTGACCCGTCAAATGAGTATTTTCATTTTAAACCCCGACATCGGGGCTTAAAATTGAATAAATTTTAAAATTTCACTTTTTTGAAAATAATTGTCAATTTTCGGAGAGCTGTATCTCAATAAATATTGAATTTACAGAGTTGGTTCTGGTTTTTAATAGTAGCAATTTTAGTCTACTTTAAAAACATACAAAAAATATTTTTCTAAAAAAACACATAGTTTAGGACTACATATAGAGAAAAAAAAAACAAAAACTGAAAAAATTTCGTGGTTTTTCAAGTGCTGCAAAGTTAGCACATGACTTTCGAAACTGCAAAATTGGAGACTACTGGTAGTGGTCCCTAATAACATATTAAAAATATCAGAATTTTCTTTTCAAACTATAGCATATTTATATTTTTTCAAATCTCTAGGGGGGGGCAGCTGCCCCCCCCTGCCCCTACCTGGCGACGCCCTTGTAATTTTATTAGCTAGCAGGTTTAAACGTGTATTAAAATAATGCACTTACACATTGTTACTTTTTCCTGTGTGAAAGAAGGAATAACAGACATAGTACTAAGATTTAATAGACTTAGGTAAGTAGGTATAATTTATGAATATCACGACAGTCGATTATACGACTAAGTCGTGGCCCTACGGTTATTCAATTTCTAGACCGCTTGACTGTTAATAATTTCGCCAATTTTAGATTAGTTTTCAGCGATTAGTATTAGTATGCCAATTGCGAACCTAGTAAATAAATATGATACCAACCACATGTTTATTTTAGTATGTGTTCGCTTGAACACTACATCGCTTGTATAGATAAGTATGTAGATATTATTGATACAATCATATTATAACATTAGGTATTTAACTCTGGACCTTTTATTGATTACTAGAGAATACCCGCGGCTTCGCCCGCGAGAATTTTGGTTTTTCACAAATCCCGAGGGAGTCGTGGATTTCCGGTTCCCATTCCCGCTCCCTTTTCTAACCTTTACACCTACTTTCAAGGAAGTTTGCTATAGTAATCTACCTATAGTTGTAGCTAGAGATTTCGGTTTTTTTCAAAATCCCGTGGGAACTGTAGATTTTTCCGGGATAAAAAGTAGCCTATGTTTTAAGTCAGGGTATAATCTATCTCCTTTCAAAATTTCAGCCAAATCGGTTTAGTAATTGCGGCGTGATTGAGTAACAAACATCCAAACATCCAAACATCCAAACATCTAAACATCCAAACATCCACACTTTCACATTTATGATATTAGTAGGATAGTAGGAGGATTAGTAGGATAGTAGGATTAGTAGGATTGGTATTGTGATTATGTGTGATAGCTTCTGCCCGCAGCTTCGCTCGCGTAAATTTCGGTTTTGAACAAATCCCGAGGGAATCGTTGATTCCCGGTTCCCGTTCCCGATCCCTTTTCCAACCTTTATACTTTCTATCAAGGAAGTTCGCTATAATAATCTACCTATAGTTGTAGATATAGACTTCGGGTTTTTCAAAATCCCATGGGAACTGTGCATTTTTTCCAGGATAAAAAGTAGCCTATGTGTTGCCAATGCATGCAACACAGCAAACTATTGCAATAATGTGTTATGTGAACGTGATTTACCTAAGAACAGTCAGCGCCCTCTATGGCGTTTTTGGAAGATTATATCTATTTTAGTCCCACAGGAATACTTTTCCGGGATAAAAAGTAGCCTATGTTTTAAGTCAGGGCATAAGCTATCTCCATTCAAAATTTCAGCCAAATCGGTTCAGTAGTTGCGGCGTGATTGAGTAACAAACATCCAAACATCCAAACATACAAACATACAAACATCTAAACATCCAAACATCCACACTTTCACATTTATAATATTAAGTAGGATATCTATTGCTATTTACTACATTACCGAGTTTCTTGCTGGTTCTTCTCGGTTGGAATGGCATTCCGAACCAGTGGTAGATTCGTTTGACTATTCAAAAGTACTTGTAAAAGTTTATTTGAATAAAAAACTTTCTATTCTATTCTATTCGATTATTCGTCTTCTTATAGGTTGTTTAAGCGGCTACAACAAAACTGATTTTTAACAAAAATGTGAGAAGAATAGATTTATTCAGTGTATTGTATCAAAGAAAGAGATACATAGGTATGTATCTACGTACCTATTACCTAGGCAGTTGTTAGGTATATGTACCTATATGTACCTAATATAATAAACTTCCATCATGCGCCTCCCTAAGATTTTCAACGGGCCTACATAAATCATGGTCATACATAAATCCTGTAGCCTAATAGGATTTATGTACGTACGGGCTGGGTCAAAGCAAAGCAAATATTAAATTAGTTAACTAGGTACTTATACTTTTTGTATTTTCGAATGCATAAGTAGGTAAGTATGACGCGATGAGAGACTATTTGCGTGTTTATAAATAATTGGCCAGAGTTATTTAACTATTAGGTACCTACCTACCTAGTTACTTTAGTTTGGGGTAAAATCTAACTTCAGGTGGTAACCCTGAAATAATTATATTACGGCAAAAAATTACAGACTAAAAATGTACAGCAAAAAATTACTGAGATAAACAGCTGCAGCCGATATATTAATTCTTTCGCAAAAGGTGCTGTCACCCGCAATAAGTTCATTAAAATTTTAATGGATATTCCACAAGGGTCGGCCAAAAGTTTTCTTGTCACCGACTTAAAGGCCCTGTCACTTTACATAAGATTCCGTAGATAATTAATTAATATTTATAAGTTAAGGCTTTAACACACACAAAGCGCGGCGGAAGCGACGCGCTTTCCTCTCTCACGGACACAGAAACACACTTTTTCACTTAATTTTTGATATTATGTATTAGGAGGTTGATGTATTGAGAGAGATTTATGTATTACAAGTATAAATTAAAAATTTAAAAACCCCCTACATTCGCCATTTTGTAGCGGCGGCCATCTTGGATTTGCAATAGTGATATTCTACTAGTCAAGCCCTTTCATTTGATACCCATATTAAGGGAGTTGTGATAAAATATGTAATCCGCCATTTTGTAGCGGCGGCCGTATTGGATCAATTTTCATCAAACATAGCTAACAATACTCTCGACTAATTTATCTTTCAAACAAAAAAACAGCATTTAAATCGGTCCACCCGTTTGAGCGCTACAGGGGAACAAACAGACACACACACACACAGACACGTCAAACTTATAACATCCCGTTGTTTTTGCGTCGGGGGTTAAAAAGAGATGAAGTTGAGAAATATTTGCAAAAATATGATTCACTCGAGATTAGTCTTTCTGGTCGGCCAACTTACATACATAACGGACTAACGCGCTCGTACGCGTAAACGATTTGTAGACCAGACCATGTAACTACGAGTGTCACCGTCACGTCCGCGTCACTGCAGCGCGCGATGTCTGTGGTCGCGTTGGCCATGTTTCCATCCCGCCTTTTGTATATCCAAGCCTTTATAAGATTTTCTTATTTTTAATACAATAAATACGTACCAACTTCATTTATTGAATTTTGATTATCATTTTGACTATTAGGTATGGCACATGTTTAAGACAGTAGAAGAACAATTTTCCATAGACTCCTTCGCTTGCAGGAAGCTGTTTAATAATTTGGTATGTATAAGCTTACATTGCATTGTATAGAATCGTGGCAGTGGTACGCTATTGTGTACCGCTGCAGCGAACTGTATAAAAGCGCTCACAATGAACCCGTGTTAACTCAATATGTAAAATGTCTACTGAAAATTTAATAAAGTTGAACTTGAAAGTTTCCTCCTACAATGTGGGTATTGTTTTTTTAATCCATGCTTAATTTATATACTTACTAGACTACTATACTTACTAATAAAAATAATCTATATACTTATCTATATTATTATCTTCTTCTTCTATACTCTATATTATGCATCTATACATATAATAAAATCGTAGACTTGCCGTATCTGTACATTAAAGATTTTTGCAAAATAATAACTGGGGGATGTTAGGGATAAGTAATAGAAAGTAAAAAAGCTATATTTGAAATTTTTGTCTGTTTATCTGTTTGTCTGTTTGTCTGTAAAAACTACTGAATGGATTGAAATGAAACTTGGCATGATTTAAGTTCATACTACGGAGTAACATATAGGATACTTTTTATTTCGAAATTCAGCACGGTTCCCTTGGGAGAGGGGATGAAAGTGTGAAAATGATGAAAATGAAAATGATGAAAATGTGTACTTAGCTGTAATTTATTAACGCGTGGTCCGATTTCATTCATTCTTTTTTTATTAGAAAGGAAATACTTTAAAGATTACTGGCTAATCTCTCAAAAGGCTGAATCGATTTTGATGGGACTTTCACTGGCGGATGTTTACATTTTGATCTACCTAAATATCCGCCAGTGAACTTTTAACAGTTTTTAGCAAGGTACGAGCTCAAAGGAGCTTAGGAAAGACAAAGTGATTCCCACGGGATGTTTAAAAACCAATATCCACGCGAACGAAGTCGCGGGTTTCCGCTTGTAATAAAGAAAATTGAAGTGTCTATCTGTAATTTCGAAATAACTACCTCATATTGTTACTTATTTAACTGTACCATAACTGAAACACACGTTTTTAAAATTTTTGTCTGTCTGTTTGTCTGTTTGAACGGGCTAATCTACAAAAAGGCTGGACCGATTTTGACGGAATTTTCACAGACAAGTAGAATATTAACCAAGGAGTAACATAGGCTACTTTTTTAACCGATTTTCAAAAACGAGGAGTTGTGTTTTCTACCTACTTATGTACACCGAAATCTCCAAGATTTCTGAACCGATCTGCGTAATTTTTTTTTAATCGATAGAGAAACTTTGCGACATTGTCCCATAAAACATTTGGTTTCCAACTCCTCAATCCTGATGCTGTATCTAGGGGACCTGACCACCAAAACTAATGGGATTTACAAAATGTTGGTTATAAATTGATATTATTGGAGCCTGGAGGCATCTAAGTATCAAGTAAAGACTATCGTTGAACTCGAGGACCCAACTCCTCAACCCTGATGCTGTAAGGAATTGCATTCCTAAATCGTGTGGATCCCACAGAAAGAAAGAAGACAAGAAAGTTTCCACAGGATTTTTAAAAATCTAAATCTACGCAGGCGAAGCCGCAGGCATCGTCTAGTCTATACTAATAATATACAATAGGAATAGGAACACCAATTTTGTCGTTTACTTACTAGATGTGAAAGCGTATATTCGAGAAATTCGTTTTGACATCAACATTACTAATTGCACCTTGCATCACATTTGCAAAGTAGCACAAGTATAATATAAATTAAAAATTTAAAAACCCCCGACATTCGCCATTTAGTGGTGGCGACCATCTTGGCAAACATCCAAACATCCACACTTTCACATTTATAATATTAGTAGGATGAATAAGTTAAAAACCCAGTTTTGTAAACATCTAGGTCCTAACTAGATGTTTACAAAACAAATCCTAGATTCTAGGAGGACCTATAATTGGCCTTATCTAAAACTCGGCTTTACACTCGCTTTACTAGCTGTCCACGTGATCGTGTATTAAGTTTTTACAATGGTATATTATGTAGTTACATAATGTAACATTTTAAATTACGAAGCAATCCGGAACCGGCAATAAGTTCAGTACTTTAGTGAGTTAGTAACAATCTTCTGGGTCAGCAAAATCTTAACTTATCTTATAAGTCACAAGGTGGCCTGCATGAAAAGAATATTTTTGGATTTTTAAATCTTATTCATTAAAATACGAGAAATATCACTCTCGCAAATGCCCCAAATATTCCCCACACCTACCCACCAATTACTATACCTATCACCGTCCCTGTTTTTAGTCATTATGTTTTCGTGCGGTTTTATCAGCAGTGATATCGCAATGTCGCATCGACATTCTGCTTTCGATCTCATAAATCATCTAATCTTTCTTCGTTCAAGATAAGACAGTCGTCATTATATTATGGTTTCTTTAAGTCACAGATGGGAACAGTCGTCTATTGTCCAGATATAATTAATTGAAGGAGTGTTATTAATCGATTTTTAGGGTTCTGTACCTCAAAAGGTAAAAAAAGGAACCCTTATAAAATCACTTTCTTGTCCGTCTGTCCGTCTGTCCGTCAGTCCGTCTGTCCGTCTGTCCGTCTGTCCGTCTGTCCGTCTGTCCGTCTGTCTGTCTGTCCGTCTGTCCGTCTGTCCGTCTGTCCGTCTGTCCGTCTGTCCGTCTGTCCGTCTGTCCGTCTGTCCGTCTGTCCGACTGTCCGTCTGTCCGTGTGTCACCACCGATTTTCTCAGGAACGGATGGACCTAGCAAGTTGAAATTTATACCAGATACTAAGTTTTATGGTCCCTATTAGGTGTATAAAAAGTAAGGTCCTGAGTCTACACAATAAAAAGATATGGGCAGATTTTCACGAAAATTTGTAAGTACCAAAATTTACCTTCAACTTTTTTATTTTTCGGAATTTTTCCTTTACTTGATCTGTAAGACCTTGTTTTTGACCAAAACTGACAAATCTAGGTCAACCAGAAGTACCCTATTATTAGTACCTATTATTAGTACCCTATTATTAGTACCGTATTATTAGAAGTACCTATATTTTTTGGGTCGAAAACCTAAATGGTAGTTCCAGTTGACCTAGAATTACGAAATTTGGCAAAAAGCCAGGTCTTACAGCATAAAGGAAAAATTCCAAAAATTAAAAAAAGTTGGAAATTATAGGGTGTCCCCATACATACATAGTTGGATAGACCTCTGAGTTGTATGACTGCTCATACAATTTAGAGGCCTAGCTTAGTCAGCACTTTACCTTTTAAGACAAACTAATGAAAAACAGATTGTACTTATACTTCTGGAGCACGGAACCCTCGGTGCGCGAGTCTGACTCGCAATTGACCGGTGGTTTTCAAAATCAGAGTGGAAAAATTTTTGCTTACTGTACCTACCTACATAGTGGCTATGTCTTTTAAATAGTCCTAGATCTCCTGAGTCCTGAATGAATATTGGCCATGGTGCCCAATTTTAACGCGGGTAGCTAGCCAACTAAGTAGGAGATAGTAGGTATAGTGCATATATAAATGTAAAAAAATGCCATTTCCAACAAAACTATCAAGATTATTATTACTCTTTATTGTATGATGCCCGCAACTTTGTTCGGATGAATTTATGTTTTTAAGAACCCTTGGGGACTTTCTGATTTTCCAGGATAAAATATGTGCCTACCTTCATCTGGTACTTAATAGTTTCGGGTAATTTACAATATCAGAGTGACTAAACAACATTGAGCTGTGCTGCGCTGTGCTGTGCTCAGTTGTTGCTTCATTATAATATTAGAGGAGCGATAGAACATAGCTCAGCACAGCGCAGCAGAGCTCAATGTTCACCCTTAGTATGGACAAGCGGACACCCGCGACTTCGTTCGATATTGGTTTTAAAAATCCCGTGGGAACTTTTTGTTTTCCTTAAGCTCTTTTGAGTTCATACCTTGCTAAAAACTGTAAAAAGTTCACTGGTAGATGTTTAGGTCGATAAAAGCCAGTGAAAGTCCCATCAAAATTGATCCAGCCTTTCAGAGATTACCCGGTAATTTTTAAAGTATTTCCTTTCTAACAAAACAAGAATGAATGAAATCGGACCACGGGTTAATGAATTACAGCTAAGTACACATTTTGACTTTCATCCCCTCTCCCAAGGGAACTGTGCTGAATTTCTGGATAAAAAGTATTCTATATGTTACTCCGTAGTATGAACTTAAATCATGCCAAGTTTCATTACAATCCATTCAGTAGTTTTTGCGTGATGCGCGCACAAATATACAGACAAACAGATAAACAGACAAACAGACAAAAATTTCAAAAATAGCTTTTTTACGTTCTATTACTTATCCTTAACTTTATTATTTTGCAAAAATATTTAATGTACAGATACGGCAAGTCTACGATTTTATTATATGTATAGATATAGAAGAAGATATATTGGATTCACGCGGAGCCGGACAATTCATTAGGCACGCTTCCAGGATGAATGTCCCCTTATTTGTCCCGTGGAAGATAAACGGAGGAAACAAACCTACCATCTACGGGCTCATTTAATTTTGTTGAACAAAGACAGGTTTCCTTTTCTTTTCAGGACAAGTTTGTAAGTAAGCGAGTATGTATTCATGAAAATCGTATCTAATGATACGGGGCGACGCGCGACATATTCTAAAGTGCAGGCACCATTGGGAGCGAAACGAAGTTCGTTTCGCTTAGCTCACGCTCGGAGTGTATGTTAAGCCGTCGGTAACGGTTAGTATCACTATAATGTGAAAACAGTCTAAAGCCCGCCAAAACTCAACAGAGAAGCATGGCGGGTCTCTAATCCGTCTAAGTAGTATTATCCACTTTAACTTAGGCTTACGTAAGGCTGAATTTGAACGGTTCTTAACGAGATTCATGGGTCATGTGAAAGCAAGTTATCTAATTACTATCTAGAACTTCTAGGTATATACCATGTTACTTTCAAATTATAAATTAACTTTGTGCCTAGTGTTGCATTTACTGAATGAACTGTGAGTAATTTGTTTCATACGAAATTAGGAATTAGGATAATGACTTTCGGTGCATTCTCATTTCGTGAACCTCACAATTTTTCAGGATAAAAAGTAGCCTATATTGTGTTTATTCGGGGCATAATCTATATCCATTCGAAATTTCAGCCAAATCGGTTCAGTAGTTGCGGCGTTAAAGTGTAACAAACATACACACATACACACACACACACAAACTTTGTGATTGAATATTAGGTACAACCATTCATGAACAATCTTACACAATCACCCCTCAGCACCCCAGCCACTGAGCTTTATATAGTCTGTTAATTTACTTACGGTCACCTTTGATCGCGCCGCCTCGGCACGCGCGGCGTCTTGCCAAAGGGACCGCCTGCGACTTCAAAACATGCCGCGCGGCGTGTACAGGTACAAGGGGTTTTGGCGTTTTACATTGAAGCCTATAGTCTGTTCGTTTTCTTACGGTCGCCTTTTGTGTCTAGCCGCCTCCGCCGCGCGGTGTTTTGCCAAAGACACCGCCGTGACTTCAAAGCATGCCGCGAGGGGTGTACAGGCACAAGGGGTTTTGGCGTTTTATACCTACTCATATTTTTTCATTAAAATTGTCTTTCCTTTTCATATTTTTTTATATTCGTATTTTATTACAATATAATCATAAACATAAAATATGTATAATATTTTCATGAACACGGGTCTTCTCTCAAAATGAGAAGGATTTTAACCATAGTCTACCACGCTGGCCAAGTGCGGATTGGCAGACTATTCGGAGATTCTGTTAGAATAGAAAAAAAATTACAAACAGAAAAAAGTAATAAAAATAAAAGCAGAATACTAAGAGCACCTGCGCCTGTACCGACACTAAGTTACCGAACGAACTATACCTACTCATATTTTTTATTAAAGTTCTCTTTCCTTTTTTATATTTTTTTATATTCGTATTTTATTACAACATAACCATAAACATAAAATATAATATTATCATGAACACGGGTCTTCTCTCAAAATGAGAAGGATTTTAACCATAGTCTACCACGCTGGCCAAGTGCGGATTGGCAGACTATTCGGAGATTCTGTTAGAATAGAAAAAAAATTGCAAACAGTAAAAAAATAATAAAAATAAAAGCAGAATACTAAGAGCACCTGCGCCTGTACCGACACTAAGTTACCGAACGGACTATATAACATATATTTTTTACCATTGAAAGTTTGCTATGAAAATGTTATCTTTATTTCACACGGTAAAGCAGCAATGTACCTACATCGAAATAATCACTAGGTTAGAGAATAACTCCGCTGGTCAACAAAAAATAATCATGCATTCGTAGATGTGTTTTAAATACGTTCGATTATAACGTTCACTTTATTTGGAGTCTTCAGTGTAAATCTTTTGCGAAATCCGCAGAAAATTTTCCTTTATCTTTCAACGCTCTTATTTTTTCACTCGTATTTTCATTGTTTGAGAATCGCTTCGATTTTGCTCTATTAACGATAAGGGATACTATGTAATTTATAGAAGTCCTGCGCTATATTTTATTTTGTTCTATGAGGTATTGTTTTACCTGTCCCTAAACTCCTTAGCTAGAACAAAGGCTGGATAAGTGCCCATTACTTATATGCGTAAGTAAATTAATATTCTTCTCCGTATACGATAAGGCTCGTTATGTGATTAATGGAAAGGGATCATTACCCTCATTAATGACACAAATGTTTGTTTAATATAGTTATAAATGTTTGTTTGTTGGTCGAGACCACAGTCCATGTAACTGGATCGAAATATCGAACAACAAACAAACATTTTTATAGTGATATTACGTACCCGTAATTTGCATTAGATTACGTCGATAAACCACGAAATAAGCCTTCAATCACTAATACGTTAAGGTGTTATTAACTGTCTAATTAGTTATTAGTTTAAATATATTATTAGTTCTCTAAGACATCTTCGAAGGAGCTGGCATTTCTGTGTTACTTTCGAGAGCGAAATATTTCTAAGGAGAACGAGCGAAGTGAGGGCGTTTATAGTTATAATAGTTCGAGAGTGAAATAGGTGACTTCCCACCTCTCGGTACCGCCAAAATCAGTGAACCTTAAAATAATAGCTACTGATGCTGTCCGTTGACTTAAACCTCACTTGGTCTTTTTTAACTTTTTGATGTGACATTACCTAAACGATTTAAAATTCTTTAAAATCCTTTAATCTAAGAATCATTACTCTATCATTATGACTTTTAGAGATATGTATGTATGTTGTCTGAGTTTTTTTTAATCTTTTTAGTTTTAAACAACGGTTCAGAAACAATACTTCGTTTAAAAGAAGTCATATATTGACAAATAAGTAATATATATATATCTAAATTGTGCACAGAAAACCATTGTTAAATATATATCTAAAAACGATTCGTTATTACTGATAGTAAGACTTGGGTAGATACTACAGACACGGGTAATTTTTGTTACTAAGCACTAACTGCTTCAGGTGTAACATCGATTTTTATTTACCATCACTACTGGCTAAATTTAACGTCATAGCAAGTCAGCCATTAATCAACATTTTATTTTGATGCTGGTGATGTTGCTGTAGAAAATTTTAGTTTATTTCAGCTAGGTACTCCTAGTATCACGACAACCTCAAACTTCGTTACCCTGGGAAGGATTCAATTAATTATCTAGCTTAACTAGTTTGACATTTTGTGATGCTCTATTTCCAGCAGATATCCCTGGCACAGTAATGATTGCGATGGAGACTTATAGGAGGGAGGTCCCGGGTTCGATTCCCGACAGAGTCAATTAGGGAATGTATGAGTTCTAAATTCAATCAAGTCTGTAATCGGGATATGGGTTTAATAAAATTAAACTGTCTTCAAGTCAGGTTAGTGCTTTCATCCCAGACTGCATTGTCTAAAGCACCATACTGCGACACTGACATAATGCTGACAGCGTTGAGAGTTATTGCGGCATCATTGATCGAATTCGAGAATAGAATCACAATAATTTCAAAGTAAAATAGTCCTAATCATCATGATCAAACCGGCTCACTACAGAGCACGGGTCTCCTCTCAGAGTGAGAAGGGTTTTGGCCATAGTCTACCACGCTGGCCAAGCGGATTAGCAGACTTCACACACCTTTGAGAACGTTATGGAGAACTCTCAAGCATGCAGGTTTCCTCACGATGTTTTCCTTCACCGTTAAAGCAAGTGATATTTAAATACTTAAAACGCACATAACTTCGAAAAGTTAGAGGTGCGTGCCCGGGATCGAACCCACGACCTCCGATTAGAAGTCGGTCGTCCTAACCACTAGGCTATCACAGCTATCGATACTATCGAACCACTAGGCTATCACAGATAAAATAGTCCTAAACTGGCTTATTTTTAGCTGAGTTGTTTTAAGTGGACCGATTTTCATAGTTTTTGATTTAACAAATCGGTCCAGTCGATCTCGAGTTATAAATACCTATTCGAATAAACCCGACTTTGTTTTATACATATATTAAGATAATTATTATCAGACAGTTTTTCGAAATCACAACCAGACACTTCAATTATTTGTAGGTACATAATTTTAAAATAGAATATTCTCGTTGGCTTATACAACGTTAGTTTTACTTTGCGCAAAAACCGAAACACGTGTCAAATATTTTTACATTAAGAATATTTATACAAAATTTCAAAAAATATAATGAAAAGTAACGAAGTTATAAGCTTGTTATGTTGCGTCGTTGTCCTCGAAAAAAATGGTCACCGCAAGCCGTCGCCGCAGGGACTAGCGATCGACGCGAGTTGAATGACCGCCGCTGTGTGCCGACCGTCAGCTGATGCGCGGTAAATCATTGTGTCTAAGCTTGTAAGATTTCAAAATATTTTTGGACAAAAATATAACACTATATAAAAATGGTTGGAATCGATTTTGTTACTGATTCTGTACAAACTACTTTCAGGTTTTGCGTAAAGTAAAACTACCGTTGTATATTTACAATTTTTTTGTAACTTTTATGTTTTATGCAAAAATGACCTTGGCCATATGCACCTGCCGATAACAATATCTCTTGACAGGTGTTTGTTTATATTTATTATCGTGCCTTTTTATCGTGAATTTTGCATGCTGTTGCAATTACCTACCTACTTACAATTACGGACTTAATTAAAAATAATGTATTAAGTATAATATTAATGAGGAGAGTAAATGTAGGTAGTTAGCTTCATCATTTATAAGGATAAAAGATCGAGTACCTACGTCTGATAAAACCCTTATCTTATTTTATTTTCATTTTACATAAAATTTTACATTACCTATTCACATAATATGTTATAATTTATTTTTGTAAAATTCTATAAAAAAAACTTTTTGGTATACATAGGTACATGACTTATTCATTAACAAGGTTATTGGTTGTGCGTGTGTCACAGTTATGAGCAATAGCGCACGATAGCCAGACCTTCGTCTATCTATCTTCTATATCTATCTATCTATCTTCTATATCTATACATATAATAAAATCTTAGAATTCCGTCTCGAAAGAACTTTCACTGGCGGATGTTTACATTTTGAGCTACCTAAACATTCGCCAGTGAACTTTTAACAGATTTTAGCAAGGTATGAGCTCAAAAGAGCTTAGGAAAAACAAAATGATTCTCACGGATTTTTAGGGTTCCGTACCCAAAGGGTAAAAGAAGAGCCCTATTAATGTCACTCGGCTGTCTGCAAGGGCGGATCCAGCTTTGGTGCCAGGGGGGGGGGTCACATAGTCGTGGTCAAGTCACAAGAAGTTATAATTTAATTTTATAATCATAGGTATTTTATTAATGTACTAGTAGCTGTTGCCCGCGACTTCGTCCGCGGTATTAGTATTTCAAAAGTCCCACGGGAACCCTTTGTTTTCCGCGAATAAAAATAGTAGCCTGTCAACTCTCCAGGTTCTCAACTAAAAAAATGCAACTGAAAAAATCACGTCAATCTGTAGTTAGTTATGTCCGATAAAAATTAGTACCTACAGGATCTCTGTTTTATTATATTTAGGTTCATAAACTGATGTCGTAAAATATAAGTAAACCGTTTTACCCCCTTTGGGGTGGATTTTCGTCAAATTTTTCTTAGCTGATGCCTACCTCCTAGAAAGAACCTAACTTCCAAATTTTAAGTTAATAATAACAATAATTCAAACTTCCATCCCCTATTTTACCACCCTTAAGAAGAGATTTACGAAAATAATTTAAATAGGTTTTTATTATTTAAAACTAATAACTTAAGTACATGCCAATTTTCGTATCTGAAACTTCAAAAACATAGAACTTTCATGTAACCGTCCTACACCCATTTTACCCCCATAGAAGAGAAATTTCGTAAGATATTTTCTAGGCTGATATATCAATATCAGTAGAATAATATATTAATAGAAAGAACCTAGGTACCTTCCAAATTTCAAGTTAATAATACCAATAATTACTTCACATAAAAACTTTCATCCCCTATTTTACCACCCTTAAGGGGAGATTTTCCAGAATAACTTATACAGGTTTTTATTATTTAAAAGTTATGATCTAAATGTCTATTTTCATATATGTAACTTCAGAAACATAGAACTTTCACATAACCTTCCTACCCCCGTTTTACCCCCTTAGGGGAGGATTTTTGTGAAGTCTTTTTTGGAATGAACCTACTTTCCAAATTTCAAGTTGATAATAACAATAATATAATTAAAACTTCCCATTAAAACTTTCATCCCCTATTTTACCACCCTTAAAAGTAGATTTTTCAGAATAAAATATACAGGTTTTTATTATTTAATACTAATAATCTTAATGCCGATTTTCAGGTCTGTAACTTTAAAAATATAGGACTTTCATACAAACTTTCTACCCCCATTTTACCTCCTTAGGGGAAGATTTTAGTGATATTAAATAGCCTATAACTTTCCCCATTGATTGGACTACCAAACTCAAAAAAGAATTTTTAAAATCCAACAGGTACTTTCAAGAGATTAGCGCGTTCAAACAAACAAACTCTTCCGCTTTATTATATTAGTATAGATAGTATAGATGTAAGTAGGTAATTACTGTACATAAAAATACCTATATTTAAATAACAAAATAATTTTTTCTTTTACGTCTTCTCCCGAAACGCGTTATTACTTCATCTACTGCAATGGGTACGTTTTTATGGACGTTAATCCATTGAAATGTTACAATTTAAGAACCGAATATTGCATTTATTAGAGGACGCAATTTTATTTTTGGGACATGTGTGGGGGGTCAATAGAAGCTTAACCTCAAGTTTGTGGGGTCGCTACCCTTGTCCCCCGGCCGCCATCTTGGAAAACACTTTTTTCGCGATATCTCGGAAACTATGCGTCTTACAAAAAATTCGTAAAGACATAATTTGTAGCAAATTGTTTTGCCTACAAATATGTTCATATAACTTTTTGCCCTAAATTAAAAATTAAAGAAGTTAGAAGCAAAAAAGTGAGAAAATTTTTATAAAATCTATTTTGCTCTATAACTTTTTTTTATACATTTTACAAAAAAAACTTCAGACCAATCTTGTACTGTTTTGTAGGCCTACTCCACGGACATCTTGCTTATAAGGTAATCTTCAACATCATAATATTTTCAATCACTTATTAGCTAGCTACTCTAATCTACTTTTCTTCGATGGTCCAGGCTGTGGCTGTGGCTGAAACATTTCGTTTTGACCGGATTCTCATGAGCATTGACGAACCCGGTCAACTTTGGAGCGCTGTAACAGCGTTTTACATGAATGAAATAAAAAAAAATTGATTGGTCCGAGATATTTTTTTTGTAAAATGTATAAAAAAAAGTTACAGAGCAAAAAAGATTTTATAAAAATTTTCTCACTTTTTTGATTATAACTTCTTTAATTTTTAATTTGGGGCAAAAAGTTTTTAACACATATTTGTAGACAAAAGAATTTGCTACAAATTATGTTTTCACGATTTTTTTGTAAGACGCATAGTTTCCGAGATATCGCGAAAAAAGTGTTTTCCAAGATGGCGGCCGGGGGACAAGGGTGGCGACCCCACAAACTTGAGGTTAAGCTTCTGTTGACCCCCCACACATATCCCAAAAATAAAATTGCGTCCTCTAATAAATGCAAAGCTCATGTAACATTTCAATGAACTACGTGGAGAAGTGGCAGTCCAATTAGACGTTATTCAATCATTGAAGCTCTTAGCCACGATTTGATTCTCATACAAAATATTAAATTGATTAATATTGAAGGAACTTACATAAAATCTATATTGTGACAAAAATATATAAAAACATTACATTTAACAATTTTAATTAGTGATCCACCTAGGTCCTGGACGCAGCCCAGGGGGGGGTCATGACCCCCATGACCCCCCCCCTGGATCCGCCCTTGGCTGTCTGTCTGTCTGTCTGTCTGTCTGTCTGTCCGTCTGTCCGCCGGTCACAGGTCTCTAGCTCGCAGACGAAATGAGTTACAAACCTGAAATTTTGGTATTTGGTGTAAAATGTTGACCCAAAATCAAATATTGAATTAAAAATTGAATTAAATTATTTTTCAGGGGGGCTCCCATACATGAGAAAGGAGCCGAAAAAAATTTTTTTTTTCTTACCCTAGCTTGTGGGGTATCATTGTTTAGAGCTCATACTATGCTAGAGTAGAGTACGAATATATATTTTTTTAATTTTTTGCTTAAACAGTAAGGAAATGGGGGGTCATCAAAATTGTCAGTTTTAGACCATTTTTGTGACGGGGGCTATCTAAAAAACTAAACGAGTTAGGAATATGATATTTCGGTATATTATGTACTATATGCTCTATTTGTACAACAAATACTGAAAACAACGATTCATAAAATAGTTTATAAGCTGTGACCAAAACAAACGAACTTATTTTGCGTTTTTCTTTCACGGTTTCTTGCGATGTCTAACTCGGAAATTAAATATTTCTTAGACCCAAAATATTATATTGTTCATAATTATGTACGGAACCCTGAAAGAGCGAGGCCCGACTCGCACTTGGCTGATTTTTAAAAATCAATGTCCACGCGAACGAAGTCGCGGGTGTCCGCTTGTAAAGGTATAAAAATCTTACCTCAAAGTATAAAGTCTAAGTTTTTACATTTTCTTCGGAATAGTATTAGAAATCACGTCATGCATTGCCAGACATTTAGCGTCGTGGCAACCCGCTGCCAGACGCCCTTAAAGTTTAAAAGTTCAAGGGTGTCTGGCCAGAGGGTTGCCATGATACCTATGTAAGTGTCTGGCTTCGTTCATATCTTCTAAGGAACGTACGCCACACCATCAGGGGGGTTATTCTGTAACTTAGTTAGCAACTGAAAATAGTTGCCAACGAATTTTTTCGATATACATTGCTGCTTTACTGTGTAAAATTATGAAAACACTTTATATTTCCCACAGTAAAGCAGCAGTGTATATCAAACTAATTCGTTGGCAACTATTTTCAGTTTCTAACTAAGTTACAGAATAACCCAGCTGGTCTTGCCATCGCTACGCGTCACACATACGTGGGCTGTTCCAAAAATTGTTAGTAAAATAAAAAATCGTTGGTATGTGAAAAAAGTTCATTTGCAGCTTTTTAAAAATATATTCCTCTCCGACCCCAATGCACTCGTGCATTCCAGTGAATCAGCTTTCGAAACATTTAAAAATGTATCTTGCGTGAGGTCGAAAAATCCGCCAAGATTCTTCGACGTCCTCTTCTGCAGTGTTAAATTTTCGCCCACGTAGCATTTTTCTACCGTGGGAAATAAAAAAATATCCCATGAAGCTAAATCAGGGACTGTATAGAGGTCGTCTTAAACGTCAATTTATAGTTATGTTTTCGACTATTGTATTATTTTCCTCGCAGGTGTAGTATGTATAATCGTTATTTATGCAACTGTTGTGTAATAAGGGGTATTAAAACACGAATGTGAATTTTATTTTTTCCCACCCAGTCCCATGCTCATGCCCACGCACACACCTACACCCACTGACCCACACCCCCATCCCCACCCCCGCATTCAAACTGGTTCACCCGTTTGAGCGCTACGGGGGAACAGACACACACACACATACCACACACACACACAGACACCCACACACACACACACTTGTGTCTTGGTATAAGATTTAAATATATCCCTCCCTTTGCTGCAGGTACAAGCCGCTCCGGGTCAAAATCGATGGTTTTTTGTGTATTCTTAGATGCCTCTACACGGAAGTTGGACAGGAGTTTCAGCAAAAATACACGACTCTGTATTTTAGCAAATGGCATACCTGAAACAATTTAGATTTATTGTAAAATAGACGTATTTTCATAGTGTAACAGTTAAAATAAAATAAGTTGCTTGTTGCTTTGGATGCTAGAGATAATTAATTCCTTACGAATTATTTCTGTATGTAAGAGTAGCTAATAATTTTTTTCAAAGAAAAATGAACCGACTTCAAAAGATTCGAACTAAAAAGTTTAAAATAATTTTTTATTCATTTAGATTGACGATTAAACTACCTACCTAACTCAAATGATATATAATTTTTTGAAGTCAACAACCTAGTACAAAATCGGTTCATTAGTTGCGGAGATAATCGCGAACATACTTACATACATACATACATACTTACATACATACATACGGGTCGAATACAGAACCTCCTTTTTTTGAAGTCGGTTAAAAATGGCAACGCGCTGTCCCGGATTAATAAAAATATTCGTATTAAGAATATGATCCATTTCAGGTTAATTTATATCGGCTCACTTACCGATGCAGTACCGAGGACCAGCACCGAAAGGAATAAAAGCACACGAATGTCTTTGACTCTCATTCTCAGCGGAAAATCTCTCCGGATCAAATTTTCTAGGATCTGGATAATACTTCGCATCGCAACTAATTGCCAATGTTGGCACGAATACAGTTGTCCCTTTTTCAATAGTGATATTTGTCCCGGGGATCTTGTAATTCACCGTGGCACACCGTTGTATATCTGCTACCGGGTATTTCCGAAGAGTCTCGTTAAAAACTTTTTCCATATAAGTCAAATCATTAATCATCTCATATACTATCTTTCCGTTGTGTCGGTGTAGAACTTCATCAACTTCTTTAATTATATTTTCTTGAATATGAGGATTCATGGCAAGTTCATACATCATGAATGCCATGGTAGTCGCATTGGTTTCATACCCAGCAATATAAAAAACGAATGCTTGCGCAGCTATTACATCGTGAGTCAAATTTACACCGGTCGTACTCGTACTTCCCGTATCATCACCTTTCTTTGTTTCTAAAATATTGCCTTGACTTTTTGCTTCCAAAATTAAATCTATAAAGTCTTTCCGGTTGGAAGGTATGCCATTCCTCGCTTGCATAATATTTTTAACCAAACCAAGAAAAAAGTTACTTAATTCTTTGGGGAAAAATGAAGAATTTAATTTTTTGAATACACCAGGGTATAATAAATCTAAGTCATGTAAAACATTCCTAGAAAAAGACATTTGATCTATTTTTATCATCTTCTCCAAAAGTGCGTCGCCATCTACACAGATATCAAGTCCAAAAGCACACGACAAAATGGTTGACATTGTGAATTTTTGAATAAGTGAGTATATGTCTTGATCTTTTTGTACTTCCGTTATTTTCTTAAAGTGTTCAATGGATTGGTCACTTTTTTCAACAATTAAATGGACCATTTTTTTCAATTTACTAGTTGTAAATAAAGGTGAAAACAAAGTTCTGAGTGGCCGCCAAATTTCTGAATCAGCATGAAAAAGATTAGCACCCAAGCCCTCTTTACTAAATTCAATACCGCGATCTTCAAAATGGTCAAAATCTAGGTGTTCTCAAGCTTCTCAAGGTTCTCAAGCTAGGTGTTGTCATTCTATATATACCGACAACTTTTTCATCTGGATATTCATCGTAAATTTGTTTATGTACTTGTGCAGCTGTCGATTTTCTTAGTATAAAATCTTTAACATTACCGAAAAAGAATAATGGTCTTGGACCTGGAATATTTCTCCATTGCCAGTGTTTAAACGTTCTCGTGAAATGATAATATATTAAACAGCCAAATAAAATAAGCAGTATCGACGCGTGAACGAATAACATTTTGCACAGTCGTTCGCAATGATAAAAAAAAATGCACTGATCAATTATTTATTAAGAATACTTAACACATACCAATCTAATCTGATAACCTGAGTGAGTGGCAAGTTCATAGAGGTCAAACAAGCGTTATCAAAGTTTTATACATTTTGAACAGGCAATACCATTTTGTAGAGCAGTGGCAGTTGAACGAAATGCCAAAATGCTAACAGCTGTAACACGGAGTACTTAATCTCCCTTTAAAAATACGAATGCAATACAAAAATTACTGTTCCTTTCAGGAAGATTCCTTTCAAAAGAGAAAGAGAAAGCAAGGAATTTAGTATTTGAAAAAAAAAATTCCAACCCAGCTTCAATAATTCACCCTTCGTAGGAATGTGAAATCCTTTTTCAGAGTACGGCATCCGACCGTACCTACCCTCAATTTACAATAATCCTCCCCTAGTGAGTGCCTATACGTCACAGCCCACCGACAGTCTCAAATTCACAGCTCTGACAAAGCCGTTGATGAGTTTCGAGTAAATAACGAATGTCTTTATGTAAATTGAATCCTTCCGCATCCTAATACAAACCCTCAGTTATGTGGCTGGCGGCAAAATAGTTTCTTGCGGGATGATTGTATATATCAAACCCGAACTTTCTTCAATCCACGTTTCTAATACGAACCGCAAAGGACAAAGGTGTCACGTCACATGCTCTATTATTAACAATCATTATTGTTTTTGTTTTATCTTAGATAAGTAGATAGTTACTTCAATTAGTTTAAAAGTTATATTTTTTTTTCACATCTACAGTCTACAGCTACAGTTGCCATACAAAATAAAAGGTCTGTTAAAACCTCGGTAAACAAGTGTAAATTGAAAATTTAAAAAACCCCCGACATTCGCCATTTAGTGGCGGCGGCCATCTTGAATTTGCAATAGTGCTATTCTACTAGTCAAGCCCTTTCATTTGATACCCATATCAAGGGAGTTGTGAAAAAATATATCATCCGCCATTTTGTAGCGGCGGCCATCTTGGACCGATTTTCATCAAACATAGCTAAGAACACTTTCGACTAATTCACCTTTCAAACAAAAAAAACCGCATTCAAATCGGTCCACCCGTTTGAGCGCCACAGGGGAACAGACAGACACACACACACACACACACACACACACACACACACACAGACACGTCAAACTTATAACACCCCGTCGTTTTTGCGTCGGGGGTTAAAAAGGACCTAATTCAACCCACTTTGACATGTACACTTTATGAAGAATCCTGTATATCGTAATTTAAATGCTCAAGAGGCGCTGGGGTAATAATCTGCCTTAGGGTATTGCGAGGCACAACTTTTAATACGTGCTTTTTCTTTTGTACGATCGGAGCTTGCTGCCATGTACCAATAACTTGAACAAATCTTCTAAACAATACTTTTTAATCTAGTACTCTTTTATTCTCAGAACTCGAAGCTCTATCAAGAATTAATATACATCTATAAAGTCAAGTCTTTCTGTTTAAAAAGTTTGTGTTTTCCACAACGCAAGAATCTTCAACGTTGTCGTTCCAATCGATCAAAGTCCACTGCTAATTAGTTATAGTCTTTAGCATGGATTTCCAAAATCAATGTCTGATTCTTATGCTGTTTGTGTCCACGGGCTGTCTGCAAATCGTTTGAAAAAAGTCTGTCGGGATCTCCCAGCACTGCATTTTCCGGTGTTCACGATTCCAGCATATTAGAACCCCAATTGGTTTCTTCACCCAACTAATGCAGCTTTAGCTTCGCAATTCGTTTGAGCAACGAGTAGGTATGATACGCAATATTAAATAGGTAATTAGAGTAACTTATTATTGTAATTGTAAAATTGATATTTTTACGCTTTTTACACTTTTTTAGACCTGTTTTAATTTAGGGATGGTGTATAGGTAGTAGTTTAAATAGAAAACATCGTTTAGCATCATTGTGTTTCTAATGAAATTTAATTACGATACTAGCTGTAAGTACCATTGGTGTCAAAAATGTCTAGATAATACAAGGTAATGCTTTATGCTAAAAAAAAAAATTGGCAACGAGGCGAGCTGACTTAAAAGCACTCACGTATAAATTCCGCGGCGGTAAGCCGTCAGACCTGTCAGCTTTGTACGATAAAGCCTTTTATACTGAAAAAATGTGAAGGATACGATGGCTCGAGCCAGATACGATGTAGATTTATGTTTTGTTAATTTGCATAAATGTGGTAGAACTATGAGTACGTGAGGAGTGTTGATTGAAAAATAATCTATCTATAGGCAAAGAATAGATAGAACTATTACCTACTGCGTAAAGGAGCGACACCCACTTGTCCCCCAATCCGTACCAATCGTAGCCGTACTCTAACTCTAGTATTACGTAGCTTTGTCCTTATTAGTAGAAAGGCTTTAAAAAATTACTGTCATTTAGTATAGAAATTAACTTTTGTGACAACCACCTAAATACTTAGATATATAATGACAGATTTACGTTCATAACCACATACCTACCACAGTAATACATATACAGATTTTCTGAATTTTGAATTTAAATGATTACAAAAAAAAAATGTTTAAACGATAAATTCAAACTGCCAAAGTGACTCGTGAAACTTAATCCAACGTTATTTCGACTGCAGAAAGCACTCATTCAACTTTATTCACATCGTATTCTAAAATAAATTGCAAACATGAAAACCGCATACAGCGCCACTTCTGAAATATTAGGTGAAGGATTATTAGATCACTTTACTCTACACTCTATATAACTTCCCAATTTGCAATAAATTCTGAGAATCAAGTTCGCATGCTAGTATAGCATGGAACTTATTTCTATACTTAACTGAACCACAGAATACCTACAATATTTATCTTGTGTTACTCTGACGCACTGTGCAACTTATGTAAATAGTCTCGTATTTAGTTCGTAAGGTGCTTGACTGGCGACCTCGCACCAGCAAACGTAGCGTTGGAAGACCCCTCACTAGATGGACGGAAGATCGATCTCAAGCGAGTCGCTGGAAGCCGCTGGAAACAGGCGGCGCAAGATCGTGTTCTGTGGCGATCGTATAACACCATCGGACTGCATGTTCTTATGCCCTGCACCCGTGCGCAGCCGGGATGAGAGTTCGACGACCTCCCTGGCGCAGTGGTGAGCGCTGTGGTCTTATAAGTGGGAGGACATGGGTTCGATTCCCGGCAAGGGCCATTTGGGATTTTATAATTTCTAAATTGTCTCTGGTCTGGTTTGCCAACCACCCTACCAACAAAGCCGTGCCGCAAAGCGATTTAGCGTTCCGGTACGATGCCGTGTAGAAACCGATTAGGGGTATGCATACCTCTTCCAAGTTAACTCGTTTCCATCTTAGACTGTATCGTTACTTGAGATTGCAGTTAAGAGCTATCTTGTAATTGAATAAAAAAAAATTAAAAAAATAAAAAGTCAGCATGTTTATTTGTGGTCCGATAAGCGTTTTATGGCGGATTCACCTGATTTAAGGCGTCAAGGTTTACGAGCCCCAAATCCCGTATCAGGTGCTAAGCAAAGACCCTTGTATCTTTGTACCCGAATTCGGTTCCGGTTCTTTATTGAGGTGACACACTTTCGGTTAGAGGTCAACAATGTTTATAAATAAGGGGTTGATGGCAGAAAAGTTAGTACTTCACTGCGATCTCACTTGATGATAAGTGACAATGCAAACTATGATGGAAGCGGGCAAATCTGGAAGAGGTATGGTAGTTTTTATTAAAACCTACTCTAAACACAATTTAGAAATAAACAAATTATAAATCTAATATCAAAAAATTGAAAGCTCGCTAGCCAAAGTTAATATTAGTGAAACCTTGCTTACCCATGTAGAATACTTTAA
Organism: Melanargia galathea; assembly: GCA_920104075.1. Lineage (NCBI taxonomy): Eukaryota > Metazoa > Arthropoda > Insecta > Lepidoptera > Nymphalidae > Melanargia > Melanargia galathea. Next base: position 5,127,540 of record OV049855.1, read on the forward strand.
TTTTTAATGAAAAGTTTTAGGGATAGTTATATAGATTTTTTTTATATTTTTGAAAAAAAAAAACAATGGTTTTCAAACTGTGCCTTTCTATGCAATTTACAATTTCTGACTTTTCAGTTTTCATTGAGTTGTAAAAAGTGGTAAGTATACTTACCAGTATTCAATACTTACCAGTATTGGTAAGTACCAGTATTGGTAAGTATTGATTATTAGCTTTTGCGGAACGTTAATTCGGAAAGTAAATCATACCTAATCATAATCACCTAAAAGGCTGAATCTATGGTTTGTATATATTTAGGATCATGGACAGGAACGGGAAAATGAGATAATTTTATAATCCCTATTGAAAAGGGGCTGGTATTGTGGAAACAGATTGGGGTTCCGCTGGTTTAAATCTCGTTATCTCGTGATGCGCATATAGACGGAACAAAACTCATAAGACATCATCAGATAAAAGACGTGCAACTGACCCTAAATCATCCACTTTTGGTTGACGATTTAGGGCAATTTGCACGTCACGCGGTTAAAGTAAAACTCCCGTTAAAGTTAAACGTACCCAATGCCCACCAAAGAACAAACAAAGATGTTGTGCAAGTCAGCTAAAGGGCACACAAGTAAAACAACTGTCTTGCATGTTTAGGGTGGTATGCAATCCACCCTTAGAGTCAGCTGCACCATAGGAGGTGATTGAAGTTAAGTTATAGTTACCGTTAAAATTTCACCAGCAAAATGTGTTCCCGTAATCAGTTTTCGTTAACTTTACACCAAAAGGGTATACTCTAAACCTTCACTATATAGTATTGATTATGCAATCTATTTTGCTATTTTTGGTGGTCAAAATTGGATGTTACTATAACCATCTATATTGTAATTGATCTGGTGAAACTTTTTAGAAGTCAAAGCAAGAAGGTTATAGGTACCTAAGTGTAAATATTCTATGTAGACACTGGAGACTGCGCCTAAAAAATTGTAGTGAAAACAAGGTCATTCACCTGGGCTATTTTTTCTCTCTAGTTTTTCTATACCTCACACACTCTATTTAAGTAGGTGAGAAAGAGACAAGTCATCTCCAGACCTGTTCAAGGCCAAATGCTTCAACGTTTTGTTTGGAGCTCAGAATCTGTAGGTTCTATGATTTTAGAATCAAAGCCAACAGTACTAAATTGACGTTAGGATTTCTTTTTTAATTTCGGGCAAACGGACGGGGTAGCGGTCATTTGGTGGTTAGTATACGACCTCGTGAGGGCATGTCAATCGTATGCAAATCGTCACCCACACTACCTACTCGTAATTGATGCAGAGTCAATATTGGTTAGGAAATGAAACCGACCTCCGCAATATCGGATGACGTGTGAAACCGACGATGACTCGACCCAAAGCGTGTGTAACTCATTAATCTAATTGATAGACCATTATAATATTATTATCCAAAATTCCATGCGGTAGTTAGTGTTGTAAATGTAAAAGTGTGTTTGTTTCTCTTTCTTTACCTTTTCCAATCGCTGAATGACGAAAGATATAGATCAGTAGCTTGTATCCTAAAGATAGACAAAGGGCTTGCTATAAATACCCATATTTAGCTATGAAAGAATCTTTTAAAACAGAAATATAAACCTACCCAATCCACGTATCTAAATACATCTCCTAAATTTAACGTAATTTTTTCGGTATATTTTTAAATTATAAAAACACCCGCTAATCAAGTTAGAGGTATAGGGTAGCTGGAACGTACCTACTTACTTATACCTCGATTCGACAAACTTTGCTCCACTGTGAAATACTTCGCCGGTTGTTAGAATGTTCCGAACTTTCGATTGACATAGTTAAGAGAGGAGAAAACATTAAAGTGCTTCTTCATAGTTATTTACAAACTAAGTACTTAATCATCATCTAATACAAAAATATGACAAAAATACGATGTATCTACCTACCATCGTGAAAGATTACTAGTATCTAAATATACAGTATAGAACTGCTTACAACTGAAGTAGAACAATTAAACTAAGTAATTTAACAATTTTTTTTTTCGAAGAAAAGTTACTACAATCTTGTTAGTAGAAATGACGATGTAGTCGTGTTGACCTCAGTTACTAAGTCCCATGATAGCCCTATGCAAGAAATTAAGAAATTTTGCGACCTATGAATGCATTTCCAAGAAGCAACGTTTCGGAACGTTAAATCGCTTGGCCACTTGCTTTTCCTGCATGTGCCAGCAGCCAGTTGGGCGGGCGACGCGATACATGCTACGTAATACGTTGTACATCTTACACAATTTACCTGATTTTAGCCACAATAGATTTTAGCCTCAATAGATTTTAGCCTCAATAGATTTTAGCCTCAATAGATTTTAGCCTCAATAGATTTTAGCCTCAATAGATTTTAGCCTTAATAGATTTTAGCCTTCCTTGGTTCGGAATCATACCCGAGCGTGGATTGAAAACCGAAAGATCGACGGTTCAAACCCCATCCGTTACACTATTGTCGTAACTCGTACCCACTCCTAGCACAAGCTTTCGCTTAGTTGGAGAGGAAAGGGGAATATTATCCATGTTCATCATGGCTAATATTCTTTAAAAAAATTACCTTGTTTAGCATAAGGTTATACCTAGTTTAGTTTAGTTTTGGGTTATAGCAAAATAAGCTTGTAGTTCATTGGGTAGAATATGTCTAGATTGCTTTCAATCCAATTCTCACCATCGCTTCTATCGCACCCATCCAAAAATAGTGCCCTTATCCGATAAAAGCTGTTGTCAGCTTTGCGGCTTATAGGCTTTCCATTCAAGTAGGTATGTTTTTTATTTTCGCGACCTTAGCGGCGATATTGGTATTTGTTTACGATTGTCAACAATACAAAAGGGTCCAAGCCACTTTTACGGCTCTCAGTAAAACGATCGCATTAATATAATGGTGCTTACACAACGGTGTTTTATAACGCGCAAGAAACGCGAGTCTAAGATGTTATACCATGCGTTTATGATTTTCATGTTGGATTGCCGTTCCTTGGACTATAGAGAGTGAGGGTCTAGAGAGTGCAGCTGAGTTTGCGTATAAACTTTTGCTAGTGCAGCTGTTCTGAAGATTTGCCTGGACAAACGGCCAGTCAGACAAAAATTTAAAATACGTGTGTTTGGGTTTTCTATAATCAAATGACATTATGAGCTTAATAAGACGCAGTTATATCGAAAACACAGACACTTACACACAGCTAATTATAGCTAATATCTCCTACTCATTTGGCTAGTATTCATTGAGATATTCTGTATACTAAAATACAAACGCACATGAAGTTATAACGTCACGAAAGTGGAATTAAAAATCTCTAACTTCATTTACACTTCAGAAGATAAAAAATTAACATACAAATAATCAAAGTTTTGTCTTTCATGCATCTACGAGAGATTGGAATATGTGAGTGTAAGCAGCGGTGACGTGCATTCACCAATGTGTATGCTCTTTAACAACTCGTATTATGAAAAAAAGTAGGCAGGCTTTCATCACTCCATTGTATAAAAGTCAATAAGAGGTTTTCGTGTTTTCGTAAATAAATATTGTACAATTTCCCATTTGGCCATCGGCTGCCGATATTTATATTTGAAAATAGCGGATTGACTTTTAATCGGCTTAATTCAAGAACCAATTTGCATTATTAATATAGTACGTAGGTACGTTTTAAAGTATTGACATAGCTTATAGTTGTGAAACTGAATTTTTAAAATAAAATTAATGACGAAGTTGTAAAATAAAATCACATTTGGCACCCTCCCTGGCGCAGTAGTGAGGGCTTTTAAGTGGAAAGTTTGATTCGGGAGTTCGCAGGGGCGAATTGGAAATTTATAATTCCTAAATGGTCTCTGATCGTCTGGTAGGTATTGTTGATTAAATAAAAACTGTGACACTTCGCCCAGGTTAACCCGCTTCCGTCGATTGTATGTCACTTGCGATCAGGTAAAATCGCAGCCAGGGGTTAACTTGAAGATGAAAAAGAAATAAAGATAAAAAAAAACGATTACAGTATCAGAAATAATTGATGTGCCATTTACTTCAAAAAAACCGGCCAAGTGCGAGTCAGACTCCCGCACCGAGGGTTCTGTATTCCAGAAGTATAAGTACAATCTGTTTTTCATTAATTTGTCTTAAAACAAAATGTAAGGTACCAATTAAGCTAGGCCTCTAAATTGTATGAGCGCTCATACAACTCAGAGGTCTATCTTATTTGGCGTTAACTATGTATGTATGGGGATACCCTTTAATTTCCAACTTTTTATTTTTTTGGAATTTTTCCTTTATTTGTGCTGTGAGACCTGGCTTTTTGCCAAATTTCGTAATTCTAGGTCAACTGGAACTACCATTTAGGTTTTCGACCCAAAACCAATAGGGTACTTCCGGTTGACCTAGATTTGTCAATTTTGGTACTTATATATCATCTACTTGTACATTTAAATGTTGAATCAGAAACGGGTAAACTTGCCTGCGGACCAAGTTGCGCTGTCGCCGCGCGGCCTGTCAATACTTCAACACCCGTCTCATAGACCGGAATACTACTAACTTTAATTAAACAATACGAAGCGTTACCAAGTCTATACCTTCGGTACATAGCTTAAAGTTCATTAATTCTCTTTTTGAAAGAACATTATTATAGTACTAGCTTTTGCCCGCGGCTTCGCCCGCATGAATTTCGGCTTTTCAAAAATCTACCTATAGCTGTAGCTATAGATTTCGAAATTTTTTACAAAATCCTGCGGGAACTTTGGATTTTCTAGAATAAAAGTAGCCTATGTGTTAGTCAGGGCGTAATCTATCTCTATTAAAATTTCAGCCAAATCGGTTCAGTAGTTACGACGTTATAGAGTAACAAAAAATACACACACACATACATACACACATACTTTCGCCTTTATAATATTAGTGTGATTAGTGTGTTATCTATACTAATCTATATACTTCTATACTAATATAATAAAGTGGAAGAGTTTGTTTGTTTGAACGCGCTAATCTCAGGAACTACTGGACCTATTTCAAAAATTCTTTCACCGTTGGATATGTACGTGATCCTTGAGTGCTATAGGCTATATAAGTACCACGGGCGAAGCCGGGCGGACCGCTAGTTAAGTTATAACATTGGATAATTCTGAATTCACAGGACAAAGCCATGCCAAATGTTATGTTACTTTGTATGCGCTAATGTTTGCGTTTCTATTCATGAGTCCTGAAATTTTTGATGAGACACACAAAGAAAGGAGTCGCTTAGTACAAGCGACACAAGATAGTGGCGTGTGGAAGACTCCACAAGAGTTTTTTCTCCAGCTGTGGACATCGGTCGACGACGACGAAGTTCTTCAAACGAACGTGCGGACATGACAAAATTTTTGGTTACCTTGTTTTACTGCGGAACCAAAAAAAAAAGGAGTTTCATTTTGTGACAGCGCCGGTCCAATTCCACAAAATACACAGTCCCATGCACATTTGTACGAGCTCACAATTTTCTAGTACAAATTCATATAATATTCTAGTACAAAATTTCCTCTGGCACGGAATCGTTCGAACACAAAAAAAATATTTTAATTTGAATCGTCATCGCTACGCCGTCGTGTGTTTATTGAACTGAAAAAAAAAGTGGCAAAAGTACGCGAGTAAAACAAAAAAAGCTAAAAAACCGCACGGAAATGAAATCCTGTTTCATCTCACGTGAATATTTTATGGAAAACTAGTGGACCCGGCAGACTTCGTCCTGCCCGGTGACATACCAACATCGGCGCCACCTACAGAGACCCGGTAGGTTACATGTACCTACCCGGTAATTGTGTTTTCAAACCATCCAGGAACCCATTGAAATATACACACAAAATTTCATCCAAATCGGTCCAGCCATTTAGGAGGAGTTAGATAACAAACACACGTACCTACCAAAGAATTATATAGGTACAGGTGAGGTTTACCGTATCCACGCGACCGGACGTTTGACAGTTACGAAACCCGTGAACATTTTGTATGGGAAAATGATTTTTCTATTATTTTATTTTTTCGACAGTTTTCCAATGTTTTTAATAGTTATTCTGCTATTCACACACGGAGACAAATACCACAAATCAATAACCATGAAAATCGATCCAGCCGTTCTCGAGTTATAAGTGTTCGAACTAACACGACTTTGTTTTATATATATAGATATGTATAGATATACCTAGTTATAGATAGATAAGTACCTATTCGCTTCTTCTTTTTGCCTTTTCTAAGACGCTTTGTCATTTCAATTGCATCTCTGATCGATGTCCATTTTTGCAGCATTTACCTTTCAATAAAACTCTTTTCCTTTGAATAAAACGTTAATCGATAAATACCACCACCACTACAGCCTTGTTTTTTTAACGTCCCACTGCTGGGCACAGGCCTCCTCTCTCATAGGACTTTAGAGCTTTAGAGCTTAGACCCGCGACCTCGTGATCTGAGTCGAATATGCTAACCACTAGACCAACGAGGTAGTCAAGTCATTTTCGATATAATTAACTGCAATCGAACCTATGCCCGCCACCAGCCAAACCTTATACCGCCGAGTTATTGAAGCTCGCGCATTTACGTACCTACCTAATTAATTAATTTAAGCCTGGCATTAAAAATACAAATTAATATTAAAGTTAAATGAAATATGGTCTACTGGTTATAATTCGTGAATTTGTCATGCGGCATGATAATTCATTTGTTCGTCACTGAATTCATTAAAATACATTTCAAGTGCATTAATTGTACGAAGCGCAAAAGCGTGTTTCATACATTATTAATTTATGAAACGAAGCCGAAATAAATTACAAGTAGGAATTCAAATAATTCTCATCATTTTGAGATTTTATTGTCGTCATTTTTTGAAATTTCGTAAAATTATTTGTCATAGTATTCTAAAGCACGTGATTTAAATATGATATACTTATTTGGAATAGAATAGAATAGTAGATTGTATCATAAGGGAGCAAAATAATATTTTTACGGCGAGGGCGCTTTTTTGAATCCAGAGCGAAGTGAAGGATTGTATAGTAGAATCCCGAGCGTAGCGAGGGATTCTTTAGTACAATCCTGAACGTAGCGAGGGATTCAAAGTACGTCGCCCGAGCCAAAAATATATTGCGCCCGAGTGATACACTCTACTTTTCATCACCCTCTATGAGGAAATAAAAGGCGCCTCATATTATTAACCCCCGACGCAAAAACGACGGGGTGTTATAAGTTTGACGTGTCTCTCTCTGTGTGTGTGTGTATGTCTGTCTGTTCCCCCATAGCTCTCAAACGGATGGACCGATTTGAATGCGGTTTTTTTGTTTGAAAGGTGAATTAGTCGGGAGTGTTTTTAGCTTTGTTTGTTTGATGAAAATCGGTCCAAGATGGCCGCCGCCACAAAATGGCGGATTAATAATACAAGTGTAAATTAAAAATTTAAGAAAGCCCCGACATTCGCCGTTTTATTATGGCGGCCATCTTGGATTTGCATAGTGTTATTGTACTAGTCAAGACCTTTCATTTGATACCCATATTGAGGGAGTTGTGAAAAAATATGTAATCCGCCATTTTGTGGCGGCGGCCATCTTGGACCAATTTTCATCGAACATAGCTAAGAACATTCCCAACTAATTCACCTTCCAAACAAAAAAAACCGCATTCAAATCGGTTCAACCGTTTGAGCGCTACGGGGGAACAGACAGACACACACACACATACACACACAGACGTCAAAATGAAAGGTCTTGACAAAAAGACCTTTAATTTGATACCCATGTTGAGGGAGTTGTGAAAAAATATGAAATCCGCCATTTTGTGGCGGCGGCCATCTTGGATCAATTTTCATAAAACATAGCTAAGAACACTCCCGACTAATTCACCTTTCAAACAAAAAAAACCGCATTCAAATCGGTTCAACCGTTTGAGCGCTACGGGGGAACAGACAGACACAGACGCACATACATACACAGACGTCAAACTTGTAACAACAATAACAACAATCGATACTATCGTTCGCGCCTAGCCCGGTGGGACCACGGGCCCTTCATCTTCAATAAGTGCGCCGCAATTATCTTTTAGGCGCACTTATAAATAAGTGCGCGTAAAAGATCTTTTACGCGCACTTATAAAACTGCGCCGAAAACACCACCTTTGGGTGCACATAAAGGCGAACCAAGTCGTCCTTTTCGAATAGATGGGATGAAAAAGTTTTTTATTCAAATAAACTTTTACAAGTACTTTTGAATAGTCAATTGAATCTACCACTGGTTCGAAATGCCATTCCAACCGCTAACGGTAATGCAATGCTTTGGTTATATCACTTTTTATTTTAAAAAATCTCCTAAGCGTTTTTTACACAGGATTAATACGGGAATGCTGAATTATGCATGGCGGCAAGTCTCTGATGGTACGAGGTGATTTTTGTTAAAATGAACGCATTCTCGTCAAGACTATAGAGTTAGAGTTATAGACTTTTGACATGTGTCACTCGTCCCTTCCTTCCCGCCATGAACGCCGCGTAATTCTCTCTGCATAATATAATTAATTATTAACTAATATCATTTTTTTCATTTATCAACGCCACCATCACATGCAAACTGAAGCTGCGTCCTTCGACTGCAAGATCCAGACATACGGCTAGCTCAACAATTTTGCCACTGACAAATACCTGGGGGGTTATTCTGTAACTTAGTTAGCAACTGAAAATAGTTGCTAACGAATTAGTTCGATATACATTGCTGCTTTAGTGTGTAAAATTATGAAAACACTTTATATTTCCCACAGTAAAGCAGCAATGTATATCAAACTAATTCGTTGGCAACTATTTTCAGTTGCTAACTAAGTTACAGAATAACCCAGCTGATCAGAGTATACCTACCTGAGGGTCTAGTATTACGTAATTAACGTTAATTTCGTCATGTAAATGATACGTTTATAGTATTTAAGTAGTATGAAAATCACGTCCTTTTCCCAAAAGTAAATTACCAAAAAAAATCATAGATGTTGTCATGTCAAAAGTTACATTAGAGCTCTAATAGAAATTATAAATCAACCTTTCCGGGAATCGAACGCAAGTTCTTGCAATAAATCGTGTGAATAGAGGAGAATCTGACGTGTTTATTTTCTTTCTACACAACAGCGAGAAACAAGGTAGGTACAAAAGAAACAATTAAAAAACACCCGAGAAAACTAAAGGTGGAACAGTTCATCTCTTTGAGGGTTTGTTTTAATGTAGACCCTTAAGCTACTTAGAACAACCGCAAGCAATAAAATAAAAGTAACATAGATCCTGAGTTTCAGCAAAAATGTAAGAAGGATAGATTTATACACTCCCGTCTACCGAGAGCAATAATTCAAGTGTATATGCTTTTAGGAATAAAGTGTGGTTTTTCTATGTACTAAATTCGAATGCGTTACCTCTTTTTTGTGATATTTCTTAATGATGATGGAATCTGCATTAAACGTTAAGAAGCTTATAAATATATGTGACTGTTCCCGCGACTTCTTTTGCGAAAAGGGTTTTATTAAATATGATTAATTATTATAATATAACTAATGGTAGACCTACCATTAGTTATATTATAATAATTAATCATATTCTAATGATTTGATGTTAACCGTTGAAGTGTTCAGCTGTCCTCTATCTCCAACAATATTAATAAAATCGTCATTTTTGGATATTAACTTAGTGTCTTTCTAATGAAAAAATAATAGTCAAAAGCGGTTCAGATTAAAACTTTAATCCCCTATTCCGAAGGAACTCTATTTTTTTTTCCGGGATATAAATATCCTAAATGTTATCATGGACTATTTATAAATAAGTATATGCCAAATTGCATTCAAAATTCAAATTCGTAACAGCGTGATGCACGGACTATCCATCTATATCTATACTAATAAATAAAATTGAAGTGTCTGTCTGTAATATCGAAATAACTACCTCATATTAAGCTCATATGGTTATTTGAACGATACCATAACCGAATCACACGTTTTTAAATTTTTTGTCTGTCTGTCTGTCTGTCTGTCTGTCTGTCTGTCTGTCTGTCTGTCTGTCTGTCTGTTTGAACGGGCTAATCTTCGGAACGGCTGAACCGATTTTCACGGGACTTTCACATACAAGTAGAGAATTAGTCAGGGAGTAACATAGGCTACTTTTTTAACCGACTTTCAAAAAAGGAGGAGTTGTGTTTTTCTACCTATGTACACCGATATCTCCGAGATTTCTGAACCGATTTGCGTAATTTTTTTTTTAATCGATAGAGAAACATTGCGACACTGTCCTACAAAAAATTTGGATTCCAACTCCTCAATCCTGATGCTGTAGGGGGATCCCCAAAACTAATGGGATTTAGACACTGTCGGTTATTTAAATTGATATTGGGGATACTAATTAAAGACTTTATTGTTGAATGAACTCTGAGTAGGTACAGCTACTGAGCTACTGAGTAGGTACATGTCCAACTCCTCAACCCTGATGCTGTAAGGAATTGCATTCCGAAATCGTGGGGATCCAACGGAATTTTTCCGTTTTGGGGACGGGTTACTACAGATAGGCTACTTTTTGTTCTGAAAAATCTAAAGTTCCCATGAGATTTTTAAAAACCTAAATCCACACGGGCGAAGCCGTGGGCATCATCTAGTAAGTACTAAATATTGAGCGTTGGACTCTGTCTGCCTGCATCGTTGCGTGGACAATAATAATTAATTTTAAAATGGTGTGTTTTAAAGTGGTGAAATAAAATGGTATTGATTTTTTGTTTGTCTTTAATATAATAACTGTACGTATATTTAATAATTTAAATCTATACTAATAAATAAAATTGAAGTGTCTGTCTGTAATATCGAAATAACTACCTCATATTAAGCTCATATGGTTATTTGAACGGTACCATAACCGAATCACACGTTTTTAAAATTTTTGTCTGTCTGTCTGTCTGTCTGTCTGTCTGTCTGTCTGTCTGTCTGTCTGTCTGTCTGTCTGTCTGTCTGTTTGAACGGGCTAATCTTCGGAACGGCTGAACCGATTTTGACGGGACTTTCACATACAAGTAGAGGATTAACCAGGGAGTAACATAGGCCACTTTTTTAACCGACTTTCAAAAAAGGAGGAGTTGTGTTTTTCTACCTATGTACACCGATATCTCCGAGATTTCTGAACCGATTTGCGTAATTTTTTTTTAATCGATAGAGAAACATTGTGACCCTGTTCCATAAAAAAATCTGGATTCCAACTCCTCAATCCTGATGCTGTAGGGGACCTGATCCCCAAAACTAATGGGATTTAGACACTTTCGGTTATTTAAATTGATGATATTGGGGATGTACCAATTGAAGACTTCGTTGAATGAACTCGAGTAGGTACATATCCAACTCCTCAACCCTGATGCTGTAAGAAATTGCTTTCCGAAATCGTAGGGATCCCGCAGGATTTTTCCGTTTTGGGGACGGGTTACTACAGATAGGCTACTTTTTGTTCTGGAAAATCAAAAGTTCACACGGGATTTTTAAAAACCTAAATCCACACGGGCGAAGCCGTGGGCATCGTCTAGTCGATAATAATAATCTATAACATTAAGTATGCTTCCAATAATAAAATTTTCAATATTCAAGTAATTTACAGACATATTTCTTTAAAAGTTTTATTAAGTACATAAATATCTGTTACATTTCCGAATGCCTTTTATTGCCAGTGTAGCTGGCACATTTACTGCTTTCAGATTTCAATTCCAATTTCGGTCTTTTGCAATGAAACTAAAAATATATTTTAAATTCTTTTGTATGCAATAAAAAAGTATAGTTACTAAGTTAAAACTATTCCCAAGTAGATAACTATAAGTAGGTACTTATTTACTGAAATAAGCAGCTTTGACAGATGTAGGTACATAATATGTAAAAAGACACGCGCTACTTTTTTAACAATTTGTATTTAAACAGATCTAGGCAAACGTCTTAGGTCACATCATCACTTTCCATCAAGTGTTATTGTCAAGCCATTAAGAACAACTGCAGACAATAAAATAAAAAGGACTACTTAAGTACCTACAAGTTTAAAAAATATGAGAGGGATACACTCACGGGAGTGTATCCTTCCTACATTTTTTAGCAAGATTCAAGTTAGGTATATATGTCTAGGTATGTTAAGTATTTAAATATCACTAGCTTTAACGGTGAAGGAAAACATCGTGAGGAAACCTGCACGCCTAAGAGTTCTCCATAACGTTCTCAAAGGTGTGTGAAGTCTGCCAATCCGCTTGGCCAGCGTGGTAGACTATGGCCAAAACCCTTCTCACTCTGAGAGGAGACCCGTGCTCTGTAGTGAGCCGGTAATGGGTTGATCATGATGATGATGATGATGATATATGTCTCGGCACGTAGATTGAACACTGAAGGAAACGTGGAGGGGATAGCTGCGTATGGGAACTGTCACGCACGTAATACAATAGCTTACCCCCTCCACATTCCTTCAGTGTTCAATTTACGTGCCGCGGGTTATATATCGTTTTAAGAATAAACTATGGAGATGTGTCTATAATGAATAAAATATTATGATTATATTTAAAAGAATTAAAAAACAAAACAGAGCCATAAAACAAGTAGTACCCACCTACTAGGTACTGTACGTTTCCAGTTCCCCTTAAAAGTATCTACTTTATTGCAAGGGTTCGCGTAAGTTCATCCGCACTATTAGGTCGGCGAATAGAATTTTAACGATGTTTCTCCGTGCTACGCCATTCGTTTTAACTATCGCGAGTTTATCTGCAACCCTATTTAGCAACAAGATAATAAAAAACTTACTTATTACAAACCGCTAAATTCGGGGTGTAAGTGGGCCAAATTCCACCTATGTGGCCAAACTTAGTCTCACCTGCGCGCGCGGTGCACCCTGCCAATATGCTAACGAGGCCCTGACGCTCTCAGTTCCCTCTACGGATCGTTGTGCCTGATACCACACAACATAGTCTAGATGGTATCACCGCTTTGTGGTAGGATTCTACCACGAATCCGCCACAGTGTGGCTAGCGACCACACTTCAGACGTAATCTGCTGCAAAGCATCCGATGTGTTCCGGCAGCAAGCTGAATAGCTATTCCCCTTCCTCAAAAGCCGGCAACGCATTTGTAACCCCTATTTAACCCCCTTAGTGGTGGAATTTCCAATAATCCTTTCCTAGTGTACGCTTATATAATAAAAGGAAACTACTGTGAAAATTTCAAGTTTCTAGCTTCAAGAAGCATGTCTTGACTGACTGTTTATCGACGCACAACCTAAACAACTAAAAGCTAGGAACTTAAAAGTTTCACAGTAGCTTCCTTTTAGTAAAAAGTGATAAAAAAGATAAAGTACTTTTTTTAGTAAAAAAGGATATTTGGAAATTCTACTTCTAAGGGGGTTAAATAGGGGATAAAAGTTTGTCATTTATCAAGTTACATCCATGAAAATTGGTATTTGGGCTTTCAATAAAAAATAAAAAATATTTATTTCAGGATTCTTGAAAATTCTATCCGCAAGTGGGTTAAGTAAGGGATGAAAGTTTAAATGAGACTCCGTTACGTTTTCGTCATATTTTATCAAGTTATATCCATGAAAATTGATATTTAGATTTTCGGTTAAAAATTAAAAATTACGTGTTGAATGAATTTTGGAAAACTACCCTCAAGCTGGTACAATGTGAGATGGAAGTTTGTATGAGATTAAGAATTCTCGCGAGTGAAGTCGCGAGCATCTCAGTAAGTAATGTACCTAAAGAGCTGGTTCTGGTCTTAAATTGTAGCAATTTTATTCTATTTTAAAAACGCTCTGAAAAGGTGTCAAGAACTAGTTTTTTTGGGTTATAATCGCCAAAATCTTAAAAAATCCGAAATTTTCGCGGTTTTTTAGATTTTTGACAAAGTTGCGTTCGTCGCTCGAGGTCACAAACTTGGATTAATCATTGGGCCAACATCATAAACAAGTCTGCAAAAAATCAGAACTACCCGATTTTACTCAAGGTCGGATTACTAAAGTTACTGGACTACTAGACTACATTAATCAATCTATCTATCTATCTATAATATAATAAGACTGTAACAGATCCAATTCTGTACATTAAAGATATTTTGAAAATTTTTATTGGAGGGCACTCTATAATCGATACTGAATCCAAAACTGCAATTTTTTTCATTTTTGTCTGTCTGTCTGTCTGTCTGTCTGTCTGTCTGTATCTTGGCCGCGCATCACGCCGAAACTACTGAATGGATTCAAATGAAACTTGGTACGATTTGAGTTTATACTCCGAGGTAGGACATAGAATACTTTTTATCCCGAAATTCAGCACGGTTCCCTTGGGAGAGGGGAAGAAAGTTAAAACGAGTATTTAGCTGTAATTCATTAACGCGTGGTTCGATTTCACTCATTCTTTTTTTGTTAGAAAGGTAATACTTCAAGTATTATCCCGTAAATATTTCAAGGTCATAGGTTTTTTAGTTCAGAAATGACAGACATTTATTGGGTTCAAATAACTTGGGCCCCGGATCTTTGTACGTACGGCTTATTTTAAACTGGCGTGCGTTTAAATTTATGTTTGTCAGCCTGTCTATTTGTTCCAGCTAATCTCCGAAACGACTGAATCGATTTTGATGCAACTTTCAATGGTGATGTTATAAGGAGTAACTTAGGCTACATTTAGTTTAGGTACATAAAAGAATTGTGGGATCCGATCCGATCCTATATAAAAACCTATATCTACGCGAACGAAGTTGCGGGGTTTCAGCTAGTACAGAATATAAAGGTGTTTAGAACAAAAAAAGCATTGAAAAAAAATTCAATATTGTTGTAGCATTTTTGCCTCTGTTTTAAGCATCTGGTTCGTAACCAGCCAGATAATGGAATTGTATTAACATGCAAGGCATGTAGCCAAGTACCATAAAATCTCTAAATGCAGAGCCACATACACATGCCCTCAGAACTAAGGTCGCCATCCGTCTAGATATACCGGGACTGTTACGTTACTGAACGTCACAATTTTTAAGTGATTTGAATGTCCAAGATTGTAAAATCTGGAAAATTCTACACGCTAAGATTATATCGACTATCTAGAGACCAATTAACTAGAGACCAATTAACTAGTAACTAACAGGCAACTATAGTCGATTAATATATTGATGCCAATTCACCTACAAAAAACGCCGACTTCAAAAAATTGTATTTTTGTTTGTATACGAATATTGAACTTAGGCGAGCGTCACACGTCGCTTTCATCCTTTCTTTTTATGCCCACACGATTAGAGACTGCAATCATTTGCTCGGAGACTGAGACTCTGATGTTACCATACTTCACGGAATTTTCTTACTAATAAATTATTCAATATTTTTAAGTTTAAAAGAACGTATTGTTCAAACTTATTATTTTTCTAATATTTTGCGTATTTCTAATCTCTTGAATCGCTCACTTCGCTCAGGCTTCTAACTTAGAATCCTTCGCTTACTCGAGATTCAAACTCGGCACTCGCAACCAAAACAAACATTGCTCTCTTGTTGACCAAATAACTATTTTCTCACTGCGTCCTGATGGGAGCCTAGCGAAATATGGTAACCCTACTCAGACGTCAGAACAGACAATAGCTACTTGAAAATGCTGTAATTTGTACCGCCGCTTACGCCATTTCCAGTCTAGAGAATAAGTAAAAGCCTTAGAAAACGAATAAGGGGAAATAACTTGGAAAGTTAGCGAAGCCTTGTCACAGAGAGTTTTCGAAACAATTTACTCGCTTTCGTTTATTTGCTACGGATTTTTCGTTTACTTCTTGTGAAACGATTCCTAAGTATTTAATTTTATATTTATTTCATTTGTATAAATCGATTGATTGTTAAAATATGATAAGATCTTAGATTAGTCATATTTTTAGTCTTGATAAGTAGTTATGAAGAACAAGTCTACAACTACTAATATATAGTAATAGACGTACGCTATTTAAGAAAAATCGCGTAAGTATGAATATTACATGAACTTTGCACATCAATTTCATCCCCTATTCAATAAGTGAGGTTCGATTGCGGAAAGGCTGCATCTATCGCTGTTATGTGCGTTTTGAGCAATTAAATATATTTAACGGTGAAGGGAAACGCTTTAACGGTGAAGGAAAACATAATGTTTTCAAAGGCGTGTGAAGTCTACTAATCCGCCCTTGGTCAGCGTGGTGGATCATGGCCTAAAGCTTCCTCATTCTGAGCGGAGACCCGTACTCTGTAGTGTACGGTAATGGGATGATGATGATGATGAAGATGGCCCTTTAAGAAATCCATTTTATGTAGTTACTAGCTGATATCAGCCCGCGACTTCATACGCGTGGATTTAGGTTTCTTAAAAATCCCTCTCAAACTCTATGATTTTTCGGGATAAAAAGGAGCCTATGTGTTAATCCAGGGTATAATCTATCTCCATTCTAAATTTCAGCCAAATCGGTTCAGTAGTTACAGCGTTAAAGTGTAACAAACATACACACAAACTTTCAACAAACGTTACTAACAAACAATAATATTAGTGTTATAATATTTAGTGTTTTACTAAGCGGCCTTGTACCGGAACGTGGTATATTATGGTAATGAATGTCAAGAATATAATATACCCTGGTTGGTTGAAAACGGTGTAAATATCATCACCCTTTTTGAGCCATTTCAAGCGCAAAGTATGAATAGGGCACATAAAACGAGTGAGAGGAAGTTACCGAGCCCTTGTCACAGTGTAAAATAATTCCGGGCCACGCTTTCATTAAAGCTTACTTAGTTTAGAGCTTTTACGTGTACCTGAGGGAGACAAATTTAAATAAACATCCACTCGCAGGTACTTATTATCACATCTCCCAAATATTAATTTTCTTATTTCTACGATAATGTATGCACCATTTTTAGGGTTCCGTAGTAAACAAGGAACCCTTATAGTTTCGCCATGTCCATCCGTCTGTCCGTCTGTCCGTCCTCGGTTAATCTCAGAGACTATTAGTGCTAGATATCCGTAATTTGGCAAGAGTATAAATATTAATCACGCCGACAAAGTGGTGAAATAAAATTTTGATAAATATTTTTTTTTAGGGTAGCTCCCCTACATGTAAAGTGGGGATGAATATTTTTTTTCTCGTCTACCCCATAGTGTGGGGTATCGTTGAATAGGTCTTTTAAAAATACTGTGGGTGTGGGAACATCTTTTTTCGATTTCTAGATCCGTTTGTAAAATATGATGTTTTAAAGTGCAAATTTTTATTAGAGTCAAGTGTCCCCTCCCTCTATCAGCCAAATGGCAGTATATAGGAACTTGAAAAAATTCACAGCAGTAGGGTATATAATCAATTTTAAAGGAAAACTATCACGGCTAAGTAAGGTTCACAGGTTAAGGAGTTATATCTGTTTTTCGAGGATTGTGACTACGGAACGGACTAAGGATTGTGGCCACGCACTTGGCCGGTTTTTAAAAGTTGATATCAACAAGTATAAATTAAAAATTTGAAAAACCTTCGACATTCGCCATTTTGTGGTGGCGGTCATCTTGGATTTGCATAGTGCTATCACAGGTGCTATTCTACTAGTCGAGCGCTTTAATTTGGTTTCATTCATGTCCATGGTACTGGTTATTATTTTATAGTTTGTATGGTACAAACTATAAATCTATACTAATAAATAAAATTGAAGTGTCTGTCTGTAATATCGAAATAACTACCTCATATTAAGCTCATATGGTTATTTGAACGCTACCATAACCGAATCACACCTTTTTAAAATTTTTGTCTGTCTGTCTGTCTGTCTGTCTGTCTGTCTGTTTGAACGGGCTAATCTTCGGAACGGCTGAACCGTTTTTGACGGGACCTTCACATACAAGTAGAGAATTAACCAGGGAGTAACATAGGCTACTTTTTTAACCGACTTTCAAAAAAGGAGGAGTTGTGTTTTTCTACCTATGTACACCGATATCTCCGAGATTTCTGAACCGATTTGCGTAATTTTTTTTTAATCGATAGAGAAACATTGCGACCCTGTTCTATAAAAAAATTGGATTCCAACTCCTCAATCCTTATGCTGTAGGGGACCTAATCTCCAAAACTAATGGGTTTTAGAAACTTTCGGTTATTTAAATTGATATTGGGGGTACTAATTAAAGACTTTATCGTTGAATGAACTCGAGTAGGTACATATCCAACTCCTCAACCCTGATGCTTTAAGGAATTGTATTCCGAAATCGTGGGGATCCCACGGGATTTTTAAAAACCTAAATCCACACGGGCGAAGCCGTGGGCATCATCTAGTTAATAATAATCAGTACCATACAAATCTACTTACAAATGTATTGAAAAACATGTTGTAAATACACGATATGTATCTACACGTGAACATTGAAAAATATAATCTCTGCTTTTTAAAACCCTCGCCTGCCGTTTGTCTCAGTTGCAAGCGAGGGTTTTAAAAAGTTATTGCGTCAACTGTAATTTTCAACTTAATAAATAACTAATTTGTCACGCTTATTTGAAGGGATCATCCAGATAGAAGTAAATTTTAATTAACAAATTGTTTTTAGACCGTAGCAAGCATACGTTGTATCTTAATTAATATTTAGAAATTTAAGTTTTGTTTGTATTAATTTAACGAACATGTCAGTGTTTGGACATGTCTGAATATAATTACTGAAAATTGTTTGTTGATGTTTTCGTAGGTACCACAGCAAATGCTAAAGCAATTGTTTACATTACTAGTTACTGGCTACTGCACAAATTGCTAACTGTTACCCACTAACATGACGTATGTAGGTATATCATACTGCTTTATTGATCTAGACCAGGGGGGTTATTCTGTAACTTAGTTAGCAACTGAAAATAGTTGCCAACGAATTTGTTCGATATACATTGCTGCTTTACTGTGTAAAATTATAAAAACACTTTATATTTCCCACAGTAAAGCAGCAATGTATATCAAACTAATTCGTTGGCAACTATTTTCAGTTGCTAACTAAGTTACAGAATAACCCAGCAGGTATGGGTAACCTTTGGAAAGTTGCGGGCTAAACTTGTGGATGGAAACAGAAGTCGCGGGCCGTAGATACAACATATTTTTTTTGGCTGTGAAAAAACATTCGGTTTGTTTTATTTTATACATCATACTTAATATCTATAGTGTAAATACTAAAGTTACATAATCAATTTATCATGTGATTAAGTTTTTACTTAATTAAACTTAAAATTCAGCAGAAATTTATTTAGGTTTCCGGTAGGTTGCAGTTTCAAAATCTTCCGCGGGCCGGACCTAACGCCGAAGCGGGCCGCTTCCAGCCCGCGGGCCGGGCGTTGCCCATACATAATCTAGACTCTAGAGGTTAGCATACTCAACTGCAGATCACGAGGTTGTGGGTTTGTTTCCTTTTTGTGCAGTGTTGTTTGTAACTCGGTACCACCATCACTACTACAGCCTTTTAAAGTCCCACAGCTGGGCACAGGCTTCCTCTCTCATAGAAGAGAGGAATTTAGAGCTTAGACGCAATACGCTGCTTCAATGTGGGTTGGCAGGCTAAGTCGCTACGGCGGATGTAAAACCTTAATTTTTTTTATAGGAATAGCGGGCAACTGAGCAAGCGGGTCACCTGTGTGCTTAGTCTAAAGCGGAGCACTCGAAAACGAACTCGAAAACTATTGATCGATTTCAGAGTAAAATAGACCTAAAATGTCTTGTATTAAGGTTTGAGTTCGCCAATACATTCAGCATTGTTCGAATGCTGAATGTATTGGCGAACTCAAACCTTAATACAAGCCATTTTAGGTCTATTTTACTCTGAAATCGATCAATAGTTTTCGAGTTCGTTTTCGAGTGCTCCGCTTTAGACTAAGCACACTGATGTTAAATGATTACCGCCGCCCATGAACATTAGCAGCACCTGAGGAACCACTAATGCGTTGCCGGCTTTTGAGGAAGGGGACTGGCTCTTCAGCTCGCTGCCGGAACACACGGATGCTTTGCGGTAGATTACGACTGAAGTGTGGTCGCTAGCCAGGCGGATTCGGGGTAGAATCCTACCACAAAGCGATTTTTACCACAGTACCACAAAGTACCACAATTACCGTGGAAGTGAGAAAATGAAATTATAATAAGTATATTTATCTTACCATTAAACGACTCTAAGTGCTGCAGTTAGTCTGCAAAGAACCAAGCGAAATGCGTGTTGAGAAATACGAAGCAGTTTTTTTTATCACACAAATATTATAAAGGCGAAAATTTGTGTGTTGTATGTGTGTGTGTGTGTGTGTTTGTTGCTCTTTAATGCTACAACTACTGAACCAATTTTTACTACTTATTCAGGAAAAAGTGTTCCTGTGGGACTTAAAAACATAGACTTCTAAAAACGCGATAGATGGCGCTGATTGTTCTTAGTACATCACGCTCACATAACACAATTATTGCAATAGTTTGCTGTCGTTGCATGCATTTATCCTGGAAAAATCCACAGTTCTCACGGGATTTTGAAAAAACTGAAATCTGTTGCTACAACTATAATAGGTAGATTACTATAGTAAACTTCCTTGAAAGTAGGTATAAAGGTTGGAAAAGGGAGCGGGAACGGGAACCGGAAATCCACGATTCCCTCGGGATTTGCGTGAAAACCGAAATTCACGCGGTATTCATATAAATCTCATACAAACTTTCAACCTCCATTTAATCCTATTAGGGGTCTGTCCAAAAATCCTTTCTTAGCGGATGCTTACGTTATAATAACTATATCTACATATTAAATTTCAACCTGATCCGTCCAGTGGTTCGAGCTGTGCGTTGATAGATCAGTCAGTCAGTTACCTTTTCCTTTTAGGTATATATTTAGATTCTGAGCTAACGGGAAAATGTAACACTAACGTTCTTGAATTAAAAACAAAAAAGGTGATAAATCTTTGTGAAGATGTATTAGAAATCAGCGTGGATTGTTGTACGAGTAGGTACACGCTCTATCATTTATAATTGTCAGGAAAGCACCTTGCCACGGGAACAACCTGCGAGTAAAAGAGAAATAAGCGCTGTGATAGATTGTTATCTTAAAGTACCTAAGTGTTAGGTCACACTAGCAACATGTCGCTCGACAGAAAGTCTCTACATTTTGTATGACCATTTTTGTAGCCAAATCTAAGTTACCATCAACCGGTTCTTCCATCGTACCTACCTACTATTTGCTTGGATGAAATTCAGCAACGTGGACTTATTGCTGCGATGTAATAGAATTATTGCCTTATTTGAGGTTGAGGTATTTACTCTATGACGTCAAAATATGCTTTATTTCTTTTTTGAACGGCTTCAAAAAAGGAGATTATCAATTCGACAGTATGTATGTATGTATCTATTTTTGTCCGCGGATTTCTCCCGAGCTATTAACCGGATTGTGACCATTCTTTTTTTTATTGGCTTAAATTTTTTTTAGGTCATTTTAGTTTCAACTAAGGGAACAGCGCAAACAAAAAAAAATCAGCCAAGTGCGAGTCGGGCCTCGCTCTTTCAGGGTTCCGAACATAATTATGAACAATATAATATTTTGGGTCTAAGAAATATTTAATTTCCGAGCTAGACATCGCAACAAACCTATTTTGGTCACAGCTTATAAACTATTTAATAAATCGTTGTTTTCAGTATTTGTTGTTTAAATAGAGCATATAGTACATAATATACTGAAATATCATATTCCCAACTAGTTTAGTTTTTGAGATAGCCCCCGTCACAAAAATGGTCTAAAACTGACAACTTTGATGGCCTCCCATTCCCTTATTTTTTGAGATAAAAATTAAAAAAATATATATTTGTACTCTACTTAATGAGCTCTAAACAATGATACCCCACAAGCTAGGGTAAAGAAAAAAATTTTTTTTCCGGCTCCTTTTTCATGTATGGGAGCCCCCCTGAAAAATAATTTAATTCAATTTCTAATTCAATATTTGATTTTGGGTTAACGTTTTACACTAAATACCAAAATTTCAGGTTTGTAACTCATTTCGTCTGCGAGCTAGAGACCTGTGACCGGCGGACAGACGGACAGACAGACAGACAGACAGACAGACAGACAGACAGACAGCCGAGTGACATTAATAGGGCTCCGTTTTTTACCCTTCGGGTACGGAACCCTAAAAAACGGTTCGGTAGTTTTTGAGATATGGACTGTTAAGTGCGTGATGAAGTCGGTTTAACTTTCAATATACAACGTTAGTTTTACTTTACGCAAAACCTGAAAGTAGTTTGTTCAGAATCAGTAACAAAATCGAATCCAACCATTTTTATATAGTGTTATATTTTTGTCCAAAAATATTTTGAAATCCTACAAGCCTAGCAATCCTACACAATGGTTTACCGCGCATCAGCTGACGGTCGGCACACAGCGGCGGTCATTCAACTCGCGTCGATCGCTAGGCGTTACGGCGACGGCTTGCGGTGACCATTTTTTTCGAGGACAACGACGCAACATAACAAGCTTATAACTTCGTTACTTTTCATTATATTTTTTTGAAATTTTGTATAAATATTCTTAATGTAAAAATATTTGACACGTGTTTCGGTTTTTGCGCAAAGTAAAACTAACGTTGTATTTATATTATCACTTTTTATTAATAAAGTGTCCACTGGTAAAAGATACTGCTGAAATTCGACAGAGAGTTGACTGCTCCGCGCTTCCTGTGTACGTATGTACATGGCGATTCAGTTCACAAATCCCTCATGTGATTTAGCCTAACGTACAAGCAACATAGAAAAATAAAACGACGAAATCCAATTTAATCAGCTGCGCTCAGAAATCTCTCATGTGATTTGACCCTTATGGAGTAAGTGAATAGAATAATGAAACGGTGCAATCCTAAGAAAAGGTGTGAAAAGTAACGGATATTGCACAATACTGCGCAATTTAAAACCTGATGAAAAGGAGGACAATAAAACAGAATTGTTTTCACATTCTTATAAACAGTAACCTAATCTACTCTTACAACCTGCGAAAATAAAATAACTCAAGTAAATAAAAATATTGTTAGTGAATGAGTTTATTGTGAGTGAGTATTGAAGTGATTCTCGCAATTGGCACAAAGGAATTCCCTTTTTACAAACAAAATTCACTTTATTTACACGACTTAGTGGAAACCTAGATGCAAATCCCTCGGAAATTCTTCGTTTTCCCTTTCAAATCTATGTAAGTAATACCTTCTTATGTATTTAGCAATGGATTCCGGTAATATCGTATTTGTGAATATATCTCAGTCTGTCGCGATTTCACATTGTTGAAGGTTGCTACCGCGTTTCTGTGATAACATAATGGAAGGGGTTTTTTAGGATCTACTAGGTATGCGGTAAGTTCCTAAACCCCTGCCCCATACGATTCGACATAGATATCTACGATTTCAACTCTCAGTCGATTATAACGAAATATGATGTCATGAATAACCGGGACCGAAAGCTTAGCTTGTTCTTCTTGGTCAAAAAAGAAGTGACCAAATGCGGATATCCTAATTCGGTCACTCGGTTAGTTATCAATTTAAATCAATCTAACGTATCAAGCACGATTTTCCGATTGTACGGGTGCTTATATAAGGGGACCGCTATAGAAAACTTAGCGCTATTATTATACATACCTACTACCTAAACACAATCCAAAACTGCGCTGAAAACTTTAGCTATTTACCCAACGTTCGTAGAACTTTAACGTCAGCTGATTGCATTACATCGCGAACTTTAAAAAAATACAGGAAATATTTAATTTTTTATTCGTGTTTTTTTGTCGTATCTTGTCAGTAATCATCACTAGGTATTATTATTACCTGTCTTCGTATCCGAGAGCAGTCCGCTTACGCCCGTAATAAACATATTTACTTATTTATATTTCCCAGTTTCATTCTCAAGTCTGGCTAACATGGGTCACGTGTGTCGGTCACGCGTACGAATGCACATTGTGTCTCTGAATAATTGTTCCTGTTCTGATGTCGGTGGTTCGTACGGAATATACGTACATACATTCCGACAGTGGTGCAGTGGTATTGACCAAGCTAACAGTACGAGTGCACATGACTGACGTACGACTAACAAGACCGACTTCAACGTAGGTATATTGGAGTCTATTTGTCTCGCCGAAAACCTCAAACAGTGTCGCAGCCACTACTACTAGTGGACCGTGGACGCTACGCTACGCTGGACTGGCTATTGCCTGAAGCATTTTGACTATCGCCATTTTGGCGTTGATCGTTAAGGAAAGTGAGAGTGAAGGTTCCCGGAACTAATGTGAATAGTGATAAATTTTATTCGGCAATGATAAATATTCGACCGTATACCTTCAGTGCGGCGCTTTGTATCGGCACAAGAATCAACTTATTAACCCCCGACGCAAAAACGACGGAGCGTTATAAGTTTGACGTGTCTGTGTGTGTGTCTGTCTGTTACCCCGTAGCGCTCAAACGGGTGAACCGATTTGAATGCGGATTTTTTGTTTGAAAGACGAATTAGTCGAGAGTGTTGTTAGCTATGTTTGACGAAAATCCATCCAAGATGGCCGCCGCTACAAAATGGCGGATTACATATTTTTTCACAACTTCCTTAATATGGGTATCAAATGAAAGGGCTTGACTAGTAGAATAGCACTATACAAATTCAAGATGGCTGCCGCCATAAAATGGCGAGTGTCGGGGTTTTTTTAAATTTTTAATTTATACTTGGCCATCGGCCATCTTGGACCGATTTTCATCAAACATAGCTAACAACACTCTCGACTAATTCACCTTTCAAATAAAAAAAAAACCGCATTCAAATCGGTCCACGCGTTTGAGCGCCACAGGGGAACAGACAGACACACACACACACACAGACACGTCAAACTTATAACACCCCGTCGTTTTTGCGTCGGGGGTTAAAAAGAAGGCGCCGCAAGATTTTTATGTACTTAGGAAACCGTAGCGGCGACGTAGAAGCAACGCAGCAAGGCTGCAACAGGCTGTGTATAACTCGCGCCACGTACATCGAACGCTGAACGAAACGTGGAGGGGATAGCTGCGTATGGGAACTGTCACGCACGTAATACAATAGCTTACCCCCTCTACTTTCCTTCAGCGTTTGATGTACGTGCCGATGTTTATAGCTGAATGGAAGCAGGCGTTACTTTGCGGAATTCCATGATATACAATGAATATAAAATTATTTTGCTATAATCCGCTAACAGTGACAAATTTGTAGGCACAACACCACACAATCTTGTAGGCACAACACCACACAATCTTGTAGGCACAACACCACACAAATTCACCACAAAACAAACTCGACGATCGTTTCGCTCCGACACCGGAGCATCTTCAGGAGATGTCGACTTCACAACGGACGATTGCAAAGTGAGTTCGTGTCGAATGAGCGGTCTTATATATACTATCCCCGCTTAGTCATCTACCCTCCTTTCTCTTTCTCTCTGGCCACGCCCCCTAAATATGTTGAGCAACGGTGAAGATGACACATTTATTTGCTCATTCAGCAATTCGACAACAATTGGATTCAGCAAAACAATTGGATTGGATTCAGCAAAACAATTGGAAATAGTTGGGCATAGCGGTAGAAGTGTCGAATTGCTGAATGAGCAAATAAATGTGTCATCTTCACCGTTGCTCAACATATTTAGGGGGCGTGGCCAGAGAGAAAGAGAAAGGAGGGTAGATGAGTAAGCGGGGATAGTATATATAAGACCGCTCATTCGACACGAACTCACTTTGCAATCGTCCGTTGTGAAGTCGACATCTCCTGAAGATGCTCCGGTGTCGGAGCGAAACGATCGTCGAGTTTGTTTTGTGGTGAATTTGTGTGGTGTTGTGCCTACAAGATTGTGTGGTGTTGTGCCTACAAATTTGTCACTGTTAGCGGATTATAGCAAAATAATTTTATATTCATTGTGGATGTTTATAGCGTCGCTTTGATGATCAGTTATACACCATAGGCGATTAAAGTTACGCTACGGTTATCGTTAAAGTTTGATTATTTAAAAAAAATGTTTGCGCACGTCGATATTCGGACGACTGCGTTACGTATTTCTAATGACACAGTTAATCATAACTTTCAAGTAACATGTTTCGTCCTAGAAAAAGTCCTAAAACTTCTTACTCCGAGTAGGTATTTCGAACAATTTTCCGAACTAAATCGGTGATATACGATGACAATTTGCCGAGCTCACAATAGACACAGTCCATTGTATCGTGGGAAGAGTAAAGCTATTTCCTAAAAGGGGAAAATATCACGTAGGTAGCCAACATCTGGGCGCTTTGCTTTTCATATAGTAATTTTCATACCTATTCAGTGCTTTTTTTAGTCGGATTTTGTGAGCTTTTACGGGATGGTTTTGTAGGTTTTGTTACTTTAAAAGTTTAAAGTGTACTGAAAGTATAAAATGCATATTAAACTGTTATTTTTTTGTGTCTTACATATGTTTTATTGCATTAATTAGTTACATTAATTAGGTGAGGTGAGCCGCCAATTGTTATTTAGGATAATAAAAAAATATATATGAACGATTTAATAGAATCTAACTAAATAAAGATCATTTTGATTTTGAGTTGCTAGATCTAATTACCTATTTGAATTATCTTCTTTCCAGTATGCAGAATCGTGGACTGAGAATTGTCGACGATTTTAGTTAGTTTAACAGTGAGACGCTTTTATCTTAGATCTATCTAGCTATCTATGGTAGGTATGTATTTATTTTAGTGATATTGTTGTTTGGTTACATACTTGACTATAAATAATTAAACAAAAATATCTACTTAAATCTATCTAAGTATACATTTTGATCTACCTAAACATCCGCCAGTGAACTTTTAACAGTTTTTAGCAAGGTATAAGCTCAAAGGAGCTAAGGAAAACAAAACGATTCCCACGGGATTTTTAAAAACCAATATCCACGCGAACGAAGTCGCGGGTGTCCGCTTGTGACAAAATAATTCATTCGCTGTGCATTTAAATTTCCAATACATAACTAGTCAGTGTACTTATTGGAAAACGTACACTTACCTAACATCATATCAATCCGTTTATACTTCAAAGCTTATCATGATAAATTGCGTTCTCCGTGACAAATAAAAAGCCCGAACATTTTTATACGGATTTGTGGGAAAGAGGCAAAAGTGGCTACAATTTGAACGAAATAAACAAATCGGCAACAAAGCTTGGGGAGATTAATACTTGGGGGTTGTCGAATATTTAGGTGAAAAGTGTTGCTTGTGGTTAGAAAACCAATTGTTAGTTTAATGGTGGTAAAATATATTAAAAATGTTAGTAAACGGACCTTACCGGAATCACACCGGAACGTTGAATCGCTAGGCGGCATGGCTTTGCCAGTAGTGTAGTAACCTAGCCCTGGCTGAAGCCTCCCACCACACTATACTAGAGACCATTTAGAAGTTACAAATTCCCATATTGCCCCTGCCGGGAACCGAACCCGGGACCTCCGACTTGAAGACTACAACGTTCACAACAGCGCTAGGAAGGTCGTTGAGACCTCTATGTACAAAATTTCCCACGGGCTCACTTGAACACAAAGACTTGATAAATAAATCACCGATTGATCCTATTGCTGTCGGTGCTATCCAGCTATCGCAATATATAACTTTTACCATAAATGAAGATATATTGAAAAATTGGAATTTTTGTTTCAAACATTCCAATTCCAATAATACATAATTTTTTTGTCTTTAAATACAAAATTTGTATTCAATATATAGCATATTATTTGATTTATTCCCATCTAGGTATAATATTATTTGACGGTCTTTATCTCTAGCCATTATTAATCACATAATGGTAGGTGTTTTCATAAAACCCTTTGTGTTTAATGCTGGTTTCACCATCATTAAAGAACATATGACGAGGGTTTAACACATTCTAATTTACTTCTAGGTGCGAAAATACGAAATCCACTTTTTAACATCAGACGCCAAGATATCATGCATTGTACTTTTGTTTGATCATGCACTGTGTTTTGTTTTAAGATATTATGTAGTTCCCATAGAAGCATTCGTTTATTATCACCATTCACCACTACCATAATCTATTGTCCAATATTCGTCCAATATCCCTCAGTGTCTAAAGACGAAAGTCTTCGAACAGTGCGTGTTGCCAGTGATGACTTACGGACTTGGTCGCTAACAATGGGCCTCATAAGAAGGCTCAGGGTCACTCAGCGGGCGATGGAGAGAGCTATGCTCGGAGTATCCCTGCGTGATCAAATCAAAAGTGGGGATATCCGCAGGAGGACCAGGAAAAACTGAAGTGGCAATGGGCTGGGCACATTGTTCGAAGAAGCGATGGACGTTGGAGTCTCAAGGTGCTTTAGTGGCGACCTCGCACCAGTAAACGAAGCGTAGGAAGACCCCTCCACTAGATGGACGGACGATCTCAAGCGAGTTGCTGGCAGCCGCTGGAAACAGGTGGCACAAGATCGTGTGCTGTGGCGATCCTTGCAAGAGACCTATGTACAGCTGTGGACGTCTTTGGTTGAGACGACGACGACGATAATAATCACCTTTAGAATCTTTAAACAGATCTCTTGTAAAATTGTGTTTTTGCACTTGCATTAGTAATTATACGCGGGACTCGTCGTATACAAAAACCCACCCGTGCGATGCCGCAGCAGGTCAACTAGTATTATATACTTACTACAGTAGATATCAAAATGTAAACACGAAGTCGTCGAAACACCCCATCCTTTTGTAAGGTCTGTCATTTCCATACATTTCAATCCGGCGCCAAGTGTGCCGGAGCCGGGGCAGGCACTTGTGCATAATTCATCGGAGCTCAATCTTGCTACGGACATCTTACAAGCTCAGATAAAGGAAACCATTTATTAGATTCACTGAAGATGGTTTAAAATATTCAGATTTTTAAGGTCACATGTTTTTCAGGTCATATTCTTTTACCGCTAATATTATTAAAAGCTGTCAGTTTAGTGTTGACTTCAATCTTACTCTCTGCATCGGAATCGTCGTCCCGCAGTCGAATAATAAACTGGGATAGTAAAGTGGAATAATAAAGTGGGATAATATAGTCCGGCGGTTTCCTAGATCTTTCCGCATACGATTCAACTAAGAGGATGAGGTGATGAGATTTCGACTTTTAGATTTAACGAGTGTTTGTATTATTAGTAATGTGAGATAAAATATAACCATCAGGACCAACTTGACTTGCTCTCTTTGGAGATAACTTAATTATCTTCGTGCTTCGTGAAGTCGGACTACCACCCAGTTGCCGACTTGGATCAAAATTGAAACATAGCTCAGTCAACGCTATTGCAACTAGGCGTCTTTAATATTTTCTTCCACAAGTAGTACATGAGTTCTATTATAACCGAAACTCTTTGATTTGGAATATAACCTATTAGAGGTAATTATACTAACAATAAGTTAAATATGTAATTATTATTCAAAATACCGGCTGTTACCAGTTAATAAACTTGTGGCCTTTAGCCGTTAAGCATAAGTAACCAAGAGCCCGCCCAGATATTCTATCTACAAGCCGCATAAACTCGGCCCATTGGTTTTTTTTCATCTTGCGTAAAAAGAAAAACTTTAAAAAAGAGGACAAAATTGCTTTTGATCACAAGAAGATAAGAAACAAAGGTCGAGTGTTGTTAAGGTTATGAGACATAGTTACTGAACCAAGTTTTTTAATACAAGTATGGAACTAGCGCAAAAAGTAGAAAGTATGGAAGCAAGTATGGAACTTGCTCCCTATAGTAAAAAGTTCGAGAGTGGATTGAATAGGTAAAATGAATCTAAGAGAGTAGAAAGCATTGTAAGCTCTCAATACTTTGCTAAACGACAAAATTTCAAAAAAATGCAGCCTTGATCTTTACTTTTTCTTTTTTCGGTTTCCGCACTTTAACGGTTGCATCTATATTGAGAAGAAGTACAAATAAAATAAAATAAATACGCGCCGAAATTTAAATTAACGTGTAAATGAATATTTACTCACACACGCACTTTGAGACATCCTAATGAATATACACCATTTTTAGTGTGGGTTTCCGGCTTAGTGTGTTTTACAAATAGTTGTGCCACGTCAGTTCTCTATATAAAACCTCAGCAAATAGGTATGTAGGTATAACGTGTATGGCTTCGACTAGAGTGTGAGTTAAAAAACGCTAACCTCTTATACAATAACTTTATCGAAAAGTAAACCTGGTGTTGATTTGCCACGTCAATGAACTCATGGATCTAATATCTCCTTATTTCGAATCAGGTCACGTAAAGGTGACTGCTAACGCCCTATAAAGCTGGAATAGCTAATAATTTAGACAACATTCCAGACCACAGGAAAGAACTTATTGGATTACTGGATTGGAATAATGTGGACCGACAGGAATGATGCAGTCTGATATGGAACGCGCTATCCTATAAGATGTGTGTCAGAAATCTAATAACCAATACATTTTTCATGCGGCATCGCACCTGAACGCAGTATCTAACTTTCCTGACAGAGAAATAATGAATAGTGGCTTGGAATATATTAGTGGAGTTCATGGCGCTTCTAAAGTTATTATAATTAACTCGAAGGTTAGACTCACGGGGGTGCAAGCCGGATTACGCATGATTAGTTTCGAATTTAATCAATTAAATTACAGGATATATCGCTATCATTCATGCCTAGCCCAGTGAGACTATAGTAAACGTGGTTCCACTGGGCTAGGCCCGATTTTAAATAAAATTAATAGTGGTATACGGTGGTCTTACTAGTGGGTGAAATCCGTGGGACCACGAACCCTTGATCTAAGGCCGCTCTCTTCACGCGCTTCTCCATACAAACGTATTACGCCTATTATTCTAATATTTGTCGCAATAGGTCTAAAGTTAAGCCAGATATCAATTTATATCTCCATTATCTATGCCATAAAATAAAAATATTAGTAAAATTATATTTATTTTGAAAGTTATCACGCTTGAAAAATCACTATTTTTGGGCAAATGTTGGGGCAACTTCGTGCGTAAATAAACTAAGTATATAAGAAACTAGAAAATTGAAAAACGACCGAAGTCTTATCATAGGTTACTTCATAATAATTACAAATGTCTTTAGTTCATGTAAAAAATTGCTAAATATTTGCTAAAATAGGCGAAATACCAAACCTAGATTTGCATCTTTTTACTTTGCCGTTTTTCACTAAAAATCATGATATCTCAAGCAAAATTTATTTATTTAATTAATTTATTATTTATTTATGTATATATTTTTAGTACTCTTCTTTACTGAAGACGTCTCGCTCTCCAAATGCAGAAATCACTGTTTTAGACTCCACTCACCAACGATTTGTCGATGCCATGGAGAGGGCTCTTAAATTCGTAATACTACTAACTAGGTACGTACAAACTATAGCGCCATTTGTTTTTTTTAACCAAAAGTCGAAATAGCGATTTTCATGGATGTAACTTAAAAAATGACGAACTTTCATACAAACTTCTGTCCCCTATTTAACCCCCTTAGGACTGAAATTTGTAATCAGTAGTTTAGGCTGTGCGTTGATGATCAGTCAGGACAAGCCTCTTTATATTATTATAGATAGACTAGATGATGCCCACGGCTTCGCCCGTGTGGATTTAGGTTTTTAAAAATCCCGTGGGAACTTTTGATTTTCCAGAACAAAAAGTAGCTTATCTGTAGAAACCCATCCCCAAAACGAAAAAATCCCGTGGGATCCCCACTATTTCGGAATACAATTCCTTACAGCATCAGGGTTGATCAGTTGGATATGTACCTACTCGAGTTCATTCAACTATAAAGTCTCTAATTTGTACCCCCAATATCAATTTAAATAACCGAAAGTTTCTAAAACCCATTAGTTATGGAGATTAGGTCCCCTACAGCATCAGGAATGAGAAGTTGGAATCCAAATTTTTTATAGAACAGGGTCGCAATGTTTCTCTATCGATTAAAAAAAAATTACGCAAATTGGTTCAGAAATCGGGAGAAATAGGTAGAAAAACACAACTCCTCCTTTTTTGAAAGTCGGTTAAAAAAGTAGCCTATGTTACTCCCTGGTTAATTCTCTACTTGTATGTGAAGGTCCCGTCAAAATCGGTTCAGCCGTTCCGAAGATTAGACCGTTCAAACAGACAGACAGACAGACAGACAGACAGACAAAAATTTTAAAAACGTGTGATTCGGTTATGGTAGCGTTCAAATAACCATATGAGATTAATATGAGGTAGTTATTTCGATATTACAGACAGACACTTCAATTTTATTTATTAGTATAGATAAATAGATAGATAGTACCTGGATCTCCTTTAGTCTAGTCCTGTAGTCTTACGTAAACGAAAGTAGGTATTGCTATATTCTCATTCTGTATCAGTTGAATGTTACGACCTTTAGCTTTGTGTTTACAATGGAATGGCATTCCAACCGAGAAGAACCGTAGTTGTTTGTCTACTTTCGTATCTAAGTACTTACTCCTATTTTCTTATATAAAAATAAGTCGGGTTTTCCTTCCTGACGCTATAACTCCAGAACGCACGAACCGATTTCCACGGTTTTGCATTCGTTGGAAAGGTCTCGGGCTCCGTGAGGTTTATAGCAAAGAAAAACACGTGAATGAAGTCGCGGGGGTCAGCTAGTTTCTTATAAAACAACTTACGCTTAGTTGGAGGAGGAAGGGAAAAATATAAGTCACATTTACGATGCCCTAATATTCCTGAAAAACATTCGGTATTATCTGTCAGAAAATGCCATACCTCAAACAAAGCTTCCGAATAAAGTCTCTCGCATAAGTACCTACTCATTATGACGAAGGATTTCATGTCAAAATGTCTCTTTTTGTTAAACAAGTAAAAGCTCTACATAATGGCTGTGAATTTTTCTGTGTTTGCGCACCTGATCGCCTTTAATAAAAGACTATAGTTCGTTCGGTAACTTAGTGTCGGTACAGGCGCAGGTGCTCTTAGTATTCTGCTTTTATTTTTATTACTTTTTCTTTGTTTGTAATTTTTTTTCTATTCTAACAGAATCTCCGAATAGTCTGCCAATCCGCACTTGGCCAGCGTGGTAGACTATGGTTAAAATCCTACTCATTTTGAGAGAAGACCCATGTTCATGAGAATATTATATTTTATGTTTATGGTTATATTGTAATAAAATACGAATATAAAAAAATATGAAAAGGAAAGAGAATTTTAATGAAAAAAATATGAGTAGCTATAAAACGCCAAAACCCCTTGTGCCTGTACACTCCGCGCGGCATGCTTTGAAGTCACGGCGGTGTCTTTGGTAAAACACCGCGCGACGGAGGCGGCTAGACACAAAAGGCGACCGTAAGAAAACGAACGGACTATAATTGAACTGAGGATACTTGCTTGATGCTATACTTGCTTGATGCTTCTACCTAGAATGTAAGATTTCGCATCCTAAATATTCGTACTTATACCTACCACAGAAGTTGGTACACAGACATTTACTCAGATATAAACAAATAAGCAGGTATTAAATTCGTAATTAACATTCATAGTTTCAATAACGAGTGCTTCTATAAGCGGCACTGCCTTAATAAAGTTTTGTATAAGTACGTAGAGCTTTTTAAGTAATTTCCAACATCGGCAAATCGATAGCGATTTACATATTATTGGTGAATTTGAAGCACTAATGCTTATTATCTAATTCAAACTTTAGAAGGCTCGGAAAGACTTAGATGGACAAGTGTAAATTCACCCAAGTAGGCTCAGTCAATAATAGATATCTTATTTATTCACTGGCTGATACTTCGGGACAATATTAATCCTTTATCTGTTTCCAGGATGCAAACTATCCCAGTGCTAAGTTTCGAAAATCGGTTCAACGGTTTAGCCGCGTGAACTAACAGACAGACGACTTTCGCATATTTATAACAATATTAAGTCCTAGTTAATGCACGTGGCTTCGTGTGCAGATATTTAGCTTTTCGAAAATTTCGTACGAACTCCTTGGTTTTCTACAAAAAAGTTGCCTATTTTTGCCAAAATTGTGACAAATTTCGTCAAGATAGATTCAGAACAGACAGACACACTTTCGTATAATTATAATATTAAGTTAGTATGGATGAATCTTCATCTGTTTACCTTCTCAAATTTCACCAGCTCTTGAAACACTAGAGAGAACCGTGTTACTCCTTCCGTCGAAAATATTATTTAGGTTTCTCTCGGGTTGATATAATATGATTTATGACATCAAGATATACGTAACATGTATGTTCCGCACACATCCGCCCCGCACTTAGGGTGTGTGTATGAAATTTCATCCTAACACGTCGATCTGGGATGTAAATGTTTGACAAGAAATTTATTTTCATAAAACCATGTCAAGAGATAGGTGATATAAATTGACTTTGCACTGAAAAGGCTTATAGAACAGCATAATGCACTTGGGATGGGTTATGTAAAAATCGGCCAGTGCGAGTCAGACTCGCGCACAAAGGGTTCTGTAACACCACATGGTATAAATGCTTCTAGTGAATAAAAAGATACCTAGCTGATGCCATAGCTACAATTAAGGCGATAAAAATATTGGGCGTTAAAATGTTGTCGCCTAACCAACAACTGAATACCCTATTTTGTTGTTTTACTGGCGGCTTTTGCGCTTTTTTCATAAGATAAGTATTATCGGTAGTGTTTTTTTTTTATAAAAATCATTGTAATGTAAATCAAATTGTATCAATAATAATTAATAGAAATTTATAGTTCTCTAATAAATGTTATCTTA
Source organism: Melanargia galathea (assembly GCA_920104075.1). Taxonomy (NCBI): domain Eukaryota; kingdom Metazoa; phylum Arthropoda; class Insecta; order Lepidoptera; family Nymphalidae; genus Melanargia; species Melanargia galathea. The sequence continues at coordinate 5,162,232 of OV049855.1, forward strand.
ACAAATTAGTATCAATATATCCTACTCTATTTTAAAGGTTCTTGTTTCAATACCAGTAGGTACTTCTGATTTTTCTGACAACTGAAATAATAACATTTTCAGAATTCCACAGTTTTGTTTCGTTCCACATTTTCGTTTCCACCGAATTTCTTTTGTCGTGTCTCCGTGCATTTTTTTCGTCACGTTCCGGTTGGAATAATACACGACCCAATACTGGTACGCGGTCAACAGAAATAGACTACATGCGGACGTCAAAAAAAAAAAAAGGGAAATACAGTGCACTGTGGCTTTTAAAAGCTTTCAATTGGCTTACAAAGTAAACTACGTCCATTGTACGTACCCGCACAAAGGACTGAATCTAGCTCGAATTAACAATATCGACAATATATAATCGAAATTCGACACGTATGTACCTACCTACTTATATAATGTGGTGGCGATGTAGTCACCTAAAGCTTAGTTATAAAAATGAAAACAAAAGTTGAGTTTAAATATTTATTTTATATTTAACATTTAATTTACAACGTCACACGTAGATTTAATTATAATAAATATACAAATTACAAAAGATATTTACACATTGAAGCGTGTGCCCCCTCGTTAAGTGTAAAAAGGCCTTAAACGCCAATACTGTTTTGGGTTCTTCTAGTATCGTTTTTAATAGGAAACTACAAATTATAAGCCTTAATACAAACATACAATAGATCTACAAGTGTGATCAAATAAAACAAGTAAATGCGTACCTAATCAACAGACGATCAATATTGTGGCCAATTCTGTTGTACACAATCTCTAAACCTAAACTAAAATGACAGGTCTTTTATTTCTATCTCTTTCACAGTGCTCATTGCGGAAAAGCATAGCAATAGATTTAGACCTGTCATTTTAGTTTAGGTTTAGAGATTGTGTACAACAGAATAGCCACAATTGTCTAACTCTATGAAGTTAATAAAAATCGATTCAACGACGAAAATGAGTCTTTAGGTAGCCTGCCAAAGGTCTGGCGACACACACACAAAGGCGACCTCGTAACTCACCTTTAACGTAACTTGCCTTTGATTGGTCAGTTTTACCATCGGAAAGCAAAGCTCTGAACTCGGAATTCCAGACCGCTGGTAGTGAGATCAGCGCGTTACATATTCAAAACTCAAAACACGTTGCCACGTTGCGGTTCTCTTCTGCACAGAAACATTTGTCACTTTATAAAAGTCCCCAGTTATTTTCCCCAGCTTCGCAAAGAGAATATTTAAAGAACTATTCGGTGTTTGCTTTCACATGCCGTCATGAAAAATCGCCGAGGACAGGGAATGAATGCAGATTATACAGAAAAGGGTGCCAGAAACAATTTGTCATGGTGTTTTAGCAATATATTCCTGTCTTTTCTGCATGATCGGTAACAGTTACCCGTGATTCCTGTCCAGTCTAGAGGGTGCACAATCGATTTGTCATGGTGATTTAGCAGTATATTTCCTGTCTATTCTTCGCAAGAGAAAACTATGCTCTGATTTTTAATTCCGTGGAATTCTGACTGCTGTCATTGTCATTTACAGATGAGTTATTTGTATGGAGAACAGGGTTAACATCTAGAAAGTTCGATTTTACCCCAAACTATTTTAATTCCCAGTCATCATAAAAAGCCATATGCCGCGTAATAATATTAGTCGTTTCGCCCTAAAATAGAAACACCAAGAGTGGAAACTAAAAAGTACACACTAATAGCAATAGAAAACAAAAGAAGCACATTGAAAAAATTTATTCAAAAAGGGAAGTCAAATGACATTATCACGATGAAGTTTCTGTCAGGCATTTGTCATATCTACTTGCGGCGGTTGATTTTTATTTACATAAGTTTTGAATTTTTTATCTTTTTTGTGGGAATTGTTTTATCTCTGGTAACATTACGAAACGTCAGAATTCCACGGAAATAAAAATCAGAGTATAGTTCGGAAGAGAAAACTAGATTCCTGTCCTTCCTGTCTACTGTCGGATGATGCGTTAGCGTAGGCAGGACTATAATTTCTGCAACCGACGCCTCTTCCGTCTTCTTTTTCTTCCCCTTTCCTTCCTCTGTTTCCTTCTTCCTTCTTCATTTTCTTCCCTTTTCCTTCCTCTGTTTCCTTCTCAGTTCCATACACTACTTAGTACTTACGCTATGCTTAGGCATATAGCTTAGGACTTACGGCCAAAGTAGACGGCGCGGTGCCCCGTTCATCGTTCATTTTTGCGGTGAAAGATGCACGATACGTAAATTACTATGGCAAAGTGCCTGTGAACGATGAACGGTCGGTGTTTAGACGGTTCATTTTCAATGATTCACCGATGAAGCTTCGAAAATGAAAGCAAATATTTTGAAAAATGAACCGTCTAATTTGGATTATGGAGTAGGTATGCCACCTCCCTCAGAATATACAGAAATATAGATGCAGACTGCTAACTTTCGCTATGCCGAGAGGCAGCCGATGTAGAACGAGATTTAGTAGTTTAAAAGGCGAATATGACCTTTTTACGAACACTTAAATTAATTCTCTATCCTAATATGCATAGTGCATAACAGACTAAAGCAGAAACATACTTATGGAACACCAGCCGACGACGTCGCCACTGCTATTATATAGAGGATAATGCCACGTTGGAAGGGTCATAGATATAGCGGCATTTTATACGGTCGCGTGGCGTCTTAAAAGTATGTTTTCGCAAAAAAACTGTATAGGTACAATAATTCTATATTTACATCACAATAATTATATTTTGTTGCCAATGTACATACTTAAGTAGTAATTTATTTTTATTATTTACACTTTTCATATATTAAAAGCGTTAGCTCTTATTTGAATAAAAATTGAATTTTTTAAATATTTTTTTTTTACATCTACACTAAATACTTTGCCTTATAAATGTTAGGTTATTAATAGCCACGAGTGAAGTCTCCCACCAGATCAGATCTGAGCCAACTTAGAAATTATAAATTCCCAAAATTTACCCGCGAGTTCCCACTTATTCTTCATACATTTTCATAAAACCTCACGCTCACCAACGACTCGCGTCACGAGATCGTCAAAATGCGATAGAACTTTTATAGGCATACACGTAAATAGTACTACATAAACATTTTTCTCAAGATTAGGTAGAACGTAAAGGATAACCGAGTTTCGACCGCACTAATCTTACCCAACCGAACTATGATTTCATTTATCACCCGCCATAAGCTTTATTATTATAGCGTAGGTAATAAATGTTCAACCCTGGATCTCGAAGGAATTTTCTCATTTTGTAGGAATCTTTAATGCGGACGTAGATCATGATTACAAAGAAATTAGTCGGTTAAAATTCCGTTGGATCGGGGTGATCGCATGCCAAGCGCATAGTTCGAACATTGAAAAATCGATAGACGTTGGGGTGCGAGTTCGAACTTCGAAAAATCGATAGACGTAGGGATGCCAAGTGTTAGAATGGATACCTCGCACCAGGGAGCGCAGTGTTTGCAGACCCCTCACTAAATGGACCGACGACATCAGATGAGTCGCTGGAAGCTGCTGGATACAAACGGCGCAGACACGGCGTGTGGAAACTCTACCAGAGATCTATGTCCAGCTGTGGACATCGGTCTGCTTATTCGTTGATTACGACGATGACAATACCAAGCGACGATCACCAGAACTAAAAGAGTCACACGTAACTTATTTTCACCATCTTTAATGAGTTTGGTGACTCCTTGTGCGATCTCCTTAATTTATTTTAAATTATACAAAGATGATTTTAAGTTGATAACTGCTATATTGTACATTGGTCCATTGAAATAAAGACTAGAGATATGACTGTTATGTTTTTAACACATAAATACACGTAGAAACATCTTACACTAGTCAGCACACATATACCAATTTTATTAGTATCGAGAATATATTTTAGCGTTTTATGTTTCAACATTCAAAAATAACGTTCGAATTTCTAAGCGTAAGCTCTCTGATTGGTCACTAAAATCACGAATCACAAGTCCGTTCAGCCGTAGAGGTCGTGAGGGGTGAGAGCGGGGCGCGGGCGGTTCTCGCGTCAAATCCACGTGCGTTCCTCGCCTTGCGTCGCGGCGTCATTTGCGCCGCGCTCGCTGAGGGTGCCGCACGTACCTCGCCGATGTCAGGTGCTGTTCATCAGCGGATTGTTGTACGTGCTGTGCAATGATATGCGTATTGTACCTATTAGAATAAAAAATACGTGTTAGTCACTTATATGTTTTGTTTTTTTTACATTAAGTACTTTAATTTTTAAGTAAGAAGGTAGTATTTCAAATGAATACAATAACACATATACAACTACGAGCAAACAAAAAAATAATAAACTATATTTATTGAAATTATTAATTTTCAAATTAATTGACTTAAGTATAACAGTTAACTATGTAAGTACGTACTTCATATTTGTGTTCATTCGCTCGTAATTGTTATTTCAATTCAAATAAAAATAGTGTTTAAGGAGCAGTCTCGGTAAGCCACATCAATTTTGAGAAAAAGCTAAGCGAGTAAAGCATTTTAAAAACTGAAGAAGCTTAGTAAGAAGCGAACCAAAATTCGACGTAACTTGCGGGCAAGTGAGAAGAGCCTAACTACAACAGTTTATATTTAAAACCAATCCGCAATGCAAGAGAGGCTTGCTTTTAGAACACTTATTATTGTTACAATTTACCAAAACAGTCGGGATTGGCCTCCGCGCATCTCCTACTTGTGTATTTTATTTGCGTGTAGCAAATGAGGAGAGCCGGGTGGGTTTTTGATGAATTTTGTCGTTTTGACCGTGCTCTTGATTAAACCTACGAAGAACAATTCGTTTGGTCTATGATCTTCACTTTTTGAATAAATAAAGTTGAATAAGCCGTAAAAAATAAAAACGAAGCGAATCTTGCAAACGATGCTAAAAGAAGAAACCAATATTTTTAAATACCCTCAAATGAAATATTTATAGAACGGAAAATAAAGGATGTAAGTGTTATTAAGATTATGGAAGTGAATTAGTAAAATAATTAAGTAAGTATATAAGATTATTGAATGTTCAAAGAAACATGCTTTACGCCACTAAGAAGAAGCTTATCGTAAATTCATAAAATGTACATTAATCATCAAAGCTGAATATTATATTGATACTGTTTTAAGTTTAACTTAAAAAAATTAAAAGTGAACAACGTAAATTATAAAACTGAAAAGCAATATTTTTATGGAGATTGTATATGGAATTGTAACAGTTGAAATTACACTGCTAAAAAACAAAACATTAGAAAGATTTTGTTACGTCATTATTTATGCATCAGATACAGGCATATGTTTCCTAGACTTAAAAATAAGGTTGAAGATTATAAGCTAAATAATATTGAATGTAAAAGTAGCGCTTACTAGTTCCGTTCTTTCTGCTCGGAGAGAGTGACCGCATCGAGCGATCGAGGCGGTCAGGTCCGAAACCACGATGCCGTCTGAGACCAGCGTCCATTGCACCGCAGCACCAGAAGAATTGCTTGAACCCTCGCCTGAACCTACAAAAAAAAAATATTAGAGCAGAATGCTCTTCTTGCTACGTACAAGAGTATCGCTTTCTAGATTTTATCCATTCCATATTGTATGTGTGACCATATTTAGCTCTTGGGTATTTGACATCTCAACCAATTTCAATTTCAGGAAATGCATCGAATTAGAGGCCAAAAAGCTAGGTATCCTAGCCTAGAGTATCTATCCAAGTAGCTATCTTTGGGATGACTCTGCCAAGTATCAACTCAATGCATTCGACTCGGTGGATCACCGCTTTCAAAAATATATTGGTAATCATTGAATGAGCAGACCATAAGAAATATATTCAGAAACTTTTTAAGTTCTTAAGAAGTTCCTTCACCTTGACATGAATTAATTCTTGTATTGTTGACCACCACTCGCAAGAAACGTTTTCTTTCAACGTTTCTGATACGAATCGTGGAACGCCCTCCCAGTGTATATGTCCTGCCACGTAAAACTTGAGTACTTTCATGACAAGAGTGAATAGTCATCTTCTATGCAAGTGCGTTAAATCTCAGATCTCATCATTGATTTCCATCAGCCCTGATTGTCGTCAAGCTCAACTTTACTTCCAGAAAACCAAAACAATTCACCAAGTACGTGGAAATAATGTCTAAATAGTAAAACATATTATAATTAACTCACTTGGAATTCATCCAACAGTAAATGATGGGGTTGTACATGGAGTTGCTCATAGCGAGCCAGTAGATGGCGAGGTAGATCTCCTGGATGTACGGGTAGTTCACCACGCTGGGGTAGTACGAGGTCACCACGAAGTAAACGTGGAAGGGTAGCCAGCACACCGCGAATATCACCACCACAACTATCATCATTTTGACAACCTACAAAATGTTAAACGTACATACACACTTTGAAGAACACTTTTTTTTCAACTAGAAGTTAGCCCTTGACTGCAATCTCAAGATGCAGTCTAAGATGAAAGAGCCTTGGAAAAGGTATGCATACCTTTTCCATTTTCCATTACCCTGATCGGTATCGGACCGGTATCGGACCTACACGGCATCGTATCGGAACGCTAAATCGCTTGGCAACACGGCTTTGCCGGTAGGGTGGTAACCAGTCATGGCTAAAGTTTCCCACCAGACCAGACCAGAGGCAAATTAGAAATTGTAAAATTCCAAATTGCCGCTACCGAGAATCGAACCCGGGACCTCCCATTTATAAGACCACAGCGCTCACCACTGCGCCAGGGTGGTCGTCAAATGATCAGGTGTAATTCAATATGAATTACACCGACATTCGGTAGCACAGAAAGAATTCCAAAAGATCACCACCGGAGAAGTGACTATCCCCGCCCAGGTAATGACCGTTTCCCGCCCAGGTAATGAAGCTACGCCTCAAAGCCCATACGTAGAGGACCTGCATGACAAAATCTCTAAAATAGTTCAGCCTGCTCATGTAGAGCTGGGACAAGTCAACGAGTAAGAAACACTTAAGACCAACGGACCTCAATGAAGCTACGCTAATAAAAACCTGGCGCCTCCAAAGAAGCCTATCTTACAAAAGAAAAAAATAAAAGTCAGAGAACATAAAATACAAATTGAATTAGATAAAGCTGATCCTTCAATTAAGAACACTGCATTCATATCGCAGACGCAGATGAAATTCCACAATCCTTTGGGACACACCAAGGACGTCTGTAAATTAGAGCAGAGTAATTTCGCTGGGCGATTAGATATTTATAGAAATGGGCAGCATTTATTATTTCAATTACGTACATTTCGCTTGACTAATATATTTAATTACAGTGGGCAGTTAGGTTATGGGTACGTACTGCAGTTTTTATGTAAAATTATGAATTTTATGCCTTTTTTAGGGTTCTGTACCGAAAGGGTAAAACGGGACCCTATTACTAAGACTCCGTCCGTCTGTCCGTCTGTCTGACTGAAAACTACTTTTCTTTCTTACGTAACCCGGCCCTTACTCACCCTTCGTTTGCTCTTGACGTTGTCTAACTGCCGCTGCGTGCACTCTCCAATGGACTTGGACCCCCACAGTTCCACGCCGACCTTTGCGTACGTGTAGGTCATCGAAATTATCGGCAGAAAATATGTCAACACCATGAACGTCACGTTGTATCTGTAGAGTATCGCAAAAACTTATTTTTCAACTCAAAAATTTATTTTCAACTCAAAAATTTATTTTTTAACTCAAAAATTTATTTTTTAAATCAAAAATTTATTTTTAACTCAAAAATTTATTTTTTAACCCAAAAACATATTTTTCAAACCCTAACATTACACTATTTTGTAAAATCTTAGAGCCTACGTAGACAAGGTACAATCCTCGACGTAGACCGTACTTTTGTTGTCCCTCAAAATAGACCACTTAAAATAGTGTCTGGGGACAGCAGTCCCAACTCCCACGTCTACGCAAACCCTTATCATAAACTAACTTTTGCCCGCGACTCATCCGCGTGGAGTTAGGTTTATAAAATCCTGCGGGAATCTTTGGTTTTCCTGTGATAAAGTCACAAACTTTAACGCTTAAGCCAATCAACTGAACCTGACGTCTTGACATTAGTGTTAAGAGTTTAACAAATACAATCTGTACCTATCTGTGTGTCTGTCTGTTCCGCTGTGGCGCTCAAACGGGTGGACCGATTTGAATGCGGTTTTTTTTGTTTGAAAGGTGAATTAGTCGATAGTGTTGTTAGCTATGTTTGATGAAAATCGATCCAAGATGGCCGCCGCTACAAAATGGCGGATTACATATTTTTACACAACTCCCTTAATATGGGTATCAAATGAAAGGGCTTGACTAGTAGAATAGCTCTATGCAAATCTAAGATGGCTGCCGCCATAAAATGACGAATGTCGGGGGTTTTTAAATTTTTAATTTATACTTGTCTATCAAATCAATCTGCGAACATTTTATAGGATCGCCGATTCATTCGATGCCATTTTGAACATCTAAAGGCCACCTTATAGCCCAAGAGCCCACGACGGGCCTTTGTTATTTTATTAATTAAAAATTAATATTATAAAAAACTAGACTTTATACTTTGACGTAAGATTTTTTACACTTTTATTACCTGCTATTTCCCAAAGTAACCATGATCTCAACTTCATAGTCGCTGTCCATCGTTCCTCCCTGTGTTGGGGACAATACTCAGAGAAACTTTCAGCCTTTATAAAATAACGAAGGTCTGGAGGTCGTGCAGGGCTCTTGCTCTATTATAAATATGATTACTCACACATATTCAAGCCGGGACTCTGTGGTGATACCGTCTGGCCAATCAGGATAGCATACGCGTCTGTTTGAAATGTTAAATTAAGTTGATAACATAATTGAATATTATATGACAAATAAATCAATATATTATATGAAAAGAGGGAAACCAGCGAGGTGTTGTTTCGATAGCATTCGTTTTTAGTAGCATTTCTAAGCCGCTTTGGTACTGAGGAATGATTAAATGGTTTAAAGAGTGGAGACACTAATGGAGTGCGTCGGACTGCATTGACAATGCAAAAAAGATTGAAATGTTCAAAGTAACATAAAAATCTTATTCAGCTATGTCAGTAACTCTGGTTTTACTACTGATATCAATTTTTAATTCCGCAGGTATATTCCTAAACCTATGTTATATATTTATGTATTTTCATAAATGGTAGCAGTAAGTACCTGGTAGTCCCATCCGGTAACAAATCCATTTCTGTAGTGAAGTAGATTAGGTTGGGACTGCTGATGATGCAGCTTCCGGCCCAGATGGCGGCGGCGATCCCGAGTGTAGCTCGCTTGCCGAGCCGCGGCTGGAGAGGACTCATTATAGCGACATACCTGTTTTAAGATAACAATATTGTCGTGATTTATTATCGTTACCGTTTTATTTTAAGTCGTGATTTTGTATAGCGTTGAGAACATCATAATATTGCATCCGTTAACGTTAAATATCACTATCTGTAGCGTCATAGCGTGTCGCGTGACGTTTCTCTTTGACAAGTCTTTTAGTGGTGGTGAAATGAATCATTAACGTTAACGGATGATTTCATTTTAGTATGTTTTTTTATTGCATACAGTTGCATTTTAGTAATAATTGATTTCATACTGATGAATTCCTACTTGCTTACTTAATAATAAAGAAAGTAATCCTCAACCGAGAAATAAGCAAAAATACATTTTACTTCAAGCTTCTTATTTGTGTAAAAACACACTGCAGCATCGTGAGATGTTTCCATATTGAATTTTTCACTGAAAATAGGTTCACAAATGACTGAGAACTTATGACGTCCGACAGCATATTATCTAGATCGAAACACGTAGCGCCATAATTGCAATGGTAGCAAAGTAGTTTGAAACACTGTTGTCGTAACTTTCTCCGTCCGTTTACCGTTTTATCAAATATTTTGATGAAAATTCTACTACGTATATTAAACCTACTTGAAAAACAAAGATAAGGACAACACGAAAGGGTGAAACTAAACAGATTGTGGGTCGACTGTGTCGTCAGTTGGCTTTGTATCAAGGAAAATAATATAGAAGGCATTCGGTAGTAGTTTCTTTTATCATTTGGGCTGGCTGTTTTGAAGGCAGGCTTAGGGTTCGTTCACATAGACCGGCAGGGAGAGCATGCGTTTCATGCGGGTGCTTTCCCAGCGGAGCCGGACGGTTGCGCGAATGCTAAAAAGTACACGCGCATAGAGCAGTAGACCAGCTCATAAATAAGAAGAGCTATTCGGCTGCTCTTAAAACGCAGGCCACATTGGGAGTGAAGCGAAACGAAACGAGATTCGTTTCGCTTCGCTCATGTGGCTCCCGCGTCTTTTCATACTTCCGTGCACACCGAGAACCATAGAGCTAAACGAGGCCAGTGATGCGAACTTACGAGCTCTCATAGTATAGTGATGAAGCAGGGTACTCACCTAGCCGTGTAGTATGTAGCGTATCTGATAGTGTATCAAGTAAGGCACGAGCCCGCTGCGAGCCGCTCGCACGTGGAGTGCAGTAAGTTCGCAGTGCGCGTGGATGGCAACACGACCGCTACACGGTGACCGTGGACGAGCCGTACCCACTCGCAAGTTGATACAGTATCAGATTCGTTACATGTTACACGGCAGTGAGTACCCTGCTGAGCGAAGCGAAACGAACGTCGTTACGTTTCGCTCCCAATGTGGCCTGAGCTATGTTAATATAGACGTGGAGCTTTTTCGGGCCGATTCCGCGTCGATAAATATGGGACGACCCCAAGGGACGTAACATACGAAAAGCTTACTTTTTATTTTAACGGCACTTAAAAGACTGCCATTGTCAGTGAAATGGAGAAAATGGCATTATACCTAATACATTTGGACTTCGGAGGGACTGCGTATTCCTTTCGAAATTTTTTATTACTTATTATAAGCGCATTATCCACAAAGGTTTGATCGTCAGAATTTCCCGAGTACGTACCGATTAATTTAAAGAATTCGATTGATGAATAATTTACGACGTTCTATTGGAATTTTGAGTATTAATTTCAATTTAATTTACATAATATTCAGGCTCGAATGGAGTTAAATAATAATAGGTATGTTCAAATAAATCGTGCCAGTATTTGTCTAGATGCTGGAATTTAATTGCTAGTGATGCTTAATTTTTACTCAAGTACGGCACAAAAGGAGGATTATGAGTTTGGCAGATTATGTACAATTACTGTTTCTTCGTAGCTCTTAAACTGCTCATTCCATTTGGACAAAATATGAGGTATCGATGGATGAGTATGAACGCTCTACATAAATAATGACTTAGGACACAGAGGGCGCACGACTAGTTTCAACAAGATATAAAAAAGGCGTGATGCAAAGGACTAGAGCTCTCTACCGAACTGTTCTGAAAATGTGACATAACCGCAAAAGCGCCTTTGCACAAAACGACTTTGGGCGCAGTGGACGCGCGTCTGTCTAGCTTCACTAAGTCAGAGAAAAATGCCATCTTCACCAAGCTATTAGAAAGGCGTCGTGTGCAAAGGCCTAAGACTTTACCAAACTATAGCTAAACTGTTGTAACTCAACCGCACACCGGAAAAAGTTTAGATACCTAATAAAAGATCTTTCAACTATATTTTGTTCGGTTGATGTTTTGTTTGCGGAAGAATGAGCACCAATAACAAAATGAGTGCGAAAATAGTTTAAGAAATACGATTAAACTACTTCATTGAGAGCATAAATAACGAGTAATGAATGTACATAAACACACAACACCCACACAGCACTTACTGGTGTACCTAAAGACGCGTGTTCCAGTATTTATATACGCAAAATATAGATTTCTTTTTTTCTTGGTCCATTTCAATTTCTACGTTGTATTAAGACCAGATTGTTTTAAATTTTTAACTCTAACATCTTTGTAACGTTAAACAATCCTTGACAGCAAAGTATTGCTAAACATTTAATATATTCTTACAATAAACAACGATAAAACTCTTGGAAATATTTTTATACAGTCTTAATTCTGAAACTAACAACATGCCACAGAAAAGTGGCCATCATGGTTCCATTAAGAAGCTGAGGCTTTAAGCTGCCTGTACATTTAGCAACGATGATCGAAATTCAAGTGTCGAAACACAATGACTATTTTTCATCCAGGAAAATGAAAGAGTTTCATTGGATTTAAAAAATAGTTATAGAATATATTAATTGCTATAGATAAACATTAGTTAGAGTTGTAGATACTTGTGTGTTTGTGATGTGTTTTCAGTCTTAGGGTTAGACCTATAGAGCGTAATCTGACTCTACTTAGACTCAAGACAGAGTCAAGACTAGACGATTTATGTCACATATTCGTGTCCCGTTTTATCTCTGTCTTGAGTCTGACTAGGTTGTATCAGAGTACTTACACTCTATAGATCTCAACCTTAGTTATTAACCGAGTTCAAAAAAAGGAGATTATCAATTCTACAGTCGTAAGGTATGTAATATTATTGGAACTGAAAAATATTCACATTATGATAATTAATATATATATAGCTGCTCGTGCTGATTCATTGACTGACTCACTGATTGATCACCCCTCCTGTAAAATTTTGTATGAAAAATTTTTTTTTCACTAATGATTTCGTATAGAGGACAAAAATTCATTCGGAACAAAAATATGGAGAGAGCTGATGATTGAGGATTTCGGAGACAGGTGAGCAGCACGCTTAAGGTATTGAAGATAGGTGGGGGGTGCTCGAACAAATGTCACTCGAAACGTCATCCAATTGGCAGTTAGCTGAAAAAAAATTCAAAATGGCGAAAAAAAGATGGCCGCCATACAAATTTCATCGGTCTCCATCTCGGAGGGTATAAAAGATGGAAGAGTGGTTTCTTCGCAAAAGATGATGAGGATCCAAAGGTCTACTTGATGAATTGAAAAAAAAAAATCAAAATGGCGGAATTTATTTTTCCATAGAAAATGTATGACGAATATTGAAGAGACTACAAGTTGTAAACTATGCAAGGCTTTGATGCGATTCTTTGGAGAACTCTCAAAGAAAAATATGGAAAGACATGATGATTGAGGGTTTGGAAGATGGATGAGGAGCCCGGGCAGGGTATGTTAGATAGATGGGAGGTGCTCAAACAAAAATTACTCAAAACCTCATCCAATTGGCACTGAGCTGAAAAAAAAACAAAATGGCGGATTCAAGATGGCGGCTATACAAATTTCGTCAGAGTCTATCTCACCAAGCATAAAAGATGGAAGAGTGGTTTCTGGGAAAAAGATGATCAAGACCTAAAAGTCTACTTGATGAACAGAAAAAAACAAGATGGCGGAATTTATTTTTCTACACAAAAAAAAATTATTGATGGAAAAATACGGAAAGAGCTGATGATCGAAGATTTTGGAGACGGATGAAGAGCACGGCGAGGGTATTGAAGATAGGTGGGACGTGCTCAAACAAAAACTACTCGAATCCTCGCGGTCCGCTTGCGGGCCGCGCACCCACGCGCCATACTAGTATAATCTATAAGGGCTTCCAAACAAAATTACAAAATTTCATAAATATGTATGTTTGTCCACAAATTTCTCTAAACATTACAGTAATATGATTGTGACTATTCTTTTTTTATTATCTTACATTTACTTCAACTTAGGGAACAGTGAAAGTTTCATCAAAATCGCTTTGGTAGTTTTCATGTGTGTGGTGAAGTCGGTTTAACTTTCAATTTTTAGATTATCACTTACCTGTCTATACTGATAGCCATGAGGGTGAAAACGGAAGCGGATATGCTGAGCACTGCGATGAACTGGCAGAATTTGCAGTAGAAATGACCGAACGGCCAGTCCGAGTACAGCATGTACGTGAAGTTGAAGGTGACGTTGAGGGTCGATACCATCGCGTCCGCCACTGACAGGTTCACTGTAAACAATACGAGGATTTAACGTCTGGATTTTGCTCAGGGCTTTCTCACAGACCAGGGGGGCTATTCTCTAACTTAGTTACCAACAGGAATGCCAACGAATTAGTTCGATATACATTACTGCTTTATGTGCCAAAATTGTAAACAGTGATTTAATTTCACACAGTAAAACAGCAATGTATATCGAACTAATTCGGTGGCTTTCATTTACTGTTGGTTAAGTTAGAGAATAGCCCCATTGGACGTGCTTGGAGCCCTTTGTAGCATTAGTTTCAAGTTGACGAAAATACTAAATAGTTACCAATATCACCTTACAAAATATAAAAATATTATTGAACTATTCAAAAAAGGTCTTCTAAAACAAATGTAAAATGTTTAGATAAAATAATAGGAGTAATAAAAGTGAAGAAAATCCCATACTTTCATGTATATTATATCAAAAATATCTCTGTCTGTCGGTGTTAACTCTTATCTTTTCACCCTGACAGAATAAAAGCGTAGCGGTTACTTCTGTTTCCACAACATTTGGCTGAGCCTTACATTGTGGCACGACATACTTCTGTATCTAAGGTACTATGTGTCGAAATAAATGTTCATAAGCTTTTTACTCTCATAAGCAAATATTGGAAACTGGTTACTAAAAAATGTAAAATGTTATGATACTAAATCTAAATAAAAAAAAAATTGACGTTATTGCGCTGAATCGAATTTTAATGCGATTTATTACTATATATAACCGCGTTGATCATTGAAATTAAGTGTTGTACAAAAATATAAATAAAATCATTAATCAGCCATTAATGGAATCAGAGTTGTTAAAACCGCGTTAAGTCACGTCTAATAAACGACAAATAAAATAAACGTTAAGCGGATCGGAAGCGGTGTATCGAGGAATCTGATGTTGATTTAACACGTTTATTCTATTCTATTCAATTTGACTTTATAGGGCTCCAAAATCAATGCCATTAGCAATTTAACCTTCAGCCTCCCAATTATTATTGTTAATGGTCGGTTTTGCCCCCAATTGGAGTGCCCTTCCGACGTAATTAGCGGCGGTTGGAGAAAATTGCTCATTAATTTGGCCTAAGCCCATTAATTTATATTCATTGGTAATGGAAAGTGATTTGCGCTGAGTGTTGGTTGTACCAGCTGAAACAAGTTTAAAATTCTCTCCTGAAATAAGAAGACCTCCCTTCAAAAGGAATTCGTTGATGGGAATGTGGGGTAGGTAATTATTATTGTATCGCAATTCCTCGCTTTGGAAATATCACGTTTCAAAGTGCGAAAATTCTCTTTCCAATGCAGATTCCGTCCCCGTTATCATTGTTTATAATTTCGTGCGTTTAGTGTGACTTACTGCTGTGTTACTGCTTACTGCTGTGCGTTTACGAGTAGTGTGACTTGCTGCTGTGATACTGCTGTGCGTTACTGCTGTGTTACAGTGCTATGTTACTGCTTACTACTGTGCGTTTGGTGTGACTTACTGCTATGATACTGCTGTGCCTTACTGCTATGTTACTGCTTACTACTGTGCGTTTAGTGTGACTTACTCCTGTGATACTACTGTGCGTTACTACTGTGCGTTTAGTGTGACTTACTGCTGTGATACTGAAAAATGGGAACCCTTTAATTATCCGGGATAAAATATTCTATATCCGTCACCAGGGTGGAAGCCAGAAGAGTCGATGGACAGATAAATGAACAGTAAAACAGCTATGAATGCTATGAAAAGTATGAAAGAAAAATAATATGTATTTCCACCACCACCACTACAACCTTACTTCGGGGCACAGGCCTCCTCTCTTATGGAGAAAGGGATTAGAGCTTAGACCCGCCACGCTGCTCCAATGCGGGTTGGCGGGATAATATGTATTTCACGTACCCAAAAAGTAATTAGTAACGCTCCTCATCCGCTTGTTGGCGAGCACTATCCATATGACGACGAGGTTGCCCACGGTGGCCACCACCACCATACCGGCGAACAGCGCCGTCCACAGCACCTGCCGCCACCACGGCAGGATGAACGACTGGTATGCCTACAGATCAATTAGGTACACGTTAAAAAGCTGTATTTCAGGAACTAGATTACTAGCAAATTAACAAAATTAAAAAATACGACTGCGCTGCTGTGGCCTTGTTTCCCCTTTATTTTTTACAAGCTGATTCCCGAGACTTCCTTCGCGTGCCACATTAGGAGCGAAGCGAAACTACGCGAGGTTCGTTTCGCTTCGCATATGTTGCTACGGCGTCTTTACATACTTCCATCTCGAACTACAGCGCTAAACGAACCCAGCGATGCGAACTAGCAAGCTCTCTTCTAGCGAAATGAGTGAAACGAAACGAACCTTGTTTAGCACCTTACCTTTTAAGACAAACTAATGAAAAACTGTTGTACTTATACTTCTGGAGTACGGAACCCTCGGTGCGCGAGTCTGACTCGCACTTGGCCGGTTTATTATTTTAACGGCATTTAAAAGACTGCCATTGTCAGTGAAATGGAGAAAATGGTATTATACCTAAACATGTAATTCATTTGGACTTCGGAGGAACAGCGTATGCGTTCCCAATATGCTGGGTTATTCTGTAACTTAGTTAGCAACTGAAAATAGTTGCCAACGAATTAGTTTGATATACATTGCTGCTTTACTGTGGGAAATATAAAGTGTTTTCATAATTTTACACAGTAAAGCAGCAATGTATATCGAACTAATTCGTTGGCAACTATTTTCAGTTGCTAACTAAGTTAAAGAATAACCCCCATGGCCTGCGTTGTGTTGTGGTAAGTACGTACTCACCTCTGTAGCATTTCTCGTAGTGTTGACATATTTGGTAGTGGCCTCGTCGTACAAAGTGGAATAGTAGTTCGGCAAGTCGGTATAGCTTGTGGTCCAGTTGGTGGCTGTTGTTGGAACCAACCCGTCCGGCATCATAGCCTGCGAATGCCTGCGGACAAACAAAACATAATCACTACATAGTATTTTATTTCCCTATGTATGCTTAAAACTTTAAAACTACGCAACGGATTTTGATGCGGTTTTTTTAAATAGATAGAGTGATTCAAGAGGAAGGTTTATAAGTAGAAAAATTGGACCCGGTAGGTGGCGCTAATAGCGGGCAGGACAACGTCTGCCGGGTCCGCTAGTAAGCTATATTTTAGAAACAAATCGGCCAAGTGCGAGTTGAACTTGCCCACGAAGGGTTCCGTACCATCACTCTTAATATTATAAAGGAGAAATTTTGTGTGTATGTTGTACTATATAATATTATGAGTGTGTGTATATGTGTATGTTTGTTACTCTTTAACGCCGCAACTACTGAACCGATTTGGCTGAAATTTGAAATGAAGACAGATTGTACCCTATAATAAGACATAGGCTACTTTTTATCCTGGAAAATCCACAGTTCCCACGGGATTTTGAAAAAATCGAAATCTATAGCTACTATAGCTAGTAATTCACATGAATTTAATTATATTATTTTCGTATCAAATATGATATTTGGCGCTTGACCATTTCTTCGATATGAACAACATGTCATTTATCATAATACAGAATATGAGACAGGCAGCTTTCATAAAAGGAAGAAATTTTTGCCTTCATTGTTATCTATTTTTGATCCTCACAAATGAAATAAAAAACGTTGGCAGTAGGATAGTCCTGGTTATTATCACTATCATGTGACAATAGTCGTTAAAGTCCGCCAACTCGCATTGGAGCAGCGTGGCGGGTCTAAGCTGTAAAAATCCCTCTCTCCTATGAGAAAGGAGGCCTGTGCCCAGCAGTGGGACGTTAAAAAGCTGTAGTGGTGGTACGAAAAGAAAGTTAGCAAAAACTTTATATTTAAATAGCTTTTCCATTCATATCATAATAATAGACTGGTCAACAAGTTCGAAAACGTGAAAAATAGAGATAAAGGTCCTAAAAATATGAGCGACAGCTCATTCGATTCGGAATCACCTGTAGAAAAATGTTTTTGAAGAATTTTGGTGCAGGTAAAAAATTGCAATTGTTATTAACAAAATAAGATGAAAAAAATGATACTTCGTTTTATGTTAATAACTCAAAAAATATTTATATTTAAGCAATTTTGAAAAAAGCTCGTTAAAGAAGAGGAAATTTCCAATAAAAAATCTCAACTTTCGAAACTCTATCTTGATTATTTTTAACTTTAATTTGACGTTGAAAATAGGCCTCCGCGCGCCGTTTACGGTATGCGCACGCGAGCCTTCAGCAATGAAAATAATTTTTTTATAACATAAAATGTGATTTTAAAAATTTGAAAAAATTCTAGTATCTTTTTAACACTTGAAAGCATCGAGCCCTGAAGAAAAAAAGTTTAATCACCATTTTTCAATAAGTTATTCAATTGTAAACTAACAAATTTGTTCCCAATTTCCGTTGATAGTTGATATAAACAATGTGATGAAAGGTATAAATTTTTGGCCTAAAAATTTAAAACTTCGTGGAGCCCTTTTGATATACATATTTCGTAAGATTCTGTAATAAATTTTCGTAAAAATTAATTAATTTGTTAATTATGATTTTTTATAACTATTGAAAAATCATAATAATCACATGATTATTATGATTTTTCAATAGTTATAATGTAAATGGAGTATATAATGTAATCATATGATTTACATAAGTCATATGATTTACATTAGTTATAAAAAAGACCGCCAGCGCATAGACGCTTTTGAGGTGTGGTGCTGGAGAAAAATGCTCCGAATCCCTTGGACTGCGTTCAGAACCAACCAATCGATCCGCCGATATTTGGCCATATCGCCCGCAAACCCGGTGATAACCTCCAAAAACTTATAGTCACCGGGAAAATGGACGGCAAGAGATCGAGAGGTAGGAGTCCAATGCGCTGGACTGATCAGATCCGCACCACTCTCAATATGAATGTTGCCGAAGCGGTTCATGTTGCAGAAAGCCGGAACAGATGGCGCAACATCGTTCGGGAGAAGTTAATCGCATGATGGGTCACGACCCCCAGTATTGGGAAATCGACGCAAGGAGGAGGAGATCTTGACGCAACCAGTGCCTACATCGTCTTCGTGCTAATGACTGAACTGGGAACACCCTCTATAAAATCAACATATTGACGTAACAAGACAGATAAGTAAGCGCAACTCATTAGAAGCCCCTAGCAATTTGACCCTTGTGTGGATAGCGCAAATGTTTGCAAAGTTCTATCGGGCTATGACAAGTCCCGCCTGTCCTAAAAGCCTTTGCACATCACGACATTGTATAAACCGCGAGTCGACGCGCTATACCTGGTCGCCTGGCTTGACAAAATTTGCCTCATGGCACGGGGTCCCTCAGGTTGAGGCAGCTATTATAGCTCAACGTGAAAAACTTAAGCTATAGCTGCTTCTACAACAACAAGCTTTCTAAACAAAGCTTTATGATTAAACTTGGATGGAAAATGGCATCGTGTGCCACCACTACAGCCTTTTTAACGTTCCACTGCTGGGCACAGGCCTCATCTCTCATAGGAAAGAAGGATTTAGACCCGCCACGCTGCTCCAACGCGAATTGACGGGCTTTAACGATTATTGTCACAGGGTAGTGATAATAACTAGGAGCGACTGCTTAACGTGCTCTCCGAGGCACGCAGGTGAAACACCGTCAACTACCAAGTACCAACTCCGGGCTGGCACTGAGAATTTCTTGACAGAAAAATCCAATACCTAACAATTATTTTCCCGACCCGGGAATCGAACCCGGGACCTCGTGATCTGCAGTCGAATATGTTAACCACTAGACTAACGAGGCAGTTAAGCAGTCATCGTGTGTACAGGCTCTAAATTACGTTTGGCGGTCGAACTTTAATTAAATAGTAAGACTCAGTTTAGCTACACGACATTCGGTAATTAGGCTAAAACAAACATAATTACAGCTGTTGTATAAATAGATTGCAAGCAAATATTTAGTTTGTGTGATAACATATATTATGATTCCCATAGGTGCTCTTGTTTAGTAAGCAGCTGCTTAGCTTTAAGAATCCTGTAGCGACTAAATGAAATTGTCATTTTCAAAGGGCTCACATAAAGCGCGATAGTCTTGTTATAGGCATTGTTTTGCGCGGCAGTGTAGATGTACCTCTAGAAAGACAGGTAATGCAGGGCTAGGGCCTCGCAAATATTCACCACTTAGAAAAATACAAGCGGTTTTCTACAACGACTAGGACTGCGTTTGCCAACAGCGTGTAAATAAATTACACACTCATAAACGCAAAATTCAAGACAATAAGGTTGGTCAAATGATCAGATTGGGAAAGGAAAGTGAGAGCCAGTGCCTTCGACCAAATTGTAATATTAAAATATTTCACATACATACCTACCTAACTATGAAATTAATGAAGAAGATTAAAAATATAAAAAAGTATTCATTTGAATATACTTAGTATTTTTAAAACATATATTTTACATTATAATTTAAATACCTACTTTCAACAAATCGTTTTATATATGTATCTGCTGATAAAGGTGAAAAAACAACAACATTATTTTATCATTTTATGGTAAACTAGCTTCTGCCCGCGGCTTCGCCCGCGTGAATTTCGGTTTTGAACAAATCCCGAGGGAATCGTGGAGTTCCGGTTCCCGTTCCCGCTCCCTTTTCCTACCTTTATACTTAAAATATCAAGCAAGGTCGCTATAGTAATCTACCTATAGCTGTAGATATAGATTTCGGGTTTTTCAAAATCCCGTGGGAACTGTGCATTTTTCCAGGATAAAAAGTAGCCTATGTGTTGCCAATGCATGCTACACAGCAAAGTATTGCAATAATGGGTTATGTGAGCGTGATTTACCTAAGAACAGTCAGCGCCCTCTGTGGCGTTTTGGAGGTCTATATCTATTTTAGTCCTACAGGAATACTTTTCTGGGATAAAAAGTTACTTTATGTGTTAAGTCAGGGCATATGCTATCTCCATTTAAAATTTCAGCCAAATCGGTTCAGTAGTTGCGGCGGAGAAGAGGAACAAACATACACACAAACTTAATAACTTAATAACGCCTTTATAATATTAGTGTGATTGTTATTTTCCTCGCTAGAAAGCTCCGATACTCGATAGCATACGCGTCCGATCGCTGCTAAATTCAAAATGCTATAGGAGAACTTTACGCATCGCCGCCCCGGCCGGCTGGAACCGCGCGCCGCACGCAATGTCTATGTCCCGCAATTTTTAAATCTGTAATATCTTCGAAAATATTCATTTAAATCATATGCTGTAAAGGGCCATATAGATCTATAATAAATCAACAATGTACTTAAGGTATTTAATTAGATAAGGATTTATGCTGTATTGGTTAAAATCGCTTCTAAAATTAGCCATTATTTGTCGTAAAAAGTAAATGACAAAAAATGTTATTGTGGGATATCCATAAGAGATAGACATATACCATCGCGGAGTTTTCTATAGACCTTTTCAATGTGTACAATACTTAGTACATTATATTGATAAATCTCGTAGGGTTCAGCCTGCGTTTGCAATGTAAGCGGAAAAAATGTAATTATTTACGACATCACATTAGAAACCTCAAAAATAACAGTATTTCTCCACTATTTAATGGATGTTATCATACATATAAACCTTCCTCTTGAATATAAAATCTCTATCTATTAAACCTCTATCTATTAAAAAAAACCGCATCAAAATCCGTTGCGTAGTTTTAAAGATTTAAGCGTACAAAGGGATATAGGGACATAGGGACAGAGAAAACGACTTTGTTTTATACTATGTAGTGATAGTGATAGTGATTATGTTATTATCCTAAAATAATGTTATAATGACCCACAGCAATTAAGATTTAAAAAATGACCCTCGGAAAATAGGAGGCCCTCGCTCTCCCAGAGAGAGAGATGACAGGTGAAAAGTACCTTATGTACGTGAAAATAATATAATTCTGAGTAAATGTTTTCGTACCTATTACGCTCGCCACATTTCATCGCGTGGAACCAATCTATTTGGTCCTTTGATCTCCTGTTTATGATTTGAGAGTGTTTGTCGGCATAATGGGAATTGATCGCAGCCGTATGTTGGCTCGGCACCGTTGTGTTAAATCATAGAGCAACAGACTTCGTACATCATCAGTGATCAGACGTTAAAATCGTGCCCATCTTTAATGATTATAATAATGACATTAGCTTAGAACGCTCAGTATATTTACACTAATAAAGATTAAATTGATAGTAGTCCAGCAGTAGACTACTATCGATTGACGACGTAGTTATCAGAGGAATTATGAACTAGGGAGTGGCTTAATCACGCATATAGTTCGGAGAACTGATAGACGTTGGGGTCCCAAGGTGCTGGAATGGCGACCTCGCACTGGAAAGCGCAGTGTTAATAGACCTCCCACTAGATGACCCGACGACATCAGCATCAGGAGCCGCTGGATACAAGCAGCGCAAGATCGCGACGTGTGGAAGTCCCTACAAGAGACCTGTGTCCAGCAGTGGACGTCTATCGCTTGGTGACGACGACGACGTAATCACACATAATATTATAGCAAGCCACAATATGAATAGCAGCTAAACCCCCAAAATCATATAATTCAGAGCTTGGGTACTCAAAGCTGTTAAACTTTTGAGTAATAGCTGACACGAACAGAGGTCTGGCCGCTGAGGTAATTATTCTCGAGGGTTACCCATAAAATGACAACCATCGCTTAAACTATCCAACTGTAATTATTGGCAATCTGTCTTTAATCTAGATTCATTTGCGTCACTTTAGCATCACGAAATTCGACTGGAATATATTATCTAACTTCTATCTACATGTATTCAACTTATACTTTCAGTTAGTTCAAGTTTATGATCACAGTTTAATTTATTTGTTTGTTTGCATTTTTATGTTGGACTATTAAGCATCTACCTGCTTAGTCCAATAGACAAAGATAGTGTATCATTCATTAATTTAATAGCTACATCAATACATTTTTGTCCAAAAAAACTTCTACGAACCACTACTACTTACGATAGATAAGTACATCAACCCCGTTAAATAAGGTAACGGAGTAGGTGTACTTAGTAGATCGTAAGTAGTATTGGTTTGTAGAAGCTTTTTTCGACAAAAATGTATTGAACTGTACATTTATGTAACTACTAACTTTTGCCCGCGGCTTCGCCCGCGTGAATTTCGATTTTTCACAAATTTCACTTTTAGCTTTAAAAATGACGATACTTCCATACAACATTTCAACCCCCTTTTTAACCCTTTACAGCCCTTTTTCACATCAAAAAGTAGCCTATGTCCTTTCTCAGGCTCTAGAGTATCTGTGTACCAAATTTCATTCAAATCGGTTCAGTAGTTTTGGCGTGAAAGCGTGACAGACAGACAGACAGAGTTACTTTCGCATTTATAATATTAATAAGTAAGGATTTACAGTTAAATTTCTTATAGGTATTAGAATATCTATCAAGAATAAATTCATCTTGATTATATACGCGGCTATCTTAACTATTTTTGTGACGTCTTTTTGTGGTGTGCTTACTCTAAGATTAATCGCTCTCTCGCTACAAAACAATCCATTAATTAAGAACTGCGTGGTAATCTTCTCTACGACAGTTTTCTATTATAATACTTACTGTGTTACATCTCCTTGATCAATTAGTCTGAGGAAACAATATTAATAGGTAGGTACACAGACTAATTTGTGTTTAAACCTATCACTAAAAGTAGAGTAGAATATAGAGGCAAAAACTTCATTTAACACTACCGTTATCGGACAAAAATTGATATATACCTACCTAGGTATTGTTTAACCTCAAAATAATATAACTTGACTAGAATTTCGATGTTTATTTTGAAGGACGTTGGTTAAAAATCGCAAAACAATACCCACGAATTACAACCACCTGCAAGCTTAACGACCGCTATCTGTCTCAGCTACGATGTTCATTAAGGTGAACTCTCCCCACGTGAAAGGTACCCAGAAAAATTAGATCATTTGTTATTTAGTATCGGAGAGATAGTTTTTGAATGTAGGCACTTATTTGTGGAGAATATATTATAGTCTCTTTTTCTCTATATTATGATATCTTGAACAAAGGCTCAGGGTCACTCAGCGGGCGATGGAGAGAGCTATGCTCGGAGTATCCCTGCGGGATCAAATCAGAAATGAGGAGATCCGCAGGAGAACCAGAGTTACCGACATAGCTCATCGAGTCGCGAAACTGAAGTGGCAATGGGCGGGGCACATTGCTAGAAGAACCGATGGACGTTGGGGTCCCAAGGTGCTTGAATGGCGACCTCGCACCAGTAAACGAAGCGTTGGTAGACCCCCGACCCGATGGACAGACGATCTCAAGCGAGTCGCTGGTAGCCGCTGGAATCAAGCGGCACAAGATCGTGTTCTGTGGCGATCCTTGCAAGAGACCTATGTCCAGCAGTGGACGTCTATTTGGTTGAGACGACGACGACGACGACGACCAAACAGCTCGTAAAATAGACCCTAAAAACTTCGACCGAGACGATCCGTCTTTTAAGGCAATCAACATAATATTATGTAGGTCTCTTTTACAGACGTTCACACCCGCGATCTTGAGCCTCTAGTATCCAGCGGTTTCCTGCAATTTGCCTGATGTCGTCTCTCTTTAAAAATCCTCTCGGTCGTCAGCTAGGAAAGAGTAGATATAAAAATAAGATTCGTCTGTACCTTGGCAATAAGTATGTAGGTAAATCTACAAAAGTTCCTATTCCAATTTTTTTTGTACTGCCAACAATCTCTCTCTTAGTTTTGCTATGATTGTTTATTAGAATCAGGTACCTACTTATAACTATTGTGTTGGTAATTTATATCGTAACCAAAACCAATTACTTTAAGGCTTAAGCCTTAATTTGGAAAAAGAAAG
The DNA here is from genome assembly GCA_920104075.1 of Melanargia galathea. Classification (NCBI taxonomy): domain Eukaryota; kingdom Metazoa; phylum Arthropoda; class Insecta; order Lepidoptera; family Nymphalidae; genus Melanargia; species Melanargia galathea. Next base: position 5,186,970 of record OV049855.1, read on the forward strand.
AATTTATCTAAGTAAAAATAGAAATGACGAAGGCGTTAAAAACAATTATTCTGTGAATTCTGCCCATTTCATCATAATAACGGCGTTTCATCCACGGCATTAAACCTTAACGTCTCATTTCAACATTAACGCCGGATTTCTAAAGAGAAAAAAATATCTTCTCTTTTAATTTTCCATAGGATGCGGCCATTTAATTTTGTTATTAAGCTTTAAACATTTAATTGCTCTTGGAAGAGCTTACATATTTTTTAATCAAATCAATTTAGCAAACTAGTCCCAGCTTGTTAAGGCGAAACATAATGCTCCGAAACCGTAATCTTCTCGTGATGTTGTTATTTTAAAATGTCTACGCCTTTTGTTTCCACTTTAGATTCTTTAAACTGCTCTCCTATTCAAATTGTGTGTTTTGTATTGCACTATTATACGCAGGAACCGTTTTAGAAAAAAGAATACCTAAATTTCGTTTTGAGAAACATTATAATTTTTGGTATTTAAAAGAATTTGTAAATTTTGAGAGAAACCATTTTAAATATCATACAACTAATTTAAATGCTATAAAATAATTCAGCAACAACCTTTAATCAAACCTTCTTAAATTAACATAAAAACTTTTCAGACATATTTATTTTACTCACATTATCAATTCAAAATGGTGAGATTCTCTATCTTTACTTTTTGTGTTCATTTTTTTTAATGAAATAAAAATATCTTTATTTACCAACAAATTAAAGAAAAGAATGTACAATTGATTTGTAGCAATTTCCACACTAGGAAATCCTGTACTGTGGAGACCAGGCCATTACCGTCACAGAATCTGGATTAAGGAATTGAAACCCGGAGTTCTGTATTTATAATTCCAATAATATTATCTATTCACAATATAAATTGCTTAATCCTCAAATCCTACGGTTTAAGTATGCAGTGTCCCTGAGATTAAGCTGAAACCCGAAGTTCAATGACCAAGTCCCTACCCACGATTTCGTTAACAATCGGTAGATCCCAAAGTATAGGTAGGTACTCGCCGTTTACCCTTGCAGAATAGAATAGAAAACTTTTTCAAGTACTTTTGAATTGTCAAATTGAATCTACCACTGGTTCGGAAAGCCGTTCCAATCGAGAAGAACCAGCAAGAAACTCGGCGGTTGCTCTTTTTTTAGGGTTCCGTAGTAAACAAGGAACCCTTATAGTTTCGCCATGTGCGTCCGTCTGTCCGTCTGTCCGTCCTCGGTTAATCTCAGAGACTATTAGTGCTAGAAATCCGTAATTTGGCATGAGTATAAATATTAATCACGCCAACAAAGTGGTGAAATAAAATTTTGATAAATATTTTTTTTAGGTTAGCTCCCCTTCATGTAAAGTGGGGATGAATATTTTTTTTCTCGTCTACCCCATAGTGTGGGGTATCGTTGAATAGGTCTTTTAAAAATACTGTGGGTGTGGGAACATCATTTTTCGATTTCTAGATCCGTTTGTAAAATATTATGTTTTAAAGTGCAAATTATTAGAGTCAAGTGTCCCCGCCCCCTATCAGCCAAATGGCAGTATATAGGAACTTGAAAAAATTCACAGCAGTAGGGTATATTATAATCAATTTTAAAGGAAAACTATCACGGCTAAGTAGGGTTCACAGGTTAAGGAGTTATATCTGTTTTTCGAGGATTGTGACTACGGAACCCTACACTGCGCGTGGCCCGCCACACACTTGGCCGGTTTTTTTTTTAAATAACAATATCAATATAACAATAATTGTATGTTACATACATGATTGAATTACCAACTCGCTCATTGCTGAAACGAGTCAAATCCACGCTTTTTTATCATTTAAATATATATAAATATATAATAAATATATAGTTATAATCTTCAATTGTGTAATATGCTTTTTTTATGAGCATACTTTTAATAGAGTTCTTATAAACTCTAAAATTGCTTGTGGAGGCATGATTGGTGGAATACTATTATGATTGAGGAGCTGTAACTCGGAGTTCAAGTTCATAATGATTTATTTTCAAGGGAACTTTAATAGGTATGTAACTATGTATATGCGAGGTTCCATAGGAATCGGTTGAGTAGTAATAAGTAATCAAAAGTAGTAAGTAATCAAAAAATCCGTTGAAACAAGTGCCTAATACGGCAGTGAAGCTAAAAAAAGTGTTTAAAAATTAGTTTTTCTGCAAACTTTTGCAATGGTAGTGATGTAGAGACTAGCTTAGGCTACTGAAAGAATACTAAGTACAATAAACCCTCTAAGTTCGCAGGATTTCGAGCTTAACTTAAATTAAAATTCACTGCGAGTTAGTTAGTTAGTTAGCACTGGATGAGAACGAGCTTAGCTGACAGGGTTACGAGTGTCTTGTTACATTAATTCGTATTAGCTTATTCTATTTGCATTTCTTACCGCCCAAGTTTTGAAATGAATTTATTTTCTGAATCCTTTTTTTTTAAATGAAAACTTCTTTAGACGCGTTGAGCACTTTTTGGGTGAACAGAAATCATGGAACTCGCGTCATCGTCACCGAACGCTTTCCATGAGCTACGAACATATGTAGGTGTAGACTGTGTACATATATTATGTGTAGAGTTTTTGGGTGAAAAAGGGTGAAACGGGGAAACTCGCGTCATCGTCACCGCACGCTTCCTATGAGCTTTATGTACATACTATTTAAACTTTTATCCTTGGACACTTTTATCCACAGTCCCCAAAGACTGCCTCGCATTTTTTTTTATTAAGAACGCGTTTTCTCAAGTACTTAAAAAAGTCTAATTAATAATAAATAATTTAACAAGTTAGATGACTTACTAACAGTTTCCCGTCTCTTCAAAAACTCTGAAATTCCCGCTAGGGTCAAACTTTGAATTTACATTTTTATATGCCGGAAAACAGCCACCACAACGTAATTTTTATAAACCTAAATCCACACGGACAAAATTGCGGGCATCAACTATGACAACTAGTCATAATTATATTATATAAATTCGCATGGCCCCAAATCATATTCGAAGTTTTATGAAAAATTTATTAAATTCCACAATACAATAACTATATCTATACTAATAAATAAAATTGAAGTGTCTGTCTGTAATATCGAAATAACTACCTCATATTAAGCTCATATGGTTATTTGAACGCTACCATAACCGAATCACACGTTTTTAAAATTTTTGTCTGTCTGTCTGTCTGTCTGTCTGTCTGTCTGTCTGTTTGAACGGGCTAATCTTCGGAACGGCTGAACCGATTTTGACGGGACCTTCATATACAAGTAGAGAATTAACCAGGGAGTAACATAGGCTACTTTTTTAACCGACTTTCAAAAAAGGAGGAGTTGTGTTTTTCTACCTATGTACACCGATATCTCCGAGATTTCTGAACCGATTTGCGTAATTTTTTTTTTAATCGATAGAGGAACATTGCGACCCTGTTCTATAAAAAATTTGGATTCCAACTCCTCAATCCTGATGCTGTAGGGGACCTAATCCCCAAAATGAATGGGTTTTAGAAACTTTCGGTTATTTAAATTGATATTGGGGGTACCAATTAAAGACTTTATCGTTGAATGAACTGGAGTAGGTACATATCCAACTCCTCAACCCTGATGCTGTAAGGAATTGTATTCCGAAATCGTGGGGATCCCACGGGATTTTTCCGTTTTGGGGACGGGTTTCTACAGATAAGCTACTTTTTGTTCTGGAAAATCAAAAGTTCCCACGGGATTTTTAAAAACCTAAATCCACACGGGCGAAGCCGTGGGCATCATCTAGTAAATAAATAATAATAAATAAATAAATATTCACACACACACACGGTCGACTGTTCCTAAAGTAGGCAACTTAATGCCTGTGTTATAGGTAACAACCGACTGATAGACATATTTACATATATACTACAATATATATATATATATATATATATAGTAAATGTGTAAATACATAGTATATACTTATATACTTGCATACACCCAGACTCGGGGCGGGAATCGAACCCGCGACCCTGGAGCGGAAGGCAGGGTCACTGCTAACCGCGCCAACGGGCCAGTCTTGGCAAGATAAAATGCCCCTGTAGTTAGTTCTAGTTGGTTGAATACTTGGATGGCTGAAGAATTTCTATTATGATATAGCGAATTCCTCAATAAATACTTAGCGTAACTGTCTACATATTTCAGCATAGTTCGAATATAGCTAAAGTGAACAAGGGTTTCATAACTTATAACAGTGGGCCGCTATCTAAACAGAAGACAGGTAGATAGGTAGTATGATATGATATTAGTGATGATTACTGACAAGAGAACACAAAAAAAAGAACAAAAATAACTAATGCAGATTTTATTATTTAAACTGATAATCTAATTACCGATTTTCATATATGTAACTTCAAAAACATAGAACTTTCTTCATATGACCTTCCTACCCCCATTTGACCCTCTTAGGGAAGGATTTTTGAGAAATCTTGTTTAGGCTTATATCTACACTTTAGAAAGAATCTATCTTCCAAATTTCAAGTTAGTAGTAACAATAAATCTATTATGATATAGCGAATTCCTCAATAAATACTTAGCGTAACTATCTACATATTTCAGCATAGTTCGAATATAACTAAAGTGTACCTACTGAACAAGGGTTTCATGACTTCTAACAGGTGTTAGGGGACCGCTATCTAGAACGAAGACAGGTAGATACTTAGTAGTGATGATACAGGATACCACAAAAAAAGCGTATTTTGCGTATTTTTTAAAAGATCGCAATGTAACGCAAACAGCTGACGGCGCTGACGCTAGAGTTCAACGAACTTTGAGTAAATAACTAAATACCTTGTCGCCGCGGTGTCTCCGAGTCTGTACGGTGTACATTGCCGGTTTGAAAAATACTAAATATGTACTAAACCACTAATACCTACTACAAGTATAAGACTGATAGACATATTTACATATATACTACAATATATATATATATATATAGTAAATGTGTAAATACATAGTATATACTTATATACTTGCATACACCCAGACTCGGGGCGGGAATCGAACCCGCGACCCTGGAGCGGAAGGCAGGGTCACTGCTAACCGCGCCAACGGGCCAGTCTTGGCAAGATAAAATGCCCCTGTAGTTAGTTCTAGTTGGTTGAATACTTGGATGGCTGAAGAATTTCTATTATGATATAGCGAATTCCTCAATAAATACTTAGCGTAACTGTCTACATATTTCAGCATAGTTCGAATATAGCTAAAGTGAACAAGGGTTTCATAACTTATAACAGTGGGCCGCTATCTAAACAGAAGACAGGTAGATAGATAGTATGATATGATATTAGTGATGATTACTGACAAGAGAACACAAAAAAAAGAACAAAAATAACTAATGCAGATTTTATTATTTAAACTGATAATCTAATTACCGATTTTCATATATGTAACTTCAAAAACATAGAACTTTCTTCATATGACCTTCCTACCCCCATTTGACCCTCTTAGGGAAGGATTTTTGAGAAATCTTGTTTAGGCTTATATCTACACTTTAGAAAGAATCTATCTTCCAAATTTCAAGTTAGTAGTAACAATAAATCTATTATGATATAGCGAATTCCTCAATAAATACTTAGCGTAACTGTCTACATATTTCAGCATAGTTCGAATATAACTAAAGTGTACCTACTGAACAAGGGTTTCATGACTTCTAACAGGTGTTAGGGGACCGCTATCTAGAACGAAGACAGGTAGATACTTAGTAGTGATGATACAGGATACCACAAAAAAAGCGTATTTTGCGTATTTTTTAAAAGATCGCAATGTAACGCAAACAGCTGACGGCGCTGACGCTAGAGTTCAACGAACTTTGGGTCCCGTAAATAACTAAATACCTTGTCGCCGCGGTGTCCCCGAGTCTGTACGGTGTACATTGCCGGTTTGAAAAATACTAAATATGTACTAAACCATCTAATACCTACTACAAGTATAAGACAAATGGTTATTGGTATTGGATTGTGTTTAGGTAGTATAATAATAGTGCTAAGTTTTCGATAGCGGTCACTCTCTGTTAGTAGTAGAGTGACCACTATCGAAAACTTACCTTTTGGCTTTTACCCGCGTCTTTCCGCCTATCTGTGACAGGGGTCTTTATTGGGGGAGGGGGTATCGATATTCGGAGAACGTTATCGAAATTGTTATGACCCCTTACCTATATCACAATATTGTTTGCCACCGAGATAGCTTACCTTCTATACGAAGAACAAGAAACATTTGAATAATACATCGTTACTTACGTGCACGAAATCAAAGACAATGATAGCTACTCCACTCACTCGCGAAGTAATTTCATTCTTATTATATGTATTTTCTATTCTTTTACCTGATTTCTTATTGTTTTGATGTATAAACTTCATCGTCTCTATAATCTTGTTTAAGAATGCTGAGAGCTTTTTATTGGGTATACGAAGAGCATGTTACTCGTCGCATAAAATCATCATAAAATATTCCTAGGGTTGTCAATTGTTTGGGTCCTTATCCTACTCACTAGCTGTTGCCCGCGACTTCGTCTGCGGTATTAGGTTTTTCAAAAGTCCCAAGGAAATCCATTGTTTTTCAATTCATGATAATATCCCATACTTAATTAGTAGGGGAAAATATAGCCTTCCCTAAAAATTGAGATATCAAATCAAAAATAATTTTTCAAATCCGACTGGTACTTCTAGTGATTAGCGCGTTCAAACAAACAAACAAACTCTTCCGCTTTATTTTATTAGTATACATTAGTTACTTAGGTTTTTTATTTCCGTTTCACACGTATGAAATTCAGGTCGGACTGCATTTCAGGTTTTGGTACAACTTATTTTGACCAAACATAAATTGGATCAGCATTTAACCCCAATCAAGTAAATCTGGACGAATGTTTGCGAACTGTGAAATTTTCTACGCAATTGATCCGAAGGTTTTCCGTGAAGCGCAAACAAAAACAGAGGTAAAATATTATAGACCGTACCTTACAATGTGAGATACTTATTTTTTCAGATTTCATTACATAATATATTGTTAACAATTTTTTATTTATATCCCCTATCAAAAATTCAGAATTTCCAACTCGTACCTAACAAAATTTATATCTGTAAATGCAATTCAAACAATTTTAATTCATTTCCACAATTTCCTTTTTTTTTACTTTCTATCCCTAATATTTTCAGATACAAAGTCTCTTTGGCCGCTCCCAAAATCTTACCCTATAAATCTGCGAATTCAATAGCAGGATCCCGCCTAAGCAATACAGCCTCACGAAGCTTTTCTTTGTCCAAGAGATACGCTTTTACCTCAGCCGAGGCTGCGTTGCAAAGCATAGCTTCGGGAAACTACCAAGCTAAAAAACTTATAACAACTGAACCATATTATTACTTAACTTTTTATCTATATACAATATACATGAAAATATAACTTCGTAACTCATAATATGAGGCACCGCTGCCGAGTCAATAATTTTGTCAAGAAAGCACTTTGCAAGTTTGAGGTTGCCACGTGATGCGCTACATTTTCCATGCCGCTTTGTGCAAGCGCCGACTCACCGTAAATGCGCTACATTTTCCATGCCGCTTTGTGCAAGCGCCGACTCACCGTAAATGATATGCTTGTGGAACGTCATGGCTGAAGATACGTAGCTATTTACGTCTTATAAGCGACCTGCCCAAACATCGATAGGGTATGCACAAAATATCCACAGATTTTTGGTTGTATTTTAAAAATTACACTCTCGACTATAGTGCAATCTTAAAAGAAAGACAAATTCGCGAATGTTTTGGGTCACTTTAAGAGGCTCATTTACCTACTCTACAATTTAGCACTCTACAAATTCCTCTACATTGTATTTTTATAAGAATGTTTAATATAAATGGGTTCCCATAGTTAGATTTCGTTAATTTTTGACCAAAATTATATGCTTAACCTTAACCGTTGCAATACGATTATAATTTCTTACATTCTATTTTGCTTATTTATTTTATTAAATAATCAAACTTTAACGGTAACTGTAACGTAATTTTAATCACCTATGATGTAACTGAGTCAGATAGTCAAAATATTTATAACATCAGTATAAAATTAGATTGTACTCATGAGTAGTTATTTATTAGATACTAGCGACCCGCCCCGGCTTCGCACGGGTAGTAGAGCATATTATGCGTAGGTACTACCCGCTCAGGGATTAGGCAGCGTTTTCAATGAAAGCTCCCAGGTGGCTTGACTTTTTACGATATTTTCCACAATGAACTTACTATATCTCACCTTATACCCGAATTACTAATTCCGTGGAATTCTGACGTTTCATAATGTTACCAGAGATAAAACAATTCCCACAAAAAAGATAAAAAATTCGAAACTTATGCAAATACAAATCAACTGCTGCATGTAGATATGACAAATGCCTGACAGACACTTCATGGTGATCATGTCATTCGACTTCCATTTTTGAATAAATTTTTTCAATGTGCTTCTTTTGTTTTCTATTGCTGTTAGTGTGCACTTTCTAGTTTCCATTCTTAGCAATTTCTATTTTAGGGCGAAACAATTAATATTATTAAGCGGCTTAGAGCTTTATATGTTGACAGGGAATTAAAGTAGTTTGGGGTAAAATCGTACTTCGTAGATGTTAACCCTGTTCTCCATATAAATAACTCATCTGTAAATGAAAATGACAGCTGTCAGAATTAAGTCGATATTAAGTCAAAAATAAGGAGAAAAACTAAATATTTCAAATCAAATAAATTAGTGTATTTGGGACATAAAACAGTAAGTTTTCACCAGATTCCGTGAAAAAAAAAATATTTATTTTAAAAGATAAAAATAAAGAACCAAAAACTTGGTTTTTTGAACTTTTCACATAAATTTTGAGGTTATGTGAAAAAAGTGTAAATACAAAAGTTGTAGATCTTTTTATTACCTACAACTTTACCATTTGATTTTTTTCCATAGGACTTCTAGTTTTGCCGGAAATCGAGATAAACCGTTTTTCTCCCTTAAACTCCCCCCCCTTTTTTCCCGAGCTCAGATCGCCCATAAATTATTTTTCCTTGTATTTTTATAATATTCTCCTCCTTTTCCAATGGGTTTCATCCTACGTACTGTGATTTTTTTTTTTGGTTTCAAAAATTATCGACACTGGGCTATAGGGAGAACCGCGGCCGCCGACGCGCTTATAGGCACGCTCCCGCCGCCGCAATTTTTAAATCTGTAATATCTTCGAAAGTATTCATTTAAATCGTATGCTGTAAGGGGCCATATGGATTTATATAAAATCAACAATGCATTTAAGGTATTTAATTAGATAAGGATTAATGCTGTATTGGTTGAAATCGCTTCGAAAATTAGCCATTATTTGTCGTAAAAAGTAAATGACAAAAAAATGTTATTGTGGGATATCCATAAGAGATAGACATATACCATCGCGGACTTTTCTGTAGACCTTTTCAATGTGTACAATACTTAGTACATTATTTTGATAAATCTCGTAGGGTTCAGCCTGCGTTTGCAATGTAAGCGGAAAAAATGTAATTATTTACGACATCACATTAGAAATCTCAAAAATAACAGTATTTCTCCACTATTTAATGGATGTTATTATACACGAGCGGATACCCGCGACTTCGTTCGCGTGGATATTGGTTTTTAAAAATCCCGTGGGAATCATTTTGTTTTTCCTATGCTCTTTTGAGCTTAAACCTTGCTAGAAACTGTTAAAAGTTCACTGGCGGATGTTTAGGTACATCAAAATGTAAACATCCGCCAGTGAAAGTCCCATCAAAATCAGTCCAGCCTTTCGGAGATTAGCCAGTAGTCTTTAAAGTATCTACTTTCTAACAAAAAAAGAATGAATGAAATCGGACCACCCGTTAACGAATTACAGCTAAGTACACATTTTGCCTTTCATCCCCTCTCCCAAGGGAACCGTGTTGAATTTCGGGATAAAAAGTATCCTATATGTTACTCCATAGTATTAACTTAAATCATGCCGAGTTTCATTTCAATCCATTCAGTAGTTTATACGTGATGCGCGCACAAACATACAGACAAACAGACAAACAGATAAACAGACAAACAGACAAACAGACAAAAATTTCAAAAATAGCTTTTTTACGTTCTATTACTTATCCCTAACATCCCCCAGTTATTATTTTGCAAAAATCTTCAATGTACAGATACGGCAATTCTACGATTTTATTATATGTATAGATATAAACCTTCCTCTTGAATCACTCTATCTATTAAAAAAAACCGCATCAAAATTTGTTGCGTAGTTTTAAAGATTTAAGCATACAAAGGGACATAGGGACATAGGGACATAGGGATATAGGGACAGAGAAAGCGACTTTGTTTTATACTATGTAGTGATTTACTTTGGTAATATTAATCTTCATTTTTTCCAGTCCTCTGACATTTTAAAACCCCTACCTACTCGTACTACACATCTTTCTAAAATTTTACTGTGGGTGAAGAGGCAACCCTAGAGTAGATTCAGTTGAGTTTATAGGTACACCATTGCATTGGACTTTAAAATCGAAACCAATGGAATCGACTACATTTACGGTGTCAGTTGCTATATAATTCCGATTGAATGATCAGACACTACTCCAACTCTAGACAAAGACAAACAGACAGATAACAATATAGTCGTCTAAGCTCCGCTATTTTACATTATTCAGTGCACGTTAAATAGTTCAAAAATAATATGGTAAAATAATTACTGAACACTTCGAAAGATCTTAAAAAGAAGTCAGAATAATATGACCAATCAGATTATTGATAGATGACGAGATAATTTTGGTAGATCACCGTTTAATCGGCCTGTTCCACTAGTCCCTACCAATGTATCCCCCCTGGGCATCTCGTCGAAATATCGGCGTAGCACACGCTACGAATAGAATCAGATATTATATTTTTGTAAGTATTTTCATTTACCCCGTACCTACGACGAGATAAAATAAATGAATTGAAAAATTTAGCTGGTAGCAGGAATGATAAATTAGGAACGAAAGTAACTTGACATCCTTCCAAATTACAAGCAGTATGAAGTATCTAAGTCAATTTTTGTAGTCGTTTGTATTTGCTGATGTGTGGTCTCAAATATTTATTTTGGCAGTCGTATACTTGTGAATTTAGGCAACCAATATCCAGTTTTACCATTGATCTGGGATTTTGCCGGATCAAATACAAACAGACAAAGATCACATGTAAGTCACAGTGAGGTCATACAAGGTCAAAATGTCAGCTATAAAAAGAGTTCATCTATACATCTATACTAATATAATAAAGCGGAAGAGTTTGTTTGTTTGAACGCGCTAATCTCTGGAAGTACCAGTCGGATTTGAAAAATTCTTTTTGCATTTGGTAGTACAATTTTCTGGGAAGGTTATAGGCTATTTAGTATCCCTAAAATCCTCCCCTAAGGGGGTAAAATGGGGGTAGAAAGTTTGTATGAAAGTCCTATGTTTTTAAAGTTACAGACCTGAAAATCGGCATTTAGATTATTGGTTTTAAATAATATAAACCTGTGTATTTTATTCTGAAAAATCTTCACTTAAGGGTGGTAAAATAGGGGTTGAAAGTTTTTATGTTAAGTTTTAATTATTGTTATTATCAACTTGAAATTTAGAAGATAGGTTCATTCTAGGGCTTAGATATCAGCCTAGAAAAGATTTCACGAAAATCCTCCCCTAAGGGGGTAAAATGGGGGTAGGAAGGTTATATGAAAGTTCTATGTTTTTGAAGTTACAGATATGAAAATAGGCATTTAGATTATAAATTTTAAATAATAAAAACCTGTGTAAGTTGTTCAGGAAAATCTCCCCTTAAGGGTGGTAAAAAAGGGGATGAAACTTTTTACGTGAAATTTAAGTTATTGTTATTATTAACTTGAAATTTGGAAGTTAGGTTCTTTCTAGGGGGTAGGTAGGCATAAGCTAAGAAAAATTTGACGAAAATCCACCTCAAGGGGGGTTTCCTTTCAACATATTATTATCATCGGACATTTAACTACAGATTGACGTGATTTTTTGCAGTCGCATTTTTTTAGTTGAGGACCTGGAAAGTGACAGACTACTATTTTATCCCGGGGAAACAAAGGGTTCCCGTTTAAAATTGTTTAACGCGGACGAAGTCGCGGGCAACAGCTAGTAGGTAATAACGTGGTAATAACTTAAATAGTGTAATATTAAATAGATAAAAGGAAAAGGTGACTGATTGACCTATCAACGCATAGTTCAAACCACTGAAAGGATCTTGCTGAAAGGCATACAAATAATTTTATGACGTAAGCATCCGCTAAGAAAGGATTTTTGAGAATTCAACCCTTAAGGGGGTACCTTAACGTTAGCGAAGCCGCGGACAAAAGTTAGCGTATCATAAGATTTTTTTCAGCTATATTTTTCTTTTCAATTTTGAACTTGAAAATTTACTGAAAGATAGTAGTAAGAGGGCAGCGCGCTAACATCGAAGCAATACTGCAATTCAATTTAGCCGGCACTGTCCGGAACGCATGTTGGTACAGTGATGCTGGTAGGATATTCACTAGTCGCGGTCAAAGACAATATAGCCAATTGAAACTCCCAAATTGAACTGAACTGGGACCTTCCACTTACAAGACCACACACCGCAAATTGCTATCAATCTTGACAAAGCTGGGTCCGAGACGAGCCGTCTCAGCTATGTACGTGTATTTTTAGGATCAAAGCGCAGAGGCGACATCAAATAACCGGTGGGCAAATAAAAATTTATGAATATAAGTGCACGCTTCAATGCTGGCAATTTTGGCGTAGATTTTTATAAGATAACTAACTGATGCCCACGACTTCATCCGCGTGGATTCCTATAAATCTCATACAAACTTTCAACCCCTATTTAACCCCCTAAGGCCCTAAGGAAAAAATTCGCGCGAAGAAATTTCGCAGTGCGGTAGGCCGCACTGCGAAATTTTTTCGCAAAATTCTTTGACATAATGGGAATGTATGAAGCTGCACGCACATGAGATTTAAAATTCGCGAGAAAAATATATTAAAATGCGGAATATAAACCGCGCGAATAAAATTCGCGCGAATAATTTTCGCAGTGCGGCCCCGCTCTAAAGCCTCCTCTACATGTCTGCAGACGCGTCCGCGGACGTCATCTGCGGATGCGTCCGCGGACGTATAGAGGGGGTAATTTGTGCATCTGTTGTAGGTATTTAACGTCCGCAGACGCGTCCGGCTCGAATCCGATTGTTGGCGGTTTTTGTGGCACAGATCAAAGGGTTTCAGCGCGGACGTCCGGCGACTGTCCACACGTCTGGTGACGCATCAGTTTCATCGGAGTTGCGATTGAGAGTGCACGCGTGCTTCTTGCGGTTTAAGTCTTGTTTAAATGGCTAATAATATGAGCACCGAGGATGCACATTCACGTAGAAGTTAAAAGTACTAAATAAATAAATAGTTGCGGCAGCTACGGTCTCAATATCCATTTTTAAACGTGCGTGTTGCGTCTGTCGAGAATGAATCTAGACTGATCGATCTGCAGACGTGTGGACTGCTCGTGGTGATCCATCTGCGGATGCATCTGCGGGCGTTCGCGGACGCGTCTGCAGACATGTAGAGGAGGCATTAGGGATGGAATATTCAAAATACTTTCTTAGCGGATGCCTACGTCATAATAGAATAGATATCTGCATGCCAAATTTCAGCTCAATCCAGCGGTTTGAGCTGTGCATTGATAGCTTAGTCAGTCAGTCAGTCAGTCAGTCACCTTTTCCTTTTATATATTTAGATTAATTAATAAAGATAAAGACATCTATACTGCCGTCCTAACGAAGAGTGCAATAACTAGGTTTTGACTACTTTCGAGATATTTGCAGTTAAAGATTTAATTTTTGTTTTGTGTGTATCTTCGTAACTATAAAAGCTATTGGTTTGAAACTTTTACTGAACGACAGATAAAATAATGCTTAATTTTATGTAGTATATTATATTTGTACATAAGTTTATATACACACTAAAAACGCAATAATGTATTTATCATTAGGACTTATGAATTGTTTTGATATAGCATTCCTAATCATAATTGCAATAACTACACTACTTATTGCAGTTTTTGTTAGTAAACCTACATACTACTTATTTGTGTAGCACAAACTATATGATGCCCTATAGTTTCTTCCAACCATATGTACGGTTTTCCTTAGTGAATTATTTTAATTAGATATAAGGTGATTGCAAGAACATAATAAGAATAAAAGAGATTTACCAAAATAATTTAAATAGGTTTTTATTATTTAAAACTAATAACTTACATGACGATTTTCGTATCTGTAACTGAATTCAAAAACATAGAACTTTCATATAACCGTCCTACCCTCATTTTACCCCCTTATATATTTTACATAGGGGAGAAATTTCCTATAATATTTTCTAGACTGATATCTAAGCCCTAGAAAGAACCTACCGTCCAAATTTCAAGATAATAATAACAATAATTAAAACTTCACAAAAACTTTCATCCCCTTTTTTACCGCCCTTAATGGGAGATTTTCCAGAACAACTTATACAAGTTTTTATTATTTAAAATTCATAATCTAAATGCCTATTTTCATATCTGTAACTTCAAAAACATAGAACTTTCATATAACCTTCCTACCCCCATTTTACCCCCTTAGGGGAGGATTTTCATGAAATCTTTTCTAGGCTGATATCTAAGCCTTAGAATAAACCTACCTTCCAAATTACAAGTTGATAATAACAATAATTAAAACTTAACATAAAAACTTTCAACCCCTATTTTACCACCCTTAAGGAAAGATTTTTCAGAATAAAATATACAGGTTTATATTATTTAAAACTAATAATCTAAATGCCGATTTCAGGTCTGTAACTTTAAAAACATAGGACTTTCATACAAACTTTCTACCCCCATTTTACCCCCTTAGAGGAAGATTTTAGGAATGTTAAATAGCCTATAACCTTTCCGGAAAACTGTACTACCAAATGCAAAAATAATTTTTCAAATCCGACTGGTACTTCCAGAGATTAGCGCGTTCAAACAGACAAACTCTTCCGCTTTATTATATTAGTATAGATATCTAGTTTTTTTTTATTTTTGATAATTTTCATTTGTCTAATTCTAATTCTCTCCAATCAGCTGCATGTTTTTCTTTGACTTTCAATGAAAATTGTCCCCTTTCAGCCAGTGACTTTCAGAGAGTGACTTTAAGTGGTTGTGTTTCTAATTTTGTGCTTGTAAAAGTAAAAATCTACGAATTTGACAATTTTACAACATCCACAAAATCGTCAAAATCAAAAACTTTTTGTTTATTTTAACTTTACTTTAGTATAATACATTTAGTAAGCTAGACATTTTAAGTAATAAGTTTCCTTATGATAACTGCAATAACTCTTACTTCTTGCGCTTATGACTAGTAAATGTGCCAAAAATTTATAAAACGTACTATAGTCATAAGTGCAATAACATGGACTTATTGCGATTATTTTATGTAATATTACAAAATATCAAAGCTATCCAAGTCATAACTCAAGATATTTCGGTTATGATTAGCTCCTTACACATCGTTATATTAGATATTGCAGTTATGGTAACCAACAGAACCGAAACTATTGAAGATACAAAAAAGACGTCTAAGACGAAAATATAGAGCTCATTTTCCTGATTACGGATATGGTCTTAAGTCAATTTGACCAAAAACTCGACTTATTGCACTCTTCGTTAGGACGGCAGTATAGTGGTGAGTCTTTCAATAGCCCTTGCATTGCAACAAACTAAATTGGACTGCAAACCTGTTTTAAAAAAAATGCTTTGTTTGCGATTAAGTGATGTCTAGGACATACTGATCTAGTGGAATGTTCTAGGGCGGATTGCCAGAAGGCTTGCTTCCTGGTATCTTCAGTCAGTTTCACCTATCTCATTAAATTCAGAATCTCCTTCATGAGTTTGTCTTCGCACTCTATAAATCCATTTCTAGGAATGTGCCAGATAAAATCACGTGGAGTCGATGTGTTTGGATTTCGTTTATAGTGTATATCCGATCTACAATCAAGTTTGGCCGGTAACATTCACTTCTAAAGCAAAAGTTAATAGCACTATTACCTATCTCAGTCTTCTCTACAAAAGACAATTCAGAGAATCACTAAATATTAGGTACAGCACTTGAGTTCAGACCCTCAATAGATTGTCTGACCTTAGGTTCAGATATTCTGAGGTCGGTCGAGTAAGGAATTTATGAATAAAAGAGATATGAATTTCCTCTAGCGAACCGTCGCGTAGCGTTGGTAGCTATGCCGACATATTTGGTCAGAACCCACACACCAAACATACCCTGTAACATTCCGATTCACGACAAAATTGAAAAAGTTCAATAAACCTGCCTTGAAAAGAATCCAGACTATACATACTTACTTACATGTATACTTACTTAAACATAATAGGACAAAAGGCCTTTGGAAAATAAAATTAAGAATATAGTCATATAATATTCACAAAACAAATATAATATATTTTTATTCAACACCTAGTCTAGTTTTTGATTATGTTGTCATTTGTGGTATGTATAAAAGTATGTGATACGTTTGGACTTATTGATTTGGTTTCGACCATGTTTTGACAAAAAGCTTAGTCACTCAGTAGGCGATAGACAGAGCTATGCTCGGAGTTTATCTACGTGATCAAATCAGAAATAAACAAATCTGTGGAAGAAGCAGAGTCATAGCTAATAGCAGGGCGGGAACTAATATACATTCCAAAATGCTGAAATAGAAACCTAGCACCGAAAAGTGCAGTATTACGATCAGACCTACCACGCCACCCTATCAGACAAAAACTGCAGGCAAACTGTTCGTCTTTAAGACCCTTTATCAACACCGAGCGAAAACCTTTGAAACGGTGTCAATGGCAGCGTAAATCTAAATCACCGAGTTCCATCCGACAGTAGTTGCTTCAATTGACCGGATATATCAATAAGGGCTCTTATTTTTGTATTGAATGTAATGAAAGATGTTTCCGATCTGATAAAAATAATTAGAGATTGTTAAAAAATGTGTGAATTTTTTGCTCGAGAAATGCGTGAATTTAACTATCTATAATATAACATACCTACTTACTATTGTTATTTGCATTGAGCAACTGCCGAGTTTCTTGTTCGTTCTTTTCGTTTAGAACGGCATTCCGAAACAGTAGTAGTAATTTCTGCATCAAAAAAATTATCACAAAATTTTCACAGATTTGCATTTAACTAGGGGAAGGTTTTAGAGGGTCAACGAGTCGTATTAGACGTCCCTAAATTAATTAATTTCACTTGTGCTATCACGAACACACTGTATACATAGAGAGTTAGCTTAAGTATGCTAATACAAGATGAAACTTAGCCTATATTCATTAGCTTATCATAACACTCGTAAATACTGCTTAATACACGTGTACATATTGTGTCTTCATTACTTATGCCTACAGGTAGTTTAGCATAAAATAACCATAGTGACCCGTAAAAGCAATAAATAACCACGCTCCAGCCAATAGGCTATCACGGAATAGGTACAATGTTAATTAACTTAATAATGGCCACGGCTTCATAGAAAGGACAGTCATAAAACTTAGACCCTCACAAACGGTGCGACAATGCTTTCTTGTGACTTTTTTACCCGACTACGAGAAAGCCAAAAGAAAGGGTTATGATTTTAGCAGTCTATGTATGTTTGTGTCCGATTTTTGTATCAGATTATGTGTGTTACACCGTAGCGCCTAAACTACTGGGCCGAATTTGATGAAAGAGGTGTCAATTTATTTGTTGTTGTGGTCCGGGTGACAGGCTACATTTTATATTCGAAAAAATCGAGAAGTGACCTTCGCGCGGCTAAACTTGTATAATAAAATAGTTTCGGATAAACATAACAGATGGCGCCACGAGCTGCTTGCCCCGCGCCTTCTGCACACTAAATTATTATTTTAAAATAAATTAAATTATTAAGCGTAGTCGGGTTTTAGTTTACGAACTCATGACCCGGAATTGCTGAATGCAGGTGTGTAACGTCTTAAAGCCTTGGACACACGCGAATCACGAACGCAACAACTGCATAGCAGTTTTTCCCACGCCTTAATTCCCCAATAGTTATGTTGCCCGTACTAATGGATTATTTTTACTATTGGCACAAGAAAAAATACTTACCTGTAGTTAGGTCAACAACAAATTAATCAACTTACTACTACAAAATGTATGTGTGGCGAGGATGCGCAGTTCGCGTTTTACCCATTGAATTATTATGTAGGTACATTGCTCAAAGGTTTTACCTAAGAAGTTAAAAATATTAAAAAAAAAATAGTAAGTATAACTTTTTATTAAAGACTCTGTAGATATGTTTTCTCGTATACTTTTTTTCATTAGAAGTATAATTACAGAAAGAATCCCATGCGATGCTGTGGCCCTCCAGAAATTGTTGCCCAGGGTTCCCGTCGCGCGTTGTGTGTACAAGCCTTAAACAAATAGATTTCTATGATAACTGAGCAGGACGTAGGCCGTCGTCGCATTCATTGTAATATATTAGCTACTGTATCTCTTGTTGAAATTCCTTTTCTGTGCAAAAATCACGGTATGTTTAACAGGACCTCGCCTTGGGCACAGGAAAGCACAGCGAAAAGGCCGGTAGACCCCGCACTAGGTCGGTTGTATATTGGTCGTATACATCTAGCTTAGGGGATCTATATATGGTCAGTGAAAGTCTACCTTAACAGATCTTCTCCTATATGTCCAGTGTAGGCAGATACGTCTCTCGCGCCTACCGTAGACGACGATGAGGTGCATAATTTAACGTGTTAATCGTCAATCGTCAAGTTCATAGCAAAAATGTCGTAATTAATCTTTTCCGCCGACTAATTGTTTCGCCGACATTTTGTTTGAAATGAATTCTAAAACAAATTCAGAGTGAAGTGTCACGGTCGTAAAGAGAATGAGGGGAGGTTTACTGCGAAGACTTTAAGAGGACAAGGGGGGAGGTGCGGATAATAAAAGCCGGCGGTTTTAATACAAAAACGTTTTACTCTGATTCTCCTTTCAGAAAGTTATTCCTAAGTTAATCTGTGTTCGTCTGCTCCGGCCACTTAGATACATTTGATAAATTTTTCTTTGCATTTTCTAACATTGTTATCTCCATCGCTCATTTTGTTAAACTTATTGAAACATGTTTTTTAACCCCCGACGCAAAAACAACGGGGTGTTATAAGTTTGACGTGTCTGTGTGTGTGTGTCTGTCTGTTCCCCTGTGACGCTCAAACGGGTGAATCGATTTGAATGCGTTTTTTTTGTTTGAAAGGTGAATTAGTCGAGAGTGTTGTTAGCTATGTTTGATGAAAATCGATCCAAGATGGCCGCCGCTACAATATGGCGGATTACATATTTTTTCACAACTCCCTTAATATGGGTATCAAATGAAAGGGCTTGACTAGTAGAATAGCACTATTGCAAATCCAAGATGGCCGCCGTCAAAAAATAGCGAATGTCGGGGTTTTTTTTTAATTTTTAATTTACACTTGTGTTAAACTTATTGAAACATGTTTTTAATACAGCCTACAGGGTGATGGCCGCGACTTCGTTCCCTGGGTAACTCTTTTGTGGAATGAATAGCATGTATGCCATTTGTATAGCATGTCTGTCTCTAGCATGCAAGCTACGTCCGTACCAAATTTCAGCTCAATCGGATGAACGATACGCGAACTCATACAGGACGCCGTTCCCTGTAAAACTTCTTTCTATTTCTATTATAATATCACCTACTTGTCTCGAAAATCGGCACGCTATCATTTTTCGCAATTCGCTTATTTAAAATATCCGCCGGGGTTAATTCCATTTTATTCTCAAATTCATCACTTCAAAGTATTTTTTTAAATCGGTTTCACTCAATATTATGCAAAATAACATTAGCACGTAGCCACCAGCTTCGCGATTTCCTTAATGGATCAGGGTGTGACAATTCACCAGTTTCCAATCAGAATTCAGCGAGGTCCCCTTACATTGTAACATCGGTGCCCTCAACCCGATTCTACGAAAATATTTACGATGTCATAACCCGGTCGGGGCTAAATTGATTAGGAACTTAATAACGGCCCGCCATATAAAATAAATCAACAGCTTAAAGACGTTAGCGGTTACATTGTAGTTTACGCAAACTCATCCTTCATAATACTATTATCAAAGTCTTTAATAGATACATTATTACTCGGCTGAGGCCCGCGACTTTGTCTATGTATACGGAATAGGTTTATAAAATCCCGTGGGAATGCTTTGATTTAAAAGTGTCCTATGTGCGTTGTGACGGCAGATCGATAGGATCGGCGAGAGAATATCATGCTTAGAATTTTTTTTATTTTTATTCTATCTACTACAAGTTAGACTTGTACTGCAATCTCACCTGATGGTAAGTGACGATGCAGTCTAAGATGGAAACGAGCTAACTTGGAAGAGATATGAATACCCCTGATCGGTATCTACACGGCATCGTACCGGAACGCTAAGTCGCTTGGCGGCACGGCTTTGCCGGTAGCGTGGTAACCAGCCATGGCTGGCCATGAGACTATAAGACCAGAGACACTTTAGATATTATACAATCCCAAATTCCCTCTACTCTACCTCCCTAATAAGACCACTACGCTCACCACTGCGCCAGAAAGGTCATCGCCTATGCATAGGGTTATAAAATCCCGTGGGAACTCTTTGATTTAAAAGTATCCTACGTTCCACGTGACGGCAATCCGAAAAGCCCGGAGAGAGAGACTGACGGCGTACGTGCTCTACGAGGCACGCGGATGTAACTTCCTAACTCCGGGTTGCTACTGAGAATTATTATCAGCAAAACCTGTTAACACTCAAGTGCTCTCTTTTAGTAACGGCTTTAACGTGTTCTCCGAGGCACGGAGGTGTAATTTCTCAACTACGGGCTGCTGCTAATTGTTCTTCACATAAAACTCCGTTGACACTTAACTTGTAACTGCTGTTAATTTTCCCAACGTCCTGCTAGGTCGCAGGTACATCGTGGAAGTAAAAATATTCTCCTTATATAAAGGAAAATGCTGTGTAATAAATCAGTTTGAATAATATACTTCACAAGGTATGTGAAACAAACAAACTTCATAAAGCGCAAGGAGTCACGTTCACAACTTTGAACGTAATCATTTTCGTTCTGCAAACTTTTCAGACTTGCGATCGTTATAACCTTATAATATTTGTTTTTACTTTATTCTTGGTGCAGGTACCTATAGCAAGCATTAAGCTGACTAATACTTACTAATAAAAAATATATTCTTGAAATTCTTAGTTTCTTTGTTACTTTGGCCATATCTCCCGACGTCTTTTTTTTTTATAGGAATAGCGGGCAACCGAGCAAGCGGGTCACCTGATGTTAAGTGATTACCGCCGCCCATGAACATTAGCAGCACCTGAGGAGCCACTAATGCGTTGCCGGCTTTTGAGGAAGAGGACTGGCTCTTCAGCTCGCTGCCGGAACACACGGATGCTTTGCGGCAGATTGGCTGAAGTGTGGTCGCTAGCCAGGCGGATTCGGGGTAGGATCCTACCACAAAGCATACTACACGTCTGCCTAGTAACTTGGACTAGCTCATAGTCGTAGGCGAGGTGGAGGGAAAAACACCACGCGGCCGATCCGCCGCACTGGTCCTACCTGGGTCAAGTCACTGGCCTTCCACTTAAGTACAATTACAATGAAAACAGCCGAGGACCGTCCAGAGTGGAAAGCTATACTTAGCAGCGCTACGAAGGCACTTGACCACGGACACGACATTCAGTAATGAAGAACGCGACCAAGAAGAAGATACGAAAGACTCTGTTTCCTTTTGGCAACATTTTAATTAAATTCTATGAGTAGTTTCTGAAATTAGCCCAATATTAAACGTAGCGCTGCAACACTGTATGAATTCGTTTTCGTTTCAACCAATAGACTGCTGGACATAGGTCTCTTGCAAGGATCGCCACAGCACTTTTTTTTTTATTCAACTACAAGTTAGCCCTTGACTGCAATCTCACCTGATGGTAAGTGATCATGCAGTCTAAGATGGAAGCGGGCTAACTTGGAAGAGGTATGCATACCCCTGATCGGTTTCTACACAGCGGTGGAACGCTAAATCGCTTGGCGGCACGGCTTTGCCGGTAGGGTGGTAACCAGCCACGGCTTAAGCCTCCCACCAGACCAGACCAGAGACAATTTAGAAATTATAAAATCCCAAATTACCAGGACCTCCCACTTATAAGACCACAGCTGTGCTCACCACTGCACCAGGGAGGTCGTCAAACCTCCCTGGCGCAGTCATCAGGCGGCACACGATCTTGTGCCGCCTGATTCCAGCGGCTGCCAGCGACTCGCTTGAGATCGTGTCTCCATCGAGTGGGGGGTCTACCTACGCTTCGTTTACTGGTGCGAGGTCGCCATTCAAGCACCTTGGGACCCCAACGTCCATCGTTTATTCAAGCAATGACAGCACAGCACAGAATGAATACAACTGCGTAAAGAAGCGACACTCACTCTCCCCGCCAATCATCGCTCGATATCGGCCCCAACGTAGAAGTACGCCTAGTAGTGTGAAGTAGTGTCCTGCGCCTGACGCTTTGTCCTGCTCCATTTGCCTTTACCGTTATCCTTGTCAGTAGGTTAGGTAGGTTCGCCTGGGGTGCTAGCCAGGTAACCTCCAAGTGTGCCTGGGTGCTGCTGGTCCTCTTGGATACGTCCGAGGGGAAGAGCAGTATTCGGGCCGGTGCGCCCCGGTAACATGGTTAATAATTTTCCGGGGATATTGTTAGCCATGGCCAATGACCTGGCGGAGCGAGGTTTCTCCGCATGTCCCTCTGATTAGCAGAGGGCACTGCGGATGAAACTGGGGGTGAGACACCCCGGGGCGGGGGGCAGCGATGCCCATCGCGGGAGGAAGAAAACCTCGTTAAAAAATTACGGGAGGGCGCGAGCCTCTGGAGGGACAGCCCAGAGGCGAGCGGGAGCCCCAGCTGGGGCGGCTGCCGGACACCTGGGATGCATACTTTGGGTTCCCCAGGCGTCCAGCACAGACAGCATGAGGGTCATGCCGTGGTGGTTTTAGTGGGTATACCGTTGGAGTCCCACATAACCTTCGTTCTGCCGCATTCGGCCGCAGAACGGGGGTACCTATAAAAGGTTTCCACCACGTCAAAAAAAAAAAAAGGTAGGTTCGCCTGTAAAAAGTGTCGGGGGTGTGGCGTCGGAGCGAAGCGGCAAGGCACAAAAGAAAATTGAAAAACATTTGACTTTTAAATGCAGGCGACGTGTGGCGACGTGCAGTCACAGCGTTGGAAGATCCCCGATAAATGGACAGACGATATCGAACGAGTCGCGGCAGCCGATGGACACAAGTGACACAAGATCGTGTTCTGTAGCGATCCTTACTACCTTCACAAAATATAAATATACTCGTAGAATACCGAGCAAAATATCGATAAACTAGGAAGTCTAGCGTGTTTACATTTCCCATATATCAGTGATACATTCGATGTATTCCTGCAAAATATCGTAAAGATATGTTTACCGAATCGAGTTTAGCATAACATACTTATAGCAAGAGCCCAGAACACATACCTAAAACATCTTTGGTCGTGATATAAAGTAAGTACGTATGAGTCGAATAAATATTTAAGCCGAGAAATTCTCAGATATTTAAGTTGACTTTCTATGAGAAAATATTCGCATGACTTACTTGTTTTGTTAATTCTATTCAAATATCGAGTTATTGCGTTGGTTTTATTTAAAGGTTTTTATGTCATTATTTTCACAGGTTTAAATAGGGGAAGGTATCGGGTTTTGGAATATCTCTTGTGTCTGAGCACACGTAGCATTTCCTCACTGTTTATATGCTAAATATTATTCCTAAGTAATTCCTAGATAAAACTGTTTACTTAATAAGGGTTTAGTGTAGGTTTATTGTATCCATGATATGAGTTTAAGTTTAGGCATACATAATTTTCACTTTATTTGCTTGTTTAGGGCCTGCCTTCCACTTGATATCGTTTATGGGCTCTTTACAGGCTCCTAATTTAGCTGAAAAGGTCAAGTAATAGCCTATTAAAAGTTCATGAGACATAATCATAACTTATATAATAATTATTTTATTATTGTAGTCAGGTGACCCTTAATAATATAATTGATCTAACTCGGAAGAGAACTTTCGCACGCGAAATTCCCCGAGACTTTTCCCTCGCCTTACATTGTTTTTATGTATAAAATGTATAGTTTAAATTAATACAGGATATCCCTTATGTGCATCATAGATCTAACGGTTGTTTGTTATCTTTGACTTGACCAGACTACGCTCGCATTGAAATTATAGATTAACGATATCCGTCTATAAACTTTGGATGTAAAAATGAATTTTATAGATGAATTTCTCTGAGCTGTGACTTCACGGTAATAAATATTCTTCTCTACTATTATAAAACTGTAGTAGTTTGTCTGTTTATATTTTTGTTCGCCTACGTATTACAGGCTATCAACAAAAATGTTTCAAATCTCTTTTCTATCTTAGAGCAAATTTAGATTAAAAACTCAAAAAGCACTCATATAATATGAAATCTATTTTTAAGTCGTGAAAAAATCGCATTTCACATAAATTTTATTCTTGTATTTCATACTGAAATTCATACTACGTACGTATGTATGTAAATATTAAATACATTTTCATTTTCGTATAATAAATTCAATATTTTCACTTTTATCTCGGACGTACATTTTGGATGCTACGTGATATTGGTAAAGTAATTTAGCACACGTGAGAGCCGATTTGATGGCAACTGGCACACCAAGAAATATAACACGTACCTACCAAGTTATTGAAGGAAACAGTTAGTAAATTCAAGTAAGTTTTTACCAACTATACAATTCTAAATAGAAGCACATTTCTTGATAAATAATCGATAATTCAAGAAAGCAATTCAAGGATTAACGTTCGAACAATACAAAAAGCTTTTAACGGCTATTCTTTCATTAATCCAGATTATTAATTATTCAACGTTCGAATTATGCCTGACTATTACTGCCTCGTTGGTCTAGTGGTTGACGTTTCGACTGCGGTTTGCGAGGTCCCGGGTTCGATTCCCGGGTCGGGCAAATATTTGTTAGGTATTGGGTTTTTCTGTCAAGAAATTCTCAGTGCCAGCCCGGAGTTGGTAGTTGGCGGTGTTTCACCCCCGTGCCTCGGAGAGCACGGGCTATTGTCACTATATCATGTGACACTAGTCGTTAAAGCCCGCCAACCCGCATTGGAGCAGCGTGGCGGGTATATGCTCTAATCCCTCTCTCCTATGAGAGAGGAGGCCTGTTCCCAGCTGTGGGACATTAAAAGGATGTAGTGGTGGTAATGGTGGTGGTTCGATTTATTATAAAAATAATTAAGTAGCAGTTGGCCGTGACTTTATTCACGTAAAATTATAGCTATGAGTATTGTACGGTCTGATATACTCGTGAAATGGTGATGGAAACCGTTTTGAAATCCAGAAGTTTAATTTATAATTTTGTATAGCAAAACTCAGACATGTAAGATAAATGTGGTTAGCAACTATGTTTTACACAACTGACCATAAACATTCCATTCATCCAAAGCAAGATCTTTATTCATTTGAAAATAAAATAAATGTGGTTCGGTTTAGGAATTTGTGGCACCATTGTGTAAGCCCTCATACGCATTAGCGATCAACCGCGCGTGCGGCTAACCGCGCGGCTAGCCGCTTTTATATTTTTATATGCAACCGCTCATTTTGTACGCACTAAACCGCGACGAAATTCTATAAAAGCAGCTAGCCGCGCGGTTAGCCGCACACGCGGTTGACCGCTAATGCGTATGAGGGCTAATTGTAACTTTTTATTGGTGTGCTTTCTTGTATATAAAACGAGACCTATCGTCGTCTCAATTGATAGGTCTCTTGCAATTGTAAGGATCGCCACAGAATATAATCTTGTGCCGTTTATATCCAGCGGGCTGCCAGCGACTCACTTGAGATGTTTCGTCTACCTCGTGGGGATGTTCCAACACTACTTTTCGCCACTTTGGAACCCTAAGGTCCTTCGAGCATCTCACGTCCATTGCCACTTCAGCTTCGCGACTTAATTTAGTCGGTAATTCTAGGTCTCCTTTTTCTCTCCTTATTACTGGACTCTCCTCTTTACCTCTCCCTCCATCACCCTTTGAGTGACTCCGACCCTTCTACACATACTATGTAATTTGTTTTACAATATAAATTGCTTAATTTCCTACGTAGATATTAAACAGAATATTTTATCAAAGCCCCTCTATTCTAAGCAGCTGAATAAATTGTTACTAAACCGCAAAACCTAGATTAGTTTGGTGTCAAAACCAAATAAATTAAATTGATGTACAAGGTAGGGTTACCACATCGAACAACTTAATATAAAAAAACTGGACAGATGCAAGTTTACATGCACAATCAGTATAAATAAATTTCCGTAATAAATAAATTCCTTACTCAAACCAAAAAACTAAAATCTCCTTACCCATATCAAATCAAAAATTGAAACAAAAAAAGCTATTTTTGAGTTTGACTACTAACTAGACTCCGGATTACGTTGGATAATTACCTACTGCTCGTAAGTTAGTGTTCCCTCGATGGTCGCTTTTAACTACTGTTTGGTTGGATGGTTCGTTGTTAATATTATACTTACTACATGCTAACTGTTTTTGGGATTTTTGGGAAGTGTTCTTTAGGAGTTTAAAGTCGAAACACACGACTCGTGAAAACAGCAGCTTTAGCACTGGTTTTGTCACGAGACTCACGCTGTATGGTAACCCTACGTACACGAAAGCTCATCGCAAACATTTTCCCGACATCCTTGGGACCAGCGGTAATGAAAGTAAGTTATGCATTGGATTCTCGCAACTCAGCCCGCTGAGCGATCGGATCTAAAGTTTTGTAAAGTTATTATTATTTTAAAATATAATATATAGATTATAGGTATATACTTAATATATATACTTGAACATGCTTTTCGCACGGACGAAGATACGGGCTTTTGTTGGAGTTAGGTTTTTAAAAATTCCACAGGAATCCTTTGTTTTATTGGTAGATTTCCTTGTCTACTTAGAAGAATTTGCAGTAGATAAGTTAAGTAGTAGGTTGGGGCATAAATTGATGTTTTTGTGTGCGGTATATAGTTTCTGAGATATTTCGATTGCTCAACTTGCCCCTATGCTCAACTAGCTCTATCCTATGTAAGTTATTCTGTCTGTCTGTCTATCAGAGCTTTATAAAATCTAACGTAGGTACCCAATGAATAAGGTTACTTAAAAGTTTCCAATCTCACTCGTGATATTTTATACTTAATTTTTAATTACTCATAACTATACTCATAGCATACTAACATTAACTTTACTCATAGCATACGTTTAACAGTTAGTTAGAACTCTAGTTCATTTAATGACTCGTTAAAATCCTTATGCAAGTTCTAGTTATTCTAGAACTGCTAGAAATGTTCTCACCAGTGGAACTAAACAGTAGTACTCTAAATCCGACTCTCTAACCTAAAACCGATTAAAATATACATCACTTTATAGCACTTCTAAGTAGATTTTTAAGGAACTTTTATTTTAGAGCCAAATGCCCTTCCGTCGTTTTCCGCAGTAGGTACAATTAATTCCTCCTAATTGCTACGATTTTTGTTCGATCGTTACAGGTCTTAATTACACTTTTTCATTGTATATTTTGCTCTTTAAGCTCTTGGTATTGCGACAAGAGGAGAAATTTCTGCTGAAAAGTGAAATAGCGAAAGGGAAACCAGAACGGGGCACTGCTGACCTAGAAATGCACTGATCACTAGGTACTTCGCTATGGACAATGGACATATTATTCAAATTCGGGCTAAGTACTAATTTTTGTTGACCACAAAAAGAACCTATTTTATAACTGACAAAAAAAATTAGGAGGTTCTCAATTCGAATTTTCAATTTTCAATTTTCAAGGCGTATTTTTTCTTCTCAACATTTGTATCGTGAATTATTGAAAAATGTTTTTATACCAACATACAAAACGTTAAATAGCATTATTTGAATGTTGAAAATAATCTCAGAAACTTGACTCTGGCTTGTCTTTCGCGATGGTGATAAAATAAAAATGTTCAATATCTATACTAATATAATAAAGCGGAAGAGTTTGTTTGTTTGAACGCGCTAATCTCAGGAACTACTGGACCGATTTAAAAAATTCTTTCACCGTTGGATATGTAAGTAATCCTTGAGTGCTATAGGCTATAATATATGTACCACGGGCGAAGCCGGGGCGGACCGCTAGTAATAATATAATACTTATTAGCTCAATTCATTTATATTTTGTGCTGATATTCTATTTTCAAATCGTGATATAGTAAAATTTAACTCGCATGTGATTTGTGATTCAATTATTATAATATTAGGTTTAGGTATATAACAAGCGGTAACAAGTATATAACAAACGTAGATATTGGTTTTTAAAAATCCCGTGGGGATCATTTTGTTTTTCCTAAGCTCCTTTGAGCTCATACCTTGCTAAAACTGTTAAAAGTTCACTGGGGGATGTTTAGGTAGAACATCTGCCAGTGAAAGTCCCATCAAAATGGATCCAAGTTTTCAGAGATTAGCCGGTAGTCTTTAAAGTATCCTCTTTCTAACAAAAAAAGAATGAATGAAATCGGACCACGCGTTAATGAATTAGGATAGTTAAGTACACATTTTGACTTTCATCCTCTCTCCCAAGGGAACCGTGCTGAATTTCGGGATGAAAAGTATCCTATATGTTACTCCGTAGTCCGTAGTATGAACTTAAATCATGCCAAGTTTTATTTCAATCCATTCAGTAGTTTTTGCGTGATGCGCACACAAACATACAGACAAACAAACATATAAACAGACAAAAATTCAAAAATGGCTCTTTTACGCTCCATTACTTATCCCTAACACCCCCCAGTTGTTTTGTTGCAAAAATCTTTAATGTACAGATACGGCAATTCTACGATTTTATTATATGTATATAGAATAGAAGATAGATGTATAGAAGAAGATATACTTAGAATAGAATAGATTAACGTTTGCGTATACCTGTAATGGTTACATAAGTGTTATCTATCTATACATATAATAAAATCGTAGAATTTAGATCTACCTAATCGTATCGAATCGTAGGATTTTGATCTACCTAAACATCCGCCAGTGAAATTTTAACAGCTTTTAGCAAGGTTGAGCTCAAAGGAGCTTAGGAAAAACAAAATGATTCCCACGGGATTTTCAAAAACCAATATCCACGCGAACGAAGTCGCGGGTTTCCGCTTGTTATTTCATATTATTGGTAAATATGTAATTTATTTTTTATAATAAGCTACAGTTAAAAGCTTTTCAACTAAATGCCACTTTACAAATGGAGGGCGAACGCGTTGTGAGTGACGTGCATTTACAAATTGCCCTTGTAAATGACAAATGAGTATGGACTAGAACTCCCAACGTTTTACTTATTATGATAAAAATTCGAAAAAAATACTTTTGTTTGGTCCATTTTTAATATCCATTACAAAACTTCGACAATCATTCCTTTCGTTTTCAATCATTTTGCAATATTTACGTCTTTCTTGCACTATATAAATACAACTTAATTTGATCTACTATGATAGAGTCCCCAACATTTAATACTCGTTTTATTTGAACAAGTTGGTAACAAGAATGGTCCTTCTTCAGTTCTATTCGCCGAAGCACTTTAATAATATTATGTTTGCTCTAGGTCTAGCATATTGTAGTGCTTCTAGACTCTTTTTTAAGAGGTCCATTAGACGATTGGTTCTTTATCAACCAGTTCTGTCATTCGTCAGCTTCAAGCACTAGTAAATGGACGCGTCAAGCGCGCTGATGTGTGAATAGGTATTTAGAAGAATATTTTCCGTCTTTAAGATACCTGCGCCATGCCGCCCACGTGAGCAATTTACTTATACGAATGTTAGTCTCAAAACCGATTTCATTCATTGAGCGAAAATCCGCTCCCAACCCTCCCTGAAATTGTGACTTCTTTAAAACAGCCACGACACGTTGTGGCATATTTAAAAGTAAAGTAAATAAATGGCAAATAGTTGCAAGAAAATTGTAGTATATAATAATATCACGATATTAGATCATGTATCAATGCGTTGTGATAGTGCGTTTTAAGTATTTAAATATCACTTGCTTTAACGGTGAAGGAAAACATCGTGAGGAAACCTGCACGCCTGAGAGTTCTCCATAACGTTCTCAAAGGTGTGTGAAGTCTGGCAATCCGCTTGGCCAGCGTGGTAGACTATGGCCAAAACCCTTCTCACTCTGAGAGGAGACCCGTGCTCTGTAGTGAGCCGGTCGCCGGTAATGGGTTGATCATGATGATGATGAATATAAAAGCGAGTATCTGCCGGTACAGGTCAGTGCAATCAAGTAACCGGTTTGCGACCTGTTAAAAACCATTTAAAAACAGACTAAATTTACCATCAAGATACCTACGTAATATGTAAAATATAAACATTAAAGTGACGATATAGTAATGCGTTTTGGCGGGACTGCATGTGATGCGACGAGTCGCAGTGAGTCCTACATTGGGATAACTAGTCGTGGACGACTTGCCGCACCTCGTAAGTACTACTATGGTATTTCCGTAAATTTGTCGAAAAAACGATTGTATGGCAACACTAAAGCGACACTAACGACCTCCCTCAGTTCACAGATAGATTGGTCGCTCTGTATACTTGATGCAGCTGTTAGACTAGACCGGCAGATGAGCGATTTGGCCAGATCGCGTGTCAATTAAGTTGTTACGTCACAATAGCGTGTTTCCAAAATAAATTCCCGAATGGCGAAGAAGTAATTAATATTACCCGTTGTTTGATCAACGTCACGCAATCATGTGATTACCTGGAAACAAACAAGACTAGGTTAAATTTCTTCGTAAGGTAATATACCTAACAATTTTTTGGCTTTTCTTCCGTGTGGATTTAGGTTTTAAAAAATTCCGTAGAGTTCTAATGCTACTTTCAATACTTCAATTGATTCAATTGAAGTTTAAAAATATACCTACTTCAGTTATAGCTACTAGTATCCACCACCACCACCACAACTACAGCCTTTTAACGTCCCACTGCTGGGCACAGGCCTCCTCTCTCATAGGAGGGAGGGATATTTTTTTTGATTTAGAGCCCAATTAATGGCTCCAATAGGTACGGGTTGGCGGGCTTTAACGACTATTGTCACATGATACCGATAATAACCGAGACCGACTGCTTAACGTGCTCTCCGAGGCACGGGGGTGAAACACCGCCAGAAACTACGGCACTAGAACTACACACGGCTACTAGTATATACTTAGTAAGTATATTTTTATACAGTTACTAGAGAATGCCCGCGGCTTCGCCCGCGTGAGTTTCGGTTTTTCACAAATCCCGAGGGAATCGTGGATTTCCGGTTCCCGTTCCCGCTCCCTTTTCCAACCTTTATACCTACTTTCAAGAAAGTTTGCTATAGTAATCTACCTATAGCTGTAGCTATAGATTTCGGTTTTTTCAAAATCCCGTGGGAATTATTGTGGATTTTTCCAGGATAAAAAGTAGCCTATGTTTTAAGTCAGAGCATAAGTAATCTATCTCCATTCAAAATTTCAGCCAAATCGGTTCAGTAGTTGCGGCATGATTGAGTAACAAACATCCAAACATCTAAAAATCCAAACATCCACACTTTCACATTTATAATATTAGTAGGATTTTTGTGGTGAATGAATGAAATGAAAGTAAGCATAACGATCAACATGTAGGCGGATTACTACGCGACGATGAAAGAGCGTTGCCTAATTCTCTTGTCCTTGGAGATCATACGATCCCCCGCCCTCTAAATTGAATAATGCGGCGTGTGTCGACACACAAAGGGTCCCAATGGGAATTAGGTGAGGATTTATTATGACACTGTTTTCTTTGACGATATTTTACAAGAGTAATCGAGCCCCCTTAATCCACTTGGTGAATTTACATGTTGTCTCCCTTTTGTCTGTGCGTCCATCTGTCAGATCCTTATATGTATACAACTAGCTGATGCCCGTGGCGAGCATCAGCTAGTTCGCTCGTGGATTCATATTATAAAACTCATACAAATTTTCGACCCCTATTTAGTTCCCTTAGGGGTTGAATTTTAAAAAATCCTTTCTTAGCGGATGCCCTCATTATAATAGCTATCTGCATGTCAAACAGCTTGATCCGTATTCTAATGTAAAAATTACGGGTACATACCACGATTAATTTGTTTTTTGTTTTTGTCGATATTTCGGTCCAGTTACATGGACCGTGGTCGCGACGAGACTGCGGTACCCGTAATTTTTACATTAGAATATGTCGATAAACCACGAAATAAGCCTTAAATCACTACCTTGATCCGTCCAATGATTTATTCTGTTCGTTGGTAAATCAGTCAGTTTTCCTTTTATATAGTACCTACCTATTTAGATTGCCAATGAAGGAGACAATATAATCACACTTATTATAAAGGCGAAAGTTTGTGTGTGTGTGTGTATGTGTGTGTGTGTGTGTGTGTGTGTGTTTGTTCTACTTTAACGCCGCAACTACTGAACCGATTGGCTGAAATTTAGAATGGAGATAGATTATGCCCTGACTTAACACATAGGCTACTTTTTATACCGGAAAAGTATTCCTGTAGGACTAAAATAGACTTAGACTTCCAAAAACGCGATAGATGGCGCTGATTGTTCCGAAATCTATAGCTACAGCTATAGGTAGATTACTATAGCAAACTTCCTTGAAAATAGGTACAAAGGTTGGAAAAGGGAGCGGGAACGGGAACCGGAAATCCACGATTCCCTGGGGATTTGTGAAAAACCGTAATTCACGCGGGCGAAGCCGCGGTTATAAGCTAGTAATTACATACGTATAGCACTTACAAATCCCTATTATATTATAGTATTGTAAATGCCAATGTTAACTTGTTGGTTTTTCCTTCAATCAGGCAGCAACAGAGCTATATACTAGCGGATACGGCAGACGTCGTCCTGCACGGTGACATATACCGACATCAGCGCCACCTACCGTGGCGTTGCCTATTTGCTTTTTATGTCGTGTTTGTTGAAATAGGTTTTTTCATGTACTGATCCGATTTTATCAAAAATTAAAAAAAAACACGTTAGTAATAGAATTTCATGCAACTTTTCAACCCGCTCTAGCGCGTTAACAATGAAATCTATTCGATAGTCTCTAGCCTTTAGAAGATAGTTCCATAAAAATTCACTCTTAATTTATTATATCGTCGGAAACTTAATATTATATACCTATAGCAAGCTTTAGTTACGTAAGATCGTGTAGCATTTTAAAATAATAATACTTATAGAGCGAGAATCAAGTAGGTAGATAGTTTTACTCATGGAGAAAATCAAAATCTTTTGAAAATTTTGTGCTTTTCGTGCACTTAGAACGTTGTTTGCGAAACGAATATCCACTAAATAGGTATCTTTAGTTTCTTGCGAGTATAAGATCGCGAGGTAAAGCCGATTCGGTATAGCGTCTATATTATTCATCATCTTAGAAATTCCCTTTGAATGAGCAAAATCTTACAGAAACCTATTTTGGGAAGGTTGTTTAAAACAAAATACATCATGATCAACCCATTACCGGCTCACTACAGAGCACGGGTCTCCTCTCAGAGTGAGAAGGGTTTTGGCCATAGTCTACCACGCTGGCCAAGCGGATTGGCAGAATTCACACACCTTTGAGAACGTTATGGAGAACTCTCAGGCATGCAGGTTTCCTCACAATGTTTTCCTTCACCGTTAAAGCAAGTGATATTTAAATACTTAAAACGCACATAACTCCGAAAAGTTAGAGGTGCGTGCCCGGGATCGAACCCACGACCTCTGATTAGAAGTCGGTCGTCCTAACCACTAGGCTATCACAGCTTTTTATTTATTTATACATGTATATTGTGGCCGATTCTGTTGTACACAATCTCTAAATCTAAACTAAAATGACAGGTCTAAATATATTCCTGTTTCTTTCACAATCCTCCCTGCTGAAGGGGATAGCACTATTTTTAAACCTGTCAATTTAGTTTAGGTTTAGAGATTGTGTACAACAGAATTAGCCACACTGTGTACATAATTACAGAGCTCTAGCTCTGTAATAAATACGGAGACATGGTTATACGAATGGTTACTTTAACACTAAGTATGCTCTCTGCCATACAACCTGTACTTATGAACCTATCGATCTAAGATGAGGGTAACCACTTAAGTACATAAACTTACATAAGTAATTATTACATAATATTACAAATAAATAAAATTATTGATATAGCGAAGTAAAGTAATAAAGTATTGATTTTGATTTCCATATTAAAGCATGAGTATCAGCTGGTGTAGTAAGTATATTCTTAGTTCGACAGTTCCGGGACTTTGGAGCTTATCTGGTTAGGTTTAAATCTCAAAGGAATATGCTTAGCAAAGTTTTAAAATACAGCTTTGTAAGCACTTTAAAGGGATGTAGCACCCTCGATAACGGTAAAGTCACAGCCTTTTTCTCAACTTCCATTATGTTCCATTATTATTACCAGCCTTAAAAGCTGCTTAGTATATTTTATTGGTACTTAGCTGTACTACCTTTATTTAAAGTTATTTGCCAAAATGGGGAAGATAATTTGGTCCTGAAAGTGTTTCGTTTTCGATTCGGTCTCGAAAATTATTCACATAGACCACAAGGAGCCTCTTCAATCAAGCGACCCACTGGGCCGAAATACCGATTAGGTACCTACATATCGATGATTTACTGTTACTGCCTGCTATAACAAGCTTCCCTCGGGATTTATTTGTGTCTACAGAAAACTATTTTCGTCGGCTTCTCAAATGCCTCCCGCCATGGTTTAACAGTTTTTGTCAAATATCTGATTGCCTTAAACTCTCTCACTATTGCAGGCTAAATCCAGAGTTGCAATAAGAATATCATAAATTCAGCCTATCATCACAACAACGGGGGCTGCATAGACGAAATAAAACGACGTATGGCGATATCTAGGTCAGCCATGGACAAGTTGCAGAAGATATGGAGGAACCGCAGGATAACCAAGGCCACTAAGACCCGCCTAGTTAGAGCGCTTGTGTTCCCCATATTCCTCTACGCCTCGGAAACGTGGACCCTGCGAGAAAGTGAGAAGAAGAGAATAGACGCTCTCGAAATGTGGTGCTGGAGAAGAAAGTTGAGAGTATCTTGGAATGAATTCCGGACCAATAAGTCAATCCTCGAAGAACTCAGCATCAAGCAGCGTCTGTCCTCCATTGTACAAGCTCGCATACTCACTTTCTTTGGTCACGTGTCAAGACGTAATGACATCTCGATTGAACGTCTTGTAGTCCAGGGAAGAGTAGAGGGCACAAGAGCGCGTGGCAGATCGCCTATGAGATGGACAGACCAGGTGAAGGCAGCGGTAGATGTCCCACTACATGAATGCACTAGGAAGGCAACTGTTAGAGAGGAGTGGAGGCGCATAGTGAAGCGTGCCACAACACCCAAGTGACGACCACGACCGCTCTGTCAAGAGCGTATCGACGAAGAAGAATCACAATTGAGATTTTAGCGATGCTTGATGCAGCTTTTCGACAAACTGCAGGCTCACTGATCAATAAAATCAAAGCACTACATAACTAACGAATAATGGATTCAAATTAACCACAGATTAAACTAGTGTTGCGCTCGGTGCGCGAGCTGCAAGCAGCTCGCGGGCCTTGTAGTCTCTTCAATATTCGTAAAATAAAGAAATGGAAGGCCATACCAAATACCAGAATATTCTGGAAAATCTCTTGAAAGATAGAAGGAAATATTGGTATCACGTTTCTGAAAGGACACTAATCAGTTCTATGCATGCATTTAGTGGAAAAAAAGGATCTATACAAAAATGTTCTGGAGAGCCACTTGAAAATTAAAAAGAAATTTTGTATGGACACGAATTTTTTTGTTCCGTAGCTGTCTTTTTTTATTGGCTTACCAAAGGGCCTAAGGTCTTGAACATTTTTAGTTTCAGGACCATGCCTCTACGATTGATAGTTTTTGAGGGCCGTTAGGATACGCTGGTAATTTTTCCACATTCACTACGTTTTGTATTTTTTGTGAAAAAAATCTTTAAGTTCTATTTATACGTGTAGTGGGGGAAAAAAGTTCCATACAAAATTGTTCTGGATAACCTCTTGAAAAGAACCCAAAAAATTTGTATGGAGAGAATTTTTTTTTGTTCGGCGGCCATCTTTTTTTGTGCCGGTTCACCCAATGGCCCAAGGTCTTTAACAATATTTGTTTGGAACCATGCCTGTATGACTGGTAGTTTTGGAGGACCCATAAGGTACTCTGGTAAATTTTCCACAATCATGACGTTTCAGAATTTTCCTGAAGGAAGACCCATAAGTTCGATATATATAAATAGTTAAGGGAAAAGATTCCATACAAAATTGTTCTGGAGAGCCTCTTGAAAAGAACCCTAAAAATTTGTATGGAGAGAATTTTTTTTTGTTCGGCGGCCATCTTTTTTTTACCGGTTCACCTAATGGCCCAAGGTCTTTAATAACATTTGTTTGGGACCATGTCTGTATGACTGGTAGTTTTGGAGGACCCATGAGGTACTCTGGTAAATTTTCCACATTCATGACGTTTCATAATTTTCTGAAGGAAGACCCATAAGTTCTACGCACATAAATAGTGAAAGGAAAAAAGTTCCATACAAAATTGTTCTGGAGAGCCTCTTGAAAAGAACCCAAAAAATTTGTATGGAGAGAATTTTTTTTTGTTCGGCGGCCATCTTTTTTTTACCAGTTCACCTAATGGCCCAAGGTCTTTAATAACATTTGTTTGGGACCATGTCTGTATGACTGGTAGTTTCGGAGGACCCATGAGGTACTCTGGTAAATTTTCTACATTCATGACGTTTCATAATTTTCTGAAAGAAGACCTATAACTTCTGCGCACATAAGTAGTGAAGGGAAAAAGTTCCATACAAAATTGTTCTGGAGAGCCTCTTGAAAATTAGGAATTTTTTTGTATGGAGACGAAATTTTTTTTGTATGGTGGCCATATTTTTTTTACCGGTTCACCCAATTGCCCAAGGTTTTGAACATTTTTTGTTTCGAGACGATACCTCTCCGACTGATAGTTTTCGAGATCCCCTAGGGCACTCTAGTCAGTTTTCCACGTCCAGCTCTCTCTATAATTTTGGTGACCTAGAATTTTTGAATTTTACACACATGGAAAGTATGGTGAAAAAGTTCCATACAAAATTGTTCAGGAGAGGTGATCAGTCCGTAACTTCAAGTAGCTTTATATATATAACTAGTATGGCGCGTGGGTGCGCGGCCCGCAAGCGGACCGCGAGGATTCGAGTAGTTTTTGTTTGAGCACGTCCCACCTATCTTCAATACCCTCGCCGTGTTCTTCATCCGTCTCCGAAATCTTCGATCATCAGCTCTTTCCGTATTTTTCCTCCGCATGAATTTTTGTTTTCTACACGAAACCATCAATAAAAATTTTTTTTGTGTAGAAAAATAATTTCCGCCATCTTGATTTTTTTCTGTTCATCAAATTGTAGATCTTCAGTTCTTGATCATCTTTTGCCAAGAAACCACTCTTCCATCTTTTATACTTGGTGAGATAGACACCGACGAAATTTGTATAGCCGCCATCTTGAATCCGCCATTTTGTTTTTTTTTCAGCTCAGTGCCAATTGGATGAGGTTCTGAGTATTTTTTGTTTGAGCAGCCCCCATCTATCTACAAAACTCTGCCCGGGCTCATCAATCATCTTCCAAACCCTCAATCATCATGTCTTCCCATATTTTTCTTTGAGATTTCTCCAAAGAACCGCATCAACCGCCTTGCATACCTAGTTCACAACTTTATACTCTCTCTGAATATTCGCCATACATTTTCTATGGAAAAATAAAGTCCGCCATTTTGAATTTTTTTTGTATTCATCTAGTAGACCTTTGGATCTTGATCATGTTTTGCTAAGAAACAACTCTTCCATCTTTTATACCCTTCGAGATGGACACCGACAAAATTTGTATGGCGGCCATCTTTTTTTCGCCATTTTGAATTTTTTTTCGGCTCACTGCCAATTGGATGACGTTTCGAGTGACATTTGTTCGAGCATCCCCCACGTATCTTCAATACCTTAAGCGTGCTCTTCAACCGTCTCCGAAATCCTCAATCATCAGCTCTCTCCATATTTTTCCTCTTAATGAATTTTTGTCCTCTATACGAAACCATTTGTGAAAAAAAAATTTTTCATACAAAATTTTACAGGAGAGGCGATGAATGAGTCAGTGAATCAGAACGAACAGCTATATATATATTAACTAGTACGGCGCGTGGGTGCGCGGCCCGCTAAAGCGGACCGCGTAGATGAGTGGACAGGGGTCCGTTTGGATTTAAAGTTTTGGTGTGTAACAGTTTTGCTTTTTAGGGTTTAAGAAGCCGGAAAAAAAAAATTCTTACCCTAGCATGTGGGGTATCATTGTTTAGAACTCATTGAGTAGAGTTTAGGACGTATGAACATGTTTTTTTAATATTTTATTTTTCTTAACAAAATATAAGGAAATGGGTACCCAATACAGGGTTCAAATAATTGAAAGTACGTCTTATCCTAAGTTAGCGTGCGTTAAAATGTATGTTTGTCTGTTTATTCCGGCTAATCTCCAAATCCGGGCTGGATCGATTTTGAAGGAACTTTCACTGACTGCTGTTTGTTATAAGGAGTAACTTAGGCTACTTTTATTTTACAAAAAAAGAATGAGCTCAAAGGAGCTTAGAAATAACTGACTTCCCGCGGGATTTTTAAAAACCTATGATCGAAAAATCACGCGAACGAAGTCGCGGGGATCCAATTGTTCTTCATATATATAAGTATAAATAAGTATTTAAACTGTTTCGTGTAGGTACTTATATTATAAAAAAGTGTACCTAAGTGTAAATATAAGCCAGTTTCCACGCCACCCTGGAGGTATGGCTCCAGCTCGTTTTTTTTTACGTGGTTCTCCCATTGTCAGACATTTCAAACAGAATAAAAATTTAGACTACTAAAATTCTAACGAAAACTTACTTTTGGCTTTACCGTAATCGCATAAAAAATATTCTGCATGCCTGAGTAATGAGACCTATTGCAATGTAGCAAAAATATTACAAAAATTTAAATATTTTTGCGACCTTGCTCCACGATACATAAATAAATAGAATAAATACTAAAACAAATATTGTGTCCTTATTATGACAAAAAGACATCTACATACTTACTTACTTATTTAAAAATATGTTTTGATGTAGCAAGCATTAGATGTCTGTAATTCAGAAATTCAAGATGTTAGAGTAAGTTTCAAGATGACTACAGGTATTTGTAAAGTAAGAATGAAATAAGGCCGTTATGCTTGATAATTTAATGTTATGATAAGGAATTTAACGTTTAAAAATTATTGAAATGAAATACTGAAAAAGAAATAAGTATAGAAAGTGAACATACTGTTTATTTAGTACTTTCTATTATAACGCAATCTACCTACTTATATTACATAATATTTATTATTAGGTATTTACACATTAGGTACATATTATTTACATATTACATGTTTTTAAAGTAAATTACAGAAGCAAACTTTGAAAAATATTTTTTTTAAAGAATATTATTAGTCATGTTCATCATGAGTGTGTACGACAATAGACGTGTAACGGGTAGGGTTTGAACCGTCGACTGTTAGCATTGAAGAAGTATCTTAATAAAAGGTAAGTAAGTTGGCAACACAGAAAATGAACGGGGCGGTGGACGTTACTCTGGCCATTCGTGTGTAGTAGTCACTGCATTTTTTTGATATATCGAAATTTCGTAGAGTAATGGTGGATCACATTATAATAATTTTGTAATACCTACTAAATTGTTAAATTTTAATTAAATTGCTTTTATAATATTCATAACGTGTTATTTTTTTCACACGACCTTACGGTTTTTTATCCGCGCCCGACGACCACTATTGAGGCTTCTTGAAAGGACCTTTTGTAAGATGGTCTTTTGAATTTTAGGTCAGTAATGATTTATAAACTATATTTTTTGTCAGAGCGTAATTTCTGCTAACTCTTTCTAGCGGGACTAAAACGTGCAAATTGTGACTGTGTCGCACTCTGCCTAAAGCTACGTACAGTTGTCCATGTGAAAAAACATCACTTCTTAGATCCACTCCCACACGATCCAGAGTTTGCCCTTGAGATTTATTAAATGTCATAGCATAAGCCAACTTAACAGGGAATTGCTTGCGAGTCATTTCTATACCGTTTCGCCCTATTTTAAATTTAAAAGTTATGCGAGGTATGACGATAGGCTCACTACTATTTGGGTGATGCGCTAACAGAGTGAATTTTGAAACTTGATCTATAATTAATTTTGTACCATTGACTAAACGGTGTGTGAAACTGATATTTCGAATAAGTATAACGACCGCGCCTACTTTCAGTTTCAAGTCATGATCGGGCACACCGGGTGCTGTGATAGAATTTAAAACATTGCATTCTAATCGTTCAGCTGAGTTGTCATTCAAGTGGTCGGTGGTATCGGCACTGTAACAGATAGTCATTGGTCCAGGTATCAGTTCAAGTATTTTTTGATTAATGTCTCTTATGTTTTCATTAGTTCCAGATAGAATAGCCCTTTTACATATATTTTTTGGGTCACAGATTTCGTACTGTGGATATATATTGTCAATTAATTGTTGCAAGCTATTTACGTAATTGATATTTTTTAAAATTAATAAATCTTCTTCTGTCGTTTCAGCTTCACCTTCTCCAATACTCAATACAAAGTTAGCAAAATGAGGGTCTTCTTTTGCACGCTGATTTTCAGTTAACTTGAATTTTTGGACATAGTGCCAGATTTCAGAATTTTTTATTGATGCCCGGCATATATCACGTTCTCCTGCTCCTGTTATCACCGGTGGTATTTGTCTAAAATCACCGGCCAATACTAACACTTTACCTCCAAAGGGTTTAGTATTGCATTCCATTAGATCTTTGAGACCGCGATCAATTGTTTCAAGCAGGTACCTGTGAGCCATTGGTGCCTCATCAATAATGATAAGACGTGCTGCTTTGATCAACGCTGCTCTTTGAGAGTTGTTTGAAATTCCCCACGCTGCATTACCACCTTCAAAGTCCAAAGGAAGCTTAAACATTGAATGTGCTGTGACACCTCCGTCATGATTTAGTGCAGCTATGCCCGTGGAAGCCGTACATAGGGCAATATGTCCATTAGAACGAATCTTTGCAGCAATCACGTTAAGCAAGATGGTTTTTCCAGTTCCAGCGGGACCGTCAATGAACACCGGTGGCCTATCTTCACAATCATCTTCAGTAAGTAATACGACTGTGTTGTATATAGCCCGTTGCTGCAAATTTAATTTTGACTCCCATTCATTTAATATGGCAGTCGCCTCATCGTTCCATCTTCCAGTTTCTCTGTCAAGCTCGGTTATGCTGTGTCTTAAGTCTGGCAAACCGAAATCTGACAGCGATCGACCATGAGCACGTAACATTTGTTCAATGTCTCGAAGGCCATGGTCGTAAGCGGCTTCCATTTCAGATTCACGCCCTCTGTGATAATCATCGCACAAATGGTCACGGTATTTATCCCATAACAGAAGGGCTGGGGCACCGTCCATGATAAGTGCGAAAAAAAGCTGACGTAAACCTTTACCGGTCTTGAAGCCGGCTGCCTCTTCTATTGCGGACTCGTACTCCTGATTATCGTTCAGAATACCACGTTCGAAAGCTGCTTTTTGAAAAGTGTCGTAAATTACATTATCGACAGTTCGCAGTTCTTCGTAGCTCCGACACGGATAACGCATGAGTAACATTCGCAGAAAATAAAGTTCACCGAGTGTAGGAGATATAAAGACAATCCGAGCCACGATCTCGCCTCGTACTCTTTTTGTAATGAAGTATTTTCCAGATTCATGAGGGAACACTTGTACAGTTGGATTAGGCCGGGCTTGAGTTTCGACATTGTACCTTTCATAAAACATCATGTAAGTACATTCATCCAACTCAGGATTTGAAGGCCTCGTCATGTAAATTTTCAATTTAGATATATAATTTTCTGATGCTTCCGCCTCGGTTCCAGTACGGAAAATTATCGCATCTCCATCGGGTAAATGTACCGGTAGTGCAACGACAGTTGGATATCTACAGCTGATGTCAAACTCCAATAGGCGCCACATTGCATCAGAGGCGCTCACATATCGATATTGAGCGTAGTGTTCTATTTCGTCGAATACTTCTGTCACACCCGCTCTTGCGTGATCGGGACCTTTGTGCAGGTACTTGTAAAGGTATTTTACCACTTTGGAGGTGGAAGCAATTTCCAAATTGCAATGACATTCCATTAACAGTAGTATTGCAGGGTTGTACGGCACAATCCACCTGTTAGTGATTGCAGTTTGATTTCGTTCAACAATTGCCAGCTGATCGCCAGCTGGACGTTTGTAGTGTACTGAGCCTCGTTCATCCGAGTACGTCACTTCAGTGTAACTTTTAGGAAATTTTTTCGAACATTTCCCAGCAGCTTGATCATAGCAGGGCGACCTTTCACCACATGGGCCGTGCACCATGTGTTGCAAAACCAGTTGTCTCAGTCGTCCCTGTTCCGGTGGAGGTATTGTTGCTTGAATAAATTTATCAATATCCATACTATCGATGGGCCCTCCTCCTTCTACACGGAACGTAATGTGTGCGTGAGGTAACCCCCTTTTTTGGAATTCTATAACATGTAGAATTGATACAATGGTACCAAAGAAGTCTTTTGATCTGATTTTTTTCAACAGTATTGACAACTTTAGTTGAAATACTCTCACACACAAATCAGGACGATCTGTTGGCTGTTGACCGGGATATAAACTTTCGGTTATTTC
The DNA here is from genome assembly GCA_920104075.1 of Melanargia galathea. Lineage (NCBI taxonomy): Eukaryota > Metazoa > Arthropoda > Insecta > Lepidoptera > Nymphalidae > Melanargia > Melanargia galathea. The sequence continues at coordinate 5,229,947 of OV049855.1, forward strand.
AGGCCATTTTGGGTTACATGTAACAGTAAGGAAAAAGCTTGGTTTTCCCAACCGTGCAACAATGGCCATAGCATCGTGGTACCTGATTTGCATATAACGCGGGCTATTTGTGAGACTCGCCGGTAAATATATTTTACCGGGTCGGATGCCTTCACCTGCGATCGTTTCGTCGATTTCACGTCGGGTTGCAATTCTTAGTTCGCTTTGAATCCCTTTGAAATATTGTAGACGCTCTTCTTCGGTCCGGCACCACATATCAACAAAGTATTCTTGCGAAAGGCGTCGTAAGATCGCAAACCGCTCTTCAGATAAGAGTTGACAACGATAGTATTTTACTTGACTTAGTTTGTTGCCAGCTTTATCCTTAATATCAATGGAATATCTTTCAGGAGCTCTAGGAAACAGTAAAGGATATTGAAATGCTTCATACGCGGGATGTAAGTAATGTACTGTGTGTGGTTTTGCTTCCCCAATTTTCCATATTACTACTGCTCGCGGGTGATGTTCATTTGAAGTTTCAATCAAACCTGCAAGCTCATTCGACACCGGTCTATCTCCTAATATTGGTCCATGAGTACGTCGACTTGTATTTTGAAAAATTAATCGAGCTTCTGAACTCGGGTGATTATTTAATAAGTATAAATCTTTTATCAAGGGATTATTATTTTTTAAGTACGCGTAAATCTCCTTGATAAGATTGGGGCACAAATTTTGTTGATTTCCTAATCTTTGATGTTCTTCTCCGTCGTGTATATATAATGCTGTATTATTTGTGCTACCATTATAAGCCAAATCGAAGACGCGATGGTAAATACGCCCTTGAACTTTAACTAAGTTAGGACCGTGACCCGCAGGTCTTTGAAAGCCGTGAGTTGTACCTAGCGCTGAAAAACTGAACAGATTATTATACGCTCTAGCGTTTTTTAAAAATAACTGGTTTGCGTAAAACTGGGCATCTAGTGGTCCGAGTGGGTCAACGTTATATTTGCCCTGTCCACAGCACCACTTTGTGCGAGACTTTTCTTCATCAAAAAGTCTGGCGCCGCAGTGAATACATTTATAAGTTTCTTCACATAGAAGAGAATATTTTAAACGAATTGGTTTAATTTTATCTAAATCGTTGCCTTTCAGTGCACCCGTTAAACCCAGTCCACGTATTTCTGAAGGAATATTTCTAATTTGACGTATTTTGTCTCGATGTGTTTTAGAATATTTACTAACACATTCACGATGAGCTTGAGGATGCAAGCGTTGATACCTTAACGCAGCCTGTCTATTTACTTCAGGATGCGCAGCTTCATATACTTGCACGGCCTCTAGGTGCACTTCGGGATGTGCAGCAGTATACCGATGCACGGCTCTCCTGTGAGATTGTGGCTTATGTTTTTGGTAACGCAAAACAGCATCCAAATGCTTACGTTTTTTTTCAGCTACAGTTACTTGTTTTTTAGGCCTACCACGTGAACGTTTGCAGTTTTGTTCGTACAATTCTTTTTTATCAGTTTTATTTTGTAATAGTTCTATTATATGTGGATTATCAACAGGCAATCGCTCTAATACTACTTTACATGGACGAAGGCTATGTTTTATGCTACAGGGCAGTGACTCTGTAAATGTTGGTGATTCAAATTCATTTGTCAGAATTTGCCCGTCACTTGCCAAAGAACGTTCTTCGTGAACAATGGTGATTAATGACACACTGCCAGACCTATTACTTTTTAGACTTAAACAATAGGGTTGCGACTCCGTGAATGTTGGAGATTCAACTTTATTTGTCAGTATTTGCCCATCGCTTGCCAAAGAACGTTCTTCGTTTATGATGGCACTTAATGAGACACTGCCAGAACTATTACTATTTACTTTGAAACAATAGGGTTGCGACTGCGTGAATGTTGGAGATTCAACTTTATTCGTCAGTATTTGCCCATCGCTTGCCAAAGAACGTTCTTCGTTTATGATGGCACTTAATGAGACACTGCCAGAACTATTACTATTTACTTTGAAACAATAGGGTTGCGACTGCGTGAATGTTGGAGATTCAACTTTATTCGTCAGTATTTGCCCATCGCTTGCCAAAGAACGTTCTTCGTTTATGATGGCACTTAATGAGATACTGCCAGAACTATTACTATTTACTTTTAAACAATACGGTTGCGACTCCGTGAAAGTAGGAGAAAACGTGAGAGTAGGAGAATTTATCAATATTTGCTTACTATTTGGCAAAGAACATTCTGTATTACTAATAGTAATTAATGATTCATTGCTATTCAGATTTGAACTATATGACTGTGACTCTGAAAACGTTAGAGATTTGGCCTCATTGATTTGCCCACCGCTGGGCGAATCGCGAATATGGAGTTCATTAGAGTGACTATTTATTGAAGGGACCTGATTTACGTTCTTTTCGATGAAAACATCAAAATGACCGCTCGTGAGATGCCCTGTAAAACCGATCATTTTTTCTGTAGGTCCGGTACCGAATGCTTGCGCATAAACACCTTCTATATACAGTTTAAACATATAATCTTTATATATTTCTCCTGCCATCGTCAATTCGGTAGTAGTGCCGTAAATTCCGTTTTGCATCATTTCATTGCGATATTCTTCAGCCGACCCATACGGGCTTTCGTCACGACGCATTGTAAACATGCCATATCGATCCCAATTCGAAACAATCTCTCCAACAATACGCGATCGTATTTCCTGAGATCTGTTTATATGACCGTATATATGAAAAGATAGCGCTGAAAACATGCAGTTCCCGTCACCGGGAATATTATATAAGAAAACTTCTCGAGTAGGTGCATCGAGATTAGCAGCTTCCTTGATTTGAACGGTCTGAAGAGAAGACGAAGAATAAGAAGCCATCATTGCACCTCAGTAATAAAATATTGTCACTTACCACAAAATCAGCTACAACACTTAAAAAAAATGTTTAGTACGAAATAATACCAGGCTGAAATATTTAATTCAATAAGTTATTGAGATGGATAAATCTCTAAAAATATCTTTAAAACAATTATATCACTCTAAGCAGAAGAAATACAACGTAGAAAGACAGATAAAAGATACAATTTTTACCGCCTTTTGTTTTTTTTTTTCAGTCTATGGATTTAAATAAAAGAACGTCATTCGTATTTCAAACTCGTCTAAGAAGTTCTACGTAGTATTATTATGTATTAAAAAAAATACAATTAATGTTATTTTTTTTAATAATTTATAACGTAAAAATAACGTTTTATCTTAAGTATTTTATTATTATTAAAAAAAAAATGGTTGTCTGTAAAGTCGGTTTACGGACGATAATTTTACGTGATAACGTCATAAGAAAATATTGCCTCTCTATCGCTTGTTCCACGTTCTCGCTTGCACGCTCGGCTATGCCGGCCGATCGTACCTTCACCATCGCTTATCCCGCGCTCTCGCTTTCACGCAATACGTGACAATGAGTCATGCCTTTACGTGCGTGCGGCCGGCGTTCATCGACTTATAAGACGATAACACGTCAAAAATTGATTTCCAAAATCATCCTGACACTTTTTGTTCTCTGAATAATTATTATTATCAATTGTCGCTTTAATCATACAAAGAGAAATTTAGTTAAAACTTCTTACAGCTTTGCGCTGCTAAAAAGTCACAGATTAATGATTAGTATCTACGACGACATAAAAAGTACAGGTAGACAACCACAGATTAGAATCATAAATAAATTATTGAATCTTATTATTTTTTTTTTCTTGTATTGAGAATGGGTAACATTGATATAGAGTTTTGCGTAAACGTGGTAGGTATATTTTGTAAAATTAGATGTTCCTAGAGGTGACTAACTACCTTTTTGATCTAGTGGTTAGCATATTCGACTGCAGATAGGAACCGTCTCAAAGCCTTGCATAGTTCCCAACTTCAATATTCGCCATACATTTTCTATGGAAAAATAAATTCCGCCATTTTGAATTTTTTTTCTATTCATCGAGTAGACCTTCGGATCTTGATCATCTTTTGCTAAGAAACTATTCTTCCATCTTTTATACCCTCCGAGATGGAGACCGACGAAATTTGTATGGCGGCCATCTTTTTTTCGCCATTTTGAATTTTTTTTCAGCTCACTGCCAATTGGATGACGTTTTGAGTGACATTTGCTCGAGCACCCCCCACCTATCTTCATTACCTTAAGCGTGCCCCTCACCTATCTCCGAAATCCTCAATCATCAGCTCTCTCCATATTTTTGTTCCTAATGAATTTTTGTTTTCTATACGAAACCATTGTTGAAAAAAAAATTTTTCATACAAAATTTTACAGGAGAGGTGATCAATCAGTCAGTGAATCAGCACGAGCAGCTATATATATATTAACTAGTAGGGCGCTTGGCTGCGCGGCCCGCTAAAGCGGACCGCGGGGATTTCAGTATTAATTTTGTTTTAGCAGCCTCCACCTTCTTCTATCATTTTCAGCATCTTTAACTGGCCGTGCTCCTCATCCATCTTCCTAACCCTCGATCATTATCACTCTCCATATTTTTTCTCCGAATAATTTGTCAGAATGAGAGTTCTTCCATAAAAAAAATTTAAAAATTGAAAAGGAACGGCGTCAAAGTCTTGCATAGTTCCCAACTTACATTCTCTTCAATATTCGCCATATATTTTGTATGGAATAATAAATTTCGCCATGTTGTTTTTTTCTGTTCATCAAGTAGATTTTTAGTTCTTGATTATATTTTTCTAAGAAACTACTCTTCCATCTTTTATACTTGGTGAGATAGACACCGATGTTTGTATGGCCGCCATCTTGAATCCGCCATTTTGGACTTTTTTCAGCTCACTGCCAATTGGATGATGTTTCGAGTAATTTTTGTTTGAGCACCTCCTATCCTACCTATCTTCAATACCCTGCCCGGGCTCCTCAACCAACTTCCAAACCCTCAATCATCATGTCTTCCCATATTTTTCTTTGAGAATTCTCCAAAGAACCGCATCAAAGCCTTGCATAGTTTACAACTTGTAGTCTCTTCAATATTCGCCATACATTTTCTATGGAAAAATAAATTCCGCCATTTTGATTTTTTTTTTCTATTCATCAAGTAGACCTTTGGATCCTGATCATCCTTTGCGAAGAAATCACTCTTCCATCTTTTATACCCTCCGAGATGGACACCGACGAAAGTATGGCGGCCATCTTTTTTTCGCCATTTTGAATTTTTTTTCAGCTCACTGCCAATTGGATGACGTTTCGAGTGACATTTGTTCGAGCACCCTCCACCTATCTTCAATACCTTAAGCGTGCTCTTCACCAGTCTTCGAAATCCTCAATCATCAGCTCTCTCCATATTTTTGTTCCGAATGAATTTTTGTCCTCTATATGAAACCATTAGTGAAAAAAAAAAATTTCATACAAAATTTTACAGGAGGGGTGATCAATCAGTGAGTCAGTCAATGAATCAGCACGAGCAGCTATATATATATTAACTAGTAGGGCGCTTGGCTGCGCGGCCCGCTAAAGCGGACCGCGGGGATTTCAGTATTATTTTTGTTTTAGCAGCCTCCACCTTCTATCATTTTCAGCATCTTTAACCCTGGCCGTGCTCCTCATCCATCTTCCAAACCCTCGATCATCATCACTCCAAATTTTTTTCTCCGAATCATTTGCCAGAAGGAGAGTTCTTCCATAAAAACAAATTTTGAAAAGGAACCGTATCAAAGTCTTGTATAGTTTCCCAACTTAGTCTCTTCAATATTCGCCATATATTTTGTGTGAAAAAAATAAATTTTGCCATCTTGATTTTTTTCTGTTCATCAAATTGTAGATCTTCAGTTCTTGATCATCTTTTGCCAAAAAACACTCTTCCATCTTTTATAATCCGTGATATAGACACCGACGAAATTTGTATAGCCGCCATCTTGACTTCCCCATTTTTTTTTTTTTTTCCGCTCAGTGTCAATTGGATGAGGTTTTGAGTAATTTTTGTTTGAGCACCTCCCATCTATCTACAATACCCTTCCCGGGCTCCTCATCCATCTTCCAAACCCTCAATCATCATGTCTTCCCATATTTTTCTTTGAGAGTTCTCCAAAGAACTGCGGTAAAGCCTTGCATAGTTTACAACTTGTAGTCTCTACAATATTCGCCATACATTTCCTATGGAAAAATAAATTCCGCCATTTTGAATTTTTTTTAATTCGTCAAGTAGACCTTTGGATCCTCATCATCTTTTGCGAAGAAACCACTCTTCCATCTTTTATACCCTCCGAGATGGAGACCGATGAAATTTGTATGGCGGCCATCTTTTTTTCGCCATTTTGAATTTTTTTTTCAGCTCACTGCCAATTGGATGACGTTTCGAGTGACATTTGCTCGAGCACCCCCCACCTATCTTCAATACCTTAAGCGTGCCATTCGCTCGTCTCTGAAATCCTCAATCATCAGCTTTCTCCATATTTTTGTTCCGAATGAATTTTTGTCCTCTATACGAAACCATTTGTGAAAAAAAAAGTTTTCATACAAAATTTTACAGGAGGGGTGATCAATCAGTGAGTCAGTCAATGAATCAGCACGAGCAGCTATATATATATTAATAATTAAGTAATCACAATTAGCGCTGAAATTGTTGGAAGAAGGAAAAAAAGAAAGAAAACAAACCAAAGATAAGTAACATGGAGCAAGTCAAATGAGGGTGAAATCGTCTTAGAAAGTGAAAGAAAAGGCAACAAGAGCAAAGCTTTTAAATGAAATGGCTGTAATACTTTGTGAGTAATAAAAATCACAAGAAAACTCGCATTTGATGGCGTACCTATTAAAGCTATGGATGGAATCGGTGGCAATTTTGGTTTATAAAAAAAAACAGGGTTTTGAAACATACGAATAGGGTAAATAAGGTAAAGCAATTTTATTTACTTAAATTCAAAAAGTCTCCTTTGTACGACATACAGGCTCATACCATTTCTGTCTCTAATAATAGGAACTCTATTCAGCTATGACCTTCAATCTTCATAAGAACATGAAAAGAGGCACCCAAAGAAGAAGAAGCAATAACAACAAAGGATCTAAAAGTGATCTCAAAAGTTCGAAAATAAAAAACGGATAGAGAGAAATCAAAACAAACACAGCTGAAGTTAATAGCAGCAATTACTATTCCAACCCCTGAAATTATAGCGTTCTTTTATATCAATATCCTTGATTTTATACGACCCAATTAACCCGCGATTGTGACAATAAAGATCATTTCACAAGTAGCGCCTAATTCACCGAGCGTTAGCGATAACGGCGATCTTTATTAGGACATTAAGAAAATGAGGAAATCATTATCTCTACATGATCTCTGCCATGTAGATGTTGGAGCTAAATTCACTCTTCTAATCTCTACTATAAGAACGTATATTATGCAATCAAGATACATGTAAATATAACTAACTGATGCCCACAACGTCATCAGCGTGAATTAAGGTTTATTAGAAATTTTACAATTTATTATACTTAAACTACACCGTTAGTCTAGACTCTAGTGGTTAGCCTATTCGACTGCAGAGTGCTTAGTCTCAGTTTGGAGCGCTCCAAAACTTTATAGTATACCTACTATATGTATACTATTGATAGAATCACAATGACTTCAGAGTAAAATGGACCCAAAATAAGAGTATTTGGGTTCATTTTGCTCTGAAGTCATTTGTGATTCGATCAATAGTATACTTACAGTATACTTTTAGTTTTGGAGCGCTTCAAACTGAGACTAAGCACTCAGGTCACGAGGTCTAAATAATTTTAAGGTATTTTTCTGTCAAGAAATTCTCAGTGCCAGCCCGGAGAGAAAGAGAAACTCTCTTTCTCCTGTGTTTTTCTATCGGAGAGCACGGGGGGTCTGATCTGCAGCAGTCGGTTAAACAGTTAAGCAGTCGATCCCGTACAATAGTTGTTAAAGCCCGCCAACCCGAATTGAAGCAGCGTGGTGGGTCTAAACTCAAAAATCCCTCTCTCAAGGCTATAGTGGTTGTGGTGGTGGAATATACTACACCCACGTAAGCACTCATTTAAGCTCTGACAAGAATTAGAATTTCAAACAAAGACCGGATAATATCACGAAAGACGAAGTATATATCAGTCGCAGTTGCTGAGAAAAACATGAACATTTAATATCGTCGCTGCCGTAATATTCCGTTTGCGGTACACAAACTTTTCCTTTTAAGATGAAGCTCTGATCGTCGTGGTACTTAATATTACACTTTATTTCAATTCACGTAGTATTCTAGAACTCTCTAGTTAAAGCTGTAGACATATTGCGGCAGACACTAGGTGCGTTTCATATGGAAAGCGTATGGGATCAGGGAGCATTAATTTTTATTTAGAACGCGCATTGAATTACTCTGTCTGTCTGTTTATCTGTTTGTCTGTATGTTTGTTTGCGCATCACGCAAAAATTACGAAATGGATTGAAATGAAACTTGGCATGATTTAAGTTCATACCACGGAATATCATATAGGATACTTTTTATCCCGAAATTCAGCTCGGTTCCCTTGGTAGAGGGGATGAAAGTTAAAATGTGTACTAAGCTGTAATTCATTACCGCGTGGTCCGATTTCATTCATTCTTTTTTGTTAGAAAGGATATACTTTAAAGATTACCGGCTAATCCCTGAAAGGCTAAATCGATTTTGATGGGACTTTCACTGGCGGATGTTTACATTTTGATGTAGGTACGTAAACATCCGCCAGTGAACTTTTAACAGTTTTTAGCAAGGTATGAGCTCAAAGGAGCTTAGGAAAAATAAAATGATTCCCACGGGATTTTTAAAAACCAATATCCACGCGAACGAAGTCGCCGGTATCCGCTTGTTATTAACAATTCCTCAAAGAGAACACGAGTAAATTTGTATGTGAGCACACACTTAATATTACTATGTACCTACCATACTTTTGATATTTCGCGCGTTGCGTGTGTATTGCGTATTGACATGAACACGCACTAAACGCAGCTTAGCGCCTTTTCATATAATAAACTGAACTTTATAATTACGAAGTTATGTGCATATTCGTGTTTATTTCCCGAGATGTAAGCACCTACCTTGTAACGTGGTGGTTCTCTTCCTGTGGGCCATGGGTTCGAATAATTATCTCAAGTAACTAAATCAGGAAAACCAACTCGTTAACATCGTCTGAAGTTCTACTCATTGCACAGGCGGAAGGGGTCAAATAACAAACTGAGTGTATGTTAAGTCATAGGGTATATATTCTTTTAACAAATAACACAGCAATGGAATGATTGACAATAATAAGTAGGTAATTTAGAATTTCTGAGTTTAGCGCATGCAAGTAAATTTTCTGTCGCATACAGATTGATTGCAGAGGACTAAGAACTACATAGCTTAATTAAGTCTTATGGCTATATAATCTACAGGTTAAGTCAACATACAGAGCAGATGCGAGCTCATTAAAGTTCCAGGTTACATGCACCAATAATTGTTCTCATTGTTTATGCCAAATGGAGGAAGTTCACGATTATAAATAGCTTGATTGTTGAGTTCTAAATTTGGAAAACACTAGATTGTTCCTACCACAAAATCTACTTTATTGATTCATCACTAAGTCCACATTTCCAAGTTAATTGCTTCTTTCACCACAATATCTTAAGGGGAATATTTAAATTAGGGGCCGCAATAAGAACGGGGTCACCTCAAAGCAGCAGCCTGGTCCCGAGCACGTGCACGGGGTTCGCACGGCACGGATGCGACGGGCTCCACGGAACAGCTTCGCACCGACACGGCGCATTTGATAGCCAGCACGATTCCAGGCCGGTTAAAGGCGGCATGGGAAGGCCGGGCTCCGACAAAATGGCATGGCGTAAGCCGATCTCTGCCACGCGGCGCGTGGTCGCCGAAATCTGACAGGCTGTGAGAACGACAACAACGAGTCAAATGTCTGCCATTCTCGATAATCGACGCCGCTTACGTTGATTAACCAAGCTAAATGACTAGGCACTCACCGGTCAATACGGCATCCTTGGAAGGATATAGTGAGGTGGCACGGTGTCACGATCGTCCCGCTCGTGATCACATCCTGCCTCTTCGCAGCTCGTACCGGGGAGAAATGGCCGACAACCATCGAAAAAAACTGTCACGCCACCTCTTTCGGGTTATCACGTAACGGATCCCATTTTCCCTCGAAATATGTTCGTACAATTACCCCACCAAACTTAATATCACTATATGAAAAACTTTATGACACTCCTGTAACTTCGTAAGTTGATCCAAGACATCGCTCGTCATTACTCTCCGGGCCTACAATCACTATTGTTCATATTACCACAACACATCCAACGAACTAATTCCTGAAACGGGATTTAATCTCCCACGATATGGGGGATTTTAGAAAATCGGCAACTTGTTTTCTTTCAACCTGATTTGTTTGACAATCACAACTCCACGTCAACACGTCAAAGACAATTTTTAGTCGCGGCTGTCACAGATTATGATTTGACGACCTGCCGACCACAAACAAAGAAAACTGAAACGCGACTCAAAAAAGAAGATATATTGATATCAATTTGTTCGATACATAAGTTGATTTTTCTATAAAATATTTCGATACCAACCCTTGGACAGTAACGTTAACGTTAATTACTTACCGTCACTGAGAAACGTTATTTACCGAACAAATTCCTGTCTACTGAATAAATTACCTATGTAACAGCAGTAACGTTAACCACAAATAATTACCGTTACTGAGAAACGTTATCTACGAAACTAATCCCTGCCTACTGAATAAATTAACTGTGTTACAATTCCCCCCTTCCGACGGAAAGGTTCAACAAGGTTGAACCGTTCGCTGCCCTCAGCGACCTGCAACTGTAGACAAAGACACGCACTAACAAAAAAAATTCTTTAAAATACATACCCTATACATTAACAACTGACAACCCTACTAAAAAATTGAGTAGGTATAAGATAAGAGAAAAGAGAAGAAAAAAAAATTTCCTATCTCTAAAAAGAATAAAATTTAAAATAGAGAAGAAAATTTATAATTTTATTTATACGGAGTAGTTCGGCCACCCCACCAGTTTAACCACTGTTAAACTACCGATAATTGTTTTTAACCACCTGTCAGATTGTAAATAAGATTTATATGTAAAAAAAAAAATATTTAAGTACCCCTGTATATAAAAGTAAGAACACCCTATATATAAATACAGGAACATGCTCAATCATGTTAACTGTTAATCAATTTAAAAAAAATTTGTTCCCCTGTATATAAAAAAATAAGAACATCCTATATATAAAATATAGGAGCATGCTCTATTATGTTAACTGTCAATTAATAACAAAAAAAAATTTTATGAACCAAAAAAAATTTAAGTGCCTGGGAGACAACCCTAACTTAAATTAGTTGGGACAACCCTAAGTTTCAAAATGAGTAAACACGAAGAAATTCGCATATATGCATCAACAAGCTAATAAATTAATTCATCAACAAAACAAAATACCTAATGTTTGAGTCAAAATTTCAAATTCGCAAAAGCAAGCAAACATTAGCAAAAATAATAAATTTATGAAGTTATACGGTTAGTGAGACAGTAGGCTAATATTACTTTAAACAGTATATATAAAAAAATTTAAGATCAAAGTCGCTCGGAATTTCCAAAATATTTACTCGAAAATAGAGTAGAATACTATAATTAACAACCTCGCAGCTTGACCTAAATAACCAAATAAACAGTAGAACTGTTATTATCTTCGCCTTCAAAAGCGAATAAACGAGAGTACTCTATATAACCGAGAGAAAGGTATTTAGTTGTATATATTTATATGAGTGTCCAAAACTAGGGTCCTGGAACTAGTTCCTAGCTACAAGCTAACGGAGCACCTAGAAAAAAAAATTGTGGGCAAGGAACAACGCCCATTGCCTAAATTGAAACTAGATGAAAGAAAAGTACAATTTGATTGCACACAATGGCTCTCGAGGTCCATTGCACATCCAACTAGCCAACACAATTCATTGTATCACAACAAAAGTAATAACAATATAAAAATTTGGACAACTTGGTAAGACTGTCTTATCGAAGGATTTCCATCAACTCACTACCTCAACTCATATGCCCTATCATACTTACTTATACATCATCTCACACCACTTTCATACACCTCACATTCAAACTAGTAGTAACATCGTTAACCATAATGTATACCACGTCCCTATCACTTTTGGTGTTTGCCTACATATTAGTATTCAAACACTAAGTCTGAGTTGAAAACGACAGAACTACAATCTACCTTTAAATCTTATACATACCATGACTCTATAGAAGTACCTACATATGTTTAATTTAAACAAATAATTGCACTAAGCAAATTATTAATGCTGTTTTATAAAAAAAATCACTGTATGAATTGTTAACACTAACCGTTTCTGATGTTAAATTTAGACAATACTGGACTAAACTTTTAAGAATAGGCAATAAGGAATAATAAGTATGAACTTGTTTATTAATTTCTTTCATCCGTGAACCCTACTCTTCAACAACATTCCTAAGAAATTTACTTGACGGAAAGAAAACAAAATACCTTATAGAAAGGATACTGTCAATTAGCTATTTCCAAATTTCCAAAACTCTATAACAAATGAGTTGAAAAAATTTGAAGAGCATACAACAATGACATTAATAAAATAAAATTCAAAACTATTCACAACCCTAGTGGAAAAGTTTTGATTCAAATACAAAACAATCCGTCTATGTTGTCGAGCAGGTACATTGTATAAATTGAACTATGAAATAATAAATGAAAACAAAACAGCCAACAACTTGACCTTTGGTACCTCTGAAACGCGTTGCAACTTAATCCTCTCAACAAGAGAACGAAGACCTGGAGCTCCGTTGAACTCAACTTGTCAAACAGGAACCTCCTATCTCGGGACACGAACTCCAACTCTGGATACTGGAAGTGCAGAACGGTACAGACTTCAATAGTGGAAGTTAAAAAAAAAAAAATAAGGTAAGTTTTAGTGTGGACTGTGACATTCCCTAACCTACCGGGGTTTACCTTCTTTAAAATTTAATTTTTTATAAGAAAAGAGATGGTCGGGTGGGTCGGGAGGGTTATTTAAGTTCAAAAGGATGACCTATCTGTTTACAGTTTTGTCCAGTAGTCATTACAAAGTTAGTCCGTCCTTATGGATATAATATATAATATTAGGTACTAACTTTAAAGTTTAAACGCAATACAATATGTATTGTATGTGTACAATAATTCAGTAGTTACTATAATTTAATTACAATATGATGTTAAATACTACTGAATTTTATAATTTACAATAACTGTGAAAGAATTTAAAATACATTTGTATCAATAAATACATACAAAATGCAAAATGTGGCTATTGTGATTACACTTAGTGATAGAATCTAATCATTAAGACTATAGTATAATATTACCATACTTATACAAATAGTACCTTCAACCACCTCAACCACCTGTCATGAGCGTTTCCGAACCAGACTTTTATACAAAAAAAATTTAGGTAAAATTACATAATTCATCTGAAAATCAAATAATGCAAAAGAATGTTCTGCGAATTAGCTAGTTATAATATTTCAGGCGTCAGTGCTTTAGCATACCGATGCTGAAAATTTAAAGGAAAAATATGTTTTATTAATTTAAATCCTGAAAATAAGGATAAAATTATATAATTAACCAGCTAATTCTATACGTTCGGGCGCCAGTGTAACGTAGAGGGTTTTTTTCCACGCTGTACACTGGCATAGTCTGATAGTTCTAGCTCACTCGGATGGAGGGCGTCATATAACAAACTTTAGGGTAAGTTATGTCATAATGTATATTGGTATATTAATATAAACAATTGCACAATAATGGTATGATTGGAAAGATTAAGTACATTTATAATTTCCGAACTTATGCGGATACAAGTAATGTTTTCTGTCGCATACAGATTGATTGCAGAGGACTAAGAACTACATAGCTTAATTAAGTCTTATGGCTATATAATCTACAGGTTAAGTCAACATACAGAGCAGATGCGAGCTCATTAAAGTTCCAGGTTACATGCACCAATAATTGTTCTCATTGTTTATGCCAAATGGAGGAAGTTCACGATTATAAATAGCTTGATTGTTGAGTTCTAAATTTGGAAAACACTAGATTGTTCCTACCACAAAATCTACTTTATTGATTCATCACTAAGTCCACATTTCCAAGTTAATTGCTTCTTTCACCACAATATCTTAAGGGGAATATTTAAATTAGGGGCCGCAATAAGAACGGGGTCACCTCAAAGCAGCAGCCTGGTCCCGAGCACGTGCACGGGGTTCGCACGGCACGGATGCGACGGGCTCCACGGAACAGCTTCGCACCGACACGGCGCATTTGATAGCCAGCACGATTCCAGGCCGGTTAAAGGCGGCATGGGAAGGCCGGGCTCCGACAAAATGGCATGGCGTAAGCCGATCTCTGCCACGCGGCGCGTGGTCGCCGAAATCTGACAGGCTGTGAGAACGACAACAACGAGTCAAATGTCTGCCATTCTCGATAATCGACGCCGCTTACGTTGATTAACCAAGCTAAATGACTAGGCACTCACCGGTCAATACGGCATCCTTGGAAGGATATAGTGAGGTGGCACGGTGTCACGATCGTCCCGCTCGTGATCACATCCTGCCTCTTCGCAGCTCGTACCGGGGAGAAATGGCCGACAACCATCGAAAAAAACTGTCACGCCACCTCTTTCGGGTTATCACGTAACGGATCCCATTTTCCCTCGAAATATGTTCGTACAATTACCCCACCAAACTTAATATCACTATATGAAAAACTTTATGACACTCCTGTAACTTCGTAAGTTGATCCAAGACATCGCTCGTCATTACTCTCCGGGCCTACAATCACTATTGTTCATATTACCACAACACATCCAACGAACTAATTCCTGAAACGGGATTTAATCTCCCACGATATGGGGGATTTTAGAAAATCGGCAACTTGTTTTCTTTCAACCTGATTTGTTTGACAATCACAACTCCACGTCAACACGTCAAAGACAATTTTTAGTCGCGGCTGTCACAGATTATGATTTGACGACCTGCCGACCACAAACAAAGAAGACTGAAACGCGACTCAAAAAAGAAGATATATTGATATCAATTTGTTCGATACATAAGTTGATTTTTCTATAAAATATTTCGATACCAACCCTTGGACAGTAACGTTAACGTTAATTACTTACCGTCACTGAGAAACGTTATTTACCGAACAAATTCCTGTCTACTGAATAAATTACCTATGTAACAGCAGTAACGTTAACCACAAATAATTACCGTTACTGAGAAACGTTATCTACGAAACTAATCCCTGCCTACTGAATAAATTAACTGTGTTACAACCTGTACCTACTCGTCAACACGCATTTATATTCCATTCGATTCGCCAAAATTGTACATTACGTGTGGAGATAAAGTTCAATATTTTTATATATTCATAGCTCTCAAGCGGATGGACCGATTTGAATGCGGTTTTTTTGTTTGAAAGGTGAATTAGTCGGGAGTGTTTTTAGCTATGTTTGTTTGATGAAAATCGGTCCAAGATGGCCGCCGCCACAAAATGGTGGATTAATACAAGTGTAAATTAAAAATTTAAGAAACCCCGACATTCACCATTTTGTGATGGCGGCCATCTTGGATTTGCATAGTGTTATTCTACTAGTCAAGACCTTTCATTTGATACCCATATTGAGGGAGTTGTGAAAAAATATGTAATCCGCCATTTTGTGGCAGCGGCCATCTTGGACCAATTTTCATCGAACATAGCCAAGAACACTCCCGACTAATTCACCTTCCAAACAAAAAAAACCGCATTCAAGTCGGTTCAACCGTTTGAGCGCTATGGGGGAACAGACAGACACAGACGCACATACATACACAGACGTCAAACTTGTAACAACAATAACAACAATCGATACTATCGTTCGCGCTTAGCCTGGTGGGACCACGGACCCTTCATCTTCAATAAGTGCGCCGCAATTATCTTTTACGCGCACTTATAAATAAGTGCGCGTAAAAGATCTTTTACGCGCACTTATAAAACTGCGCCGAAAACACCACCTTTGGGTGCACATAAAGGCGAACCAAATCGTCCTTTTCGAATAGATGGGATGAAAAGTTTATTACAGACATTTACTTTCGTATAACGGTGATACAAAAAGACGCGTGCCGCCCTGTTTTGTATTTGTTATACCAATTTCAACCGTATGACAAGGTAAATAAAGCTAGGTTTGGTTTGCTATCGACAGGGACGCTGCATATCGGCTCTATTCGTGGGCGTTACGCACCTTGCAAGAGACCTGCTATGACGACCTCCCTGGCGCAGTGGTGAGTGCTGTGGTCTTATAAGTGGGAGGTCCTGGGTTCGATTCCCGGCAGGGGCGATTTGAAATTTTATAATTTCTAAATTGTCTCTGGTCTGGTCTGGTGGGAGGCTTAAGCCGTGGCTGGTTACCACCCTACCGGCAAAGCCGTGCCGCCAAGCGATTAAGCGTTCCGGTACGATGCCGTGTAGAAACCGATCAGGGGTATGCATACCTCTTCCAAGTTAGCCCGCTTCCATCTTAGACTGCATTATCACTTACCATCAGGTGAGATTGCAGTCAAGGGCTAAATTGTAGTTGAATAAAAAAAAAAAAAAAAAAAAAACCTATGTCCAGCAGTGGACGTCTATTGGTTGACATGACGACGTCTGCCAACCATCGTTAGTCCGAGAGGCACTCGGAGTTCGGACACGAAGAAGAACACGTATTTTTATGATACATCACACAACAACAGTTTTAAAGCGCTAAAAATTCTTAAAACATTCGAGCAAGCAAGTAACTATTGCAGAACATTTCAAGTTGTTACGAACTTTCTAGCGAAAATACCAACTAGGACGTAGATACATGTATTGAAAGTTGTAGAAAATCGCTGATTTACTTAATGCGTCTACGTTGACGAAAAATTTTAATAAATCAAATTTTTAGTTCCGACAAGTGAAAGACATAATAGAATATAACTTATAACTATTAGGGTGCGTTAAATTGGCCTATTTGTGTCATTTTTAACCCCCGACGCAAAAACGACGGGGTGTTATAACTTTGACGTGTCTGAATGTACATATGTGTGTGTGTGTGTGTGTGTATGTGTGTGTGTGTGTGTGTGTGTGTGTGTGTGTGCGTGCGTGCGTGCGTGCGTGCGTGCGTGCGTGCGTGCGTGCGTGCGTGCATGCGTATGTGTGTGTGTGTCTGTTCCCCTGTGGCGCTCAAACGGGTGGACCGATTTGAATGCGGTTTTTTTGTTTGAAAGGTGAATTAGTCTAGTGTTGTTAGCTATGTTTGAAGAAAATCGGTCCAAGATGGCCGCCGCTACAAAATGGCGGATTACATATTTTTACAACTCCCTTAATACGGGTATCAAATGAAAGGGCTTGACTATTAGAATAGCACTAAGTATTGCAAATCCAAGATGGCTGCTGCCACAAAATGGCGAGTGTCGGGGGTTTTTTAAATTTCTAATTTAGGTATGCTTGTCGATTGAAAAGAATATAGTAATTTTACTCGACTACATCAGAAGTAGTAGATACTAAAATATTGTTACGTGCTGGGGTTCGCAGATTTGGAATAAAACACCTGGTGACCCTTGATCAGACTTTATTCTGCACTTCCGTATTCCACTTAGTACTCCTGATCTTCTTGTAGACTTCCTCTTCGCTTGTTCGCTTCCAATCCTCTTCGCTTCCGATCGCTTCCTCCGCTTGTATTTCGCTCCGTTCTCAGAACTGAACTGTCCTGCGTCAGCTCGCCGGTCCCTTTATATACCCGTTACCGCGTGACTAAGCGTTTTCTAGAAAGTTCCACCCCTATCGATGTTTATTCCAGAACAGCCGTGTTGTTTGTTTACATCGATGGGTTTGTTTACATCGATGGGTGATTAGGTATTTATTAGGTGACGAGCAATTATGAACCTTAATGCTCTAGAAATAAGGTTCATTCGTAACACTGCCCCCCTCTTAGCGATGCTCGTCCCGAGCATCACTGTTGCTTCCGTAATGTTTTGCCAAGCGGTCGATGTGCACAACCTTAAATTTTCCCCTTGGTTGACGTTGAATCCTATACGTGACGTCGTTAATACGGGTAACCACTTTGTATGGACCCTCCCATCTGGTTTGCAATTTTGGAGATTTCCCTTTTCGACGAGTCGGATTATGCAGCCAGACTAAGGCGCCTTCCTCGAATCCGCTTGTATTCGATTTCCGGTCGTATCTGGTTTTCATGTTCTCACTTGATTGCAATCCGTTTTCCCTGACTGTAGCATGTATTTCTCGCATTTTCTCTCTCAGATTGGCGACGTAGTCTTGTACGGTGCAAGGTTCATCCGGTGTCCCTCCCATCAATAAGTCTACTGGTAACCGTAGTTCCCTGCCATAATTGACTAACGCCGGAGTTGCCTTTGTGCTCTCATGCTCTGCAGTCCTGTAGGCGAGGAGAAACAGTGGAATGTACCTGTCCCAGTCTCTTTGGTGGGCGTCAACCAACTTTGCCAAATGTCTTTCAAGCGTCTGATTGAATCTTTCAACCATTCCGTCAGACTGCGGGTGGTATGCAGTTGTGCGTGTCTTATGCAGACCTAAAATTCTGCATACTTCCTGAAACACTTGCGATTCAAAGTTCCTTCCTTGGTCTGAGTGGATTTCTAATGGTACACCAAAGCGACATATAACCTCCTCAACGAGCTTAGTTGCAACAGTTGTAGCTTCCTGGTTAGGTATCGCGAATACTTCCGGCCACTTAGTGAAGTAGTCCATAACAACCATAAAGTATTTGTTCCCTGATTCAGTCACAGGGAATGGTCCGGCTACATCAATAGCTATACGTTCCCAGGGTGCACCAACATTGTACAGCTGCAGGTTACCTCTACTCCTTGTCTGCGGTCCCTTCACGGCAGCGCAAATGGTACATTTACGGCACCAATCCTGCACATCCTCCCGACAATGGAGCCAGTAGAACCTCTCCCGTACTTTCGTTAGTGTCTTCTTGACGCCAAGATGACCTCCCGAAACTCCGTCATGCACTTCACGTAGGACATCGGGTACCTTGGCTCTCGGAACGACTACCTGAAGATGGAACTCCCTGCCGTTAGTCTTTTCCCATTTTCGGTAGAGTATTCCATTTTGTAGAGTAAGACTGCTCCACTGTGCCCAGTATGCTTTAGTGATAACGCTCATAGGTGCAACCTCACTCCATGTTGGTCTGACGTCTTCTCCTCTTTTCTTCCACACGATGATGTGCCGTAGATCCTCATCATCCTCTTGAGCCATCTTCATTGCATCATCCTCCCAGGGTCCTGAGGAACTCGTCCTGGTAAGTTTCAATGATAGCTCCGTCGACTCCTGTTTGATGCAATGTTTGCATTCTTCCGGGCATGGCCTCCGAGAAAGTGCATCTGCATTTCCATGTGACTTCCCGCTGCGATGTTGAGTCTCGAAGTCATATTCCTGGAGTTGTTCAATCCACCGAGCAACTTGACCTTCGGGATTCTTAAATTGCAGTAGCCATTTCAATGCTGCATGATCCGTACGTAGTAAAAACTTTCGGCCGATTAGGTACTTGCTGAAGTGTTGCAATGTTTTTACCACGGCAAAAAGTTCCCTGCGTGTCACGCAGTAGTTCCGTTCCGGTCTTGACAGTGATTTGCTGAAATACCCCATAACGACTTCTCTATCTCCCTGCTTTTGGGATAGCACTCCTCCAATCGCGGTGTTGCTCGCGTCGGTATCGACGATAAACTGGCCTTCCGGTTGTGGGTATCCCAAAATTGGTGTTTCACACAGGTATTTCTTCAGTTTTGAAAAGGAATCCTCACAGGCTTCATCCCAACAAAATGGTCTTTTCTCTTCCGTCAGTCTATGTAACGGTTTTGCGATCTCAGAAAACCCCTTGACGAAACGCCTGTAGTAAGAGCACAAACCCAAAAATGCCCTTACCTCTGTCTTGTCTTTAGGGGTAGGCCATTTTTTAACCACTTCAATTTTCGCCGGGTCAGTCTGGATGCCCTCACTTGTGATGACATGGCCGAGATAATTCACTTCTTTCCTGAATAGCTGACACTTCTTCGGGTTAAGTTTTAAGTTTGCCCCATGTATTTTGGCGAAGACTCGCTCCATGTTTTGCAAATGGTCCTCGAAGTCTCGACCCATGATAACGACGTCATCTAGATACACCAAGCAGGCATCTCCTACTAACCCTGCTAGCACACATTCCATGAGTCGTTCGAAGGTGGCAGGTGCGTTGCACAATCCAAAAGGCATAACATTAAACTGCCATAATCCTTTTCCCGTTGAAAACGCTGTCTTCTCCTTGTCTTTTGGATGGATTTCTACCTGCCAGTAACCTGATTTTAGGTCTAGAGTCGAAAACCATTTCATGCCACTCAAAGTATCCAGAGTGTCATCGATTCTAGGTAGCGGGTAACTATCCTTCTTTGTGATGTCATTGAGCCGCCTATAGTCCACGCAGAACCGTGTGCTTCCATCTTTCTTTCTTTTTCACAAGCACAACCGGTGAGCACCAGGGACTTGCGGATGGTTCTATTATTTTGTTCCTTTCCATTTCTTCCAGCATATCCTCGACTTCTTTTTCCTTCGCGATTGGTAGCCGTCTCGCCCGCTGACGGATGGGTCCCTCATTTCCGGTATCAATTCTATGCTGCACTAACGATGTTCTCCCTGGGTTTCCTTCTTGACTAGAAAAGATGTCCGCGTAGCGTAATAGAAACTTCTTTGCCTTGATGCTTTGTGAATAAGTCAGGTTGCTTTTGCAGTCTTTAAGAAGCTCATAGACTGTAGGATCCTTCCCAGAACCTGATTTTTCCATGCTTGGCATTGAAGTGCATTTCTTCAGCCACACAACTTCCTCGCACTTTCCGACGATGTCCCCCTTATTGAAGTAAATCTCGCGATCATCCAAATTTAGAACTTTTACTACAGCTTTAGTACTACCATTGACGAGAGTTCTTGCTGTCATGAATCTTTGAGAGGCTGTCTTCTGGGAAATGTCCTCAATCAGCACACATCTGCCTTCCTTGGTGTTATTAGTACATGGCAGCTTTACCATCACGTGAGCCTCTGCACGTCCAGGGATGACGATTTCCTTAAGACATGTCACTTTCCCATTAGCACCTCCGAGAATGAAGATTTCTTCCGTACCACACTTAAATACTCCGTCAGCAACATCAATTCTGCAGTCGTGTGTCCTCATAAAATCTAGACCAAGGATACAGTCATCCATAATTTCAGCCACAATCACGTTGTGCGTATAAGATGTCTCCCCTAAGTACATTGTAACAGTCATCTCCCCCAGGACGGGTATTGGCTGACCGGAGGCTGAAAGAAGTCGACAGTTGATTTGCTTGCTGTACCTCGACACAGATTTCAATAGGTCCGGCCGGACTATTGTCCTGGAGGCCCCAGTGTCCAATGTCATCCTGCAATCGATCCCGTTTATGGTGCCTGGTATTGCTAAATTGTTCCCATCGCATACTTGTGAGATAACCGTTGCTGGGGCTCCCTCCGTGCCAGCCAGTACTCGCCCCTTAGTCCTGGCTGTTACTAGTTTCCCTGATTTTGAGGGAACTTTGCATTCTCACCTCTCTTCGCAAGCTCCTCCAACCGTTCCTCTATTTTCGTTAGTCGGGACATCTGCGACTCTTTCTGTGGGCAATTCAGCTGCAGATGCCCTTTCACACCGCATCTATAGGACACAGCGCCAAAGTTCTTCCTGAATGAGGTCTTAACCTCTTTCACCTCCTCGACAACTTCACGTAGTCTGTTAGTCTGCCGAATGTCGTGTAGAACTGCTTCGACCTCTAAGGCATGCGCCAATGCTTCTTTTAATGAGGCATGGTGACGAAGCCTCACGGCAGCTCTTACCTCCAGGTCTTTAATTCCGTCGACAAAAGCTTGCACGGTGTTTGCAGTTACCATTTTATCGTCGGCCGATGGATAAGCTTTCCGCACAAGCTTATCTATTTCCAACGCCCATTGCTGGAGACCCTCTCCAGATCGCTGGACTCTATCGCGCAGCTGGGCGCGGAACACATGCTCCAGATGTCGCTCCCCATACCTGGATTCGAGTGCATCCAACAGTTCCTTGTATCCACATCCTGAAGTGGGAAAGGCTTCCAGAACAGTTAGAGCCTGCCCTCTCAATGCGACAGTGAGGGCAGTCAAGCACTGTTCGTCCGTCCATCCGTTAGCAGTAGCAACAGTCTGAAACTGTTGCCGGTACGCGGGCCAGGAGGTGCTACCGTCGTATGGGGGTACCTTAACATTAGGTCCCTGAACTGCGCCCATCGCTCCACTTGACGTTAGTCTTGTTGTTTCAAGACGTATCACCTTTTTCTGTAGCTCGTTGAGGCCAGTCTTCACACCATCTATGTCCGTTCCTAGGCAGGTGACTCGCTCGTCCATGAGGTCCAACTCTTTTCGCAATTTAGCCACCATGCCGCCGACTTCGTGAACGGCCGACAAAACAGTCCGCTGCACCCCTTCAAATTTGCAATCTTGATTTTTCTGTATCGCTGCAAATTTGCAATCTTGATTTTCCTGTATCGCTGCAAATTTGCAATCTTGATTTTCCTGTATCGCTGCAAATTTGCAATCTTGATTTTCCTGTATCGCTGCAAACTGTTGTTGCATTATCCGCATCAAACTCGACAAGTCAACGGTGGGCGTGGCTTGCTCAGTGGGCGTGGCCAGGTGGGTGGGGCCAGTGGGCGGGGCCTCCGGCTGAGTGGGCGTGGCCTCAAGGGGCGTGGTCTGGTGGGCGTGGCCAGTGGGCGGGGCCTCCGATTGGGTGGGCGTGGTCTCAGGGGGCGTGGCCTGGTGGGTGGGGCCAGTGGGCGGGGCCAGCTGGGGGGACCCACCAGGTGCTGGTTCCTCCAGGTGCTCCTCCACAGGTGCTCGGCTAGATTCCGCTGCACGCTGGGCCCTGGTCTTGACACCCTCGCTGCCGAAGTCGTCTCTCGGAGTCAATGGCATAGCTTCCAAATCGCACTTCTGTCACCAATTGTTACGTGCTGGGGTTCGCAGATTTGGAATAAAACACCTGGTGACCCTTGATCAGACTTTATTCTGCACTTCCGTATTCCACTTAGTACTCCTGATCTTCTTGTAGACTTCCTCTTCGCTTGTTCGCTTCCAATCCTCTTCGCTTCCGATCGCTTCCTCCGCTTGTATTTCGCTCCGTTCTCAGAACTGAACTGTCCTGCGTCAGCTCGCCGGTCCCTTTATATACCCGTTACCGCGTGACTAAGCGTTTTCTAGAAAGTTCCACCCCTATCGATGTTTATTCCAGAACAGCCGTGTTGTTTGTTTACATCGATGGGTTTGTTTACATCGATGGGTGATTAGGTATTTATTAGGTGACGAGCAATTATGAACCTTAATGCTCTAGAAATAAGGTTCATTCGTAACAATATGTTTTTAACTCTAAACCGCCCCGTAATTTATGAATTTATAATTATTCCATACAGAAAACGTTACGATAGATACCTAAGCTATAGATAGAATGACTAGAATGTTTCAGTATTGAGCTATAATAGAGGTTTCCTCAGTTTATTTTATTTTTCCTACGAGTAATATCCTTACAAGAAACAAATTTTCCCCCGTGTACAATCCTATTTGTATTCGAACCCTCATTAAAGCATTGACTGCCTCTTTTGTCTAGTAGTTTAGCTTATTCGGCCGTAGATCATTAGGTCCCGGGTTCGAGCCCCAGGTTAGGTTAGGTTAGGTTAGGTAAATCCTACTACTAATATTATAAATGTGAAAGTGTGGATGTTTGGATGTTTGGATGTTTGTTACTCAATCACGCCGCAACCACTGAACCGATTTGGCTGAAATTTTTAATGGAGATAGATAATGCCCTGACTTAAAACATAGGCAACTTTTTATCCTGAAAAAATCCACAGTTCCCACGGGATTTTGAAAAAACCCAAATAAAAGCTATAGGTAGATCAATATTGCAAACTACCTTGAAAGTAAGTATAAAGATTGGAAAAGGGAGCGGGAACAGGAACCAGAAATCCACGATTCCCTCAGATTTGTGAAAAACCGTAATCAATATATTCTCAGTAGCTGCCTGAAGTTGGGAAGTCAGTGGTTTAACACACCTTTCTCTACGAGCATGTAAAGCAGTAAGTACCTAGTCTTGCGCCTGTTCTTTTCCCAGTTTTGCCAGATTGTTGTATTATGAGAGTGCGGGAAAAGAGAGGACATCAGTGCTTTCGCATACACTTTTGCACTATAATAACACCTGCTGACTAAGATTCTCTTTTCGAGATTTGCCAACGTGGCCGAAATTCGGTCAGGCGAACGTTTTACTATTTTATCATTGTCCAATGTATTCGGCATTGCATGATGTTGCTTACGCCATTAATTTTTAATTACACCCGTGGTTAGAGGTCAACACGAATTCATGCTAATGTTGATCGCACATTAAACAGCCTCAATTTGTCAAAATTCAAGAACCCAGTACCCACAATAATCCTAATAATATGGCATTAGAACTGCTGTGTATCATTTCAAACTAAGTATATAGAGCGTATGTCGATGCAACGAACGCATGTTCTACGGCGTAGAATCTACGCAATCACGCAAACACATTTACGCTCAATGCTGTGCAGACAGAATTAAGCCGTAAGATTAGCGTGTTAAGGTTGCAAATGCGTCGCATCGTTTGCTTAATTCACATATCGTCGTATCTGTTCGCTTACCTCACACATCGTTGCGCTTGCGACGTCCGCGTCCTCAGTATGGCATCAAGGTCACGCGTACACAGCACTTCTAGTGCCTTGTTAGATGTTAGGATTTCTGTGCCAATACCCATATATCCGTTGAAGTACTTTCGTACTAATACTTAGCACGAGCTTTATAAGTTGACAAGTAGGTATAAATTAAAAATTAAAAAACACCCGACATTCGCCATTTTGTGGCGGCGACCATGTTGGATTTGCATAGTGTTATTCTACTAGTCAAGCCCTTTCATTTGATACCAATATTAAGGGAGTTGTGAAATAATATACCTATAATCCGCCATTTTGTAGCGGCGGCCATCTTGGATCGATTTTCATCAAACATAGCTAACAACACTCTCGACTAATTCACCTTTCAAACAAAAAAAAACCGCATCCAAATCGGTTCACCCGTTTGAGCGCTACAGGGGAACAGACAGACATACACACACACACACAGACACGTCAAACTTATAACACCCCGTCGTTTTTGCATCGGGGGTTAAAAAGAAAAATGGAGTAGATATTAGGTGGCGTAACCATAATGGCAATCACTCACACGAATAGGTAGGTATGCGATACGAATTGATCGCGAGATTGACATGCTCAGCTCATCGCGCGAACATCAATAAGGGCACTCAATAAAGATAAGCAGTTATTTGTTTGATTTCGAGTTCGTATACGAATAATGCGAAACGATCATCGTTAGTTCGTGCGAGCGATGCGAGGTTGCCGCCCTCGTCTATTTAACAATTTTAACATACCCTTTTTATTATATATATATATATATATATATATA